>OY755048.1:51716313-53066313 GCA_963576565.1 Aspidapion aeneum
CAGTAAGGCACCACATTTTTATGGACTACCAAAGATCCATAAGAGGAATATACCATTGCGATCAATTACCAGCTCCAGGGATACTCACAGACCAGTTCTTTGTCGAGGTTATTATTGGACATAATTCAACCACTACAGGGTAAGTCCGAATCTTTTGTGAAAAACTCGGAACATTATGTCGAGGTTTTAAAAGGGATCGAATTAGATCCCGACAATAGATTTGTAAGTTTTGATGTAGCAAGTCAGTAAACACCAACGTGCCAATAAATGAGTCACTCAGTATCATCAAAAACAAATAACAACCTGATGATACACTTCACGAAAGAACAACGCTATCGGTGGAAGAGGGGTGATGGATCTGTGGATAAGTTTTACGCGCAAAATGGGTTCGTCTCTTTCGCCAGTGGTAGCAAACTTCTACATGGAGTGGTTCGAGTGCCATGCGATCAACACAGCAAGAGTCAAAACAAAACTATAGCTACGATACATGGACATTTATTATATGGCCGGAAAATGAAGACGAATTACAGAATTTTCTACATCATCTGAACGGTATTCGACCACCAACCAAATGCACCATGGAAATTGAAAAAGATTCGGCCTTACCTTTTTTGGAAGTTCTTGTCAAACGATTAGACAGAAACATTCAAACCACTGTACATAGGAAACCTACACACACGGGACAGGGATTTTAAGTCTAATCATTCTGTTGCTACAAAATAAGGAGTTATAAGAAGTTTGTATTTAAGAGCCGTAAATATTTGTAGTAATAATGAAAGAATTAACCACAGAAATGAACAATATTAAAAAGGACTTACAACAGAATGGGTATTCCAAGAAATTAATGAACTCAACGATTTCTAAAATTAAAAACAAACCAAATGTAGCAAATTCTCAAAATAATAATCATTCAAGAGATTTCAGAAAAAATAAGACGAATAGCCAAGCACTACAATATAAAAACAGAATTTTCATCGGGAAATACGATAAGGAGTTTTGTAACTAAAACCAAACCAGAAAATCCCTCAAATAATAAGGAATGTATTTACCAAATACCGTTTGATTGTGATAAATCATATGTAGGTGAAACGAGACGCCCTCTTCAGGTTAGAGTAAATGAACATCTAAAAAGCACCCAATTAGGGGATATTGAAAAATCCGGTTTAGCAGATCATGCATGCTCAAATGATCACAGGATTCAGTGGTCAGAAGCTAAAGTTTTGCATAAGGAGTCACATTGGCGAAAACGAAAATTTATTGAAGCTGCGTTTATAATGAAGAATAAAGAAGTTTTCAGTTAACCAAGCACGGATATACCAAACATATGGAAACCAATCCTTAAGGAAAACAGGCGTCTTAGGACTAAAAAGGGGACGGGCCATCACACCTGACTGCATGAGATACTTACTTACCGAAACGTCGTGTTTAAAATAAATAATGGCAATAAAAGTTTCGTTTATTTTATTTCTACTCAGTTATTGTCTAGAGTTTCAAACAAAAATAAATTCTGCATGTTACCCCCTAAGAGTTTTAAAAGAATATCTTAAATATCACTCTATTATCAGTGTATTATGGCAACTTCTATTTAACTCCAGGTTTGATTTTCTGGGGGGGCGCAGAACCTTTTCTAATTCAGAAAAGGGGATCCGCTTAATATTGGGGATGAAAACAACAGAATCATGTGTTGGTAAATTTAAATTGTTAAATGTTCTTACATTTCATGGTTCATATACATATCTATGAATCTATGTTTTTATTTAAAAACTTTAAAAAATTCGAAAAATTAAAAACATTTTGTTCCTAGACATTCATAGATACTAGATACTTGCAAATGAATGTTCCACTTCACAGACTGAGCATGACAGAGCGGAACCCTGTTTATTCGTGTATAATACGTTTTAACTACCCTTGACTATAAGGAGGGAAACAATTAAATGTTACAAATTTTAAAAAATCTGTTTTTGGTTATATTAAAAACATAGAGCCGTATTCTCTAGAAGAATATTTGGCTTTCTCTCCTGGCTTAGCAGTATAGGGTTTTCTTTTTTTTAAATTATTTTTTATCAGTGTTTTATCCTGTTTTTTTTTAAATTAAATGTTTTTTAGAATAATTTTAGTGTCTGACAAATAATTGGCCAAGCAGTATTTTTCTTACATTTTAATTAATATTAGGTCCATACATTTTAATTAAGGTAGGTTAAATTTTGATTTGTAATATTTTTTTAACAAATTTTTGTTTATTAGTGGTTAGAATCATCATGCTGTGTTTGCTAATTCTGGATGCTGTTTCCTCAAATATGTTTCAAAATTTTATGAAAATAAAGGAATACTCTAACACTAAAAATAAATGTTTTCCTAAAAATCAGGGTGACAATATATCGATCCGCTCTCTAATGGGCCTCAAAGAACCCTCCCCCCCTTAGGTGCGTCCTTGCGTTTTATATTATACCTATTTACCTATTATAGTTTTTTAGTTCAAAATCACTCTTCTCTTTGGGCTCTTATGCCTTTTTTTACGCAAGTGGCAAGTATCTGGCATTATTAAAAATTATACCCGGCGTAACACTTGGGCATCGTGACCAGGTATACCAACTTCTTTTGGAGAATTATACACTTTTCGTCCTTAGAAAACATGTTTTTATTGAAATTTTGACAAAATACAAACTCTTTTAGCCAACCAAGGACATTATAATTTTGTTGCCCTCCAAATATTATAAAACCCTCCAACTAAATAAATTGTTGGTTAAAAATAGACAGAGAAACTCTGAGTTTAAAAACACTGATTAAAAAAATAAACAAATTATTAAAGACCTAAGAAAGGTATAATTATTAATAAAAGCTAAAATAGCAAACCAATAAAATATGAATTTCAAAAAATAATCAAAAATGAATCAAATAAATAAAATTATCTAGAACTTGTTTATTGAAATGTTCCTAAAGGCCTCTACAAAGTCATTTTAAAATTCATCAGCGCATTATTTTGTATTAAGCCCATCACACACAAAAATGCATAAGCGCATAGCACGACACATAGTGGTGCAAAGCCAATCAGCGATCGAATAGCAGCGGCCATATTGGATTTGCGTAAGAAAAGTCCATAAGGTTGAGCTTCTATGCGCCATGCTATGCGCTATGTATTTTTGTGTGTGATCGGCTTTACTTGCACGTTAAAAAACTCGAGGTTATTTTACATAAACATATTTGGTAGGGGCCTTAACACTGCCGCGACATTGCATCTAAATGGCTATCCGTATGGTTAGCTAAATGCGTTGTTAATTGTTTTTTTTTGAAAATTTGTTCTATGCATTTTTTGCTTCCATACCCCAAGGCCCGAACAAAGTAAGTTGTCCAAAAGTCGTAGATGTTCTTTAATACAATTCATGAGTCCCAAAACCTTGCTAGTTAGTGAACAGACTCATGCGTTGTCCTGTACGCCTATGCAGAAAATTATTGTACTTTTATTTATTTTAATAATTGACAGTTAAACCATGGTAGCCATTTTGAGATTGAGGTAAAAACGGGACTGAACCGCGGTCGTTTATCTATGGAGGTAAATGTGGAATGTGGAAAGATGTCCGTGAATTTTGAGATGTTGAAAACATTACAAATTAAAGTAGCTAGGTACGTACTTAAAGTGTGTTTTTCTACAACTACAACTGAAACTGAAAATTTTCACACACTAGTAAACCCAAACATGTGCAAAAGTTTTTGCAGTCTACTAATTAGTTATTTGCTAATTATTACTATAACTGAGATATTTTGTGTTTCTTATGAATAAAAATGTCTTCATTTTGTAGTTGTAGAAAAACCATTGCCAAAAACTAGTTTGAAAACCTTGACTTGTGAACATTGTCTATGGCTCAGTGCAACAAACTGCCCTGCCTGTGTGGAAAAAGTTATAAATAACTATTGTTGGGGAAACTACATAGAATGTGTAGATTAATGGCTTGCCATTTTACAAAACAGTTCAGTATAAAAAATATTATCAATGAGTATGTGACCCATATAGAGTGGAAACTGCCGAGCTTTACAATATTCAGAGACAAGTACTATGATCTAATGGCATGTATATGATAGACATAAACCTGGGAACTCACACATGCAAGTAAATTGTACTAGTAGTCCCTGAATATTGTGTACTAGACGAATTTATATCAGTGCCATCTGCCCCTCAATCTTGCAAAGCTCACCGGTTGCCACGCTATATGGGTCATTTACTCATTGATATTATACATACTTGTAAAAGATATAATGAAATTATCAACAAAAAATATATATACAGTATGTCCCCAACTTGCCAACTTTGATGCTCTGTATTTCGACAAAGAAAGAGTATATAGAGGGTGTTTCCTATTTCAATGTCAATATTTATGGGGGTGATTTTTGGGCCCATTCTATGAAAAAAACTTTATATGAACATATGTCCTAAATGTGTTACCTTTTGAGATACAGAGTGGTAAAATTTTCAAAAATAAATAATTTATTATTAATATCTACAATACTACTTCAGATATTTTAGTGAAATTTGTCATACATGTACTATGAATCAAGAGGCATTTTTTAATGTGTCACTTTTTTAAATTTCCATCAGTGGTGTTTGTATGTAATTTGACCCGCCTATTTTGGCAGACATTGATGGCATGCCACTGATTTTTCCTGAAATAAAAATTATTTTTGAAATCCCCAATCATTTCTAACCAAAGTTGATCACTTGATTTTTTTAATCCAATGCACGGTTTTCGCTTAAAAAAATAAAAACCGTTTCTCTGCATGATCATAACAATATTGTTAATATGACCACCCTGTATCTCAAATGGTAAGATGTTTAGGACATATGTTCATATGAAGTTTTTTTCTTAAAATGGGCCCAAAAATAACCCCCATAAATATTGACATTTAATTAGGAAACACTTTGTATATATTTTTTAAGTTTGTAGATTTCCTCTGAATACATTTATCGACATTTCAGTCCAAAGACCTTCTTCAGAACATTTATTCATTCATAATCAGACATTACATTAATTGAAATAAAATACAAAAAACAAATTTAAAAAGACACATTTTAAAAAATGAATAATAAACAACTATTTTATATGACTATTACTTAGGTTACTAAATATAAAATATATGGTTCAAAAAAAAAGAAAAGCCAAAAATATATATATATATATACACTCATACATACATACAGGGTGACCCAAGAGTCCAAGTCCACCCAAATATCTTTTGAACTATTAAAGATAACTTAACCATATTTGGCAGTAATCAATAACATCATGAGATTTATTTTATGAAAGGGCGGGTGTGCTGCTCTTCCTTAGAGGCCGTCATAGCGGTTGTCGACTTAATTTTTTTAAATTGATTGAGTGATACCTCGTTTTAAAGGTCTTTAAAAAAGTAACATTTTGGCATAACTGCCAATTGTCTGCATCAAATCTGTCAAAAGCTATGGACTGCCAAAGTTAATTTTTTCAGTTTTTGTCTTTAAATTAACAAAACCCTATTGTGTAATATCTTGTTTGAAAGGTCTTTAAAAAACCAACATTCTGGTGTAACTGCTCCTTGCCTATATCAAACATGTCAAAATGTATCAACTGTCAAACTTATTCTTTTACCATTTTTGACAACTCTTACAAGTTTTGTGTAACTATAGCTTGTATGAGAGGTCTTCCAACTGTCACTTGTTTTTTACATTTTTTGACAAACTTCAGCTTAAATTGTTTTAAATTAAAATTATTTTTTTATGTCGGTAAACGTATTGTCGAAAAGGCATTTGGTTTTCCTATAACATCTTGTTCGCCCATACATATACATACACACATATATATAGCAAATTACACAATACTACACTATATAATTTTTTTAACCTATTTCTAAATGAATTTAAGCTAAGATTAAAGGTGTCCAAATCTGACTCCAAACAAAGCTTATTGTAGTTTCTACATGCTCTGGAGATAGGTGAGGAGAAACCATAGTTTGTCCTATGATGCTGAATAAAAAACATGTTCAAATACCAAATTGCAAATAATGCAAGGACCTAAAACTATAAACAACAAGTGAAATTAAAGAAAGAAAAATAAGAAAAAAGTTTTTCTGCTTCGGCCAGGACTCGAACCCGGGATCTCTTGCTCTGTACGCAAACCTTCTAAACATTGAACTACCGAAGCCATACATACATTTTCGGAAAACTTTCATCTATGCAGGAGTGCGGTGTCTCAATACAAGAACGAGAAATTCTCAGGGTATTAACTCGACCAAGTCATCAAACTGATTTCTATAATTCTTTCTTCCCACTGTCAAAGGTATGAAAACTCAAAAATTAGGTAGCTACCTACACTGTTGGACAAAAGTGGAGAAACTTTTTTTTAAATAATATAGTTTTGTTTAACGTATTTGAATATACTTTTTATAACATAAGGTGAATAGCAATAAAACAAAGAATGTCATACAATCAAAATTTAAAAAAAATATTGCATTGAAAAATAAAAAAATATATATTCTTAAAAATGATTGGACAAAAATGGAGAAACTTAATTTAAAAAAAAAATTTTGCTACAAAGAAATGATACATTTTTACCAAATTAATAATGCGTGGAAAACCACTTATTCTTAATAACTTCCTGAAGTATTTTTGGTATTGACTCTAATAATTTATTCACAAAATCTGGAGAAATATTTTTCCAAGTTTCGTTCAAAATTCTTACTAAATCTTGCTTATTGTGTATTGGATGTTCTCTAACTTCACGATCCAAGTGCTCCCAATGGTTTTCAATAATATTTAAATCAGGACTTTGCGCGGGAAAGTCTATTAAAGTGACCTGTTCCTCTTGAAACCAATCCTTTACCACTCTAGAATTGTGTTTTGGGTCATTGTCTTGTTGAAAAACCCAATTAACCGGTAGATTTTCTTCTGCATATGGCAAAATTTGATTCTTCAAGATATCCAAGTATCCAAACCGATCCAAAATTCCATCAATAACAAACAGTGGTCAAACACAACCCCAAACCATGACCGACCCGCCTCCGTGCTTCACCGTGGATCTGGTGTACTTGGGATCATATGTTTTGCCAACAGGACGGTGAACCCAAGGCATTCCATCAGAACCAAATAAATTAAATTTGCTTTTGTCAGAAAACAGCACTTTTTTCCAATTTTCTACATTCCAGTGTAAATATTTTTTGGCAAATATCAATCGGGCCGGTTTTTATTGGAAATCATTGGCTTTTTGGCAGATCTTCTACTAAATAAACCTTCATCTATCAATCTTCTCTGAACCGTCTTAGAACATATTGCCACATCGCCTAGTTCCTTTAAAATTAATGCCGCAGATTTTTTGGGATCTTTTTGTGCAATCCATTTAATACGTTGGTCTAACTTTTTATCAGTTTTTCTGGGTCTTCCTGATTTTTTAAGGGATTTCAGGGTACCACGAGTATTGTAGTTTGATATTGTCTTTGAAACAACAGATTTGTGAACCAGAAGACGCTTTGCAATATCCACCTGTTTGACACCACTTTTATAAAAATCTAAAATTTTTTGTTTTAATTGTTCCGACAATTTATACCGCGCGGTATTTTAGTTCTGATACAGCAACATAAAACAGATAGACTGATCAAAATCAAATACAGAAATTAGTGAAAAATATTTATAAACTTTTTTGTTTCTCCACTTTTGTCCAGCAAAAAATCATTCTTTTTTTATTAAACGGCCAAAATAATTTAGAGATAAAAAATTTGTTTACTAATTTGTTTTGTACGGTGAGCCCCAAAAGTATATCTAGACTAAGCAAGCGAAAAAATAAAAATAATAACATTATTAAACATTTTAAAAAGTTTCTCCACTTTTGTCCAACAGTGTACCTATAGATGTAAAGTTATTTAAAAGTAACATTGCACACTTCCACAGAGAGCTGAACTTTGGCAGACTGATAGAAACTATGATAAAACTATAGGAAAAATTTAAAAACACCAACATTTTAATTTACTTCCTTTCCCTATAAATGTAAAGTTTCGTAGCTCATTCTGAAGTAGTTTTTTAGAGAGCTCAAATATGGGCTAAAATGTTTCAAGAGCAGTTGCGCGAACTTGGCGGGGCACTACCGTGCCCCCAGAAACAAATAAAAACCTTGTACTGCAATGTTATTTTACAGAATGACGGAAGCAGAGCTAATGTCCAGTATAAAATCAGAACCAGATCATTTCGACTTGGAAAGTGACAAGGAGATCAAACATGACGAAAATAGTGGTAGCTCATCTGGGTAAGTTTAAGTTTAGAGACATATCGGCCCCGATATCTTTCACATACACAAACTCTAAGTAAGTTAACAGAGACCTTTTGCAGGCAATCCATTAGCTAATTTTATCCTTTATTAATGTGACATGACACATGATGTTTAGAAGTCCGAAAACAACTAGGGAAAAACTGAAAAACCAATACCAGTGAAAAACCACAAGGAAAATATAGGATTAGGTCTGCGTACTGTGTACTTTTTCTTCTTCTTTTACACACTTCACAGAACATTGACTTTTGGTTAGTTTGGTGAACACTGTTGCCAAATAACACATATCTACTAGTTTTCATAAAAAATAATTTTCAATAATTGGCATAAAATTAAATCTTCGGATTACCCCGCAATGGTAGCTTTTGCAATAATTGTCTGTTATCAAAAATATTTTAAATTTATATTACATTTTGTCTTAACGTTGTATGCGCGGCAACACTGAATCTACATAAAGGAACTAAGAGCCTGCGTTATTCGAACACAAGTAATGTCAAACCTTATCCTTTGGTAAGGGCTAAGGTTGAAACCAGGTAACTGCGCATGCCTCAAATAAAGGATAAGTGAGAAATGGAACATGCAAAAGATCCCTAATATTAGTGCTTCACCCTCTAATGAACCAAGGCGTTATTCGAACACAAGTAATGTCAAACATTATCCTTTAGTAAGGGCTAAGGTTCAAACCAGGTCACTGCGCATGCCTCAAATAAAGGATAAGTGAGAAATGGAACATGCAAAAGATCCCTAATATTAGTGCCACCCTCTAATGAACTAAGAGGATTTTTTTTAGTTTACCGCTGGTGGGGTGTTTATCAAGGTGACAGTGTCCTGTTAAAAGCCCTGTTGCCAGTATCATATCTTTTCTCCCGATTGTGAGCCTGGCTTGCCTCATTCCGTCTGTGTCTTCTCAGAGCGCCTGAGATTTCCTGTTTAAGTCACATGTAACGTCCCCAAGTAACATTATTACCACTCAAGGTTTTATTAATTTGGTTCCTAGGTTATTTAGAGGGTGCTGTTATGGGTTTTAGGATCAATTTGGCTACATAAAGGTAATTTATATTGCCAATTACCTAAAGGGGTGTTATACAACCAAAAAGTGATTTATAAAGGGAGTATAATAAAACTGACATTCCTTCTGTTCATTTTAGATACTTTTGGTTTTATTGATTTCGGATTTATAAAGATGGTCTTATAAAACCATTTTACCTAAAGTTTTTAAAAAGAAATAAATATAAACTTTGGTCATTTAGTTTTTTTCATTACTTTAGGTCATCACAAAAGTGTTTTATAATAGAGCTAAAAGGTTATCTTATATCCTTTTGTTTTTATAGTTACCAGTAGTTTAAAAGTAAATATGATTAGATAGGCGGCCATATAGAACCTAGTTTCCTTAAGGTTTTTAAGCGTGGTAAATATAAACTTTAGACTTTTGGTTTTTGCCATTACTTTTAGGCATTTTCAAAAGGTTTTATAGGAAGGCTTAAAGGTAAACTTAATTCTTTTGTATTTATAGTTACCCATAGCTGTTGGTTCGTCCCGCCTTCCTTTTTGTAAATATGTTCTTTTTACTATAATTTACCAAATTGGTTCGAATTAGGCTATTTGGTGATTCACTAGAGCATTTTCTATTTTTTGTTTATTTAGTATTAATTAACTAATTAAGTACTTAAAATTACTGGGTTATTTGCATTTGAAACTCCCGCGGTTTTAAAGGCAAATATTACAATTTGCTATAATCAATTTACTTTACATAAAATGCATTTTGAATTACTAAGGTTCCTAGTTCCTTTAATATGGACCTTCGTAATCTCATTCCCTCCTACTTATTCCCTTTTCTCCTACGCCTATGGATTAACGACGCCACTGGGCGCCATGTGGGAGAATGAACGCAGCAGCGATACCTGCTGCCGCAACACAGAGAACCGTTTCGCCTTCGAACGATAATACACGCGTGTTAGCGACTCTCCTACCACATGAATGTGGGTGCAAAGAATACGGTTAAACAGCGTGTCCTCCCATGAGTTCCACTTCCTGTATAAAAATGGTAAGTGAAAATGCATTATTTTTACCTTACATACATTTGTTTATTGCTACACTAACCTAGAAGGTAAACTAGACCATTTCAGAATCCCTTGTACCAGCTTAGCCTATGACCTTATTCCCTTAAAATTACAGTCCACATCTGACACCGTTAAATTCCAGACAACTCTCCTATCTGGACCACCAGGGAGCCCCATTTTTGATCCTTAGCGACCCGGATTTCTGGAATCGTTTTTTTGCCTTTTTAGGTTAGTTTTTTTTACTGGTTTCAAATGCAAGAAAAACCCTTGTTTTTCCTAAATGCCTTTTTTACTGGTTTTAAATGCAAGAAAAACCCTTGTTTTTCTTACATGCCTACTTTAGAAAACCCCTAGGTTTCTAAAATACATTTTGCGATTTTTTTTTGTGTAAAAACAAATGCAAGAAAAACCCTTGTTTTTCTTACATGCCTACTTTAGAAAACCCCTAGGTTTCTAAAATACATTTTGCGATTTTTTTTGTGTAAAAATTAAATATTTTTACCAATAAATTTAACCTTTTCATGCGAAAAACCAAACACAGATAAAATCTGTAAACTACTATGCTTTTTTTTGTTTCGAATAAATCAAGTTTTTTCGTTTCTTTTTTGTAAAAAAAAAAAAACCGTATGGTATTTGGGTGTTTTTTTTGTTTGTCACTGGAAATAGTTTAAAATAGTGTCTGCAAAGTGCTATTATTTTAGCCGTTGTGCCTTCACATTTGTGGATTGCTATAATTATATCCAATTTGCTCGAAAAAAAATCTCCAAATTGCCATATTCATTTTTGCTTATTGCAAATTGCTATGACTATATCCGATTGCGGATGCTTTACTATATTCGTTTTTGCGTAAAAATTGCTATGAATATATCTATTTCTAATTTACTATTATAATATCTGTCTGCAAATGGCTATGATTGTATCCATTTTTTGCGTGCATAATAAATTTTGAAGGAAATTTAATTCTTAACTTGAGAATTTGTTTTCGTGTAAAGGCAGATAAATAGTTTTACCAAATTAAATGCTTTTGATTTGTAGGTATTTATTTTTAAATTTAATACATAGGTACCTACTTATTTGAATTCGCGAGGCGAAGATAAAAAAACTTATACACAAGTTTTTTGTTATCATTAGTTTGCATCGGGTATTTTCTTTACTTTTGTGCGCTTATAGTTTGATTATTGTAATTAAACGTAGGACATTAATATTTATACAGGGTGTCCAAATTTTGATTTTTTTTTCAGTTTACCTAATTTTTGTCAATTATTTTTTGGATTTTTTTTTAAATCATGTCTAGTTCGGATAAAATTTTAAAGGCTAAAGCCTTGCGCTATAGTGCGATTTCACAGCTAAATTTGATCATTGAATCCGCGACCCTCGCAAAAAATGACCCTGCCTATCACAGCGGCTTTAAAGTCAAATTTCGGACATTGTCAAAAATCAAAAAAGATTTTGAAAAGCACCATAATACTTTGTTGACGTTGGTAGCCTCTGATGAGGATCGCTTAGTAGTAGAAACCAAAGTGTCTATGGACTTTTGCAAACGCTGTGACGAGATTTCCACTATATTTTACGAACTTTTCGAACTACCCTTTGAAGATGTAGGGCTTTTGAGCAGTACGATAAATCCCATGGGCAGTCCCTGTGCCTCCACAAACCAGCATGGTTTACTGCCTAGGATAAAAATACCTCTTTTTCAAGGGGAATTTAAGGAGTTTCCAACCTTTTTGCAAGCCTTTAATGCTACCGTGCACAATAATAGGTCGCTGGGAAACTTTGAAAAATTCAATTTGCTTTTTTCTAATTTAAAGGGCCCTGCCCTGGATGTCATTTCTGACATTCCTATCCTTGCTGAAAATTATTTAAATGCCTACCACACCTTGGTGGATAGGTATACAAATAAACCATTACAAGCTTACCTTCACTGGAAGGCAATTGAAGGCTTCTCTCCTCTTACTAAAGAGAATGCTACGAATTTGAGGAATTTGCTTGATTGTTTTTCGAAAAACTTAAGTGCTTTAAAAGTCATGGGTTTTAAAACGGAGTTTTGGGATTATATTATGGCACAAATGCTCTTGGATAGGTTGGACCCAACCACGCGCAAGGCATTTGAGCAAAATTATTGCTCCAATGAGATCCCCTCTTATGATAAAATTCGTGCTTTTGTTTCTAGCCATTGCATTGCGTTGGAACAAATACAACAAACTCAAGATTACTTAAAAAATAAAGATTTGTCAATTTCAGGTCAGAAAAATCAAGCAAAGTTTCAAAATCGATCTGCTTTGTTTGCTAATACTCAGAGAGCCTCCAAAAATGCCTCCCAGTCTCCAAATGGCCAAAGTGGCTTAAATAATACTCCAAACCCTCAAAATTTTTGTTTTCTCTGTAAAAGTGGCGATCATATAATATACAGATGTCCTAATTTTTTGGCGAAAACTCCCCAGCAACGTTTTGAGATTGTTAAACAACATAAAGCGTGTGTCAACTGTTTGGCCTCAAAGCATAATTTACCCCAGCAATGCAAATCAGAAAAAAGATGTTTACATTGTGGCCAATTTCATCACAGTCTCTTACATTTTTTTCCTATTAATTCTACACCTAGTTCTGCGAGTAGCCCCTCTACTTCTGCAGTGCAACCCCCGAGGAGCCCCGTGGCTACCGAATTTAATAGAACCACTAACACCATTGTTACTGGTATGTCTTTAAATGATCGCGAAGTACTTCTCTGTACCGCTTTAATACAAATACAGGATGTTTTTCAAAATTGGCACACAGTGCGCGCCATCTGTGACTCTGGTGCTCAATCTTCATTTATATCTAAGTCATGTGCTGATAGTTTGGGCCTTCCTAAATTTAATATCGCCATGACTCTACAAAGCTTAGATCGAATGACAACTTCGGCAAAATCTGGAATTAATTGCAATATATCCTCTTTGCGTGATAATAATTTTGTTTTTAATTTTGATGCGATAATACTCGATAAAATTTGTAGTGATTTACCTCATTCCTCATTTTCGATTAAAAGTTTTCCTTTTCTCGCCAACTTAGAACTAGCTGACCCAGGCTTTAATAAAAGCGATAAAATTGATTTATTGTTGGGCGGCGATGTGTACCCTTACATTTTGCTAGATGGTCGTTTGTCTACGGGACCCAACAACCCCGTCTGCATTAATACTATTTTTGGGTGGGGAATAATGGGCAATCTTTCACTTTCACCTTCAACTACAAATCAAATTAAAACATTTTTTACTACGTCAATGAACGATTCTTTTGTCAATTTAGATAAAAATCTACAACGATTTTGGCAAATAGATGACATACCTAATGTCAAGGCCATTGACCCCGAAGATGAGTTTTGCGAAAATTATTTTTTGAAAACTACCTCAAAAAATGAGGAGGGGAGATATATTGTATCTTTACCATTTAAAGTTACTGCTCCAGATTTTGGCGACACTCGATCCATTGCCGTACGTCGTTTTTTCTCCCTTGAGAAGAAATTGCTACAAAACCCTGATTTTTATGCTGCCTACAGCTCTGTTTTACAAGATTATTTAGATAATAATCATATGCAACCGGTTTCTGCACCTTTGCCGACCGAAATTTCAAATCATTTTTATATTGCACACCATGCGGTGTTTAAAAAAGATTCTACTAGCACCCCCCTGAGGGTGGTTTTTGATGCGAGCATGCACGCCCCTGGCAAAATCTCGCTCAACAACGCTGTTTATACTGGGCCCCCTTTACAAAGGGACTTACAAAAAATTTTATTACTTTATCGTTTGCATAAATTTTGCTTTTGTTGCGACATCCGTCAAATGTACAGGATGATTTTAGTTGACCCTAGTCAAACTAATTTTCAAAGAATAGTTTGGAGGTTTGATCCTAACCAGCCTATTCAAGACTTCGAAATAAATAGAGTTTTATTCGGGGTCTCTTGTAGCCCCTTTTTGGCTATCAGAACTTTGCTGCAACTTGCTAGAGAGCATGAGGACCTTCCTCTTGCCTCAAAAATCATTGAGGAGGCAGTTTTTGTCGATGATGTGATTTCGGGAAGTGATGACTTTTTTAAGGCCACTGAGATGAAAAATCAATTAATCGAGCTACTTAGCCGAGGTGGATTCGAATTGCGTAAATGGGCGAGCAATTGTCCCGAGTTACTATCCGATCTTCCTGAGTCACACATTTCGATGAAGGCTCTTTCTCTCGATTTAGATGCTGAAAATTCAACTTTGAAAATTCTCGGTTTAAATTGGAACCCTCATACTGATGAATTTTTTTATACTTTCGACTGTTCTCTCCAAACATGCACTAAAAGAACAATTTTAAGTAATTTGGCCCGCATTTACGACCCTCTGTCTTTTTTGGCGCCAATAGTTTTAATTTTAAAATTAATTGTTCAATACTGCTGGGCAGAAGACTTAAACTGGGACGACCCTGTCAGTCCGGAAATTGTTTTTAAATGGGAAAAATTTAAAAATGAATTAAAGTTTTTGCATTCTGTTAAAATTCCTCGTCAAATAATTTTGCCTAATGCTAGTCAAATCCAGCTAGTAGGATTTTGCGATAGTTCAGAACGGGCCTATTGTGCTGTCGCTTATATTCGAATTTTTTATTCTGATGGAAACATTAAAGTTTTTTTTGTTTGTAGTAAATCTAGAGTCGCACCGTTGCGTCGTAAACTAACTTTACCAAGACTAGAGCTTTTAGGAGCTGTTTTGTTGGCTAAATTAATGGATTTTTTACTAGAAACGTTCTCGGAAAAAATTAAATTTGATAAAATTCTTGCTTTTACTGATAGCACAGTGACCTTATCTTGGATTCAGGGATCTCCTCACAAATTTAAAACATTTGTTTCGAATAGAACTGCCTATATACAAGGAAGAATTAGCCCTGAGTTTTGGCATTATGTTCCTACTGAACAAAATCCTGCTGACTGCGGTACTAGGGAAATGTATCCCTCTGATTTACAAAGATTTTATTTTTGGTTAGAAGGGCCTTCTTTTCTAAACCAACCTACAAATACTTGGGATTTTATGACAGTTACTTACGATGGGAATGCAGTTTTGGAAGAACAGCGAAAAAATATTTTTAACGTTTTTACTTGCGAACAAACAGTTGAATATTATGTAAACAACTTGTTTGAAAAATACAGTTCTCTTTTTAAAATTAAGAGAATAGTTGCTTACTTTTTGCGAGGGTTACAAAAGTTTAAAAATCCCTCATACAATTTTGCTACTGATTACCTTACAAATCAGGATTACTACAAAAGCTTACTTTTTATTTCGAAATGCGTACAATCTTTTTCTTTCCAAAAAGAAATTGAATTACTAAAAGATAAGAAACAGCTTCCAAAAGCTTTTCAAAAATTATGTCCATTTTTGCATAATGAAAGCTACGATTTGCTTCGTGTTGGAGGCCGTTTATGCCATTCAAATTTATCATACGATAAAAAATTTCCAATTCTTTTGCCTTCTAGTGCAAAATTCACTGAATTACTGATTTTAGATTTGCATCGCAGCAATCTTCATTGTGGTATACAGACCACAACTTTTTTACTAATGCAAAACTTCTGGGTATTGTCTGCTAAAAAGGTAGTGAGAAAAGTTTTAAGTTCTTGCCATACTTGCTGGAAAACTAAACCTAACTCTCTTCAACCCCCTATGGGTAACCTACCGAAATTTAGAGTTTCCGAAGCAAAGGTGTTCGAAAATGTAGGTATAGATTTTTGTGGTCCGTTCACGATTACTCTTGGTCGGACCAGAGGTGCAAAAACCATGAAAGCATATGTCTGTTTATTTATCTGTTGCGCTGTTAAAGCCGTGCATTTAGAGTTAGTCTCTGATATGACATCAGAAGCCTTTCTGGCTGCTCTGCGCCGCTTCATAGCTAGAAGAGGACTATGCTCAAAGATCTCTTCAGACTGCGGGACCAACTTCGTGGCCTCTGAAAAATACTTGCGACAAATTTTTTCTGATTGCGTGAAGGGGGAAGGTATAGTTTGGTCTTTTAACCCACCTGCTGCTCCCCACATGGGAGGCATTTGGGAATCAAACATTAAATCTTTAAAGACTCATCTTCACAGGGTAGTTGGAAATCAAATACTCACCTATGAGGAATTAAATACGGTTTTAACCCAAGTTGAAGCCATAATGAACTCACGTCCTTTATGTGCCTTAAGCACCGATCCTACTGATCTGGCGGTCTTGACTCCTAATAATTTTTTAAATTTGAGGCCTCCAGGTACAATACCCGATCCAAACTACTGCGATATTGCGTTAAACAGGCTGTCCAGGTGGCAACTGTTGCAAAGAATGCACCGCGATTTTTGGATTCGCTGGCATCGCGAATATTTGCACACTTTGCAACAGCGAGCCAAATGGCACCAACCTCTTGCTTCCATTGATATTGGTACTATGGTACTGATCAAAGATGAAAATTCCACTCCATTGGATTGGCCCCTAGGCCGCATTGAAGACCTTATTAAAGGTTCTGATAATATTCCACGGGTTGCTATTGTAAAGACTACTAAAGGTACCTACAAACGGCCTTTGGTAAAACTATGCGCCCTGCCTACAAATTAAACTCTCTGAAATGCCCCTGGGCATTCTCAGGGGGGTGGGAAATGGTTCGTCCCGCCTTCCTTTTTGTAAATATGTTCTTTTTACTATAATTTACCAAATTGGTTCGAATTAGGCTATTTGGTGATTCACTAGAGCATTTTCTATTTTTTGTTTATTTAGTATTAATTAACTAATTAAGTACTTAAAATTACTGGGTTATTTGCATTTGAAACTCCCGCGGTTTTAAAGGCAAATATTACAATTTGCTATAATCAATTTACTTTACATAAAATGCATTTTGAATTACTAAGGTTCCTAGTTCCTTTAATATGGACCTTCGTAATCTCATTCCCTCCTACTTATTCCCTTTTCTCCTACGCCTATGGATTAACGACGCCACTGGGCGCCATGTGGGAGAATGAACGCAGCAGCGATACCTGCTGCCGCAACACAGAGAACCGTTTCGCCTTCGAACGATAATACACGCGTGTTAGCGACTCTCCTACCACATGAATGTGGGTGCAAAGAATACGGTTAAACAGCGTGTCCTCCCATGAGTTCCACTTCCTGTATAAAAATGGTAAGTGAAAATGCATTATTTTTACCTTACATACATTTGTTTATTGCTACACTAACCTAGAAGGTAAACTAGACCATTTCAGAATCCCTTGTACCAGCTTAGCCTATGACCTTATTCCCTTAAAATTACAGTCCACATCTGACACCGTTAAATTCCAGACAACTCTCCTATCTGGACCACCAGGGAGCCCCAGCTGTATATTAAATATTATTTAAATAGGCGGCCCTATAAAACCTTGTTTCCTTAAGGGTTCTAACAGAAGTAAGTAAATACTTTGGTGTTTTATTTTTTTTAGGTATTTCTTGTAAAAATAACAGATATACCTAGGTACAGATTGGTACCTACCTATTGCAAGATTGATTATTTGAAGCCCAATAATTAATAATTGTTGAGTTTCCGTCCTCCTGGGTAGGACACTCAGGCCTAGATAAGGCCTGTTTAGGCGGCCAATATAAGAGGTTGCCCTCCAACCTGCAGGCACAACGAATATCATTGCACTGGCCCTCTCGATTGTGTCGAAATTGCACGATAAAAAACATTTAAAAGTGTTGAATTATACGCTTTTAAACACTTTACAAAACAAATACAAAAAATTTAAGTGAGGTTATGTTGACTATGTTTACATTGTTCTTTTTTGTTGTTTTCATAAGGGCACTCAAAAATCCTTGTTGCGATACAGTAACAAATAAAACCAAGTGACCACTATAAAACCATATTGGCGTACATAAATTTATTTAAAAAATATTTTAAAGAGAAAATATTTATCTAGTCGTTTTAGCAGTGTTTTTTAACAATAATTTTACTTTAGTTTTGATTTATGTAAACCAAACAGACTTTTTTAATGGTGACTAGTGTAAATGATTTTTTTTAATTTTAAATATTTGTTATTTTGTTATCAAAAAACTATTAAAAAACATTCTTGAGCGGGCGCGCTTGTTTTGAGAGCTTTTCAGATACGATTTTATCAGAAAAATAAATCTGGCAGGCAATTTGATCATCAACAAAACGACAAACTCGGTATATTTTTATGTGATAAAATAATTTTGGGACTCTGACATTTTTGGCAATTTTGTGACCTAATTTATTTTATATAGCCATTGTGAATCTAAAATATCGCCATAGCTTTTATAGGAAAACTTCTTTACTCTAAAGATATTATGGTATTCAACAGAATCGCCAGGATACCAAATTACCAAATCTAGTTTTATAATAGGATAGAGGACGTTTCTGAGTTGCTTTTAGAACCTCGCATAATAGCTTTAGGCTCTAAAAGGTTCTATACTGGTGGAACCGCTAGAGGGCGAAGCTGGCGTTTATTTCTTATGGTTTTATAGTGAGTTTAATACATAGGTTGCCACCACCAATTGGAGAGTTCCATTTAGGAGGTCTAAGGGGTATATAAGGGTAATGGGAACGTGCTAGCGACCAAACATTGAAACTAATAATTTTAAGGAAAGGCGCTGGCAACCTTTTAGCTTCTGCTATAAATAAAGAAATGTTACTTGGGTCGTCATGGTAAGACACTCTGCGGTGCCCACCATGGGTTCCGGCCCCACTAGATCAGCTGATGACCCCATTCTAGCTAGTTGGTCAGCTTCCTTGTTTCCAAGAATGCCCTTATATTCTGGAACCTGGAAGAGTTCAACCTTGTTGTGTCCTGCCAGGGTTTTTAGTATTTCAATTTCAATTTATTAATTCCTCTTTTGATGACATAGTAATATAAGTTCGTCACTTAAAATATAAAAAAAATACAATTTATTGTTAAAATACTAGCATACATACACACACATACAAACACACATACATATACTAGAGTATGCTAGAAAGCCTAAAACAATTTTTGACACAACAAGACACAATATTCAGTTTCTTAATTTAACAGGTCATTACGATCACATAGTAGTTAAAATCACATTATACAAATCTTCAGTTTTTATCAACAGTAACCATAGCTATATCCATATGTACCTAATTTATTTGAATGGTCTAAGAATTCATTTATGGAACAAAATGGATGCTGAGTGAAAAATTGCTTTATTCTCTCCTCTCTCCTTGAACCTCCCGTAGACCTCTAACCCCCTCACCTCACCAGGCACTGCATTGTAAATTTTAACACACATATAGTAGTTCTATGTATTGGTATAACAAGGTTCTGTTTATTTCTTGTTTCATTTTTTAAGTTTATGTCATGGTTTTTCTGAAACAGGTTTTTATTTTTATATGTGAAACAGCATAATTTGTACATATACAATGAGTAGACCGTCATTATGCCCAGCCTCTGGAACAATGGAGCGCAATGTTCCAGATACTGGGCACAAAAAGCAGTCCTGATTATTCTCTTTTGTACAACAAATGTTCTCTGCATTGTTTCTTTATGGGAGCCTCAAAAGATTATACCATAGGCTATTCGTGAATGTACATGGGCATAATAAAATTGAATCACAGATCCCTTGCCGACAATGTCTCTTATATTGTATATTGCAAAGTTGGCCAATGTAATTTTTTTGCATATCTCACTCCCGTGACTTTGCCAATCAAGGAGGCTAGTTAAAATTAGTCCTAGGAATTTCGTTTCATCTGATTGTTGGATGTCAGTTCCGTTAATATTGAGAGCTATGGTACTTTTTTCCTTTTTTTTGTTTTGAAAATGAATAAAGTTTGTTTTAGTATCATTCAAAATCAGATGTTTTTCATCACACCAATTCTGCATTTTCAGTGCAGTGGAATTCGCGATGTCAATTGCTATTTTTTCATCCTTATTTGATACTACACAGGACTTATCATCGGCAAACTGTGCAAGTGAAAGATCAGGGTCATCAAGGACACTGTTTAAGTCATTGCAAAAAATGATGAAGAGGAGTGGAGACAGAAATGACCCTTGCGGGCTCCTGTCGCCATGGTTGTGAAACTTGAGTGTTAAGTGTAGTTAACAATATTGTCCTTGCTGCCCCTGATCTCTACTGACTGTGGCCTATCACCCAAAAATGAGTCAACCCACCCAATTTCTTTATCATGGATTCCCACTGATATAAGAACCTTTTTGAGACCTTGAGACCTTCATGGTCCAACATGTTAAAAGCCTTACTAAGGTCAAAGTAAACTGCAAATGTACATTTTCCATTATACAGTGCCTTTGCTAAAAAAGTACATCCCTACACTCATGAACATCAACGTACTATTGCTAAAAACTGGGTGATGCCAGTTCCAGTTTCATTCTTGTAAAAAATATTATTTTGAGTTTAATGCCACTTATTGTAATGTTTAGTTTTCTTGCAAGCAGAAGATTTAGTGCAGATTTTTTACAGACTGGGAGACCCAAATGCCTTACTGTCATTGGTCAGCGTGAAATTAGAAATAGAGGATTCTGAATTTAATACTGAAGACGAAATTAAGCCAGAAGAGTTTGTGCCAGTTTACAGTTCATCCGGGTAAGTATTAGGGACTTATTGCAATAAAGCCAAGCACTAATTGTGCCGGGCACTATTCTGACAGTTTCCCATTATAAAAACAGCTGTCTTCTTTCAAAATTAGGCCTTTGGGTGTTATGAGAGCCGGAGTTAATAGTGCCACCGCTATTAATGTAAAATAAACGACTGGATTTATAAATTCGACTTTGGTATGTCAATTTTGTAAGATCAACTGTTAGTTTGCAATGAAAAACTGTCAGAATAGTGCCCGTCATTATTATTGCCTGGCTTTATTGCAATAAGTCCCTATTGTTTAAACTTATTTTATATATATATTTATCGGTTTCACAACGTTCTACGTCTTCCGATACCCAATCTCCACTCGTTTCTGTTTGCCCATAATTCATCATCTAGGCCTCTTATTCTTATTTCACTATCTATTCCTTCTCTCCAGCTTTTCTTTGGCCAGTTGGTTTCCATTGTAATATTTGTTTAGGTAGTCTTCCATCATCCATTCTTTGTACATGTCCGTACCACACCAGTTGTTTTGTTCTTATATCATCCACTAAAGTACGTTCACCCACTGTCATAATTTCTCTTATTATTTGATTTGTAACTCTTTCTCTTTTTGATTTCCCTGCTGCTCTTCTCCAATAGTCCATCTCCGTACCGGAAAGCATTTTTTCTGTTCTATCCTTGATTGACCATACTTCTGAGCCGTATGTAATAATACTTTTTACAATGGTGTTATATATAAGCTTTTTGTTGTTTTGATATACTTTGTCCCAAATTATTCCATTTAATAAAGTTATTGCTTTTCTTCCTTGTACGGTTCTATCTTTTATAGCTTTGTCTAGTGTTCCGTCAGCTGTAATTTTTAGACCTAAGTATTTATACTCATCACAGGACTGAATTCGCTGCCCGGTATTTAAGATTAGATCCTGTTTCATTCCACCGATACACATATACTCTGTCTTATTGAGATTAACCTCTAGTCCCCACTTATTGTACTCTTCTATTAGTTTTGGTGTCATATATTCGAGGTCGTCATAATCCTGAGCCACTACTATCTGATCATCGGCGAAACATAAAGTATACGGAATTCCCATGTTTTGGCATTTTCTCTTCCATACTTTAAGGACTTGTTCCAAGTATATCTTGAAGAGCGTAGGCGAGATACAGCAACCTTGTTTAAGACCTTTATTTACTTGAAAGCCTTTGGTTAGTTTTGCTTTTATTTTTACTTTTGTTTGTATTTTCCAACGCTTTCCAAAGTAGATTTAGTGGTATACTATCATATGCCTTCCGCAAAACGACGTAAAGCAGATGCAGCTGTCAGAAAATTTATAAAACCAATACATTTAAACAAAATATACAATTGTATTAAAAATACAAAATTACATTTTCTTGTCGAAAAAACTTCTTCACGCTACTGATCTGATGGGTACAAGAATTCGGGATTTCTCCTACTAGTCCAGTCATTATAGAATTTTTACTTGGAAAGGGTGGTGTAGTCATAGAATTTTTTTATTTAGTGGGCTTCGAAACTGCTTATTTTTGAGAAAATCTGTAATATCATAAAATAAAGACCAACTAATAGCCTATAAAATGAGACATTACTGAGTTCTATGGGTAGTACCCTTGGTGAGATACGAACCCTGAAGTGTTAGCAGTACACCCGTTGCCCACGTATTTCAATAGTATATGCAAAATAAACCGAAATTATTTAGTTTTATGTCATTTTCTCAAATGGTAAGTATTTTACGGCAAGTGTGTAATCAACTTTATTGTAGAAAATTAAATTATCTTTTAAACGATATATCATCTAAGTGGGCCACGTTTACGGTTAGCACTTAATTGGCATCCATAAATTGGGGGTTTAGGATCACGAAAAAAAAATATTTTTTTTTATGTTTTTTTAAGTTTTCAAAAAAAACTATTTTAAGGAAAAATGTTTAAAAACCTTTGTTAGAGAAAATTAAATGTTCTTTTAAACGGCGTATTACAAAGTTGTGTGCGCATATTGAGGTTATTTTTTCTAATAATTTTTTTAAAAATTTTTTATTTGTTTTAGTGAATTTTAGTAAAAATAAGCTTTTCTAAAAAGCCTGTTTTACTCTATTTTGTTGAAAAAAAAATATATCTTGAAAACGAAATCTCGACAAGTTGTCTCTTTCCCTCTAGATACTGCTGGAAAAATCTTACCGCCCTCGTACTGAAGCTTAGTCAGGTTTGCCTACAGTAGGTTGTGATTAAGAGTATCAAACGCCTTACTATAGTCTAGCAATACAAGTGCTAACAGCAATGCAGTCGCCGTGCTAAACCCCTTCCGAAAACCAGATCGATATTGTGACATCAAATTATTATCAATCAGGTATTTGATAATTTGTTTATATATAATTTTTTCTAAAACCTTAGACAGTATGGACAGTAGACTTATTAGTCGTAGATCGGAAAGTTGTTTAGGATTGGATATTTTCGGCAGGGGCCGCACAACGGTGGTTTTCCATTGAGAGGGAAAGACACCACCCTGGAGACAACCATTAAAAATGTTAACAAGAATTGGTGAAATGGTAGAACAACACAATTTCAACATCTGAAGAGATATACTATCATAACCAGAAGCGTTCGATTTTAATTCTGAAATGGCTTTAATAACATCTGACTCGCAAATATCAGTAAAGTCAAACACATTCTCAGTAGCGCGTGTTTCCAGGTTTTTTTTCACTACACGTGAAGGGACAGAGGGCGTTACACGTTTCACCGAATTAACAAAAAATTCGTTAATTTCATTAGGTTTTTGAAGTTTTTTAGAAATAGAGGAGTTTTTGTTTTTTGTTTTGGTGAACACATTAAAATCATTAAGAGCACCCCAAAGCTTTTTTTGATCTTTGTTTTTAGTTAAAGTATTTATGTGGCTTTTTTTTCATTACGTACGTATGCGTATATTCTTTGAGTGTTACCCGTTAATAAAAACACACTAGATACATATCGTTTTAAAGATCATTTTATTTTCAACAATATAGAATTAAACAAGATTTTTAGAAAGCTTAGTTTTTAAGAAAATTGAATAAAACAAATAAAAATTTAAAAAAAAATTAAATAAAAATAATAACCTCAATATGCGGACGTCCCTGAAGTGTCAATAATAGCCTTAACACAACTTTGTGATATGCTGATTAAAAGAAAATTTAATTTTTTCTAAAAATGGTATTTTAATATTTTTTCCTAAAATGCTTAGTTTTTTGAAAACTGGTTAAAACCGAAAAAAACATAATTTTTTTTCGTCATCTTAAAAAATAACCCCAATTTATGGGTGCCAAAAGTGCTACTCGTGGACTTGGCCTACTTCGGTGATACATTGTTTAAAAGATAATTTAATTTTCTATATTAAAGTTGATTACACACTATCTGTAAAATGCTTACCTTTTGAGAAAATGACATAAAACTGAATAATTTCGGTTTATTTTGCATATACTATGAAAATACATAGGAAACGGGTGTACTGCTAACACTTCAGTATCTCAACAAGAGTACTATCCCGAGAATTCAGTTATATCTTATTTTATAGGCTATTAGTCTTTATTTTATGTTATTACAGATTTTCTCACAAATAAGCAGTTTCGAAGTTTAAGGCCACTAAATAAAAAAATTGGTCAAAATCCAAAATGGCGGCGAAATGTTTAGCGTCATAACTCAAAAACCATTCGTCTGACAAAAAATCGTACAACAGCGTTTTTGTAGAAACTTTCATTGTCTTCAAATTTTGTTTGAAATTTTTTTTCTAAAATGTACAGGGACCAAGTAACAAAAAAACCTTTTTGTGCACACTAAATCCAACATAACGGGGGGAGCCGGCCCCCTCCAAGGACTTTAATGTGAACAACATCACCAGTATTTACTAAGACCTTAAAACTTAGCATTTTAGACCGGGTTTAAGTATCAAGTCTATAGACCTGATACCGACAGGTTTAAGTGTATTAGCTCACACATATACTATACTATAGTAGTGTGAGCTATGGTGATCCTAATTTTTTCGAGAAAAAAAAAGTTGCTCCGATTTCAAAAATTTTTATATATCTTTGCGTTTCAGATGATTTTGAAACTTTTTTGTTGCGCCGTTTGTCTGTCTGTATGTCTGTCTGTCTGTATGTCTGTCTGTAACGACCAACGCGCATAACTCAAAAACCGCTTGGTCGATTTCAATGAAATTTGGTACCTAGGCTGGGTCTTGGGTCGAGATGGTCCCATTTAAAAATGAACAAAATCCACCGAACACAAACTAAATAAAAGGGTGGGGATAGATTTCAAAAATTAGAGTTTATGTGAAAATATGGCGTGTGTGATATCAAACGAAAGGTAATTGAGTCTGGAGTTAAACAAAATACATTTTAATTTATTTAAAAAAAAAGGGTGGGGGTATATTTTAAAAATTAGAATTTAAGTAAAAATATGGCGTGTGTGATATCAAACGAAAGGTAATAAAGTCCGGAGTTCAACAAAATACATTTTAGATTTTGTTTTTTTTAAGTGGTATCAAACAAAAGGTAATTTAGTGTGGAGTTGAATAAAATATATTTCAGTTTTTAGTTATATTAGCTCACAGGTACACTATAACTATAGTACCTGGTGTGAGCTTAGGGGCCCATATATTGGCAGAGTATTTTTAATACTCACAGGTCAAATAGCTGCAAAGATTTGGTTCATCCTAATGTGCAATATGATAGTAAGCATTTCTCAGTGAGTTTCATCTCATATAAATTTAAATTAATTTTAGAAATATGGAAAAACCACATAAAAAATTTGTAACGAAATGTAATTTTTTGGAAATTTAGTCAGTGCAGTCGTAGGATTCCCGTTAAAAATACTCTCAAATTGTAGTACCACGCCTGAGGGATGGTTTAAAGTTCGAAAAACAGTAGAAATAATCCATGACTGATAAAAAAACTTATATACAAAATTTTTCAAAGCTAAATAATACATAAATAACTTAAAACTATATCTGTAAATGCGTTACCGTATTAAATACGTATCAATATTTAAATACTGTAAAAAGCACAAGATATATTAGAATCCGTTTTCAATTACACATCCACCAAAACAATCGAACATCGGTTTAATCATCGCTAGCTTGTCTAAAACATTAACATGTAAAATATAGCGGACAGCTGACACTGACTTACACCGTTTTTATTCGACATTTCCTAGTGACGTTCGGAGGTTTAAATATGGCTACCATTTTTAAACTAAAATATTATATTATTTTTATTTATTTCTAACCATTGTGAGGAAATAATGTCTTTGTTACAAAGAAAAAAGATGACCCATATCGCAAGCTATTTATGAACAATTTATATAAATATTAAAAAATATTGCTTTCATGGCAAAAATAAGTTAAAACTTCAACCAAAATCTAGACTTGTAGACCTAGGATTGTAGCACTTAGCACTGTAACCCTTTTAGTCTATGGACAAATCGGCCTAAAAGGGGGTTTCGTATGCAAGTCGTGCCAACTTTTTGCCGATAAGCCAAGTTTGTTAAGGGCACTCCATAGATCAGGTTTTGACTTGTTGTCATTCTGGTAAATGCGTTTTTTTAAAGATATACCACCACTTTTTTTTGCACGATACTTTTTAAAACGATGTATCTTTCTCAAAAATAGTCATAGAGGGTTGCAAAAAATGGCAAATGAATCAGTAAACACCCACAATAAAATAACTTTTTATTATATTTTTCAAAATTTTGCTTCGTTTTTTTAGAAAAAATAAAATAACTGAATTTTTACTTTTTTTTGTATAGCTAATAAAGTTTAATCTACATTTTTAATAACACTAAAGCAAAATTTTAAAAAAAGGTTTAAACAAAAGTTATAGAATGAACATTTTTCTTTAATTTGGTGTATATAGGTCTTATATAGATGTATATTTTATATTTGTTTCAATAAAAATACAATTTGTTGTCACCAAAATGAGTACGCGGACGCCTATTTATAAGGCGGCGCGCGGCGTTACGCAGCTAAGGCGTCTAGTAAAACAGGTGATTTCTATTATACTTGTTATCGTTGTTTGATGGACATTATCAAACAACGTTGTTATTGTTATTTTTGAAAATGAATATCAATCGACGAAAGTTTTTACAATATAGTGCAGGTGCTAGAGGTAGTTGAGTATGCAAAATATGAGGACCGCAGTTTGACAATGAATCCTAGCTGAGAATAGGTCACAGACTAACGATTGTAGCAAAACACCCCAGATAATAAAATTTCCTTTTTAACAATGTATTAGTCAGTGGGGTCAGGCTAATGACAAACTCTCCAGTGGCGTCCGTTTATTAAGCAAATATAAAAAAATTAAAGAAACCACATAGATTTTACCCGATTATCTTAAAAACCAAGCTTTCTATCAAAAATTATGACCTATAGTCGATTGTAGACAATAAAATTTCCTTTTAAACGTGTATAATAATGTAGGATTTATCTTCAGATTAAAACTTCACAGGCCTGTGCAACTTAAATCAATTTTTACAAATCACCAAACAAATTAATTCTGTTACAGGTTTTTTCAAATTTTCTCAAAAACTAAGCTCAATTCACAAAAATATGTTTTATACTTTATTGTAGCAAATAAAATTTTCTTTTTAACGATGTGTAAGTCAGTGGGGTTTAATTAATGACAAACCCTTCAGCGACGTCCGTATATGGGGGTCAATTAAAAAATAAAATCATTTATGTTTCACTCGATTTTTTTTTAGAATATTAAAAAAAATACATTTTTTAAAAAGTATTTTTTTAACACATTTCAAATCAAGTAATTTAAACTTTGTTGTATTAAAATCGGATAAAAAAAAAAGATTTAATTTGTTTTTAAATATGCTTTTCCGCCATATTGAATCCGCCATATTTAAAAAAAAGCGCGATTATCACAATGACAATAAGTCAAAAGCTGATCTGCTAGGTATGTTAAACAAATTTAAGTTACTTCCAAAAAGTTCTTATGGTTTTCATTAAAAGCATAATTTTTAAATATACCCCAAAGACCCCTATTTTTTTCCAGTTATTTAGAAATAACTTAAAAACTAATTAACGCATTCGAACATTTGAACCAGATTTGAATAAAGAATTAAAACGGTTATCTTTTTTATAAAAAACTTTTTTTTTCTAGCTCCAACAGTTTTATAAATAAATTTAAAAAAATATGAAAAATTTAACTTTTTTTTTTATTTTTTTAATTTTTTTGACAAATACAAATAGATACATATTTTCTGACTAATACATTTTTAAATACATTACAAAGCAAGTATTTTAAACTTTGTTTCAAGAAAATTGGATAAGAAATAAAAAAGTTACAATTTTTTTAAAGATACGCCTTTTCGCCATTTTGAATCCGCCATATCTTTCAAAAACGCATTTACCAGAATGACAACAAGTCAAAACCTGATATATGGGATGCCCTTAACAAAGTTAGCTTATCGGCAGAAAGTTGGCACGACTTGCACACGAAACTTGATTTGTCCATAGACTATTTAGTAAATAATCAAAACGAATTTTATACTTCACACAAAGGTATGTGTGCCTAACTTGCGAGTGTCAGAAGGAGAGGGAAGAGTTGATTTTGGTTGTTTTCCTACTTACACAAGGTTGCATCTCTAGACGTACGTTTCTGTGTGTTTCACGTCATCAGTAGAGAACAGCAAACCCAGGTAAGCCAATTTTAACCAAAACCAACTCCTATATATGAAATACTCGCGGCGGTGCAATGCGAGTAAATTACAAGTTGTTGCGCCATCTAGCGGACTGGCTCGAGCACTCGTATTTAGTAAATACTTGTGCATATGTCTAAATTACGACCACACCACCTTTTGCAAGCTGGGGGGTCTTTTTTTCGCTTTAATGACTAGCCTGTACGTCTATTGAACGAACGTTCTTTCACCCTATATAAGATGTGTAGAAGCCAACATGATGAATCGCAAACGTCACCTAGTTCGAATCGATGCGACGTAGGAGAAATCCAGAAGACTTGTTACTTTTCTAGTGCATTTTTATTATCTGCCTGGATTTGGACTTTTAATTTTTTAAAGAGTTGTTGCGCTTTGTTTATTGATGTATTTTTTTCTTTCTTTTTAGTTCGCAACTGATTGGTTGGAAAAAAAGTAAAAATAAATATCAAAAGATAGATTCTAAATTAAGTTCCCAAAGAAACTTCAAATATTCACTAAACAATAATAAGGTCACTTCTAAGGAGCATAATACTAATTTGTTTCAATGTAAAGATTGCAATTTCAAGACTAGACACAAAATCTCTATAAAAAGTCATGAACTAATCCATAAAGACCCAGACGAAATTGAATGGTTTTTTTGTGCTCATTGTGATTATAAAGCGAAAAAAAAAAGTACTTTAATAGGACACTTTCTTGTACATAAGAACATAAGTGAGGTTGAGGGTTTCCAATGTGCTCATTGCAATCATAGAACTAAAACAAAAAATTCTTTAGTGTATCACTTACTGGTACATAAAGACATAAGTGAAGTCGTGGGATTTCAATGCACAAAGTGTAAGTATAAGGCCAAAAAGAAAGACCACTTAAAACGGCATTTACTAATTCATAAAAACTTTGACGAGATCAACTGGTTTTCATGCCAAGACTGTAAATATCAAGGTAAAAGCAAAGATGCCCTAAACAAGCATACAATGATCCATAAAAAAGAAAACGAAAAAATTATATGGTATCAGTGTTCCCACTGTAATTATAAAAGTAATTTTAAAAATAATTTAGAAAGACATATCCTCACACACAAAGATATCAGTGAAATTGAGTCGTTTCAGTGCGCTCATTGCAATTACAAGGCTAAATCAAAAGCTAGTTTACAATCGCACATGGTTAGGCATAAAGGCAAAATGTTTCAATGTGACGAATGTCTTTTTCAGACTAGACACAAATACGTTTTAAGAGATCATGCATTAATCCATAAAGACAAAACCGAAATTAAATGGTTTTATTGCGGCTATTGTGAATATAAAGCTAAAAAGAAATATTCTGTAATACATCACTCCGTTATACATAAAGAAATAAATGAAGTAGAATTGTTTTCATGTCTCGAGTGTAAATTTAAAACCAAATATAGAGATTCCTTAAAAAAGCATGAACTCCTTCATAGAAATGTTGAAGATATTGAGTGGTTTTCATGTGAAGCTTGTAACTATAAAACCAGAATCAAAGCCTACTTGAGAACACATAAATATATAAATCATAACAACGCAAATGATATTAAGTGGTTTCGTTGTGCTCATTGCGATTTTATAACTAAACGTAAAACTGATTTACCAGATCACTTGCTTAAACATAAAGACATAAGTCAAGTGGAGTGTTTTCAATGTAAAAAGTGTCGTTTTAGGACAAAATACGAGAAAAGCTTAAGAAAACATGTTAGAATGATCCATGGCAACCCTAAAGAGATCAGGTGGTTTTCATGTGAGTACTGCATTTATAAGACTAAATACAAAAGTCACTTAATACGACATGCCGAAATTTGTAAAGGCTAGATGTGCTTACTGCAATTATAAAGTTACGGGAAAAACTCATTTGATTAAACACATGCTTAAACATAAAAATATAAACCAAGTTGAACGTAAAGCTAATCAAAAAATTTATATAAGATATAAACCTTAAAGAAAAACACTTATTTGGACCAACTGGTAACTACCTATTAAAGAACAATTGAAGGAAATCGTTATTAAAGAAGATAACAATTTTCTGGAATTGAAAAATAGCAAAAAACCAAATTTTTCTGGTTTCTATGATTATATAAATGTTAATGACTTTTTTATAAATAAATAAACAAACAATTTTATAATATAATAATATTTTTTGTCTTTTCTAATATCCTTAACAAAAATAACCTTACAGCGTGTCTCATTTTCGATGGGATTAAATGGGAAACTCGGTTATGATTAAAGATATTGATTTTTTGATTGCACCTTGCCGTGCTGTTTTTTTGAGCCCTTAAAAATGGCGTAATCAGATTTTTGCTATACCCCGCAGTTTCGGTAATACATGGAGTTTTTGAAAAAATTGTCTTTTTAATAATCCCTTGTATTTCGCTTATTTTGTGAGATATTTTTATTCTGTAAAAACCTTTTCATGGCAACTTTTTTAGAAGAAAATAATGACGTTGTCATATTTTTAAAATATTGTTTAGTTTTTGAGATATGGAATTTATCATAAAAAAATTAAATACGGACCTGGTTTTTTTTATTACTATTTTGATTGGTTTCATGCTAGTATAATCATAAAAAAATAAAAATTTAAAAAATTTTTGTTTTAAGGTAAAAAAAAATATTTAATATTTTTAAAAAAATAGTCCGAACCTGGATATTTCCAACATAAATATAAATTAAAAATTGCTAGTTAAACAATTTTTAGTTTAACTGTTTTGATACTTAGCATATGAAAATGGTTTTACGTTAATTTACAGATTTATTTGAAACAAAGTCTACGAAAAATACAAAAAAAAAACAAATTATAAAAAATAACTAATTTTTCTGATTACCATTATGTGTAAGACATTGTTGGCATTTTTGAGTAATTTTTCTTAACGCATTTTGCATTAAAATATTTCTGCCATTTAAATATTGGGATTTTGTTGCTTGAATGAAGCACTCAAACATATCACATTTTTCAAAATCTGGATATGGTCGATTTCTAGCCTGTTTAAAATAATTGTAAGCCATTCACAAAAATGACAAGTAAAATGACAATGTCAATTCCACGCTTTTGTTTTGTAAATTTCACGACCTGCTGTGCACCATCAAATAATTAGTATGGTATTATTTTTGTAACTTTTTACCGTTTTTTACTTTATTTATAAATCTTTTAATTATCATTTCAAAACAGATAAATTAAAAATCGTTCAACTAGTGTGTCTTGCAATTTTTAATTTATAATTACGTTGTAAATTTCCAGGTTCGGACTATAATTCTTTTTTCAAATATGAAATAGTTTTTTTTCACCTTAAATCAAAAAAATATTAAAGTTTTATCATTTTAAGGTAATAATAGCATGGAACCAATCAAAGTAGTAATAAAAAAAATCCAGGTCCATATTTAATTTTTTATGATAAATACCATATCTCAAAAACTAAACAATATTTTTAAAAATTGACAACGTCATTATTTTGCTCTAAAAAAGTTGCCATAGAAAGGTTTTTACAGAATAAAAATATCTTGCAAAATAAGCGAGATACAAGGAATTAATTAAAATGCAATTTTTTCAAAAACTCCCTGTATTAGCGAAACCACGGGGTATAGCAAAAATCTGATTACACCATTTTTAAGGGCTCCAAAAAAGAGCACGGTAAGGTGCAATCAGAAAATCGATATCTTTAATAATAACCGAGTTTCCCATTTAATCCCATCGAAAATGGGACACGCTGTACTATAGGTCGAATCGAGTATTTTAGTTCGGTTTAATCACATTGTTGTTTATTGAACACGTAAGAGTAATGCTAATAGTTTTAAAATAAATTTAAAATATGACATACAAACAGGTCTCTAGCTAGAATGAGGGCCTTTTTAGGTCAACCTAGCTAAAGATCCTATGTATGACATATTTTAAGGAGATACAGACGCCACAAACCAATAAAAATCACTGAAACATTGACATTTAAATAAGTGTATATAAATCCATAAGTTTTAAAAACGACTCTTTGTACACGATCGAGATAATTTGAGCCAAAGTCGAACCAGTGTGCAAAGAGGTTTTCAAACAAGTTTTTTTACTATACTTTTTATACGACTACAAATAAACACTAATCGTACTTTTTCTTATTTACTATCACAAATTTTCGGAAAACTTTAACACACTTTTTTGACGTATCTAGTCAACAAAACGACGAAGCGGTGATGGTTGCTGTGGAGCTTAGCCACCACCATTCATAAAAATATTTGAGGAGATTAAGTCGTTCTCATGCAAAGACTAATTATACAGGTCAAAGCAAAGATGCTCTAAACAAGCATACAATGATCCAGAAAAAGAAAACGAAATTCTGTGGTATCATTTTTCCCCATGTTCGAGCGCAAGTGCCACGACATAAACACACACGTAGGAGGTAGGCAGAGTTCTGAAGTATGGAAATTTATTTCTACAGTAAAAACCCAACAAAAGAAAAAGTAAACATCCAGATAATCAAACCAGAACAATGGACAGAACACTACAAGGGACTGCTGCAGGAGACGAGACCCGAATATCTGGCAGCCTCTCCGAGAAGAGACATAGAAGTACATGGAGAGGAAGTAATCATCGAAAAAGAAATGATATAGAATAATATTAAAAAACTTAAATCCGGAAAAGCTAGCGGACCTGGGGGAATATATGCTGAAATGCTCAAATATGGATCAGAGAAACTACTCGAAAATCTCACATATATTATTAATCAATGCATAAACGGACATCCAGTACCTAATGATTGGAAAATTGCATTCATATCGTCAATACATAAAAAAGGAAACAAGCTGGATTGCAACAATTACAGAGGAATTTCAGTAATCAGTACTCGAAGTGGATTGTACGGTACGATTCTTATAGATCTAATAGAGAATGATTTTCATGAACAAGAAGAAGAAGAGCAAAGTGGGTTTCGCGTAGGCAGATCTTGTAGTGATAATGTTTTTTGTCTTAAACAAGTAATTGAGAAAAGGAGCGCCAGAAATATAGAGAATCATGTTACCTTTGTGGACCTACAAAAAGCATATAATACCGTTCCAGTAGAAAAATCATGGACAGTGTTAGAGCAGACTAATATCAATCATACATACATAAAAGCGATAAAAGAACTATACAAAGGGTCAAAATCTAAAATTAAAATTGGAAATCGACTTTCAAAAGAATTCCTGGTAACAAAGGGCTTAAGACAGGGATGTCTCTCCAACTCTTTTTAAAATATATATCGCAGTAGCTCTAAAAAACTGGAAACGTAAAGTACACAGCATGGGAATACAACTTAACGACCGATTTACCATATACACACTACAGTTTGCTGACGACCAAGTAATTGTGGCTAATTATAAAGAAGACATGGAGTATATGATGAGAAATTTAACAGAAGAATACCAAAAGTGGGGATTAACAATGAACGTGGACAAGACACAGTACTTATGTATTCTAAACGAATCCAGTGAGTTAGTACTAGAAAATGGCCAAACAATATCTCCATGCAATGAGTATGTATACTTGGGTGTCACATTTGATAAGACAGGAACAAACTGTAAAGAATTGGAAAAAAGAATAGTAAAAGCAAAAAAAGTTATTGGATGTCTTAACAGTATTCTATGGAGCACAGAGATAAAAAAGAATGTAAAATTTAACATATATGAAACAATGATCAAAAGCACGCTGTTGTATGGAATAGAGACTTGTCACGTAACAGAAAAATACAAAACAAAAATGGAAAGTGTCGAAATGGATGCAATAAGAAGATCAATGAGAATATCTAGAATAGATCACATAAAAAATGAGATCATAAAAGGCAACTGATATGGTACGGCCATGTACAACGGATGAACGACGAAAGATTATTAAAGCAGGTCCTAGAATGGCAACCAATAGGCCGTCCTAAACTAGAATGGCAACAGTCAATCCAAAGATCAATGAGTCAAAAGAATCTGACAGAGGATGATTGTCAAGATCGAAGGAGGTGGAGAATAGGCGTCGGACAACGTAGAAAAACGTTCTAAACCGACATAATAGTAGTATTTTTCCCACCGTGGTTATAAAAGTAATGTTAAACATAATTTAGCAAGACACATTCTTACTTTCTTGTATGTACATAAGCACATAAGTGAAGTTGAGGGTTTCCAATATGCTCATTGCAATAATAGAACTAAAAAAAAATTTGGTTTAGTAGATCACTTACTTGTACATAAAGACATAGGTGAAGTCGTGGGATTTCAATGCACAGAGTGTACGTATAAGGCCAAAAAGAAAGTCGACTTAAACCGGCATCTACTCATTCATAAAAATTTTGACGAGATCAACTGGTTTTCATGCCAAGACTGTAAATACAAGGGTAAAAACAAAGATGCCCTAAACAAGCATACAATGATCCATAAAAAAAACGAAATGATATGGTTTCACTGTTCCCTCTGTGATTATAAAAGTATAAATAATAATTTAGAAAGGCATATCCTCACACACAAAGACGTAAGTGAAATTAAGTCGTTTTTTTGCGCGCATTGCGATTACAAGGCTAAATCAAAAGCTAATCTACAATCGCACATGGTTAGGCATAAAGGCAAAATGTTTCAATGTAAAGAATGTAATTTTCAGACTAGACACAAATACAGTTTAGGAGATCATGCATTAATCCATAAAGACAAAACCGAAATTAAATGGTTTTATTGTGGCTATTGTAAATATAAAGCTAAAAAGAAATATTCTGTAATATATCACTCAGAAATACATGAAGTAGAATTGTTTTCATGTCTCGAGTGTAAAGGATCCCGCCCGGAGCTTATGGACGGTGGCTTTTGATTGGATTTCTTTTATATTTAAGTATGTTGTAGATCTTGATGCCCTGATGAAAAGTCCCATCGTCGTCCGACCTATGCTTTCTAAGATACAGGGGTTCAAAGTTTCAATTTTTAGTTTTTGTGCATTTTTCATAAAAAACTATTTCAAGTCATTTCTACGTATTTTGCAAACTGATATTATTGTTTTTTATATATCAAACGTTAGGTCACAAGAATAGCTTAATATCCAAACAAAAAAATTGGACCCATCAATAGTCTGCTACATTCAGTAGCGTTCCAAACATAAAAATTATTAAAATATATTTATTAAAAAAACGATGGTTCATCGGTTTTGTAAAAAAAGGCTGTTGTTTTTTAGCAAGCAAGCTACGGAATCTGTGCATTTTGATTTTAAGTATTGAACAAAGTGGCTCAAAATCATCCAGATTACGCAAAAACGCTTGTAAGCGCGGCATACCATTCTCTAGTTCCCTATATTTAAATAAATTTAATTATGGTTACTTCTCATCGATTTTTATTAGATGGACAAAGAGTTGAAATAATTTGAACAGTTCTTCCAGCAGTAAATTTAATTTTTATTGCTTTACCCTCCCTATAAAATAAATAATACTAAGAATACTACTACAAAAGCGACATTTGAAGGTATTTTACAACAAAAATACACTAAAAGTGATAAACGTGAAATTTCATACCCGTGAATTTAAAAATCAAACAAGTTTCATGGCTAATCGGGCAAAAAGGAGTTTTTTGTTTACCTTATATTTTTCCGTGGGTAGCTTGAAAGCTTAACCTCACGGGGGTCCAAGATCTAATGGACACCTAATAAGTGTTGACAGTTAACCGTTTCGTCCTTATAGGACTCCTCAGAACACTGCTGGTCAAGTGACAAATCTTGCGAAGTTAATCAGACGGTTTTGTCTCTAATTAAATGTAATTAGTGAGCGAACTATAGCAAGAGGCGCCATCTACCGAGATACGAGAGAAACAAAAAACCAAAAGCAGGGAAAAACACTGCTATACAATATTGATCAATGAAAAGATCGAATGCAAATAAAAGAAAACAACTATAGTCCGTGACCTACGACAGCTCTTTGTCTTTTCAGGCCGGATCAACGCATTTTGCATTTTTACCCGTCATCAAGACAGTGAGCGTCAATCAACGGAATTTTTAAGCCAAATAATACTAACAAACGTGAAATTTCATACCCGTGAATTTAAAAATCAAACAAGTTTCATGGCTAATCGGGCAAAAAGGAGTTTTTTGTTTCCCTTATATTTTTCCGTAGGTAGCTTGAAAGCTTAACCTCACGGGTATGAAATTTCACGTTTATTAGTATTATTTGGCTTAAAAATTCCGTTGATTGACGCTCACTGTCTTGATGACGGGTAAAAATGCAAAATGCGTTGATCCGGCCTGAAAAGACAAAGAGCTGTCGTAGGTCACGGACTATAGTTGTTTTCTTTTATTTGAATTCGATCTTTTCATTGATCGATATTGTATAGCAGTGTTTTTCCCTGCTTTTGGTTTTTTGTTTCTCTCGTATCTCGGTAGATGGCGCCTCTTGCTATAGTTCGCTCACTAATTACATTTAATTAGAGACAAAACCGTCTGATTAACTTCGCAAAATTTGTCACTTGACCAGCAGTGTTCTGAGGAGTCCCATAAGGACGAAACGGTTAACTGTCAACACTTATTAGGTGTCCATTAGATCTTGGACCCCCGTGAGCAAGCTACCCACGGAAAAATATAAGGGAACCAAAAAACTCCTTTTTGCCCGATTAGCCATGAAACTTGTTTGATTACTAAAAGTGATGTTTTAAAAAAAGCCCTTCACCGATTATTTTCGTTTTTGGTTTAAAATATTCAGGGAACCTGCTAAAGTCATAAACAAAGAACTTTTCAATGAACAATCCTAAAATTTAAATAATCAAAAATCTTCCGACTCGATTAAACACTATTAGTAAAATGTAAATAATTTTAAGTCGAAGTAAAAACAAGAAATAGATAAAATGACACAATCACAAAATTCAAACAGTTAAAAATATTATTGAGAGATTGTAAAATACATTAGGTAGTGAACTATAAGTAAAGCAACAAACATAAAATAAAACAAATAAAAATTAAAAAAATGTATATACGAAACCAGAAGAATAAAATATTAAACATCAAATTCTATAACTACAAAATTTAACAAATAAGTTTTACTAGATACAGGGTGTCCCAAATTGGGCACTTTTAGGGGGTTTAAGGTACTTCTAGGGAAAATAGAGAAAAACTGACCACGCATTGCGAGGCTCAAATTTCAAGAGAAGACTTATAGTGAAAACCGTATTTTGAAATATCGTCTTGTCTTTGAGCTACGGGGGCTTTTTGAAAAGTGCTACTTACAACTTAAGGCATAATAACTTCCCGCTGCCGATCCCCAGATCAGCTTGAACAAAGAATTCAATAATTTATGAGAGTATTAAAATTTTTAATAATCTTCCGCAAGAGTTGAAAATAAAAGAAAATTATAAAAAATTTCGACAAGCTTTAAAGGAGTTTCTAGCCAGTAAGGCACTCTACAGTTTACAAGAATTTTATGAATAGGACTATGGAAATGTTTATTTATTGTTCAGCTATTTGTTTTTATTTATTTACTTTTTTTTCATATTTTGGGATCTTATTTTATTTTATTTTAATATTTTGTTTTACTTTAAACTCTAAATAATTAAATTTTGGAAGTGTCCTGCCTACTAATGTACAGGGTGTCCCAAATTGGGCACTTTTAGGGGGTTTAAGGTACTTCTAGGGGAGACAGAGAAAAACTGACCACGCATTGCGAGGCTCAAATTTCAAGAGAAGGCTTATAGTGAAAACCGTATTTTATAATATCGTCTCGTCTTTGAGCTACGGGGGCTTTTTGAAAAGTCTGCATTTTGGAAGGGGGTCTATAACTTCGTTATTAGTGGAAATTTTGATTTAGAGTAAATTGCTATAGACTTTGTCACGGGGAATCCACCCGCTAAATTAAATTTTAACTGTCACTTTTAGTTTTTGAGATATGACATAAAGTTGCATTTTTTCTTATGGAATGGCCTATATTTTAATTAATTTTCGAATTCGTCATTGAATTCTTTTTAAAATGATGTATCATATGTCATAGTTTGATTGAGCGGTTTCGGAGATATTCAGCTTTTTCACTTATTTCTAGTGTGCTATGATTTTCTGCTGAAGCAGGTCAAGGCACTCCAGTATTTTTATTATTTTACACAGTCAAAAATTATAATTCAGCTTCAAAGCCTAGTTATAAAAAGAAACAAAAATTACAGACTCAATAGAAATTCGATATTATTAAAAATTATCAATAATCATTACGTCATAAATCAACAGAAAAAATAACCAACCTACTATATACCTATAGTAACTTAAGCTAATACTAATTAACCTTTATAAATACCAATTTTTATATATTCATACTATTTTACAACCTATGTTCAAAATGGCGCCCGTTTTGCCTCAAGCACAGACGGTTTCAAATCTTGACGTATAAACAGAAATCACACAAGGTGATGGAGACCTTGCTGACCATGGTATTGGGCCTCTTAATCCAATCCACTGGTTGTGAAAGGTATTATTCAACTAATTGGTAATAATTCCAGCCGTATGCGGTGGTGCGCCATCTTGGTGGAAGTAGCACTGCATATTCTCTACTAGCGACAAGTTTTCGATATATGGCTCAACCACATCTTGTAAAATGTTTTCTAAATACCGCTCTTGATTTAAATTTTCATTATATATATATATATATATATATATATATATATATATATATATATAGGGGTCAACTATACGTCCTCGATTTATTTATTTATTTATTATTATTAATGCCTATCTCCTCTACCTCACGGTCCCTTCTAACGTCATATATTTTGGCCCGCGGTTTTGAAAAAGAGCCATACAGAACAAGATTCCTTTTCAACTTTGTCTTCGTTCGGGATACCCAAATACCTTAAAGCATATTAACGTATTTGGGGATACCTTTGAAGATATAAGTTTCCAGCGTCCTGTCGATTATCATTACTTTCCCAGTAACATTTTAGCATGTCATATTTTTCATCGTTTTGATACATATTTAAAAATAACATTAAAAACGCTTTTGTGCAAAATAATTTCATATCAAAGCGTAATGTCAAATTATTTAAACAATTGAAAACAATGACAAAACGCCAAGACGCAAGGCCAACTTGATTTGCATAGTATAAGACAACAAAACTATAGGAGCATTGAAGTAGGATTTGACAGCAAGGCTTTCATGTCAATGGCGCATGACGTCATTCAACGCACACTAGACAAAAATGAAAAACTTTAATTATCTCCGAAACCACTCAATCAAACTATAACATATGATACATCATTTTGAAAAGAATTCAATGCCGAATTCGAAAATTAATTAAAATATAGGCCATTCCATAAGAAAAAATGCAACTTTATGTCATATCTCAAAAACTAAAAGTGACAGTTAAAATTTAATTTAGCGGGTGGATTCCCCGTGACAAAGTCTATAAAATTGCAATTTACTCTAAATCAAAATTTCCACTAATAACGAAGTTATAGACCCCCTTCCAAAATGCAGACTTTTCAAAAAGCCCCCGTAGCTCAAAGACGAGACAATATTTTAAAATACGGTTTTCACTATAAGCCTTCTCTTGAAATTTGAGCCTCGCAATGCGTGGTCAGTTTTTCTCTGTCTCCCCTAGAAGTACCTTAAACCCCCTAAAAGTGCCCAATTTGGGACACCCTGTACATTAGTAGGCAGGACACTTCCAAAATTTAATTATTTAGAGTTTAAAGTAAAACAAAATATTAAAATAAAATAAAATTAGATCCCAAAATATGAAAAAAAAGTAAATAAATAAAATCAAATAGCTGAACAATAAATAAACATTTCCATAGTCCTATTCATAAAATTCTTGTAAACTGTAGAGTGCCTTACTGGCTAGAAACTCCTTTAAAGCTTGTCGAAATTTTTTATAATTTTCTATTATTTTCAACTCTTGCGGAAGATTATTAAAAATTTTAATACTCTCATAAATTATTGAATTCTTTGTTAAAGCTCATGTGGGGATCGGCAGCGGGAAGTTATTATGCCTTAAGTTGTAAGTAGCATTGGAGGTATTGGAACCTTTAAATTTTTTATAAACAAGGCAAGATGTTTCCAACATAAAGATACCAGGCACCGTCAGAATCTGCTCCTGTTTGAAAAGATTTTTTACAGCTTTGCCTGGGCCAGAGTCTTTTCTGGGACTCACAAGAGGACAAATGATGTCGGCCCTAACAGAGTGGGCCCAGAAAGAGATACAAAAGGAATGGACCAACACAGGAAACGCCAGACAGGCAAAGAAGTATGTGATAGGATACAGTAAGTCCCGAAGGGACTGCCTGCTCCGTAGAACACGAAGAGAGGTGGGAGACCTCGGCGCATTTCCTCTCATCATGTGAAGCAAATAAGGAGGCAAGAAGAGAGGTACTTAAAGAGGAAACCTTTGAGACGGAGGACCTTCTGAATCTGAGGTGGCCCGATATTCTGGCCTTTGTACATTGTTACATTTCCTTAGTGAAGGAAGGACGCAGTAGGGGGGATGCCCGGGGGCTGCCGAAAAGGGTGCTTCATGTGCCTTGTCGCCAGGCCTAGAGCCTACCCCACACTACTACTACTACTACAGTTTTGCCTATATCCTACTTGGCACAAATACCTTTGAGCTCTCCTCTTAAGGACGAAAACAGATTGAATAGGGTCTTTGACAAATTTTAGAAAACAGTTTAGAATGATACATAGATCCCTAATTTGCTATGCAAAATTGTTAAAATAGTATATTTTATCATGGAACACATTTAAAATCAAGTTTTCTAATTTCCGATTTGAATTTGCCGCTAAAAGGCTTATTTCTAGCATGGCATTGCAGTGACATCACAGCGCAGTAAACTTGCGGACAGATACACGGCACTCAAGTGTTTATTTGTTTTTGGTCTGTGTTTTTACTGTCTTTTATGTAAAAAAATGTACTATAAGTGGTGTGTAGTGCCTGAGTGTTCGAATACTAGCATAAAAACACATAAAAAACTATTTATTCATGTGCCTACAGCAGTAAAATAATGGAAAAGGTGGCTAGAACTTGTTCGAAGAGACCCAAGGGCCTTATCTAATACATATTCACTTTACATTTGTGAAGATCACTTTGATGCGGGTATGAGTAAATTGTTTCTATTAATTTTTCTCACGTTGTCTATAATATATATAACTAAATGACGATGAAATTTTTGAGGTTATGTTTATTACAAGGGGTGAACAGAAAGGTGTACAAATTTTTAGGCGGTGCTAGGCAGTTATTAGGCAGGACTAGGGAGTACCTCTAAATGCAGGATTAGGCAGTGCACATGCAGGATAAATGCAGGACTGAGCAGTGCATATGCAAGACTAGGCAGTGCATAGGCAGTACCTACGTAGGACTATGCAGTGTAACTTATGCAGTACTTCAAGTATTGCTGGTCGTTGTATATTTTTTGCCTACCTGTCTCTCCCTCGGTTTATTACATATTTTTTATTTTTGTTTTTTCAGATAATGAATCTATTGTAAGTGGCATATTAAACAAAAAAGCAAAACATATAACTTAACCTCAAAATCTAAATGAGTAAAAGTAGGCGAAGAATATCGTAAAACAACTTTTAGTTATATACAAAACAACTTATCGAATACTTACATCAACATTTTAACGTTTCTAAATTCCGCAGAACAAAAATCACTGTTGTTGGCAAAGAAGCCTGCCACTATAAAGGAGTTCAGCATTGGCAAGTTGGAGCTATCGGCTTTGGAGAATCCGTTTTCCATTGAAAATGTTTTTTATAAGCAAAACACAAAATAAAATCTACGATAATTCGCACTTTAAACCAAAGCAAACATTACCTTCCATAAGAAAATAACACAGAAAATAGGTTCGTTCGAGGCGTTTACTGTTTTGTGACGTCACTCCCAGCTGATTGGTAGAGGCCAGCTTTGAATCACGTGGCTAATTGTTTTAATTCAATGAATTTATTTAATTAATAGAACTATGAATTTGAGAAAAAATTAAACAAAAAAGTTTGTTTTTAGCATTCCCAAGACCTAAAGAGATATCTAAAAATAAATATATATTTATTTTTTACTACTGTCAAACACAATATTGCACTTTGTGTGGAGAAACCCCAGAACGCTATACCATAACGAATATGAGGCCCTATCAACGCATAATAGGTTGTTTTTGCAGGGTGTTTTCCTAGTTCGTGTTCAATGCTTTTCACGATAAAGCATCCTTTTGATAGTTTTGTGTTTAATAAATCGTTGTGTGTATCAAATTTTAACTTTTCTTCAATATGCATACCCAAAAATTTGACAACTGGCCTTTCTTTAACGAAGCTTTATTTAAGGCAATTCCATTTAAAGAACACTTAAAACTAAGAATATTTACAAACGTGACATTTAGTACCCGTGAATTTAAAAATCAAACAAGTTGTGTGGCTAATCGGGTAAAAAGTAGTTTTTGTTTCTCTCATATTTTTCCGTGGGTAGCTTGAAAGCTAAACCTCACGGGGGTTTAAGATCTAACGAACACCTAATAAGTGTTGACAGTTCACTGTTTCGTCCTTATGGGACTCTTCAGAACACTGTTTGGTCAATGTGACACCCTTGCGAAGTTAATTAGACGGTTTTGTCTGTAATCCTATGTAAATAGTGAGAAAACTCTCGCAAGAAGCGCCATCTACCGAGATACGAGAGAAACTAGAACAGGAGCAGGCGAAAATAAACTGCTATACATATCGATCAATGAAAAGATCAATTAAAAATAAAAACAAACAAACCATCCGTGACCTACGACAGCTCTTCTGCCTTTCAGGCCAGATCAACGCTGATTGCGTTTTTACCCGCCACCAGACACGTGAGCGTCAATCAGCAGAATTCCTAAGCCAAATAATACTAACAAACGTAAAATTTAGTAATCGGGTAAAAAAGAGTTTTTATTTCTCTCATATTTTTCCGTTTCGTCCTTATGGGACTCCTCAGAACACTGCTTGGTCAATGTGACACCCTTGCGAAGTTAATTAGACGGTTTTGTCTGTAATCCTATGTAAATAGTGAGAAAACTCTCGCAAGAAGCGCCATCTACCGAGATACGAGAGAAACTAGAACAGGAGCAGGCGATAATAAACTGCTATACATATCGATCAATGAAAAGATCAATTAAAAATAAAAACAAACAAACCATCCGTGACCTACGACAGCTCTTCTGCCTTTCAGGCCAGATCAACACTGATTGCGTTTTTACCCACCACCAGACACGTGAGCGTCAATCAGCAGAATTCCTAAGCCAAATAATACTAGCAAACGTAAAATTTAGTAATCGGGTAAAAAAGAGTTTTTATTTCTCTCATATTTTTCCGTTTCGTCCTTATGGGACTCATTAGAACACTGCTTGGTCAATGTGACACCCTTGCGAAGTTAATTAGTGATAGTGAGAAACCTCTCGCAAGAAGCTCCATCTACCGAGATACGCGCTTCTTGTGAGGTTAAGCTTTCAAGCTACCCACGATAAAATATGAGAGAAAAAAAACTCCTTTTTACCCCATTAGCCACGGAACTTGTTTGATTTCTAAGAATATTTGTTTTTACATTTAAACCAATCTGTTACTTTGTGCCGTAGCAAATGGGTTTTTAAAGGTGTCCTCCGTATGGTTTTTTTTTTAAACTAATTTATTTCGTCCGCACTGTGCTGCTTCACCAAATGACTTTTCAAACTAGACTTGTAATTGGTTTTATAATCTCTTATTTTTCCGTTTCGTCCTTATGGGACTCCTCAGAACACTGCTTGGTCAATGTGACACCCTTGCGAAGTTAATTAGACGGTTTTGTCTCTAATCTCATGTAAATAGTGATAGTGAGAAACCTCTTGCAAGAAGCGCCATCTACCGAAATACGCGCTTCTTGTGAGGTTAAGCTTTCAAGCTACCCACGAAAAAATATGAGAGAAACAAAAACTCCTTTTTACCCCATTAGCCACGGAACTTGTTTGATTTCTAAGAATATTTGTTTTTACATTTAAACTAATCTGTTACTTTGGGCCGTAGCAAATGGGTTTTTAAAGGTGTCCTCCGTATGGTTTTTTTTAAACTAATTTATTTCGTCCGCACTGTGCTGCTTCACCAAATGACTTTTCAAACTAGACTTGTAATTGGTTTTATAATCTCATATTTTTCCGTTTCGTCCTTATGGGACTCCTTAGAACACTGCTTGGTCAATGTGACACCCTTGCGAAGTTAATCAGACGCTTTTGTCTCTAATCTCATATAAATAGTGATAGTGAGAAACCTCTCGCAAGAAGCGCCATCTACCGAGATACGCGCTTCTTGTGAGGTTAAGCTTTCAAGCTACCCACGAAAAAATATGAGAGAAACAAAAACTCCTTTTTACCCCATTAGCCACGGAACTTGTTTGATTTCTAAGAATATTTGTTTTTACATTTAAACCAATCTGTTACTTTGTGCCGTAGCAAATTGGTTTTTATAGGTGTCCTCCGTATGGTTTTTTTAAAACTAATTTATTTCGTCCGCACTGTGCTGCTACACCAAATGACTTTTCAAACTAGACTTGTAATTGGTTTTATAATCTCATATTTTTCCGTTTCGTCCTTATGGGTCTCCTTAGAACACTGCTTGGTCAATGTGACACCCTTGCGAAGTTAATTAGACGGTTTTGTCTCTAATCTCATGTAAATAGTGATAGTGAGAAACCTATCGCAAGAAGCGCCATCTACCGAGATACGCGCTTCTTGTGAGGTTAAGCTTTCAATTTACCGACGAAAAAATATGAGAAAAACAAAAACTCCTTTTTACCCCATTAGCCACAGAACTTGTTTGATTTCTAAGAATATTTGTTTTGACATTTAAACCAATCTGTTACTTTGTGCCGTAGCAAATGGGTTTTTAAAGGTGTCCTCCGTATGGTTTTTTTAAACTAATTTATTTCGTCCACACTGTGCTGCTTCACCAAATGACTTTTCAAACTAGACTTGTAATTGGTTTTATAATCTCATATTTTTTCGTTTCGTCCTTATGGGACTCATTAGAACACTGCTTGGTCAATGTGACACCCTTGCGAAGTTAATTAGACGGTTTTGTCTCTAATCTCATGTAAATAGTGATAGTGAGAAATCTCTCGCAAGAAGCGCCATCTACCGAGATACGCGCTTCTTGTGAGGTTAAGCTTTCAAGCTACCCATGAAAAAATATGAGAGAAACAAAAACTCCTTTTTACCCCATTGGCCACGGAACTTGTTTGATTTCTAAGAATATTTGTTTTTACATTTAAATCAATCTGTTACTTTGTGCCGTAGCAAATGGGTTTTTAAAGGTGTCCTCCGTATGGTTTTTTTTAAACTAATTTATTTCGTCCGCACTGTGCTGCTTCACCAAATGACTTTTCAAACTAGACTTGTAATTGGTTTTATAATCTCATATTTTTCCGTTTCGTCCTTATGGGACTCCTTAGAACACTGCTTGGTCAATGTGACACCCTTGCGAAGTTAATCAGACGCTTTTGTCTCTAATCTCATATAAATAGTGATAGTGAGAAACCTCTCGCAAGAAGCGCCATCTACCGAGATACGCGCTTCTTGTGAGGTTAAGCTTTCAAGCTACCCACGAAAAAATATGAGAGAAACAAAAACTCCTTTTTACCCCATTAGCCACGGAACTTGTTTGATTTCTAAGAATATTTGTTTTTACATTTAAACCAATCTGTTACTTTGTGCCGTAGCAAATTGGTTTTTATAGGTGTCCTCCGTATGGTTTTTTTAAAACTAATTTATTTCGTCCGCACTGTGCTGCTACACCAAATGACTTTTCAAACTAGACTTGTAATTGGTTTTATAATCTCATATTTTTCCGTTTCGTCCTTATGGGTCTCCTTAGAACACTGCTTGGTCAATGTGACACCCTTGCGAAGTTAATTAGACGGTTTTGTCTCTAATCTCATGTAAATAGTGATAGTGAGAAACCTATCGCAAGAAGCGCCATCTACCGAGATACGCGCTTCTTGTGAGGTTAAGCTTTCAATTTACCGACGAAAAAATATGAGAAAAACAAAAACTCCTTTTTACCCCATTAGCCACAGAACTTGTTTGATTTCTAAGAATATTTGTTTTTACATTTAAACCAATCTGTTACTTTGTGCCGTAGCAAATGGGTTTTTAAAGGTGTCCTCCGTATGGTTTTTTTAAACTAATTTATTTCGTCCACACTGTGCTGCTTCACCAAATGACTTTTCAAACTAGACTTGTAATTGGTTTTATAATCTCATATTTTTTCGTTTCGTCCTTATGGGACTCATTAGAACACTGCTTGGTCAATGTGACACCCTTGCGAAGTTAATTAGACGGTTTTGTCTCTAATCTCATGTAAATAGTGATAGTGAGAAATCTCTCGCAAGAAGCGCCATCTACCGAGATACGCGCTTCTTGTGAGGTTAAGCTTTCAAGCTACCCATGAAAAAATATGAGAGAAACAAAAACTCCTTTTTACCCCATTGGCCACGGAACTTGTTTGATTTCTAAGAATATTTGTTTTTACATTTAAATCAATCTGTTACTTTGTGCCGTAGCAAATGGGTTTTTAAAGGTGTCCTCCGTATGGTTTTTTTTAAACTAATTTATTTCGTCCGCACTGTGCTGCTTCACCAAATGACTTTTCAAACTAGACTTGTAATTGGTTTTATAATCTCATATTTTTCCGTTTCGTCCTTATGGGACTCCTTAGAACACTGCTTGGTCAATGTGACACCCTTGCGAAGTTAATCAGACGCTTTTGTCTCTAATCTCATATAAATAGTGATAGTGAGAAACCTCTCGCAAGAAGCGCCATCTACCGAGATACGCGCTTCTTGTGAGGTTAAGCTTTCAAGCTACCCACGAAAAAATATGAGAGAAACAAAAACTCCTTTTTACCCCATTAGCCACGGAACTTGTTTGATTTCTAAGAATATTTGTTTTTACATTTAAACCAATCTGTTACTTTGTGCCGTAGCAAATTGGTTTTTATAGGTGTCCTCCGTATGGTTTTTTTAAAACTAATTTATTTCGTCCGCACTGTGCTGCTACACCAAATGACTTTTCAAACTAGACTTGTAATTGGTTTTATAATCTCATATTTTTCCGTTTCGTCCTTATGGGTCTCCTTAGAACACTGCTTGGTCAATGTGACACCCTTGCGAAGTTAATTAGACGGTTTTGTCTCTAATCTCATGTAAATAGTGATAGTGAGAAACCTATCGCAAGAAGCGCCATCTACCGAGATACGCGCTTCTTGTGAGGTTAAGCTTTCAATTTACCGACGAAAAAATATGAGAAAAACAAAAACTCCTTTTTACCCCATTAGCCACAGAACTTGTTTGATTTCTAAGAATATTTGTTTTTACATTTAAACCAATCTGTTACTTTGTGCCGTAGCAAATGGGTTTTTAAAGGTGTCCTCCGTATGGTTTTTTTAAACTAATTTATTTCGTCCACACTGTGCTGCTTCACCAAATGACTTTTCAAACTAGACTTGTAATTGGTTTTATAATCTCATATTTTTTCATTTCGTCCTTATGGGACTCATTAGAACACTGCTTGGTCAATGTGACACCCTTGCGAAGTTAATTAGACGGTTTTGTCTCTAATCTCATGTAAATAGTGATAGTGAGAAATCTCTCGCAAGAAGCGCCATCTACCGAGATACGCGCTTCTTGTGAGGTTAAGCTTTCAAGCTACCCATGAAAAAATATGAGAGAAACAAAAACTCCTTTTTACCCCATTGGCCACGGAACTTGTTTGATTTCTAAGAATATTTGTTTTTACATTTAAATCAATCTGTTACTTTGTGCCGTAGCAAATGGGTTTTTAAAGGTGTCCTCCGTATGGTTTTTTTTAAACTAATTTATTTCGTCCGCACTGTGCTGCTTCACCAAATGACTTTTCAAACTAGACTTGTAATTGGTTTTATAATCTCATATTTTTCCGTTTCGTCCTTATGGGACTCCTTAGAACACTGCTTGGTCAATGTGACACCCTTGCGAAGTTAATCAGACGCTTTTGTCTCTAATCTCATATAAATAGTGATAGTGAGAAACCTCTCGCAAGAAGCGCCATCTACCGAGATACGCGCTTCTTGTGAGGTTAAGCTTTCAAGCTACCCACGAAAAAATATGAGAGAAACAAAAACTCCTTTTTACCCCATTAGCCACGGAACTTGTTTGATTTCTAAGAATATTTGTTTTTACATTTAAACCAATCTGTTACTTTGTGCCGTAGCAAATTGGTTTTTATAGGTGTCCTCCGTATGGTTTTTTTAAAACTAATTTATTTCGTCCGCACTGTGCTGCTACACCAAATGACTTTTCAAACTAGACTTGTAATTGGTTTTATAATCTCATATTTTTCCGTTTCGTCCTTATGGGTCTCCTTAGAACACTGCTTGGTCAATGTGACACCCTTGCGAAGTTAATTAGACGGTTTTGTCTCTAATCTCATGTAAATAGTGATAGTGAGAAACCTATCGCAAGAAGCGCCATCTATCGAGATACGCGCTTCTTGTGAGGTTAAGCTTTCAATTTACCGACGAAAAAATATGAGAAAAACAAAAACTCCTTTTTACCCCATTAGCCACAGAACTTGTTTGATTTCTAAGAATATTTGTTTTTACATTTAAACCAATCTGTTACTTTGTGCCGTAGCAAATGGGTTTTTAAAGGTGTCCTCCGTATGGTTTTTTTAAACTAATTTATTTCGTCCACACTGTGCTGCTTCACCAAATGACTTTTCAAACTAGACTTGTAATTGGTTTTATAATCTCATATTTTTCCGTTTCGTCCTTATGGGACTCCTTAGAACACTGCTTGGTCAATGTGACACCCTTGCGAAGTTAATCAGACGCTTTTGTCTCTAATCTCATATAAATAGTGATAGTGAGAAACCTCTCGCAAGAAGCGCCATCTACCGAGATACGCGCTTCTTGTGAGGTTAAGCTTTCAAGCTACCCACGAAAAAATATGAGAGAAACAAAAACTCCTTTTTACCCCATTAGCCACGGAACTTGTTTGATTTCTAAGAATATTTGTTTTTACATTTAAACCAATCTGTTACTTTGTGCCGTAGCAAATTGGTTTTTATAGGTGTCCTCCGTATGGTTTTTTTAAAACTAATTTATTTCGTCCGCACTGTGCTGCTACACCAAATGACTTTTCAAACTAGACTTGTAATTGGTTTTATAATCTCATATTTTTCCGTTTCGTCCTTATGGGTCTCCTTAGAACACTGCTTGGTCAATGTGACACCCTTGCGAAGTTAATTAGACGGTTTTGTCTCTAATCTCATGTAAATAGTGATAGTGAGAAACCTATCGCAAGAAGCGCCATCTACCGAGATACGCGCTTCTTGTGAGGTTAAGCTTTCAATTTACCGACGAAAAAATATGAGAAAAACAAAAACTCCTTTTTACCCCATTAGCCACAGAACTTGTTTGATTTCTAAGAATATTTGTTTTTACATTTAAACCAATCTGTTACTTTGTGCCGTAGCAAATGGGTTTTTAAAGGTGTCCTCCGTATGGTTTTTTTAAACTAATTTATTTCGTCCACACTGTGCTGCTTCACCAAATGACTTTTCAAACTAGACTTGTAATTGGTTTTATAATCTCATATTTTTTCATTTCGTCCTTATGGGACTCATTAGAACACTGCTTGGTCAATGTGACACCCTTGCGAAGTTAATTAGACGGTTTTGTCTCTAATCTCATGTAAATAGTGATAGTGAGAAATCTCTCGCAAGAAGCGCCATCTACCGAGATACGCGCTTCTTGTGAGGTTAAGCTTTCAAGCTACCCATGAAAAAATATGAGAGAAACAAAAACTCCTTTTTACCCCATTGGCCACGGAACTTGTTTGATTTCTAAGAATATTTGTTTTTACATTTAAATCAATCTGTTACTTTGTGCCGTAGCAAATGGGTTTTTAAAGGTGTCCTCCGTATGGTTTTTTTTAAACTAATTTATTTCGTCCGCACTGTGCTGCTTCACCAAATGACTTTTCAAACTAGACTTGTAATTGGTTTTATAATCTCATATTTTTCCGTTTCGTCCTTATGGGACTCCTTAGAACACTGCTTGGTCAATGTGACACCCTTGCGAAGTTAATCAGACGCTTTTGTCTCTAATCTCATATAAATAGTGATAGTGAGAAACCTCTCGCAAGAAGCGCCATCTACCGAGATACGCGCTTCTTGTGAGGTTAAGCTTTCAAGCTACCCACGAAAAAATATGAGAGAAACAAAAACTCCTTTTTACCCCATTAGCCACGGAACTTGTTTGATTTCTAAGAATATTTGTTTTTACATTTAAACCAATCTGTTACTTTGTGCCGTAGCAAATTGGTTTTTATAGGTGTCCTCCGTATGGTTTTTTTAAAACTAATTTATTTCGTCCGCACTGTGCTGCTACACCAAATGACTTTTCAAACTAGACTTGTAATTGGTTTTATAATCTCATATTTTTCCGTTTCGTCCTTATGGGTCTCCTTAGAACACTGCTTGGTCAATGTGACACCCTTGCGAAGTTAATTAGACGGTTTTGTCTCTAATCTCATGTAAATAGTGATAGTGAGAAACCTATCGCAAGAAGCGCCATCTATCGAGATACGCGCTTCTTGTGAGGTTAAGCTTTCAATTTACCGACGAAAAAATATGAGAAAAACAAAAACTCCTTTTTACCCCATTAGCCACAGAACTTGTTTGATTTCTAAGAATATTTGTTTTTACATTTAAACCAATCTGTTACTTTGTGCCGTAGCAAATGGGTTTTTAAAGGTGTCCTCCGTATGGTTTTTTTAAACTAATTTATTTCGTCCACACTGTGCTGCTTCACCAAATGACTTTTCAAACTAGACTTGTAATTGGTTTTATAATCTCATATTTTTCCGTTTCGTCCTTATGGGACTCCTTAGAACACTGCTTGGTCAATGTGACACCCTTGCGAAGTTAATCAGACGCTTTTGTCTCTAATCTCATATAAATAGTGATAGTGAGAAACCTCTCGCAAGAAGCGCCATCTACCGAGATACGCGCTTCTTGTGAGGTTAAGCTTTCAAGCTACCCACGAAAAAATATGAGAGAAACAAAAACTCCTTTTTACCCCATTAGCCACGGAACTTGTTTGATTTCTAAGAATATTTGTTTTTACATTTAAACCAATCTGTTACTTTGTGCCGTAGCAAATTGGTTTTTATAGGTGTCCTCCGTATGGTTTTTTTAAAACTAATTTATTTCGTCCGCACTGTGCTGCTACACCAAATGACTTTTCAAACTAGACTTGTAATTGGTTTTATAATCTCATATTTTTCCGTTTCGTCCTTATGGGTCTCCTTAGAACACTGCTTGGTCAATGTGACACCCTTGCGAAGTTAATTAGACGGTTTTGTCTCTAATCTCATGTAAATAGTGATAGTGAGAAACCTATCGCAAGAAGCGCCATCTACCGAGATACGCGCTTCTTGTGAGGTTAAGCTTTCAATTTACCGACGAAAAAATATGAGAAAAACAAAAACTCCTTTTTACCCCATTAGCCACAGAACTTGTTTGATTTCTAAGAATATTTGTTTTTACATTTAAACCAATCTGTTACTTTGTGCCGTAGCAAATGGGTTTTTAAAGGTGTCCTCCGTATGGTTTTTTTAAACTAATTTATTTCGTCCACACTGTGCTGCTTCACCAAATGACTTTTCAAACTAGACTTGTAATTGGTTTTATAATCTCATATTTTTTCGTTTCGTCCTTATGGGACTCATTAGAACACTGCTTGGTCAATGTGACACCCTTGCGAAGTTAATTAGACGGTTTTGTCTCTAATCTCATGTAAATAGTGATAGTGAGAAACCTCTCGCAAGAAGCGCCATCTACCGAGATACGCGCTTCTTGTGAGGTTATGCTTTCAAGCTACCCACGAAAAAATATGAGAAAAACAAAAACTCCTTTTTACCCCATTAGCCACGGAACTTGTTTGATTTCTAAGAATATTTGTTTTTACATTTAAACCAATCTGTTACTTTGTGCCGTAGCAAATGGGTTTTTAAAGGTGTCCTCCGTATGGTTTTTTTTAAACTAATTTATTTCGTCCGCACTGTGCTGCTTCACCAAATGACTTTTCGAACTAGACTTGTAATTGGTTTTATAATCTCATATTTTTCCGTTTCGTTCTTATGGGACTCCTTAGAACACTGCTTGGTCAATGTGACACCCTTGCGAAGATAATTAGACGGTTTTGTCTCTAATCTCATGTAAATAGTGATAGTGAGAAACCTCTCGCAAGAAGCGCCATCTATCGAGATACGCGCTTCTTGTGAGGTTAAGCTTTCAAGCTACCCACGAAAAAATATGAGAGAAACAAAAACTCCTTTTTACCCCATTAGCCACGAAACTTGTTTGATTTCTAAGAATATTTGTTTTTACATTTAAACCAATCTGTTACTTTGTGCCGTAGCAAATGGGTTTTTAAAGGTGTCCTCCATATGGTTTTTTTAAACTAATTTATTTCGTCCGAACTGTGCTGCTTCACCAAATGACTTTTCAAACTAGACTTGTAATTGGTTTTATAATCTCATATTTTTCCGTTTCGTCCTTATGGGACTCCTTAGAACACTGATTGGTCAATGTGACACCCTTGCGAAGTTAATTAGACGGTTTTGTCTCTAATCTCATGTAAATAGTGATAGTGAGAAACCTCTCGCAAGAAGCGCCATCTACCGAGATACGCGCTTCTTGTGAGGTTAAGCTTTCAAGCTACCCACGAAAAAATATAAGAGAAACAAAAACTCCTTTTTACCCCATTAGCCACGGAACTTGTTTGATTTCTAAGAATATTTGTTTTTACATTTAAACCAATCTGTTACTTTGTGCCGTAGCAAATGGGTTTTTAAAGGTGTCCTCCGTATGGTTTTTTTTAAACTAATTTATTTCGTCCGCACTGTGCTGCTTCACCAAATGACTTTTCAAACTAGACTTGTAATTGGTTTTATAATCTCATATTTTTTTGTTTCGTCCTTATGGGTCTCCTTAGAACACTGCTTGGTCAATGTGACACCCTTGCGAAGTTAATCAGACGCTTTTGTCTCCAATCTCATGTAAATAGTGATACTGAGAAACCTCTTGCAAGAAGCGCCATCTATCGAGATACGCACTTCTTGTGAGGTTAAGCTTTCAAGCTACCCACGAAAAAATATGAGAGAAACAAAAACTTCTTTTTACCCCATTAGCCACGGAACTTGTGATTTCTAAGAATATTTGTTTTTACATTTAAACCAATCTGTTACTTTGTACCGTAGCAAATGGGTTTTTAAAGGTGTCCTCCGTATGGTTTTTTTTTAAACTAATTTATTTCGCCCGCACTGTGCTGCTTCACCAAATGACTTTTCAAACTAGACTTGTAATTGGTTTTATAATCACACTGGTAACATTTAAACAAATCTGTTACTTTGTGCCGCATTAAATGTCTTTTTAACGTGTGCTTCCGTATTGTTTTGTAATCACACTGGTTGCAATTAAACCAATGTATTTGATCTACACTTCGGTGCTGCACCAAATGTCTTTTTAAGTACGACTTCTGTATTGTTTTGTAATCACAGTGATCGCATTTAAACCAATTTATTTCGTCCGCAGTTTGGTGCTGCACCAAATGACTTTTCAAACTGGACTTGTAATTTGTTTTAAAACCGCACTGGTTACATTTAAGCCAATTGATTTGAAGTACACTTTGATGCTGCATGAAATGTCTTTTTAGATTGGTCTTCCGTATTGTTTTGTAATCACACTGGTTGCATTTAAACCAATTTATTTCGTCCGCACTTTGGTGCTTCACCCAATGACTTTTTAAACTAGACTTGTATTTGGTTTCATAATCACAATGGTTGCATTTCAACCTATTTATTTGGTTCGCACTTTGGTGCTTCACCAAATGACTTTTCAAATTGAACTTGTAATTGGTTTTATAATCACACAGGTTACATTTAAACCAATCTGTTCCTTTGTGCCGCAGCAAATGGAGATTTAAAGTGGCCTTCTGTATTGCTCTGTAATCACAGTAGTTGCATTTAAACCAATTTATTTCGTCCGCACTTTGGTGCTGCACCAAATGACTTTTCAAATTGGACTTGTAATTTGTTTTAAAATCACACAGGTTACATTTAAACCAATTGATCTGAACGTCACTTTGGTGCCGAATCAAATGCCTTTTTAGATTGATCTTCCGTATTGTTTTGTAATCACACTGGTTGCATTTAAACCAATTTAATTTGTCCCCACTTTGATGCTGCACCAAATGACTTTTCAAACTGGACTTGTATTTGGTTTCATAATCACAATGGTTGCATTTAAACCAATTGTCTGCGCTTGTATGCCGCAAATTACTTTTCAAACAGGACGTGTATTTGGTCCTGTTGTCTGAAAAATTTGGCGTATGGGATCTGAAAGTAATAAAAATAAAGATAGAGGGTTAGCCTAGGAAAGAACACTTTTTAGGAGAGTTTATACAGGGTGTCCCAGAACTAATGGTACATAATTAAACTGTAGATTCCCTGTGTCAAAATATTACGATTTAGCCATACCTACCTTAGTCCAAAAGTTTTCAATTCGATTTTCTTTAATAACTTGTTTAATAATTAATATTTGTGCAAAAACTAACCAGCTTGTAAGTTGTTTTAAAATTGGCAAGACGATTCCGTTGAAAAATTTAACGTACAATGTACAGGGTATTCCTTAGACCACTACCATTGCATAAAAATCAGTGTATTTTTGTTGTGCCTCGCTTTATACCAGTTTTTATGTAAAATAATGGTTTTCCCATCTTTTTTATGTAAAAAAGTTATACTGTTTTAAAGTCGCTCAGAGCAACGGTTTTTGAGATCTTTGCATGTAAAGTTTTTATTGCATGTAAGTGATATGCCTAATTTATGTATGATACTTTCTTCAACTCTTTCTACTAATTAATAATTTTGCACAAAAAATTCGGTTTGGTGGTTTTTGGGCATGGACAACTTAATTTTGGTTAAAAAAATAAATATTATCCAGGGTGTTCTCTGGGTCGGTACCGTTAGATTAAAGTAGGTCTAACTTTTTTGTTCCTCGGTGTATATAAAATTCTATTAAAAACGTTAATTTTTTTAATTTTATTTAAGTAAAAAAGTTATGGCGTTTAGATGTCGCTTAGAGGAACGGTTTTTAAGATATTTAAATTAGAAGTTTTTATTGTATGCGTAAAATATTTTTGATTAAATTCTTACCTACTTCATACATATTAGCTATAATCAATACTTTTTTATAGCATTCTAAGATTGGATGTTTTCTTAAGAAATATTAAGTTAAAAAATGGTGGTTCTTGAATTATCATAAGTGTGTTATCATTGTTCGTTATTGCAACTGTGTAGGGCTTTGTTTTTAATGCGAACAAAAACCTCTTCGTATTAGTTTTTTTTTTAAATGGTAAGTACTTATACTTTATTAATGCAAGTATTTTTTAATTGTTTTGGAAGAAAATTTTAATTATCAATAAAATTAATATTTTATTATTTATTTAAAAAAATATAAAATTTCTTAAGCATGGCGCTCTCAGCAACTAAGTTAAAAAATTTTAATTCATAAATAGTAAATCAAACTTAAAACTGTTTATTATTGTAGGCTAGATAAATACCCGAGAAAAACTATTTCAAAATATTCAAAATGCTAAAGAGGCGTTCAGATATGCAAATCTTTATTTTAAAATTTTGAACATTTATTGTAGATTTGTTTTTGTTTTTCTATCTAAAAATTTGTTGTTGCAATAAAATATGTATAATTTTTATAATTAGTTTTTTTTTGTTATTAATAGTTAAAATAATATTCTGTTTAAAAACCTGCTTGAGTATACACCGAGGCACAAAAAAATACACTGATGATTTTAATGCAATGGTAGTGGTCCAAAGAAATTTCAGAAAAACCTACATGCTGGTTCGTTTTTGCAAAAATATTAATTAGTAGAATGAATTGAAGAAAGTATATCATACATATATAAGGCATATCACTCACATGCAATAAAAACTTTAAATGCAAAATTTTCAAAAACCGTTGCTCTGAACGACTTTAACATTATAACTTTTTTACATAAAAGGGATGGGAAAACCATTATTTTACATAAAAACTGGTATACACCAGTCACTGATTGTAATGCAATGCTAGTTGTCCAGAGAACACCCTGTACACTATACTTCAAAATTTTCAACGGAATCGTCTTGCCAATTTTTAAAAAACTTACACGCTGGTTATTTTTTGGAAAAATATTAATTAGTAAAAAAGTTATTAAAGAAAATCGAATTGAAAAAATAAAGTTTAACACCCTGTATCTCGGTTAGTACGAACTTTTGGACTAAGGTAAGTGTGGCTAAATCGTAATATATTGACACAGGGAATCTACAGTTTAACTATGTACCATTAGTTCTGGGACACCCTGTATAAGTATTCCCTATTTCATGGTTGACAAGTGTAAAGGCACCTGGAGTATTCCACAATATTATGAACCTTGTTGGTTGACATACGAATATATTTAGGAATAGAGATAGACTCATATTTAAAACGGAATTTTGAAATTTGTTTATTGACGCATATAGCATTTACAATTTTTTACAAAATTTTTTTAAAAATATTTGATAACAATAATTGCTTAAGATTAAAACTTATAAATCACTTTTAATTGACAAAGGTACAGAACGAGAAACTAGGAGGATGCCTTGTTTTTTTTGTATTTTTTTTTTAATTTGTACTAAAGAAGTGCTAAATAAATCTAAATCACTAAAATTTTGATTTGCTAGTCTGACAACTCTTGTTAGAGGGGAGTGGAAACCGTAATTTGTATTATGAAAGTTAATGTTAAATAATTCTGAGTTTCTGTTTCCATAAAGTACTTTTAAATTTATTTTTCCAAGGAGCTCCGGTGAATCTGTAATTGAGTTGATGACTTTAAATAAAAAACATAAATCTTGAGCTTTCCTTCTCTGCTCAAGAGTTGTCAAAGACAATACATTCAAAATATCTTTATAGTTAATAATATCATTAGGAATATTTAATTTAAATGAAATCATTCTTAGGAACTTTTTTTGTACTCTTTCGATCATGTCGATATATTTCTTATAGTATGGAGACCACACTATGCTCGCATATTCCAAAACAGATCTAACTATTGCACAGTAAACATTTTTTAATATATAAATATTGTTAAAATCTTTTAAGGTTCGCCAGACGAAACCCAACAGTTTAAGTGCCCTACTGGTTGTTAACTCAATATGCACATTAAATGACAATTCGGCATCAAACCACACGCCCAAGTCTTTGATAGCTTCAACCCTTTCTAAACTTATATTATTTATAGAACAATCAAACTTTATTGGATTCCTCTTGCGAGAGAATGTAATAATTTTGCACTTATCAACATTTAATTGCAAGTTGTTATTGCTACACCATTGGGCTAAATTATTCAAATCATTCTGCAATTCCCCACAGTCTCGAGGATCAACAATTACTTTGTAAAATTTGCCATCATCACAGTAAAACATGCTCTGTATTTTCAAGACATCAGGAGCATCATTTATAAAGATATCAAAAAGAAGTGGAGAAAAATGTCCACCTTGCGGAACACCTGAGGTAACTGTAAAAGGACTGGAAATGATGTTATTTATTTTAATTACTTGCCTTCTATTCGACAACAGGCTTTGAGTCCATTTAAGGAAAGTTCCACCAAAACCCACAGCTTCCAGCTTCTTTAGCAAATTTTTTTATCTACCTTGTCAAACGCTTTGGAGAAGTCGGTATAGATGACATCAACCTGATGATGGAGTTACCATATTTTATTTATTTTATTTGCCTCAAAAAAAAGGGAAAAGTTATAAAGGAATATTGGATATTGTTACATTGTATCTTTAATTTTGGCAAATAAAATATTTATTATTTATTATTATTACGTCTCCAATAAAATACGCAGGCTCATACATACATTTTATACATTCAGAACGTTCTTGAACAAAAAATTTTAATTGTAATTTATAAAGCTTTCGTAGAATCTCTCTTTAGGTATGGAATTATAGTTTGGGGAGGTTGCTATGATTCAACCCTAAATAAATTGAATATAACTCAAAAATATATACTAAAAATTATCTATAAAAAACTCAAAGATTTCCATCTGAACTACTATACAATTATGAAACTGTAAATATTAGATCTCCATATATTTTGTCCAGTTCTATTAATATGAAGTTTAAAGAACCCAATAAAACATAATTATATTAATCACGAAATGAGAAACAAAACATCAAATCAATTAAAAACTCCACTAAATCTTAATACTCTTAATAAAAAACAATATTCATATCTGGCCCCCAAATGCTACAATCTATTAACGGAAAACATTAAAATATCTTAGAAAAGTTCAGTTTTTATTCAACTATGTTAAAAATATATCTTCGATAACTACAAAAAATACTCTGCCAATAGATGGGCCCCTAAGCTCACACTAGGTACTATAGGTAGGTATAGTGTACGTGTGAGCTAATATAACTAAAAACTGAAATATATTTTATTGAACTCCAGACTAAATTACCTTTTGTTTGATACCACACAAGCCATGTTTTGACTTAAACTCTAAATTTTTGAAATCTACCCCCACCCTTAAAAAAAACTATAATGTATTATGTTAAACTCCGGACTCAATTACCTTTCGTTTGATATCACACACGCCATATTTTCACTTAAACTCTAATTTTTGAAATATACCCCCACCTTTTTTTTTTTTAATAAATTAAAATGTATTTTGTTTAACTCCAGACCCAATTACCTTTCGTTTAATATCACATACACCATATTTTCACATAAACTATAATTTTTGAAATCTACCCCCACCCTTTTATTTGGTTTGTGTTCGGTGGATTTTGTTCATTTTTAAATGGGACCATCTCGACCCAAGACCCAGCCTAGGTACCAAATTTTATTAAAATCGGCCTAGCGGTTTTTGAGTTATGCGCGTTGGTCGTTACAGACAGACATACAGACAGACAGACAGACAGACATACAGACAGACAGACGGCGCGACAAAAAAGTTTCAAAATCATCTGAAACGCAAAGATATATAAAAATTTTTGAAATCAGAGCAACTTTTTTTTTCTTGAAAAAATTAGGATCACCATAGCTCACACTACTATAGTATAGTATATGTGTGAGCTAATATATATATGTATATATATATATATATATATATATATATATATATATATATATATATATATATATATATATATATATATATATATATATATATTTATATATATATACCAAAAATAAACTTAAAATTATGTATGTAGGTATATATTTTAGCTCACACTACTACTATACTATAGTAGTGTGAGCTATGGTGATCCTAATTTTTTCGAGAAAAAAAAAGTTGCTCCGAGTTAAAAAAATTTTATATATCTTTGCGTTTCAGATGATTTTGAAACTTTTTTGTTGCGCCGTCTGTCTGTATGTCTGTCTGTCTGTATGTCTGTCTGTAACGACCAACGCGCATAACTCAAAAACGGCTTGCCCGATTTTAATGAAATTTGGTACCCAGGCTGGGTTTGGGGTCGAGATGGTCCCATTTCAAAATGAACAAAATCTACTGAACACAAGCCAAATAAAAGGGTGGGGGTAGATTTCAAAAATTAGAGTTTATGTAAAAATATAGCGTGTGTGATATCAAACGAAAGGTAATTGAGTCTGGAGTTAAACAAAATACATTTTAGTTTATTTAAAAAAAAGGATGGGTAAATTTCAAAAGTTAGTGTTTAAGTGAAAATATGGCGTGTGTGATATTAAACGAAAGGTAATTGAGTCCGGAGTTTAACAAAATACATTTTAGTTTTTGTTTTTTTAAGGGTAGGGGTAGATTTCAAAAATTTTAGTTTAAGTCAAAACATGGCTTGTATAGTATCAAACAAAAAGTAATTTAGTCTGGAGTTGAATAAAATATATTTCAGTTTTTAGTTATATTAGCTTACACGTACACTATAACTATAGTACCTAGTGTGAGCTTAGGGGCCCATATATTGGCAGAGTATTTTATAGAGCATAGGAAAAAGGAACACATCAACCTGTATAATTGTATAAAATATAAAAAATTATTTAAGGTCCTTCAAAGAACTCGTCAATTCTATAGTATGCCTTCTGTGCCAGGGTATTTTTTTATGTTTTTCTAAAATGTCCCAAATCATGTACACCCCTAAGCATGGGGTCAATATGATTATAAATTTTAATGCTATTGTAGATGAGTGAATTACGGACAAGTGCTGAATGAGGAATCGGGAGGGGAATTTCATGAGACTGACGTGTGGCATATGATTGCTGATGGGCTGGAAGAAAATCTCTTTTTTTGTGAATTAGACAAGCAGTCTCTAAAATGAATAAGGAAGGAAGAGTGAGAATTCCATTTTCAATGAAAAGGGGCCTACAGTGAGCTCTAGGATGCGAGTTAGATAGATTTCTACTACTACTATGTCGGTTTAGAACATTTTTCTACGTTGTCCGACGCCTATTCTCCACCTCCTTCGATCCTGACAATCATCCTCTGTCAGATTTTTTTGACTCATTGATCTTTGGATTGACTGTTGCCATTCTAGTTTAGAACGCCCTCTTTTTCTGCGCCCTATTGGTTGCCATTCTAAGACCTGCTTTGGTAATCTTTCGTTGTTCATCCGTTGTACATGGCCGTACCATATCAGTTGCCTTTTAGTGATGTCATCCGTTATGCTTCCCTCGATTCCCATTCTTTCTTTTATGATCTCATTTCTTATGTGATCTATTCTAGATATTCTCATTGATCTTCTTATTGCATCCATTTCGACACTTTTCATTTTTTTTGTATTTTTCTGTTACGCGACAAGTCTCTATTCGATATAACAGCGTGCTTTTGACCATTGTTTCAAATATGTTAAATTTTACATTCTTTTTTATCTCTCTGCTCCATAAAATACTGTTAAGACATCCAATAACTTTTTTTGCTTTTACTATTCTTTTTTACAATTCTCTACAGTTCCTGTCTTAACAAATGTGATACCCAAGTATACATACTCATTGCATGGAGATATTATTTGTCTTGGCTCTTTCTTTAAGTTTCTTTGAATTTTTTTTTATAGTTTTCTTTCTCCAGGTTCTGCCTTTTTTCCATCAGTTTCATTATTTGTTCTGATATAGAATTTTCTCTATTTTTATCTTTTTGTGCGATATCTTTTCCTTCTTTGGTCATAGCTCTTATCAGCGTATCATTTATTTTATCTATATTTTCTTGTCCACGTTCACTGTTAATCCCCACTTTTGGTATTCTTCTGTTAACTTTCTCATCATATACTCCATGTCTTCTTTATCATTAGCCACAATTACTTGGTCGTCAGCAAACTGTAGTGTGTATATGGTAAATCGGTCGTTAAGTTGTATTCCCATGTCGTGCACTTTACATTTCCAGTTTTTTAGAGCTACTGAGTTGGAGAGATACAACATCCCTGTCTTAAGTCTTTTGTTACCAGGAATTCTTTTAAAAGTCGATTTCCAATTTTAATTCTAGATTTTGGCTCTTTGTATAGTTCTTTTATCTCTTTTATTTATGTATGATTGATATTAGTTTGCTCTAACACTGCCCATAATTTTTCTACTGGAACGGTATCATATGCTTTTTGTAGGTCCAGAAAGGTAACATGAGTCTCTATGTTTAGATAGATTTCTAACTGCTCTTTTCTGAAGAACGAAAACAGACTGAAAGAGAACATTGGAACAAGCTCCCCAGACGGGTATAGTATATCTCAGATGTGACTCTACGAGAGAAAAGTAAACATTGCGTGCGACTTCTTTTCCTAGGTTTTCGTAAGTTACGCGAACTGAAAAGCATCCAGAAGCAAGCTTCCTATTAAGAGTGATGATGTGAGGATAAAATTTAAGCTTTTCATCAATAAACAAACCCATATAACTTAGAATTTATGACAGAGTCAATTGAATTGCTACCAGTGTTAGCTCCCGCTAAATTTCGCGGTTGTTTTTAATTTTAAAACCACACAATTGGATGACGGACCAGACATTTTCGCGCATTTCGACATGCGCACCAACAATCAGTGAGATCCTTTTCTACCGCCTCGATAAAATGGCGTGTTAATTTACTTTCTCCAACTATTACAAATTTCTACACTTGAAAGTGCTCGATTTTGGTGTACTGAAGCATAGAACTAGAAACTTCAGCCCTTCAGCTACGTGGTGCCATCATTAGATCAAGACAGGGGCCCCTGGAACGTGGCGAAATTGGCTGCAAACTGGTGAGTGCTTTGTTTCTGATTTCCGTTGTGTGGTAACAGCATTACCCTATGGACCTTTTAATTATTTCGTGATTTCATATCAATAAATTTATGTTTGTTCGCGCTTTCATTAATTAAAATATATACAGTCCACTGCAGTTATCGTTTTTCTATCTGCGGGCATACAACCAGTATTTAAGTTTGGCAGTAGTTTTAATGAGATAAAAGTTTTGATTAGCCCCCCTTCGTAACATATCAAAATTATATTAAAAAATCGCCGGTACGCTCGCCCCAGAAGAAAACTGCGGGTTTCTTTCGTTCAAACCGTATAGATATAACGACACTTACTCAGAAGGACTGTCCTCTAATATGAGCTCTTCCTGCTTGATCTCCTCAGTCTTTAGCTCAAAGTATTCGGGTTCTGATTTTACATTGAACGATGAAGGGCCAAGACTTTGACTGCTAAGTGTGCTGCAAAATAAAACTTTGTTAAAGATCGAAATTCAGTAAGTATGATTGTTTCTTTTCCCACGGTCATCCGTTACCAGCCCACCTAATTGTCCATGGGAAGTGCCTTTAGAGCTCCTCTTACGACAGTTCTAGGGGATACCCTATTGCTATTCTCATCTCCGTACACCATACGAACCCAAACGGATCCACAAAACAACAAAGGTAAAAAAGGAACCACATTTTACATTGAAATTTAGTCCCTGTAAATATTACTTTAAAAGTATATTTTGGAGAAAACATAATTGTACAAATATTATTTAAAGATTAAGGAGATTCATGTAGCAAAGCTCTGAAACCATACACAGAAAAAAATAAGAAAACGTAATTTTTTAACCAGATAGGTACAAAACCTTTCGACTAAAAACTAATTTGGCACCTTTCCATAAAGCAATTTGACTGCTGCTTGGTTGACGTCAATTCCGAGTGAGAAAAAAATTATCCTTTTTAGTTCGCGGTTTTCTTTTCTCCAAATTTTTTTTTGGCTGCTCTTGTGATTTATGATCGATGTTTCGAGGAGGATTGGCGATGCAATTATTTTCGATATCAACCTTTTTGTCGAGCCAGAGTTATTGCACTAAAGTTTTATATGTATAGTTGCGGAAAGATTTTGAACTTTAGATTTGCATAGATAATAAAAATAATTACAAGAATATTATACTATGCAAGTATAAAGGGGTTACAATTGATTAATATGAGATACGTCAATTAATGAATTATCTAGAGGAAAAACACCTTTATGCAATGAATTCGTTCTAAAGAAAGAAACCGCAACGAAAGTGGACTCAGCCCTAATGGAACAACAAAAAACGAATTGATTACAGGCTGACTACTGTAAAAAACATCGTTACAAATGTAACAGTTGATGGCAATTTCGAAATAAAAAGAAAAATTAATAATAGCAATGAAAAACTTGACATGAACAAACTTACACAAAATAAAGCTATATACAAAGAAAGGCTAAAGGAATAGCTAACCCAAAACTTAAGATGCGAAAATGAAAATATAGATAAAATAAATGATACGCTGACAAGAGCTATGACCAAAGAAGGAAAAGATATCGCACAAAAAGATAAAAATAGAGAAAATTCTATATCAGAAGAAATAACGAAACTGATGGAAAAAAGGCAGAACCTGGAGAAAGAAAGCTATAAGAAAAATTCTAAAAGAAAATAAAAGAAAGAGCCAAGAAATAAAAGTTGAGAGAGTTATAGAAAACAACAGAAATATGAAACGTTTAAGGCCGACTCTGGTAGATATGAAATAACAAAATAAAGGACATGAACGGGATAGAAACTAACGTTAAAGAGGATATTATAGATATCACGCAACTATTCTAGACAGAATTATACCAAACAAAAAGGCAACCATCGGACGGAGGTCAGCTTGTCTAATTTAGACGATCGAAACCTCAATATCGAACTATTTTCTATCATAACTATATATATATATTTCTCGGTTTCACAGCGTTCTACGTCTTCCGATACCCAATCTCCACTCGTTTCTGTTTGCCCATAATTCATCATCTAGGCCTCTTATTCTTATTTCACTGTCTATTCCTTCTCTCCAGCTTCTCCTTGGCCGTCCTCGTTTTCTTCGGCCAGTTGGTTTCCATTGTAGTATTTGTTAGTAGTCTTTCATCATTCATTCTTTGTACATGTCCGTACCACACCAGTTGTTTTGTTCTTATATCATCCACTAAAGTACGTTCACCCACTGTCATAATTTCTCTTATTCTTTGATTTGTAACTCTTTCTCTTTTTGATTTCCCTGCTGCTCTTCTCCAATAGTCCATCTCCGTAGCGGAAAGCATTTTTTCTGTTCTATCCTTGATTGGCCATACTTCTGAGCCGTATGTAATAATACTTTTTTTTTTGTTATGTTTTGATATACTTTGGTCCCAAATTATTCCATTTAATAAAGTTATTGCTTTTCTTGCTTGTACGTTTCGATCTTTTATAGCTTTGTCTAGTGTTCCGTCAGCTGTAATTTTTAGACCTAAGTATTTATACTCATCACAGGACTGAATTTGCTGCCCGGTATTTAAGATTAGATCCTGTTTCATTCCACCGATACACATATACTCTGTCTTATTGAGATTAACCTCTAGTCCCCACTTATTGTACTCTTCTATTAGTTTTCGTGTCATATATTCGAGGTCGTCATAATCTTGAGCCACTACTATCTGATCATCGGCAAAACATAAAGTATACAAGGTGGTTTCGTCCAACGGAATTCCCATGTTTTGGCATTTTCTCTTCCATACTTTAAGGACTTGTTCCAAGTATATCTTGAAGAGCGTAGGCGAGATACAGCAACCTTGTTTAAGACCTTTATTTACTTGAAAGCCTTTGGTTAGTTTTGCTTTTATTTTAACTTTTGCCTTACTATTGCGGTATAACTCTTTGATGGCCTTAATTAGTTGTACGCTTATGTTTGTTTTTTCCAACACTTTCAAGCAAGTAGATTTAGTGGTATACTATCATATGCCTTCTGCAAATCGACGTAAAGCAGATGCAGCTCTTGTCCGTATGCCATTTTCTTCTGAATAACTGAAGTCGATCTACCCGCCCTGAAACCAGCTTGTTCTTCTGCCTCCATGTCTTTCTATTCGCTCTCCACTTTATTTCTTATTATTTTACCGTATATTCTGCTTAGCGTACTAGTCACAGATATACCTCTATAATTGTCACATATATTTTTCCTTCCTTTTTTGTGTATTGTGGATATATATGACGTTTTCCACTCAGTTGGTACTACAGTTCCATTTAAATATTTTTGGAAAAGATTTCGTAATCTCCAAAACAGTTCTTCAGTGCCATATTTAATAAGTTCGGCTGGGATATTTCCGGGTCCGACAGATTTACCGCTTTTTAAGGTTTTGCACACGTTTTTCACCTCAGAGATTGTGAGGGGTAATGGAGATCACATCGTTCTAATTATATTGTCTCTTGCGTCTTCCTTGAATTCTGCTCTATCTTCAGTTAAAAGTTTTTTAAAATGCTCATCCCATTCTTTGTCTGGTATTGGTGAAATGATATATCTGCATGTTTCTTTTTTTAATCCATCTTATAGTTTTCCAGCTTTCGGTACTTCTCCTACCTCCTAAATAAGAATCTATTTTCTGGCACTTTTGCGTCCACGAGTGATTTTTCTTATCACTGATCATTCTTCTCACCTGTGATTGCGCGATTTTGTATTCTTGTCTGCTTCTATCTGTCCCACCAGTATGGTTTTCTTCTTTTAGAAGTTTCTTCCACTAATCCTAGTGCTTCTTTTGCAGCTTGGTGGATGCTTAATGTAATACATTCGTATTCCTCATCTGGGGTTTCACCTGAACTTGTATTAAGTTTTTCGTTGTCTCTTTTTGTATAAGTTTTTTACTCTGTCATATTCTAGGCTTAGTAGATTATATTTACATTTTTTCAATCACTGTATCATCAAGATGTTGTTGATGCAGGCTTCGGCCTTGATAAGGAAAGTGAATTTTGGACTCCAGAAAATAGTGATCACTTCCACATGTTGATCCACGCTTTGTTCTGACATCTTGAATTTTTAGTTTTGTCTTTTGTTTAGTGATAAGATAATCAATGACGGATTTCAGGTTTTGTGAGGGTTTGGTCCAGGTATATTTGTGTATTTCCTTATGTTGAAAATAAGCGTTTTGGATTTTTAGGTCTAATTGCTCACATACTGTACAGGTTTCCATTGTCATTAACAACATTTTTCTCCATATTGGCCAACTGTCAGATCATTAACTCTGTTACCGGTTCTACTATTTAAATCTCCCAATATGACAATTTCTCTAGATGTACTTTAAAAGTTTTTTAAAATGCTCATCCCATTCTTTGTCTGGTATTGGTGAAATGATATATCTGCATGTTTCTTTTTTTAATCCATCTTATAGTTTTCCAGCTTTCGGTACTTCTCCTACCTCCTAAATAAGAATCTATTTTCTGGCACTTTTGCGTCCACGAGTGATTTTTCTTATCACTGATCATTCTTCTCACCTGTGATTGCGCGATTTTGTATTCTTGTCTGCTTCTATCTGTCCCACCAGTATGGTTTTCTTCTTTTAGAAGTTTCTTCCACTAATCCTAGTGCTTCTTTTGCAGCTTGGTGGATGCTTAATGTAATACATTCGTATTCCTCATCTGGGGTTTCACCTGAACTTGTATTAAGTTTTTCGTTGTCTCTTTTTGTATAAGTTTTTTACTCTGTCATATTCTAGGCTTAGTAGATTATATTTACATTTTTTCAATCACTGTATCATCAAGATGTTGTTGATGCAGGCTTCGGCCTTGATAAGGAAAGTGAATTTTGGACTCCAGAAAATAGTGATCACTTCCACATGTTGATCCACGCTTTGTTCTGACATCTTGAATTTTTAGTTTTGTCTTTTGTTTAGTGATAAGATAATCAATGACGGATTTCAGGTTTTGTGAGGGTTTGGTCCAGGTATATTTGTGTATTTCCTTATGTTGAAAATAAGCGTTTTGGATTTTTAGGTCTAATTGCTCACATACTGTACAGGTTTCCATTGTCATTAACAACATTTTTCTCCATATTGGCCAACTGTCAGATCATTAACTCTGTTACCGGTTCTACTATTTAAATCTCCCAATATGACAATTTCTCTAGATGTACTTACTGTTGATATTTCATTGTGTATTTCTTTAAAAAAATTGTCTTTCACAGCTACATTTGCATCGTCGTTATACGCATAGATTCCAAAAATCGTAAGTCTCATTCCTTTTATTGTTATATTCATTTTAAGTAGCCTTTCATTGACTGCTTCCCAGTTGGTGATAAATTTTCTAAATCTTTTGTTGACCAAAATAGATACTCCTTGTTGAGCATGTTTTTCTTTTGCCACTCCGCTATAGAAATGGTCATATTGTCCTAGGTTTTCAGATCCTTTTCCTTTCTTTTTCGTTTCTGTTAGTACAGCAAGGTCTACCTTCATTCTGCTGCACTCATGTACTATTTCATTAACTTTTCGACCCATTTCTGGCACGTTCCACGTACCAAAAATCATATTCCTGTTTCTTTGCTTGGTTCGTCTTAGGTTTTTCTTTCATAACTACTAAGTCTTGTTACGACGACAAGTCATAGGCCGTTTGATAGCCTGCACAATGATCCGCACTTATTCCGCGCGGAAAGGCGATTTTCAAAAGTGCCTCAAGTTGGTAAACCAGAGATTATATGGTGATTTCTTCAGGTATATTGAAAACCATTAAACCATTTACAAAGTTTCAATTTGCTTATTAAAAAAATTGGAAAAAAGTTGTGTATTGATTTATTATAATTTTTTAAATATGTATTATATATATTGGACTGAAATAGTCTGGATCGTTACATTTCAATTGCGTTTGTGACTTTATTATTTCAATCATGTATCAAGGGTTGTATAGGTGCTACATTCAGCTGCCGCTTCTTGCCGCTGTATTAGCTATGATTTATTGTTTTAGCGTTGGCATATGGGATTGGCCGACGTAATTTATTTAAAATGTGGCACAAAACACCGGTCTCACAGGATAAAAATCAATTCGTTTTGAACTATGTATGTGAAAATAGTGAATATAAAGACTACAATAAAAAATATCAGTGCATGGTAAAAAATAGTGAATATAAAGACTACAATAAAAAATATCAGTGCATGGTAAAAAATTGTTATATAGTATAGCAAGATTAATAAATTTAGTTAAATTTTTAAAAAAGCTATTTTAAATAAAAAAAGCTATAAGCTAGTTACATACACACTCAAAGTATCAATTTTTCAAGTTTTTGGCTTAAGAAGAAAAAAACGATATGCAACATTATTTTTGGAAGCAACTGTACCATCTCCAGAATGCAGAATATATTAAAATCACATTTTTTAAACGCTAGTTGACATTTCCTAACCTTCAGCATCAATTTGTCAAAATTAAAACCATAAAATAATTTCGATTGTTCAGAACCGACAAGCTGACCACACACGAGAAACCATAAAGAAACTCCAAACAAAAATAAAGAACATAAACTTAGAGCTGCAACCTGAAATAAGCAAAGCAAAAATAAAGAGAGCATTAAAGAAAATGAAAAATAACAAATCATCTAAAAAAGACAGAGTAACGGCAGAAATGCTTAAATACAGTGGTAAAGCTGTAAAATACAAAATATTTAATAAGGTATTGCAAAATTTTTGAACAATATTCCGCATATTTTCCTACTTTAAACTTAAATATTAACCAAAGTGAAATAATAACAAAAACACTTCATCATCTAAAAAAGCCAAGTACACAAAAGTGGTATTCTGTAAAAAGAATTGAGATAAAGTAAAGCCAAGAAAATGTTTGAGGAAATGTTTTTCTAAACTTGGCTAGTACGGCTGCAAATGACTCTTAGGCACAGTGCTAAATTGAACATAAAGAAGTTTGGCTAGAATAGCAAAGTTTAAAAAAACATTTTCAAACTAGTAAGAACCTTTCATTTTGAAATTTGTATTGATGAACTTGGCTTTACTTTTATCTCAATTCTTTTTTACGGAATACCACTTTCGTGTACCTGGTTTTTTTTACATGAAATGTTTTTATTTTAATTAATTTAAAAGGAACTTACTCAGATAAGCTGTCATCCAATAAAAGTTCTTCTTGCTTGATATCCTCTTCAGTCTTCACTTTGAAGTCATATAGTTTCGACTTTATGCTGCTGGATGAAGAAGGCAAGGAATCTGGATCTGCTGGTCTGCAAAATTGTAGCATTTGATCGAGGGGTGAACAGCTAACCCAAAATGTGTAAACCAATTTTGAAAATCTACAATCTTTCGCTAAGATTGTGTAAAGATTTTGAGGGATTGTGAGGGATTGTGGTAAGATTGTGAAGATGTAGCGTACCTGAAGGGGCGGGGGGTGACAGCCCATCAAAAAATCTTGTGACAAAAAAACAAAAAAAAAAAGGTCATCATCATGTCAGTTTCCGTGGATTGTGACGGACTGTGGTAAGATTGTCAAAGATTTGACAGATTGTGAGGGGTTGTGGTAAGATTGTAACAGATTGTGAGTCATTGGGACAGACTGTGTAAAGATTGTGAAGGATTGTGGGATGAAGGATTGTGAGTGATTGGGAAAGATTGTGGGGGATTGTGAAGGATTGTGGTAAGATTGTGAGGGATTGTGAAGGATTGTGGTAAGATTGTGATAGATTGTGAGTGATTGGGAGGGATTGTGTAAAGATTGTGAGAAATGTGTACACCGATTGTGAGAGCTGTTCACCCCTTGCATTTGATATTCTTGTAAAAGGACGAAATTTTGTAAAACAGTGGTTTTTACCATTTACCAACAGCAAATAAAAATTATGGCAACTAAGTGACTTGTTTTAAGGCAGGATTTCAGGATCGCTGCATTTTTATAACATATATGTTTGGCTTGTCTTTAAGCCAATATCATCAAATAATTTTTCCTAGGTTTTCTTGGGTATAGGGAATGGAATGTTTTGTTGTGATTTGCTTTTAATCAACTAAAGGAAAATATTTAACATTTGCAAATATTCATGCATTGAAATAAAAGAGACTCTTACTCAGATGAGGTGCCATCCAACATTAGTTTCTCCTGCTTGATCTCATCTTCAGGTTTTATTTTGAAGTCTGGTAGTTCCAAATTCATGCTGGATGCAGATAATATGAGGTGTGGTTCAGTCAAGCTATGAAATAACACAATTTTTTCCTAAAATTTTCAGTGTGCAGAGAAATCTAGAGTTGGACAACTAATGGTTTATCTTGTGATTTAACATCAGTTATTTTACTTCTAAATGTTGGCATGTTGGTTTTTTTATATTAAAACATGAGCCGATGATGTTCAACAAAGGTAAGAGGCATGTAACACTTTGATTTGCTACCTGGACCTTTGCTAGCAAAGGGCAGATAGTAGTAAAACGTAGGATATAAATTATGCCTGGGGGCTCTTTATGAATCTACTACTATAGTAAATAAAAACTAAGACAACGGCTTACCACTTACCTCAATTCAATTTCTAGTTTTCTAATAGAGCGTCTCTCGATACACTCCCAATCTTTAAACTACCAGAAACAAACACAGAACACCAAGGGGCAACAAATTTAAAACTCGCCTTTCGAGGTTAGTTTTTTTGACAATTATGTCAAACTCAAAATGGCTACCAGTTTAATTTTACTTGTAAAAAGATTTTTCCACAAATGATTAGGACAACGCATGAGTCTGTTCACTAATACCGGTATACACCACGGTCCGTAAACAAACCGGTTGTTTGGTAACCGTGACGTCAGACTACGTCACAGTTTTCCTAGGAATCAGCCAGCCGTCAAACGCTGTATTTAGCATAATAGTCCGGCTTTATGGGCAAAATGAAAATGTCCGGCCGGAGTTTTTTTTCGTCCGGCTTTTTGGCAACCAAAGACCTTTTGTTTTCGCTCATCCAGGGGAGCAACTTAGGGGGGATTTAGGCTGTTTAGCGCCCGCAAACCTAAAATATAGTCTCTCAAATACAGTGAGCATAATTTATCAGGAGCGAACTGATCAAGTCACGTGGAAAAATTGCCAATTTTCTTTTTCTGTAGCGGCACTTTTTGCGAAACTTACCTAATTTTTTTGAGGTGTAACTTTTTTCGAAAATTATCCCGTATTTTTGTAAATTTTTAAGTATTTTATTATATTGCAAACATTGTTTTCTGTACGGCGCCAGCGCCACTTTTTACGAAAAGGGCTTAACTTTTTTTTTCGTCTCTTTTTGATTATTTTCTATAAATATTTTCTTGTGGTGTAATTTTAGTTTTAAAAGTATAAATTTTTTCGAAATTTCTTTTTACATTTTTAGTATTTTTTTTTAATATTGCAGAAACTGTCTGAACGAACAGTGCTTCATTATTTTTTAAATTTTCACTTGCGTTGCCAATTTGTTCCCTCTAATATTTTTCGGTGGCGCAATTTTTTTATTGTATTTAGATTACAAATTTTTTATTCATCGTGAGGTGTGTTAAACCATCTTACCTCCCTCCCTCAACCTATTTTGTTTGCCTAGTTCTTTTTTGTAAATGGCTCGGCTAGTTGCGCCTCTGTGGTCAAAGTTTTTTCAAGGTGGTTTTGCAAATTCACGTTTTTCAGTCGCAAGACATTTTTTTTTAGATTTTATCAAATTTTTTTAGTACTGTTTTTCAAACTGACCGGTTTTATCCGGCTTTTTCTAGATGTCAGTTTTAAGTTATTACTAACCAAAAGTAATTTTTTACTCACTCTCATTTTTATTTACTCAGTTACAAAAATTAATGTTCAACATTTTTGTTTGATTTAAGGATTTCTACAAACACATTTATTTTTATTTCAAGGCGGCTATTAAAAAAAATACGTCTAGCTTAATTAGTAATTAACTGTATACAATAGGCTTTTACCTAAACATATTTTTTTGAAAAAAAATTGTGTTAAGGATAAAAAATACCACAAAAAATATTTTAAAATTTTTTCCCTTTTTTCGTACGCTAATGGAATGTGCACCACTGCCGTCAAAGGGTACTATGGTACATCGTTGAAAAGGAAATTGTATCCGCTTTAAAAATGGTTTCAAGAAGATTTTTGAAAAAGTTGACTGTTTTCGAGTTATTAGCAAAAAACTATCAAAAAGCACGTTTTTTTAATTTTTTTTTAAATTTAATACTAACATGAAATCTGTAAAATAACACTAAGAAAACATTGATTAAATTTTTTTAAACTAAAACTGAACACACACAAATACAGGTGCTTGGCACCAGAAGAAAATACTCAGCACAAGGATATCAATAAATAGATAAATAAAAACAAGGACTATCAAGGCTATATGGACTACTTTGGACTAAGACTAAGTTACATGATTCCTATTGTTATTATTATAAGTCCATCAATAAAAAGAAGACAACCAACAAAAACTAAAAAAAACAACAAAACAAAATAAAATCAAAAAATAGTCCAAAAAAGTTAAAGGATACAACTTCATACCTATGTAACACTATTTTTTTACAATACAACAATGTTAGCCGTCAGTATAGACATTAATCAATATATAAAAAAAACAGGAAACAAGCTGACCTAGTTATTAAAATTTTGTCAAGACATGCTTTGGCTATAAAATTCGTCAAGAGTATATAATGGAGTTTGTATGAAGAATTTTTTCAATTTTTTCCTAAAAATCCTAACAGAAGCAGCACATCTAATATTTTCAGGAAGAAAATTAAATATTTTCCTTCCCTCATAAATTATTGATCTTTTTGTAAGGAATGGGTAACGCTACATGGTTTTGTTATCGAGTAATTTGTGCACTTCCGCCCTCATCGTTGCTAACATAATTTTTATATACCAAACTTGCAGTCTTAAGTACAACAACTGATGTTAGAGTGAGAATTTATTAACATTAAAGCAGAGGCAGTTTGCATCGCACCACTTCTTTATTTTTTGCAGATCTTGAAATATGCGCAGCTTTAGAACCTTGTGGTGCCATAAGACAGATGTATCATCTGAAAACAGTGTGAATTCACCTAAAATATCCAGCTGAACAAGATCATTGGTTTATATCAAGAACAACAATGGACCCAATACTGAGCCTTGGGGAACGCCACAGTTTACACCCAACGAAGAAGAAGACGACCCTGATGCCGACACATACTGTGTACGATGCGTCAAGTAAGACCTAAACCATGACAACACTGAGCCTCTGAAACCATAGCGCTCAAGCTTCTGCAACAGTATTCCGTGATCCACACAATCAAACGCCTTGGACAGCTCACAAAACACTGCCGCATCCGCCTCACCCTTATTGATTTCAGTATAGACTCGGTCAAGAAAGTTAAACATAGCGTCATTAGTTCCTTTGGATGATTGAAATCCAAACTGCTTTGGTGTAATAAGCTTAAACTTTTTGAGGTAGGTCCACATGCGCTTTTTAAATATTTTTTCTATAACTTTTGATAAAGTTGAGAGAAGTGAAATAGGCCTGTAATTTGAGGGGGAATCTATACAGCCGCCCTTATGAAGTGGGACAACAATTGAACTTTTCAAGCAGTCTGGAAATGAGCCCCTCTGAAAAGAGTCGTTTATAGCGGTACAGAGTGCTAAAAGATCATTATTTGGTACCTTCATTAGAACTTCGACAGAAACTTCATCTTCTCCAGAAGATTTTTTATTTTTAATGTCTTTTAAAGCTTCAAGTAATTCTGATGGCTCAACATTATTAAATTGAAACGAGCTTGAGACGGAAATGTGAGACAGGTATTCCATTGGATCAGTTTCGTTTGTTGAAAGGTGTTCTGTCAACTTACTGGCAATGCTGCAGTAGAATTCATTTAGAAGGTTGCAGTCTACCCCAATCTGATTAAGTTTCTTTGATACGCTGTTCCCTCTAAATTTATTTATAATGCTCTCTTTCTGTACATTTTTAGAATTCTGAAGTCTATCGCTGTAATGTTTTTGTTTGGCTAAATTAATTAAGTTTTTATGAATATTTGCGATAAACTAATGTAATTTAAACTTCGTAGATTAACTGAAGATATTTTTAGGCCCAAGGACAACCATTGTTTCAATAAGAGCACTGATTTCTAAAATGACCAATGTGGTAAGAGTAAGAATTTTGTGAGATTTAAAGTAAGGTCGGCAGCTTTCTCTTTGATGAACCTTTGGGACAAAGCGAACAGCCTTTTTTGCAAAACAAACAAAAGTTTTAATAAATATTTGCTAGCTGAACCCCAAAAAGCTATGCCATATCTCAAGTGAGATTCAATAGATAGACTGACTTTGCTATTTTTGGACTAAGTTCAGCTCTTACTGTTCGCACTGCAAAACAAGCAGAAGAGAGTTTCTTACTTAGATTAATAATGTGTTGATCAAATTTTAGCTTATTGTCAATAATTACTCCAAGAAATTTAGTAGCCTCTTTCTGCTCAAGTGGTTCATCAGCAAGAACAAGTTGAGACATGTCGCCCTTAAATGCTAATATATTTGTTTTACTTATGTTGAATGCCAGTTTATTTTTTGTAAATCAGCAGACACTAATTCTTTCAGCACATCCTCATCTTTATTATGCCATAAAACGCACGTATCATTCGCAAAAAGGGTAAATAGACCAGAGATTTTAAGTTGAACTAGGTCATTTCAACCACCCTTAGATGGGTCCTTGCGTTTTACAATATACCTATTTACCTATTATACTTTTTTAGTTCAACATCACTCTTCTCTTTGGGCTTGTAGCACTCCGATGGCTCAGATTGGGTTTTGGTAGATACAGTGGACTATAATAAACATTGGCGCAAAAAATTCATTTAACTAGAGAAAGTAAATAATTTAAAAATTGCAGGTTAAATTTGAAAGAGAAATAAAATGGTGATATAGCTTCATGGAGAGGGACTTACCGCTGTTTTGAAGTTCCAAAGTGCAAGGTGTACACCTTTCCATAAGAGCTATGTGGCTTGAAGTTCCAACAGGATGATAGCACGATAATTTTAATTATTTGCGGAATTTTAAAGTGAATTTTCACTATTTTTTAAATTTAAATTTTAAGGTTGTTGTTTTCTAGACATGGCGACGCGCAGCACACTTTGTCTGTCTCTCAATCCTGCGCTTGCAGTTTTTTCGCACATGCGCACAGCACTTCACCCTCTATAGGAAACCATATCGCTATATTTTAAATTTTATGGATATGTGAAAAACACGATAGAAGACGCTTGTAGTGCCAAAGTATATAAAAATAAAGAAATAAGAAATAAAATGATACTTCTTAAATTTAGAATAGAAATTACATTTTTTGCGTTTAATTCTCGCATAATAATGCAATTTTGCTTTAGGTAAATTTTATAATACCTAATAGTTGACCCATTTACTTAGGATTAATATAAATTTAAGACTAATAATTTTATGTTCAAGACAAAATTTTAGTCCATGAAAAATAGGAAAAAATAAAAGTAAAATTCAAAAATAAAAGAAAAATAAAGAGGTTTTTTATGGAAACCGAACAGGGCTTTTGTACCTTTTTTACGCAAGTGTCTGGCATTATCAAAAAATCAAAGGCCTTGGGTATCATGACCAGGTATGCCAACTTTCTTTTAGAGAATTATACTCTTTTCGTTCTTAGAAAACGAAACATTTTTTTATTGAAATTTTGACAAAATCATTATAATTTTGTTGCCCTTCAAATATTGTAACACATTCCAAACAAATAAATTGTTGGTTAAAAATAGACAAAGAGTTGAAAAACATAAATAAATTATTAAATATTTGAGCAAACCGAGAGAAAATACAGTAAGGCCTAAGAAAGGTAGTTGTGCAAGCTGTGCTTGACAATTACACTTGCTTAACTCGGCTTGTTTAAGCAGCGGGATTAAAGTAAAAAGTTTACTGCCAGGGAGCAGCCTCACTCCCTGCAATGACCAAGAAGGCTTATGGTACAGTAAACTAAGTAGGTATAGTGAGAACAACTATCAAATGTTGAATCTGGTTTATTAAGATAAATCCTCTCTTTTTATATTAAAAAATTGTTTCCTGTTTTATAAACTAAATAATTTATATAATGTTCATGATCATGAACAAGAAGAAGAAGAGCAAAGTGGGTTTCGTGCAGGCAGATCTTGTAGTGATAATGTTTTTTGTCTTAAACAAGTAATTGAGAAAAGGAGCGCCAGAAATATAGAGACTCATGTTACCTTTGTGGACCTACAAAAAGCATATGATACCGTTCCAGTAGAAAAACTATGGACAGTGCTAGAGCAGACTAATATCAATCATACATACATAAAAGCGATAAAAGAACTATACAAAGGGTCAAAATCTAAAATTAAAATTGGAAATCGACTTTCAAAAGAATTCCTGGTAACAAAAGGCTTAAGACAGGGATGTTGTATTTCTCCAACTCTTTTTAAAATATATATCGCAGTAGCTCTAAAAAACTGGAAACGGAAAGTGCACGGCATGGGAATACAACTTAACGACCGATTTACCATATACACGCTACATTTTGCTGACGACCAAGTAATTGTAGCTAATGATAAAGAGGACATGAGAAAGTTAATGGAAGAATACCAAAAGTGGGGATTAACAGTGAACGTGGACAAGACACAGTACTTATGTATTGGAAATGAATCCAGTGGTTAGAACTAGACAATGGACAAGTAATATCTCCATGCAATGAGTATGTATACTTGGGTGTCACATTTGATAAGACAGGAACAGACTGTAAAGAACTGGAAAAAAGAATAGTAAAAGCAAAAAAGGTTATTGGATGTCTTAGCAGTATTTTATGGAGCAGAGAGATAAAAAAGAATGTAAAATTTAACATATATGAAACAATGGTGAAAAGCACGCTGTTGTATGGAATAGAAACTTGTCGCGTAACAGAAAAATACAAAACAAAAATGGAAAGTGTCGAAATGGATGCAATAAGAAGATCAATGAGAATATCTAGAACAGATCACATAAGAAATGAGATCATAAAAGAAAGAATGGGAATCGAAGGGAGCATAACGGATGACATCACTAAAAGACAACTGATATGGTACGGCCATGTACAACGGATGAACGACGAAAGATTACCAAAGCAGGTCCTAGAATGGCAACCAATAGGGCGCAGAAAAAGAGGGCGTCCTAAACTAGAATGGCAACAGTCAATCCAAAGATCAATGAGTCAAAAAAATCTGACAGAAGATAATTGTCAGGATCGAAGGAGGTGGAGAATAGGCGTCGGACAACGTAGAAAAACGTTCTAAACCAACTAAATAAAAAAAAAATAATTTATATAATTTAAATAGGTAAACTTGAGAAGGTTAGTTTATGTTATTAAAACCTATGTCTAAATAATAAATTTAACTAAAAATGAAAATTTATGAAAAAAGGTAAAAGAGAAAATCTGTTTAATTTTGTAATTAAACAGTAGGTTTTAATAAAAACTAAAATAGCAAACCAATAAAATATAAATTTAAAAAAATAATAAAAATTAATCAAATAATTTTTTTTATCTGGAACTTGTTATCGAAATGTTTCTAAAGGCCACCGATAACGTCATTTTAAAATTCATCAGCGCATTATTCCGCATTGCTTACATATTCAAAAACGCGAGGTTATTTTCCATAAACATATTTGGTAGGGGCATTAACACTGCGGCGGCATTGCATCTGAATGGCTATCCGTATGGTAAGCTAAATGCCTTGTTATTTTTGAAGTGTAAACTTCTTTAGGCGCGTTTAGCAGTTTTTGTGGGTAGTCGGGTGAAGTCGGCTCGAGTCGACTAACTGTGAGAGGAACATTCAGCGAGCGATATGATGATGCAGATGAAGGCCAGTATTATTAATTTCGCCTTGTTGAAGTTTACACTTCTGCCGTGTGGTAGCACACACAATTTTGTTTTAAATTTGTTTTAGGAATTTTTTGCTTCTATACCTCAAGGCCCCAATTAAGATTAAGTTGTCCAAAAGTCTCAACTGCAAATTGTATAAACCTTTGGTCTAGATATTCTTTATATAAATTTTTTATTGTGTCCCCACAACCTTGCTAGTTAGTGAACAGACTCATGCGTTGTCCTGATCACATATGCAGAAAATTATTGTACTTTTATTTAATAGTGGGTTTACACATGCATGAATTTAGTGGCGCCAGTGTTCGCGCCAGTTCTATCTGCACGCCAGTAAAGGTTTACACTATTGTCCGAAAATTAAAAGGACTGGCACGCCAGTTTCATTTTTAAAGTGTACACGATACGCGATATGTCGGCTGAACTCTCGGAAGCCTGCAAAATAGTCGCAAAACTTTTCTTGAAAAAAAAAATAAAAGAGATTCAGGAAAAGAAACAACGAAAAGGCTGTATCTGCATGGGTTAAAGCATGGATTGCTAGTCGATCTACTTTGGGTGCTTCCGAAAAACTTTTAGGAGAACTTGCAGCAGAAGATCCTGCCAGCGGCGTAGCGTGCCCGAAAGGGCGGGGGGGGCGACAGCTAAAAAGGGCGCCTCTGAAAACTGATGAAAAATCTTACGGCAAAAAAAAAGGCGCCTCTCACAAATCTTGCGACCAAAAAAAAAGAACCGCGCCGTAAAAATTTAAACCGCGCCGTCTCCAAAAAAACGAAATCTTGCAACTAAAACACAAAAAAAAAAGGTTATCATGTATGAGGGGCGGCCGATACGACACAAGGGCGCCTCTCCCACCTATGGGGCGCCACTACCCTCGGGGCGGGGGGGGCGACGAACCCCCCGCGCCCCCCCACGTACGCCGCTGGATCCTGCGAGCTATAAATAAACCATCTTCGAATGACAAAGCAACATTTTGATATTCTTCTAGAGTTTCTCTTATTTAAACAACATTCTTTAAAATTCGGTCTGCTACTTTAAACCATAGTACTTTTGGGGTGTATACTTCATTTGCACCGGCTCCGGAACGTTGGCTTTTTTAATTTTTGTCAATTCCATATGTGTTATGGATCATATTTTAGCTTTTACTTCTGCAACTTCAAAGCGTTCAATAGTCATTATTTTACTAATTTTTTGGGAAGCATTATCTCGACTATCTTTGTTTTTATACGAACTACTGTGTACATCCCATAAACAAGGAAAACATTCATAGCCTTCAAGAAACTGTATGGTCAGTTCTGCTGGCCACTTTTTTTAGCCATATTAAGCTATAAAAACAAAAATAAACAAAATTTTTAAGCTCAAACACAATGAAAATAAAAAATAATGTAAAATAATGAACTTAAAACTGGCGAGCCGACGTGCAAACACTTGTTTACACATGAAAATTTTCCTTTTCTGCGCGCATGCGTCACCACTGGCGCCAGCAAATTCAGTCAGCTGCAGACTTTTTTGATACATGCATGCAAAAAAAGAACTTGTGTGCAAGTCGGTGTTTACACTTGCAAATTTAACTTACTGGCGCGCCAGTTTTTATTGGCGCCAGCAAATCCATGCATGTGTAAACTCTCCTTAAGTTAATAATTGACAGTTAAACCATGTTAGCCATTTTGAGATTGAGGTAAATGTGGGAAAGATGTCTGTGAATTTTGAGATGTTGAAAATATTACAAATTAAAATATCTAGGTATGTACTTAAAATGTGTTTTTCTACAACTACAAATGAAAATTTTGACACGCTAGAAAACCCAAGAGACAACCTCTGAAAAATTCATTCCTTGATTCATTCATTTTTCACACAGGGAGTGCAAAACCTTTTCAAGGTCAGGGAAGCATGTGCAAAAGTTTTTGCAGGCTACTAATTAGTGATTTGCTAATTATTACTATAACTGAGATTTTTTATGTTTCTTATAAATAAACATTTCTTCATTTTGCAGTTGTAGAAAAACCATTGTCAAAAACAGGTTTAAAAACCTTGACTTGTGAACCTCCTCTATGGCTTATCAGTGGGTTATGTGTTAGATTAACAGCTTGCCATTTTAAGTATTGTTCATACTCGTCTTAGTCTTTTGTTTTTGATTAGTCTTTGTCCTTTGATTAGTCTTAGCTGTCTTAAACAAAATCGGTTGTTCAAACTCGTCTTTTGTTTTTGATTAGTCTTAGTCATAACCCACTGAAAAAAAAAATTAATTTCAATAAAAATGCCCTCTTCAAAAGTAATTTTCTACACAAAACAATCTTATTTAACCTAATCTGTGCACGAAACAGACACAAAAGAACAACAGTGAAAAAGAAAAAAAAATAATATTTTGAGGTTATGTTGAGATTTTCTGTTAAAAACATGATTAATGGTGGTAAATAAAAACATGATTAATGGAGGTAAATTCAAAATTTCGGCCGAGCGCTTGCGCTCTTCGGACGCCCTGTAAAAAAAACAACAAATATCAGCTGATGTCTGTCACTCGTCTTAGTCGTTGTCATAAGGATTGAAAGCTGGCAACTCTTAAGACAAAGACTAATCAAAAACAAAAGCAAAAGCATTGTATGAACACTCCCATAAGAAACAGTGGTTTTAACTTTCTTATGACAAGACATATGACTAAACCAAGACAAAAGACTAGACAAAAGACGAGTATGAATGATCCATTTACATAACATATATTATACATACTTGTAATAGATATAATGAAATTATCAACAAAAAAAAATATATAAGGGGTATATATATATCGGAATGGGACAACTGGGCGCCGGGCCAACTCGGCGCCAGACTAAAATTTTTTTTTTAAATAAAATGTAGATGAAAAACAAAATTTATTATTTATATGAAAACATCTTTAAAAAATCCTTTACACAATTTTTTTTAAATTTGTTTTTTTTTAGTAAAGTTAAATCCATTAAGTTGACTGTTGAATCTTGGTAGTTGTAGTGTTTGATAACCTGGTAACACTACAATTTACGTTTTTTATTACAACAATGGCAGATCCAAAATGGCAGATTTCTTTATTTTTAGACCGATTTGTCTGAAACTTGAAAGTTTGCAGTACCTGAGATCATTAAATACAGTTTTATCCTCAAACCTAAAAAATTCAAAATGGCTGATTCAAAATGGCGGATTTTCTTATTTACTAACCGATTTGTCTCAAACTTGAAATATTACATTACTTGAGATCATTTAACAAAAATTTTTACTCAAACTTAAAAAAATCAAAATGGCAGATCCAAAATAGCGGATTTTCTTATTTACTAACTGATTTGTCTCAAACTTGAAATATTACATTGCTTGAGGTCATTTAAGAAAGTTTTTTACTCAAACTTAAAAAAATCAAAATGGCGGATCCAAAATGACACATTTTATCAAAAAAAAAATTTTTAGTCCGGCGCCCAGTTGGCGGCGCCTATTTTGCCCGGCGCCCAGTTGGTGGCGCCGAGTTGGCGGCGCCCAGTTGTTCTAGACCGATATATATATATAGGGGAGACTGGGGGCTAATGGGACAGGGGACTATTGGTCCACAGCTTATAAATATTTTTCCAATGTTCGAAATTCTTTAATATATTGTTTACTAGATGGCAACACTTGTTCTTCATAGCCAAAAATTTTTTCCAATTTGGATTTTTTGCTTTTGGAAGCAATCAATTTTTTACTATATTATTGGCAACCTGTTTTAGAAGTGCTGAACAAAAATTCTGAAAATTAGTATTTTCATATATATATTAATCTTAAATAAGGTGTTTGTTTTTTGAAACTGCTGGTAAGCATTATTATATAGATTGGGTGCAGATTAATTATGTAAACATATTTTAAGCAAAACATTTAACAGGGCTGTGTTATTTTAGATTTTGGGGTTATGTGTTCCTTGGGGGCTAATAGGACATGTCAAATGGAGTCTAACAGAACATGTCCCAAAGACACAGATGTCTTTCAGAGGAAGAATTTGATAAAGTTCAACTTAACATAAAATCAAATCATTTCGTATTAGTCCAATTTTCAACAAAAAAAAATTCTACTATAAAAGGCCTTTTTATGTTTTTTGCAGATGACACAAGTATAACTTGGTCATTAAGTGATGAAAAGGAGCTGGGAACTATTATCGAAGAGGACTTGAAGCTGGTTAAAATGTGGTTTGATGCAAATAAGCTGGCATTAAATTTAGAAAAAACTTAAGCCTAAAGATGGATGGACAGTCTATACAAAATGTAGATGAACATAAATCACAATTGACAATTGCCTGTCATTTTCAACTCATTATAACAACATTATAAAAAAATTAGCATCAAGTCTCTATGCAATAAAAATAACAAGAGAAACTTTAAATCAAGAAGCAGCAGTTCAGGTCTATCATTCTCTATTTGAGTCACACATAAGATACTGTATTCTTTTCTGGGGATACACAACAACTTATAGAACCCAGTTAGTACTTCTGTTACAAAAAAGGGCAATTCCCCTTATATCAAAGATTGCACGAACAAATTCTTGCCAACCATATTTTAGAAAGTTGAAAATCTTAACATTCTATGATCTAATTTTATATGAATCAGTGACAATGATCCATACTTATAATAAAACAGGGTTCTTTCAGAAAAGATTGGATGTGCACCAACACAATACAAGAAATAAAAATGATCTAGTTACTGACTAACTTCACTTTCAAGGAATTCTTTTTTTTATATGGGTAAAAAACTATTTATAATAAATTGCCTAACACTATGAAAGAATTGTCCCCTAAAAAATTTAATTCAGCATTGAAAAACTATCTGTTGGAATCTGCAAATTATTCACTTGAAAATGCTATTAATATAGAAAATATATTTTCTAACTTAAAAGTACCTGGCGAATAAAATTAAATGAAACCAAATCAATTCATGTTGATTTTACAAATAAATAACAATTAACAACATTCCCGTACCATATTCAAATCAGGCAAAATATCTCGGTATAACACTTGATGCCAAATTGCGCTGGAAAGCACATGTTAAGAAAAAAAAAGAAGAACTTGAGATAAGGTATAGAAAAATGAACTGGCTAATTGGAAGGAAGTCCAACTTAACAATTCATAATAAGTTACTGCTTTATAGACAAATAGTGAAACCAGTATGGACATATGGTATTCAACTATGGGGTTGTGCTAAAGAGAGTAACATTCTAGTTTTACAGAGATTTCAAAATAAAGTATTAAGAAACATTGTGAATGCACCTTGGTACGTTCGAAATAGTGACCTTCATCGAGATCTAAAAATCGAAACTGTAGCAGAGACTATAAAAAAGTACGCAAAAAGCCATGACGATAGACTCCATCGGCATGTGAATATGGAAGCAATTCAGCTTCCAGACAATACTATGCTAGTTCGAAGACTAAAAAGAGTGAAGCCGTTTGAGCTAGTAAACTAAGTGAATTACACATAAAACAAAATAATGCTATAAACACAACACAATTGTGAGTTACAGACTAAACAAAGCGGGGAGAACTGTTGAGTGAACCCTAAGTTTAAATCTGACTTTTCTAGTAAATTAAGTTAAAATTGCTAATTAGTCTTACTGACTAGATTGTAATACAATAAACACAGTGTGTTTGACAAAAAAAAAAAGGAATGTTATATTGTACAGCTTTAGGCTTTTGCAATAAAATTTTTGATTTGATTTGATTGGTGTGGTAAATGAGATATCTCCAGGAGCCATTGAAGCCAAAGTAAACTTTTTAAGAAAAAAGCCAAATGGATTTAAATTTTATTATCCCGATAATAAAGACGAATTATGGGTTTATGATGATGACATCGAAAAAATATTGAGTCCTATTGAAAGTGAATGTTCAGTTTTAGTAGTGTCATTTAAGGGAGATTTAAGTTTGTATAATGTAGAATAATGTCACATTTGGTTATAGTAGAGTAGTGTTTAGTCAGTTACATTTAGTTATCTGTTTTTAAGTAATGTTTTTTGTGTAGTTTACGGTGTTTCTAAGAATAAAATAGTTTTTTTTTAAATTAAAATACACATGTTTTAAAACAAAATAGCCACTGTCTCGTTAGTCCCCAAGCTATGTCCCATTCCCCGGGCCAAGGGTCTATTGGGTCGTTCACAGAATATTTTGAGTTCATACGAAACATGTGGAAACCGCTCCTTAAGTAGTATAAGTAGTAGCCTATTGACTGGATTGTTTAGTTAAAAACAGTTACAGATATCGACTAACTAACCGAAACGTCAAGTTTAAAATAAATAAAGACAATGCAAGTCGAAAATTTTGTTTTTACTCAGTAATTGTTTACAAGTTACAAGCAAAAACTAATCAAGGTACTAAAAAATATTCTCACAAAATTGTAAAATAAATAAAAACCTTGTACTGCAATGTTATTTTGCAGAATGACGGAAGCAGAGCTAATATCCAGTATAAAATCAGAACGAGATCATTTCGAGTTGGAAAGTGACAAGGAGATCAAACATGACGAAAATAGTGATAGCTCAGCTGGGTAAGTTTAGAGACATATCGGCCCCGATATCTTTCACATACAGGAACTCTAAGTAAGTTAATAGAGACCTTTTGCAGGCAATCCATTAGCTAATTTTATCCTTTATTAATGTGACATGACTCATGATGTTTAGAAGTCCGAAAACAACTAGGGAAAAACTGAAAAACCAATACCAGTGAAAAACCGCAAGGAAAATATAGGATTAGGTCTGTGTACTGTGTACTTTTTCTCCTTTTTTACACACTTCACAGAACATTGATGACTTTTGGTTTGACGAACACTGTTGCCAAATAACACGTATCTACTAGTTTTCATAAAAAATAATTTTCAATAATTGGCATAAAATTAAATGTGCGGATTACCCCGCATTGGTAGCCCTTGAAATAATTGTCTGGTATTGTTTAGTGCTGCCAGTTATTTTTGTTTTATTTTAAATTTTTGGGAAAACCTAACCTTAAATTTTGTTTTGATATTTTTGGGCTCTTTAGTCAAAACCTTCAAAAATGAAACTCCTTGTTTGGGAAAAATTCCGATGAGGCGATAATTTCTCTCTTTGTTGAAACTTATTTTTTTTTTTTGATCACCTGATCATTTTGGCAAAAATCATGCGCGCTTTGCACACGCTGGGAGTTTGAAGCGCCCGCCCTGTATTTGACAGGGGAATGAAGAACCACTTCCGACAAGACACTTTTTTTTTACGGTTAAGCGCACTCGCAAGGAGATCCCTATCACGCTCGAGAAGCGGCCAGTGCGCGGAAATGTTGGTGTGTGTTGGTTTTGAAACGGTTCAGGTTGTAACTTGCAGGGAAAACTGTCGCAGGAAGTTTATTCCACAGCGATGCTGTTCTCCAGATATATGAATTCTGATATAATGAGGTTCTTGGTGCCTCTATTTTGACAGTATATTGATGGTTACCGTCTGTTTGACGTGTTCGCCTAGTAGGTGCTACTCCCGGGGGGATCATACGTGCCAACTCTTCAGAGCATTTTCCGTGATAATACCTGTAGAAGAGAGATAGATCGCCTACAGTTCTTCGATGTTCGAGACTATCCAAGCTACGGGTAAGTGCGGGGTCATTGATCAGCTTGATAGCTCGTTTTTGCACGGATTAAGGTATGTTTGGGTGCCGCACTCCATATATGTGAGCAGTACTCCATAGTTGGTCGAATCTGGGCTTTGTAGAGTGTCAGCAGTTGGCTTGGTGTATACAGATGTCTTGTACGAAATAGCACCCCAAGCTTTTGGGACGCCCTTTTAGCTATATCTGCCACGTGACTGTGGCAAGACATGTTGGTCTCTGCAGTGACTCCTAAGATGTTCAACTGGCTCTGCAATGTGACAGCACTTCCAGATAGCATGATGTTTGGCTCACCGGTGCTGGTCTTTTTTGAAAACATGGCTGCTTGGGTTTTCTGCGCGTTGAACTGTACAAGGTTTTTGTTGCCTCAGTCCTCTATTATCTCCAGGTCGTTATTTATCTGCGATATTTGAGTTAGTCTAAGATGATGGAATTCACGTGCGGATAGACACTGAGTGGGTGGTATGACTGAGGAGACTACATTGCCATCATCTGCAAAGCAATAAAGTGGATTTACTGTTTTATCTATGAGGTCATTTATGTAAATCAGAAAAAGTGTTGGCGAAAGGATTGCTCCCTGTGGCACACCAGCATTTATTTGGTAAGAGTTGGAGTTCCGGCCATCCAGTGCAACATAAATGGATCTATTCTTAAGGTAACTTTCAAACCAAGTGCAAAGTTTCGGCGACAATCCCATTGCTTTGAGCTTGTTGAGCAGATTTTCATGCCAGACTTTATCGAATGCTTTTGATATATGTAAGGCAATTGTTCTTGTTTCGCCCCGTAACTCAATCGCTTTTTGCCAGAAGTGAGTGACGTATGTAAATAAATCGCCAGTTGACCTATATTTTCGAAATCCGTATTGCTTGTCGTTGATAATTTTGTACTTTTCCAAGTACTTGGTTAGGTGATTGTTCACAACTCTTTCCATTACTTTTGATATCACCGGAAGTAGAGCAATAGTTTAACGAATCTGTCTTTTTTCCTTTCTTTGGAATAGGTTGTACTGCGGCAGACTTCCATGATGATGGATATACTCCTTGCCTGTAAGATAAATTGAATAATTTAGCGAAAGTTGGGGTGAGTTCGTTAGCACAATTTTTGAGTACTATCGCGGGAATGCCTGGAAGAAGTCACACGTATTTTTAAGATCGAAACCAAAATTCCAGCCACAAGAAAGTACGCGGCGCCGCGAGTGAAATGTGGAACTGCTGCTAAATGAAAGAAAGTAAGCTTCTAGCGTGTTGCCGATTTTTTTCCTTTGTTTTTAGTTCAATAAACGTCTGTTTTCCCAGACGGGGTGAATTTAACTTTGGGGTAATTTTTTTGTGATATCTCTAGTTTTCTCCCCTTCGGGCACAGCCGTCTATTTGGTTCTTCAGACCCTTATGTATGAAAAAGCCCTTTGGATTTTACAGTTTTTTTTTTGTTAAAAAATTGGTAATTTTATAGTTTTTTTTGCAGCAGCCACATTTTATCGTTTCTTGCCAGATTCGAATATTATTGTTTTTTGTACCGGTTTTTTTAGCTTCCGCATGGTTTTGAAGGTTGGTTGCCCTAAGTTTGGTATATGACCTCGTGCGGCGATAAAAAACCCCCGTTCGACATTTGGGAGCGTCGCGTTCTTTTTTCTTGTTGACCGTTGGTTGACTGACGTGTCATTGACGAAATCCAACCAAATATTAAATTAATGGCACAAGGTCCTCCATATTCTCCTTTTTTGAAGCCAAGCACAAGCATCTGACCAAACAAATCAACACCAATCAAGAGGTCTACACTACTAGGTTGTCCAAAATTAGGATTAGCAAAATCTAAGTCTTTTAGGTATGGCCACTGAATAGAATCATATTCTACAACACTCAGCGTTGCTAAAGGTAACAACCCGAAACAATTGTTTGGGGCGATAATTATAACTTGGCGAAAATTAATAACCAGAATAACACTTTTAAATTCTGCTTGTTTCTAAAAGTAAGAAAAATTATTAAATAAATTATTAACTTTTTAATTCAATTAATTTATTAAATTAGGAACAATAGTTCAATGAATAGAGGCCATAATAGAGGGGTTACCCTACAAAAGGTCCGGTAGTTCTGAATTTTGGATATGTTGTTAAGCTCAGAAGGGTAGTTAAAAATCTAAGTTTTCGTCACCCCCACACCTGTGCTCCCTCCGCCATCTTGAAAAAACCATCAAAAATTGGCACTTTTTTTAGTTTTTTGCCTTTAATTTCGTTCCAGTACACTAAATCGCAAAAAGAGTTATATGAAAATTTTTAGAGCATATAATTATCTACAATTGCGTGGTACTATGGTTGTTCTGCGAGCAGTAGTAACGGAGCTAGGTAATTTCCAAAAATGACTAAAATCACGTGCTTGGGCAAATTTTCAGATTTTTTCTAATTTAGACGGCATAAGCTCCGAAATACTTTGTTCTAGTGTAAAAGTTCTAAGAACATATCTTGTAGAGAATTTTATCAGCTACAAAATCCATTCTTTAATGTATTTTTAAATATTGTAATGGAGTGGGAGTAACTTTTAACTTAAAGTAAGTAAGTTAGAAAATAATCATTTTTTAAAATTTAGTGCTTTAAACGACACGTTTTTTATTTATTTTTATTTTTGTGTGAATTTAGTGACGTACAAAAAGGTAAGAGAGCTTAGGGGTCAAACACCTCCTTAAACTAACCACCTCTTCAAAAACCCCTCCAGACCCCCCAAAATCTAACATATTTGGGTTTTCTCAAATTTTCTCAAAAAATACGCTTCTAAGAGAAAAATGCGTAATATACTTTATTGTAGACAATGAAATATTCTTTTCAAAAAGGTACAACTCGATGGGGGCCAACTATTGATAAACTCTTCAGCGGCGTCCGTTAATTGAAGTAATTTAAAAAAGTAAAAAAATATCCATGTTTTTTCCATGATTTATTCGATTTTTTTTAAACCAAGGTTTATAGAACAAAATGGGTTATACATTAATGTAGCAAATAAAATTTCCTTTAAAATGCTGTACAAGAAAATCGGATTTTCTTTCTTCTTCTTTTTGCGATTTAGTGTACTGGAACGAAGTTACAGGCAAAAAACTACAAAAAGTGCCAATTTTTGATGGTTTTTTCAAGATGGCGGAGGAAGCACAGGGGTGGGGGTGACGAAAACTCAGATTTTTAACTCCCCTTTCGACCTTAATAACATATCCAAAATTCAGAACTACCGGACCTTTTGTAGGGTAAAACTCCTCTATTCATTGTACTACAAGCATAACTTTTTTCGAAGACAGTTTGTTAGAGAACCTAAATTTCGAAAAAAAAAAATTCGTAATATTTCGAATGACGTTTTTCTTGGAAATATTATTTTCGAATTTTTTACAAAACCTTTTCTTCAAATGACATTTTTTTTCTAATTATATTTTTTTAGAATGATATTTAAAAAAATATATATTTCTTTAAGATAGCTTTCCTGTTCTCATTTTGAGTAATGGAAAACATGTCCAAACCTGTCCATTGGGCATCTTTTTGGTGGAGGCAAAATGTCAGGGGATCCTGGAGAAGTTAGGATACGTTTGTTTTCAATTGACAACGGTTAGGATAACACCGATTTTGAACTCTCAAAAGTAAGACAGAAAAGCTATCTTAAGAAAAGATTTCGAAAAAAAGTCTTTCAAAAATGTATCGAAAAAAACGTTAAACGTTATCGAAAAAAATGTATTCGAAAAAAAATTATTTTGAAAAAACATTTTCGAAAAAATGTAATTCGAAAAGAATGTTTTCAGAGAAAACATCATTTGGAAAAAATGTCTTTCAAAATTGAGGTTTTCAAAAATAATGTTTTTTGAAATTGATTAGGTTTTCGATTAAAATTGTTTTCGAATACCGTATCATAACAAAAACATTTCATGTAAAAAAAAGCCAAGTACTCGAAAATGGCATTCCGTAAAAAGAATTGAGATAAAAGTAAAGCCAAGTTTTCCAATACAAATTTCAAAATGAAAGGTTCTTACTAGTTTGGAAATGTTTTTTTAAACTTTGCTATTACAGCCAAACTTCTTTATGTTCAATTTAGCACTGTGCCTAAGAGTCATTTACAGCCGTAATAGCCAAGTTTAGAAAAATATATCCAAACTAGTAAGAACCTTTCATTTTGAAATTTGTATTGGAAAACTTGGCTTTACTTTTATCTCAATTCTTTTTACGGAATGCCATTTTCGCGTACTTGACTTTTTTTTACATGAAATGTTTTTGTTATGATTTCACTTCTTTTTTAAAGGAATTGGATAATACTTAATTTTTAAAGTAGTAAAATATGCGGAATATTGTTCCAAACTTTTGCAATGCCTTACTTAAATTTTTGAGATTTTTTAATTTTTTTTTCCATGGTTTTATCGTAGTTCCTAGCAGCCTTCCAAAGCTCAGCTCTCTAGCATTTCTGAAAGTGCACAATGTTACTTTTACATAACTTTACATGTATAGGGGAAGGAAATAAATTAAAATTGTCGTGTTTTTAAATTTTGTCCTATAGTTTTATCATACTTCCTATCAGTCTTCCAATGCTCAGCTCTCTAGCGTTTCTGGAAGTGGGTAATGTTACTTTTACATAACTTTACATTTATAGGGGAGGAGAGTAAATGAAAATATTAGACTTTTTAAATTTTTCCCATGGTTTTATCAGAATTCCAATGCTCTCTCTCTCTCTCTCTAGCGTTTCTGGAAGTGAACAATGTTAGTTTTATATAAATTTACATTAATAGGAGAGGGAAGTAAATTAAAATGTTGGTGTTTTTAAATTTTTTCATATAGTTTTATCATATTGTCTTTCAGTCTTAAAAAGTTCAGCTCTCTAGCATGTCTGGAAGTAGACAATGTTACTTTTACTTAACTTTACATTTATAGGGGAGGGAAGTAAATTAGAATTTTGGGTGTTTTAATTTTTTCCTATAGTTTTATCATAGTTCCTATCAGCCTGCCAAAGCTCAACTCTCTAGCATTTCTGGAAGTGGGCAATGCTACTTTTACATAACTTTAAATGTATAGGGAAGGGGAGTAAATTAAAATTTTAGGGTTTTTTGATTTTTTCCAGGGGTTTGGTCATAATTTCTATCAGTCTGCCAAATTTCAGCTTTGTAGCATGTCTGGAAGTACAGTAGAATATTGATGATCTATACATGAGTGAGTGAGTGAGTGGCAATTTCGACATTTTTTGAAATTTCGTAACTACTTTACTACTTTATGGAATTCCATGAAACTTGGAGGGGTTGTTAACTCCATAGAGATCTACGACTGTGCAAAGTTTGAGATTCGTAGCTCATTCCAAAGTAGAGTTTTAGGTAGGTCAAATATCGGCTGAAATGTTTCCAGAAAAGATGGTTACGGCGCGTGATCTTGGAAAACGGACAGTGATTCACCTCATACTTATACTGATATTTTCGCTAATCTGGCAACGTTGGTTTTCCGCTTTTATGTTCTCCCATGCAATCCTTACGGCCCGTACAAAAACCCTACCCCTAGATAGAAGGCTGGTCACGCTGTATAAGATGTGTAGACATTGGCGTAGCTACGAAGGGGCCAGGGGGGGCCTGCCCCCCCCTGAAGTCCCTCAGGCCTCCCCTAAGATATTTTAGGCCTCCCCTACCGACTACTAGTAAAAGAACATGACGCTGAAAATACATACTTTTCTATTATTATTCGGGAAATATTCAAATAAAATAGGTGCATTAAAATTTAAAATCATTCAGATAATGTTTACATTTCAGGAAAAAGCCCTTGTCTTGCGGAATTAGGCTTTTTCTCTTTAAATTATCGGTAACTTTTCTGCACTTATGCAATTTCCCGAAAATATTTTTTAAATTTAAACATAATTATGCATATTGAATATTTCATACATATTGGCGACATCTTGTAAAATATTATAGAAGTGTAAGTTTTTTTTTTTACGGTTAAGCGCACTCGCAAGGAGGTCCCTATCACGCTCGAGAAGCGGCTAGTGCGCGGAAATGTTGGTGTGTGTTGGTTTTGAAACGGTTCAGGTTGTAACCTGCAGGGAAAACTGTCGCAGGGATTCCACAGCGATGCTGTTCTCAAGAGATATGAATTCTGATATAATGAGGTTCTTGGTGCCTCTATTTTGACAGTAAATTGATGGTTACCGTCTGTTTGACGTGTTCGCCTAGTAGGTGCTACTCCCGGGGGGATCATACGTGCCAACTCTTCAGAGCATTTTCCGTGATAATACCTGTAGAAGAGAGATAGATCGCCCACAGTTCTTCGATGTTCGAGACTATCCAAACTACGGGTAAGTGCGGGGTCATTGATCAGCTTGATAGCTCGTTTTTGCACGGTGTTCAAAAGCATTAAGGTATGTTTGGGTGCCGCACTCCATATATGTGAGCAGTACTCCATAGTTGGTCGAATCTGGGCTTTGTAGAGTGTCAGCAGTTGGCTTGGTGTATACAGATGTCTTGTACGAAATAGCACCCCAAGCTTTTGGGACGCCCTTTTAGCTATATCTGCCACGTGACTGTGCCAAGACAGAAGTTAAATTTCGCATGTAATAAAGACAGCGACCTTTGCCCCTCTGTTTCCGAAATCGGGTTGTAGATGTCGTAAGGTTATAAAAGACCTTTTTAAACTGTTTTTCTAAAATAAATATAATTATCTTTTTAGTTTTTTTGAGGTTAGCGTTTAGTGTCTTATGAAAATTTTCCGATTTTGGTGACAATTTCATAACCATTTTCATATTAAGTTTTCCCACGTCGTTAAATGGAATAAATTCGTCGAGCAATACCGGGAAATTTTTAATATTAATACTTTTACTCTAAGAGCAGAAATGACCGTTTTAAAGAATTGTATTTTTCGGTTAAATCAAACTGTTGGTCATGATTCTATCAAACAACATATAGCAGAAAACACCTATCCAAACCTCTACCAACTTTTTAAAGTTGCGAGTATTCTTCCAATTTCAAGTGCAACTTGCGAGAGGTCTTTCTCTGCCATGAGGAGAGTTTTTAATTGGCTTAGAACAACTATGACTCAAGAGAGACACTCAGGTTTGTCATTGTTATTCATAGAAAAAGATGTTGAGGTCGACTTAGACAGTGTGGTAGACGCTTTCAGTCAGCGACGTAGAAAACTTTCTTTGTAGAATTGCTGAATCACATACTTCCTGTGTATGCATATAAATAAGTTGGTAAATGTATTATTAAATTTGTTATATTAAAATATTAGAACATTTAATGCGCGTATTTTTTTTTATTCATTGCACACTTTGCACGACTCTTTAAAACCTATGTTTGCTTTTTGTTCAAGATAGACCGGGGCCACGGCCCCCCCTGAAAAGCAAGGCTAGCTACGCCAATGTGTGTAGAACCAACTTGATGAATCGCGCGTAAGAGAAATCCAGAAGACTTGTTACTTTTTTAGTGCATTTTTAATATCTGCCTAGATTTTTTATTTTTTAAAGAGTTTTTGCGCTTTGTTTATTGAAAGTTTCTTTTTCTTTTCTTTTTTAGTTCGCAACTGATTGGTTGGGAAAAAAGTAAAAATAAATATCAAAAACAGGCAATTTCCGGTTTAAGTTTCTACAACCAAAAGATAGATTCCCAAAGAAACTCCAAATATTCACTAAACAATAATAAGGTCACTTCTAAGGAGCATAATGATACTAATTTGTTTCAATGTACAGATTGCAATTTCAAGACTAGACATAAAATCTCTATAAAAAGTCATGAACTAAGACATAAAGACCCAGAGGAGATTGAATGGTTTTATTGCGCCCACTGCGATTATAAAGCGAAAAATAAAAGGACTTTAACAGGACACTTTCTTGTACATAAGCACATAAGTGAGGTTGAGGGTTTCCAATGTGCTCATTGCACTCATAGAACTAAAAAAAGAGAAGGTTTAGTAAAACACTTACTTGTACATAAAGACATAAGTGAAGTCGTGGGATTTCAATGCACAGAGTGTAAGTACAAGGCAAAGAATAAAGTATATTTAAAGCGACATCTACTCACTCATAAAAACGTTAATGAGATCAACTGGTTTTCATGTCAAGACTGTAAGTATAAAGGTAAGAGCAAACATGCCCTAAATCAGCATAGAATGATCCATCAAAAAGAAAACGAAAAAATTATATGGTATCAGTGTTCCCACTGTGATTATAAAAGTAATTTTAAAACTAATTTAGAAAGGCATATCCTCACACACAAAGACGTAAGTGAAATTGAGTCGTTTCATTGCGCTCATTGCGATTACAAGGCTAAATCAAAACCTAATTTACAAGCGCACATGGTTAGGCATAAAGGCAAAATGTTTCAATGCAAAGAATGTAATTTTCAGACTAGACACAAATACAGTTTAGGAGATCATGCATTAATCCATAGAGACGAAACCGAAATTAAATGGTTTTATTGTGGCTATTGTAAATATAAAGCTAAAAAGAAATATTCTGTAATATATCACTCCGTTATACATAAAGAAATACATGAAGTAGAATTGTTTTCATGTCTCGAGTGTAAATTTAAAACCAAATATAAAGATTCCTTAAAAAAGCATGAACTGCTTCATAGAAATGTTGAAGATATTGAGTGGTTTTCATGTGAAGATTGTAATTATAAAACCAGAATCAAAGGTCACTTGAAAAAACATAAATATATAAATCATAACAACGCAAACGATATTAAGTGGTTTCGTTGTGCTCATTGCGATTTTATAACTAAACGAAAAACTGATTTACCAGACCACTTGCTTAAACATAAAGACATAAGTCAAGTGGAGTGTTTTCAATGTAAAAAGTGTCGTTTTAGGACAAAATACGAGAAAGGCTTAAGAAAACATGTTAGAATGATCCATGGCAACCCTAAAGAGATCAGGTGGTTTTCATGTGGGGACTGCATTTATAAGACTAAATACAAAGGTCACTTAACACGACATGCCGAAATTTGTAAAAGCATGAGTAGATGTCCTTACTGCAATTATAAATCTAAGGGAAAAACTTATTTGACTAAACACATGCTTAAACATCAAAATATAAGCCAAGTTGAATGTAAAGCTAATCAAAAAATTTATGTAAGATATAAACCTTAAAGAAAAACACTTATTTGGACCAACCGGTGGCTACCTATTAAAGAACAATTGATGGAAAATGTTATCAAATAAGAAAACAATTTTCTGGAATTGAAAAATAGCAAAAAATCAAATTTTTTATATGAATGTTAATTAGTTTTTTTATAAATAAATAAACGTACAATTTTATAATATAATAATATTTTTGTCTTTTCTAATATCCTTAAAAAAAAGAACCTGTGCTATAGGTCGGATCGAGTATTTTAGTTCGGTTTAATCACGGTGTTCTTTATTGAACCTGTAAGAGTAATGAAAATAGTTTTAAAATTAATTTAAAATATGACATACACACAGGTTTCTAGCTAGAATGAGGGCCTTTCTATATCAACCTAGCTAAAGGCCCTATGTATGACACATTTTGAGGAGATACAGACGCCACAAACCAATAAAAATGACTAAAGCTTACATTTTTTGCGTATGTTATATCCACAAGTTTTAAAAACGACTCTTTGTACAAAACCGAGATAAATTGAGCCAAAGGCGCGCAAGTCGAACAAGTGTGCAAAGAGGTTTTGAAACAAGTTTTTTTACTATACTTTTTAGACGACTATAAATAAACACTAATCGTACTTTTTTTTATTTACTATCACAAATTTTCGAAAAACTTTAACACACTTTTTTCACGTATTTAGTCAACAAAACGACAAAGCGGTGATGATTGCTGTGTAGCTCAGCTCAGTTGCGATATTCCACATGTTGACACTTAAACCGGCATCTACTCATTCATAAAAACATTGAGGAGATTAAGTCGTTTTTATGTAAAGACTGTAATTATAGAGGTAAAAGCAAAGATGCTCTAAACAAGCATACAATGATCCAGATAAAGAAAACGAAATTATATGGTATCATTTTTCCCACTGTTATTATAAAAGTTATGTTAAACATAGTTTAGCAAGACACATCGTCAAACACAAACACATAACGTCACTCAAATGTTAAAACCTCGTATCTCAAAAAGCACAATTTTCAGGAAATGAAAAAATTTGAGGTTTTAACATCTGACTTATTGCGGTCGCGAGATATAAGGAATTTTTATTTAGCGCATCGCATGCTTTTCGTTACCTAATCAACGTACTAGGTTTTGAAATCGATTGAATATGAATTCATATTCTTAATGAAACTCATATTGAGATACGAGGTTTTGGCGTCTGGGCGACGATAAGTGACGTTGAGGGTTTCCAATGTGCTCATTGAAATTATAGAACTAAAAAAATATGGTTTAGTAGATCACTTACTTGCACATAAAGACATAAGTGAAGTCGTGGGATTTTAATGCACAGAGTGTAAGTACATTTAAACCGACATCTACTCACTCATAAAAACTTTGACGAGATCAACTGGTTTCCATGTCAAGACTGTAAATATAAAGGTAAAAGCAATGATGCCCTAAACAAGCATACAATGATCCATAAAAAAGAAAACGAAAAAATTATATGGTATCACTGTTCCCCCTGTGATTATAAAAGTAATTTTAAAAATAATTTAGAAAGGCATATCCTCACACATAAAGACATAAGTGAAGTTGAGTCGTTTCTTTGCGCTCATTGCGATTACAAGGCTAAATCAAAAGCTAATTTACAATCGCACATGGTCAGACATAAAGGCAAAATGTTTCAATGTAAAGAATGTCATTTTCAGACTAGACACAAATACACTTTAAGAGATCATGCAATAATCCATAAAGACCAAACTAAAATTAAATGGTTTTATTGTGGCTTTTGTGAATATAAAGCTAAACAAAAATATGCTATAATATATCACTCCGTTATACATAAAGAAATACGTGAAGTAGAATTGTTTTCATGTCTTGAGTGTAAATTTAAAACCAAACATAGTTCTTCATTAAAAAAACATGAAATCCTTCATAGAAACGTTGAAGATATTGAGTGGTTTTCATGTGAAGATTGTAATTATAAAACCAGAATCAAAGGTTACTTGAACGCAAACGATATTAAGTCGTTTCGTTGTGCTCATTGCGATTTTATAACTAAACGAAAAACTGATTTACCAGACCACTTGCTTAAACATAAAGACATCCGAGCAAACATGGATTACAAAAAAAGTACTTTTTAAGTACTGGCTTTCGCTGCACGCCATAACGGCAAAGTACTAAGTAGGAAGTACTTAATTTTTATTGATTTGGAACAACGGCCGGCATCAGGCCAGCAAGTATATATTTTAATACAAAAACACTGTACTATTAAAGCAATGTATTTTTTCTAACGTTTTTGTACACAAAAGCATGTACAGTCGAACCTCTCTAACTCGAACCTCTATAACTCGAACCCCTCTATAACTCGAACCTTTTAAACGGTCCCTGCACTTTTTACATGTATTTTAACCTATGTAACTCGAGTTTCTATAACTCGAACTCTCCATAACTTGAACTGTTTTGGTTGTCCCTTCAGGTTCGAGTTATAGAGGTTCGACTGTACTTTTAAATTAATGTATTTTCTTCATATTTTTAGTACAAAAAAACTGATTTTTTTAACTCTTTAAAAATAAGAACCTGTAGTTTTAAAGCAATGTATTTTATTATTTTTTTTAGTACAAAAAAACTACTTTTGTTGTAAATATTGTAAGGACATTACGTGTCACTCACGTCTCATATTTACGGAAAGAATTATTTCATCATTGTATAATGATCTTTAATATTCCTTTTCATATCAGATGAGGATATTTCCAAAGATTATGAAACATTTCACACCAATTTAAAAATAAATAAAATTATTCACATTCTTAAGCTTGACATTCTTCAGTGTACCTGTAAAATGTTGACTAGTGTTTGCCATCTAGCGGCCAGGCCAGCAAACACGTTTTTTTTTTGTAAATACTTTATTTTCACAGTAAAATATTTAATTTTTTGTACTAAAATAAAGTGCTTTAAAAGCAACCATTTAAAAATACTTTTGAAATGTTTTTTCACTGTTATATTAATTTTGCAGCAAAACTTTTAAACTTTTATTAAAAAATTAATTGTACTTTAAGAGTACCTTCTTCAAAATGTTGTTAAAATGTTTTTTTGTAAATATTTTATTTTCTCAGTAAAATATTTAGTTTTTTTGTACTAAAATAAAGTGCTCTAAAAGCAACTGTTAAAATATACTTTTAAAATGCTTTTTTGTCATTAACCCTGGGTGCACTCGGTATTTTTCATAAATAAAGTATTACTTTTCGTTGTACTAAAAATAAAGTAATATGCATTATTGCAAATTACACAATACAAAGATAATAAAAATAATGCACATCGTTGCCGATGCCAGCAGTTAAAGTACAATATTAGTAAAGTACCAGCAGGTCGATGTTTGCTGGGATAAGTCAAGTGGAGTGTTTTCAATGTAAAAAGTGTCGTTTTACGACAAAATACGAAAAAAGCTTAAGAAAACATGGTAGAATGATCCATGGCAACCTTAAAGAGATCAGGTGGTTTTCATGTGGGGACTGCATTTATAAGACTAAATACAAAGGTCACTTAACACGACATGACGAAATTTGTAAAGGCATGAGTAGATGTGCTTACTGCAATTATAAAGTTAAGGGAAAAACTCATTTCACTAACCACATGCTTAAACATAAAAATATAAGCCAAGTTGAATATAAAGCTAAACAAAAAAATTATATAAAATATAAACCTTAAAGAAAAACACTTATTTGGACCAACTATTGGTTACCTATTAAAGAACAATTGATGGAAAACGTTCTCAAAGAAACTAATAATTCTATGGAACTGAAAAATAGCAAAAATTCAAACTTTCCTGGTTTCTATAATTATACAAATGTCCGCCTTTTGTCGAAACGAACTTAATGTTACAGAAATTCTATTCTATTCGTTATATCTACAAAAAATTTATGCGGCGCATTTTTTTTTCTAATAGTATTTTAATATTACAAAGCTTTCCTTTATCTTAAGGTGTTAAGCCATATCACATCCCTTAAGCTCCCAAAATGACCTGACTTGATGGGTGAGTGGGAACGTGTTAGAAATATTCCAAAAAACTTTGGAGAAATCATTATATGATATCGGACAAGAATAGTACCTTGAAAACATAAGGACTGGGAAATTTTAGTAACTCCAAGGCGAAAATGTTTTAGTCTGAGCATAGATCTCCTCAAAGTTTCGTTTGTTGTATACTTACTGAATTTTTTCGTTTGCTTTTTATCTCTGAAGAATTAATAAGTATTATTTTTATACCTCCAAAGCGGGATTAAAATTATACTTTTAATCTCTAAAGTGCATGAAACGAATTCTAGTTTCAAAGGTGCAGAAAAAAACTGTTGCACGGGATGTGTTTTTAAATGAGAAACATCAGTTTTTCCCTTTGCCTCAGGTAACCAAAAAGTTAGACACGCTCCTGCCGATAGAAAGCTCTGATGTTGTATATGGAATTTAAAATCTGGAGAATTATACTTTTTTTCGACAGAAGTAAAAAAAGCGCAACTTTTTCTACAAATCTTTTAGAAAAAAAGTTGAAACAGTTTTAGAATTTATTCGTTTTTCTTAATGCAAATATGAATTTGAAAACAGTGCCGGTTTAAGGGACTAACGGACCCTAGGCACCCCCTTAACAAAGCCGCTAAAAAACAAATAGGTTCAGTGGGATAAGTTGTATTTAAGAAAAAAAAATTATGTAGAATATTTGAGTCGAATTTACAGAGAGTATGGATATTTAATGTATGAAACCAAAACTTTCAGATGCCAGTTATTATTACACAACCTTTACGAAAAAATGTCGAAATCCGTAAGACAGACCTTGATATTCCTTTGTATTTTTCGATTTTGATCATTTTTGATGGAGTATGATCAGCAGAACAGTTTAAATTTCAAAAGCTAAATAAGCAATCTGAATATTAATTTTATCTAGTTGGAGGTTGACCCGTAAGAAAGTTCGATTATTTTTGTAAACTAATAAACAATAACAATTGAACAATGTAAAGATAAAGTAACTCACAGTATTATATTCAACCTATCACATCACTATACACAGACTTCGATAAACTGACCACGGACTAGCACTGACCTATGCCATAGATGTGATGTGACTTAACCATCTATAAACTAAAACTAAATGAAAATCATAAGCACTTTGCCTTTTTAATACCTCGGTTCTTGCGTAACATCCGCCAAACCTGTGTTCCATTTATACCCCAAAATTAAAGTGTAGCAACAGGATTTTCTTGGAATCGGATCGACAAAAACAAATTTTGTTACCACCTGCAAGTAGCACAACAACATGGATTTCCTTTTAAAAAATCGACCGCCAAAGGCTATATTTCCTGTCCCAAAAAATAAACGCGAAAAATAAACAAAAAACACTTGTTTCGCCAAAATAAGGCCGACAAGTGGTCGAATTAGATCGACTTTTCTGGTAGGGGGGTTAGCTTAAATCCCCGTAATCCTTTCTAGAGAGATTCATTATTCTATCATTATTTTTACCTAAATTTGACTTGAATTAAACTCGAGTCCGTCAGAGCTTAAGATAGTTAACAGAAAAAGATTATTAAAAGTAAATAAAGCTATGGTTAAATAAACGTACTAGTGAGTAAACAACAGAAAAGTGCATAAAGGTATGACAAAGTTTTAGTGCAAGCAAAATTATAATGTAATTATTGTGTAGTGGTGGCTCCTGGCTGTAAATATGGTGAGACATTTATTTTGAACAATGTTGAACAATAACGTATTCTAGTATCTATCGGTTGTTGGCAAAAATTAGTGGACTATGACAATTGACTTTGAATCGTTTTGCTTTACAATAAAAACTTTTGTTAATAACGACGTTTGCTATTAAATTAACTGACTCTGGATCGAAGGTTGTTAATGAAAATGATTATTTTAATGTTATGAATTTAATCTTTATGCGAATTGGATAAATATGACTACATGCAATACTTTGGAAAATGTACCAATATTTTATTTTCACAATATATAACTACTTGCTTTAAAGACAGTGTTTAATTTACATCAATAAAACGGTTGTGATATAAGCTATTACACTAAAACGCTTACGTTCAAAACGAGGTTGAGATTATATATAGGCATAACTGCAACCAGAAAAATTAGGAAAATATTCGCTCGGTTTTTCACGAAACCCTGGGGCAGCTGCACAAATTCTAGAAAATTTTAAACTTTTCTGATAACTATTTTTTTAATTTAATTTTTGAAAAAAACTGCAAATTTGGTTGAAGCACGTACTAAAATAAATTCAGGTTTTGCATAAGACAATGAAAGGAAAATGTGCAGCATGTAAATCTTGTAATTTTGATTCATCCACTTGCTATGTGCCCTCCTGAATCTGGCACTTTTTGCATGATTACCTATGCAAAATTACATAGATAAAACTTTGGCACCATAATTTAGTAATTTCTAATAAATACTACTACTACTAGAACGTTTTTCTACGTTGTCCGACGCCTATTCTCCACCTCCTTCGATCCTGACAATCATCTTCTGTTAGACTTTTTTGACTCATTGATCTTTGGATTGACTGTTGCCATTCTAGTTTAGGACGCCCTCTTTTTCTGCGCCCTATTGGTTACCATTCTAGGACTTGCTTTGGTAATCTTTCTTCGTTCATCCTTTGTACATGGCTGTACCTTATCAGTTGCCTTTTAGTGATGTCATCCGTTATGCTTCCCTCGATTCCGATTCTTTCTTTTATGATGTCATTTCTTATGTGATCTATTCTAGATATTCTCATTGATCTTCTTATTGCAGCCATTTCGACACTTTCCATTTTTGTTTCGTATTTTTCTGTTACGCGACAAGTCTATTTCATGCAACAGCGTGCTTTTCACCATTGTTTCATATATCTTAAATTTTACATTCTTTTTTATCTCTCTGCGCCATAAAATACTGTTAAGACATCCAATAACCTTTTTTGCTTTTACTATTCTTTTTTCCAGTTCTTTACAATCTGTTCCTGTCTTATCAAATGTAACACCCATTGAATGGAGATATTGTTTGTCCATTGTCTAGTTCTAACTCACTGGATTCGTTTCTAATACATAAGTACTGTGTCTTGTCCACGTTCACTGTTAATCTCCACTTTTGGTATTCTTCCATTAACTTTCTCATTATATACTCCATGTCTTCTTTATCATTAGCTACAATTACTTGGTCGTCAGCAAACTGTAGTGTGTATATGATAAATTGGTCGTTAAGTTGTATTCCCATGCCGTGCACTTTACATTTCCAGTTTTTTAGAACTACTGCGATATATATTTTAAAAAGAGTTGGAGAGATACAACATCCCTGTCTTAAGCCTTTTGTTACCAGGAATTCTTTTGAAAGTATATTTCCAATTTTAACTTTAGATTTTGACCCTTTGAATAGTTCTTTCATCGCTTTTATGTACGTATGATTGATATTAGTTTGCTCTAACACTGTCCATAATTTTTCTACTGGAACGGTATCATATGCTTTTTGTAGGTCCACAAAGGTAATATGAGTCTCTATATTTCTGGCGCTCCTTTTCTCAATTACTTGTTTAAGACAAAAAACATTTTCACTACAAGATCTGCCTGCAAAAATATATTTTTCCATTTTATTCTGACATTTTTTCCATAACAATAAATTTGAAGGTAAATTTACTTTTTGGACCAGGGCGCTGCGGGCCCTAGGCAAGTCACAATAGTATAAACCAGCGCTGTTTGAAAAAATGGGGAAATGCACCGTTCGAAAAAAGTTCAAAAAGAGCAACTTTTTGAAGAAATCTCATAAGAAAAATTAAAAACAGTTTAAGATTTTACTGATTCTTGTAAATTTAAAAATAAAATTTTTGGAAAATACACCCCTTTTGAGTAAAGTTGAAAAAGGGTAAAAATCTGTTAGAAAAAACGGTTTTAAAGTTTACTCGTTTTTTTTTTTTTTTTTTTTTTTTTGCTCGCATGTTTTTTGAGGGCGCGCTTTGTCCCTGTCGGAGCCCCCCAAGGCACGACGACAGTACTCAACAGGACCCAACAGTACACCGACAGGACCCAACAGTACTCGACAGTACACGACAGTACCCAACAGTACACCGACAGGACCCAACAGTACTCGACAATACACGACAGTACCCAACAGTACTCGACAGTACACGACAGTACCCAACAGTACTCAACAGTACACGTCAGGACCCAAGTCCTGTTGGACGCTGTACAAAATTTTAGGGTGCCGATGACCCCTCGTGTTTTAAATATTTGTATTGACAAGAGAGCGAGTCGGTATCGAAGACCGTTTTAATTTTCCATCAGATTTCTACAAAAGTTGCCACTTTTTCTTAAAAAAGGAAAACCGATTGAACTTTTTTTCAACAAGATTTCTACAATAATAAGTAGTAATTTATTCTCAAAGACGGTACATGTTCCAAAATTTTTAATTTCATTTTTGTATTAAGAAGAACGAGTAAAATATAAAACAGGTTTTTAATTTTTTTATCAGAATTTCTAGAAAAAGTTGCCTTTTTCCCACTTTTTCTCAAAAACAGTATATTTCCCTAAATTTTTAATTTCATATTCGCCTTAGTAGTAGCGAAGGGTGACCCGCAGGTCTTGCAAATAGACCAGAGTAGGCTCTTTTTTGTCATGGGCCGTTATAATTTGCATAAGGACAAAAATCTAAAAAATTTGTCGCTAAGAAGAACGAGTAAAATCCTTTTAACTTTTTTTCTAACCAATTTCGACCGTTTTCCACTTTTTCGGAAAAACAGTAAATTCCCTCAAGCTTTTTGTTCTTTTTTTTTAACCAGAAGGCCTTTTTAGATTGTTTTTTAATATCAGGTTTTATGTTAACGAGAGTGGACCCTTTATGAGATTTCGATTTCACCCTAAACTATTTCAGGATCGGAATGATCGGATCTAGATTAAACTCGTTTGCTAAACGAAATCAAGTTCCAGAAAAACGTATAATAAAAAAATCGGCGTTAACTTCATTAAAAAAATATTAATTTTCTAACAGTGAAAAAACCCAAAATGGCTTTTCGATCCTTTTATGGGATCGCGGGTGAAACAAATAGACCAGTTCGAAAATAGGAAACATAATTTCCGCGGTGAACATTCAAGCTAGTAAAATATTGGCCTACCTTATATGCTGAAGTCGAAAATCGAAATAGAACGAGCCCAGGACAGTTTCCCTCGCTCTTGATCTTCTCTCCATAGTATCAGAGTGGGAGAAGCACACACGACTATTTGCGAAAACTGCGGCCAATGAAGGCACCCAAAGGCTCACATACATAGAGGTATATTATAATAAAGCGAAAAAATGTAATATTAATTAATTTTAATTATAACTAATTACTGAATCGGCAAAAAACATGAAACAAATTCATCATTTATCCCTAGATAAGGAATAATTTTATTAAATTTATCCAAAATCCAACAAACAGCTTATTTAATTCTTAATTTAAATAAATTAAAAAGCGAGCTAGGTCTACATTAACTGCGTTTATTATTCTCTTCCATTTAGTATAAACTCGTCTATAATTTTTTCTAGTTGGTGAACAGCCTCATGCGTTGTCCTAAAAAACTTCTGCAAAAAATCTTTTGACCTTTGTTATGACTGTCCGAATGACACTTAAACCTGGTAGCCATTTTGAGTTTCAGTTCAGATGACAAAAAATCTTTTGACCTTTGTTATGACTGTCCGAATGACACTTAAACCTGGTAGCCATTTTGAGTTTCAGGTAAATGTCGGAAAGCTTCCCCAGCTCTCCTTTGGTGTTCCGTGGGAAAGCTTGGTGTTCTGTGGGAATGAAGTAACCAAGCCTGGGAAAGCTGTTACCAAGGTAATCCGTCAGCTACCGTCACTTTAGGTATACAGCGGACACTCACGGTTCCGTCGATTTTGTCCGCTTATGAGAGGGAACTGCGAAATTGTAATATATATTTATTAACAATTTCCGCTGCTTGAATTTTTCCAATATTAAATTTTTCAGCGATCTTTCGTGCTGATAGATGTTCCTTCTCCAAAACGTTAACAACTTCCACTTTTTTTAAACATGTCTCTTCAAAAAAGTATCTTCCCTACAACGCTAAAGCTGGGTTTTGTTGTTCCTTTACCTAAAAAAGGAGATTCAGAGCTTATTTCTAATTACAGATCAATTACAGGCTTATCTTCTCTGTCTAAAATATTTGAAAAAACTGTACTCAATTGTTTAGATTCCTTTATACAGCGCTTTGGGCTATTGTCTTCTCATCAGCAAGGTTTTCGCAGCAATTTTTCTACAACAACTGCAGCATTTGACCTAACGCAATTCATTTATGATTGATTTGACTCAAACAAATTCACTCTGGCTGTATTTCTGGATATGACTCGAGCTTTTGATTGTGTCTCTATCAATTTGTTGCTAAAAAAACTTAATGCTATGGGATTTCGAGGAAACATAAATGAATGGTTTCTCAGCATTCTCTCTGAAAGAAAAATTGTAGTTAAATTTGGGAATAGTATCTCACAGGAAGCCACTCTTAATCATGGTGTCCCCCAAGGCAGCATTTTGTCACCACTTATATTTATCCTTTTCATTAATGACATGATTGAATATATCCTAAAGCATTGCCAAAATATCAAAATAGTGTTGTATGCTGATGATTGTACAATAGTAATAACAGCCAAAACATTGAAAGAGCTTGAGGCAAATATAAACTTTATTTTAAAAATTTTTAGTGAATGGTGCAACAGAAACAAGCTACTAATAAACCCAACAAAAACTCAGTACCCTATTTTTCACAAGAGAAAACAAATCACAGACATAAATCTTATACTAAGAAACAATCAAATAAATCGATTGCAGACATGTATATTCTTGGGGTTTCACATAGATGAAATGCTTACATGGGATAAGCACTGTGATTATGTAGCAAGAAAGTTGAGTTCGAGTTTTTTCACAATTTTAAACCTTAAAAATCTTTTAACCACAAAACAACTAGTTAACATTTATTACTCTTTGGCATTTAGCCACATAAGGTATCAGATACTTTTCTGGGGCCAAGGCAGAAACTTTGAACGCATTCTGATACTACAAAAGCGCATATTGAGAGCAATTTTTAAAGTAAATCCTCTTGAATCATGCAAGCCTATATTTAAAGAGCACAATTTTTTGACAGCACCTTGTATTCTTATTCTTGAGGCAGCAATTTATGAATGCAGGTACCAAGATCAGTTCCCTGCTGTAAATAGCTTCCATCACCAGAATACAAGGTCTGCATCCAACATAAGAATTCCTAATTATAATTTAACACTTTTTAAAAAAAGCCCTTATTGTTTTTCTGCAACAATATTTAACTCTATCCCTGACAGGGTTAGAAGTCAACCCAGCCTAAAAGAGTTTAAATTTGATCTAAAAAAAAGGCAAAGCCTATTATTCAGTCAGTGAGTTCTTGAGATCGAGAGGAGGCTAAAAAAATTATTTTTTTGAATTAACTATTAACATTTTTATTCATGTAAGTAGCTTAGAGAGTATTTTTTTTTTAATGTGTGCTAAAACCATACATTTATAAGTTAAAACTATCACTATTTTTATTTATTTCTGGGTAACCTACTGTAAACATTTTCTTTTTTACCTTACCTACTTTTTGTGACATTGTCTAAATTTACTATTGTAAATCTTTTTGGCAATAAAATGATTTGATTGATTTGATTTGATTCATGCAAACTAAGAAGTTTTTTACTAGGCACTATTTTAAAAAGATCAATTGAACAATAAAAATAAAACACAGCAGTCCCGATCTTTGAATAAAATATGATGTAAATACGACAGAAGTATTTAGTCTCCGCATTGAAACGGAAAGAGGTAATTCCCCGGCTGCAGAGTGCATTGTTGCCAACATACTACATAATGTTTATGCGCATGTCATGCAGCACTCGGTCCTATTGTCAGAGGTTCGGGTTCGGTTAAGGGAGGTTTCAAAATTTTTTAACCAAAAAAAATTGCCAGTGCCCAAGTATTATAGCAGTGAATTTTACATGCAAAGAAATAGTGAAAAGCTTGGTTACAAAAAATTTGTCCCCTTAAAGGGAGTGTCCGCAAGGAGAGGTTACTCATAGTTTTAGTCTTAACTCATAAACTTATGAGGGGTGAATAGCTCTCACAATCAGTGTACATATTTCTCACAATCTTCCCACAATTCTTCACAATCTTTACACAGTCCGTCCCAATCTGTCACAATCTTACCACAATCCCTCACAATCTTACCACATTTCTTCACAATCCCTCACAATCTTACCACAGTCCCAGTGACGTAGAGCGGGGGAGGTTCGTCGATCTCCCCTTCCCGCCCCTAGGGTACTGGCGGAGCCCTAATTAAGTAGGAGGGCCGGTAACGGTAAATTAAGAGGGCGGCAAAGGAAACCATAGACATGATGACCTTTTTTTTTTGTTGTTTTTTGGTAGCAAGAATTTTTGATTTGATGGGCGCCCGTTTTAGCTGTCGGCCCCCCCCCCCCCCCCCCCCGCCCCTTCAGGCATGCTACGCCGCTGCACAGTCCTCCACAATCCCTCACAATCTTAGCAAAAGATTGTGGATTTTCACAATCGGTGTACACATTTTGGGTTAGCTGTTCACCCCTTGTATACCTATTACTGTTAATTTTCCAAAAAAGAGTGTATCGTGAGTTTTGAATAAGATAAAATATTGCAAATTAAAGCTTTGTTCATACTCATAGTTTTAGTCTTACTTGTTTGTAGAATAAGTTACTTATGTACCTGAACATGTCTTTTTGGGTTTTAATAAATTCAATTAAAATTAGAATATTTAATTTTCCAGGAAAGAGTGTGACAGATTAGCGGCAGGCAGTGATGGACTGTCTGGGGTTTCGTTCACTTCATTTAAGTGCGAGAATCTAACAGAGAGTGTTTAACCAAGAAACAACAAAATATCGTGAAGTTTAATTGTTCTTTTAACCAAAGATAACCTACCTCCAGAGCAGGGTTATTATATATATATATATATATATATTTATCGGTTTCACAACGTTCTACGTCTTCCGATACCCAATCTCCACTCGTTTCTGTTTGCCCATAATTCATCATCTAGACCTCTTATTCTTATTTCACTGTCTATTCCTTCTCTCCAGCTTCTCCTTGGCCGTCCTCGTTTTCTTCGTCCAGTAGTCTTTCATCATTCATTCTTTGTACATGAGTACATGTCCATACCACACCAGTTGTTTTGTTCTTATATCATCCAGTAAAGTATGTTCACCCACTGTCATAATTCTCTTATTCTTTGATTTGTAACTCTTTCTCTTTTTGATTTCCCTGCTGCTCTTCTCCAATAGTCCATCTCCGTAACGAAAGCATTTTTGCTGTTCTATCCTTGATTGGCCATACTTCTGAGCCGTCTGTAATAATATTTTTTACAATGGTGTTATATATAAGCTTTTTGTTATGTTTTGATATACTTTGGTGGAGCAGGGTTATTAACGGTTAATAAAATAATAAAAATGCTTTTTTTTATGCTTGTTTAAACTCTCTTTGTTAGATTCTCACATTTAAAGGAAGAGAATAAGTAACTGCACTGTCCATCCCTAATAATGCCGCCTTAAGACTAAACAACAAAAACTATGACTACCATGAGTATGAAAAAACTTTAAGATAAGTTTGTTATAGTAGATTGATTCCATGTGATTTTCATTATACATGTCAATGTGTAGGTTGTGATTAGGGTTGCAAACTCATTGGATCAGAAATCTGGGGAGGTAAAATAAAAAAGTTTAAATTTATTTCCTTGGGTATTTCGATTAATAAAAGTTATGGACCTGTTAATTAATTGTCTTTTCCTGGATCCTGAAATTCTGGAAAAAATGGGCATCTCTGGTTTTCATTGATATTGTGATTACACATTTTTAACCTGCAAGTTGGCATTAAATACTTTCCTATTTTATTAACTGTGCTACTTCTTGCTTTTTATCACAAATTCGTTACTGACTAACTCATACTTATGAGTTATGAATAGATCATCAAAATTCTACAGTACTTCCAGAAATGCTACAAAACCCATTTTTCCCATCGTCCAATGGTGGGTGTGCTTTCGGGCTGTTCGGCCGTCGTCGTTGGAAATTCGTTCTCGACGTTTCGTCATCTCGAGTGGATGGCATCTTCAGGAGATGTTGCATGTTTGTCGGCTTCTCGAAGACTGGACACCAGACACCAGTCTTCGAGAAGCCGACAAACAGGCAACATCTCCTGAAGATGCCATCCACTCGAGATGGCGAAACGTCGAGAACGAATTTCCAACGACGACGGCCGAACAGCCCGAAAGCACACCCACCATAATTTAAATTTGTTGAAAATCACTGTGTATTTAATTTCAAGCTAAACATGAATGCAGTTTTTTAGTTTGGAAACTAAATAACTAAGTATGGCGCCCCACTGATATGTTAGTTTTATTGTTGACCCAACCATGTTACACAAATCATTTAAAAGAAAAACTTAGAACTAAAGTAGATTTTCGATGATGTCTAAATCACCCCTACACTAAACCCTTCTAAGTTATACATTGTTGGAAAGGAAATTTTCTCATCTTAATAAAACTCTCTTAAGAAGCTTAGGTTTTTAAGCAAATTGGATTAAAACTAAAATTCGATAGGTTTTTTATGATTTCTGTACCACCTTTATGTAATCACACATTATGCCCACATATACATTGTTGACAAGAAAATTTTTGTACATTATACATTGTTGACAAGAAAATTTTATCCTTGTAATAAGTAGCAGTGTGGGATAGGCTCTGGACTAGCGACTAGGCACATGAAACGCCCTTTTCGCCAATCCTTGTAATAAGTCTTACATATATTTTCTTAAAATACTTTGTTGCATTGCAAAGGACAAAGAAACCTATAAAATTTGTTGTGATTTTTAAAAGTGGTCCTAGCTTATGGACGTCACTTAAGTGTTAATCAGAGTCTAGACTACAGTGTTAAAAAGGTCTCGAAGTATAATAAGTATACTTTTTTTTTAGCAAAATTCTTTTTTTTTCTTCTAAGGAATTGGGTTAAAATTAAAAAAAATTTAATTATTTATTTTTAACAAAATGTTGGAGATGTTTATGGGTATGTATCTTTGTAACGGTAGTACTTAGGTAGCTGGGAGATACCTCATTTAATATGCTTTACATTTTCTTTGTACATATTTTCTCAAAAACAAATAAGTACTTTCTGGATAAGGGGCTTAGAATAAAATAGCTTTAATCGATTTTTAACAATGATTATTTATAACATTTTATATCTTTAGGGTGTAAATCTTGTCAATTTTGTCTAAATTAATTACTTTTGATTTAATTTTTTTTTATTTTAAATTAATTTAATTTTAAAAAGATTTTTTCTTTCTGAAGATTAAAAAATGTTACATATTTTTAAATAGATAAAAACATTTAGTCAAACACCAACAAATTACATTTTTTCTTTAACAAACAAACAAAATAGTGGCTGGAAAAATAGTTTTCCCAGAATATAATGCCATTACTCTCGATTGAATATATTGTCATGCTATTTTTGTGACGGGGGGGTGACTCTGCAAGATGTCACGTCAAAAAAATGACATCTCTAAAGAACTGTCACGATTCTGGTAGGCGAGGATGAGAAGGGCAACGTCGATGCGTGACGTCACCCGAGTTAATACGTGCCCTTTCTAGGGACGTTAATTTAGGTGGGTTTTAAGCACTTGGTAAAAACCTTAACTTTTACTGTTTATAATTTAAAATCGCTATGGTCCCCAAATGAATTATTATTCCACCCTTTGGTACCTATCAAAAAATTAGTGTGCAAAGGCCCCTATCTCTAGTTAAAAAAAGGTGCAACGCACGCTATTAATTTAACTTAAAAAACGACGCCTTAGTTTATCGTCGATAGGGCCTTTTTAAATATAGATTAACGATCACACAGTCAACTTCGTGGATACCTAATGGGAATATCCCTCCCTTTCGAGCTGGACTTCCCCTTCGGTAGGATCTCCTTTTCAGGCTGAAACTCCTAGGCAAGCCCCTTCTTCAGGGTCAGGCCTTAGGTATAGTGGTGGACCCCTTTTCTCAGGGCGAAAACGAAAAGTTGAACCGTGTAATGGTTAATTATTGCAATTTGTCGATCGGTTTTTATAGGCAAATAATGCCTCGTCAGCTTAATCGATCGACATTGATTACTTGATTTTCTTTTAAAGAAAACCAGTAAATTATTTAATTACAATATTGAACAATATTCCATTGAGTAAAAATGTAGGTATTTGAATAATTCTCATTTATTTATTTAGACTGTGTGACAATATGCATTGCAGGCTGTCAGAGCCGCTGTAGTCCCGGCAGTGTCTTACCATTTTAAGAGCATAACAATATTTTAACATGCTCTTAGCCAGCTGATCAATATGTGGTCTCCAATCAAGCCTTTCGTCCAGCACCACCCCAAGAAATCTAGGATCTGATATTGTTTCAATTTTATTATTATTGAGTTTGACTGTTATTTGGTCTGATTTTTGTTGAAGTTTATTATTTGTGTTTTTGAGGGGTTTAATTGTAAATTATTTTTTGCAAACCATTCATTCAGAGTTCAAAGAGAGCTTTGATCGATTGTGATCGCTTCTTTTTTAGTTTTTTCATCAATCACATCATTTTTTAATATGTTTGTAATTTCATTTGTATAACTTGTCTCACTCTGTTCTACCTCTTGTTGGGGTCTCGTTGTTAGGTATGACTTTATAATTTTTTGGGCATTGCTCCTGATTCCCAACCTCTCCAGTTTCTGATAGAGTAGGCCATGGTCCAAACTGTCAAAAGCCTTTGAAATATCGAGAAAGACTGCTAATGTATTGTTATTTTTATCATGATAATCCAAAATCTTTTCCAAAGCCATATAGAAAGGGAAATATAATCAAAAATCCAAGATAGCGGCTCTATTTTGATAATGTTTCTAAAAGGAAAGGCTATTTATTGCGCCTAGTCTTGGTTTTATGTTTTCAAAGTTTTTTTAAAACTTTTTGCAAAATGCTCAACGGTGCCAAAGTGGCTTCACCTGGTTTGTAACTGGATTTGTACCATAAATCTATCCTATTTGAAAATCTTCCTTGCTACAGCAACCTTCAAATTTTTCATAAAATTGCAAATTTAAAAAAAAAAGTAATAGCTATAATTTAAGAAAATATAGTTTTGCGAATAGGAAACTGTCTGTCTCTGAAAAAGGATTTAATTTATCTTTAAAGAAGAAGAAATATCCTTTTCATATACAGGGTGTTCGGCACATGAACCGTCAAAATTTTTTGGGATATTGTTGGGGTCATTTGCTACCTTTTCAACCTTTGAACTTGGGTCCTTAGAGTCACGGCTAAAGAAATATGAATTTTGTAATTTTTTTTTCTCAAATTACCCAAAATCCAAACTTTAAACCCTCGTAAGCTTTTTATTAATGTTTGGAAAAGCACATTTTTTTTTACAATTCTGTAATCTTATGCTACTTCAGCTAATTAATAGATTTGTTAAAATTTAGGTACCAAAGGGACATACGAGGTTTTTTATTAAAGAACATTAGTGATTTTGTAAAAGAAAATCAATTTCAAAATTTAAAATTAAAAAAAGTATCGTCACTTGAGATCTTCATTTTCTTTTAAAAAGTTCTCTAGTTGATTACCTTTCTAGCGACACTTTGATTAAAAAAAAACAATTTTGCTGTAAAATACGGATATTCCGTGAGACGGGCAATAATCGTTCGGACTTGATAAGAAAAACAATTTATAAATAAAGAAACAATACATTATTGTTAAAAGTTAAAGTTTTGTTTAAGTAGGTAAACGATCATAAACATCAAATTATTTTTCTTACCAATTGGTGGTATGGATGACTTCACTTTTCCTCCAACTCAAACCTAACAGTGCCAAATGGAAAAACTCCACCGTTCATTGAAAGGGTTTCCCACAGTATGCCAGAGGTACCCTTTTGTCACAGAGAAATACGAAAATCCCTTAAAAAGTTGGATACAAACAAAGCAATGGATCCAGATGGCATTCCCGCGATAGTACTCAAAAATTGTGCTAGCGAACTCACCCCAACTTTCGCCAAATTATTCAATTTATCTTATAGGCAAGGAGTATATCCATCATCATGGAAGTCTGCCGCAGTACAACCCATTCCAAAGAAAGGAAAAAAGACAGATCCGTTAAACTATAGACCAATTGCTCTACTTCCGGTGATATCAAAAGTAATGGAAAGAGTTGTGAACAATCACCTAACCAAGTACTTGGAAAAGTACAAAATTATCAACGACAAGCAATACGGATTTCGAAAATATAGGTCAACTGGCGATTTACTTACATACGTCACTCACTTATGGCAAAAAGCGATTGAGTTGCGAGGTGAAACAAGAACAATTGCCTTAGATATATCTAAAGCATTCGATAAAGTCTGGCATGAAAATCTGCTCAACAAGCTCAAAGCAACGGGATTGTCGCCGAGACTTTGCACTTGGTTTGAAAGTTACCTTAAGGATAGATCCATTTATGTTGCACTGGATGGCCGGAACTCCAACTCTTACCAAATAAATGCTGGTGTGCCACAGGGAGCAATCCTTTCGCCAACACTTTTTCTGATTTACATAAATGACCTCATAGATAAAACAGTAAATCCACTTTATTGCTTTGCAGATGATGGCAATGTAGTCTCCTCAGTCATACCACCCACATGTCTCTCCGCACGTGAATTCCATTACCTTAGACTAACTGAAATATCACAGATAAATAACGACTTGGAGATAATAGAGGACTGGGGCAACAAAAACCTTGTACAGTTCAACGCGCAGAAAACCCAAGCAGCCCTGTTTTCGAAAAAGACCAGCACCGGTGAGCCAAATATCATGCTATCTGGAAGTGCTGTCGCATTGCAGAGCCAGTTGAACATCTTAGGAGTCACTGCAGAGACCAACATGTCTTGGCACAGTCACGTGGCAGATATAGCTAAAAGGGCGTCCCAAAAGCTTGGGGTGCTATTTCGTACAAGACATCTGTATACACCAAGGCAACTGCTGATACTCTACAAAGCCCAGATTCGACCAACTATGGAGTACTGCTCACATATATGGAGTGCGGCACCCAAACATACCTTAATGCTTTTGAACACCGTGCAGAAACGAGCTATCAAGCTGATCAATGACCCCGCACTTACCCGTAGCTTGGATAGTCTTGAACATCGAAGAACTGTGGGCGATCTATCTCTCTTCTACAGGTATTATCACGGAAAATGCTCTGAAGAGTTGGCACGTATGATCCCCCCGGGAGTAGCACCTACTAGGCGAACACGTCAAACAGACGGTAACCATCAATTTATTGTCAAAATAGAGGCACCAAGAACCTCATTATATCAGAATTCATATCTCTGGAGAACAGCATCGCTGTGGAATAAACTCCCTGCGACAGTTTTCCCTGCAGGTTACAACCTGAACCGTTTCAAAACCAACACACACCAACATTTTCGCACACTTGCCGCTCCTCGAGCGTGATAGGGATCTCCTTGCGAGTGCGCATACCCGTAAAAAAAAAAAAAAAAATTCCGAACGAGTTTCGCCCTTCTGACGGAATATCCGTATTTTAAAGCAGAAATGTTTTTTTTTATCAATGTGTAGCATACCGTTAGAAAGTTAATCAACTAAAGAAGTTTTTAAAAGAAAATGAAGTTCTCAATTGTCGATACTTTTTTTAATTAATTTTGAAATTGATTTTCTTTCACAAAATCACTAATGTTCTTCAATAAAAAACCTCGTACGTCTCTTTGGTACATCAATTTTAACAAATCTATTAATTAGTTGAAGAAGCATAAGATAACAGAATTATTTTTTTAAAAATGGTGCTTTTCCAGACATTAATAAAAAGCTTACCGATTATTATTATTTTTATTATTTACGGATAATTTGAGAAAAAAAAAATTCATCTCTTTAGCCGTGACTCTTAGAACCCAAGTTCCAAGGTTGAAAAGGTAGCAAATGACTCCAACAATCTCCCAAAAAATTTTGACGGTTCATGTGCCGAACACCCTGTATAAAAAGGATTTTTCTTTCTTCTTTAAAGATAAATTAAATATTATTTACTAATTATATTTAATAAGTATTTTTCTTTCTTCTTTAAAGATATATTAAATCCGTATACTGCAATGTTACTATTTTACAGAATGATGGCAGCAGATTTTATATCCAATATGAATTCAAATCAAAATGATTTCAAGTACAAGAGTGACAAGAAGATCAAACATTACAAACATAGTGATAGGTCAGATGGGTAAGTTAAAAATAGTGCTTGACGCTCTAAGGAGCTAAAAAGATTTAAAAAAAAAAAATAATCGCTAATAAGGCTAGTTTTCCAAGGCATAACTAATACTTAAAGTTGCTGTGTTTGCTATACGGGGTGAGTTTTTAAAAACTTTGAAAGATAATGAAAAAAAAAATACCAACAAACGTGGAATTTCGTACCCGTGAATTTAAAAATCAAACAAGTTTCGTGGCTAATCGGGCAAAAAGGAGTTTTTGCTTCCCTCATATTTTTCTTTTCCGTGGGTAGCCTGAAAGCTTAACCTCACGGGGGTCCAAGATCTAATGGACACCTAATAAGTGTTGACAGTTAACTGTTTCGTCCTTATGAGACTCCTCAGAACACTGCTGGTCAATGTGACAAATCTTGCGAAGTTAATTAGACGATTTTGTCTCTAATCAAATGTAGATAGTGAGAAAACTATCGCAAAAAGCGCCATCTACCGAGATACGAGAGAAACAAAAAACAAAAGCAGGCGAAACACTGCTATACAATATCGATCAATGAAAAGATCGAATGCAAATAAAAGAAAACAACTATAGTCCGTGACCTACGACAGCTCTTTGTCTTTCAGGCCGGATCAACGCATATTGCATTTTTACCCGTCATCAAGACAGTGAGCGTCAATCAATGGAATTTTTAAGCCAAATAATACTAACCAAACGTGTATTTTCGTACCCGTGAATTTAAAAATCAAACAGTTTGTTAGTATTATTTGGCTTAAAAATTCCGTTGATTGACGCTCACTGTCTTGATGACGGGAAAAATGCAATATGCGTTGATCCGGCCTGAAAGACACCAGTCATCTTCCGTCAGTTTTTTTTGACTCATTGATCTTTGGATTGACTGTTGCCATTCCAGTTTAGGACGCCCTCTTTTTCTGCGCCCTATAGGTTGCCATTCTAGGACCTGCTTTGGTAATCTTTCGTCGCTCATCCGTTGTACATGGCCGTACCATATCAGTTGTCTTTTAGTGATGTCATTCGTTATGCTTTCCTCCATTCTTTCTTTTATGATCTCATTTCTTATATGATCTGTTTATTGATCTTCCTATTGCTTCCATTTCGACACTTTCCATTTTTGCTTTGTATTTTTCTGTTACGCGACAAGTCTCTATTCCATACAACAGCGTGCTTTTCACCATTGTTTCATATATGTTAAAATTTACATTCTTTTTTATCTCTCTGCTCCATTAAATACTGTTAAGACAACCAATAACCTTTTTTGCTTTTACTATTCTTTTTTCCAGTTCTTTACAGTCTGTTCCTGTCTTATCAAATGTGACACCCAAGTATACATACTCATTGCATGGAGATATTGTTTGTCCATTTTCTAGTACTAACTCACTGGATTCGTTTCCAATACATAAGTACTGTGTCTTGTCCACGATCACTGTTAACCGCCACTTTTGGTATTCTTCCATTAACTTTCTCATCATATACTCCATGTCTTCTTTATCATTAGCTACAATTACTTGGTCGTCAGCAAACTGTAGTGTGTACATGGTAAATCGGTCGTTTAATTGTATTCCCATGCCGTGTACTTTGCGTTTCCAGTTTTTAGAGCTACTGCGATATATATTTTAAAAATAGTTGGAGAGGACATCCCTGTCTTAAGCCTTTCGTTACCAGGAATTGTTTTCAAAGTCGATTTCCAATTTTAATTTTAGATTTTGACCCTTTGTATAGTTCTTTTATCGATTTATGATTGATATTAGTCTGGTCTGACACTGTCCATAATTTTTCTACTGAAACGGTATCATATGCTTTCTGTAGGTTCACAAAGGTAACATGAGTCTCTATATTTCTGGCGCTCCTTTTCTCAATTACTTGTTTAAGACAAAAAACATTATCACTACAAGATCTGCCTGCACGAAACCCACTTTGCTCTTCTTCTTCTTATTCATGAAAATCATTCTCTATTAGATCTCTAAGAATCCTACCGTACAATCTACTTAGAGTACTGGTTACTGAAATTCCTCTGTAATTGTTGCAATCCAGCTTGTTTCATTTTTTATGTATTGAGGAGCTTTCAAACACATGTGCATAATATTTCCATATAGTACGTATTATTCAAGTACCCTTACAATACATGATGCACACATATTTGAAATTGCAATAAAAATGTCCTGATTAGTTAAACTTTATTCGTGTATTTGTCACGTAAAATCGTCGGCGCACAGTTGACAAAAACTCTATCTATAAATTTGGTATCTATGCATTTTTCGTATCTTTATTTCTGAACGTTTGCATCAAACCCCAAACAGTGAGTATTGAAATATTAAGTATATGCCGACCATGTGAAAACCAGGGTGTTATAAATCTTGTGGGTTCAAATCCCACTTAGGGTAGCCAAGTCTATAATTTATTGTCACTAATTAAAATTCTATATATATATATATATATCTATATATATATATATATATATATATATATATATATATATATATATATATATATATATATATTTATCGGTTTCACAACGTTCTACGTCTTCCGATACCCAATCTCCACTCGTTTCTGTTTGCCCATAATTCATCATCTGGGCCTCTTATTCTTATTTCACTGTCTATTCCTTCTCTCCAGCTTCTCCTTGGCCGTCCTCGTCTTCTTCGGCCAGTTGGTCTCCATTGTAGTATTTGTTTAGGTAGTATTTCATCATTCATTCTTTGTACATGTCCGTACCACACCAGTTGTTTTGTTCTTATATCATCCACTAAAGTACGTTCACCCACTGTCATAATTTCTCTTATTCTTTGATTTGTAACTCTTTCTCTTTTTGATTTCCCTGCTGCTCTTCTCCAATAGTCCATCTCCGTAGCGGAAAGCATGTTTTCTGTTCTATCCTTGATTGGCCATACTTCTGAGCCGTATGTAATAATACTTTTTACAATGGTGTTATATATAAGCTTTTTGTTATGTTTTGATATACTTTGGTCCCAAATTATTCCATTTAATAAAGTTATTGCTTTTCTTCCTTGTACGTTTCGATCTTTTATAGCTTTGTCTAGTGTTCCGTCAGCTGTAATTTTTAGACCTAAGTATTTATACTCATCACAGGACTGAATTCGCTGCCCGGTATTTAAGATTAGATCCTGTTTCATTCCACCGATACACATATACTCTGTCTTATTGAGATTGACCTCTAGTCCCCACTTATTGTACTCTTCTTTTAGTTTTCGTGTCATATATTCGAGGTCGTCATAATCCTGAGCAACCACTATCTGATCATCGGTGAAACATAAAGTATACAAGGTGGTTTCGTCCAACGGAATTCCCATGTTTTGGAATTTTCTCTTCCATACTTTAAGGACTTGTTCCAAGTATATTTTGAAGAGCGTAGGCGAGATACAGCAACCTTGTTTAAGACCTCTATTTACTTGAAAGCCTTTGGTTAGTTTTGCATTTATTTTAACTTTTGCCTTACTATTGCGGTATAACTCTTTGATGGCCTTAATTAGTTGTACGCTTTTGTTTGTGTTTTCTAACGCTTTCCAAAGTAGATTTAGTGGTATACTATCATATGCCTTCTGCAAATCGACGTAAAGCAGATGCAGCTCTTGTCCGTATGCCACTTTCTTTTCAATAACTTGGGTTATATTGTTCTTCTGCCTCCATGTCTTTATATTCGCTCTCCACTTTATTTCTTATTATTTTACCATATATTCTGCTTAGCGTACTAGTCACATATACCTCTATAATTGTCGCATATATCTTTCCTTCCTTTTTTGTGTATTGTGGATATATATGACGTTTTCCACTCAGTTGGTACTACAGTTCCATTTAAATATTTTTGGAAAAGATTCCGTAATCTCCAAAACACTTCTTCAGTGCCATATTTAATAAGTTCGGCTGGGATATTTCCGGGTCCGGCAAGGTTGTGCACACGTTTTTGATCTCAGAGATTGTGAGGGGTACTGGAGATCCCATCGTTCTAATTAAATTGTCTCTTGCGTCTTTCTTAAATTCGGCTCTATCTTAAGTTAAAAGTTTTTAAAATGCTCATCCCATTCTTTGTCTGGTATTGGTGAAATGATATCTCTGCATGTTTTTTTTAAATCGATCTTATAGTTTTCCAGCTTTCGTTACTTCTCCTACCTCCTAAGTAAGAATCTATTTTCTGACACTTTTGCGTCCACGAATGATTTTTTTTATAACTGATCATTCTTCTCGCCTTTGATTGCGCGATTTTGTATTCTTGTCTGCTTCTATCTGTCTTTTGGGATAAGTAGGTGTGATATAATTTCCTTTTTTCCTCTATTTCTCTTTCAATCTCAGCTTCCCACCAATATGGTTTTCTTTTTTTAGAAGTTTCTTCCACTAATCCTAGTGCTTCTTTTGAAGCTTGATGGATGCTTAATGTAATACATTCGTATTCCTCATCTGGGGTTTCACCTGAACTTGTATTAAGTTTTTCGTTGAGTCTCTTTTTGTATAAGTTTTTTACGCTGTCATGTTCTAGGCTTAGTAGATTATATTTTCCATATCTAAAACAATTATACGCTGTTTAATTGGAAAAAAAAAGTTAAAAATATTAAGACGGGTTTACTGGGACTTAGTTCAGTTTCGCTGCAAGCAAAATACTAAGTGCACTTATTTTACAGACTGGGTGACTCAAATGCCACACTGTCGATGGTCAGCTTGAAAGTAGAAATAAAGGATTCTAAATTGAAGATTGAAGAGGAAATTAGGCACGAAGAGCGTGTGTCGGATGGCGATTTATCCAGGTAATTATTTTTTAATCTTATTTTAAACGACGTATATCCATAGAACTAAAAAGGTTTCGAATGTGCAAAAGAAGTTACCTACAGTTTTTTGGCGATTAAAATGTACCCTTCAAAGATGCTCGTTTATTCTTGTGTTGCGAACATGTTTTAATTATTTTTTAAATTAACGAGAAAGCTGCATTCTTGCAACGTACAACAAGATATGAACTAGCAAAATCGGTTCAGTGGTTATCAAAAAAATTATTTTTGTTTCAACCATTGTTTTGCATGTTATGCGATTGCCTTGCTAATCATGTCTGCATTTATTTCCTTATAACTTCATTACTACTAAACCGATTTTGATTTGAAATAAAAAACATCCTGGTGAGAATTGATGGCTTTTTAAAGATCATGATCAAAATTTATCGGCATCTTAGAAGTTAAGATGGTGGACATAACCATACGTGATTCTTCAAAATGGCGTGTTTAATCTCATTTTCCGAAAATGTTTATTTTTTTTTAAATTTATAGAAAGCACTTTTGCCACTCACAATGAGGTACAAATTAGTAAAATCGGTGTAGTGGTTCTCAAAAAATCTATTTTTGTTTCAACCATTGTTTTACAGATTATACGATTGCATTGCCAATCCTGTCCGCATCCATTTCCTTATAAATTCGTTACTACTAAGCCGGTTTTATTGAAATAAAAAAAATTATGATGAAAATTAATTGTTCTTTAAAGATTATGATCGAAATTTGTCGCCATCTTAGAATTTAAGATGTCTGACAGAATCATACTTGATTCTTCAAAATGACGTGCTTATTCTTATATTTCGAAAATGTTTTGGTTTTTTTTAGCTCACACTACTACTATACTATAGTAGTGTGAGCTATAGTGATTCTAATTTTTTCGAGAAAAAAAAAGTTGCTCCGATTTCAAAATTTTTTATATATCTTTGCGTTTCAGATGATTTTGAAACTTTTTTGTTGCGCCGTCTGTCTGTCTGTCTGTCTGTCTGTCTGTAACGACCAACGCGCATAACTCAAAAACCGCTTGGCCGATTTTAATGAAATTTGGTACCTACGCTGGGTTTTGGGTCGAGATGGTCCCATTTAAAAATGAACAAAATCCACCAAACACAAGCCAAATAAAAGGGTGGGGGTATATATCAAAAATTAGAGTTTATGTAAAAATATGGCGTGTGTGATATCAAACGAAAGGTAATTGCGTCTGGAGTTAAATAAAATACATTTTACTTTAAAAAAAAGGGTGGGGGTAAATTAAAAAAATTAGTGTTTATGTGGAAATATGGCGTGTGTGATATCGAACGAAAGGTAATTGAGTCTGGAGTTAAACAAAATACATTTTAGTTTAAAAAAAAAGGTGGGGGTAGATTTGAAAAATTAAAGTTTAAGTCAAAACATGGCTTGTGTGGTATCATACGAAAGGTAATTGAGTCTGGAGTTTAATAAAATATATTTCAGTTTTTAGTTATATATTAACTCACACGTACACTATAATTATAGTACCTAGTGTGAGCTTAGGTGCCCATAGATTGGCAGAGTATTTTTATATATCTTTGCGTTTCGGATGATTTTGAAACTTTTTTGTTGCGCCGTCTGTCTGTATGTCTGTCTGTAACGACCAACGCGCATAACTCAAAAACCGCTTGGCCGATTTTAATGAAATTTGGTACCTAGGCTGGGTCTTGGGTCGAGATGGTCCCATTTAAAAATGAACAAAATCCACCGAACATAAACCAAATAAAAGGGTGGGGGTAGATTTCAAAATTAGAGTTTATGTGAAAATATGGCGTGTGTGATATCAAACGAAAGGTAATTGAGTCTGCAGTTAAACAAAATACATTTTAATTTATTTTTAAAAAAGGGTGGGGGTATATTTTAAAAATTAGAGTTTAAGTGAAAATATGGCTTGTGTGGTATCAAACGATAGGTAATTGAGTTTGGAGTTGAATAAAATATATTTAATTTTTTAGTTATATTAGCTCACCCGTACTCTATCTATAGAACCTAGTGTGAGCTTAGGGGCCCATATATTGGCAGAGTATTTAAATTGATAGTAAAAAACTACTTTCTTCCCACATAAATAGGTACAAATTAAATAAGTGCTTTTCTATAAATAAAAATAATAAAAAATAATAATAAACGTGCCTCTTTGAAGGGTCAAGTATGATTCTGTCCGACATCTTAACTTTTAAGATGACGGCAAACTTCAATTATAAACCTTAAAGAACAAGCAATTCTCACCACGATTTTTTTTTATTTCAACAAGATCGGTTTAGTAATAATGACTTTATTAGGAAATGAATGCAGACAGGATTGGCAATGCAATCGTATAATCTGTAAAACAATGGCTGAAACAAAAATAGCTTTTTTTGAGAACCACCAAACCGATTTTACTAATTTGTACAGTCGGGGACTTAATAAATGGCCGCTGCCGTTTTCAGAAGAGCTTGGATAAGAATCCCAATACCGGCCGAGGTTATTGACCGGATTTCGTGACACTTCGTTCAACACATATAATTTATTCGCATTCCTGGGTTAAATTTAATCATGAAAAATTTCGCTTAGGTCTGTATTCCGTTTGAATGTTCGGTTAAAAAAATACACATAATTGCAGAAAAAATTAGCTTTGGTCTGTAGTCCGTTTGAATGTTCGGTTAAAAAACTTAACTTTGTAAACTCGGTGCCCTCTATATCACCAATATAAAAGTAAAGGACAAGTGTTTATAATAATGTCGCGAGAGGCCGCCAAAGTCACTTCAGTTTTCAGTTTTGGCAATTTAAACTTTTATTTATTATGAAAAAATTTATTTCTTACAAACACAAACCTTTAGACCAACTTTTGGGGTCTTTTTAATTTCTTTGCTAGGCAAGCAATAAAAATATAACAATTGTTTTGACGTATTTCCAATAGCAAAAAATTTGACTTTTTTTTACAAAATTATTAATTTTTGGAAAATTTTCAACTTTTGATTCTATTTTTTTCGATAACCATTACATCTACAACTGTAATATTTTCAGGTTAGTGTAAAGGACTCGGTAGCTACTTCGTGGCACAGTATCAACTAAATGTTTTTTTGAAATTTTTGACGAAAATTTTCCTGACCAAAGGGGTACCCATAAAGTGCAGTTTTTTAATTTTATAAATTGTTAACTTTGTAACAATATCTTTTATAATACATTAAATTAAACTTCTCGTTGCCCTCTATATCACCATATAAAAGGTAAAGGACAAGTGTTTATAATATTGCCGCAAGAGGCCGCCAAAGTCCCTTCAGTTTTATTTTATTTATTTCTTACAAGCACAAACCTTTAGACCAACTTTTGGAGTCTTTTTAATTTCTTTGTGAGGCAAGCAATAAAAATATAACAATTGTTTTGACGTATTTCCAATGGCAAAAAATTTGACTTTTTTTTACAAAATTATTAATTTTTGGAAAATTTTCAACTTTTGATTCTATTTTTCTCGATAACCATTACATCTACAACTGTAATATTTTCAGGTTAGTGTAAGGGACTCGGTAGCTACTTCGTGGCACAGTATCAACTAAATGTTTTTTTTAATTTTTGATGAAAATTTTCCTGACCAAAGGTACCCAAAAAGTGCAGTTTTTTAATTTTATAAATTGTTAACTTTGTAACAATATCTTTTATAATACATTAAATTAAACTTCTCGTTGCCCTCTATATCACCACGGATCACCTTTTGTTTGGTGATCCGTGATATCACCATATAAAAGGTAAAAGACAAGTGTTTATAATATTGCCGCGAGAGGCCGCCAAAGTCACTTCAGTTTTATTTTATTTATTTCTTACAAGCACAAACCTTTAGACCAACTTTTGGGTTCTTTTGACGTATATCCAATAGCAAAAAAGTTGACTTTTTTTGACAAAATTTTTAATTTTTTGAAAATTTTCAACTTTTGATTTTATTTTTCTCGAACACCATTACATCTACAACTGTAATATGTTCAGGTTAGTATAAGGGACTCGGTAGCTTCTTTGTGGCACAGTATCAACTAAATGTTTTTTTTGAAATTTTTGACGAAAATTTTCCTGACCAAAGGGTTACCCAAAAAGTGCAGTTTTTTAATTTTTTTAAATTGTTAACTTTGTAAAAATATATATTATAATACATTAAATTAAGCTTCTCGGGCCCCTCTATATAACGATGTAAAAGTTAAAGGACAGGTATTTATAATAATGCCGAGAGAGACCGCCAAAGTCACTTCAGTTTTGAGTTTTGGCAATTTATACTTTTATTTATTTCTTACAAACACAAACCTTTAGACCAACTTTTGGGGTCTTTTTTATTTCTTTGTGAGGCAAGCAATAAAAATATAACAATTGTTTTCACGTATATCCAATAGCAAAAAAGTTGACTTATTTTTGACAAAATTTTTAATTTTTTATAAATTTTCAACTTTTGATTTTATTTTTCTCGAACACCATTACATCTACAACTGTAATATTTTCAAGTTAGTATAAGGGACTCGGTAGCTTCTTTGTGGCACAGTATCAACTAAATGTTTTTTTTGAAATTTTTGACGAAAATTTTCCTGACCAAAGGGGTACCCAAAAAGTGCAGTTTTTTAATTTTTTAAAATTGTTAACTTTGTAAAAATATATATTATAATACATTAAATTAAGCTTCTCGGGCCCCTCTATATAACGATGTAAAAGTTAAAGGACAGGTATTTATAATAATGCCGAGAGAGACCGCCAAAGTCACTTCAGTTTTGAGTTTTGGCAATTTAAACTTTTATTTATTTCTTACAAACACAAACCTTTAGACCAACTTTTGGGGTCTTTTTTATTTCTTTGTGAGGCAAGCAATAAAAATATAACAATTGTTTTCACGTATATCCAATAGCAAAAAAGTTGACTTTTCTTGACAAAATTTTTAATTTTTTGAAAATTTACAACTTTTGATTTTATTTTTCTCGAACACCATTACATCTACAACTGTAATATTTTCAGGTTAGTATAAGGGACTCGGTAGCTTCTTTGTGGCACAGTATCAACTAAATGTTTTTTTTGAAATTTTTTACGAAAATTTTCCTGACCAAAGGGGTACCCAAAAAGTGCAGTTTTTAAATTTTTTTAAATTGTTAACTTTGTAAAAATATATATTATAATACATTAAATTAAGCTTCTCGGGCCCCTCTATATAACGATGTAAAAGTTAAAGGACAGGTATTTATAATAATGCCGAGAGAGACCGCCAAAGTCACTTCAGTTTTGAGTTTTGGCAATTTAAACTTTTATTTATTTCTTACAAACACAAACCTTTAGACCAACTTTTGGGGTCTTTTTTATTTCTTTGAGAGGCAAGCAATAAAAATATATCAATTGTTTTGACGTATATTCAATAGCAAAAAAGTTGACTTTTTTTTTCAAAATTTTGAATTTTTTGAAAATTTTCAACTTTTGATTTTATTTTTCTCGATAACCATTACATCTACAACTGTAATATTTTCAGGTTAGTATAAGGGACTCGGTAGCTTCTTTGTGGCATAGTATCAACAAAATGTTTTTTTGAAATTTTTGATAAAAATTTTCCTGACCAAAGGGGTACCCAAAAAGTGCAGTTTTTTAATTTTTTGAAATTGCTAACTTTGTAAAAATATATATTATAATACATTAAATTAAACTTCTCGGGGCCCCCTATATCACCATACAAAAGGTTAAGGATAAGTGTTTATAATAATGCCGCGAGAGGCCGCCAATGTCACTTCAGTTTTGAGTTTTGGCAATTTAAACTTTTATTTATTTCTTATAAACACAAACCTTTAGACCAACTTTTGGGATCTTTTTTATTACTTTGTGAGGCAAGCAATAAAAATATAACAATTGTTTTGACGTATATCCTATAGCAAAAAAGTTGACTTTTTTTTGACAAAATTTTAAATTTTTTGAAAATTTACAACTTTTGATTTTATTTTTCTCAAAAACCATTAAATCTACAACTGTAATATTTTTAGGTTAGTATAAGGGACTCGGTAGCTTCTTCGTGGCACATTATAAATTAAATGTTTTTTTTTCAAATTTTTGGTGAAAATTTTTCTGACCAAAGGGTTACCCCAAAAGTGCAGATTTTAATTTTTTAAATTGCTAACTTTGTAAAACTATATATTATAATACATTAAATTAAACTTCTCGGGTCCCTCTCTATCACCATACAAAAGGTTAAGGAGAAGTGTTTATAATAATGCCGCGAGAGGCCGCCAAAGTCACTTCAGTTTTGAGTTTTGGCAATTTAAACTTTTATTTATTTCTTACAAGCACAACCCTTTAGGCCAACTTTTGGAGTCTTTTTTATTACTTTGTGAGGCAAGCAATAAAAATATAACAATTGTTTTGACGTATATCCTATAGCAAAAAAGTTGACTTTTTTTTGACAAAATTTTAAATTTTTTGAAAATTTACAACTTTTGATTTTATTTTTCTCGATAACCATTACATCTACAACTGTAATATGTTCAGGTTAGTATAAGGGACTCGGTAGCTTCTTTGTGGCATAGTATCAACAAAATGTTTTTTTGAAATTTTTGATAAAAATTTTCCTGACCAAAGGGGTACCCAAAAAGTGCAGTTTTTTAATTTTTTGAAATTGCTAACTTTGTAAAAATATATATTATAATACATTAAATTAAACTTCTCGGGGCCCCCTATATCACCATACAAAAGGTTAAGGATAAGTGTTTATAATAATGCCGCGAGAGGCCGCCAATGTCACTTCAGTTTTGAGTTTTGGCAATTTAAACTTTTATTTATTTCTTACAAGCACAACCCTTTAGGCCAACTTTTGGGATCTTTTTTATTACTTTGTGAGGCAAGCAATAAAAATATAACAATTGTTTTGACGTATATCCTATAGCAAAAAAGTTGACTTTTTTTTGACAAAATTTTAAATTTTTTGAAAATTTACAACTTTTGATTTTATTTTTCTCAAAAACCATTAAATCTACAACTGTAATATTTTTAGGTTAGTATAAGGGACTCGGTAGCTTCTTCGTGGCACATTATAAATTAAATGTTTTTTTTTCAAATTTTTGGTGAAAATTTTTCTGACCAAAGGGTTACCCCAAAAGTGCAGATTTTAATTTTTTTAAATTGCTAACTTTGTAAAACTATATATTATAATAGTCCCTCTCTATCACCATACAAAAGGTTAAGGATAAGTGTTTATAATAATGCCGCGAGAGGCCGCCAAAGTCACTTCAGTTTTGAGTTTTGGCAATTTAAACTTTTATTTATTTCTTACAAACACAAACCTTTAGACCAACTTTTGGGGTCTTTTTTATTTCTTTGTGAGGCAAGCAATAAAAATATAACAATTGTTTTCACGTATATCCAATAGCAAAAAAGTTGACTTTTTTTTGACAAAATTTTAAATTTTTTGAAAATTTACAACTTTTGATTTTATTTTTCTCGATAACCATTACATCTACAACTGTAATATGTTCAGGTTAGTATAAGGGACTCGGTAGCTTCTTTGTGGCATAGTATCAACAAAATGTTTTTTTGAAATTTTTGATAAAAATTTTCCTGACCAAAGGGGTACCCAAAAAGTGCAGTTTTTTAATTTTTTGAAATTGCTAACTTTGTAAAAATATATATTATAATACATTAAATTAAACTTCTCGGGGCCCCCTATATCACCATACAAAAGGTTAAGGATAAGTGTTTATAATAATGCCGCGAGAGGCCGCCAATGTCACTTCAGTTTTGAGTTTTGGCAATTTAAACTTTTATTTATTTCTTATAAACACAAACCTTTAGACCAACTTTTGGGGTCTTTTTTATTACTTTGTGAGGCAAGCAATAAAAATATAACAATTGTTTTGACGTATATCCTATAGCAAAAAAGTTGACTTTTTTTTGACAAAATTTTAAATTTTTTGAAAATTTACAACTTTTGATTTTATTTTTCTCAAAAACCATTAAATCTACAACTGTAATATTTTTAGGTTAGTATAAGGGACTCGGTAGCTTCTTCGTGGCACATTATAAATTAAATGTTTTTTTTTCAAATTTTTGGTGAAAATTTTTCTGACCAAAGGGTTACCCCAAAAGTGCAGATTTAAATTTTTTTAAATTGCTAACTTTGTAAAACTATATATTATAATAGTCCCTCTCTATCACCATACAAAAGGTTAAGGATAAGTGTTTATAATAATGCCGCGAGAGGCCGCCAAAGTCACTTCAGTTTTGAGTTTTGGCAATTTAAACTTTTATTTATTTCTTACAAACACAAACCTTTAGACCAACTTTTGGGGTCTTTTTTATTTCTTTGTGAGGCAAGCAATAAAAATATAACAATTGTTTTCACGTATATCCAATAGCAAAAAAGTTGACTTTTTTTTGACAAAATTTTTAATTTTTTGAAAATTTTCAACTTTTGATTTTATTTTTCTCGAACACCATTACATCTACAACTGTAATATTTTCAGGTTAGTATAAGGGATTCGGTAGCTTCTTTGTGGCACAGTATCAACTAAATGTTTTTTTTGAAATTTTTGACGAAAATTTTCGTGACCAAAGGGGTACCCAAAAAGTGCAGTTTTTTAATTTTTTAAAATTGTTAACTTTGTAAAAATATATATTATAATACATTAAATTAAGCTTCTCGGGCCCCTCTATATAACGATGTAAAAGTTAAAGGACAGGTATTTATAATAATGCCGAGAGAGACCGCTAAAGTCACTTCAGTTTTGAGTTTTGGCAATTTAAACTTTTATTTATTTCTTACAAACACAGACCTTTAGACCAACTTTTGGGGTCTTTTTTATTTCTTTGTGAGGCAAGCAATAAAAATATAACAATTGTTTTGACGTATATCCTATAGCAAAAAAGTTGACTTTTTTTTGACAAAATTTTAAATTTTTTGAAAATTTACAACTTTTGATTTTATTTTTCTCAAAAACCATTAAATCTACAACTGTAATATTTTTAGGTTAGTATAAGGGACTCGGTAGCTTCTTCGTGGCACATTATAAATTAAATGTTTTTTTTTCAAATATTTGGTGAAAATTTTTCTGACCAAAGGGTTACCCCAAAAGTGCAGATTTTAATTTTTTTAAATTGCTAACTTTGTAAAACTATATATTATAATAGTCCCTCTCTATCACCATACAAAAGGTTAAGGATAAGTGTTTATAATAATGCCGCGAGAGGCCGCCAAAGTCACTTCAGTTTTGAGTTTTGGCAATTTAAACTTTTCTTTTTTATTATATTTATTTCTTATAAACACAAACCTTTAGACCTTATAAACACAAACCTTTAGACCAACTTTTGGGGTCTTTTTTATTACTTTGTGAGGCAAGCAATAAAAATATAACAATTGTTTTGACGTATATCCTATAACAAAAAAGTTGACTTTTTTTTGACAAAATTTTAAATTTTTTGAAAATTTACAACTTTTGATTTTATTTTTCTCAAAAACCATTACATCTACAACTGTAATATTTTTAGGTTAGTATAAGGGACTCGGTAGCTTCTTGGTGGCACATTATAAATTAAATGTTTTTTTTTCAAATTTTTGGTGAAAATTTTTCTGGCCAAAGGGTTACCCCAAAAGTGCAGATTTTAATTTTTTTAAATTGCTAACTTTGTAAAACTATATATTATAATAGTCCCTCTCTATCACCATACAAAAGGTTAAGGATAAGTGTTTATAATAATGCCGCGAGAGGCCGCCAAAGTCTCTTCAGTTTTGAGTTTTGGCAATTTAAACTTTTATTTATTTCTTACAAACACAAACCTTTAGACCAACTTTTGGGGTCTTTTTTATTTCTTTGTGAGGCAAGCAATAAAAATATAACAATTGTTTTGACGTATATCCTATAGCAAAAAAGTTGACTTTTTTTTGACAAAATTTTAAATTTTTTGAAAATTTACAACTTTTGATTTTATTTTTCTCAAAAACCATTAAATCTACAACTGTAATATTTTTAGGTTAGTATAAGGGACTCGGTAGCTTCTTCGTGGCACATTATAAATTAAATGTTTTTTTTTCAAATTTTTGGTGAAAATTTTTCTGACCAAAGGGTTACCCCAAAAGTGCAGATTTTAATTTTTTTAAATTGCTAACTTTGTAAAACTATATATTATAATAGTCCCTCTCTATCACCATACAAAAGGTTAAGGATAAGTGTTTATAATAATGCCGCGAGAGGCCGCCAAAGTCACTTCAGTTTTGAGTTTTGGCAATTTAAACTTTTATTTATTTCTTACAAACACAAACCTTTAGACCAACTTTTGGGGTCTTTTTTATTTCTTTGTGAGGCAAGCAATAAAAATATAACAATTGTTTTCACGTATATCCAATAGCAAAAAAGTTGACTTTTTTTTGACAAAATTTTAAATTTTTTGAAAATTTACAACTTTTGATTTTATTTTTCTCGATAACCATTACATCTACAACTGTAATATGTTCAGGTTAGTATAAGGGACTCGGTAGCTTCTTTGTGGCATAGTATCAACAAAATGTTTTTTTGAAATTTTTGATAAAAATTTTCCTGACCAAAGGGGTACCCAAAAAGTGCAGTTTTTTAATTTTTTGAAATTGCTAACTTTGTAAAAATATATATTATAATACATTAAATTAAACTTCTCGGGGCCCCCTATATCACCATACAAAAGGTTAAGGATAAGTGTTTATAATAATGCCGCGAGAGGCCGCCAATGTCACTTCAGTTTTGAGTTTTGGCAATTTAAACTTTTATTTATTTCTTATAAACACAAACCTTTAGACCAACTTTTGGGGTCTTTTTTATTACTTTGTGAGGCAAGCAATAAAAATATAACAATTGTTTTGACGTATATCCTATAGCAAAAAAGTTGACTTTTTTTTGACAAAATTTTAAATTTTTTGAAAATTTACAATTTTTGATTTTATTTTTCTCAAAAACCATTAAATCTACAACTGTAATATTTTTAGGTTAGTATAAGGGACTCGGTAGCTTCTTCGTGGCACATTATAAATTAAATGTTTTTTTTCAAATTTTTGGTGAAAATTTTTCTGACCAAAGGGTTACCCCAAAAGTGCAGATTTTAATTTTTTTAAATTGCTAACTTTGTAAAACTATATATTATAATAGTCCCTCTCTATCACCATACAAAAGGTTAAGGATAAGTGTTTATAATAATGCCGCGAGAGGCCGCCAAAGTCACTTCAGTTTTGAGTTTTGGCAATTTAAACTTTTATTTATTTCTTACAAACACAAACCTTTAGACCAACTTTTGGGGTCTTTTTTATTTCTTTGTGAGGCAAGCAATAAAAATATAACAATTGTTTTCACGTATATCCAATAGCAAAAAAGTTGACTTTTTTTTGACAAAATTTTTAATTTTTTGAAAATTTTCAACTTTTGATTTTATTTTTCTCGAACACCATTACATCTACAACTGTAATATTTTCAGGTTAGTATAAGGGATTCGGTAGCTTCTTTGTGGCACAGTATCAACTAAATGTTTTTTTTGAAATTTTTGACGAAAATTTTCGTGACCAAAGGGGTACCCAAAAAGTGCAGTTTTTTAATTTTTTAAAATTGTTAACTTTGTAAAAATATATATTATAATCCATTAAATTAAGCTTCTCGGGTCCCTCTATTTAACGATGTAAATGTTAAAGGACAGGTATTTATAATAATGCCGAGAGAGACCGCTAAAGTCACTTCAGTTTTGAGTTTTGGCAATTTAAACTTTTATTTATTTCTTACAAACACAAACCTTTAGACCAACTTTTGGGGTCTTTTTTATTTCTTTGTGAGGCAAGCAATAAAAATATAACAATTGTTTTCACGTATATCCAATAGCAAAAAAGTTGACTTTTTTTTGACAAAATTTTTAATTTTTTGAAAATTTTCAACTTTTGATTTTATTTTTCTCGAACACCATTACATCTACAACTGTAATATTTTCAGGTTAGTATAAGGGATTCGGTAGCTTCTTTGTGGCACAGTATCAACTAAATGTTTTTTTTGAAATTTTTGATAAAAATTTTCCTGACCAAAGGGGTACCCAAAAAGTGCAGTTTTTTAATTTTTTAAAATTGTTAACTTTGTAAAAATATATATTATAATACATTAAATTAAGCTTCTCGGGCCCCCTATATCACCATACAAAAGGTTAAGGATAAGTGTTTATAATAATGCCGCGAGAGGCCGCCAATGTCACTTCAGTTTTGAGTTTTGGAAATTTAAACTTTTATTTATTTCTTATAAACACAAACCTTTAGACCAACTTTTGGGGTCTTTTTTATTACTTTGTGAGGCAAGCAATAAAAATATAACAATTGTTTTGACGTATATCCTATAACAAAAAAGTTGACTTTTTCTTGACAAAATTTTAAATTTTTTGAAAATTTACAACTTTTGATTTTATTTTTCTCAAAAACCATTACATCTACAACTGTAATATTTTTAGGTTAGTATAAGGGACTCGGTAGCTTCTTGGTGGCACATTATAAATTAAATGTTTTTTTTTCAAATTTTTGGTGAAAATTTTTCTGGCCAAAGGGTTACCCCAAAAGTGCAGATTTTAATTTTTTTAAATTGCTAACTTTGTAAAACTATATATTATAATAGTCCCTCTCTATCACCATACAAAAGGTTAAGGATAAGTGTTTATAATAATGCCGCGAGAGGCCGCCAAAGTCACTTCAGTTTTGAGTTTTGGCAATTTAAACTTTTATTTATTTCTTACAAACACAAACCTTTAGACCAACTTTTGGGGTCTTTTTTATTTCTTTGTGAGGCAAGCAATAAAAATATAACAATTGTTTTCACGTATATCCAATAGCAAAAAAGTTGACTTTTTTTTCCAAATTTTGAATTTTTTAAAAATTTTCAACTTTTGATTTTACTTTTCTCGATAACCATTACATCTACAACTGTAATATTTTCAGGTTAGTATAAGGGATTCGGTAGCTTCTTTGTGGCACAGTATCAACTAAATGTTTTTTTTGAAATTTTGGACGAAAATTTTCGTGATCAAAGGGGTACCCAAAAAGTGCAGTTTTTTAATTTTTTAAAATTGTTAACTTTGCAAAAATATATATTATAATACATTAAATTAAGCTTCTCGGGCCCCTCTATATAACGATGTAAAAGTTAAAGGACATGTATTTATAATAATGCCGAGAGAGACCGCCAATGTCACTTCAGTTTTGAGTTTTGGCAATTTAAACTTTTATTTATTTCTTATAAACACAAACCTTTAGACCAACTTTTGGGGTCTTTTTTATTACTTTGTGAGGCAAGCAATAAAAATATAACAATTGTTTTGATGTATATCCTATAGCAAAAAAGTTGACTTTTTTTTGACAAAATTTTAAATTTTTTGAAAATTTACAACTTTGGATTTTATTTTTCTCGATAACCATTACATCTACAACTGTAATATGTTCAGGTTAGTATAAGGGACTCGGTAGCTTCTTTGTGGCATAGTATCAACAAAATGTTTTTTTGAAATTTTTGATAAAAATTTTCCTGACCAAAGGGGTACCCAAAAAGTGCAGTTTTTTAATTTTTTTAAATTGCTAACTTTGTAAAAATATATATTATAATACATTAAATTAAACTTCTCGGGGCCCCCTATATCACCATATAAAAGGTTAAGGGCAAGAGTTTATAATATTGCCGCGAGAGGCCGCCAAAGTCACTACAGTTTTGAGTTTTCGCAATTTAAACTTTTATTTATTTCTTACAAACACAAACCTTTAGACCAACTTTTGGGGTCTTTTTTATTTCTTTGTGAGGCAAGCAATAAAAATATAACAATTGTTTTCACGTATATCCAATAGCAAAAAAGTTGACTTTTTTTTGACAAAATTTTTAATTTTTTGAAAATATACAACTTTTGATTTTATTTTTCTCGAACATTATTTCATCTACAACTGTAACATTTTCAGGTTAGTATAAGGGACTCGGTAGCTTCTTCGTGGCACAGTATCAACAATTTTTTTTTTTTTAATTTTTGGTGAAAATTTTCGTGACCAAAGGGATACCCAAAAAGTGCAGTTTTTTAATTTTTTTAAATTGCTAACTATGTAAACATATGTATTATAATACATTAAATTAAGCTTCTCGGGCCCCTCTATATAACGATGTAAAAGTTAAAGGACAGGTATTTATAATAATGCCGAGAGAGACCGCCAAAGTCACTTCAGTTTTGAGTTTTGGCAATTTAAACTTTTATTTATTTCTTACAAACACAAACCTTTAGACCAACTTTTGGGGTCTTTTTTATTTCTTTGTGAGGCAAGCAATAAAAATATAACAATTGTTTTGACGTATATCCAATAGCAAAAAAGTTGACTTTTTTTTCCAAATTTTGAATTTTTTAAAAATTTTCAACTTTTGATTTTACTTTTCTCGATAACCATTACATCTACAACTGTAATATTTTCAGGTTAGTATAAGGGACTCGGTAGCTTCTTTGTGGCACAGTATCAACTAAATGTTTTTTTTGAAATTTTTGATAAAAATTATCCTGACCAAAGGGGTACCCAAAAAGTGCAGTTTTTTAATTTTTTAAAATTGTTAACTTTGTAAAAATATATATTATAATACATTAAATTAAGCTTCTCGGGCCCCCTATATCACCATACAAAAGGTTAAGGGTAAGTGTTTATAATAATGCCGCGAGAGGCCGCCAATGTCACTTCAGTTTTGAGTTTTGGAAATTTAAACTTTTATTTATTTCTTATAAACACAAACCTTTAGACCAACTTTTGGGGTCTTTTTTATTACTTTGTGAGGCAAGCAATAAAAATATAACAATTGTTTTGACGTATATCCTATAACAAAAAAGTTGACTTTTTTTTGACAAAATTTTAAATTTTTTGAAAATTTACAACTTTTGATTTTATTTTTCTCAAAAACCATTACATCTACAACTGTAATATTTTTAGGTTAGTATAAGGGACTCGGTAGCTTCTTGGTGGCACATTATAAATTAAATGTTTTTTTTTCAAATTTTTGGTGAAAATTTTTCTGGCCAAAGGGTTACCCCAAAAGTGCAGATTTTAATTTTTTTAAATTGCTAACTTTGTAAAACTATATATTATAATAGTCCCTCTCTATCACCATACAAAAGGTTAAGGATAAGTGTTTATAATAATGCCGCGAGAGGCCGCCAAAGTCACTTCAGTTTTGAGTTTTGGCAATTTAAACTTTTATTTATTTCTTACAAACACAAACCTTTAGACCAACTTTTGGGGTCTTTTTTATTTCTTTGTGAGGCAAGCAATAAAAATATAACAATTGTTTTCACGTATATCCAATAGCAAAAAAGTTGACATTTTTTTGACAAAATTTTTAATTTTTTGAAAATTTTCAACTTTTGATTTTATTTTTCTCGAACACCATTACATCTACAACTGTAATATTTTCAGGTTAGTATAAGGGACTCGGTAGCTTCTTTGTGGCACAGTATCAACTAAATGTTTTTTTTGAAATTTTTGACGAAAATTTTCGTGACCAAAGGGGTACCCAAAAAGTGCAGTTTTTTAATTTTTTAAAATTGTTAACTTTGTAAAAATATATATTATAATACATTAAATTAAGCTTCTCGGGCCCCTCTATATAACGATGTAAAAGTTAAAGGACAGGTATTTATAATAATGCCGAGAGAGACCGCTAAAGTCACTTCAGTTTTGAGTTTTGGCAATTTAAACTTTTATTTATTTCTTACAAACACAAACCTTTAGACCAACTTTTGGGGTCTTTTTTATTTCTTTGTGAGGCAAGCAATAAAAATATAACAATTGTTTTCACGTATATCCAATAGCAAAAAAGTTGACTTTTTTTTGACAAAATTTTTAATTTTTTGAAAATTTTCAACTTTTGATTTTATTTTTCTCGAACACCATTACATCTACAACTGTAATATTTTCAGGTTAGTATAAGGGATTCGGTAGCTTCTTTGTGGCACAGTATCAACTAAATGTTTTTTTTGAAATTTTTGACGAAAATTTTCGTGACCAAAGGGGTACCCAAAAAGTGCAGTTTTTTAATTTTTTAAAATTGTTAACTTTGTAAAAATATATATTATAATACATTAAATTAAGCTTCTCGGGTCCCTCTATTTAACGATGTAAAAGTTAAAGGACAGGTATTTATAATAATGCCGAGAGAGACCGCTAAAGTCACTTCAGTTTTGAGTTTTGGCAATTTAAACTTTTATTTATTTCTTACAAACACAAACCTTTAGACCAACTTTTGGGGTCTTTTTTATTTCTTTGTGAGGCAAGCAATAAAAATATAATAATTGTTTTCACGTATATCCAATAGCAAAAAAGTTGACTTTTTTTTGACAAAATTTTTAATTTTTTGAAAATTTTCAACTTTTGATTTTATTTTTCTCGAACACCATTACATCTACAACTGTAATATTTTCAGGTTAGTATAAGGGATTCTGTAGCTTCTTTGTGGCACAGTATCAACTAAATGTTTTTTTTTGAAATTTTTGATAAAAATTTTCCTGACCAAAGGGGTACCCAAAAAGTGCAGTTTTTTAATTTTTTAAAATTGTTAACTTTGTAAAAATATATATTATAATACATTAAATTAAGCTTCTCGGGCCCCCTATATCACCATACAAAAGGTTAAGGATAAGTGTTTATAATAATGCCGCGAGAGGCCGCCAATGTCACTTCAGTTTTGAGTTTTGGAAATTTAAACTTTTATTTATTTCTTATAAACACAAACCTTTAGACCAACTTTTGGGGTCTTTTTTATTACTTTGTGAGGCAAGCAATAAAAATATAACAATTGTTTTGACGTATATCCTATAACAAAAAAGTTGACTTTTTTTTGACAAAATTTTAAATTTTTTGAAAATTTACAACTTTTGATTTTATTTTTCTCAAAAACCATTACATCTACAACTGTAATATTTTTAGGTTAGTATAAGGGACTCGGTAGCTTCTTGGTGGCACATTATAAATTAAATGTTTTTTTTTCAAATTTTTGGTGAAAATTTTTCTGGCCAAAGGGTTACCCCAAAAGTGCAGATTTTAATTTTTTTAAATTGCTAACTTTGTAAAACTATATATTATAATAGTCCCTCTCTATCACCATACAAAAGGTTAAGGATAAGTGTTTATAATAATGCCGCGAGAGGCCGCCAAAGTCACTTCAGTTTTGAGTTTTGGCAATTTAAACTTTTATTTATTTCTTACAAACACAAACCTTTAGACCAACTTTTGGGGTCTTTTTTATTTCTTTGTGAGGCAAGCAATAAAAATATAACAATTGTTTTCACGTATATCCAATAGCAAAAAAGTTGACTTTTTTTTGACAAAATTTTTAATTTTTTGAAAATTTTCAACTTTTGATTTTATTTTTCTCGAACACCATTACATCTACAACTGTAATATTTTCAGGTTAGTATAAGGGATTCGGTAGCTTCTTTGTGGCACAGTATCAACTAAATGTTTTTTTTGAAATTTTTGACGAAAATTTTCGTGACCAAAGGGGTACCCAAAAAGTGCAGTTTTTTAATTTTTTAAAATTGTTAACTTTGTAAAAATATATATTATAATACATTAAATTAAGCTTCTCGGGCCCCTCTATATAACGATGTAAAAGTTAAAGGACAGGTATTTATAATAATGCCGAGAGAGACCGCTAAAGTCACTTCAGTTTTGAGTTTTGGCAATTTAAACTTTTATTTATTTCTTACAAACACAGACCTTTAGACCAACTTTTGGGGTCTTTTTTATTTCTTTGTGAGGCAAGCAATAAAAATATAACAATTGTTTTCACGTATATCCAATAGCAAAAAGTTGACTTTTTTTTGACAAAATTTTTAATTTTTTGAAAATTTTCAACTTTTGATTTTATTTTTCTCGAACACCATTACATCTACAACTGTAATATTTTCAGGTTAGTATAAGGGACTCGGTAGCTTCTTTGTGGCACAGTATCAACTAAATGTTTTTTTTGAAATTTTTGACGAAAATTTTCGTGACCAAAGGGTACCCAAAAAGTGCAGTTTTTTAATTTTTTAAAATTGTTAACTTTGTAAAAATATATATTATAATACATTAAATTAAGCTTCTCGGGCCCCTCTATATAACGATGTAAAAGTTAAAGGACAGGTATTTATAATAATGCCGAGAGAGACCGCTAAAGTCACTTCAGTTTTGAGTTTTGGCAATTTAAACTTTTATTTATTTCTTACAAACACAAACCTTTAGACCAACTTTTGGGGTCTTTTTTATTTCTTTGTGAGGCAAGCAATAAAAATATAACAATTGTTTTCACGTATATCCAATAGCAAAAAAGTTGACTTTTTTTTGACAAAATTTTTAATTTTTTGAAAATTTTCAACTTTTGATTTTATTTTTCTCGAACACCATTACATCTACAACTGTAATATTTTCAGGTTAGTATAAGGGATTCGGTAGCTTCTTTGTGGCACAGTATCAACTAAATGTTTTTTTTGAAATTTTTGACGAAAATTTTCGTGACCAAAGGGGTACCCAAAAAGTGCAGTTTTTTAATTTTTTGAAATTGCTAACTTTGTAAAAATATATATTATAATACATTAAATTAAACTTCTCGGGGCCCCCTATATCACCATACAAAAGATTAAGGATAAGTGTTTATAATAATGCCGCGAGAGGCCGCCAATGTCACTTCAGTTTTGAGTTTTGGCAATTTAAACTTTTATTTATTTCTTATAAACACAAACCTTTAGACCAACTTTTGGGGTCTTTTTTATTACTTTGTGAGGCAAGCAATAAAAATATAACAATTGTTTTGACGTATATCCAATAGCAAAAAAGTTGACTTTTTTTTGACAAAATTTTAAATTTTTTGAAAATTTACAACTTTTGATTTTATTTTTCTCAAAAACCATTACATCTACAACTGTAATATTTTTAGGTTAGTATAAGGGACTCGGTAGCTTCTTCGTGGCACATTATAAATTAAATGTTTTTTTTTTTAATTTTTGGTGAAAATTTTTCTGACCAAAGGGTTACCCCAAAAGTGCAGATTTTAATTTTTTTAAATTGCTAACTTTGTAAAAATATATATTATAATACATTAAATTAAACTTCTCGGGTCCCTCTCTATCACCATACAAAAGGTTAAGGATAAGTGTTTATAATAATGCCGCGAGAGGCCGCCAAAGTCACTTCAGTTTTGAGTTTTGGCAATTTAAACTTTTATTTATTTCTTATAAACACAAACCTTTAGACCAACTTTTGGGGTCTTTTTTATTACTTTGTGAGGCAAGCAATAAAAATATAACAATTGTTTTGACGTATATCCAATAGCAAAAAAGTTGACTTTTTTTGACAAAATTTTTAATTTTTTGAAAATTTACAACTTTTGATTTTATTTTTCTCGAACACCATTACATCTACAACTGTAATATTTTCAGGTTAGTATAAGGGACTCGGTAGCTTCTTTGTGGAACAGTATCAACTAAATGATTTTTTTGAAATTTTTGACGAAAATTTTCCTGACCAAAGGGGTACCCAAAAAGTGCAGTTTTTTAATTTTTTTAAATTGTCAACTTTGTAAAAATATATATTATAATACATTAAATTAAGCTTCTCGGGCCCCTCTATATAACGATGTAAAAGTTAAAGGACAGGTATTTATAATAATGCCGAGAGAGACCGCCAAAGTCACTTCAGTTTTGAGTTTTGGCAATTTAAACTTTTATTTATTTCTTACAAACACAAACCTTTAGACCAACTTTTGGGGGTCTTTTTTATTTCTTTGAGAGGCAAGCAATAAAAATATAACAATTGTTTTGACGTATATTCAATAGCAAAAAAGTTTACTTTTTTTTGACAAAATTTTAAATTTTTTGAAAATTTACAACTTTTGATTTTATTTTTCTCAAAAACCATTACATCTACAACTGTAATATTTTCAGGTTAGTATAAGGGATTCGGTAGCTTCTTTGTGGCACAGTATCAACTAAATGTTTTTTTTGAAATTTTTGACGAAAATTTTCGTGACCAAAGGGGTACCCAAAAAGTGCAGTTTTTTAATTTTTTGAAATTGCTAACTTTGTAAAAATATATATTATAATACATTAAATTAAACTTCTCGGGGCCCCCTATATCACCATACAAAAGGTTAAGGATAAGTGTTTATAATAATGCCGCGAGAGGCCGCCAATGTCACTTCAGTTTTGAGTTTTGGTAATTTAAACTTTTATTTATTTCTTATAAACACAAACCTTAACTTTTGGGGTCTTTTTTATTACTTTGTGAGGCAAGCAATAAAAATATAACAATTGTTTTGACGTATATCCTATAGCAAAAAAGTTGACTTTTTTTTGACAAAATTTTAAATTTTTTGAAAATTTACAACTTTTGATTTTATTTTTCTCAAAAACCATTACATCTACAACTGTAATATTTTTAGGTTAGTATAACGGACTCGGTAGCTTCTTCGTAGCACATTATAAATTAAATGTTTTTTTTTTCAAATTTTTGGTGAAAATTTTTCTGACCAAAGAGTTACCCCAAAAGTGCAGATTTTAATTTTTTTAAATTGCTAACTTTGTAAAAATATATATTATAATACATTAAATTAAACTTCTCGGGGCCCCCTATATCACCATACAAAAGGTTAAGGATAAGTGTTTATAATAATGCCGCGAGAGGCCGCCAATGTCACTTCAGTTTTGAGTTTTGGCAATTTAAACTTTTATTTATTTATTTCTTATAAACACAAACCTTTAGACCAACTTTTGGGGTCTTTTTTATTACTTTGTGAGGCAAGCAATAAAAATATAACAATTGTTTTGACGTATATCCTATAGCAAAAAAGTTGACTTTTTTTTGACAAAATTTTAAATTTTTTGAAAATTTACAACTTTTGATTTTATTTTTCTCAAAAACCATTACATCTACAACTGTAATATTTTCAGGTTAGTATAAGGGATTCGGTAGCTTCTTTGTGGCACAGTATCAACTAAATGTTTTTTTTTGAAATTTTGGACGAAAATTTTCGTGATCAAAGGGGTACCCAAAAAGTGCAGTTTTTTAATTTTTTAAAATTGTTAACTTTGTAAAAATATATATTATAATACATTAAATTAAGCTTCTCGGGCCCCTCTATATAACGATGTAAAAGTTAAACGACAGGTATTTATAATAATGCCGAGAGAGACCGCTAAAGTCACTTCAGTTTTGAGTTTTGGCAATTTAAACTTTTATTTATTTCTTACAAACACAAACCTTTAGACCAACTTTTGGGGTCTTTTTTATTTCTTTGTGAGGCAAGCAATAAAAATATAACAATTGTTTTCACGTATATCCAATAGCAAAAAAGTTGACTTTTTTTTGACAAAATTTTTAATTTTTTGAAAATTTTCAACTTTTGATTTTATTTTTCTCGAACACCATTACATCTACAACTGTAATATTTTCAGGGTAGTATAAGGGACTCGGTAGCTTCTTTGTGGCACAGGATCAACTAAATGTTTTTTTTGAAATTTTTGACGAAAATTTTCCTGACCAAAGGGGTACCCAAAAAGTGCAGTTTTTTAATTTTTTTAAATTGTTAACTTTGCAAAAATATATATTATAATACATTAAATTAAGCTTCTCGGGCCCCTCTATATAACGATGTAAAAGTTAAAGGACAGGTATTTATAATAATGCCGAGAGAGACCGCCAAAGTCACTTCAGTTTTGAGTTTTGGCAATTTAAACTTTTATTTATTTCTTACAAACACAAACCTTTAGACCAACTTTTGGGGTCTTTTTTATTTCTTTGTGAGGCAAGCAATAAAAATATAACAATTGTTTTCACGTATATCCAATAGCAAAAAAGTTGACTTTTTTTTCCAAATTTTGAATTTTTTAAAAATTTTCAACTTTTGATTTTACTTTTCTCGATAACCATTACATCTACAACTGTAATATTTTCAGGTTAGTATAAGGGATTCGGTAGCTTCTTTGTGGCACAGTATCAACTAAATGTTTTTTTTGAAATTTTGGACGAAAATTTTCGTGATCAAAGGGGTACCCAAAAAGTGCAGTTTTTTAATTTTTTAAAATTGTTAACTTTGCAAAAATATATATTATAATACATTAAATTAAGCTTCTCGGGCCCCTCTATATAACGATGTAAAAGTTAAAGGACATGTATTTATAATAATGCCGAGAGAGACCGCCAATGTCACTTCAGTTTTGAGTTTTGGCAATTTAAACTTTTATTTATTTCTTATAAACACAAACCTTTAGACCAACTTTTGGGGTCTTTTTTATTACTTTGTGAGGCAAGCAATAAAAATATAACAATTGTTTTGATGTATATCCTATAGCAAAAAAGTTGACTTTTTTTTGACAAAATTTTAAATTTTTTGAAAATTTACAACTTTGGATTTTATTTTTCTCGATAACCATTACATCTACAACTGTAATATGTTCAGGTTAGTATAAGGGACTCGGTAGCTTCTTTGTGGCATAGTATCAACAAAATGTTTTTTTGAAATTTTTGATAAAAATTTTCCTGACCAAAGGGGTACCCAAAAAGTGCAGTTTTTTAATTTTTTTAAATTGCTAACTTTGTAAAAATATATATTATAATACATTAAATTAAACTTCTCGGGGCCCCCTATATCACCATATAAAAGGTTAAGGGCAAGAGTTTATAATATTGCCGCGAGAGGCCGCCAAAGTCACTACAGTTTTGAGTTTTCGCAATTTAAACTTTTATTTATTTCTTACAAACACAAACCTTTAGACCAACTTTTGGGGTCTTTTTTATTTCTTTGTGAGGCAAGCAATAAAAATATAACAATTGTTTTCACGTATATCCAATAGCAAAAAAGTTGACTTTTTTTTGACAAAATTTTTAATTTTTTGAAAATATACAACTTTTGATTTTATTTTTCTCGAACATTATTTCATCTACAACTGTAACATTTTCAGGTTAGTATAAGGGACTCGGTAGCTTCTTCGTGGCACAGTATCAACAATTTTTTTTTTTTTTAATTTTTGGTGAAAATTTTCGTGACCAAAGGGATACCCAAAAAGTGCAGTTTTTTAATTTTTTTAAATTGCTAACTTTGTAAACATATGTATTATAATACATTAAATTAAGCTTCTCGGGCCCCTCTATATAACGATGTAAAAGTTAAAGGACAGGTATTTATAATAATGCCGAGAGAGACCGCCAAAGTCACTTCAGTTTTGAGTTTTGGCAATTTAAACTTTTATTTATTTCTTACAAACACAAACCTTTAGACCAACTTTTGGGGTCTTTTTTATTTCTTTGTGAGGCAAGCAATAAAAATATAACAATTGTTTTGACGTATATCCAATAGCAAAAAAGTTGACTTTTTTTTCCAAATTTTGAATTTTTTAAAAATTTTCAACTTTTGATTTTACTTTTCTCGATAACCATTACATCTACAACTGTAATATTTTCAGGTTAGTATAAGGGACTCGGTAGCTTCTTTGTGGCACAGTATCAACTAAATGTTTTTTTTGAAATTTTTGATGAAAATTTTCCTGACCAAAGGGGTACCCAAAAAGTGCAGTTTTTTAATTTTTTTAAATTGCTAACTTTGTAAAAATATATATTATAATACATTAAATTAAACTTCTCGGGGCCCCCTATCACCATATAAAAGGTTAAGGGCAAGAGTTTATAATATTGCCGCGAGAGGCCGCCAAAGTCACTACAGTTTTGAGTTTTCGCAATTTAAACTTTTATTTATTTCTTACAAGCACAACCCTTTAGGCCAACTTTTGGAGTCTTTTTTATTACTTTGTGAGGCAAGCAATAAAAATATAACAATTGTTTTGACGTATATCCTATAGCAAAAAAGTTGACTTTTTTTTGACAAAATTTTAAATTTTTTGAAAATTTACAACTTTTGATTTTATTTTTCTCGATAACCATTACATCTACAACTGTAATATGTTCAGGTTAGTATAAGGGACTCGGTAGCTTCTTTGTGGCATAGTATCAACAAAATGTTTTTTTGAAATTTTTGATAAAAATTTTCCTGACCAAAGGGGTACCCAAAAAGTGCAGTTTTTTAATTTTTTGAAATTGCTAACTTTGTAAAAATATATATTATAATACATTAAATTAAACTTCTCGGGGCCCCCTATATCACCATACAAAAGGTTAAGGATAAGTGTTTATAATAATGCCGCGAGAGGCCGCCAATGTCACTTCAGTTTTGAGTTTTGGCAATTTAAACTTTTATTTATTTTTTATAAACACAAACCTTTAGACCAACTTTTGGGGTCTTTTTTATTACTTTGTGAGGCAAGCAATAAAAATATAACAATTGTTTTGACGTATATCCTATAGCAAAAAAGTTGACTTTTTTTTGACAAAATTTTAAATTTTTTGAAAATTTACAACTTTTGATTTTATTTTTCTCAAAAACCATTAAATCTACAACTGTAATATTTTTAGGTTAGTATAAGGGACTCGGTAGCTTCTTCGTGGCACATTATAAATTAAATGTTTTTTTTTCAAATTTTTGGTGAAAATTTTTCTGACCAAAGGGTTACCCCAAAAGTGCAGATTTTAATTTTTTTAAATTGCTAACTTTGTAAAACTATATATTATAATAGTCCCTCTCTATCACCATACAAAAGGTTAAGGATAAGTGTTTATAATAATGCCGCGAGAGGCCGCCAAAGTCACTTCAGTTTTGAGTTTTGGCAATTTAAACTTTTATTTATTTCTTACAAACACAAACCTTTAGACCAACTTTTGGGGTCTTTTTTATTTCTTTGTGAGGCAAGCAATAAAAATATAACAATTGTTTTCACGTATATCCAATAGCAAAAAAGTTGACTTTTTTTTGACAAAATTTTAAATTTTTTGAAAATTTACAACTTTTGATTTTATTTTTCTCGATAACCATTACATCTACAACTGTAATATGTTCAGGTTAGTATAAGGGACTCGGTAGCTTCTTTGTGGCATAGTATCAACAAAATGTTTTTTTGAAATTTTTGATAAAAATTTTCCTGACCAAAGGGGTACCCAAAAAGTGCAGTTTTTTAATTTTTTGAAATTGCTAACTTTGTAAAAATATATATTATAATACATTAAATTAAACTTCTCGGGGCCCCCTATATCACCATACAAAAGGTTAAGGATAAGTGTTTATAATAATGCCGCGAGAGGCCGCCAATGTCACTTCAGTTTTGAGTTTTGGTAATTTAAACTTTTATTTATTTCTTATAAACACAAACCTTAACTTTTGGGGTCTTTTTTATTACTTTGTGAGGCAAGCAATAAAAATATAACAATTGTTTTGACGTATATCCTATAGCAAAAAAGTTGACTTTTTTTTGACAAAATTTTAAATTTTTTGAAAATTTACAACTTTTGATTTTATTTTTCTCAAAAACCATTACATCTACAACTGTAATATTTTTAGGTTAGTATAACGGACTCGGTAGCTTCTTCGTAGCACATTATAAATTAAATTTTTTTTTTTTTTCAAATTTTTGGTGAAAATTTTTCTGACCAAAGGGTTACCCCAAAAGTGCAGATTTTAATTTTTTTAAATTGCTAACTTTGTAAAAATATATATTATAATACATTAAATTAAACTTCTCGGGTCCCTCTCTATCACCATACAAAAGGTTAAGGATAAGTGTTTATAATAATGCCGCGAGAGGCCGCCAAAGTCACTTCAGTTTTGAGTTTTGGCAATTTAAACTTTTATTTATTTCTTACAAACATAAACCTTTAGACCAACTTTTGGGGTCTTTTTTATTTCTTTGTGAGGCAAACAATAAAAGTATAACAATTGTTTTGACGTATATTCAATAGCAAAAAAGTTGACTTATTTTTGACAAAATTTTTAATTTTTTGAAAATATACAACTTTTGATTTTATTTTTCTCGAACACCATTACATCTACAACTGTAATATTTTCAGGTTAGTATAAGGGAATCGGTAACTTCTTTGTGGCACAGTATCAACTAAATGTTTTTTTTGAAATTTTTGACGAAAATTTTCCTGAACAAAGGGGTACCCAAAAAGTGCAGTTTTTTACTTTTTTTAAATTGTTAACTTTGTAAAAATATACATTTTAATACATTAAATTAAGCTTCTCGGGCCCCTTTATATAACGATGTAAAAGTTAAAGGACAGGTATTTATAATAATGCCGAGAGAGACCGCCAAAGTCACTTCAGTTTTGAGTTTTGGCAATTTAAACTTTTATTTATTTCTTACAAACACAAACCTTTAGGCCAACTTTTGGAGTCTTTTTTATTACTTTGTGAGGCAAGCAATAAAAATAGCAAAAAAGTTGACTTTTTTTTGACAAAATTTTAAATTTTTTGAAAATTTACAACTTTTGATTTTATTTTTCTCAAAAACCATTACATCTACAACTGCAATATTTTTAGGTTAGTATAAGGGACTCGGTAGCTTCTTCGTAGCACATTATAAATTAAATGTTTTTTTTTCAAATTTTTGGTGAAAATTTTTCTGACCAAAGGGTTACCCCAAAAGTGCAGATTTTAATTTTTTTAAATTGCTAACTTTGTAAAAATATTATATTAATATTAAATTAATTATATTATTATATATTAAATTAAACTTCTCGGGTCCCTCTCTATCACCATACAAAAGGTTAAGGATAAGTGTTTATAATAATGCCGCGAGAGGCCGCCAAAGTCACTTCAGTTTTGAGTTTTGGCAATTTAAACTTTTATTTATTTCTTACAAACATAAACCTTTAGACCAACTTTTGGGGTCTTTTTTATTTCTTTGTGAGGCAAACAATAAAAGTATAACAATTGTTTTGACGTATATTCAATAGCAAAAAAGTTGACTTTTTTTTTCAAAATTTTGAATTTTTGAAAATTTTCAACTTTTGATTTTACTTTTCTCGGTAACCATTACATCTACAACTGTAATATTTTCAGGTTAGTATAAGGGATTCGGTAGCTTCTTTGTGGCATAGTATCAACAAAATGTTTTTTTGAAATTTTTGATGAAAATTTTCCTGACCAAAGGAGTACCCAAAAAGTGCAGTTTTTTAATTTTTTTAAATTGCTAACTTTGTAAAAATATATATTATAATACATTAAATTAAACTTCTCGGGGCCCCCTATATCACCGTACAAAAGGTTAAGGATAAGTGTTTATAATAATGCCGCGAGAGGCCGCCAATGTCACTTCAGTTTTGAGTTTTGGTAATTTAAACTTTTATTTATTTCTTATAAACACAAACCTTAACTTTTGGGGTCTTTTTTATTACTTTGTGAGGCAAGCAATAAAAATATAACAATTGTTTTGACGTATATCCTATAGCAAAAAAGTTGACTTTTTTTTGACAAAATTTTAAATTTTTTGAAAATTTACAACTTTTGATTTTATTTTTCTCAAAAACCATTACATCTACAACTGTAATATTTTTAGGTTAGTATAAGGGACTCGGTAGCTTCTTCGTAGCACATTATAAATTAAATGTTTTTTTTTCAAATTTTTGGTGAAAATTTTTCTGACCAAAGGGTTACCCCAAAAGTGCAGATTTTAATTTTTTTAAATTGCTAACTTTGTAAAAATATTATATTAATATTAAATTAATTATATTATTATATATTAAATTAAACTTCTCGGGTCCCTCTCTATCACCATGTTTTTTTGAAATTTTTGATGAAAATTTTCCTGACCAAAGAGGTACCCAAAAAGTGCAGTTTTTTAATTTTTTTAAATTGCTAACTTTGTAAAAATATATATTATAATACATTAAATTAAACTTCTCGGGGCCCCCTATATCACCATATAAAATGTTAAGGACAAGAGTTTATAATATAGCCGCGAGAGGCCGCCAAAGTCACTACAGTTTTGAGTTTTGGCAATTTAAACTTTTATTTATTTCTTACAAGCACAAACCTTTAGGCCAACTTTTGGAGTCTTTTTTATTACTTTGTGAGGCAAACAATAAAAGTATAACAATTGTTTTGACGTATATCCAATAGCAAAAAAATTGACTTATTTTTGACAAAATTTTTAATTTTTTGAAAATATACAACTTTTGATTTTATTTTTCTCGAACACCATTACATCTACAACTGTAATATTTTCAGGTTAGTATAAGGGAATCGGTAGCTTCTTTGTGGCACAGTATCAACTAAATGTTTTTTTTGAAATTTTTGACGAAAATTTTCCTGACCAAAGGGGTACCCAAAAAGTGCAGTTTTTTACTTTTTTTAAATTGCTAACTTTGTAAAAATATATATTATAATACATTAAATTAAACTTCTCGGGGCCCCCTATATCACCATATAAAAGGTTAAGGGCAAGAGTTTATAATATTGCCGCGAGAGGCCGCCAAAGTCACTACAGTTTTGAGTTTTCGCAATTTAAACTTTTATTTATTTCTTACAAGCACAACCCTTTAGGCCAACTTTTGGAGTCTTTTTTATTACTTTGTGAGGCAAGCAATAAAAATATAACAATTGTTTTGACGTATATCCTATAGCAAAAAAGTTGACTTTTTTTTGACAAAATTTTAAATTTTTTGAAAATTTACAACTTTTGATTTTATTATTCTCAAAAACCATTACATCTACAACTGTAATATTTTTAGGTTAGTATAAGGGACTCGGTAGCTTCTTCGTGGCACATTATAAATTAAATGTTTTTTTTTTAATTTTTGGTGAAAATTTTTCTGACCAAAGGGTTATCCCAAAAGTGCAGATTTTAATTTTTTTAAATTGCTAACTTTGTAAAAATATATATTATAATACATTAAATTAAACTTCTCGGGTCTCTCTCTATCACCATACACAAGGTTAAGGATAAGTGTTTATAATAATGCCGCGAGAGGCCGCCAAAGTCACTTCAGTTTTGAGTTTTGGCAATTTAAACTTTTATTTATTTCTTATAAACACAAACCTTTAGACCAACTTTTGGGGTCTTTTTTATTACTTTGTGAGGCAAGCAATAAAAATATAACAATTGTTTTGACGTATATCCAATAGCAAAAAAGTTGACTTTTTTTTGACAAAATTTTTAATTTTTTGAAAATTTACAACTTTTGATTTTATTTTTCTCGAACACCATTACATCTACAACTGTAATATTTTCAGGTTAGTATAAGGGACTCGGTAGCTTCTTTGTGGAACAGTATCAACTAAATGATTTTTTTGAAATTTTTGACGAAAATTTTCCTGACCAAAGGGGTACCCAAAAAGTGCAGTTTTTTAATTTTTTTAAATTGTTAACTTTGTGAAAATATATATTATAATACATTAAATTAAGCTTCTCGGGCCCCTCTATATAACGATGTAAAAGTTAAAGGACAGGTATTTATAATAATGCCGAGAGAGACCGCCAAAGTCACTTCAGTTTTGAGTTTTGGCAATTTAAACTTTTATTTATTTCTTACAAACACAAACCTTTAGACCAACTTTTGGGGTCTTTTATTTCTTTGAGAGGCAAGCAATAAAAATATAACAATTGTTTTGACGTATATTCAATAGCAAAAAAGTTGACTTTTTTTGACAAAATTTTAAATTTTTTGAAAATTTACAACTTTTTATTTTATTTTTCTCAAAAACCATTACATCTACAACTGTAATATTTTTAGGTTAGTATAAGGGACTCGGTAGCTTCTTCGTGGCACATTATAAATTAAATGTTTTTTTTTAAATTTTTGGTGAAAATTTTTCTGACCAAAGGGTTACCCCAAAAGTGCAGATTTTAATTTTTTTAAATTGCTAACTTTGTAAAAATATATATTATAATACATTAAATTAAACTTCTCGGGTCTCTCTCTATCACCATACACAAGGTTAAGGATAAGTGTTTATAATAATGCCGCGAGAGGCCGCCAAAGTCACTTCAGTTTTGAGTTTTGGCAATTTAAACTTTTATTTATTTCTTATAAACACAAACCTTTAGACCAACTTTTGGGGTCTTTTTTATTACTTTGTGAGGCAAGCAATAAAAATATAACAATTGTTTTGACGTATATCCAATAGCAAAGAAGTTGACTTTTTTTTGACAAAATTTTTAATTTTTTGAAAATTTACAACTTTTGATTTTATTTTTCTCGAACACCATTACATCTACAACTGTAATATTTTCAGGTTAGTATAAGGGACTCGGTAGCTTCTTTGTGGAACAGTATCAACTAAATGATTTTTTTGAAATTTTTGACGAAAATTTTCCTGACCAAAGGGGTACCCAAAAAGTGCAGTTTTTTAATTTTTTTAAATTGTTAACTTTGTGAAAATATATATTATAATACATTAAATTAAGCTTCTCGGGCCCCTCTATATAACGATGTAAAAGTTAAAGGACAGGTATTTATAATAATGCCGAGAGAGACCGCCAAAGTCACTTCAGTTTTGAGTTTTGGCAATTTAAACTTTTATTTATTTCTTACAAACACAAACCTTTAGACCAACTTTTGGGGTCTTTTTTATTTCTTTGAGAGGCAAGCAATAAAAATATAACAATTGTTTTGACGTATATTCAATAGCAAAAAAGTTGACTTTTTTTGACAAAATTTTAAATTTTTTGAAAATTTACAACTTTTTATTTTATTTTTCTCAAAAACCATTACATCTACAACTGTAATATTTTTAGGTTAGTATAAGGGACTCGGTAGCTTCTTCGTGGCACATTATAAATTAAATGTTTTTTTTTTAAATTTTTGGTGAAAATTTTTCTGACCAAAGGGTTACCCCAAAAGTGCAGATTTTAATTTTTTTAAATTGCTAACTTTGTAAAAATATATATTATAATACATTAAATTAAACTTCTCGGGTCCCTCTCTATCACCATACAAAAGGTTAAGGATAAGTGTTTATAATAATGCCGCGAGAGGCCGCCAAAGTCACTTCAGTTTTGAGTTTTGGCAATTTAAACTTTTATTTATTTCTTATAAACACAAACCTTTAGACCAACTTTTGGGGTCTTTTTTATTACTTTGTGAGGCAAGCAATAAAAATATAACAATTGTTTTGACGTATATCCAATAGCAAAAAAGTTGACTTTTTTTTGACAAAATTTTTAATTTTTTGAAAATTTACAACTTTTGATTTTATTTTTCTCGAACACCATTACATCTACAACTGTAATATTTTCAGGTTAGTATAAGGGACTCGGTAGCTTCTTTGTGGAACAGTATCAACTAAATGATTTTTTTGAAATTTTTGACGAAAATTTTCCTGACCAAAGGGGTACCCAAAAAGTGCAGTTTTTTAATTTTTTTAAATTGTTAACTTTGTGAAAATATATATTATAATACATTAAATTAAGCTTCTCGGGCCCCTCTATATAACGATCTAAAAGTTAAAGGACAGGTATTTATAATAATGCCGAGAGAGACCGCCAAAGTCACTTCAGTTTTGAGTTTTGGCAATTTAAACTTTTATTTATTTCTTACAAACACAAACCTTTAGACCAACTTTTGGGGTCTTTTTTATTTCTTTGAGAGGCAAGCAATAAAAATATAACAATTGTTTTGACGTATATCCTATAGCAAAAAAGTTGACTTTTTTTTGACAAAATTTTAAATTTTTTGAAAATTTACAACTTTTGATTTTATTATTCTCAAAAACCATTACATCTACAACTGTAATATTTTTAGGTTAGTATAAGGGACTCGGTAGCTTCTTCGTGGCACATTATAAATTAAATGTTTTTTTTTTTAATTTTTGGTGAAAATTTTTCTGACCAAAGGGTTACCCCAAAAGTGCAGATTTTAATTTTTTTAAATTGCTAACTTTGTAAAAATATATATTATAATACATTAAATTAAACTTCTCGGGTCTCTCTCTATCACCATACACAAGGTTAAGGATAAGTGTTTATAATAATGCCGCGAGAGGCCGCCAAAGTCACTTCAGTTTTGAGTTTTGGCAATTTAAACTTTTATTTATTTCTTATAAACACAAACCTTTAGACCAACTTTTGGGGTCTTTTTTATTACTTTGTGAGGCAAGCAATAAAAATATAACAATTGTTTTGACGTATATCCAATAGCAAAAAAGTTGACTTTTTTTTGACAAAATTTTTAATTTTTTGAAAATTTACAACTTTTGATTTTATTTTTCTCGAACACCATTACATCTACAACTGTAATATTTTCAGGTTAGTATAAGGGACTCGGTAGCTTCTTTGTGGAACAGTATCAACTAAATGATTTTTTTGAAATTTTTGACGAAAATTTTCCTGACCAAAGGGGTACCCAAAAAGTGCAGTTTTTTAATTTTTTTAAATTGTTAACTTTGTGAAAATATATATTATAATACATTAAATTAAGCTTCTCGGGCCCCTCTATATAACGATGTAAAAGTTAAAGGACAGGTATTTATAATAATGCCGAGAGAGACCGCCAAAGTCACTTCAGTTTTGAGTTTTGGCAATTTAAACTTTTATTTATTTCTTACAAACACAAACCTTTAGACCAACTTTTGGGGTCTTTTTTATTTCTTTGAGAGGCAAGCAATAAAAATATAACAATTGTTTTGACGTATATTCAATAGCAAAAAAGTTGACTTTTTTTGACAAAATTTTAAATTTTTTGAAAATTTACAACTTTTTATTTTATTTTTCTCAAAAACCATTACATCTACAACTGTAATATTTTTAGGTTAGTATAAGGGACTCGGTAGCTTCTTCGTGGCACATTATAAATTAAATGTTTTTTTTTAAATTTTTGGTGAAAATTTTTCTGACCAAAGGGTTACCCCAAAAGTGCAGATTTTAATTTTTTTAAATTGCTAACTTTGTAAAAATATATATTATAATACATTAAATTAAACTTCTCGGGTCTCTCTCTATCACCATACACAAGGTTAAGGATAAGTGTTTATAATAATGCCGCGAGAGGCCGCCAAAGTCACTTCAGTTTTGAGTTTTGGCAATTTAAACTTTTATTTATTTCTTATAAACACAAACCTTTAGACCAACTTTTGGGGTCTTTTTTATTACTTTGTGAGGCAAGCAATAAAAATATAACAATTGTTTTGACGTATATCCAATAGCAAAAAAGTTGACTTTTTTTTGACAAAATTTTTAATTTTTTGAAAATTTACAACTTTTGATTTTATTTTTCTCGAACACCATTACATCTACAACTGTAATATTTTCAGGTTAGTATAAGGGACTCGGTAGCTTCTTTGTGGAACAGTATCAACTAAATGATTTTTTTGAAATTTTTGACGAAAATTTTCCTGACCAAAGGGGTACCCAAAAAGTGCAGTTTTTTAATTTTTTTAAATTGTTAACTTTGTGAAAATATATATTATAATACATTAAATTAAGCTTCTCGGGCCCCTCTATATAACGATGTAAAAGTTAAAGGACAGGTATTTATAATAATGCCGAGAGAGACCGCCAAAGTCACTTCAGTTTTGAGTTTTGGCAATTTAAACTTTTATTTATTTCTTACAAACACAAACCTTTAGACCAACTTTTGGGGTATTTTTTATTTCTTTGAGAGGCAAGCAATAAAAATATAACAATTGTTTTGACGTATATTCAATAGCAAAAAAGTTGACTTTTTTTGACAAAATTTTAAATTTTTTGAAAATTTACAACTTTTTATTTTATTTTTCTCAAAAACCATTACATCTACAACTGTAATATTTTTAGGTTAGTATAAGGGACTCGGTAGCTTCTTCGTGGCACATTATAAATTAAATGTTTTTTTTTTTAATTTTTGGTGAAAATTTTTCTGACCAAAGGGTTACCCCAAAAGTGCAGATTTTAATTTTTTTAAATTGCTAACTTTGTAAAAATATATATTATAATACATTAAATTAAACTTCTCGGGTCCCTCTCTATCACCATACAAAAGGTTAAGGATAAGTGTTTATAATAATGCCGCGAGAGGCCGCCAAAGTCACTTCAGTTTTGAGTTTTGGCAATTTAAACTTTTATTTATTTCTTATAAACACAAACCTTTAGACCAACTTTTGGGGTCTTTTTTATTACTTTGTGAGGCAAGCAATAAAAATATAACAATTGTTTTGACGTATATCCAATAGCAAAAAAGTTGACTTTTTTTTGACAAAATTTTTAATTTTTTGAAAATTTACAACTTTTGATTTTATTTTTCTCGAACACCATTACATCTACAACTGTAATATTTTCAGGTTAGTATAAGGGACTCGGTAGCTTCTTTGTGGAACAGTATCAACTAAATGATTTTTTTGAAATTTTTGACGAAAATTTTCCTGACCAAAGGGGTACCCAAAAAGTGCAGTTTTTTAATTTTTTTAAATTGTTAACTTTGTGAAAATATATATTATAATACATTAAATTAAGCTTCTCGGGCCCCTCTATATAACGATCTAAAAGTTAAAGGACAGGTATTTATAATAATGCCGAGAGAGACCGCCAAAGTCACTTCAGTTTTGAGTTTTGGCAATTTAAACTTTTATTTATTTCTTACAAACACAAACCTTTAGACCAACTTTTGGGGTCTTTTTTATTTCTTTGAGAGGCAAGCAATAAAAATATAACAATTGTTTTGACGTATATTCAATAGCAAAAAAGTTGACTTTTTTTGACAAAATTTTAAATTTTTTGAAAATTTACAACTTTTTATTTTATTTTTCTCAAAAACCATTACATCTACAACTGTAATATTTTTAGGTTAGTATAAGGGACTCGGTAGCTTCTTCGTGGCACATTATAAATTAAATGTTTTTTTTTTTAATTTTTGGTGAAAATTTTTCTGACCAAAGGGTTACCCCAAAAGTGCAGATTTTAATTTTTTTAAATTGCTAACTTTGTAAAAATATATATTATAATACATTAAATTAAACTTCTCGGGTCCCCTCTCTATCACCATACAAAAGGTTAAGGATAAGTGTTTATAATAATGCCGCGAGAGGCCGCCAAAGTCACTTCAGTTTTGAGTTTTGGCAATTTAAACTTTTATTTATTTCTTATAAACACAAACCTTTAGACCAACTTTTGGGGTCTTTTTTATTACTTTGTGAGGCAAGCAATAAAAATATAACAATTGTTTTGACGTATATCCAATAGCAAAAAAGTTGACTTTTTTTTGACAAAATTTTTAATTTTTTGAAAATTTACAACTTTTGATTTTATTTTTCTCGAATACCATTACATCTACAACTGTAATATTTTCAGGTTAGTATAAGGGACTCGGTAGCTTCTTTGTGGAACAGTATCAACTAAATGATTTTTTTGAAATTTTTGACGAAAATTTTCCTGACCAAAGGGGTACCCAAAAAGTGCAGTTTTTTAATTTTTTTAAATTGTTAACTTTGTGAAAATATATATTATAATACATTAAATTAAGCTTCTCGGGCCCCTCTATATAACGATCTAAAAGTTAAAGGACAGGTATTTATAATAATGCCGAGAGAGACCGCCAAAGTCACTTCAGTTTTGAGTTTTGGCAATTTAAACTTTTATTTATTTCTTACAAACACAAACCTTTAGACCAACTTTTGGGGTCTTTTTTATTTCTTTGAGAGGCAAGCAATAAAAATATAACAATTATTTTGACGTATATTCAATAGCAAAAAAGTTGACTTTTTTTGACAAAATTTTAAATTTTTTGAAAATTTACAACTTTTTATTTTATTTTTCTCAAAAACCATTACATCTACAACTGTAATATTTTTAGGTTAGTATAAAGGACTCGGTAGCTTCTTCGTGGCACATTATAAATTAAATGTTTTTTTTTCAAATTTTTGGTGAAAATTTTTCTGACCAAAGGGTTACCCCAAAAGTGCAGATTTTAATTTTTTTAAATTGCTAACTTTGTAAAAATATATATAATAATACATTAAATTAAACTTCTCGGGTCCCTCTCTATCACCATACAAAAGGTTAAGGATTAGTGTTTATAATAATGCCGCGAGAGGCCGCCAAAGTCACTTCAGTTTTGAGTTTTGGCAATTTAAACTTTTATTTATTTCTTACAAACACAAACCTTTAGACCAACTTTTGGGGTCTTTTTTATTTCTTTGTGAGGCAAGCAATAAAAATATAACAATTGTTTTGACGTATATCCAATTGCAAAAAAATTGACTTTTTTGATAAAATTTTTAATTTTTTCGAAAAGTAATACCTTACGTTTCCGATGGGCCATCCTTTATGTTAAATAATTAAAAAAGCAGGTATTAAATAAAAATATCTCTACAAGGTTTGATTAGTCTTTTAAAAAAAAGTCTGTATTAATCCCGCCACAATACACACATCCAATGCTAATAAACAAGAAATCAGCTAAAAAAAGAAATGTGTGTATCCAAAAAACGTGTATCGCTTAGCCCGTTTATCGGCCAATATTACAAATAGTTATTAATTTCAATAGCAAAAATTGCATTGCACAAAAGCGCACAGCGACAGCCGATCGACGTGGAGTCGAAGGAATAAAAGCGCGCGATACGATGTTCAATAATTCATTCATTCATAAACCTGGCCCGGTATTGGGATTCTCATTCAAGCTATTCTGAAAACGGCAGCGGCCATTTATTAAGTCCCCGACTGTACCTCGTTGTGCGAAGAAAAAGTAGTGATTTTCTATAAATTAAAAAAACTAAAACTTGTTTAGAAAATAAGAATAAACACGCCATTTTGAAGAATCAAGTATGATTCTGTCCACCATCTTAAATTTTAAGAAGGCGATACATTTTTATCATTGTATTTAAAAAGCTATCAATTCCCACCAAAATGTTTTTTATTTCATCAAAATTGGTTTAGTAGTAATGAATTTATAAGGAAATACATGCAGACATGATTGGCAAGGCAATTGTATAATATTCAAAACAATGGTTGAAACAAAAATATTTTTTTTAGTACCACCGAACCGATTTTGCTGATTCGTATCTTGTTGTGCGTGGCAAGAATGCTGTTTTTTACTGATTTCAAAAAATAATTAAAGCATGTTCGCAACACAAGAATAAACGAGCATCTTTAAAGGGTACAATTTTATTTCGTTCGCCATCTTGGATTTTGAAATGGCGGACAAAAAATTATATATAGTCAAAACTCTGATTAAGTCTCTGCCAAGCGCAGTTGGTCCCATTAAAATCAATGGTAGAGCTCAAAAGTTATAATAAAAAAAAATGTCCGGTTTTTTTTGGCCCACGCGGTATATATATATATATATATATATATATATATATATATATATATGTATATATAATATATTATATCTAAATCAGTCTATAACGTTCTCCGCCGTCTTCTTATTCTAAGCCTCCATTGGTCTCGGTTGGTCCAAAGATTCCCATACCACCTAAGTTGGTTAATTTGTGTTTAACATCCATAATTTCTCGAATTCTCTCATTTCTTTTCAAGTTTTGATTTTCCGGCGGCGCGTATCCATTTCAGTATATATATATATATATATATATATATATATATATATATATATATATATATATATATCTAATATATTATATCTAAATCAGTCTATAACGTTCTCCGGCTTCTTCTAATTCTAAGTATCCATTGGTCTCGGTTGGTCCAAAGATTCCCATACCACCTAAGTTGGTTAATTTGTATGTCTTCTATTATTTTGTATTTAACATCCATAATTTCTCGAATTCTCTCATTTCTTACTCTTTCAAGTTTTGATTTTCCGGCGGCGCGTATCCATTTCAGTATATATATATATATATATATATATATATATATATATATATATATATATATATATATATATATATATATATATATACATACAGGGTGTCCCATAACTTAGGGACCATAGTGCAGCAGGTGATAGAGGAGGTTATTTCCGAGAAAAAAGTTTATATAAGATGGGGGTTATGGTCAACACATCTGTCTTTAAGAAACAGGATTTTTAAAGTTAGAGGAGTGGGGGGAAAAAGGGTTTCAGAAAAAAAAGATAATCTGTTACAGCCAACTCAATACTCAGCTAATTGTGATTCGAAAATGTGGTATTTTTTTTAGTAAAATTACAAGTTTATATAAGAGACAGGCTGTCAAAATAACCTCCAAAAATGTATAAAATGTTACAATTAATTTCTTTAATTATTTTTGCCTATTTGTTTTTTTAAAAAGAACCAATAATATTTTATTTCTGTCTCGTTAGAGACTTGCTTTTATTAACAAAAAATATAAAAAAAAAACATTGCGTTTAATATGGCATTCATAAAAATTTATACCAAAAAAATAGTTTATTCTAAAAAAAATTGACCGAATAATTTTTATGAAAATTATTTTTATTCCAATTTATTGCTCTTGCTCTTGTACATGACTTTACCCAATTTCATATTTTCACTGCGTTTTTTAAAAAAGTTATTTTCGCCAACTAAATCTCGACAAAGAGGGAGAGAGAGCATGGGTCAAGCATTATAAGAAATTTTTATTAGACATGACCTCCTCTATCACCTGTTGGCTAAGGCATCTAAGTTATGGGACACCCTGTATATATATATATATATATATATATATATATATATATATATCTAAAATATTATATCTAAATCAGTCTATAACGTTCTCCGCCTTCTTCTAATTCTAAGCCTCCATTGGTCTCGGTTGGTCCAAAGATTCCCATACCACCTAAGTTGGTTAATTTGTATGTCTTCTATTATTTTGTGTTTAACATCCATAATTTCTTGAATTCTCTCATTTCTTACTCTTTCGAGTTTTGATTTTCCGGCGGCGCGTCTCCAATTATCCATTTCAGTGGCTTCCAGAGACTTGCGAGTTTTTTCTTTCAGGGGCCATACTTCACTACCATAACTGATGACACTTTTCACTATGCTGTTGTAAATTCTATGTTAGTTTTGTTTTGGAACAGCCTTATTTCCGAGAATACGGTTGAGCTGTTTAATTGCTTGTCTTCCTTGGTTATTTCTGTGTTTGATTTCTTCATCTAAACTGCCGTCATTAGTGATGTGCATTGCCAGATATTTGTACTTTTTGCATTATTTTATCTGATGTTGCTCCAAGATAAGGTCCTGTTGCTCCCCACCAATGCACATACAGGGTGTTCGGCACATGAACCGTCAAAATTTTTTGGGATATTGTTGGGGTCATTTGCTACCTTTTCAACCCTGGAACTTGGGTCCTTAGAGTCACGGCTAAAGAGATGTGAATTTTTTTTTCTTAAATTACCCAAAATCCCACCTTTAAACCCTCATAAGCGTTTTATTAATGTTTGGAAAAGCACCATTTTTTTTATAATTCTTTAATCTTATGCTACTTCAACTAATTAATAGATTTGTTAAAATTTCTGTACCAAAAGGACATACGAGGTTTTTTATTGAAGAACATTAGCGATTTTGTGAAAGAAAATCAATTTCAAAATTAAAAATTAAAAAAAGTAACGACACTTGAGAACTTAATTTTCTTTTAAAAACTTCTCTAGTTGATTACCTTTCTAACGGTATGCTACACATTGATTAAAAAAAACAATTCTGCTTTAAAATACGGATATTCTGTGAGACGGGCAATAATCGTTCGGACTTGATAAGAAAAACAATTTGATGTTTATGATCGTTTCGAACTAAATTTATAAATAAAGAACACAATACATTATTGTTAAAAGTTTATATATATATATATATATATATATATATATATATATATATTTATCGGTTTCACAACGTTCTACGTCTTCCGATACCCAATCTCCACTCGTTTCTGTTTGCCCATAATTCATCATCTAGGCCTCTTATTCTTATTTCACTATCTATTCCTTCTCTCCAGCTTCTCATTGGTCTTCCTCGTTTTCTTCGGCCAGTTGGTTTCCATTGTAATATTTGTTTAGGTAGTCTTCCATCATCCATTCTTTGTACATGTCCGTACCCCACCAGTTGTTTTGTTCTTATATCATCCACTAGAGTACGTTCACCCACTGTCATAATTTCTCTTCTTCTTTGATTGGTAACTCTTTCTCTTTTTGATTTCCCTGCTGCTCTTCTCCAATAGTCCATCTCCGTTAAAAGTTTAACTTTTGTTTAAGTAGGTAAACGATCATAAACATCAAATTGTTTTTCTTACCAATTCCGAACGAGTCTCGCCTTTCTGACGGAATAACGGTATTTTAAAGCAGAAATGTTTTTTTTTTATCAATGTGTAGCATACCGCTAGAAAGGTAATCAACTAAAGAAGTTTTTAAAAGAAAATGAAGTTCTTAATTGTCGATACTTTTTTTGATTTTTAATTTTGAAATTGATTTTCTTTCACAAAATCACTAATGTTCCTCAATAAAAAACCTCGTCCCTTTGGTACATCAATTTTAACGAATCTATTAATTAGTTGAAGAAGCATAAGATTACAAAATTATAAAAAAAATGCTGCTTTTCCAGACATTAATACAAAGATTACGAGGGTTTAAAGATGGGATTTTGGATAATTTGAGAAAAAAAATTAAAAATTTATATCTCTTTAGCCATGACTCTTAGGACCCAAGTTCCAAGGTTGAAAAGGTAGCAAATGACCCAAACAATATCCCAAAAAATTATTAATTAACGGTTCATGTGCCGAACACCCTGTATATTCCGTTTTCTGAAGATTTACCTCCAGCCCCTACTTTTCGTATTCTTCAATTAATTTACGGGTTATATATTCTAAAACGTTGTAATCTTGAGCCAGGACTATTTGATCATCAGCGAACAGTACATTGTTCAGTGGTATTCCCATCTGTTCGCACTTTCTTTTCTATGTTTTCAGGGCTTGTTCTAAATAGATCTTAAACAATGTTGATGACAAGCAACAACCCTTCTGAAGACCTTTGGTAATGTTAAACCCATTTGATAATATCTGCCCTTTCTTTATTTTGCTTGTGTTGTCTTTATAGGGTTCTTGAACAGCTTTTATTAGTTTTATGCAGATGTTGGTTTTTTCGAAAGCCTCCCAAAGTTTAAGCTAGGGTACACTGTCGTACGTGTTCTTGAGATCTACGTAGAGGACGTGTACTTCTTGATTACGTGACGTATTTTTTTCAATTATCTGTGTTATTCTGATCCTAATTTTTTCAAGAAAATAATATTAAATTTTTTTATATATTTTCGCGTTTCAGATGATTTTGAAACTGTCGCGCCGTCTGTCTGTCCGTAACGACCAAGTCGCATAACTCAAAAACAGCTTGCCCGATTTTAATGAAATTTGGTACCTAGGCTGGGTCTTGGGTTGTCATTTAAAAATGAACAAAATCCATTAAACACAAGCAAAATAAAAGGGTGGGGGTAGACTTCAAAAATTAGAGGTAATTGAGTCCGGAGTTAAACAAAATACATTTTAGTATCGAACGAAAGGTAATTGAGTCTGGAGTTAAACGAAATACATTTTACAATTTATGAAAGGCTTTCGCGGCCATCGTCCAATGGTGAGTGTGCTTTCGAAGACAGTTTTCGAGAAGCCGACAAACAGTCAACATCTCCTAAAGATGCCATCCACTCGAGATGGCGAAACGTCGAGAAACACACTCACCAAAATACATTTTAGTTTAAAAAAAGGGTGGGGGTAGATTTTAAAAATTAGACTTTAAGTCAAAACATAGCTTGTGTGATATCAAAAAAGGTAATTGAGTCTGGAGTTGAATAAAATATATTTCATTTTCAGTTTCATTAGCTCACACATACACTATAACTATAGTATCTAGTGTGAGCTTAGGTGCCCATATATTGGCAGAGTATATTTTTATATTTCTATGATCCCGCTTCTCTCCAATTGGAATAGTAGGCAATCAACCTGTTAAAGGATTAATGAGCTTTGTTTATTGAAAATATTTTTTTTTATTTTTAGTTCGCATGAAGATTTACCGAAGGAACTGATTGGTCGGAAAAAAAGTAAAACTAAATCTCAAAAACTGGCCATTTCCGGTTTAGGCTCTTGCAACCAAAAGATAGATTCTGAAGTAAGTTCACAAAGCAACTTCAAATATTCACGTAATGTCACTTCTAAAGAACCTAATTTGTTTAAATGTAAAGATTGCAGTTATCAGGCCAGACGCAAATGGTCTATGAAATATCATGAACTAATCCATAAAGACCCAAGCGAGATCCATTGGTTGCATTGTGCCCATTGCAATTATAAAGCGAAAAAAAGGGATCATTTAATACAACATTTGCTTGTACATAAAGACATAAGCGAGGTCGAGGGATTTCAATGCACAGAGTGTAAGTATAAGGCAAAGAGTAAAATTTATTTAAACCGACATCTACTCACTCATAAAAGCTTTGACGAGAAAAAGTGGTTTCCATGTAAAGACTGTAGTTATAAAGGTAACAAGAAAAGTGCACTGAACCAACATGCATGGATCCATAAAAACGTAAACGATCTTCAATATTTTCAGTGTTCTCACTGTAATTATAAAAGTATTTATAAAAGTTGTTTGGCAAGACACATGTTCATACACAAAGACATACGTGAAATTGAGTGGTTTTATTGCGCTCATTGCGATTACAAAGCTGGCGTTAAAAATGATTTACAAAAGCATATGGTTATGCATAGAGATAAAATGTTTCAATGTAACAAGTGCAGTTTTCGGACTAGACACAGAAACGCTTTAAAAAGTCATGAGACAATCCACAAAGACGAAAACGAAATTAGATGGTTTTATTGTGGCCATTGCGAGTACAAAGCTAAACAGAAACATTCTATAAAAGCTCACTCTGTTAGACACAAAGACATACGCGTGGAATTGTTTCAATGCACCGAGTGTACATTTAAAACCAAATATAGGAGTTACTTAAAAACCCATGTAGTACTTCATAAAAACGTGGAAGATATTGAGTGGTTTCCATGTGCAGATTGTAATTACAAAGCCAAAACCAAAGGTGCCTTAAAAACGCATAAATACCTAAACCATAGCAACTTAGATGAAATTAGGTGGTTTCGTTGTGCTCATTGCGATTATAAATCTAAAATGAAAACAAGTTTACAAAACCACTTGCTTACACATAAAGATATAAGTCAAGTGGAGTGCTTTCAATGTAAAAAGTGTCCTTATATAACAAAATACAAGGAAACGTTTAAACAACATGTCAGAATAATTCATGGCAACCCTAAAAAAATCACATGGTTTTCGTGCGGGGATTGCACTTTTAAGACCAAATACAAAGGTTATTTAATAAGACATGCCGAAATTTGTAAAGACCTAAATAAATGTGCTTACTGCGATTATAAAGTTAGAGGAAAAACTAATTTAACTAAACACATACTTAAACATAAAAACATGCGTAAACCTACTAAACACCAAAACATTTGAATAACGTCAAAATAATGTTTAATTGAAAAACAGGTTAGATGTGATGAGATAAAATTCGCATAAAATAAAACTTGTAAGAAGAGGTAGGGGAAAGGGGGTAATATGGGTTTTGCGGGTAAAATGGGATATCGCAGTTTTAAGTCAATTGCGCAAAATTAAAACCTTCTAATATTAGATGTTTTATCCTTATGACTGGTCGGTTGAGCTTAAGTTCGTTTTCGCTCAACATGTGATGTTCTGCGCTGTTTATTGTTAAAAGAGCTTGCGCATTTTGTGTTGGTAAGTACATTTTTTACAGACTTTTTAAAATTTTGTTTACATTGAACAATTAGTGGGTCTATGTATTATTATTCATAATTAAACCCATCGCCCGTAAAATTAGTCTTTTACTCGGTGGTTTGGGCCAAAACGGGGTTTTTTCATGGGGGCAAAATGGGGTACCTTGTTATACCTAGGAACCCATACCCCATTTTGCCCAAAAAAAAAAATTGTTTTTTGATAGCATTACTGAAAGTCGTATTTTATGTTGTCTTTGCAAAAAATTGACGCAAAATTCGTGTAGGAGAGTCGACAGCGATGACTTGGTCGCTGTTTATTTATAAATTTTGTAGTTACTAAATTTAATTATTATAAATGTATTTACATTATATTACAACTTTTTATTTTGTAAATAAGTATTTTTAACTTGTTTAGTATTTTAATAAATAAAACTAGTAAATAAAAATATTGATTCTAAATAACACAACCGCCCGCCCGTTTCGCCACCCCATTTTACCAAAGATAACTTTTTACAAAAATAAAAATAAAATTATGATGGAGTTCTAAATAGTTTAAACTAAAAAGTAAAACATAAAGATAACGTATCTAGCCAACTTAATTCCAAATGACGAACGCAATGCTGACCATTTAATAGGAGAAAAAAGCCTATAAAATTAAGTATCCCATTTTACCCCCCGTTCCCCTAATTAGACTAGAAACTGTACATTTGGATTCCAATTTTGATGTACAGACAGGTCAGACAATGGTTTTTGCGTGGAATATCTGAAATTATATAAAAAAATTTCTTATAAATGTTGGACAAATATTTTGCTTCCCTCATCAACCATGTTTTTAAAATTATTATTTTTATAAAGAGTATATATACATATTTTTTAAAATTGTACTTCAAAATCTTCCGCCACAAGATGCCCGTATGAAAGATATTATTAGTTTACTAAAAATGGATTTCTTCGAGAAAAACTCAAACTCAAAAAAAAGCATGTCAGTTTATGTCTATTATTTTTAAAGCACTTTAGGCTAGATAGAACGAATAAACATAGAAAAATATATATTAATAAAAAATATAAATAATGTATAAAAAAATTAAAAGTTAAAAATAAAAAAAAAATTATGTTCAGTTTCAAAAATCAAATAAAAAGATAATAAAAACCAACTGCAATATCTCAAAAACAAGTGGATTGTTTATGAAAGAAATAGGTCAAAACTTTTAAGGTAAACGGTTCTATTTCAAATCATCAGCTGTTTACCAAACCTGACTTTTAACAAACTAGTATAAAAAAGTGGGCGCTTTAAAAATATTTATTTGGTTGGACTTAAAAACAAATTTTTCTAGAAAAATCAATCTTATGTGATTATGCAGTGGTTAAACTTGCAGGTTCTTATCCGTTGCAAAGTCAGGGTTACGTTCGTATTATTTTCTAGTTTCACAAATCGGTGTATAAATATAGAATAGTCTATAGCATAAAGATTTTGGGTTCGCCGTGCAAGTTTTTTTTTGTTTGAGTAAAAAATAATAACAAGCGGCGTTAAACACCGCAGAGTTCCAGATTTAATACATATCGGTTCATAAATGTAGAAGTTCTGCATTTCGGATCCGCCATGATATTTTTTCTACGTTTAACTCATGAATCTTAATTATCGGCTTTATACACCCCAAAGTTCCAATTTTGATACATATCGCTTCATAAATAGAAAACTCTGCCCTTTTGGATCTGTCATGTAATTTTTAAGTTTGATTTTATAATGATACGACTTTAAACACGCCAGAGTTACAAATTTGAAACCTATTGGTAAATAAGTTTTTTAAATGTAAGTCAAAAATTATATTTAGCGACTATTAACACTAAATTTCATACTTACCGGTTCATAAATAGGAAACTTCGCCATTTTGGATTCGCCATTTTGATTCATAATTACTTCTTTCTCATTTCAAAACAAAATATTGTTACAAAACCTATTTTTCTAATTTTGGTTAAAAATCAGATCCGGGAGCCCACTGTGCAGCGCTATGAGTTGGACAGCAATAAAAAATAAGCTGTGCATTAAAAAGAGATGCAAATGAGTATGTTCCAAAATTACAATTTATGTCGGGGTGCTAATGTCAACCTACGTCACGAGTCAGCGCTTAATTGTTTCAATGCACCGAGTGTACATTTAAAACCAAATATAGGAGTTACTTAAAAACCCATGTAGTACTTCATAAAAACGTGGAAGATATTGAGTGGTTTCCATGTGCAGATTGTAATTACAAAGCCAAAACCAAAGGTGTCTTAAAAACGCATAAATACCTAAACCATAGCAACTTAGATGAAATTAGGTGGTTTCGTTGTGCTCATTGCGATTATAAATCTAAAATGAAAACAAGTTTACAAAACCATTTGCTTACACATAAAGATATAAGTCAAGTGGAGTGCTTTCAATGTAAAAAGTGTCCTTATATAACAAAATACAAGGAAACGTTTAAACAACATGTCAGAATAATTCATGGCAACCCTAAAAAAATCACATGGTTTTCGTGCGGGGACTGCACTTTTAAGACTAAATACAAAGGTTATTTATAAGACATGCCAAAATTTGTAAAGACCTAAATAAATGTGCTTACTGCGATTACAAAGTTAGGGGAAAAACTAATTTAACTAAACACATACTTAAACATAAAAACATGCGTCAACCTACTAAACACAAAAACATTTGAATAACGTCAAAATAATGTTTAATTGAAAAGCATATAGGTTAGATGTTTGTTCCAACGTAATATTGATAGTGAAAAATAAGCCCGTTTTCCATGTAAAGACTGTAGTTATAAAGGCAAAAAGAAAGTTGCACTGAACCGACATGCATGGATTCAAAAAATCGTAAACGAGATTAAATGGTCAATAAAATAAAAGGGGTTATTTAATACAACATTTGCTTGTACATAAAGACATAAGTGAGGTCGAGGGATTTCAATGCACAGAGTGTAAGTATAAGGCAAAGAGTAAAATTTATTTAAACCGGCATCTACTCACTCATAAAAGCTTTGACGAGATCAAGTGGTTTCCATGTAAAGACTGTAGTTATAAAGGTAACACGAAAAGTTCACTGAACCAACATGCATGGATCCATAAAAACGTAAACGATCTTCAATATTTTCAGTGTTCTCACTGTAATTATAAAAGTATTTATAAAAGTTGTTTGGCAAGACACATGTTCATACACAAAGACATACGTGAAATTGAGTGGTTTTATTGCGCTCTTTGCGATTACAAAGCTGGCGTTAAAAATGATTTACAAAAACATATGGTTATGCATAGAGATAAAATGTTTCAATGTAACAAGTGCAGTTTTCGGACTAGACACAGAAACGCTTTAAGAAGTCATGAGACAATCGACAAAGACGAAAACGAAATTAGATGGTTTTATTGTGGCCATTGCGAGTACAAAGCTAAACAGAAACATTCTATAAAAGCTCACTCCGTTAGACACAAAGACATACGCGTGGAATTGTTTCAATGCACCGAGTGTACATTTAAAACCAAATATAGGAGTTACTTAAAAACCCATGTAGTACTTCATAAAAACGTGGAAGATATTGAGTGGTTTCCATGTGCAGATTGTAATTACAAAGCCAAAACTAAAGGTGCCTTAAAAACGCATAAATACCTAAACCATAACAACTTAGATGAAATTAGGTGGTTTTATTGTGCTCATTGCGATTATAAATCTAAAATGAAAACAAGTTTACAAAACCACTTGCTTACACATAAAGATAAAGGTCAAGTGGAGTGTTTTCAAAGTAAAAAGTGTCCTTATATGACAAAATACAAGGAAACGTTTAAACAACATGTCAGAATAATTCATGGCAACCCTAAAAAAATCACATGGTTTTCGTGCGGGGACTGCACTTTTAAGACCAAATACAAAGGTTATTTAATACGACATGCCGAAATTTGTAAAGACCTAAATAAATGTGCTTACTGCGATTATAAAGTTAGGGGAAAAACTAATTTAACTAAACACATACTTAAACATAAAAACATGCGTCAACCTACTAAACACAAAAACATTTGAATAACGTCAAAATAATGTTTAATTGAAAAACATATAGGTTAGATGTTTGTTCCAACGCAATATTGATAGTGAAAAATAAGCCCGTTTTCTATGTAAAGATTGTAGTTATAAAGGCAAAAAGAAAGTTGCACTGAACCGACATGCATGGATCCATAAAATCGTAAACGAGGTTAAATGGTATCAGTCTTCTCACTGTAATTATAAAAGTTGTTTAGCAAGACACATGATCATACACAAAGACATACGTGAAATTGAGTGGTTTTATTGCGCTCATTGCGATTACAAAGCTAGCGTTAAAAATGATTTACAAAAACATATGGTTATGCATAGAGATAAAATGTTTCAATGTAACAAGTGCAGTTTTCGGACTAGACACAGAAACGCTTTAAAAAGTCATGAGACAATCCACAAAGACGAAAACGAAATTAGATGGTTTTATTGTGGCCATTGCGAGTACAAAGCTAAACAGAAACATTCTATAAAAGCTCACTCCGTTAGACACAAAGACATACGCGTGGAATTGTTTCAATGCACCGAGTGTACATTTAATACCAAATATAGAAGTTACTTAAAAACTCATGTAGTACTTCATAAAAACGTGAAAGATATTGAGTGGTTTCCATGTGCAGATTGTAATTACAAAGCCAAAACCAAAGGTGCCTTAAAAACGCATAAATACCTAAACCATAGCAACGTAGATGAAATTAGGTGGTTTCGTTGTGCTCATTGCGATTATAAATCTAAAATGAAAACAAGTTTACAAAAGCACTTGCTTACACATAAAGATAAAGGTCAAGTGGAGTGTTTTCAATGTAAAAAGTGTCCATATATGACAAAATACAAGGAAACGTTTAAACAACATGTCAGAATAATTCATGGCAACCCTAAAAAAATTACATGGTTTTCGTGCAGGGACTGCACTTTTAAGACCAAATACAAAGGTTATTTAATAAGACATGCCGAAATTTGTAAAGACCTAAATAAATGTACTTACTGCGATTATAAAGTTAGGGGAAAAACTAATTTAACTAAACACATACTTAAACATAAAAACATGCGTCAACCTACTAAACACAAAAACATTTAAATAACGTCAAAATAATGTTTAATTGAAAAACATAAGGTTAGATGTTTGTTACAACGTAATATTGATAGTGAAAAATAAGCCCGTTTTCTATGTAAAGATTGTAGTTATAAAGGCAAAAAGAAAGTTGCACTGAACCGACATGCATGGATCCATAAAATCGTAAACGAGGTTAAATGGTATCAGTCTTCTCACTGTAATTATAAAAGTTGTTTAGCAAGACACATGATCATACACAAAGACATACGTGAAATTGAGTGGTTTTATTGCGTTCATTGCGATTACAAAGCTAGCGTTAAAAATAATTTAAAAAAACATATGGTTATCCATAGAGATAAAATGTTGCAATGTAACGAGTGCAGTTTTCAGATTAGACACAGAAACGCTTTAAAAAGTCATGAGACAATCCACAAAGACGAAAACGAAATTAGATGGTTTTATTGTGGCCATTGCGAGTACAAAGCTAAACAGAAACATTCTATAAAAGCTCACTCCGTTAGACACAAAGACATACGCGTGGAATTGTTTCAATGCACCGAGTGTACATTTAAAACCAAATATAGGAGTTACTTAAAAACCCATGTAGTACTTCATAAAAACGTGGAAGATATTGAGTGGTTTCCATGTGCAGATTGTAATTACAAAGCCAAAACCAAAGGTGCCTTAAAAACACATAAATACCTAAACCATAGCAACTTAGATGAAATTAGGTGGTTTCGTTGTGCTCATTGCGAATATAAATCTAAAATGAAAACAAGTTTACAAAAGCACTTGCTTACACATAAAGATAAAGGTCAAGTGGAGTGCTTTCAATGTAAAAAGTGTCCTTATATGACAAAATACAAGGAAACGTTTAAACAACATGTCAGAATAATTCATGGCAACCCTAAAAAAGTCACATGGTTTTCGTGCGGGGACTGCACTTTTAAGACCAAATACAAAGGTTATTTAATAAGACATGCCAAAATTTGTAAAGACCTAAATAAATGTACTTACTGCGATTACAAAGTTAGGGGAAAAACTAATTTAACTAAACACATACTTAAACATAAAAACATGCGTCAACCTACTAAACACAAAAACATTTGAATAACGTCAAAATAATGTTTAGTTGAAAAACATAACGTTAGGTTAGATGTTTGTTCCAACGTAATATTGATAGTGAAGAAAGTTGCACTGAACCGACATGCATGGATCCATAAATGGTATCAGTGTTCACAAACACAAAGACATACGTGAAATTGAGTGGTTTTATTGCGCTCATTGCGATTACAAAGCTAGCGTTAAAAATGATTTACAAAAACATATGGTTATGCATAGAGATAAAATGTTTCAATGTAACAAGTGCAGTTTTCGGACTAGACACAGAAACACTTTAAGAAGTCATGAGACAATCCACAAAGACGAAAACGAAATTAGATGATTTTATTGTGGCCATTGCGAGTACAAAGCTAAACAGAAACATTCTATAAAAGCTCACTCCGTTAGACACAAAGACATACGCGTGGAATTGTTTCAATGCACCGAGTGTACATTTAAAACCAAATATAGGAGTTACTTAAAAACCCATGTAGTACTTCATAAAAACGTGGAAGATATTGAGTGGTTTCCATGTGCAGATTGTAATTACAAAACCAAAACTAAAGGTGCCTTAAAAACGCATAAATACCTAAACCATAGCAACTTAGATGAAATTAGGTGGTTTCGTTGTGCTCATTGCGAATATAAATCTAAAATGAAAACAAGTTTACAAAAGCACTTGCTTACACATAAAGATAAAGGTCAAGTGGAGTGTTTTCAATGTAAAAAGTGTCCTTATATGACAAAATACAAGGAAACGTTTAAACAACATGTCAGAATAATTCATGGCAACCCTAAAAAAATCACATGGTTTTCGTGCGGGGACTGCACTTTTAAGACCAAATACAAAGGTTATTTAATAAGACATGCCGCAATTTGTAAAGACCTAAATAAATGTGCTACTGCGATTATAAAGTTAGGGGAAAAACTAATTTAACTAAACACATACTTAAACATAAAAATATGCGTCAACCTACTAAACACAAAAACATTTAAATAACGTCAAAATAATGTTTAATTGAAAAACATAAGGTTAGATGTTTGTTACAACGTAATATTGATAGTGAAAAATAAGCCCGTTTTCTATGTAAAGATTGTAGTTATAAAGGCAAAAAGAAAGTTGCACTGAACCGACATGCATGGATCCATAAAATCGTAAACGGGGTTAAATGGTATCAGTGTTCTCACTGTAATTATAAAAGTTGTTTAGCAAGACACATGTTCATACACAAAGACATACGTGAAATTGAGTGGTTTTATTGCGCTCATTGCGATTACAAAGCTGGCGTTAAAAATGATTTACAAAAGCATATGGTTATGCATAGAGATAAAATGTTTCAATGTAACAAGTGCAGTTTTCGGACTAGACACAGAAACGCTTTAAAAAGTCATGAGACAATCCACAAAGACGAAAACGAAATTAGATGGTTTTATTGTGGCCATTGCGACTACAAAGCTAAACAGAAACATTCTATAAAAGCTCACTCCGTTAGACACAAAGACATACGCGTGGAATTGTTTCAATGCACCGAGTATACATTTAAAACCAAATATAGGAGTTACTTAAAAACTCATGTAGTACTTCATAAAAACGTGGAAGATATTGAGTGGTTTCCATGTGCAGATTGTAATTACAAAGCCAAAACTAAAGGTGCCTTAAAAACGCATAAATACCTAAACCATAGCAACTTAGATGAAATTAGGTGGTTTCGTTGTGCTCATTGCGATTATAAATCTAAAATGAAAACAAGTTTACAAAAGCACTTGCTTACACATAAAGATAAAGGTCAAGTGGAGTGCTTTCAATGTAAAAAGTGTCCTTATATGACAAAATACAAGGAAACGTTTAAACAACATGTCAGAATAATTCATGGCAACCCTAAAAAATCACATGGTTTTCGTGCGGGGACTGCACTTTTAAGACCAAATACAAAGGTTATTTAATAAGACATGCCGCAATTTGTAAAGACCTAAATAAATGTGCTTACTGCGATTATAAAGTTAGGGGAAAAACTAATTTAACTAAACACATACTTAAACATAAAAACATGCGTCAACCTACTAAACACAAAAACATTTAAATAACGTCAAAATAATGTTTAATTGAAAAACATAAGGTTAGATGTTTGTTACAACGTAATATTGATAGTGAAAAATAAGCCCGTTTTCTATGTAAAGATTGTAGTTATAAAGGCAAAAAGAAAGTTGCACTGAACCGACATGCATGGATCCATAAAATCGTAAACGAGGTTAAATGGTATCAGTGTTCTCACGGTAATTATAAAAGTATTTATAAAAGTTGCTTAGCAAGACACATGATGGTACACAAAGACATACGTGAAATTGAGTGGTTTTATTGCGCTCATTGCGATCACAAAGCTGGCGTTAAAAATGATTTACAAAAGCATATGGTTATGCATAGAGATAAAATGTTTCGATGTAACAAGTGCAGTTATCGGACTAGACACAGAAACGCTTTAAAAAGTCATGAGACAATCCACAAAGACGAAAACGAAATTAGATGGTTTTATTGTGGCCATTGCGAGTACAAAGCTAAACAGAAACATTCTATAAAAGCTCACTCCGTTAGACACAAAGACATACGCGTGGAATTGTTTCAATGCACCGAGTGTACATTTAAAACCAAATATAGGAGTTACTTAAAAACCCATGTAGTACTTCATAAAAACGTGAAAGATATTGAGTCGTTTCCATGTGCAGATTGTAATTACAAAACCAAAACTAAAGGTGCCTTAAAAACGCATAAATACCTAAACCATAGCAACTTAGATGAAATTAGGTGGTTTCGTTGTGCTCATTGCGAATATAAATCTAAAATGAAAACAAGTTTACAAAAGCACTTGCTTACACATAAAGATAAAGGTCAAGTGGAGTGTTTTCAATGTAAAAAGTGTCCATATATGACAAAATACAAGGAAACGTTTAAACAACATGTCAGAATAATTCATGGCAACCCTAAAAAAATCACATGGTTTTCGTGCGGGGACTGCACTTTTAAGACCAAATACAAAGGTTATTTAATAAGACATGCCGCAATTTGTAAAGACCTAAATAAATGTGCTTACTGCGATTATAAAGTTAGGGGAAAAACTAATTTAACTAAACACATACTTAAACATAAAAACATGCGTCAACCTACTAAACACAAAAACATTTGAATAACGTCAAAGTAATGTTTAATTAAAAAACATAACGTTAGGTTAGATGTTTGTTCCAACGTAATATTGATAGTGAAAAATAAGCCCGTTTTCCATGTAAAGACTGTTATTGTTAGGCAAAAAGAAAGTTGCACTGAACCGACATGCATGGATCCATAAAATCGTAAACGAGATTTAATGGTCAATAAAATAAAAGGGACCATTTAATACGACATTTGGCTGTACATAAAAACATAAGTGAGGTCGAGGGATTTCAATGCACAGAGTGTAAGTATAAGGCAAAGAGTAAAATTTATCTAAACCGACATCTACTCACTCATAAAAGCTTTGACGAGATCAAGTGGTTTCCATGTAAAGACTGTAGTTATAAAAGTAACACGAAAAGTTCACTGAACCAACATGCATGGATCCATAAAAACGTAAACGATCTTCAATATTTTCAGTGTTCTCACTGTAATTATAAAAGTATTTATAAAAGTTGTTTGGCAAGACACATGTTCATACACAAATACATACGTGAAATTGAGTGGTTTTATTGCGCTCATTGCGTTTACAAAGCTAGCGTTAAAAATGATTTACAAAAGCATATGGTTATGCATAGAGATAAAATGTTTCAATGTAACAAGTGCAGTTTTCGGACTAGACACAGAAACGCTTTAAAAAGTCATGAGACAATCCACAAAGACGAAAACGAAATTAGATGGTTTTATTGTGGCCATTGCGACTACAAAGCTAAACAGAAACATTCTATAAAAGCTCACTCCGTTAGACACAAAGACATACGCGTGGAATTGTTTCAATGCACCGAGTGTACATTTAAAACCAAATATAGGAGTTACTTAAAAACCCATGTAGTACTTCATAAAAACGTGGAAGATATTGAGTGGTTTCCATGTGCAGATTGTAATTACAAAGCCAAAACCAAAGGTGCCTTAAAAGCGCATAAATACCTAAACCATAGCAACGTAGATGAAATTAGGTGGTTTCATTGTGCTCATTGCGATTATAAATCTAAAATGAAAACAAATTTACAAAACCACTTGCTTACACATAAAGATATAAGTCAAGTGGAGTGCTTTCAATGTAAAAAGTGTTCTTATATGACAAAATACAAGGAACACTTTGAACAACATGTCAGAATAATTCATGGCGGGGACTGCACTTTTAAGACCAAATACAAAGGTCATTTAATAAGACATTCGGAAAATTATAAAGACCTAAGTAAATGTGCTTACTGCGATTATAAAGTTAGGGGAAAAACTAATTTAACTAAACACATGATTAAACATAAAAACATGCGTCAACCTACTAAAGACAAAAATATTTGAATAACGTAAAAATAATGTTTAATTAAAAAACATAACGTTAGGTTGGATGATGGAGTTCCGCAAGGATCCATACTTGGACCTGTACTATTTTTAATTTTTGTGAATGATTTATCACATCTATACATGGCAAATTGACCAGTTTTGTTGAAGACATCACATTCTTGTGGCATGATGTTAATGCTGAAAAGCTCGCAGTTTTAATAAATTAAAGTTTAATGTCTCAAAGACACATATTTTAAATTTTAGATGTGATCTGAATAATATTCAATTACAGAATGAAAAGTTTTTGGGCATCATAATTCATAATTCACTGAAGTTTCATGAACACATTAAAAAGTTAAATGGTAAAATTGCTTCAAGCTGTTTTGCTCTAAGAGTAGTAGCAATCGCATCTTTCTTATGGTTTATGCTTTTGGAGATGCTGTTCAAATCAACTTTTTAAATCGGTATTTACTTTACAAAAGAGAGCAATCAGAAATCTATGTAGAGTCAAAAAGACATAGTTCCTGTTCACCTTCATTTCAGGAACATAAAATACTAAAAATCAAGCAAGTTTTCGTGGCGAATCGGGTAAAAATAAGGGATTTTTTGTTTCTCTCGTATTTTTCCGTGGGTAGCTCGAAAGCTTAACCTCACGGGGATCCAAGATCTAATGGACACCTAATAAGTGTTGACAGTTAACTGTTTCGTCCTTATGGGACTCCTTAGAATACTGACCTACGACACACATTGCCTTTTTAGGTCAGATCAACGCTAATTGCGTTTATTCCGCTATCAAGACGTCGGCATCGCGTCAGTCAACGGAGTTTAAAGCCAAATATTATAAAATGTAAAATTTAGTACCGTAAATTAAAAATCACTGGTGAAACAAAACCGTATACCTAATATAGCAAGGGTGTCACATTGACCAAGCAGTGTTCCAAGGACTCCCATAAGGACGAAATAGTGAACTGTCAACACTTATTAGATCTTGCACCCCCGTGAGGTTAAGCTTTCGAGCTACCCACGGAAAAATACGAGAGAAACGGTTACTAAATTTTACATTATAAAATACTAACCTTGTGTTGTATCTTTATTTTGGAAACTGTTTGTTTGGTGTTTAAAAAATATCGAGGTGAATTAGGAAGACATAGTACTTACTCTAGTCGTCGTTCCTTTTTATTACCACTTCCAATTCCGTATTCTACTTTTTTTTTTAAACTCTTTTATATACAATGAAAAAAATATTTAATCATTTATCCATATAAATTAGGCAATTTTGTCGTTGATCTTACAAACTGACCTATCTTAAAAAAATGCAGTTTTGAGATAACACCATAGTACTACCTTATTTGTGTCGTTCTTTCATCTCAAGTCTCGTAACTCATAAAAATCCTTTAAAAAGCACAAAAATCATTAGGTCCAAGAACATTTTTAGTGATATAAATCCAATATAAACTTTCCCTAAAACTTGAAATTGCTCTCTTGTAAAATTACAATAAACGTGGTGAACCGGGACGATTTTCAGATATTTTTCAAAATAACTTTTTTTCTAAAAAAGCTATAGACTTCAAGCCACTGCCAAATGATAGCTTACCGTTGGAGCTTTAAAATGACATGTCACACATATCTGTCACTTTGACAGGTGATTTTATATATTTTTTTTAGTGAGTGTCCCGATTGACCCCATTATTTTCAGTGTTAAGGTTAAAAAAATTATTTTGCAAAAAAAACCGGAAAAAAAAAACTTTAAAAATAAGCCAGAAAACGAGGTTTATTCATAAAGCAACAAAACAACAACAAAAAACCGCGAAAATTTTGTTGGTTTTTTTGCGTGCTGCTCCATTCAAAAAGCTAAAGCGAACTGGCCGGTGACTTGCAGAAACGCGTTCACGTAGATATCGCCTATGAGTTTTGAATAATATTGAACCTAAAAACAATGAGCTTGAGATACAGGGGCCATTTAAATAGTAAAAAACAAGTTTTGTCCCGATTGACCCCGCTGTCCCGATTCACCCCATTTGACGGTACGTCAGTTTGTAAGATCAACGACGATTTGTTTGATATTAGAAACTCACAAGGATTACAAAATAATTCTTAGCCACAAAAAGCTATTATACTTAGGAAGAATTTTTTTCTTAGTAAGTAAATAGAAATAAAATATTCTTTCTTGAATTCAAATTTTAATAAATTTTAAATAAGTTTACACATGTCTAGTTTTATAGACTCGACTATTATAAAAACAGAATGCAATTTACTTGCTGGTAATAATTATTATTTTATTTTTATTGTAATGAATAGGTATACTTATAATTTCTTACTAATATTAGCAGATACAGTGCAGATTAAGTAGCCATTATGTTAGGGAAGCATGGCTTTGTCAATAATCTTCTTCTACAGACCATAAAGCTACTTTTGACGTTGACTTAGTTCCTACAGTTAAAAAATAATGTTTTTTAACAGTGAAAAAGAAAGGTTTTTTTCTATTACTGAAAAATAAATGTTTTTTTAACACCGAAATTTTTTTTTTCAAATATTTCTAAAGATAAGGTGACTTAAATAAATTTGTTCTACTTTGGAAACGCAAAGCAGCAAGAGTCCGTTGAGGTTTTCGTGAACTCAACACTCTGTAAGGGAAATTCGGCTCTCGTAGCTTTCAAAAATTAAATTAAAAATTATATGTAAACAACAATTATTTTGTAATAAGTGGTTAAACAATGTCATTAGGTTCTAAGATAATTCACCGCCGCCGATTCGCCGCATCCGACCCTACTTACCGCTGGAGCAACTCTCCGCGCCCCATCCATTTCGCCGCGACCTAACTTTACGAAAATAAACTAAAACCACGGCAGCGGCGAGTTGTCTCGGCGGCGAATATTCCAGCCGCGGCGGCATGAATTGGCGGCGAGTCAAAGTCCGGCGGCTAATCGGCCACGGCGCATTGTCGTATTTCCTGTCTGATTACCTATAATGTAGGTATGCGATATTCCATACAAACCATTTTTTTACTTTAGTTTACTTTTCTTACCTTATTTTGTGGTGCTTTATTCACACAACTGAAGTATATTCCGACCCAAATATGTATTCACTTTCATTATTATTATTTGTGCTTTTAATTTGCCACGTTTTGTTTTTATAAAATGCAAATATTTTAACCAAAATAATACAAAGCGTCTCTATTACCGACTCGTATCAACTCGCAGCGAAGCGCAACTAAAAATGGCTGGTTCTAGTAGTGGAACTAAGGCTAAAGTTTTATTTTTCTTAAATTTAAAAAAAAAACAAAAAAACTTAAATTTGGCTTGCGAGAAAAAAGATGATAGTTCACAAGAGGAACGAACACCTTTGTTCTATTTTTGGGAAAAATAGAACGTCCTACGATAAGGTGAGTTTATTTTAGAAAGATAAGAATAAATTAATCCTCGGTTCTTATCAGAGTTAAACCCAAAATAGTAAATAAAAAAGAAGGAACCTTTGCATTCCTATAGATTTAGTTTAGTCAGAAACTTGAGTTAAGTAGGTAGCGCAGTGGTCAGTTCGTCAGGCTATTTAAAATGGATGAAAAATAAAAACAAAGAAAATTGTAAGGAAGAATTAGGGATGTGGCTAAGAATCTGAAACTGGCAAGCCATACAGTGGGCGAGGACTGTAAGTGCAAAGGGTACAAATCTTTTTGCATTTAAACGATGAAGATAAGAGTCAATAAAAAATTTCAACCTACCAAATTAGGAGGCCTAGAAGACAGAGAATTAAAACAACGAAAAATGAAGCTGTGTATGTCAAATAACACAGGTTGTTTGGTTAACAAAGAGCGACTCATTTATTTTCCCACATAAATAATTAATTAATACATTTTTGACAAGTGTAGCAGTGTTACCAATCTCTTAAAATTAAAGTTCCTATTCACTACGTTTCCACTAGTTGTCTTTTACAAATCCTTCGTTCACATGTGGATCACATGATATCCCCCTTTTTCACTTTTAAAACTTAAAAAAAAATTATATCACAGTATTTTAAGTTAATTTTTTAGTCGCTCACTTTCTTAAATCTAATATCACAATTTTTACAATTTAAAACATTACTCTGACTTGAAGTATAAGAATTTTGAGTGTATTTTTGATTTTGAAAATTTGAAAAAGGTTTTGACGGTCTAGAAGGTCCATAAGATCTTGAATTTTTTGTATGTAAAACATCTACCTGTTGATGTTGAAAAGACCTACCATTTGTGATTTCTTTATTTCTGTCCCGAGCTTGTTCTATAGACTGACTCATACCTAGCTTCTTGCAAGGTTTGCTTGTCAGCTTCCATCAACTTCTGCCTTAAAGATTCATTCAAAAGACCACATACCATAATATCTTTAACCAAGCTGTCTCTTAACGTACCTAACTCACAATTAAGAGATAAATTCTTCAATTCAGTCACATATTGTTTAATAGATTGACCTGGCTTTTGTTTATGGGTTAAAAAACGATGTCTTTCATATGTTAAGTTCCTTTTTGGTGAAAAATAACTATCAAACTCTATCAATAATTCATCAAAATTGTCTTTTCTCTCTTGTGTGAACTCAAAACTGTTAAAAATACGTAAACCCTCGTCCCCCAACAAGGTGAGAAGCACACTTTGTTTTATCATCTTTCTTAATGAGTTCAGTTGCTATAGGGTAATTAACAAACCTTTGTTTCCAAAAACACCATCTCTCAGCTAAGTTTCCATGAAATGACATTGGCGGGAGTCCAGCAAAATTCATTTTTCTATGTTAAATTCTCAGAAATTGGTAAAAAGACTTCATCGACGATGAGCCATCGTTTTTTATTTAAAAACGGGACTTAAAACACTTACATACAACATTGATAAAAATTAGAATTTAGTTAAAATTTGGCCGCCATTTTCCAAGCCGTTTTTTCTTGAAAAACGCTAGACGGCAAAAGCTACTGCGCTATGTATAATAACGACACAGGTTGTTTGGTTACCAAAGAGCGACTCATTTATTTTCCCACAAAAATAATTAATTAATACATTTTTGACAAGTGTAGCAGTCTTGCCAATCTCTTAAAACTAAAGTTCCTATTCACTACATTTGCACTAGTTGTCTTTTACAAATCCTTCGTTCACATGTGGAGCACATGACAGTGTATAGCTATAGAATTCGACGTAGGGGTAAAGACACTTCGAAAAAATCGATTCTTGTGAACTATCATCTTTTTTCCCAATACAAAATCGTCACTGAACAGAACAGTAATCCCTATCTTACAGGTAAATTATTTAGTAGAAAAACAGTTATTACTATTTAAAACTAACATCTTCAGCCTATTAAAATAATGTATTGTTTTGTTACAAACTACCAACATTTTGGAAAAAAAACTATTATAAAATCTAAAAATGGGTTTTGTATACGTTTTCACTTTTTGGATTTTTTTGATTTTTCCCGCAAACTCTGCATATATTTTTGGTCAGTTACATGAAATTTTAGTTAGGATTTTCTAAATGTTTTTTTAATTTCAAAACTTAATTTAAACCCGGAAAAAACGTTTTTTTTTTAAATATTTATTTTACGTTTTTTACGATTTTGTGCTTAGTGGGAAGATAAGAATAATGCTAAATAGAAGAAGTATATAAAATACTCTGCCAATATATGGGGCCCTAAGCTCACACTAGGTACTATAGTTATAGTGTACGTGTGAGCTAATATAACTAAAAACTGAAATATATTTTATTCAACTCCAGACTAATTTACCTTTTGTTTGATACCACACAAGCCATGTTTTGACTTAAACTCAAATTGTTGAAATCTACCCCCACCCTTAAAAAAAACAAAAACTATAATGTATTTTGTTAAACTCCGGACTTAATTACCTTTCGTTTGATATCACACACGCCATATTTTCACTTAAACTAATTTTTGAAATCTACCCCCACCCTTTTATTTGGTTTGTGTTCGGTGGATTTTGTTCATTTTTAAATGGGACCATCTCGACCCAAGACCCAGCCTAGGTACCAAATTTCATTAAAATCGGCCAAGCGGTTTTTGAGTTATGCGCGTTGGTCGTTACAGACAGACAGACAGACAGACAGACGGCGCAACAAAAAAGTTTCAAAATCATCTGAAACGCAAAGATATATAAAAATTTTTGAAATCGGAGCAACTTTTTTTTGCTCGAAAAAATTAGGATCACCATAGCTCACACTACTATAGTATAGTATATGTGTGAGCTAAAATTACCCTAAAAAAATACTCTGCCAATATATGGGCCCCTAAGCTCACACTAGGTACTATAGTTATAGTGTACGTGTGAGCTAATATAACTAAAAACTGAAATATATTTTATTCAACTCCAGACTAAATTACCTTTTGTTTGATACCACACAAGTCATGTTTTGACTTAATCTCAAATTTTTGAAATCTACCCCCACCCTTAAAAAAAACAAAAACTAAAATGTATTTTGTTAAACTCCGGACTCAATTACCTTTCGTTTGATATCACACACGCCATATTTTCACAAACTCTAATTTTTGAAATATACCCCACCCTTTTTTTTTAAATAAATTAAAATGTATTTTGTTTAACTTCAGACTCAATTACCTTTCGTTTGATATCACACACGCCATATTTTCGCATAAACTCTAATTTTTGAAATCTACCCCCACCCTTTTATTTGGTTTGTGTTCGAAGGATTTTGTTCATTTTTAAATGGGACCATCTCGACCCAAGACCCAGCCTAGGTACCAAATTTCATTAAAATCGGCCAAGCGGTTTTTGAGTTATGCACGTTGGTCGTTACAGACAGACATACAGACAGACAGACATACAGACAGACAGACAGACAGACGGCGCAACAAAAAAGTTTCAAAATCATCTGAAACGCAAAGATATATAAAAAATTTTGAAATCGGAGCAACTTTTTTTCTCGAAAAAATTAGGATCACCATAGCTCACACTACTATAGTATAGTATATGTGTGAGCTAAAATACCTATTTGAAGCAACTGAAGGCTTGTTCTTAAATTACCTAACGCAAAACTTTTATCGAAAAAGTTGTAGTATGGTTTTTTGTAGAGCATAAAATTCTCTGTCGATTTCATGTGCCACTTGTTTTATCTCTTGTCTAACTTCCAAAACATAACCTCAAATTTAACCAAAATTTTAAAATTACACCAAAATCCAACTTTAAGTTAGATTGCTTGACCAAACCAGTATCAAACTTACTAAAAAAGATGCCTAGCTTCTTAATATGATAGTTTCTAATATATTCAATAAAAAAAATCACGCAAATAGCTCCCCCTCCCATAATATATTCAATAAAAAAAAATCAAGCAAATAGCTCCCCCCTCCCATTTTTTAAAGTCCTATAAGTTAGGTAGTTATATTACCTTATGTATAGGTGTTTGGAAAAATCCATTTAACGCAATTGTTGAAAACTTAAAGGTTTATTTTCGGAGTGGGGGAAGTAGCGAATTACAGGTTGAAAGAGACAGCCATCAGAATAGTTAACAGTTATATATAAAGGGCTGGGGGGGAAGAGGGCGCCTTTTTTTTTAAATGCTCATATATTTCTTCACCAAGCGTGTGTGCCAAATTCTTTGTTCCTAGGCTTATCACAAAAGCCCGTTTGATCGAATTTTTAGCATGCAACTAAAAGTTTTAACATAAATGAGGGGGAAAACACTTTTTTTTCTATTAAGTTCTTTTTAAATTTTGTCTAAATAAGCTAAGCATCTTGTTTAGTTAATGTAGTAGTGTAATAATGTAAATTTTTAAACAAAATAAATAGACATATTTTATATTATACAGTGTGTCCTCGGATGGAGTTGACAAGAAGAAAAAACTTTTATGTTTGATTTTACGAAAAAAACTCACTCTTTATAAAAAATTCTGCTTGTTAAAAAATTAAGATTACCATAATAAAGTCTTTGAATAAATGTACAGGGTGTTATCAAATTAAGAAACAAGTAATTAATAATGTTTAACTTTTAAAAATTAAAACCTGGATAGATTTTGTTTTCCTAGATTTCGTACTTTCGTTTTATGTTGTGATACAAACAATATTGTTTAGATAACATTTTCCTTTACTGAATAAATACGGTCCTCTTCCTCTTGGATTATTTTATGTTTCTTAATTCGATAACACCCTGTACTTCTAATATCGTTATCTCAGTTTTTTGACAAGCAGAATTTTTTATAAAGAGTGAGGTTTTTGTGAAATTAAAAATAAAGATTTTTCTCCTGTTATTAATTACATGTTTCTTAATTTGATAACACTTTGTACATCTAATCAAAGATTTTACTATGGTAATCTTAATTTTTCAACAAGCAGAATTTTTTATAAAGGAAGTTTTTTCGTAAAATCAAAAATAAAGGATTTTTTCCTCTTGTCAACTCCAACCGGGGACACACTGTATAATTAATTTTCTTTATTTTCCAACATCCTTAACAAAAAAGAAGGCATAGGTCGAATCGAGTATTTTAGTTTAGTTTAATCGAAAGCAACCTTTTTGGTCTTACGAGTTTTTGCTTTTTATTACGATTTATTTCTAGATTTTCCAAGGCGGGGTAAAGATTGTACCTTTTCAAATTCATCAACAAGTATGGCTTCTAGATGAATCCAAATTTGTGAGGCATACCCACAGAGTAATTCCACGCCAAATCATCCAATAAGGGTAGCTGCCATATCGCGAAAAAAATCCAAATTTTGATAACATGTATTAGTGTCCTTAGGAATACCAAATTAACAAATTTTAATTTTTAATGTCGTCTCCCGTAATATATCGCCACTTTAAAAGTAAAAAACATAAGAAAATCAGTTGTGGCCTTGTATTAAATCTTATGTAAAAACAAATCTGACGGAAGAAATCCTTAATATTGGTTGGATAATCCTATAGAGAAAAAAAAATTAACCTCACTTTTTTGACATGGCAAAAATAGTTTTAAAAAAATACTACATTTTATGATTTTCTCGATTTTTAATTATTTACACCGGTGCGGAATATGGTCCATCAAAAAAAAGTCTATACGCACATGAAAGCTCAGTGGCTTAACTATCATACAAGGCAAAAGAAAAATTTCTAGGTCTATTGCTTTCAGCAAACTAAATTTTTTTAAATTGGAAAAACCGCAAAAACCTCAGAATTGGCAACTTTTGACTAAAAAAATTGTCATGTCTATCTGTCTATTAAAACTTCTCTTGTGCCTTGTTTTACTTGACAATGTATCGTCTAAATAAAAGTAAAATAAAAAATCTGGGTCTGTCATTTTAACATCAACTTTTAAGCTATTTGGTTAAAGCATGTAAAAAATCAAATTTTTTTATTGAGTCGCAAAAGGAAAAAATTATGTATAAAAATCATCGTCAGGGGATCTTATTTATAGTCACATACTGTTTTGCGTGACATCCTAGTTTGTGGGTTCAAGTCCCATCTTCGTACACTGTCGGAATTTTTTTTTACTTTTAAGAATACATTTTTGGTGAGACACGGACATTAATTAGTTTGTTTCTTTGGTAAATGAAATGGTTTAGGTTTAACAGTGGCGTACGCAGGAGGGAGGGGGGTTGGAGGCCTAATCTTTCCAAAGCCACTAAATAACTTCTCCTAAAGATTGAATTTTTCTGAAAGAAGAAATAAATGGTTTTCCAGGACTTTGCTTTTACTCAAGCCCCCTCTCCCAACCCCCTTGAAAAATTTCTGCATACGCCACTGGGCATTAAAAAAACTAACTACAAAACCAACGCATGGTATAAGCCCATGTGATGCGTTTGGAGGTACTGTGAAACGATTTGTTTTACATTAAAATCTCAAACAAACAACAACTGGACACCATTCTTTCACTCCTCTGGATGATTTAACTATAGAATAGATGCTAAATTTACTTCAAGCTCAGAAAAAAAATTTGTTTGGTTTCTAAAATTATAGAACTCAACTTCTTTTCCGATTTTTTAAATATGACAGTAGGTAACTACCAAAAAAGTAAATAAACTTTTAAAAAATTTGTGTAGTGACCTTATGAAGAGAGTTTAGATCATAATTTATTGAACAGTGCTCATATAAATAAACTTTACCTTCTGATAAACCTTAATTTGCAGGGGCGGGCGGATCTAGAAACTTTATTTTGGGGGAAAATATCACAATAAATATTTCACAAAACCATTTTGCATAGTGACCAGGAGGTGTATTTTGTGTATCAAAACTGAGTAAAGTTTCAGATTTGGGGGGCACCCCCCCCCGTAGATCCACGCCTGTAATTTGTGATGCAATTGAACATCACTAAAAATATTAAAATAACAAAAAAATGTGTAGTGACCTTAAGGATTACAGACCCAGATTTTTTACTCTTGTTTTTAAAAGTATATGATACACTGAAAAATTAACCCTACTTGATTACCACCAGCACCCCGATAGACAGGGTCATTTTTGATGCTGAAGTTGAGGGATTTCCCAGACATTCTTAACTTCTTCGGTAACGTCTACTTTTTAAATATGTTTTATACAAGATATAGTCCTTGAGTATAGCTTTCCAACACTGTATCAACAATTTAAGAAAACATTACATTTATACACCAAAAAAATATGAAAACTTCGAAAATGTCTGCGTTTTTTGGATATTCTCTAAATTGCTCTAATTAAGCCAGTATAAAAGATTTTGCTAAACATCACATTTTTTTGAAAACTACTTTTATGCATGTTTTCAAAATTATAGGTTAATTTTTTTTAGGTGCTGTTTACTATGAGCATAATTTTTTTCTTTAAAGTCCCATTTTGCCCGTTTTTAGACTTTTCAAATGCGTGTACAACAGACTAATTGGATTACAAAATCTAAAATTGTGCAAAAGTGGTTAAGCATAAGCTGTTTCATTTAGTAAGCATGATTAAGGAAAAAAAATTAAATGTCAGGGCAACACTTTTTTTGTAAATTGGATGACTTGGCGTGGAATTTCTCCACAGTAAACTAATTATTTATAGTAAGGAAAGCACCCCGGTTTTGTCATAATACTGTTATACATACCCCCTGTATACATTAGTTCGGAATACAAAGTTCGAGAGGCGCTGATTACAGACCGTCACCCCTTGTATAAAAATATTATGGACACAGTTCTGTGCTGTCGCAATATATAACCGCTACTCTTGATATATTTTCACAATTGGTTTTTGATTATGACTGACATTGACCTTGGCAAAATAGATAAAAATATGACTGTGATGAAATTCCAAGTCATTTTTCGTTTGTGGATGGAGTTTTTCGTTATTTTGAGCATTGTGAAGGGGCGATCTGCCGTTTAAGAAATTTAAAAGAAAACAATGTTGTGTTTGTGGGTGCGAAGACTATGTGGGTAAAAATATTTCGGCCTAAAAACAGGCTAACTTTGATGAAAGACGAAATTTACGTTAAATATATAGTGTGTGATGGACACTTTGAACAAGGACAGAGTTTTAAATGTTTAGTTTTTAATTTTAATATTTAGAAAAACATAGATTATTTCACTATATTTATATGCAGGGTCCGGCATAATGATCTCCCGCATTAAAAACACCACCATTGTAAATGCTATTTAGATGATAGTGGCGGTGCAAAATGTGGGAGATCATTATGCCGGACCCTTTATAGTTAAATGAACAATAGCCAGCAATATTCCATTAAAGACATTGCAGCCTTACTTTAATTTAAAAAGCTTCAGTTACATTTTTTTAAACACCCATTAATACCTAGTTAGTATAGTTTTTAGAGTGTAAATTAATATAATGTTTAATTTAAATACATTTTTACATCACCTAGCTAATACTGATCTCGTCAAAATTTACCATTAGTTTATATTTTTCATGAAAAAACAGTTAACAAAGTTCCCGTTTATAAAAAAATATCCGATATATACAACATTATTATGTATAACGGATTGTAAATTGTACATTATTAATTTAAGTTAATGTAGATAATATAAATATTTTATTTGCACTAATAAAAAGGAATTTGCTGCATATTATTCGTTAAAGAGCTTTTTTTTTACCTAGAAAATTAGCGGCTTAAGGTAATTTTTTTACCTAAATCAATGGGAAACAAACTTTTAAACCTTAAATTGAATAAAAAATGTAACATTCCTTTTTTTATTGCTAGTAGTCATTAAAAAAATTATTTAATTAAGCTTCCTTACTAATTGGTGCTTATAGAGTGTTTTTAGGCAAATTGAGCGTTGACACAAAATAACTCATTCTTATCAGCGCGCAGTGTTGAAATTTAAAACTATTTAATTGACGAGTAGAATGGGTTTTTTGACGTTAAAATTTAATTTGATAACACCATATTATAAGAAGCTACATGATTGGAGAACGATTGCATTGATGGCTATGAGCATCCGGTATACAATAATTTAAAAAGCCACCCTGTAGCTTAGAGACAATTGCGCAAGCATTATATTGTTTCAAATCTCCCTGTAAATGTTTAGTACGGAGTACAACGTTAGAGAGGCGCTGGTTCTTGCACGGCACCCCGGTATACTGCGCCAATTTAGTAATAAAACTCCCACCGTGTAAGTGTCTGGTCTATCTCTGTCATTCGTCTATGGGCATACCCAAGGTATGGTCCTACCAAATATCTTAGGGCATACCCAAGTAACATTTCTTTATTTATAGCAGAAGCTAAAAGGTTGCCAGCGCCTTTCTTTAAAACCATTAGTTTCAATGTTTGGTCGCTAGCACGTTCCCATTACCCTTATATACACCTTAGACCTCCTAAATGGGACTCCCCCATTGGTGGTGGCAACCTATGTATTAAACTCACTATAAAACCATAAGAAATAAACTCCAGCTTCGCTCTCTAGCGGTTCCACCAGTATAGAACCTTTTAGAGCCTAAAGCTATTATGCCAGGTTCTAAAAGCAATTCAGAAACGTCCTCTATCCTATTATAAAACTAGATTTGGTAATTTGGTATCCTGGCGATTCTGTTGAATACCGTAATACCTTTAGAGTAAAGAAATTTTCCTATAAAAGCTATGGCGATATTTTAGATTCACAATGGCTATATAAAATAATTTAGGTCACAAAATTGCCAAAAATGTCAGAGTCCCAAAATTATTTTATCACATAAAAATATACCGAGTTTGTCGTTTTGTTGATGATCAAATTGCCTGCCAGATTTATTTTTCTGATAAAATCGTATCTGAAAAGCTCTCAAAACAAGCGCGCCAGCTTAAAAATGATTTTTAATAGTTTTTTGATAACAAAATAACAAATATTTAAAATTAAAAAAAAATCATTTACACTATTCACCATTAAAAAAGTCTGTTTGGTTTACATAAATCAAAATTAAAGTAAAATTATTATTAAAAAACACTGCTAAAACGACTAGATAAATATTTTCTCTTTACAATATTTTTTAAATAAATTTATATACGCCATTATGGTTTTATAGTGGTCATTTGGTTTTATTTGTTACTGTATCGCAACAAGGATTTTTTAGTGCCCTTATGAAACTAACAAAAAAGAACAATGTAAACATAGTCAACATAACCTCACTTAAATTTGTTGTATTTGTTTTTAAAGTGTTTAAAAGCGTATAATTCCACACTTAAATGTTTTTTATCGTGCAATTTCGACACAATCGAGAGGGCCAGTGCAATGATATTCGTTGTGCCTGCAGGTTGGAGGGCAACCTCTTATATTGGCCGTCTAAACAGGCCTTATCTAGGCCTGGGTGTCCTACCCAGGAGGACGGAAACTCAATAATTATTAATTATTGGGCTTTAATTAATCAATCTTGCAATAGGTAGGTACCAATCTGTACCTAGCTTTATTTTTACAAGAAATATCTAAAAAAATAAAACACGAAAGTATTTACTTACTTCTGTTAGAACCCTTAAGGAAACAAGGTTTTATATGGCCGCCTATTTAAATAATATGTAATATACAGCTATTGGTAACTATAAATACAAAAGAATTAAGATTACCTTCAAGCCTTCCTATAAAACCTTTTTAATTCATTAATACAGGGTCAAACTCATTTTAAAATTGTTAGCGGTTGTGTTTATATGCGGTTTGACAGAAACCAAACCTCAACCCTAAAAAATAAATGGATCCATGACGGAACTGACACCTTCCTGGCTAGCCTATTATCAAACTTCAAGTGAAGCCATGATTAGCCTTGAAAACAGTTTGTTTTTAAATCTCAGAAACTAAAGCTCCTACGAAGTATTTGGTAATAACACGAATTATTGAAGAAAATATAGTTTACTACATTTTAAAAACAATGTAGTAAGACGATGCTCCATTAAAAAGTTAGCATTTTTTAAAGTTTTTAATTGTAAAAAAACTATCATTCGCATTCATAGATTTTGACCAAAATCTAATAAGCTCGTAAGAGTATCGAACACTATTTTACCTATATATATAATATACACACACGCAGACAGACATCACAACGATATTGCTAGGATAGGTCAAAATACATCCAAATAACACATTTTTGGCGTTACCTTAAATCGTCGAAAATAATACCTTCTCTCTAGCCATTGCTACGCGGGCTAGGAAGGTAAAAATATCCAAAGGGCAAGGCAAAACTTTTAAAAACACATTGTACGAGGAAAACTCAAGATATTATTTTTGATATGTATGCGCAACTCTCGGTAGAAAATTACGGAAATCGTTCCAGAATATACGAACGTATTACACATATTACAGGGGCAAGCTACATAGTATATAGTACCTATCTATTAATGATTATTATACGCATTAAGCAGAAACTTTTATTAAACGTATTATTTTACTTGAATATATACTATAAACAGTTCCCAGTCCGGCCCATATTCTCTTTTATTTGTTTAGGATTCCTTAATGGGTTTCACACTTCAAATTTTATTATGGTTTTTTTGGCGGCTTTTTGAAATGAAAGGACTATACCATCATCTATCCGTGCAGGACGTTTATTCTTGACGGCCCGTGACGTGATGTAAGGTGAGCACTCACCTCTGTGGATTCATTTCCCCGTGCAAAAAGGTGGTGAAAGTATTCAAAGTCCACCCGTAAAAGTTAACATTTCGCTTACCTCACCTTACGTGCAGTCAAGACTAAACGTCCAGCGGTCGTGTTCAACCAGGGTTGCCAACCTTCACGGGAATGTCCCGTATTTAGACATAAAATCCCGTGTCCCGCCATGGGTGCATACGAGATAATGAAAGTCCCGGATGCGTATTTACGTTTCCGTGCTGATTTCACGGCAGCGCTGTTTTGAAATAGACACGGAAATGTTGCAACATATTTGGTTACAAATGCGTGTTGATTTTAAGGCGACGAGGCTCGAACAAGGCACGGATTTGTATTGAATTACGCAGCGCAAGGGTTTACTTATTAGTGCACATTTGAAACTTAAATTGGATTCACGTTGTTTATTTGTTTGATTTTGAGGTTATATGTTTGTTAATATGAAAATTATGGAGCAGTTTAAAAGTATTTGTACTAATATTACTCAAGATTTTGAAATTCTTTGAAGTTTGAAGAACACTCTTCCATTAACTATACCTGCAAAGATCAGTGTTCATTGTCTTACACCGGCAACTACGACGACAGATGTTGTTCTGGTATTAATAAATTTTAATGATTATATGATTTTCACTTGATTTCTAACCACATGAAAATAGAAAGTTTCAAAAACCTAACCTAACGAAAGCTAATCAATCAAATCTAACCGAACCGAACCAAAGCAAACTGAACCAATAATTTTTTTCAAAAAAAAATCTTTCCTGAGTTCCTACCAGGGATCCTAGAGGATGTGAATCCGAACCGAACCGATCCTAACTAAACCGAACCAAACCTAACCTAACCAAACTGAACTACAACACTATTCACACCCTCTAGGATCCCGGGAAAGAAGTCAGGAACGTTTTTTTTTTAATAGTTGGTTCAGTTTGCTTTGGTTCGGTTCGGTTTGGTTCAATTCGGTTCGTTTCGGTTTGGATTCAGATCCTCTAGGATCCCGGGTAGGAAGTCAGGAAAGTTTTTTTTTTTAACAAATTATTGGTTCAGTTTGCTTTCGTTCGGTTCGGTTAGATTTGATTGATTAGCTTTCGTTATGTTAGCGTTTTAAACTGACAGTTGAATACGCTTTTGGAATAGTTTAATGAGCGATGTTCTCTTACAGATCCGTGCTCATTTCGAGATCAAAACTCTTAAAATCAACACGTATTTGAACCCAAAATTTCAAAACCGCGCCGACGTGAAATGAGCACGGAAACGTAAATACGCGTCCTGGATTTTCGTACGCTCCTAAAATAAGCAGCAATAATTTACCCCACAGAACCGACCCAAACCGACTTATGTGGGGATACCGCAAAATAACCTTTGCAGCGTTTATGGAAATCCTGACAAATTCAAAGGGCTAATAAGCCTTTAAAAATTAAATTGATCAAGGTTTTTTTTTAAATATTTTAACTATATTTTGCGGTTTTCATTTTGTGTGTTGGCTTTATTTTCCTTTGTTGTGATAATTTTTCCGCTTTTATTTGTTGGTCATATTTTCGACAGCTGGATAAATCCATTAGTCACCTGTCACCAGATAAATATTTATTATTTATTTTAAATATAAACAATTTTTTAACAATAAGAACAAACACATCCACCGGTTTTGTATGATATTGTTATGAAGCACCCTGTATGATCAATTTAATAATAATTTGCAAGCTTCTAAAAACATTAATTGTTTAAATAATAAAATTAAATCGAGGACAGTGCAAATTGGACCCTCGACCGTAAAATTTTTTCGGGTGTGAAGAAATGTGGTCTTGATGGGAGCCGAAAGTGCTCTCGCCGAGTTTTCATCTGTAAGTAGAATTTACTTGAAATTAGTAAATAAATCACGACAATATAACACCACTAAGCAGTAACAATTCTCTGGCGTCGGTGAATAAGCAGATAAGTCTGAAATTTTGCCAACATGAGTCAATTTATTGGTCCTAGTAGAATTGTAAGTATTCTGAACCAAACCTCTGATATAAAAATTACACAACTGAGATACTAAAGCTTAGATCCTTTATAATTAACGAATAAATACTTACAGTACAAAAAAGAACAAAAAAAAATACAACAAAAAAAACTCAAAGGGAGACGAAAACCCAAAGCAATTCCTGTTTTTCTTTATTATTATTATTAATTTATCATGAATTACAATACAATTTTTTTTTCTCTACATTAATAGGTAATTAAGCCAAAATTTAGTGTAACTAATACTATGTAACCCTCTCCTTGTTTAGATACCCATAGGGTATCAGAAAACAATAAAGATTTCTATTCTATTCTATTCTTGTACTCAACTGCGACTAGTAGTTACAAGTAAATTTAGCAGTTGGGTGTTTCTTTTATTTATTATTTTTTTTATTTCCAACTTTTAGGTTTAATTCTTATTCAGCCTTATAAAAAGCACTATGCATTTACAATTCATTTAGCTTTACCCAAAAAGTACGTGTAGAATTTCTACGGACGCGAACAGTGTTACCTTCCATTAAGTGAAGGTGGGGGAGGAGAGAGCGAGAAGGGAACTAGTAAAATGTTGTCGAAAAAATCTTAAAGCATGTGCCGAAAGAATTTTTCAAATCCCTCTAAATTTGTGAAAGGTATAGTTACAACTATTACTAATAAGGAGGGTGAGGTGAAGAGAGGGAGAGAAAGGGGGAAACTAGTAAAGTGATGTTGAAAAAAAGTCCTAAAGCACGTGCAGAAAGAAGTTTTGAAATCGCTCTGTATTTGTGAAAGGTATGTATGTACATACTGATTACTGTTTATATTATCGTTAGTACACCCAGGATCGCCAGTCGGCTTTCGCCCGAACATCTCTGGTAAATAGCAGACGATATGGTAAATCGCTTGGGTAACTAACACCCGTGATCGCAAAAATGTTCGTTAAAAATCAGTCTGGATTTCAGAACCACAATCTTTCTTAAGAAAGAATTCGTAAATTTCTAACATACATATATATTTTTTAAACATACTCTCCTGACCTCTTTCCCGGGATCCTAGAGAATGTAAAACCTAACCGTTGTCAATCGATCGCCAACGTAACCGAACCGTGTCAATGTAGAATAGGGCTTCATTGACACGGTTACGGCAGCGTTCGGGCTACAACCGAATCGCAATCATGGACGCCGTTTACAAATATGCGGGCGGCACGGTAATGTTTTGGGGCGGCATAATGTTTGGTCGTCGTACTCCACTTATCCTCATTCAGCCAACAATGACAGGCACCATATACGCAGAAAACATTATCGAACCAATCATTCAGCCCTTGCGAAATGAATTTGGAGAAAATTTCATTTTTTAAGATGATAATGCCAGACCACATCGCACGCAAAGGGTGGAAAACATGTTGCGGGAGGGAAATATCCAAAGAATGAACTGGCCAGCTATGAATCCCATTGAACACGTGTGGGATGGAGTTGCTAAAGAATATCCAATCGACTGAATCCCCCTGCAACACTTCAACAATTGACTGCAGCTGTTCAAGAAGAGTGGAACAACTTACCGGTAGATTTTATTGATAACTTGATTCGAGGGATGCCCAGACGTGTCGGTCAACTTATTGAAAGAAGAGGCGATCATACACAATACTGAGTTATGTTTAATTAAGCCTTTACCGTTTTTTTTCTTTAAGTTTATTTTTTTAGAATTTAAGATTTTCTGATCACTTTTCGATATTTTTTAATACTGCATTATATGAAAATGAAATAAAAAAGGTTCTGCATCATATATTTTAGTATTGAATTAAAGAATACTCTGCAGCACATTTGAAAATTTAACCATCTTTATTTTTCCAAATATCTAGGGGGGCCAAGACTTTTGACGATGTGTGTAGTTGTAGCTATAACTTTCCCAAATATAGAACGATTTTAAAGATTTTTTCTGCACACGCTTTAAGATTTTGTTTAACACCATTTACTAGTTCCCGCCTCCCTCTTTCCTCCCCCACCTTCATTCGCATCCGTAGAAAATCTACACGTACTTTTTGGGTAACGCTAAATGAATGGTAAATGCATATTTTAGCTAAAAAAGTTGCTCCGATTTCAAATTTTATATCTTTGCGTTTCCGATGATTTTGAAACTTTTTTGTCGTGCTGTCTGTCTGTCCCGCTGTATGTGTCTGTAACGACAAACCCGCATAACTCAAAAACCGCTTGCCCGATTTGAATGAAATTTAGTACCTAGGCTGGGTCTTGGGTCGAGATGGTCCCATTTAAAACTGAACAAAATCCACCCAACATAAGCCAAATAAAAGAGTGGGGGTAGATTTCAAAAATTAGAGTTTATGTGAAAATATGGCGTGTGTGATATCAAACGAAAGGTAATTGAGTTTGGAGTTAAACAAAATACATTTCGCTGCTTTGGTTTGATAGTGGCACAACTAAAAAAAATGCGTTTTTGCGTTTTCTGTAAAAACTAACTTCTCATCGTATTGTATATATTTTTATCACAAAATTTTCTTTATTGTCTATTTCAAGCATGGGTAAGTTATTGATTGATTTAATTAAAGCAAAAAAAATCTATAAATATTTGCGATTTTAGTTTATTTAAAAAAAAGGGTGGGGGAGACTACAAAAATGAAAGTTTAAGTGAAAATATGGCGTGTGTGATATCAAACAAAAGGTAATTGAGTCTGGAGTTAAACAAAATATATTTTAGTTTTTTAAAAAAAGGGTGAGGGTAGATTTCAAAAATTCGAGTTTAAGTCAAAATATGGCTTGTGTGGTATCAAACGAAAGGTAATTGAGTCTGGAGTAGAATAAAATAGATTTCAGTTTTTAGTTATATCAGCTCACACGAACTCTATAACTATAGTACCTAGTGTGAGCTTAGGTGCCCATATATTGGCAGATTATTTTTTATAAGACTGAATATGAATTTAACCTAAAAATAGGAAATAAAAAAGTTTATAAATAAAAAAAACACACAACTCCTAAATCTACTTGTAACTTCTAGTCGCAATTGAATTGAAGGTACATTTTGTGGTCTACCAGCACCCACAGTATTTACTACAGGTTCTAAAGTCCTAGTTTCTAAAATTCTAGATCTAAAAGTTTAGAGTTTTAACTAATTTTTTTCGTCAGATGCAATAATTTTTAATATTTATATAATTTCTTTATAAATACCTTACAACATAGGCTATCTTTTTTCAATGTAGCAATGACATTATATCCACACAAAACTTAAAAATAAATAAAAAATATGTAACATTTTGGTTCAAAAATAACAGCCGTATTTAAACCTCCAAACGTCACTAGATGTTGAATAAAACGGAGTAAGTCAGAGTTAGTTGCCCGCTTTATGGTAATCCATGGAGGGATTGTTAACTCTATAAAGATCTACGACTCTGCAAAGTTTCAGTTTCTAGCTTATTCCGAAGTAGAGTTTTAGATAGGTCAAATATGGACTGAAATGTTTCAAGAAAAGATGGCACAGCAGTTTCCGCGAACTTGGCGAACTGCCGTGCTGTGACAGGAAGCGAGCGGCGGTTCGGTTCGGCGCGCAACTTGAGAGCGGAGCAAACGCAGTACATTCGCGGCGAATTTTGGTGTTGACACGCTTTTATGCTGTAATTATGCTGTTCATTTTATGGGTCATCTTATGCAGTTTTACTTGCTTTTTATTAATAGTCTTATAACTAAATTCTTCACACTCTTGCGCGCGCAACTTGAAAGCGGAGCAAACGCAGCACGTTCGCGGCCAATTTTTGGTGTTGACACGCTTTTATGTTGCAATTATGCTGTTAATTTTATAGCTCACCTATGCAGTTTAACTTGCTTTTTATTAATAGTCTTATAATTAAATTCTTCACATTGAAACAATTTACCTTCATTCTTGCGCGCGCAACTTGAAACCGGAGCAAACGCAGCACGTTCGCGGCGAATTTTGGTGTTGACACGCTTTTATGCTGCAATTATGCTGTTAATTTTATGGCTCATCTTATGCAATTTTACTTGCTTTTTATTAACAGTCTTATAATTAAATTCTTCACATTGAAACAATTTACCTTCACTCTTGCGCGCGCAACTCGAAAGCGGAGCAAACGCAGCACGTTCGCGGCGAATTTTGGTGTTGACACGCTTTTATGCTGCAATTATGCTGTTCATTTTATGGGTCATCTTATGCAGTTTTACTTGCTTTTTATTAATAGTCTTATAATTAAATTCTTCACATTGAAACAATTTACCTTCACTCTTGCGCGCGCAACTCGAAAGCGGAACAAACGCAGCACGTTTGCGGCGAATTTTGGTGTTGACACGCTTTTATGCTGCAATTATGCTGGTAATTTTATGGCTCATCTGATGCAGTTTAACTTGCTTTTTATTAACAGTCTTATAATTAAATTCTTCACATTGAAACAATTTACCTTCACTCTTGCGCGCGCAACTTGAAAGCGGAGCAAACGCAGCACGTTCGCGGCGAATTTTTGGTGTTGACACGCTTTTATGCTGCAATTATGCTGTTCATTTTATGGGTCATCTTATGCAGTTTTAGTTGCTTTTTATTAATAGCCTTATAATTAAATTCTTCACATTGAAACAATTTACCTTCACTCTTGCGCGCGCAACTCGAAAGCGGAGCAAACGCAGCACGTTCGCGGCGAATTTTGGTGTTGACACGCTTTTATGCTGCAATTATGCTGATCATTTTATGGGTCATCTTATGCAGTTTTAATTGCTTTTTATTAATAGTCTTATAATTAAATTCTTCACATTGAAACAATTTACCTTCACTCTTGCGCGCGCAACTCGAAAGCGGAGCAAACGCAGCACGTTCGCGGCGAATTTTGGTGTTGACACGCTTTTATGCTGTAATTATGCTGTTCATTTTATGGGTCATCTTATGCAGTTTTACTTGCTTTTTATTAATAGTCTTATAATTAAATTCTTCACATTGAAACAATTTACCTTCACTCTTGCGCGCGCAACTTGAAAGCGGAGCAAACGCAGCACGTTCGCGGCGAATTTTGGTGTTGACACGCTTTTATGCTGCAATTATGCTGGTAATTTTATGGCTCATCTGATGCAGTTTAACTTGCTTTTTATTAACAGTCTTATAATTAAATTCTTCACATTGAAACAATTTACCTTCACTCTTGCGCGCGCAACTCGAAAGCGGAGCAAACGCAGCACGTTCGCGGCGAATTTTGGTGTTGACACGCTTTTATGCTGCAATTATGCTGATCATTTTATGGGTCATCTTATGCAGTTTTAATTGCTTTTTATTAATAGTCTTATAATTAAATTCTTCACATTGAAACAATTTACCTTCACTCTTGCGCGCGCAACTCGAAAGCGGAGCAAACGCAGCACGTTCGCGGCGAATTTTGGTGTTGACACGCTTTTATGCTGTAATTATGCTGTTCATTTTATGGGTCATCTTATGCAGTTTTACTTGCTTTTTATTAATAGTCTTATAATTAAATTCTTCACATTGAAACAATTTACCTTCACTCTTGCGCGCGCAACTTGAAAGCGGAGCAAACGCAGCACGTTCGCGGCGAATTTTGGTGTTGACACGCTTTTATGCTGCAATTATGCTGGTAATTTTATGGCTCATCTGATGCAGTTTAACTTGCTTTTTATTAACAGTCTTATAATTAAATTCTTCACATTGAAACAATTTACCTTCACTCTTGCGCGCGCAACTCGAAAGCGGAGCAAACGCAGCACGTTCGCGGCGAATTTTGGTGTTGACACGCTTTTATGCTGTAATTATGCTGTTCATTTTATGGGTCATCTTATGCAGTTTTACTTGCTTTTTATTAATAGTCTTATAATTAAATTCTTCACATTGAAACAATTTACCTTCACTCTTGCGCGCGCAACTTGAAAGCGGAGCAAACGCAGCACGTTCGCGGCGAATTTTGGTGTTGACACGCTTTTATGCTGCAATTATGCTGGTAATTTTATGGCTCATCTGATGCAGTTTAACTTGCTTTTTATTAACAGTCTTATAATTAAATTCTTCACATTGAAACAATTTACCTTCACTCTTGCGCGCGCAACTCGAAAGCGGAGCAAACGCAGCACGTTCGCGGCGAATTTTGGTGTTGACACGCTTTTATGCTGTAATTATGCTGTTCATTTTATGGGTCATCTTATGCAGTTTTACTTGCTTTTTATTAATAGTCTTATAATTAAATTCTTCACATTGAAACAATTTACCTTCATTCTTGCGCGCGCAACTTGAAAGCGGAGCAAACGCAGCACGTTCGCGGCGAATTTTGGTGTTGACACGCTTTTATGCTGCAATTATGCTGGTAATTTTATGGCTCATCTGATGCAGTTTAACTTGCTTTTTATTAACAGTCTTATAATTAAATTCTTCACATTGAAACAATTTACCTTCACTCTTGCGCGCGCAACTTGAAAGCGGAGCAAACGCAGCACGTTCGCGGCGAATTTTTGGTGTTGACACGCTTTTATGCTGCAATTATGCTGTTCATTTTATGGGTCATCTTATGCAGTTTTAGTTGCTTTTTATTAATAGCCTTATAATTAAATTCTTCACATTGAAACAATTTACCTTCACTCTTGCGCGCGCAACTTGAAAGCGGAGCAAACGCAGCACGTTCGCGGCGAATTTTGGTGTTGACACGCTTTTATGCTGCAATTATGCTGATCATTTTATGGGTCATCTTATGCAGTTTTAATTGCTTTTTATTAATAGTCTTATAATTAAATTCTTCATATTGAAACAATTTACCTTCACTCTTGCGCGCGCAACTCGAAAGCGGAGCAAACGCAGCACGTTCGCGGCGAATTTTGGTGTTGACACGCTTTTATGCTGCAATTATGCTGGTAATTTTATGGCTCATCTGATGCAGTTTAACTTGCTTTTTATTAACAGTCTTATAATTAAATTCTTCACATTGAAACAATTTACCTTCACTCTTGCGCGCGCAACTTGAAAGCGGAGCAAACGCAGCACGTTCGCGGCGAATTTTGGTGTTGACACGCTTTTATGCTGCAATTATGCTGGTAATTTTATGGCTCATCTTATGCAGTTTTACTTGCTTTTTATTAATAGTCTTATAATTAAATTCTTCACATTGAAACAATTTACCTTCACTCTTGCGCGCGCAACTTGAAAGCGGAGCAAACGCAGCACGTTCGCGGCGAATTTTTGGTGTTGACACGCTTTTATGCTGCAATTATGCTGTTCATTTTATGGGTCATCTTATGCAGTTTTAGTTGCTTTTTATTAATAGCCTTATAATTAAATTCTTCACATTGAAACAATTTACCTTCACTCTTGCGCGCGCAACTTGAAAGCGGAGCAAACGCAGCACGTTCGCGGCGAATTTTGGTGTTGACACGCTTTTATGCTGCAATTATGCTGGTAATTTTATGGCTCATCTTATGCAGTTTTACTTGCTTTTTATTAATAGTCTTATAATTAAATTCTTCACATTGAAACAATTTACCTTCACTCTTGCGCGCGCAACTTGAAAGCGGAGCAAGCGCAGCACGTTCGCGGCGAATTTTGGTGTTGACACGCTTTTATGCTGCAATTATGCTGGTAATTTTATGGCTCATCTGATGCAGTTTAACTTGCTTTTTATTAACAGTCTTATAATTAAATTCTTCACATTGAAACAATTTACCTTCACTCTTGCGCGCGCAACTTGAAAGCGGAGCAAACGCAGCACGTTCGCGGCGAATTTTGGTGTTGACACGCTTTTATGCTGCAATTATGCTGGTAATTTTATGGCTCATCTTATGCAGTTTTACTTGCTTTTTATTAATAGTCTTATAATTAAATTCTTCACATTGAAACAATTTACCTTCACTCTTGCGCGCGCAACTTGAAAGCGGAGCAAACGCAGCACGTTCGCGGCGAATTTTTGGTGTTGACACGCTTTTATGCTGCAATTATGCTGTTCATTTTATGGGTCATCTTATGCAGTTTTAGTTGCTTTTTATTAATAGCCTTATAATTAAATTCTTCACATTGAAACAATTTACCTTCACTCTTGCGCGCGCAACTTGAAAGCGGAGCAAACGCAGCACGTTCGCGGCGAATTTTGGTGTTGACACGCTTTTATGCTGCAATTATGCTGGTAATTTTATGGCTCATCTTATGCAGTTTTACTTGCTTTTTATTAATAGTCTTATAATTAAATTCTTCACATTGAAACAATTTACCTTCACTCTTGCGCGCGCAACTTGAAAGCGGAGCAAACGCAGCACGTTCGCGGCGAATTTTTGGTGTTGACATGCTTTTATGCTGCAATTATGCTGTTCATTTTATGGGTCATCTTATGCAGTTTTAGTTGCTTTTTATTAATAGCCTTATAATTAAATTCTTCACATTGAAACAATTTACCTTCACTCTTGCGCGCGCAACTTGAAAGCGGAGCAAACGCAGCACGTTCGCGGCGAATTTTGGTGTTGACACGCTTTTATGCTGCAATTATGCTGGTAATTTTATGGCTCATCTTATGCAGTTTTACTTGCTTTTTATTAATAGTCTTATAATTAAATTCTTCACATTGAAACAATTTACCTTCACTCTTGCGCGCGCAACTTGAAAGCGGAGCAAACGCAGCACGTTCGCGGCGAATTTTTGGTGTTGACACGCTTTTATGCTGCAATTATGCTGTTCATTTTATGGGTCATCTTATGCAGTTTTAGTTGCTTTTTATTAATAGCCTTATAATTAAATTCTTCACATTGAAACAATTTACCTTCACTCTTGCGCGCGCAACTTGAAAGCGGAGCAAACGCAGCACGTTCGCGGCGAATTTTGGTGTTGACACGCTTTTATGCTGTAATTATGCTGTTCATTTTATGGGTCATCTTATGCAGTTTTACTTGCTTTTTATTAATAGTCTTATAATTAAATTCTTCACATTGAAACAATTTACCTTCACTCTTGCGCGCGCAACTTGAAAGCGGAGCAAACGCAGCACGTTCGCGGCGAATTTTGGTGTTGACACGCTTTTATGCTGCAATTATGCTGGTAATTTTATGGCTCATCTGATGCAGTTTAACTTGCTTTTTATTAACAGTCTTATAATTAAATTCTTCACATTGAAACAATTTACCTTCACTCTTGCGCGCGCAACTTGAAAGCGGAGCAAACGCAGCACGTTCGCGGCGAATTTTTGGTGTTGACACGCTTTTATGCTGCAATTATGCTGTTCATTTTATGGGTCATCTTATGCAGTTTTAGTTGCTTTTTATTAATAGCCTTATAATTAAATTCTTCACATTGAAACAATTTACCTTCACTCTTGCGCGCGCAACTTGAAAGCGGAGCAAACGCAGCACGTTCGCGGCGAATTTTGGTGTTGACACGCTTTTATGCTGCAATTATGCTGTTCATTTTATGGGTCATCTTATGCAGTTTTACTTGCTTTTTATTAATAGTCTTATAATTAAATTCTTCACATTGAAACAATTTACCTTCACTCTTGCGCGCGCAACTTGAAAGCGGAGCAAACGCAGCACGTTCGCGGCGAATTTTGGTGTTGACACGCTTTTATGCTGCAATTATGCTGGTAATTTTATGGCTCATCTGATGCAGTTTTACTTGCTTTTTATTAATAGTCTTATAATTAAATTCTTCACATTGAAACAATTTACCTTCACTCTTGCGCGCGCAACTTGAAAGCGGAGCAAACGCAGCACGTTCGCGGCGAATTTTTGGTGTTGACACGCTTTTATGCTGCAATTATGCTGTTCATTTTATGGGTCATCTTATGCAGTTTTAGTTGCTTTTTATTAATAGCCTTATAATTAAATTCTTCACATTGAAACAATTTACCTTCACTCTTGCGCGCGCAACTTGAAAGCGGAGCAAACGCAGCACGTTCGCGGCGAATTTTGGTGTTGACACGCTTTTATGCTGTAATTATGCTGTTCATTTTATGGGTCATCTTATGCAGTTTTACTTGCTTTTTATTAATAGTCTTATAATTAAATTCTTCACATTGAAACAATTTACCTTCACTCTTGCGCGCGCAACTTGAAAGCGGAGCAAACGCAGCACGTTCGCGGCGAATTTTGGTGTTGACACGCTTTTATGCTGCAATTATGCTGGTAATTTTATGGCTCATCTGATGCAGTTTAACTTGCTTTTTATTAACAGTCTTATAATTAAATTCTTCACATTGAAACAATTTACCTTCACTCTTGCGCGCGCAACTTGAAAGCGGAGCAAACGCAGCACGTTCGCGGCGAATTTTGGTGTTGACACGCTTTTATGCTGCAATTATGCTGGTAATTTTATGGCTCATCTTATGCAGTTTTACTTGCTTTTTATTAATAGTCTTATAATTAAATTCTTCACATTGAAACAATTTACCTTCACTCTTGCGCGCGCAACTTGAAAGCGGAGCAAACGCAGCACGTTCGCGGCGAATTTTTGGTGTTGACACGCTTTTATGCTGCAATTATGCTGTTCATTTTATGGGTCATCTTATGCAGTTTTAGTTGCTTTTTATTAATAGCCTTATAATTAAATTCTTCACATTGAAACAATTTACCTTCACTCTTGCGCGCGCAACTTGAAAGCGGAGCAAACGCAGCACGTTCGCGGCGAATTTTTGGTGTTGACACGCTTTTATGCTGCAATTATGCTGTTCATTTTATGGGTCATCTTATGCAGTTTTAGTTGCTTTTTATTAATAGCCTTATAATTAAATTCTTCACATTGAAACAATTTACCTTCACTCTTGCGCGCGCAACTTGAAAGCGGAGCAAACGCAGCACGTTCGCGGCGAATTTTGGTGTTGACACGCTTTTATGCTGCAATTATGCTGATCATTTTATGGGTCATCTTATGCAGTTTTAATTGCTTTTTATTAATAGTCTTATAATTAAATTCTTCACATTGAAACAATTTACCTTCACTCTTGCGCGCGCAACTCGAAAGCGGAGCAAACGCAGCACGTTCGCGGCGAATTTTGGTGTTGACACGCTTTTATGCTGCAATTATGCTGGTAATTTTATGGCTCATCTGATGCAGTTTAACTTGCTTTTTATTAACAGTCTTATAATTAAATTCTTCACATTGAAACAATTTACCTTCACTCTTGCGCGCGCAACTTGAAAGCGGAGCAAACGCAGCACGTTCGCGGCGAATTTTTGGTGTTGACACGCTTTTATGCTGTAATTATGCTGTTCATTTTATGGGTCATCTTATGCAGTTTTACTTGCTTTTTATTAATAGTCTTATAATTAAATTCTTCACATTGAAACAATTTACCTTCACTCTTGCGCGCGCAACTCGAAAGCGGAGCAAACGCAGCACGTTCGCGGCGAATTTTGGTGTTGACACGCTTTTATGCTGCAATTATGCTGGTAATTTTATGGCTCATCTTATGCAGTTTTACTTGCTTTTTATTAATAGTCTTATAATTAAATTCTTCACATTGAAACAATTTACCTTCACTCTTGCGCTCGCAACTTGAAAGCGGAGCAAACGCAGCACGTTGGCGGCGAATTTTGGTGTTGACACGCTTTTATGCTGCAATTATGCTGTTAATTTTATGGCTCATCTTATGCAGTTTTACTTGCTTTTTATTAATAGTCTTATAATTAAATTCTTCACATTGAAACAATTTACCTTCACTCTTGCGCGCGCAACTTGAGACCGGAGCAAACGCAGCACGTTCGCGGCGAATTTTGGTTTTGACACGCTTTTATGCTGCAATTATGCTGTTAATTTTATGGCTCATCTTATGCAGTTTTACTTGCTTTTTATTAATAGTCTTATAATTAAATTCTTCACATTGAAACAATTTACCTTCACTCTTGCGCGCGCAACTTGAAAGCGGAGCAAACGCAGCACGTTCGCGGCGAATTTTGGTGTTGACACGCTTTTATGCTGCAATTATGCTGTTAATTTTATGGCTCATCTTATGCAGTTTTACTTGCTTTTTATTAATAGTCTTATAATTAAATTCTTCACATTGAAACAATTTACCTTCACTCTTGCGCGCGCAACTTGAGACCGGAGCAAACGCAGCACGTTCGCGGCGAATTTTGGTTTTGACACGCTTTTATGCTGCAATTATGCTGTTCATTTTATGGCTCATCTTATGCAGTTTTACTTGCTTTTTATTAATAGTCTTATAATTACAATCTTCACATTGAAACAATTTACCTTCACTCTTGGCATGTCTAGGCATGTGTCTTGTTAAATCATATTTTCGTTTACCTTTATAATCGCAATATACGCAACAAAACCACTCTATGTCGTTTACGTCTTTATGAATTATCGCGTGTCTATTAAGGGCACCTTTACTTCTAACGTGATAATCGCACTCAGTACAATAAAACCACTTGATTTCGTCTAAGTGTTGATGGATTATTGCATGCCTGTCTAGCCTGTGTATGTATTTGGTCTTAAAACTACATCTTTTACACCGAAACAACTCAACATTACTCTTGCCTTTATGTCTAAGCATGTGAGTTGTTAAACTCGATGTTCGTTTAACTGCACAATCGCAATAAGTACAATGGGACATACAGCTGAAACTTTGGTTTACGTGCTTATGGATTGTTGTATACTGTTTTAGTATAGTTTTATAAGTAACTTTAGTGTTTTTTGGTACACGTTCAAACTTGTTTTGAAGGTTCAATTTAACATTTATCTTCTGGTTGCCGGAATCTTCCGTAGCTGGGTGAGCTATGATGTCATCAGAAATATTTGGAAAGGTTGGGTCTTCCTTCAAACTGAAAGTAAACAAAAAAATTTGAACATTAGAGAGTTATCGGTTTTAAGTTCAACAACAATTAGCTTAATTCCATTTGAGTCACCTATTGTGCGTGAAAAACTACTGAAAAGTGAAGAGTGGGAGTTGCTATGGTTAAGCGTGGGGATACATTAAGTAGAGAGAGGGTTTTCCCTTTAAAGTGATTGGCTATGGAAAAACTGTGAGATAAGAAAATGTTGTCTATAAAATGTCATTTTATCTCTGTTTTTGTTTAGGTTTTCTTGTTTAGCTCATTAGCTAGAATGTAAAGTAGGATTTTGCGCAACGCCACTGACTTGGTTCCTCCAAGCTTTTCAGAGAGGGGATAATAGATTACTTAGGTCCAACCTACTGTTAATAAAAACCCAAACTTTGAAGAGACAAGTCGGTAGTCACATTCTAAGTTTTCTTGAGCTTAAACTAAAACCTCTAAAATAAATAGTTAGTAAAGAAACATAAGATTTGTCTATTGAAAGAACATTTTGCAGTTTGTTATTTTGGTAAAAGTTTTTATTTTAATATTTTGGCTTTTGTTTGTTTTATAGGCTTATCAGAAAAGTCTCGTAACAGTTTGTAAATTGCAACAGAGTTTTATTTTGTATATGTAACGTTTTTAAAACTGTTTTATATTTATTTTATACACACACGGTACCCCCGTTTAAGGGTTCGATTTAAAACAAAATCGTACCCGACAGTATTTTTGTTTATTAGTGTTTTTGCCAGTTTTTTTATTTAAATTTGGGATAAAACCTAACTGTCAAAAACTGTTCAGGGTCTTCCAATATTACTTAGTTGGGGTAGGGAAACTCCGAGACTTTTTTTATTTTTTTAACTAAAGCATAACAAAAATAACAAACAATTGACAGACTTCGCAATTTTGAAAAGGTCGCGATAAAATCAAAGAATAGTAAGTTTGGTTAGGCTTGTTAAAGGGTTGCGTACTAGTGCCCTTTTATAAGTCAAACGCATGATGTACTTACTATTTCTATTTTAGTTTGTTGTCAAATCCAATATAATCTCTGATTCCAGTAAATCAAACAAATCTGCTGCCGATAGCCTTTTTTTTGTTTTTGTCGTGCGTAAAAGAATTTCAAATGTACGCGAAAATTCTTTATAAGCGATAATTTTAGCACTATCCAAGTGCCAGAATTTATTTGGAAATTATACTTTATGCCGCTCGACTCTTGTGGAACCGTACGCGGGAGATGTACCTAATAAAACTGTATTAAAATTATACGAAAACACCGAGAAGAGGGTCGGGAACAAAAAAAAAAGAACAAAACTAATTTAAAAAAACTCGTCGCTCCTTGCGAATTTAACTAAAATATTTCTGTATCTATGGCTCCCCGCTGGGAGATGGTAAATACATCTTCCGACTAGAAAAATTTAATTTTTGACAAAACACTATGACAAAAAAATTCTACACAATCTGTGCCCCTTACATTATATGCTTGCCAGAACAACCAACAGAAACCTAAATATTTTAGGTGAATTCGCAGAGCCCCATTTTGTTATAACAGATTTTTTCCCGAAGTCATGGCGATAGTCGTTTGTGAGATAACTCCGCCTGCCATCCTTAATGGAACACCCTGTATATTAAATTAATATTTTTATTTGTTCAGAAATTCGTGAATATTGAAAAAAAAATGCATGAAGGAAATTCTATGTGTTGTCTGTAATATATTGGTAAAGTAAGTAAGTGTGTTTATGTATACCTTGCATTGTATCTATTACTTTTTTTTTATGTTATCGAATAGAATAGATTATCTCTATTAATCTAAAATAAGAGAGAATGCATGTTGTATGAACCAAAGGGGAAGTTTGGTTAGACTGCCTCAAGGTAAATCAAAACGAATGAAAAAATAGGTGAAACCTATTTTTTATTCAACGAGGGAAACGACAGTGAATCAAGGAAACTAAGTCCATAGCGGGACGAAAATGTCCACCGGTCTATAAGGAAGAAAGACATTTCGTCACAGCTTAACCAGACCATGAGAAAACAATGAGTTAACAAAGTATAAAACGTAACTTCAAAACGGTAAAGTCAACCACGGACACCGGTGTTTCGGAAAAAGGAATTTTCGTCCTTAGCGGGGCTTGTCTGCCTAATCAAACTGACAAGATACAATGTAGTTCAGACTTTCCTTTTGGCTCATACAACATGTATTCTCCCTTATGTATGTACAATCAGGGAAAGCCTAATGCTTTTTTAACAAAAAATCCTATTCTTTGGCGATGTCTATACTACCATTTGAAGTATTTTAGATTAATGGAGATATTCTATTCGATAATATAAAAAAAATAGGTAGAATGCAAAGTATTAATAAGGAAACTTACTTAGTTTACTAATATTTTACAGACCAACACATAGAACTTCCTTCATGCATATTTCTTTAAAAATGTTCACGAATGTCTGAAGGAAGTTCTATGTGTTGGTCTGTAAAATATTAGTAAACTAAGTAAGTTTCTTTATTTATACTTTGCATTGTACCTATTACAAATTTTTTATATCGAATATTTTTCATTCAACGAGTGAAACGACAGCGAATCAAGGAAACTAAGTCCATAGCGGGACGAAAACGTCCACCGGTCTCAGCTTAACCAGACCATGAGAAAACAATGAGTTAACAAAGTATAAAACGCAACTTCAAAACGGTAAAGTCAACCACGGACACCGGTGTTTCGGAAAAAGGAATTTTCATCCTCCGCATGCCTTGTCTGCCTAATCAAACTGACAAGATACAATGTAGTTCAGACTTCCCTTTTGGCTCATACAACATGTATTCTCCCTTATGTATGTACAATCAGGGAAAGCCTAATGCTTTTTTAACGAAAAATCCTGTTCTTTGGCGATATCTATACTACCATTTGTAGTATTTTAGATTAGTGGAGATATTCTATTCGATCATATAAAAAAATTAATAGGTAGAATGCAAAGTATTAATAAAGAAACTTACTTAGTTTACTAATATTTTACAGACCAACACATAGAACTTCCTTCATGCATATTTCTTTAAAATATTCACGAATGTCTGAAGGAAGTTCTATGTGTTGGTCTGTAAAATATTAGTAAACTAAGTAAGTTTCTTTATTTATACTTTGCATTGTACCTATTACAAATTTTTTATATCAAATATAATAAAATATCTCTATTAATCGAAAATACTAGAAATGGTAGTATATTAACCGCCAAAGAACAGGATTTTTTTGTTAAAAATAAAAAAGCAAAACACATATCAGGGGCCTTCCTAATTGTACATAGATAAGGGAGAATGCATGTTTTATGAACCAAAAGGGAACTTTGGTTAGGCTGCCTAAAGGGTTGCCTACCAGTGTCCTTCCATGGTGTACCCACTATTTCTTTTTTGATTTGTTGTCAAATCCAATATCCAGCTGTTCTATAATCTCTGATTCCAGTAAATCAAACAAATCTGCTGCCGATAAAGATAAAGAGGGTCGGGAACAAAAAAAAATGAATTCTTTTATTATATATTCGATCATATAAAAAAAAATTAATAGGTAGAATGCAAAGTATTAATAAAGAAACTTACTTAGTTTATGTGTTGTCTGTAAAATATTGGTAAAGTAAGTAAGTGTGTTTCTATTCTTTTATATTATCGAATAGAATAGATTATCTCCATTAATCTAAAATCCTACAAATGGTAGTATAGCCCCCGCAAACAGCAAATTTTGAACTGCGACTAACTTCTGCTGTATGGATTTTATCTGGCGTTTTATGTACATAAGGGAGAGTGCATGTTGTATGAGCCAAAAGTGAATAAAATATATTTACATTTACATCGAAGTGGACACATGCAACTACATTTTTCAGATTGAAACCATTTAACTTCACTATTATCTTTATGTTTTCATTTTCATATGTCTTTATTTAACTAATTTAGATATAATTACATCATATTTAACAATCAAAGTGTGGTGGCGGTATCCAACATGAGCTGCTCTATATACAACCAGCCAACTCAAAATAATAATACAACTAGTAAATTAACAATAGAAAGTATTCTCTAACTATACATTGATATCTGTTTAAGTTGCTTAACAATAATACATATAAAAATTATTGAAAATAAGAAATTAGTTGACTAAGTAAACAACTATGTTTACATAATTATAAAGATAGTTGTAGGAAAAATATAAAGTTTTTTTTTAGAAATTATTAAGATGATATATTAAAATCATAGTGCTTAATATAATATGAGTACTAATTAGAAGATCTTCCAGGGTATCCATTATGTGGGATTGTTATAGAATAGCCAGATAGTTTTTTAAAGTCTTTATTTTCCCACAGTCTGTTTAATAAATTGCGGCGACCGGTTTCGGGATAGCTCCCATCCTCAGGCCAGACTACAATTAAGAAAACGTTTCTATTATAAATTTTGTCAAACATGGTCAATCAATATGATATAGCACTTTTTATAAAATTATCCTTAAGTATCCTATGAACAATGAGTACTATTGATAAAAACTTAAAAAATATAAAAATATAAAAGTTTAAAAATTTTTTAAAATTAAAAAATAATAAAATGGAAAAACACAAAGGTCAGAAAATAATCTTGATTATGTTTTTATAATCGCCCAATCTAAACCAAAAGAACCACATATTCCAGAAACAATCTTTAAAAATACAAAAAATGACCACCTACCTTACTTTAAATAACCGTCGAAAAAAATTGCCCTGCGTGCACATCGTCAAATTTCTCTTGTTTTCCATCAATACACCTACACTTACACAATATATTATTATCTATAAATAGGTATTAATATTTGGTTTTATATAATTTTAGAAGTTCTTTAAAATGGTGCACCGTTAACAACAAAAGGAAAACAATAAAAATGGCGATGAGCATCAGATACATCTACCTGATAACAATTGAACTACAAATTATGTTAAAGTAGAACACTAAACCTTAACAATCCATATTTGATACTACCAAGTACATGGTACGAACAGAAAATCAATATTATAATTTTAAGGAATAGAAAATGTGATAAGTCAATATGAATTTAACTAAATGTGCAATCCAAACAATAATCAATATTACAATATTGCTAATAAGAGTTAATAAATTTTACTATTTTACTAGGTTCTTTTAGTCCTGAAAGGCTGAAAAATGAAATGATTAAAAAATTTATAAAACAAAAACAAAAAATTAGAAATTACAACATATAACAAATATATAAAACCATTATTTAAAACAATGTTTCTTAAAAAAATTAATTGGAATAATGTTTTTTATAAAGATTTACCAGAAGGGCCAAGAAAAAGGAAAACCAACCGCAAAAACAAATTAAAATAACATTAAAAATATTAAATGAAAAACTAAAAATAATAAAGCAAGTTGACCTGGGATTTCTCAATTAGACAGTTGTCTGAAATACACAAGGATAATAACTAATAATAACTAATAACGGACCCACAAGTCACACACACCAGTGCACACACATCTACACCTACACACACGCACCTACACACACAAACACACACACACACATTTATCAACCAGCATTCATTAATCATTCTCAAAGAAAATCTTTAGAAGACTATTATTTTCCAAATTTAATTGTTGATTGAGGGTATTTTGTGAATCCATTTTGTGTAATCTGGTTATTTCAAGATCTTCGAGCGTTTGTTGAAGGTAAAAGTTATCTGTTCTATGCAAAATTTTGAAGTCTTTTTTAATGTTAGGAGAATGTCCTGACTTTAATACATGAGATGCAAAGTGCGAACCTTCCTCTTTGTTATATCTAATGTCACGATAGTGTTCTTTAAATCTAATATTAAAATTTCGACTAGTTCGACCAACATATTTGGCTGAACAGGGGCATTGTAGCTGGTATATCCCTTTACCATCCTCAATGTTGCATTTGTCCTTATTATTAAGTAATTTTTCACCCAAAGTATCTTTATTCTTGAAGGCAATTTTTATATTATTATTTGAAAAAATATTTGATATTTTATGAGAAGATGGACCATTGTATGTTATCGAACAATATTTTTCATTTAGACTATCATAATTTAATTGAGGGTTGTTTGAGCTTTGGTAAAGATTAAGGTAACTGTTCTTTAACTTGCGCCTCTGAAGAAGTCTATCTACTAGTCTGTCTGTAAAATTATATTGTCGAGCAATTTGTTTAATTATTTTGATTTCTTTTGTCAAAGAATCATCAGACATGGGGATTGCCAAGGCTCTATAAATGTAGCTATTTAAGGCGGCCATTTTATGAGAAGTTGGATGAAAGGAGGAGTTGTCTATAATAACGCCCGTATTGCAAGGCTTTCTATATATTGAAAAGCTATGTCTATTATCAATGCGTGTAATAGTAAGGTCTAAAAAGTTTATTTTTGAATTTTCTTCCATTTCAACTGTGAATTTAATTTTTGGGTGAATGCTGTTTATATATTTAACAAACTCTGAGAGAGTCGCTGTATCGCCAAGCCATAAGCAGATTATATCATCCACAAATCTGAAATAATATTTAATAAAATTAGTAAATTTATTGTTTTTTAAAATTTTATTTGTTTCTAAATGATCTAAAAAGAGGTCTGCCGCCAATGGAGCTAATGGGAGACCCATCGCAAGTCCATCTTTTTGTTTATAGGTTTCATCATTAAATTTGAAAAAATTTTGTTGAAAGCAAATCTCAAACAAAGAATAATACTGACAAACTTGATCGTCGGAGATATTTGAATCGATAAGCTTACCTTTAATCAACTCCAAGACTTCGCTTGTTGGGACATTGGTAAACAAGTTACTAACATCAAATGAGACGAGCATTGCGCTAGGAGGAATGTCTATATCTTTGATTTTTTGTACCAAGTCTACGTTATTGATGATTGTATGTTGAAAGCTACAATTTGTTAAATTTTTTAGTTGATTGTTTAACCATTTTGAAAGATTATAAGTTGGTGACCCGCTAAAGCTTACCACTGGTCTTATTGGCATTAACTCAGGATCGTCAGACTTGTGTACTTTGATCAAACCATATAGACGAGGGATTGTACTATATAAAGGGTAAAATCTTTTTAAAAGTTGTTCATTAAGAACAGTTTTACATGATTTTATAATGTTTAAAACTTTTTGTTTAAATGCCGGGAATTTTACAGGGGTTTTTTCGAAATCATTAGAATTAAGGAAAGTTAGCACTTTTTGATCATATTTATATTTTGGAAGAATAATTATAGAGCTGCCTTTATCAGCTTTAGTTAAAACTAGGTCATCCTCTTCCATTTTTTGTTTAATTGACTTAATAATACTGCTATTAAAGTAACCTGAAGTTTGTGGCTGGTTTTGTATTGTCCTTAATTCACTTCTAATAATTAGTGAACATTCTTCCCGTACTTTGTTAGTTTGTTCTTGAGGTATATTATTTCGTATGATTGACTCAGTTTCCGCCGCTAAAAGTTCAAGGTTTCTTATATTTTGATTTTTTCCCGGGTCGTTTATTCTGTATTTTAAGCCTAAACTAAGTAACTCAACTTCCTTGTCAGAAAACATGGTCTGAGAAAAGTTTAAAAATGAAGGATGAAACTTATGAACAATTTTATTATCCCCAGATGTTATAGAGGGTTCATTTATTCTTCTTGAATATAACTTACTAAGTTTATGATGCACTGTTCTAAATTTTTCATTTCTTATATTAAAGAATGTATTTTCGACCTTTTCGCACAACTTATTGAAAACGTCCCTGGTCAACTCACTCGTAAATCTAGTAATCAGATATTGTATTTTCAGATTACAATCATTTATAATAATGTATGCTTTACGCACTTCTTCTCTTAATAAGTTATAACGCAATGATTTAATTATTCTTTCTGTTTTGTTAGACAGGTTTGATCTGTTAATATTTATTTTAACATAGGTTGGAGTTAAATTATCCTTAAGACACTTATTGTTGAAATATATCCTACTTAAATAGCTACATTTATAGAGCCTTGGCAATCCCCATGTCTGATGATTCTTTGACAAAAGAAATCAAAATAATTAAACAAATTGCTCGACAATATAATTTTACAGACAGACTAGTAGATAGACTTCTTCAGAGGCGCAAGTTAAAGAACAGTTACCTTAATCTTTACCAAAGCTCAAACAACCCTCAATTAAATTATGATAGTCTAAATGAAAAATATTGTTCGATAACATACAATGGTCCATCTTCTCATAAAATATCAAATATTTTTTCAAATAATAATATAAAAATTGCCTTCAAGAATAAAGATACTTTGGGTGAAAAATTACTTAATAATAAGGACAAATGCAACATTGAGGATGGTAAAGGGATATACCAGCTACAATGCCCCTGTTCAGCCAAATATGTTGGTCGAACTAGTCGAAATTTTAATATTAGATTTAAAGAACACTATCGTGACATTAGATATAACAAAGAGGAAGGTTCGCACTTTGCATCTCATGTATTACAGTCAGGACATTCTCCTAACATTAAAAAAGACTTCAAAATTTTGCATAGAACAGATAACTTTTACCTTCAACAAACGCTCGAAGATCTTGAAATAACCAGATTACACAAAAAATGGATTCACAAAATACCCTCAATCAACAATTAAATTTGGAAAATAATAGTCTTCTAAAGATTTTCTTTGAGAATGATTAATGAATGCTGGTTGATAAATGTGTGTGTGTGTGTTTGTGTGTGTAGGTGCGTGTGTGTAGGTGTAGATGTGTGTGCACTGGTGTGTGTGACTTGTGGGTCCGTTATTAGTTATTATTAGTTATTATCCTTGTGTATTTCAGACAACTGTCTAATTGAGAAATCCCAGGTCAACTTGCTTTATTATTTTTAGTTTTTCATTTAATATTTTTAATGTTATTTTAATTTGTTTTTGCGGTTGGTTTTCCTTTTTCTTGGCCCTTCTGGTAAATCTTTATAAAAAACATTATTCCAATTAATTTTTTTAAGAAACATTGTTTTAAATAATGGTTTTATATATTTGTTATATGTTGTAATTTCTAATTTTTTGTTTTTGTTTTATAAATTTTTTAATCATTTCATTTTTCAGCCTTTCAGGACTAAAAGAACCTAGTAAAATAGTAAAATTTATTAACTCTTATTAGCAATATTGTAATATTGATTATTGTTTGGATTGCACATTTAGTTAAATTCATATTGACTTATCACATTTTCTATTCCTTAAAATTATAATATTGATTTTCTGTTCGTACCATGTACTTGGTAGTATCAAATATGGATTGTTAAGGTTTAGTGTTCTACTTTAACATAATTTGTAGTTCAATTGTTATCAGGTAGATGTATCTGATGCTCATCGCCATTTTTATTGTTTTCCTTTTGTTGTTAACGGTGCACCATTTTAAAGAACTTCTAAAATTATATAAAACCAAATATTAATACCTATTTATAGATAATAATATATTGTGTAAGTGTAGGTGTATTGATGGAAAACAAGAGAAATTTGACGATGTGCACGCAGGGCAATTTTTTTTTTTTTTCGACGGTTATTTAAAGTAAGGTAGGTGGTCATTTTTTGTATTTTTAAAGATTGTTTCTGGAATATGTGGTTCTTTTGGTTTAGATTGGGCGATTATAAAAACATAATCAAGATTATTTTCTGACCTTTGTGTTTTTCCATTTTATTATTTTTTAATTTTAAAAAATTTTTAAACTTTTATATTTTTATATTTTTTAAGTTTTTATCAATAGTACTCATTGTTCATAGGATACTTAAGGATAATTTTATAAAAAGTGCTATATCATATTGATTGACCATGTTTGACAAAATTTATAATAGAAACGTTTTCTTAATTGTAGTCTGGCCTGAGGATGGGAGCTATCCCGAAACCGGTCGCCGCAATTTATTAAACAGACTGTGGGAAAATAAAGACTTTAAAAAACTATCTGGCTATTCTACTAATTAGAAGTAAAATATTAAAGAAAATTAAGAAAAAAAACCATTAAAGATCTGTCTTTATCTTTAGCTTAAAATAAATTTGCGAAGCTTGCGGCTAAAAATGGCAAGACTCTGGGCGTCTTTGATGAACTTGGGAATTTTATTGTAGAGCTTTGTGGCTGAGTAAGTAAAGGAGCCCTGGTATGCTGCACTGCAGTGTTTAGGAGTTCTAAAGAGTTCGCGGTGACGAGTCCTAACCGAATGAATAGATATCCCCCTAATAAGTTTATTTAACAAGTATTTTGGTTCTTTAAATTTCAGAATTTTGTAAATTGAACCCGCTATACAAAAGTCGTGCCTTTCTGACATCGTTAACCATCTTGACTCAATTTAAGCTGGTCATATTTTCTTAAATTATAGGAATACCTAAGGCAAGAGTTTTGTAGTTTTTGGAGAGTTATTCTGTCTTTATTAAGTAATGCCGCCCAAATAACTGTAATACAGTAATTAATATTTGAAAGTACTAGTGAGTCAGTTAACCTCAATTTTCCTGGTATTGCAAAAACATCTTTGTACATGTAAAGCAATTTTAATTTAAAAAACGAGTTTTTAACTACAGAAGAAATATGTTTCTCGAAGACCAAGATTTGAGGAAGAATCAACCGGCTTTAAATCTGTATTACCTACTTTTACTTTGAAAGATTCTTTTAGTTCTTCTTTTTTTGAACCGAATATTTTTTTTTTTTTACGGGTATGCGCACTCGCAAGGATATCCCTATTACGCTCGAGGAGCGGCAAGTGTGCGAAAATGTTGGTGTGTGTTGGTTTTGAAACGGTTCAGGTTGTAACCTGCAGGGAAAACTGTCGCAGGGAGTTTATTCCACAGCGATGCTGTTCTCCAGAGATATGAATTCTGATATAGTGAGGATCTTGGTGCCTCTATTTTGACAATAAATTGATGGTTACCGTCTGTTTGACGTGTTCGCCTAGTAGGTGCTACTCCCGGGGGGATCATACGTGGCAACTCTTCAGAGCATTTTCCGTGATAATACCTGTAGAAGAGAGATAGATCGCCCACAGTTCTTCGATATTCGAGACTATCCAAGCTACGGGTAAGTGCGGGGTCATTGATCAGCTTGATAGCTCGTTTTTGCACGGTGTTCAAAAGCATTAAGGTATGTTTGGGTGCCGCACTCCATATATGTGAGCAGTACTCCATAGTCGGTCGAATCTGGGCTTTGTAGAGTGTCAGCAGTTGGCTTGGTGTATACAGATGTCTTGTACGAAATAGCACCCCAAGCTTTTGGGACGCCCTTTTAGCTATATCTGCCACGTGACTGTGCCAAGACATGTTGGTCTCTGCAGTGACTCCTAAGATGTTCAACTGGCTCTGCAATGCGACAGCACTTCCAGATAGCATGATGTTTGGCTCACCGGTGCTGGTCTTTTTTGAAAACAGGGCTGCTTGGGTTTTCTGCGCGTTGAACTGTACAAGGTTTTTGTTGCCCCAGTCCTCTATTATCTCCAAGTCGTTATTTATCTGTGATATTTCAGTTAGTCTAAGGTAATGGAATTCACGTGCGGAGAGACATGTGGGTGGTATGACTGAGGAGACTACATTGCCATCATCTGCAAAGCAATAAAGTGGATTTACTGTTTTATCTATGAGGTCATTTATGTAAATCAGAAAAAGTGTTGGCGAAAGGATTGCTCCCGGTGGCACACCAGCATTTATTTGGTAAGAGTTGGAGTTCCGGCCATCCAGTGCAACATAAATGGATCTATCCTTAAGGTAACTTTCAAACCAAGTGCAAAGTCTCGGCGACAATCCCGTTGCTTTGAGCTTGTTGAGCAGATTTTCATGCCAGCCTTTATCGAATGCTTTAGATATATCTAAGGCAATTGTTCTTGTTTCACCTCGCAACTCAATCGCTTTTTGCCATAAGTGAGTGACGTATGTAAGTAAATCGCCAGTTGACCTATATTTTCGAAATCCGTATTGCTTGTCGTTGATAATTTTGTACTTTTCCAAGTACTTGGTTAGGTGATTGTTCACAATTCTTTCCATTACTTTTGATATCACCGGAAGTAGAGCAATTGGTCTATAGTTTAACGGATCTGTCTTTTTTCCTTTCTTTGGAATGGGTTGTACTGCGGCAGACTTCCATGATGATGGATATACTCCTTGCCTATAAGATAAATTGAATAATTTTGCGAAAGTTGGGGTGAGTTCGCTAGCACAATTTTTGAGTACTATCGCGGGATACCATCTGGACCCATTGCTTTGTTTGTATCCAACTTTTTAAGGGATTTTCGTATTTCTCTGTGACAAAAGGGTACCTCTGGCATACTGTGGGAAACCCTTTCAATGAACGGTGGAGTTTTTCCATTTGGCACTGTTAGGTTTGAGTTGGAAGAAAAGATTTTAGCCAGCATATTGGCTTTTTCCTCTGATGTTGTGGCTAAGTGAGTATTTTTATCTGTAAGTGGTGGTATGGATGACTTGGTGAAGTTTGATCCAACGGATTTTGCAAGAGACCAAAAGGACCTAGAACTACTTGGACAATTCAGCAACCTGTTTTTTATTCTTTGATTGTATGTTTCTTTGGCGGCGTCAATAGTAATTTTGCAACTATTTCTGGCTTCTATAAATTCTGTGTGGTTTTGAGCGGTTTGTTGTCGTTTCCAAAGGTTATATGCTCTGTGTTTTTTCTGTACAGCCGTTTGACACTGGCTGTTGAACCAAGGTTTTGCATTAGCTCTGCGTTTTATTGTATGTGGGATATATGCATCCATTCCAGATAAGATTACTTTTGTTATTTCATTACAGCAAATAGTGGGATCAGCTGTTTTAAAGCAAACCTCTTGCCATGGAAAATCCAGGTAAAACTGTTTAAGGTCATTCCATTTTGCCGATTTATAGTGCCACATTTTACGAGGAAGTGATTGTTGGCTTGGCGGTATGAACATTTCGCATTTTGTTCTTATAAGTTTATGATCGGATGAACCAAGTGGGGGATCTACTTGAATTGTGTACAAGTCAGGATTTGTAGTTAGGAACAAGTCTAAAAGCGCTGCAAATTCACCCCTTTCTGAGATACGGGTAGGTTCATCGACAAGCTGTGTTAGACCACAACTTATGGCAAAAGCTTCTGCTTCCCTGCCTTCATTATCTGTTTTGTTGTGGTGTTTTAGTCAGGGTATATTGTGGACGTTGAAATTGCCTAAAAAAACAATTTCCGCATGTGGATAGTTAGACTGTATACTATCACAGTTTTCGGATAATGTCGCAAAAAAGTTTTGATACTCGGTGTTACTTGGCGGTAGAAGCATTTTTGTTTTATTTTCATTAAGGACCAACCCATGAGCTGCTGAAACTTTTGAAATTATTTTTAGGTCCTGCGTGACTCTCTCTGAAGCTTGCGGTGCGTTTTGAAATTTAAAAGAATAGTAACATTGATAATCATCAGAAAATTGATGTAAATTTGAGTTTACTATAAATTTAGAAATATCCGCTGTATATATCGAAAAAATTAAGGGGCCTAATAAGCTGCCCTAGGCTACGCCCCTGTTAACAATAACTGGTTGTGATTTATCATCACCAACGCACACACTCATTCGTCTTCGGAGAAACAACTTTGGAAGAGCAGGATGGCCTCATTGTTCAATCCAAAAAATTTAAGCTTCGTAAATAAGATACTATGCTCCAATACATGTATTAAGCAAGTTTGCGAACCCTCATCCCGAGCCCGAAACAAGTCATCAGTAATGGTCTGCAATGCCATGGTAGTACTGTGGTGGTTACTACGAAACCCCGATTGTGTTAATAATGTAATGTTAATATGTCGTAAGAGATGACATATCAAACCATGTTTATACTTAAGTTTATAATCGCAATGGAGACAGAAAACATTTTACGTAACTAACAAAAATCGAAAAAATGAGGTACGCTACCAAAATTTTTCCTATAAGTACGACTTTATGCTCACGAAGTGGCGTAACCGTATCTCTAGCGATAGTTGTTTGTGTTCGACGTATCTACCAATTTTAGTACAGCTGATTTTTTAATTCTCGCTCTCTGGAGAAGTTCATTAAATGCCAGTTATGTCGGCACATGAGATAGGGGATGATATATGTCTTGATGGGTTATCTCATGTCATTTAAAGATTTTTTTATATTTGGTCTTCTAACTACATTCTTCACATTAAAACCCTTTAACTTCACTATTATCTTTATGCCTTAACAGGTGATTTATACTTAATTTTATAATCCCAATTGGCACAAAAAACCAACTTAATATTGTTGGTATCTTTATGAATTAGCGTATGTTTATTAAAGCTATTTTTACTGTTGGCCTTGTAATCGCAATAAGTAATATAAAACCACTAAACTGTGTCCACGTCTTTATGGATTATTGCATGCTGGATTAGGCCGCGCCTGTGAGTGGTCTTAAGTCTACAGTTTTCCAATGTTTCCTAAAAGTACGACTTTATGCTCACGAAGTGGCGTAATCGTATCTCTAGCGATAGTTGTTTGTGGTCGACGTATCTACCAATTTTAGTACAGCTGATTTTTTAATTCTCGCTATCATATGGCAGCGAACCTCGATATCATATGGCTGAAATTCACCTCAAAGTCATCGACTAAGTTCATTTGCTGCCTCTACCGACCGCCAAGTAACACCGAGTATCAAAACTTTTTTGCGACATTATCCGAAAACTGTGATAGTATACAGTCTAACTATCCACATGCGGAAATTGTTTTTTTAGGCGATTTCAACGTCCACAATATACACTGGCTAAAACACCACAACAAAACAGATAATGAAGGCAGGGAAGCAGAAGCTTTTGCCATAAGTTGTGGTCTAACGCAGCTTGTCGATGAACCTACCCGTATCTCAGAAAGGGGTGAATTTGCAGCGCTTTTAGACTTGTTCCTAACTACAAATCCTGACTTGTACACAATTCAAGTAGATCCCCCACTTGGTTCATCCGATCATAAACTTATAAGAACAAAGTGCGAAATGTTCATACCGCCAAGCCAACAACCACTTCCTCGTAAAATGTGGCACTATAAATCGGCAAAATGGAATGACCTTAAACAGTTTTACCTGGATTTTCCATGGCAAGAGGTTTGCTTTAAAACAGCTGATCCCACTATTTGCTGTAATGAAATAACAAAAGTAATCTTATCTGGAATGGATGCATATATCCCACATACAATAAAACGCAGAGCTAATGCAAAACCTTGGTTCAACAGCCAGTGTCAAACGGCTGTACAGAAAAAACACAGAGCATATAACCTTTGGAAACGACAACAAACCGCTCAAAACCACACAGAATTTATAGAAGCCAGAAATAGTTGCAAAATTACTATTGACGCCGCCAAAGAAACATACAATCAAAGAATAAAAAACAGGTTGCTGAATTGTCCAAGTAGTTCTAGGTCCTTTTGGTCTCTTGCAAAAGCCGTTGGATCAAACTTCACCAAGTCATCCACACCACCACTTACGGATAAAAATACTCACTTAGCCACAACATCAGAGGAAAAAGCCAATATGCTGGCCAAAATCTTTTCCTCCAACTCAAACTTAACAGTGCCAAATGGAAAAACGCCACCGTTCATTGAAAGGGTTTCCCACAGTATGCCAGAGGTACCCTTTTGCCACAGAGAAATACGAAAATCCCTTAAAAAATGTTGGATACAAACAAAGCAATGGGTCCAGATGGCATTCCCGCGATAGTACTCAAAAATTGTGCTAGCGAACTCACCCCAACTTTCGCCAAATTATTCAATTTATCTTATAGGCAAGGAGTATATCCATCATCATGGAAGTCTGCCGCAGTACAACCCATTCCAAAGAAAGGAAAAAAGACAGATCCGTTAAACTATAGACCAATTGCTCTACTTCCGGTGATATCAAAAGTAATGGAAAGAGTTGTGAACAATCACCTAACCAAGTACTTGGAAAAGTACAAAATTATCAACGACAAGCAATACGGATTTCGAAAATATAGGTCAACTGGCGATTTACTTACATACGTCACTCACTTATGGCAAAAAGCGATTGAGTTGCGAGGTGAAACAAGAACAATTGCCTTAGATATATCTAAAGCATTCGATAAAGTCTGGCATGAAAATCTGCTCAACAAGCTCAAAGCAACGGGATTGTCGCCGAGACTTTGCACTTGGTTTGAAAGTTACCTTAAGGATAGATCCATTTATGTTGCACTGGATGGCCGGAACTCCAACTCTTACCAAATAAATGCTGGTGTGCCACAGGGAGCAATCCTTTCGCCAACACTTTTTCTGATTTACATAAATGACCTCATAGATAAAACAGTAAATCCACTTTATTGCTTTGCAGATGATGGCAATGTAGTCTCCTCAGTCATACCACCCACATGTCTCTCCGCACGTGAATTCCATTACCTTAGACTAACTGAAATATCACAGATAAATAACGACTTGGAGATAATAGAGGACTGGGGCAACAAAAACCTTGTACAGTTCAACGCGCAGAAAACCCAAGCAGCCCTGTTTTCGAAAAAGACCAGCACCGGTGAGCCAAATATCATGCTATCTGGAAGTGCTGTCGCATTGCAGAGCCAGTTGAACATCTTAGGAGTCACTGCAGAGACCAACATGTCTTGGCACAGTCACGTGGCAGATATAGCTAAAAGGGCGTCCCAAAAGCTTGGGGTGCTATTTCGTACAAGACATCTGTATACACCAAGCCAACTGCTGATACTCTACAAAGCCCAGATTCGACCAACTATGGAGTACTGCTCACATATATGGAGTGCGGCACCCAAACATAACTTAATGCTTTTGAACACCGTGCAAAAACGAGCTATCAAGCTGATCAATGACCCCGCACTTACCCGTAGCTTGGATAGTCTCGAACATCGAAGAACTGTGGGCGATCTATCTCTCTTCTACAGGTATTATCACGGAAAATGCTCTGAAGAGTTGGCACGTATGATCCCCCCGGGAGTAGCACCTACTAGGCGAACACGTCAAACAGACGGTAACCATCAATTTATTGTCAAAATAGAGGCACCAAGAACCTCATTATATCAGAATTCATATCTCTGGAGAACAGCATCGCTGTGGAATAAACTCCCTGCGACAGTTTTCCCTGCAGGTTACAATCTGAACCGTTTCAAAACCAACACGCACCAACATTTCCGCGCACTTGCCGCTTCTCGAGCGTGATAGGGATCTCCTTGCGAGTACGCATACCCGTAAAAAAAAAAAAATCTTGAGAAGTTCATTAAATGCCAGTTATGTCGGCACATGAGATAGGGGATGATATATGTCTTGATGGGTTATCTCATGCCGCTTAAAGATTTTTTTATATTTGGTCTTCTAACTACATTCTTCACATTAAAACCCTTTAACTTCACTATTATCTTTATGCCTTAACAGGTGATTTATACTTAATTTTATAATCCCAATTGGCAGAAAAAACCAACTTAATATTGTTGGTATCTTTATGAATTAGCGTATGTTTATTAAAGCTATTTTTACTGTTGGCCTTGTAATCGCAATAAGTAATATAAAACCACTAAATTGTGTCCACGTCTTTATGGATTATTGCATGCTGGATTAGGCCGCGCCTGTGAGTGGTCTTAAGACTACAGTTTTTCCAATGTTTCCTAAAAGTACGACTTTATGTTCACGAAGTGGCGTAACCGTATCTCTAGCGATAGTTGTTTGTGGTCGACGTATCTACCAATTTTAGTACAGCTGATTTTTTAATTCTTGCTATCTTGAGAAGTTCATTAAATGCCAGTTATGTCGGCACATGAGATAGGGGATGATATATGTCTTGATGGGTTATCTCATGCCATTTGAAGATTTTTTTATATTTGGTCTTCTAACTACATTCTTCACATTAAAACCCTTTAACTTCACTATTATCTTTATGCCTTAACAGGTGATTTATACTTAATTTTATAATCCCAATTGGCAGAAAAAACCAACTTAATATTGTTAGTATCTTTATGAATTAGCGTATGTTTATTAAAGCTATTTTTACTGTTGGCCTTGTAATCGCAATAAGTAATATAAAACCACTAAATTGTGTCCACGTCTTTATGGATTATTGCATGCTGGATTAGGCCGCGCCTGTGAGTGGTCTTAAGACTACAGTTTTTCCAATGTTTCCTAAAAGTACGACTTTATGCTCACGAAGTGGCGTAACCGTATCTCTAGCGATAGTTGTTTGTGGTCGACGTATCTACTAATTTTAGTACAGCTCATTTTTTAATTCTCGCTCTCTTGAGAAGTTCATTAAATGCCAGTTATGTCGGCACATGAGATAGGGGATGATATATGTCTTGATGGGTTATCTCATGCCATTTGAAGATTTTTTTATATTTGGTCTTCTAACTACATTCTTCATATTAAAACCCTTTAACTTCACTATTATCTTTATGCCTTAACAGGTAATTTATACTTAATTTTATAATCCCAACTGGCACAAAAAAACCCACTTAATGTCGTTGGCATCTTAATGAATTAGCGCATGTTTATTAAAACTATTTTGACTTTTGGCCTTGTAATCGCAATGAGTACAATAAAACCACTTAATTTTGTTCACGTCTTTATGGATTATTGCATGCTGGATTACGCTGCGCCTGTGAATGGTCTTAAAACTACATTTTTCACATTGAAACCATTAACCTATATCTCTTGATGTCTAATCATGAGTTTTACTAAATTGTCCTTAAATTTGGTCTTGTAGCTACATTCTTTACAATGAAACCAATTAACTTTACTTTCGTGTTTTTGTCTGAGCATGTGACTTGTTAAATGACATTTTCGTTCAGCTGCATAATCGCAATCGGCACGATGAAACGACTTAGTTTTGTTTATGTTTTTATGAATTAATGCATGCTTATTTGGGCTGTGCCTGTACCGTTTTACTTCCTTTTATGTCTAAGCATGTGACTTGTTAAATTACCTTTTCGTTTAGCTTTATAATCGCAATAAGTACAATAAAACCACTTAATGTCATTTGCGTCTTTATGAATTAGCGCATGCTTATAAAAGTTACTCATATTTTTGGCCTTATAATCGCAGTGAGCACAATAAGACCACTTAATTTTGTCCACGTCTTTATGGATTATTGTATGCTGGATTAGGCTGTCTCTGTGTATGGTCTTAAAACTACATTTTTCACATTGAAACAATTTTGGTTGGGCAGAATTTCCGAAGTTGTGGTGATTCTGATATAAATTGGTACGATTAATAAACTTATGAAGACATTTACAAAAATCATATTTTTTTTTCCGGCGACGTATTATATGCGGCGTCGCGACGCTTTCAAATGTGACGTGACATTGATCCAAATTTTCTGAAATAACTTAATAACTACATTAGATAGGACAGTTCTAATTTCACTTTTAGGCAGACAATGAGTGTGTCTTTCTAAGAAGGTATGATTAAGTTCCTTTAAATAAAAATTGTTAAATTTAGTTTTTATCAAAATTTAAATTTTTGTATTTTTCCTTAATTTTGGTTTATCTGAAGCGGTTAAGTGGTTTTAGGGGAAATTTTGGGGTAGGTTGCTAACAATTTTATCCATATATTCACTGGAGTCCCAAAAGAAAGCAGAGCAGCCAGAGGAGTATCCTTGTTAATAAGGAAAAATCTAAAGAATAAAATTAAATACTACGATTGCATTAGTGAAAACATTCTTCGAGTGAACATGAAGATGCTTGGACATAATATCAGCATAATAGCAGTCTACGCACCATCAGATGACGAAAGAGTAGCTACAAAACAAATGTTCTTTGACCAACTGGATGAGACTATCACCAAAATCGGTAATACCAGAGAAATAATTATGCTTGGCGATTTTAATAGCCGAAACCCAGAGCAAAGTGATAGGACCATTTGGAGAGGAAGTTACAAATGATAATTGCTTAAGACTGATGCAATTGTGTGAAACCCACAACCTAAAAATAAATAATGGTTTTTTTAAACATAAGGATATTCATCGATATACCTGGATTCAGCCAACAAGAAATCTTAAATCAATCATTGATTATGCTATAGGTGGACAATACTCGCAATTAAAGTGGTATGATGTGCGAGCACTTCGTGGTGTTACCTGTGGATCTGACCACCATCTGGTAAAAGCAAAAATATTATTCCCTTTAAGAAAAACAAATAAGAATGAAAGTATTAGAGAAAATGAAAACCTAGAGTGCATCGAAGACAATCAAAAATACAACTTCTAGAAGTCTAGAAATCGAAAGTACTCAAAGATTGTATCAGAACCGATTAGATCAAAAATTAATAAACACAAATCACTCATTTGAAGAGATATATACAAACATAATAAAAAGCTTGAAGGAAGCAAGCAACGAAGCTGTTGGATACCAAGATAATAGAAATAACAGGAAGATGTGGTGGACGGAGAAAATACAGGAAATGGTCAAAGAGAAAAAACGCACATACTTGAAATGGCTCAGTACTAAAGAGCAAAGAGACCTAGAAATATATAGGGAAACCAGAAGACAGCTAAGAAGTTTGATACGCACAGAAAAAAATGAAATGTTCGTGCGCAAATGCCACGATATAAATACACACGAAGGAGGTAGGCAGAGCTCTGAAGTATGGAGATTCATTTCTACAGTAAAAAACCCAACAAAAGAAAAAGTAAACATCCAGATCATCAAACCAGAACAATGGACAGAACACTACAAGGGACTGCTGCAGGAGACCAGACCCGAATATCTGGCAGCCTTTACGAGGAGAGACATAGAAGTGCATGGAGAGGAAGTAATCATCAAAAAAGAAATGATAAAGAATAAAAAGCTTGAATCCGGAAAAGCTAGCGGACCTGGGGGAATATATGCTGAAATGCTCAAATATGGATCAGATAAACTACTCGAAAATCTCACATATATTATCAATCAATGCATAAACGGACATCCAGTACCTAATGATTGGAAAATTGCATTCATATCCTCAATACATAAAAAAGGAAACAAGCTGGATTGTAACAATTACAGAGGAATTTCAGTCACCAGCACTCTAAGTAGATTGTACGGTAGGATTCTTAGAGATCTAATAGAGAATGATTTTCATGAACAAGAAGAAGAAGAGCAAGTGGGTTCATGCAGGCAGATCTTGTAGTGATAATGTTTTTTGTCTTAAACAAGTAATTGAGAAAAGAAGCGCCAGAAATATAGAGACTCATGTTACCTTTGTGGACCTACAAAAAGCATATGATACCGTTCCAGTAGAAAAATTATAGAAGGTGTTGGAACAAACTAATATCAATCATACATACATAAAAGCGATAAAAGAACTATACAAAGGGTCAAAATCTAAAATTAAAATTGGAAATCGACTTTCAAAAGAATTCCTGGTAACAAAAGGCTTAAGACAGGGATGTTGTATCTCTCCAACTCTTTTTAAAATATATATCGCAGTGGCTCTAAAAAACTGGAAACGTAAAGTGCATGGCATGGGAATACGACTTAACGACCGATTTACTATATACACACTACAGTTTGCTGACGACCAAGTAATTGTAGCTAATGATAAAGAAGACATGGAGTATATGATGAGAAAGTTAACGGAAGAATACCAAAAGTGAACGTGGATAAGACACAGTACTTATGTATTGGAAACGAATCCATTGAGTTAGAACTAGACAATGGACAAACAATATCTCCATGCAATGAGTATGTATACTTGGGTGTCACATTTGATAAGACAGGAACAGATTGTAAAGAATTGGAAAAAAGAATAGTAAAAGCAAAAAAGGTTATTGGATGTCTTAACAGTATTTTATGGAGCAGAGGTAGTAAGAAAGAATGTAAAATTTAACATATATGAAACAATGGTAAAAAGCACGCTGTTGTATGGAATAGAGACTTGTCGCGTAACAGAAAGATACAAAACAAAAATGGAAAGTGTCGAAATGGATGCAATAAGAAGATCAATGAGAATATCTAGATTAGATCACATAAGAAATGAGATCATAAAAGAAAGAATAGGAATCGAGGGAAGCATAACGGATGACATCACTAAAAGGCAACTGATATGGTACGGCCATGTACAACGGATGAACGAAGAAAGATTACCAAAACAGATCCTAGAATGGCAACCAGTAGGGCGCAGAAAAACAGGACGTCCTAAACTAGAATGGCAACAGTCAATCCAAAGATCAATGAAAGAAAAGAATCTGACAAAAGATGATTGTCAGGATCGAAGGAGGTGGAGAATAGGCGTCGGACAACGTAGAAAAACGTTCTAAACCGACATAGTAGTAGTAGTGCAAACTAAGGTTCCTTTTGAGTCTGCATATAAGAATATGTTTTAACTTAGATTTTTCACTCGCAGGAAATGATGCAAAAAATTTTTGAATTTGGTCTCATAACAAAAACTACACTTTATTTTGAACGATTTTTTTCTTAAGTTTTTATTATTATGTTTTAGAATTTAAAGAAAATTTAAAAAAATATATTGCAGTTCAAAAAAAATAGTCAGGGAGTTTGGGAATTTAATCCAAACACAGGAAATGATACTTTAACCTCTTCATTCATGTCCATGGGATTTTTATATTTCCTGGGTGATTTTGTTCCTCCAAAAGAATTTACTTTCCCAAGGAACAAGCTTTCAAAATTTGTGTAAATCTCCAAAAACCATATTAAAGTTTTCATGCCATTTGCCCCCAAAAATAGCTATTTTTAGAGAATCTATAAAATCCCATAAAACAAGTCATTACTGTTATTAACTTGCTGTAGATCTATGACTTGAACTTAACTATAGAAATTTTTGTACTTCCATTATATAAAGCATTCATTTTTTTTTATTAGTGGGGGTGCTGACCACAAACTATCATCCAGTTTATTAAAATATCGGGTGAAGCAAAAAAAAACGGAAAATTTTTTTCGTTATAACTCTTGAACTATGCTACCGATTTTATAGAAAAAAGCTGATGTTTGCAGGAAATGAATCAGGATTTTAAGAAAAAAAAATTTATCCACAATCCTGAAATTACAAGATGGCGCACAAAATCATGCTAATCCCTTTAAATTTACTTGTTTATTTTTATGTTCCAGATCTTTTTTTAGTTTTTTTTTAATTTATAAAATACTCTGCCGATATATGGGCACCTAAGCTCACACCAGGTACAATAGTTATAGAGTACGTGTGGGCTAATATAACTAAAAACTTAAATATATTTTATTCAACTTCAGACTCAATTACCTTTCGTTTGATACCACACAAGCCATGTTTTGACTTAAATTCTAATTTTTGAAATCTACCCCCACCCTTTTTTTTTAACCAAAATATATTTTTTTAAACTCCAGACTCAATTACCCTTCGTTTGATATCACACACGCCATATTTTTACATAAACTCTTATTTTTGAAATCTACCCCCACCCTTTTATTTGGCTTGTGTTCGCTGGATTTTGTTCATTTTTAAATGGGACCATCTCGACCCAAGACCCAGTCTAGGTACCAAATTTCATTGAAATCAAGCAAGCGGTTTTTGAGTTATGCGCGTTAGTCGTTACAGACAGACAGACAGACAGACAAACAAACATACATACATACAGACAGACAGACAGACAGACAGACAGACAGACAGACAGACAGACAGACAGACAGACAGACAGACAGACAGACAGACAGACAGACAGACAGACAGACAGACAGACAGCGCAACAAAAAAGTTTCAAAATCATCTGAAACGCAAAGATATATAAAAAATTTTGAAATCGGAGCAACTTTTTTTTTCTCGAAAAAATTAGGATCACTATAGCTCACTCTACTATAGTATAGTATATGTGTGAGCTAAAAATCCTATTTCTGCCACGCACGGATGAGGTACGCATTACTAAAATCAGTTGGATTGTCCAAAAAATTAATTTTTGTTTTAACCTTTATTGAACAGATTTCAATTCTGTCTCCATTCATTTCCTAATAAAATAATTATTACTAAACCGATTTTCCTCAAATACAACGTATCAAGGCAAAAATTAATTGCGCTTTCAAGGTCCCTATCGAAGTTTATTACCTTCTTAAAATCGAAGATGGCGGTCAGAATCAAACTTAACCTTTTAAAGAGGTTTGTTTATTTTTATGTTTCGAGAAACTATTCATTCTTTCTTAATTCGTTAAAAGCTCAGAACAAAACTTAAATCATTAAAATTGGCTTAGCAGTTTCGGAAATATTAATGTTTATTTTAACCATTGATAGGGCAAAGATGTTTCACAAACTATACGATTGCCTAATTCTGTCTGCATTTCCTCACAAATTCATTGAAACTAAACCAATTTTAATTAAATGAAAAGTATCATAGTGAGAATCGATTGGTTTTTGAGCATCACCATAGCAACTTTCGTCAATTTTTAAATCAAAGATGGCCGACTAAATAATATTTGTCTCTTTATGAAGGATCGCTATTTTTAGTTGCGATTAATTTTCACCCCCTATCGATGTTAACCATGATGCTTTTTTGTTCATTAAAATCAGTTAATTCATAAGCAAAGAAATGCAAGCAGAATTAAAAAAGCAAACAAGAAATCCATTCCAAATTTTTAGGCTTATAGATTGCTTGCTAATTTCCGAAGAAAGTGTATTTTTACCATATAATATTTTAGCTCACACATATACTATACTATAGTAGTGTGAGCTATGGTGATCCTAATTTTTTCGAGAAAAAAAAAGTTGCTCCGATTTCAAAAATTTTTATATATCTTTGCGTTTCAGATGATTTTGAAACTTTTTTGTTGCGCCGTCTGTCTGTCTGTATGTCTGTCTGTAACGACCAACGCGCATAACTCAAAAACCGCTTGGCCGATTTTAATGAAATTTGGTACCTAGGCTGGGTCTTGGGTCGAGATGTCCCATTTAAAAATGAACAAAATCCACCGAACAGAACCCAAATAAAAGGGTGGGGGTAGATTTCAAAAATTAGAGTTTATGTGAAAATATGGCGTGTGTGATATCAAACAAAAGGTAATTGAGTCTGCAGTTAAACAAAATACATTTTAATTTATTATAAAAAAAAGGGTGGGGGTATATTTTAAAAATTAGAGTTTAAGTGAAAATATGGCGTGTGTGATATTAAACGAAAGGTAATTGAGTCCGGAGTTTAACAAAATACATTTTAGTTTTTTGTTTTTTTAAGGGTGGGGGTAGATTTCAAAAATTTGAGTTTAAGTCAAAACATGGCTTGTGTGGTATCAAACAAAAGGTAATTTAGTCTGGAGTTAAATAAAATATATTTCAGTTTTTAGTTATATTAGCTCACACGTACACTATAACTATAGTACCTAGTGTGAGCTTAGGGGCCCATATATTGGCAGAGTATTTTTTTTACTTCCTGTTAAACTTTGATAAATTATTATAATCCAAAAAACTATTTTGTCTGGGGGTAAGGCCATCAAAGACGCAGTCACCTAAGGTGTTGTTATATGAGGGCAGCCAAATGCGTACAATAAAATGAAAAATTTATTAAAAAATTAATAACACCATTTGCAAAGTGCAATTCACCCTATTAAAATCGATGATATAGTTAAAAAGTCATAATTAATAATAGTGATTGATTTTCTGGGGCACCGGTATATATATACAGGGTGTCCCAGAACTAATGGTACATAGTTAAACTATAGATTCCCTGGGCCAAAATATTACGATTTAGCCATACTTATCTTAGTCCAAAAGTTCGTACTAACCGAGATACAGGGTGTTAAACTTTATTTTTTCAATTCGATTTTCTTTAATAACTTTTTTAATAATTAATATTTTTGCAAAAACTAACCAGCGTGTAAGTTTTTTTAAAATTGGCAAGACGATTCAGTTGAAAAATTTGATGTACAATGTACAGGGTGTTCCTTAGACCACTACCATTGCATAAAAATCAGTGTATTTTTGTTGTGCCTCGGTGTATACCAGTTTTTATGTAAAATAATGATTTTCCCATCCTTTTTATGTAAAAAAGTTATACTGTTTTAAAGTCGCTCAGAGCAACGGTTTTTGAGATTTTTGCATTTAAAATTTTTATTGCATGTGAGTGAGTGAGTGAAGTTAGACCTATTTTAATGTAACGGTACCGACCCACAGAACACGCTGTATAATATTTATTTTTTTTACCAAAATTAAGTTGTCCATGCCCAAAAACCACCAAATCGAATTTTTTGTGCAAAATTATTAATTAGTAGAAAGAGTTGAAAAAGTATCATACAAAAATTAGGCATATCACTCACATGCAATAAAAACTTTAAATGCAAAAATTTCAAAAACCGTTGCTCTGAGCGACTTTAAAACAGTATAACTTTTTTACATAAAAAGGATGGGAAAACCATTATTTTAAATGAAAACTAGTATACACCGAGGCACAAAAAAAAGTAACTGATTTTAATGCAATGATAGTGGTCCAGGGAACACCCTGTACACTATACATCAAAATTTTCATAGGAATCGTCTTGCCAATTTTAAAAAAACTTACACGCTGGTTATTTTTTGCAAAAATAATAATTAGTAAAAAAGTTATTAAAGAAAATCGAATTGAAAAAATAAAGTTTAACACCCTGTATCTCGGTTAGTACGAACTTTTGGACTAAGGTAAGTGTGGCTAAATCGTAATATTTTGACCCAGGAAATCTACAGTTTAACTATGCACCATTAGTTCTGGGACACCCTGTATATAGGAGAGGCATCCAAATAGGCGGCCAATACTCCAGCCCCGGACCTGAACCTAATAATTCTAAAAACATGTAATTTAACATTCTCTTGTTAGAAAAAACAAAAATTTATAATTACCGAAATAGAAAAGAAATACTTATTGACTTAGATATTTATGAAATAATAAACTCCGCTAGCCGGTAATTTTATAAAATACTCTGCCAATCTATGAGCACCTAAGCTCACACTAGGTACTATAGTTATAGTGTGACCTAATATAATCAAAAACTTAAATATATTTTATTCAACTCCAGACTCAATTACCTTTCGTTTGATACCATACAAGCCATGTTTTGACCTAAACTCGAATTTTTTAAATCTACCCCCACCCTTTTAAAGAAAACTAAAATGTATTTTGTTTAACTCCAGACTCAATTACCTTTCGTTTGATATCACACACGCCATATTTTCACTTAAACTCTAATTTTTGACATCTACCCCCACCCTTTTTTTTAAATAAACTAAAATTCATTTTGTTTAACTCCAGGCTTAATTACCTTTCGTTTGATATCACACACGCCATATTTTCACATAAACTCTAATTTTTTGAATCTACTCCCACCATTTTATTTGGCTTGCGTTCGGTGGATTTTGTTCGTTTTTAAATGGGACCATCACGGCCCAAGACTCAACTTAGGTACCAAATTTCATTAAAATCGGACAAGCGGTTTTTGAGTTATGCGGGTTGGTCGTTACAGACAGACATACAGACAGACAGACAGACAGACAGACAGACGGCAAAACAAAAAAGTTTCAAAATCATCTGAAACGCAAAGATATATAAAAATTTTTGAAATCGGAGCAACTTTTTTTTTCTCGAAAAAATTAGGATCACCATAGCTCACACTACTTATATAGTAGTAGTGTGAGCTAAAAATGCAACTTACCAAGAAACCTAAATAAGTTTTGTTGCAAAATTATATTAAAAGATTCTGATTTTCTTCTCTACGAACGCACCAAAAAGATAATGACACAATGTGTTGCACATTTATTCCAAACCATCAGATTTCTAATTACTTGGAGCCATATAAGTATGAGATATTTGAAATAATACTCTAGAGGTGTGGCATAGAGTAGGATTTCCTTAAGGTCGATAAATATATCAGTAGTAACTTAGGTGACCAACAAATTGGGAGGAAACATGATGACGCATCCTCGATGCTTAATTTCAAATTCACTATTATAGGTATTATGGGAAGTATGCCAACATTTTACAAATAAAGCCTTAAAATTACTGCCTATATAAAGCGTTCCTAAAATTGTCTTATTATAATATTTTTACCCTAGAACTAATATAGTACAATAAATGTAGGTACACGCTGATCTAGAACTAAATAGAAAACATTTGTAGGTTCTTGCAAACCTCAAAAGCCGCAGAAAACAGCCAGTAATTTATTTGGTATTTGTATTTTTTGTAACTTTAGACCCCTTTAGTACGTATATGGGCAGGGCCTGTAGTAGGCTTGGACAAACCGGGCTTCTACTAAGGGGCGCCCAATCATAGGGGCGCCAAATCAGAGCTCTATAGGTGCTAAATTGTACATCTAGAGTAGCCGGATTAGATATATGAGTATAGGTGCGCCAATTTACTGTTTCGCTCAGGGCGCCTAAATATCTAGGCCAAGTCCTTTTATGGGCTTCAGTTATTTAAATGTATTGTAGGTTCTAAGGTTCTATATAAATTCAAAGCATTTTGAGACATAAAACATATTAATATTGTGACAGCAAATAATTAAAGTTTTTGTAGTCGGCACCCCTACTAAATATAAAAATTTTGGTGCAGTTTTCGAGAATTAATGTTGTCTTTAAATTTGGTATGGCTGTATGATTTTAAACATTATAAAATTGTCATTTGTAAAACGATATTTAAGGTAAATGTTGTATTTTTGGGAATTTCGACAATTTTTTAAAAAGTGCTATTTTTAAATATGTTTGGCATAAAAGCTCCTGCACGATTTTTGTAAAATTATACAGTTTTTGAAAGTGTGTTTCTTAGTATAACTAATTCCTTTGGAGGATCAAAATCACCCAGAAGAGATGTCAAATTGAGCCCTAAATCCAATGTATTTTTTACATAGCATTACTTAAGTTTGAATTTTTTTATTAGACACCCGGTTTATTTTACATTTATCGCAATATTTTTTAAAATAATTTTGTTAAGTTTTAATAATATTTAGACAAGAAATAAGAATAAAAAAATTAGTAGTAGTACTTAAAAAAAAATATTTAATCTTAAGAGCAATTTTTTTAATTTTTTTACAAAACGCGATATTGCTAATTTTGGTATTTTTTTTGCGCCGTTCCGTGTAAAGATAATAAATAAATTTAGGCACATTGTGATAGGCTAACTAAAAAAAATACAATAATTGTTATACGAGATCAAAATCACCACTAAACTGTGTTCGAGGGAAGCAAATAATCCAAATATTTTAAAAATTACAAATTTAAATTTTGGTAAAAATTTCACTTCTAAAATTTTTAATAAAAAAACTCAAAATATTGAGCGGTAGATAGATACATCTACTGGCTGCATAAAACTGAAAACAAAATTGTCCTACAAATTACCGTTTTTGAGATATTTAACAAAAAGTAGGTTACTATCAATCAACGATTATAAACACACAGGATTGCTTATTTCCATTTAACTCTATGCTAGCGTCGCTCAAGCGAGACGAAGATTACCTGCTTACGTCACCAGCGGACCAGTTCCTTTGTTTGTAATAAGAGTTCGTGTGATTTTAAGGTGTTTTTGAAGTTTTTACCTCCGTTTTTTTGTGTTTTTTCATTAATTCGACGGTGTGGTTGACTATTTAGGAGGTAAATCTGAGGACACGGCAATGCCTCGCCAAGTTCACGCGCTGTACCATCTTTTCTTGAAACATTGCAGCCGATATTTGACCTATCTAAAACTCTACATCGGAGTAAACTACGAATCTAGATCTCCTTGGAGTTAACAATCCCTCCAAGTTTCATGGAATTCCAAAAAGTACTAAAGTAGTTACGAAATTTTAAAAAACGTCGAAATTGTCACTCACTCACTCACTCATGTATAGATCATCAAAATTCTACTGTACTTCCAGACATGCTACAAAGCTGAAATTTGGCAGACTGATAGAAATTATGACCAAACCCCTGGAAAAAAAACCCCAAAATTCTAATTTACTCCCCTCCCCTATACATGTAATGTTATGTAAAAGTAACATTGCCCACTTCCAGAAATGGCGGACTAATAGGAACTATGATAAAACTATAGAAAAAAAATTAAAAACCCCAAAGTTTTTTTTCCTCCCCTATAAATGTAAAGTAATGTAAAAGTAACATTGCCCACTTCCGGACACGCTAGAGAGGTGAGCTTTGAAAGGCCGATAGGCCCTCCCCTATAAATGTAAAGTTGTGTAAAAGTAACGTTGTTTACTTCCAGAAACGCTCGGGAGCTGAGATTTGGAAGGCTGATAGGAACTATGATAAAACTATAAAAGAAAATTAAAAAACCTCAAAGTTTAATTAACTTCCCTCCCCTATAAATGTAAAGTTATGTAAATTAGCATTGTCAACTTCCAGAAACGCTAGAGAGCTGAGGTTTGGAAGACTGATGGGAACTATGATAAAACTATAGGAAAAAATTTAAAAACAATAAGATTTTAATTTACTTTCCTTCCCTATAAATGTAAAGTTATGTAAAATTACAATTGCCTACTTCCAGGAACACTAGAGAGCTAAGCTTTAGAAGGCTGATAAGAACTATGAGAAAACCATAGGAAAATATAAAAAAAACTCAACATTTTTAATAAGGCATTGCAAAAATGTTGATATATCCCGCATATTTTACTACTTAAAACTTAAATATATCCAAAGCCTTTAAAAAGGAAGTGAAATCATAACAAAAACATTTCATGTAAAAAAAGCCAAGTACGTGAAAGTGGTATTCTGTAAAAAGAATTGAGATAAAAGTAAAGCCAAGTTCTACAATACAAAGTTCAACATGAATGGTTCTTCCTAGTGTGGAAATGTTTTTCTAAACTTGGTACTTTTCCATGAAATGTTTTGTTATGATAAACCTTTAGAAATGTGAATTAAGAGAATTGATATAAAGAAAGCACATTAATTTATTGTTGAAATAAAATCTTTGTGTTCCCTATTTCAGTGTAGAAATATAAATATATACAGTGTGTCCACGTAAGTTGGCGGCATATGGGAAACTTTTTTATTATTAGCTTTACGAAAAAAAATTATTCTTCATAAAAAGTTCTGCATGGTCCAAAACCTAAAATGCAACCATCAGATGTTAAATTTTTTCAGTCATATTACGAGGTTTGTCAAAAAATGTGATTTTTGCTCTAGAGTAAAGTACCTTTCTTTTTGACAATATCGAAAATTGTTATAAAGAAAAGATGTTTAGAATTAAAAATAGCTTTCAAATATTCAACATTGTTTATTTACATTATTATTATTTGCATCCTAGATTAATTATGCATTAATGTGCAAACTTAAAAAAATAAAAATATTTTTTTAATGTAAATAAACAATGTTGAATATTTGAAAGCTATTTTTAATTCTAAACATATTTTTTTTAAAACAATTTTCGATATTGTCAAAAAGAAAGGTACTTTACTCTAGAACAAAAATCACATTTTTTGACAAACCTCGTAATATGACTGAAAAAATTTAATATCTGATGGTTGCATTTTAGGTTTTGGACCATGCAGAACTTTTTATGAAGAATAACTTTTTTTCGTAAAGCTAATAATAAAAAAGTTTCCCATATGCCGCCAACTTACGTGGACACACTGTATACTTTTATATTATTATATTTATATAAACTTTTAATTTTTTTTGGATTTTTGGAAACTCCTTGCTCATTAAATTAATCACATTGAAGAAAATTGGTAATTATGCCGCAAACGTACTTCTTTTATTAAACTGATTATTGGAAAGTTTATTTTGTAGACAGTTTCTCCAAGTTTAGTTTCAGTTTTTTTCTTAGTTTTTTTAGTCTGTTTATAGAACTTTTCAGACACATGTTACCGGAGAAGGAGTGAAAACGGGCGCTGGATGGGATAAAAAAAACTCATAACACAATGTTATGAAAATCTATTGATTTAAAGCATAAGACGTTGAAAAACACATCTTATTTGGCTGTTTTCTCCAAAAACTGACTGGCTTTTGACATACTAATATAATAAATATTGCAATTTTAGATCTGTAATATCAAATAAATACCTTTTTGTTACTACATAATATAAGTGTATTTTATTATATCCGCAACAAAAACAATACATTATACATCTAATGATTTAAATTGATTAAACTTTTAGAAAAAAAACCTACTTCTATTCTAAAACTTTCAACTATTTAAAAAAGAAACTCCAACATATCGTCTGGTAGGAAAATTCAGCTCTCAGAGCAAACTCTTGATTTATCAAATCATTTGTTTTGAATGAATGAAATTATTAATTATATTTACAAACACGAATAAAAAATTTGTTTGCAAATAAGCAAGAAAAAAGCGAGAAAAACTCACGATTGCAATGTGTATTAAATGAAGCGCGCTGAGAAGAGGTCCACTAGTGACGTAAGCAAGGCGCCGCCCACCGCTGAAAGATTCGAGCTAATAGGCAATCCTGTGTGTTTACAATCGTTGACTATCAATCTTCACCTTTAGGGCGTCGCGACGCTACCTATAATGCGACGCCGAGCAAATTACTATTTTTTCCTAACTTCGTAGGGAGTCCTTAAACAACATGCCAAGTTATATCAAAATCACCCAAAAATTGAATATTTCAAATTTGACTGCCCGACCATTTAACTTTACTCTGGTCTTGATGTCTATTCATGTGTTTTAATAAATAATCCGGAAATTGGGTCTTGTAGCTACATTCTTCACATTGAAACCACTTCACTTCGCTTTCGTCTTTATGTATAAGCATGTGACTTCTTAAATAATATATTCGTTTAGCTTTATAAATACAATAACCACAATAAAACCACTCTTGGTTGCCGGATTTAAAACCTGATATATTTATTTTTCTATATTTCTTGCCACTAGTGGTCGTTCGTTCCTCAGCTGATTCAATTGTTGCTTTAATATCAGGGCGAGCTATGATGTCTGAACTGAAAAGTAAACAAAAAACAATTTGAATATTAAAGAGTTATCGGTTGTAGGTTCAACAACAATTTCGCAAGCTCATTTCCACTTCAGTCACGGATTGTTGAATATAGCGGATTGGATTTGACAAGAGTTAAAGTGGTAAATCCAAAATAGAGTCTGTGATTTTAGTTTGACATGTCCTTCTCTGGTTTAGAACTGTCAAGCGCTTCTCAACCGGTATTTTTGTTTACTTGTGTTTTTCTAACTGTTAAAAACTGTTCAGGTTCTTAAACATTACTTTTTTCCATTAGAATAAGGAAAGTCTCCCCGTCATTTTGAAGTGTAGTAAATTGGGTTAGGCTACCTAACGGGTTGCCTGCCAGTAACCTTCTATTTCGGCCGAGATTTCAGCTTTTTTAATCGTAATGTCAAACGCATGGTGCACCCACTCTTTTTATTTTGGTTTATTCCTGTATATGAAACAAAATGACTGGCATGGTGCGGCGGTGGCCTTTTTTGTTGTTGCTGTCCTTAAAAGAATTTCAGATGTAAACGTAAATTATTTGCAATAACCAGCAAATAATAAAATTGTGATATATTGGTCTAGAGGATGGTAAAATTTTTTCATAAAAAATTTTAGTATGCTTTTTAAAAACGTTAAATTGTTTAAATTCTAATTTTTTGTTTTTAATTTTTAATTATTAATTTTAACCAGTTATGATCCACAGTTTTTTCCAACATAAGAAAATACACAAATATACCTGAAACAAACCCTCACAAAACCTGAAATCCGTCATTGATTATCTTATCACTAAACAAAAGACAAAACTAAAAATTCAAGATGTCAGAACAAAGCGTGGACCAAAATTCTCTTTTCTTATCAAGACCGAAGCCTGCATCAACAACATCTTGATGATACAGTGAATGAGGAAATTGATCACTGTCAATATAATCTACTAAGCCTAGAACATGACAGCGTAAAAAACTTATACAAAAAGAGACTGAACGAAAAACTTAATTCAAGTTCAGGTGAAACCCCAGATGAGGAATACGAATGTATCACATTAAGCATCCATCAAGCTGCAAAAGAAGCACTAGGATTAGTGGAAGAAACTCCTAAAAGAACAAAACCATACTAGTTGGATGCTGAGATTGAAAGTGAAATAGAGAAAAAAAGAAAATTATATCACACCGACTTATCCCAAAAGACAGATAGAAATAGAGAAGAATTCAAAATCGTGCAATCAAAGGTGAAAAAAATGATCAGTAATAAGAAAAATCAATCGTGGATGCAAAAGTGCCAGAAAATAGATTCTTACTTAGGAGGTAGGAGAAGTACCGAAAGCTGAAAAACTATAAGATCGATCAAAAAAGAAACATGCAGAGATATTATTTCACCAATATCAGACAAAGAATGGGATCAGAACCGAACCGAACCGTACCCCTCACAATCTCTGAGGTCAAAAACGTGTGCACAACCTTAAAAAGCGGTAAGTCTGTCGGACCCGGAAATACCCCAGCTGAACTTATTAAATATGGCACTGAAGAACTGTTTTGGAGATTACGGAATCTTTTCCAAAAATATTTAAATGGAGCTGTAGTACCAACTGAGTGGAAAACGTCATATATATCTACAATACACAAAAAAGGAAGGAAATATATATGTGACAATTATAGAGGTATATCTGTAACTAGTACGCTAAGCAGAATATATGGCAAAATAATAAGAAATAACGTGGAGAGCGAATATAAAGATATGGAGGCAGAAGAACAAGCCGGTTTCAGGGCGGGTAGATCGACTTCAGATCATCTCTTTTGTATAACCCAAGTTATTGAAAAGAAAATGGCATACGGACAAGAGCTGAATTTGCTTTACGTAGATTTGCAGAAGGCATATGATAGTATACCACTAAATCTACTTTGGAAAGCGTTGGAAAAGACAAACATAAGCGTACAACTAATTAAGGCCATCAAAGAGTTATACCGCAATAGTAAGGCAAAAGTTAAAATAAAAGCAAAACTAACCAAAGGCTTTCAAGTAAATAAAGGTCTTAAACAAGGTTGCTATATCTCGCCTACGCTCTTTAAGATATATTTGGAACAGGTCCTTAAAGTCTGGAAGAGAAATGCCAAAACATGGGAATTCCGTTGGACGAAACCACCTTGTATACTTTATGTTTCGCCGATGATCAGATAGTAGTGGCTCAGGATTATGACGACCTCGAACATATGACACGAAAACTAATAGAAGAGTACAATAAGTGGGATCTAGAGGTTAATATCAATAAGACAGAGTATATGTGTATTGGTGGAATGAAGCAGGATATAATCTTAAATACTGGGCAGCGAATTCAGTCCTGTGATGAGTATAAATACTTAGGTCTAAAAATTACAGCTGACGGAACACTAGACAAAGCTATAAAAGATATAAACGTACAAGGAAGAAAAGCAATAACTTTAATTAATGGAATAATTTGGGACCAAAGTATATCAAAACATAACAAAAAGCTTATATATAACAGCATTGTAAAAAGTATTATTACATACGGCTCAGAAGTATGGCCAATCAAAGATAAAACAGAAAAAATGCTTTCCGCTACGGAGATGGACTATTGGAGAAGAGCAGCAGGGAAATCAAAAAGAGAAAGAGTTGCAAATCAAAGAATAAGAGAAATTATGACAGTGGGTGAACGTACTTTAGTGGATGATATAAGAACCAAACAACTGGTGTGGTACGGACATGTACAAATAATGAATGATGGAAGACTACCTAAACAAATATTACAATGGAAACCAACTGGCCGAAGAAAACGAGGAAGGCCGAGGAGAAGCTGGAGAGAAGGAATAGACAGTGAAATAAGAATAAGAGGCCTAGATGATGAATTATGGGCAATCGGAAGACATAGAACGTTGTGAAACCGATAAATATATATATATATATATGATCCATAGTTTATGATACATATTAATTTTGTACTTAAATAGGATTCATTCATAAACTACTGTGGCTGTAATAGCAAAGTTTGAAAAAACATTTCCAAACTAGTAAAAACCTTTCATTTTGAAATTTGTATGGGTGAACGTGTCTTTACTTTTATCTCAATCTTTTTACGAAATACCATTTTCGCGTACTTCACTCCTTTTTAAAGAGATTTGGAAAATATTTAAGTTTTAAAGTAGTAAAATATGCGGAATATTGTTCAAAACTTTTGCAATGCCTAATTAAAAATTTTTGAGGTTTTTTCATTTTATCTGGCAGTGGACAATGTTACTTTTACATAACTTTACATTTATAGGGGAGGGAAGTAAATTAAAATGTTGATGTTTTTAATTTTTTTCCTATAGTTTTGTTATAGTTCCTATCGATATTCCAAAACCCAGTTTCTAGCGTTTCTGGAAGTGGGCAATGTTACTTTTACATAACTTTACATTTGTAGGGGAGGGAAGTAAATTAAAATTTCGGTTTTTTTTATTTTTTCCTATAGTTTTATAATAGTTCGTATAAGTCTGCCAAAGCTCAGCGCTGTAGCATTTCTGGAAGTGGGCATTGTTACTTTTACATAACTTTAAATGTATAGGGGAGGGAAGTAAATTATAATTTTGAGGTTTTTTGATTTTTTCCAAGGGTTTGGTAATAATTTCTATCAGTCTGTAAAGCCAGCTTTGTGGCATGTGTGGAAGTACAGTAGAATGTTGTGGATCTATACAAGAGTGAGTGAGTGGCAACTTCGACGTTTTTTGAAATTTCGTAACTACTTTACTTCTTTATGGAAGTCCATAACTACTTTACTTCTTTATGGAAGTCCATAAAGAAGTAAAATAGTTACTTGGAGGAGTTGTTAACTCTATAAAGATCTACGACTGTGCAAAGTTTGAGTTTCGTAGCTCATTCCGAAGTAGTTTTAGATAGGTATATGGGCTGCCGTGCCCCCAGATATTTATATAAGTCGGTCTTCTTGATTGTAGTCTAGCTCGAAACCGGTCGCCATTTGTTAAGCAATTACAGACTGTGACGGGCGGAGAGAAACACACCGCCTGAATACAGGAGCAAGAAGATCAAACGGGCCGCAGGCCAGGGGGAAGGGGGTTTGAACTACAACAGGTCGACTCACAGGCCAAACCCTCGGCTGAGCATGCGTCCCGGAAGACCGGAAAGCCAAGTGAGAAGGCGATGCAAGTTATCTTTATGTCCGACAGGGTAGGCGACAACAAACGATAGCAAGAGGAAGCACGATCCGCTGTGAGCTTCTGGAACGGATGCTCCGCACCATGAGGGGACCCCCCGAAGGACCGGTGCTCCGTTTCGTGAAATCCGATCTGGTAGAACCCGGCTGGATGCTGTTTACATCGAACAATTCAGAGGTGACTAGGGACTGGCTACTGGACCTGATCGTTGTTGGACAGTTGATGGAACCCCATTCCGTCCTGTCAGGTCGGATGCGTGTAGTGATAGCAATATTTGCTTCATACACCGGCGGTCCGAGTTCGATTCCTGGCTAGGTACTTGGTTGTTTGTGGTTTTTTAAAAATACTTTAACCTTGCTCTAACTTTGCGAAACTGGACGAGTGCTCCTGATTGGATGGAAAGTCCCAGTATAAAAAAAAGGTCGGATGAGGCACCCTAGCCGGAGCGTATCAAGTTCTGGATCCGGTCCCAACAGGAGGTAGACCATTAGTTTAATGGACTTCCTAGTACTCCAGAACAGGCCGCTCGATATTTCGGGCTGGCCTCATCTGGAGACTACAGGAGGACCAGGCGCCTGGCGGGTGACTTTCATGGTAGGGGTGGGCTCCATAAGGCACCTGGAGGAAGTCACTTGGCGGCTCGCATATGACTTTGTGACCATCGCTGTGTCGAGGATAAAAACCCGTCTACCAACAAAAGGCCAAAAGGAGTGATGAGTTTCCCTGCTCTCCTCCATGTAATAACCCCCACATGGCGAAGGATAAACTACATGTCAATCAATCTGCACTCTCGGACCAACAGAATCTACAATAATCTTTTATTATTTCAGGTAGCAAAGTAGGGGGCCTAGGGAACACCAATATGAACATCCTGACCGGGACAAAGGAGGAAGCACTAAGAAGCTGCCCAATGGTGTCAAGGTACCTGACCGTTGTGGAGCTACCGCAACTAGAGACCGAGATGTGATGACAGCGTTGCTAGAAATAATGGTGAGTAACACTAGGCATAATATAGTGTTATCTTCCGCATACTGACCGTATGATAGCGAGCACCCACCACCTTCCCTAGAACTAACGTCGGTAATTTAATTCCCAGAGACTAGTAGATTTCCGGTGATCGTAGGGTGTGACGCGAATTCGCATCACGTAGCGTGGGGTAGTTGTGATGTGAATAAACGTGGAGAGGCTGTTTTTGAGTTCCTCGCCAACTCGGACCTGGAAATAGCTAGCAAAGACTGCGAACCAACGTTCATTAATAAAGACCGCACATCGTCACGTCTGATCATCGTATGATTAGATTTGAGATGACGACCGACGAGGCACCACCAGAACTCAGAAGAAACCCAAAAAGTACGGACTGGGGACGCTATCTGTCGACTCTGGACCAAAATAGGGATCCTCTTGAAAGATATATTCACACTAAAGGACAACTTGAAAAAGTAATCGGCGACCTGGAAAAGAACATTATAGCCAGCTATGAGAAGGCCTGCCCTTGAAACCCTTTCCGACTCGACGAGTCCCATGGTGAAATGGTCAGCTAGACAAGCTTCGTATTATTTTTGTATTCAGTAATCACTCGAAAGTCGGTAATCCAAAATCAGGGAGTAACTATGATAACTTAAGTAACTAACGCATTTAAATTGTATTTGTAAAAGGTAACAATAATAAGAAAAAGTAGGATGTGACAATCTGGCAATGTTGTTTGTTTGAACGCTTGCAGCCGCTTGCTCGGAATTTTTATTTACTTTTAGATTTTAAGTATGTATTTCTTTGTAAGTAAGGCATTAGATTTTTAAAACAAAGTTCTAAACAGAATTGAATTGAATACAGTTACAGTAATCAAAGTAACGATAGTAACGAATATATAAAATGATTACTTAGTAGTCGAGTACCGATAAGTAATAAGTATTCAAAGGTAACGAAAATCAACATCTCTTTTGTAAAGAGAATAGAAAGGCCGAGTGAGCTACCGGGATATCGAACGGACGTGCAGATAGTGGGTTAGGGGACAGATCTGGGGCATGGCAAAAAGGGCCTACTCTGACCTACCTGTCGGACCTGCGGGTCACCCCCCCCACTACTACAGACTGTGGGAAAATAAAGACTAAAAAAGAAAAAAATTGCCTATTGTAAATTCTCCCACTTGTAGGGCTCAATTTTCAAGAGAGGATTAAAGGTGAAAACAGCTGAACGCAGCTGTTCACTAAACACATTTATTTTTTGCTAAAAATTCACTAAAAATCCCGAACCCTTATAATCCCATTTTCCCTATTCTATGCCCTACAAAAAGTGCTCAACTCACCCATCATCCAAAAAATCTCGGCACAGGAGACAAGTTCGAGGGCGTCGGAGCTCCAAGCCGCGTGTGCTCTCGATGTTGGTCAAAGATGGAAAGGGGCGAATATCTCGCCTTTTTTAGTGTTTTTGACGTATCTCACGTCAACACATGACACTGGGCATAGAATCAAAAATAGGTAAAGCTTTTCACAACAATTTCAATTTGGACCCCTATTCCTGAGAAATCCATTACCCACACTTTGTTTGAGCATCTTGATATAGCAATTCATTTTTAGGCTACGGCATTTTAGGAGTTGCTGTAAATTGCTTTTAATGGTTTTTTTAATAAAGAAGAACTGTCAAATTAAATTTTATCTGTGTTGTTTTTTTCTTACTGAATAATCATCTTTTTATTCGAAAGAGATTTATTTCTTAGTTTGATCATTTTAAAATATTTTTAAACCAAGTAAACAAAGTAAAGTACAAAATAAACAATATTACAAAATATAAAAAAATAAAGGGGTAATTTTATAAAGAAATAACAAGTATAGGTAATATCTTAAAAACTAAAAAATTAAATTAATTTAGACAGTTGGATTCTTTATAAAAAAAATCTACAGAAAAGCAATTCACACCAACAAGAAATTTTCATAAATAAAAAAGTTATAGGCCACCCCTCAAAATGCAGGCTTTTCAAACCCCCCATAGCATAAAAAGAGGTTATTATCTCGAAATACAATTTTTACCTTTACGATTTTCTTGAAAATCGAGCCCTAAGTGAGGTTCAGGTTTCTTCTTTCTCCCCTAGAAACACACGAAACACCCCAAAAACATCAAACTTCGGACCTGTACCTAAGAAAACTGTATTAAAATGATAAAAGAGGACTGAGAAGAGGCTTAGGAATGAAAAATTAGGAAAATCGCGTTATGAAACTAATTAAAAAAACTTTTCATATAATTTTTTTTTAAATAGTGTCACGAAGGGCGCGTAAAATAAAGTCAAACCAATATTTCCCAAATAATTAAAAAGGAACTTAATAATAATTATTATTATATTTATTAACTTTTTGGGACAACCTATAAGTCGATATAAATCGATTGACGTCAATAACTATTATTGCAATTTGGCAGAAATAGTTTATAAATAGGCGGACAATGCATATTTCCGGGCTTTTTTTCTGACAGGGACTCGGTAGAACTAAATACCGCGGGGCGAGGCGTCGCCTCGCGGAACTAAAGTTTCGGCTTTTTTCCTTATAACGAACGTTAAGACCGGGTGAGTGCGGGCGGCCACATCGAGTGACGTAATCGACTGACGATAATTTGGGCGTGAACTGGGGTTCCTAGATAACCAGCCGGCCGCAAATCCTGTTGTTTCCAGGTAAGTCCGGGTGTCGCCCCCATAGCCAACTCACCAACCTTTGTTGTATCAGTTACCGGTTCTTAGTTTTATAATACATCTTTTAACCCCCTACAGGTGTTATTTAATCTGCATCCCTTAGTTTTTAAACAAAGATCTCCGTCGGCTCGAATGGAAATAACTCCGTTAGATCGATTCGACCGGCGCGGTATCATTTAAACAAATTGTTAATAACGAATAGTATCGGGGTTGTAAGGTAGTGGCTGGTAATTAACGACCGGGCAATACCTGTAACCAACCCCGGCCCCCCTATTCGTGACATGGCCATGGAACCCCAGTTCACGCCCCAATTATCGTCAGTCGATTACGTCACTCGATGTGGCCGCCCGCACTCACCCGGTCTTAACGTTCGTTATAAGGAAAAAAGCCGAAACTTTAGTTCCGCGAGGCGATGCCTCGCCCCGCGGTATTTAGTTCTCCCGAGTCCCTGTCAGCAAAAAAGCCCGGAAATATGCATTGTCCGCCTATTTATAAACTATTTCTGCCAAATTGCAATAATAGTTATTGACGTCAATCGATTTATATCGACTTATAGGTTGTCCCAAAAAGTTAATAAATATAATAATAATTATTATTAAGTTCCTTTTTAATTATTTGGGAAATATTGGTTTGACTTTATGTTACGCGCCCTTCGTGACAATAGTTTTGTTATAATTTCTATCAGTCTGCCAAATCTCAGCTCTCTAGGGCTTCTGGAAGGGAGCAATGTAATTTTTATATATTTTTTAGAGTAAATTGCAATTTGGTTTTATTTATTTTATCCTACGGTTTTGTCTCAATCAGTCTCCCAAATTTCAGCCTTCTATCTTGCTGGAAGTTTTGTAGAATTTTGATGATCTATACATGAGAAAAAGGTAGTAAAGATAATAGCAACTTCGGAGTAGGATTCATAATCAATAAAGCAATAAGTAAGCACATCCATACTAATAAAGAAATCTCAGCTCGCGTTGCCTATCTTACACTCAAAATGAAAAGAACATCACTTAAAGTAATTCAGATATATGCCCCCACCTCTACCTAGGATGACGAGCATATTGAAGCATTCTACGAAGGCATCTCAAACGCCATTGAAGAAAACAAAACCCATCTGAAACTAGTAATGGGAGATTTCAATGCCAAATTAGGTAAGAGGATGAACATTGAAGAGACTAAAATAGGAGATTTTGGATATGGAGAAAGGAATGGCAGGGGCACAACCTTAATGAATTATCTAGAGCTTAAAACAGCCTGATGCAATGAACTCGTTCTATAGAAAGAAACCGCAACGAAAGTGGACATGGCTCACCCCTAATGGAATAACGAAAAACGAAATTCATTACATACTGACTACTGATAAAAATATCGTTAGAGAGAGTAAGGACACTGTTGTTCTGGTAAATATACGTTTTAATCCATCGGTAACGTTTCGACAATGGTTTTTGTCTTCAACCATTGTCGAAACGTTACCGATGGATTAAAACGTATATTTACCAGAACAACAGTGTCCTTATTCCCACTAAATTTACCTGTAGTTGAATTGCAAGGACGTGATAAGTTTACCAAATCGTTAGAGATGTGACAGTCCTAAACAGCTTTACAACAGGCAGTGATCACAGGATGGTCAGAACAAAAATCTGCATTGATAGCAATTTCGAAATGAAAAGAACCAATGTATCCTTCCTGTACTTACCTATGGATCCCAGACCTGGACACTTACAAAATCAAACATGGCTAATGTAACAAAAGCCCAAAGATCAATGGAAAGACAAATGTTACATGTAAAGCTAACAGATAGAAAAAGGAACGACTGGATAAGAAATAAAACAAAAGTAAGGGCTGTCAGAGGAGAAGTAGCAAAATTAAAATGGAAATTTGCCGGTCATAATATCAGACAGAAAGACGATCGATGGAACAAATGTATTGTAAACTGGAGACCTTGGAAAAATAAAATAAGTAGGGGAACACCACATATGAGATGGGCGGCCGATTTGAAGAAACATGCGGGAACTATATGGATGAACACGGCGACAGACAGAGAAGAGTGGAAGATATTGGGGGAGGCCTATGTCCAAAGTTGGATTGAAGAAGGCTAAATAGATAGATAGATACATGAGTGAGTCAGTGGCAAATCAGATATTTTTCAAAAATCCATAACTGCTTATAAAAGTCGGTGTTGTTTCACGGGGATGGGTAGACCTCGTCAGATGTCTATCAGGGAAAATGAATCGACATAAAAAAGGAAACAAGCTGGATTGCAACAATTACAGAGGAATTTCAGTAACCAGTACTCTAAGTAGAATGTACGGTAGGATTCTTAGAGATCTAATAGAAAATGATTTTCATGAACAAGAAGAAGAAGAGCAAAGTGGGTTTCGTGCAAGCAGATCTTGTAGTGATAATGTTTTTTGTCTTAAACAAGTAATTGAGAAAATGAACGCCAGAAATATAGACTCATGTTACCTTTGTGGACCTACAAAAAGCATATGATACCGTTCCAGTAGAAAAATATGGACAGTGTTAGAGCAAACTAATATCAATCATACATACATAAAAGCGATAAAGGAACTATACAAAGGGTCAAAATCTAAAATTAAAATTAGAAATCGACTTTCAAAAGAATTCCTGGTAACAAAAGGCTTAAGACAGGGATGTTGTATCTCTCCAACTCGTTTTAAAATATATATCGCAGTAGCTCTAAAAAACTGGAAACGTAAAGTGCACGGCATGGGAATACAAATTAACGACCGATTTACCATATACACACTACAGTTTGCTGAGGTTCTACTACGTTATACCTCGCTCGTCAAAACGCCCTATATAACGATTTTTTTGTATGGAAATGATTCTTTGGACTATTTTTAGTCGATTTAGATACGGGAAATTAAACAAAAAAGTATGGTTTTTTTTTTAAATAATTTTTTAAAAAACGTTACATAGTGATTTTCTCTGACTTGTTTTGGTTGAAAAAAATCAATTTCTATCACTGCATCGTCAAATTTTCGACATAAATTTGTAAATTAGCTTAGGATTAATAATTTAACAATTTTAAATTAATTACATACCTAGATTTTCGTGTTTTTTCCCGGTTTTTTCACATAATTTGAAAATTTGTACACTTGACCTTCCCACAGATGTTTTGACACATTGATAGAAATTTTTTGCTGGGCCAACTGTTTCCGGGTCATTCGGCCATATCAAATTTCCCAATTCGATTTGCTTACGCTGACTTACCCTCAGATGCACCGTAAGGTAAAAACAAAGATTGAAAATGGATTAGCAAAGCCTTGTTACGGGGCATCTGAGGGTTAAAGGCCCAAATTATAGGAAATTATTTATTTAGAACTATTCACCAAGAATCGGCGCAGCCGATTCTTGCTTATTGCTTGTGCGGTACGGTTCGGTTCAGTTCGGTTCGGTTTGGTTCGGTTCGGTTCGGTTCGGTTCCGTTCGGTTCGGTTCGGTTCGGTTCGGTTCGGTTCGGATCGGTTCGGTTCGGTTCGGTTCGGTTCGGTTCGGTTCGGTTCGGTTCGGTTCGGTTCGGTTCGGTTCGGTTAGGTTCGGTTCGGTTCGGTTCGTTTCGGTTCGGTTCGTTTTGGTTCAGTTAAGTTGCGTTCGGTTTGGTTTTAGGTTAGGTTTGTTGGGTCTTAAAGTAATTCAGCAGGAGTCAGCGCAGCCGACTCCTGCTGAATTACTTTAAAACACAACCAACCTAATCTAAGATCGACCCAAACCGAACCAAACCGAACTGCTGAATTTCTGTAAATCATCATTATCATAATTGTTTCTGCATTTTTTTCATTATAAATGCTCAATAGTCGATTTTGGACGATTTTACGGAGTCAAAAATGCGCGACAAATTAAAATGTTGGAGCAAAATGTAAGGTCGAACGTTAGATTTCAAAAATATGGTGTAACCATTTTTCTATGCGTAAATACATTTCTAAAAAACCATAACTTTTTATCGCCTCTTGCCAGACAGTTGGTCACCTTATTTTTGGCTAAATTACCATTTATTTAAAGCTCAGTCGATTGTGAGCCGTCCCTCTCTTTCTCGAAATACGTCAAATAAAATCTTTCTATAGCAATTTGTATGAGTTTTTACTAATTTTTTAATTTTGAAATTTCTAAAAAAAATGCGAAAAATCCGCATTTTTTTTTCTTGAAAACAGTATAAAACGACCTCAACTTCAATCATTAAAAAAAGAAACACCCATTTTCAAGCATCGAGGTATAACGTAGTAGACCCGTTTGCTGACGACCAAGTTGTTTAATGCTAACAGTTATTTTTCTTTTTTTTTGAATTTTTTGGAAAACCTAACCTTAAAGTTTGTTTTGATATTTTGGGCTTTCTGCAAAAACCTGAAAAAAGAAAGTCCTGTTTGGGAAAAATTCCGATCAGGTGATAATTTCTCCCTTTGTTGAAAGTTATTTTCTTTTTGATCACCTGATCATTTTGGTAAGATCATGCGCGGTTTTTGCTCACGCTGGGAGTTTGAAGCGCCACCTTGTGTGTGACAGGGGAATGAAGAAAACCACTTCCGCCAAAAAACTAAAAGAAGTCACACGTATTTTCGGGTTGAAGACCGAAATTCCAGTCACAAGAAGGGGCGGTACCGCCAGTGCAATTTTGGGACTGCTGCAGAATTACAGAAGGTAAGCTTCTAGCGTGTTGCCGATTTTTTCCTTTGTTTTTTAGTTTAATAGACTCGGTTTTCCCAGGCGGGGCGAATCTAATTTTGGGGTTATTTTTTTTGGGATATCTCTAGTTTTTCTCCCCTTCAGGGATCAGATCTCTACAAGTAATTGTGGCTAATGATAAAGAAGACATGGAGTATATGATAAGAAAGTTAACAGAAGAATACCAAAAGTGGGGATTAACAGAGAACGTGGACAAGACACAGTACTTATGTATTGGAAACGAATCCAGTGAGTTTGTACTAGAAAATGGACAAACAATATCTCCATGCAATGAGTGTCACCTTTGATAAGACAGGAACAGACTGTAAAGAATTGGAAAAAGGAATAGTAAAAGCAAAAAAGGTTATTGGATGTTTTAACAGTATTTTATGGAGCAGAGAAATAAAAAATAATGTAAAATTTAACATATATGAAACAATGGTGAAAAGCACGCTGTTGTATGGAATAGAGACTTGTCGCGTAACAGAAAGATACAAAACAAAAATGGAAAGTGTCGAAATGGATGCAATAAGAAGATCAATGAGAATATCTAGAATAGATCACATAAGAAATGAGATCATAAAAGAAAGAATGGGAATCGAGGGAAGCATAACGGATGACATCACTAAAAGGCAACTGATATGGTACGGCCATGTACAACGGATGAACGACGAAATATTACCAAAGCAGGTCCTAGAATGGCAACCAATAGGGCGCAGAAAAAGAGGGCGTCCTAAACTAGAATGGCAACAGTCAATCCAAAGATCAATGAGTCAAAAAAATCTGACAGAAGATGACTGTCAGGATCGAAGGAGGTGGAGAATAGGCGTCGGACAACGTAGAAAAACGTTCTAAACCGGCATAGTAGTAGTTGTTTCACGAAAAGGTGGTAAAGCAGTGTGCCCGAACTTGGCGGGGTAGTGACATACCCCTAGAAAACTTGTTCAATTCCAATGGGTGAATCAACCTGCGTGAAAATAACACTTACTCAGATGAGCTGTTGTCCAACATAACCTCTTCCTGCTTGATTGCCTCTTCACTTTTCAATTCAACATCAATTGATTCTGACTTCACGTTGGTCGAAGAAAGTATAGCATCTTGGTCTCTCAATCTGTAAAATAACAGCACTTATTTTTTACTACGCAGAAAAATTTAAGATTTTACCTTGTCTTCAGTAAAGGGACATTCCACGCGTAAATCACGGGACAACAAATTAATACTACTACTATGTCGGTTTAGAACGTTTTTCAGACAGTCATCTCCCTTCAGGTTTTTTTGACTCATTGATCTTTGGATTGACTGTTGCCATTCCAGTTTAGGACGCCCTCTTTTTCTGCGCCCTATTGCTGCTTTGGTAATCTTTCGTCGCTCATCCGTTGTACATGGCCGTACCATATCAGTTGCCTTTTAATGATGTCATCCGTTATGCTTCTCTCGATTCCCATTCTTTCTTTTATGAACTCATTTCTTATATGATCTGTTCTAGATATTCTCATTGATCTTCTTATTGCATCCATTTCGACATTTTCTATTTTTGCTTTGTATTTTTCTGTTACGCGACAAGTCTCTATTTCATACAACAGCGTGCTTTTCACCATTGTTTCATATATGTTGAATTTTACATTATTTTTTATCTCTCTGCTCCATAAAATACTGTTAAGACAACCAATAACCTTTATTGCTTTTACTATTCTTTTTTCCAGTTCTTTACAGTCTGTTCCTGTCTTATCAAATGTGACACCCAAGTATACACATACTCATTGCATGGATATATTGTTTGTCCATTTTCTTGTCCACGTTCACTGTTAACCCCCACTTTTGGTATTCTTCTGTTAACTTTCTCATCATATACTCCATGTCTTCTTTATCATTAGCCACAATTACTTGGTCGTCAGCAAACTGTAGTGTGTATATGGTAAATCGGTCGTTAAGTTGTATTCCCATGCCTTTGCGTTTCCAGTTTTTTAGAGCTACTGCGATATATATTTTAAAAAGAGTTGAAGAGATACAACATCCCTGTCTTAAGCCTTTCGTTACCAGGATTTCTTTTGAAAGTCGATTTCCAATTTTAATTTTAGATATTGACCCTTTGTATAGTTTTTTTATCGCTTTTATGTATGTATGATTGATATTAGTCTAATCTAACACTGTCCATAATTTTTCTACTGGAACGGTATCATATGCTTTTTGTAGGTCCACAAAGATAACATGATTCTCTATATTTCTGGCGCTCCTTTTCTCAATTACTTGTTTAAGACAAAAACATCATCACTACAAGATCTGCCTGCACGAAACCCACTTTGCTCTTCTTCTTCTTGTTCATGAAAATCATTCATTAGATCTCTAAGAATCCTACCGTACAATCTACTTAGAGTACTGGTTACTGAAATTCCTCTGTAATTGTTGCAATCCAGCTTGTTTCCTTTTTTATGTATTGAGGATATGAATGCAATTTTCCAATCATCAGGTACTGGATGTCCGTTTATGCATTGATTGATAATATATGTGAGATTTTCGAGTAGTTTCTCTGATCCATATTTGAGCATTTCAGCATATATTCCCCCAGGTCCGCTAGCTTTTCCGGATTAAGCTTTTTAATACTATTCTTTATCATTTCTTTTTCGATGATTACTTCCTCTCCGTGTACTTCTATGTCTCTCCTCGGAGAGGCTGCCAGATATTCGGGTCTCGTCTCCTGCAGCAGTCCCTTATAGTGTTCTGTCCATTGTTCTGGTTTGATGATCTGGATGTTTACTTTTTCTTTTGTTAGGTTTTTTACTGTAGAAATGAATTTCCATACTTCAGAACTCTGCCTACCTCCTACGTGTGTATTTATATCGTGGCATTTGCGCTCGAACATTTCATTCTTTTCTGTGCGTGTCAAATTTCTTAGCTGTCTTCTGGTATGCCTGTAGATTTCTAGGTCTCTTTGCTCTTTAGTACTGAGCCATTTCAAGTATGTGCGTTTTTTCTCCTTGACCGTTTCCTGTATTTCCTCCGTCCACCACATCTTATTGTTATTTCTATTATCTTGGTATCCAACAGCATCTTTGCTTGCTCCCTTCAAGCTTTTTTCTATGTTTGTATATATCTCTTCAAATGAATGCTGTGTGTTTAATACTTTTTCATTCAACAACAAATTAATGATAGTTCAAAATATACAGGGTGAATCAAAAGTAAGCGGCATTCTTTCAGGGGCGTATTATTTGCATAAAAGTAAGACAAAACGTTCCTATTAATATGGGTCTAAAAATACTTTCTTAGACTACGGACTTTTGAATAGGACATCTAAAAGGCGAATTCTACCACGTGTGCATCGTAATCTAATAAAAAAATTAACAGCTAGTCATAACGCTAATGGTAATAATTTTGAAGATTTTCTCTAAAATGTTAGTAAATGTGTGTTTTTTGCCATGGTAAAGCGTATTAATTTTCATCAATGAACATAAGTACAGAAAATTAAAAAAATTATTTCTAAAGGGTTTTAAAGTTATCGAGAAAAAATCTCTAAGGGTCATATTTAGGGGCGTAGCATTTTCGGACCTATATTAATAGGAACTAGATACCCAACAAACATCAACTTGACGCAACTGTACTAATTTTGTACGTCAACTGCTGGCAACTGTTTACAAAAGGTAACAAACTACTTATTTTTTACTAATTTAGTATCGCCTACATTTATACAGTGTGTCCCCGGATGGAGTTGACAAGAGGAAAAATCCTTTATTTTTGATTTTACGAAAAACATCACTCTTTATAAAAAATTCTGCTTGTTAGAAAACTGAGATAACGATATTAATATCTTTAATTAGAAGTACAGGGTGTCAATTGCGTACTGATACGATTTCCAATTCCGTAGCACTTAATTAAATAAATCCGTTCTACTTTTGTAAAAAAAATTTCTTAAACCTATTACTTGAAAAATCAATATGACAATCAACAAAACAAATCTATCAATGTCACATTATAAAAAATGATGTTTTTCGTAAAATTAAAAATAAAGATTTTTGTCCTCTTATTCATTACATGTTTCTTAATTTGATAACACCCTGTACAGCTAATCAAAGATTTTATTATGGTAGTCTTAATTTTTCAACAAGCAGAATTTTTTATAAAGAGTGAGTTTTTTTCGTAAAATCAAAAATAAAGGATTTTTTTCTCTTGTCAACTCCATCCGGGGACACACTGTATAAATGTAGGCGATACTAAATTAGTAAAAAATAAGTAGTTTGTTACCTTTTGTAAACAGTTGCCAGCAGTTGACGTACAAAATTAGTACAGTTGCGTCAAGTAACATTTTTGTACAACATTTGTAGCATCATCTGTGCTATTAAAAAAATTACTATAATTTTAATGTTTACATAGTAAAAATTGTTAACAAAGATATTTAAACAGATACATTAAAAGCACTTCTATTTTACTATAAAAATACTCTGCCAATATATGGGCCCCTAAGCTCACACTAGGTACTATAGTTACAGTTTACGTGTAAGCTTAAATAACTAAAAACTAAAACATATTTTATTAATATCCAGACAAAATTACCTGTCGTTTGATACCACACAAGCCATATTTTTACTTAAACTCAAATTTTTTAAATCTACCCCCACCCTTAAAAAAACAAAAATTAAAATGTATTTTGTTTAACTTCGAACTCAATAACCTTTCGTTTGATATCACACACGCCATATTTTTACGTAAACTCTATCTTTTGAAATCTACCTCCACCCTTTTTTTTAAACAAAATAGTATTTTGTTTAACTCCAGACCTTTCGTTTGATATCACACACGCCATATTTTCACATAAACTCTAATTTTTTAAGTCTACCCCAACCCTTTTATTTGGCTTCTATTTGGTGGATTTTGTTCATTTTTAAATGGGACCATCTCGACCCATGACCCAGCCTAGGTACCAAATTTCATTAAAATCGGCGGTTTTTGAGTTATGCGCGTTGGTCGTTACAGACAGATATACAGACAGACGGCGCGACAAAAAAGTTTCAAAATCATCTGAAACGCAAAGATATATAAAAAATTTTGAAATCGGAGCAACTTTTTTTTTCTCGAAAAAATTAGAATCACCATAGCTCACACTACTATAGTATTTGATGGGCTCACACTACTATAGTACAGTCGAACCTCTATAACTCGAACCTGAAGGGACAACCAAAACAGTTCGAGTTATGGAGAGTTCGAGTTATAGAAACTCGAGTTACATGGGTTAAAATACATGTAAAAAGCGCAGGGACCGCCTAAAAGGTTCGAGTTATAGAGAGGTTCGAGTTATAGAGGTTCGAGTTAGAGAGGTTCGACTGTATTTGATGGGTTTAACTATTATATGTGTGAGCTAAAAACAGTTCTTTTACTATAAAAGAAACAGTTATTTTACTGTGAAAATAAAATATTCACAAAAAAACGTTTCAATGACATTCCGAAGAAGGCACTCTTAAAGTACATTTAATTTATTGTTAAAAGTGTTACTGCAAAATTAACATAACAGTGAAACAACATTTTAAAATTATTTATTTTTAAACAGTTGCTTTTTAAGCACTTTATTTTAGTACAAAAAAATTAAATATTTTACTGTGAAAATAAAATATTCACAAAAAAACGTTTTAATAACATTTCGAATGAGGCAAAATTTTGACAAGTTGATGTTTGCTGGCCTTGCCACTAGATGGCAAACACTAGTCAACATTTTATTTTTACAACGAAGAATGTCAAGCTTATGAATGTGAAACATTTAAAAACACCAACATTTTAATTTACTTCCCTCTCCTATAAATGTAAATTTATATAAAAGTACCATTGCCCACTTCCAGAAACGCTAGAGAGCTGAGCTTTGGAAGGCTGATAGAAACTATGATAAAACCATGGGAAAAAAATTAAAAACCCCAAATTTATCATTTAGTCTCCTCCCCTATAAATGTATTACCCACTTCCAGAAACGTTAGAGAGCTGAGCATTGGAAAACTGATAGGAACTATGATAAAACTATAGGAGAAAAATTAAAAACCCCAAAATTTTAATTTACTTCCCTACCCTATGCGTGTAAAGTTATGTAAAAGTAACATTGTCCACTTTCAGAAACGCTAGAGAGCTAAGCTTTGGAAGGCTGATAAGAACTATGATAAAACCATGGGAAAAAACCTCAAAATTTTAAGTAAGGCATTGCAAAAGTTTTGAACAATATTTCGCATATTTTACTACTTTAAAAATTAAATATTATCCAATTCCTTTCAAAAAGAAGTGAAATGATAACAAAAACATTTCATGTAAAAAAAGCCAAGTTCTCCGATAAAAGCTTTAAAATGAAAGGTTCTTACTAGTTTGAAAATGTTTTTCTAAACTTGGCTATTACGGCTGTAAATGACTCTTAGGCAGAGTGCTAAATTGAACATAAAGAAGTATGGCTATAATAGCAAAGTTTAATAAAAACATTTCTAAACTAGTAAGAACCTTTCATTTTTAGGTTTGTATTGGAGAACTTGGCTTTACTTTTATCTCAATTCTTTTTACGGAATGCCATTTTCGCGTATTTGCCTTTTTTTTACATGAAATGTTTTTGTTATGATTTGTTTTTAAACTGGTGTGGAATGTTCCATAATCTTTAAAAATATCCTCATCTGATATAAAAAGGAATATTAACGATCCTTCTAAGGATCAATTATTTATTTCCGTAAATATGAGACGTTAGTGACGTGTTTTTTTTGTACTATAAAAATTAAGTAGCTTATTCTATTGGGAAAACAAGTGCAACACTGGCAGTGTACTGGCACTGATTGAATTTGCACCGGGTGCTATTCCGTTAGTTTTAAAAAATGCTTTTTTGCAAACAAATTGAAAAGTAATATTTACTAAGCTGATTTTATTCATAAAATAATACTACGACCCGTCAATTTTAATAAAATGTCTGTTTCCAGGGCAATAACGATTTAAAGGAAAAATGGTATTAAACGAGTGCCACAAAAAAAACTTTAATACGCATTTAGATTCGCGTTTTCATGATGGGTTTAACAGTGACTCGTATTCAAAACGTATTCAGTTCTACATGAAACCGAAGTAATGGTTCTAAAGAAGAATAAAAGACCCTTACCTAGATGAAGTATCATCCAAAATAAGCTCCTCTTGCTTTATCTTCTCTTCAGTTTTTATTTCAAAGTCGTCTGGTTCCGACTTCAAGCTGGATAACGATGGTTTTGGTTCTGAATCTGTGAGACTACAAAATAAAAGCGTGTGGGTTTGTCTCATTTTTGCTTTATAGTGCACGCACAAGAGGTCGAGTATACAAAATATCAGGACCACAGTATTACAATGGATTCTAGCTGAGAATAGGTAAAATAAAAAAAATAAAATAAATATAATATTATTATTATAATAAATCAGAATTGGCTCCAGAAAATACTGAATCAGTCATACTCTGTGGAAAAAGAGATCGAAAAGATGTAAAGTTCAATTTAAATGGAACTGAAATTGTTCCTAAAAAGGCAATAAGATATTTATAAGAAAAAATTTCATTTGGAGAGCATGTTAAAAGAATAATACAAAAAGCATCAGAAAAAACCACCAATATCAATATATTAATGACAAAAAGGAAGGGACCATCAACTGCAAAAAGAAAGCTGCTTTATGGTATACCCATTTGGGGAGAAGTGGTAAAAAGAGACAAATACAAAAACATTCTAATTGAAATGCAAAGGAAAGCGATACTAAGAGTAGCAAATGCCTACCGCACTGTATTAAATGAAGCCCTACAGGTCATAGCAGGAACACCGCCTATCGACCTAGTAAGAGAAGAAAGATTATTTTTAGAAAGAAACAGCAATATAATATAAGCATAATAGCAGCCTACGCACCATCAAATGACGAAACGGTAGCTATAAAACAAATGTTCTTCGACCAACTTTATGAGACTATCAGTAAAATCGGCAATACCAGGGAAATAATTATTCTTGGCGATTTTAACAGTTGAACTGGTAGACAAAGCCAAAGCAAAGTGGTAGGACCATTTCGAGAGGAAGTAACAAATGATAATGGCTTGAGACTGATACAATTGTGTGAAACATGAAATATTCATCGGTATACCTGGATTCAGCCAACAAGACATCTTAGATCAATCATTGATTATGCTATAGGTGGACAACACTCGGAACTAAAGTGGTATGATGAACGCACACTTCGTGGTGTTACTTGTGGATCTGACCACCATCTGGTAAAAGCAAAAATATTATTCCCTGTAAGAAAAACAAATAAGGATGAAAGTATTAGAGAAAATGAAAATCTAGAATGCATCGAAGACAATCAAAAATACAACTTTAGAAGTCTAGAAATCGTAGTAGAAAGTACTCAAAGATTGTATCAGAACCGATTAGATGAAATATTAATAAACACAGATCACTCATTTGAAGAGATATATACAAACATAGTAAAAAGCTTGAAGGAAGGAAGCAAAGAAGTTTTTGGATACCAAGATAATAGAAATAACAATAAGATGTGGTGGACGGAAGAAATACAGGAAACGGTCAAGGACAAAAAACGCACATACTTGAAATGGCTCATTATTAAAGAGCAAAGAGACCTACAAATCTACAGGCATACCAGAAGACAGCTAAGAAATTTGATACGCACAGAAAAGAATGAAATGTTAGAGCGCAAATGCCACGTAGCAGGTAGGCAGAGTTCTGAAGTATGGAAATTCATTTCTACAGTAAAAAACCCAACAAAAGAAAAAGTAAACATCCAGATCATCAAACCAGAACAATGGACAGAACACTATAAGGGACTGCTGCAGGAGACGAGATCCGAATATATGGCAGCCTCTCCGAGGAGACATAGATGCACATGGAGAGGAAGTAATCATCGAAAAAGAAATGATAAGGAATAGTATTAAAAAGCTTCAATCCGTAAAAGCTAGCGGACCTGGGGGAATATATGCTGAAATGCTCAAATATGGATCAGAGAAACTACTCGAAAATCTCACATACCTATATTAATCAATCAATGCATAAACAGACATCCAGTACCTGATGATTGGAAAATTGCATTCATATCCTCAATACATAAAAAAGGAAACAAGCTGGATTGCAACAATTACAGAGGAATTTCAGTAACCAGTACTCTAAGTAGATTGTACGGTAGGATTCTTAGAGATCTAATAGAGAATGATTTTCATGAACAAGAAGAAGAAGAGCAAAGTCGGTTTCGTGCATATGATACCGTTCCAGTAGAAAAATTATGGACAGTTTTAGAGCAGACTAATATCAATCATACATAAAAGCGATAAAAGAACTATATAAAGGGTTAAAATCTAAAATTAAAATTGGAAATCGACTTTCAAAAGAATTCCTGGTAACGAAAGGCTTAAGACAGGGATGTTGTATCTCTCCAACTCTTTTTAAAATATATATCGCAGTGGCTCTAAAAAACTGGAAACGCAAAGTACACGGCATGGGAATACAACTTAACGACCGATTTACCATATACACACTACAGTTTGCTGACGACCAAGTAATTGTTGCTAATGATAAAGAAGACATGGAGTATATGATGAGAAAGTTAACGGAAGAATACCAAAAGTGGGGGTTAACAGTGAACGTGGACAAGGCACAGTACTTATGTATTGGAAACGAATCAAGTGAATTAGAACTAGAAAATGGACAAACAATATCTCCATGTAATGAGTAAGTATACTTGGGTGTCACATTTGATAAGACGGGAACAGACTGTAAAGAACTGGAAAAAAGAATAGTAAAAGCAAAAAAGGTTATTGGTTGTCTTAACAGTATTTTATGGAGCAGAGAGATAAAAAAGAATGTAAAGTTTAACATATATGAAACATTGGTGAAAAGTACGCTGTTGTATGGAATAGAGACTTGTCGCGCAACAGAAAAATACAAAGCAAAAATGGAAAGTGTCGAAATGGATGCAATAAGAAGACCAATGAGAATATCTAGAACAGATCATACGGCCATGTACAACGGATGAGCGACGAAAGATTACCAAAGCAGGTCCTAGAATGGCAACCAATAGGGCGCAGAAAAAGAGGGCGTCCTAAACTGAAATGGCAACAGTCAATCCAAAAATCAATGAGTAAAAAAAAACCTGACGGAAGATGACTGTCAGGATCGAAGGAGGTGGAGAATAGGCGTCGGACAACGTAGAAAAACGTTCTAAACCGACATAGTAGTAGTAACAGCAACACATAAGAACAGAAAGAGAGAGCTAAAAAGGTTACATTTGAAAAATAGCAAGAAAGGTGGGAAAAAGATACCGGAAAAGCTGTTTGGACAAAGAGACTAATATCAAATATAAAACGATGGATGGAATGTAAACATAGATATGTCAATATCAAATAACGCAGATTTTTAACAAATCATGGGTGCTTTAAAGTATACACAAAACGCATAGGAAAAACAATAAGCGATAGATGTATGTACTGTATGGGCATAGACGACGCAAACCATACACTGATTCATTGCCCAAAGTTTAGAGAAAAACGAAACATTATGCTAGAAGCCCTACATATAGACCAAGGAAACGTACTACCAGAACAAATCATAAATGAGATGCTAAAAACCAAAGATAATTGGAAGGTAGGTAACCAATTTATCAACGAAATATTGAAGTATTGTCAGTCAGTCAGTCAGTAATGAGAGTAAAGGAGCACGACAAAATAAAGTAACAAAGAGAAATTAGATGATATGCACGAACTCCTTATCGTCAGAGCGGAAGGGAGATGTAGTGACTACACAGAAAAACTGCTTGCTACCTGATGTAATGTTTTGAAAACGGTTCCGGGGGCATATGCATTTCAAAGGGACCACTTGTTTTCAGTGCTTGCACTGACTATGCCCTACGCGCCAGTTTTTGGTCCAATTTTTCCCCCCTCCTCTTATTATTGTGTTCGAATTTTTTAAAATTTAACTAAGTTCACGCCCTAAAGCGACAATGATGCATCAAAAATGTGTCAAATCTAACCTAAAAATAAAATTATATTAGATTTTTTAATTTTAGCTACAAGAATTCCCAAAAACTTTACAGACCCAACAAAACCAAAAATTAGATTTTTTTCAAATTTTCTCAAAAACTAGCTTCTTATGAAAAAATATGTCATTATCTTTATCCTAGACAATAAAATTTACTACTACTATCTCCGTTTAGAAAGTTTTTCTACGTTGTCCGACGCCTATTCTCCACCTCCTTCGATTTTGACAATCATCTTCCGTCAGGTTTTTTTGACTCATTAATCTTTGGATTGACTGTTGCCATTCCAGTTTAGGACGCCCTCTTTTTCTGCGCCCTATTGGTTGCCATTCTAGGACCTGCTTTGATAATCTTTCGTCACTCATCCGTTGTACATGGCCATACCATATCAGTTGTGTTTTAGTGATGTCATCCGTTATGCTTCCCTCGAGTCCTATTCTATCTTTTATGATCTCATTTCTTATATGATCTGTTCTAGATATTCTCATTGATCTTCTTATTGCATCCATTCCATCCAGGTTTTTTTGACTCATTAAGCTTTGGATTGACTGTTACCATTCCAGTTTAGGACGCCCTCTTTTTCTGCGCCCTATTGGTTGCCATTCTAGGACCTGCTTTGATAATCTTTCGTCGCTCATCCGTTGTACATGGCCGTACCATATCAGTTGTCTTTTAGTGATGTCATCCGTTATGCTTCCCTCGATTCCTATTCTATCTTTTATGATCTCATTTCTTATATGTTCTGTTCTAGATATCCTCATTGATCTTCTTATTGCATCCATTCCATTTTTGCTTTGTATGTTTCTGTTACGCGACAAGTCTCTATTCCATACAACAACGTGCTTTTCACCATTGTTTCATATATGTTAAATTTTACATTATTTTTTATCTCTCTGCTCCATAAAATACTGTTAAGACAACCAATAACCTTTTTTGCTTTTCCTATTCTTTTTTTCAGTTCTTTTTAGTCTGTTCCTGACTTATAAAATGTGACATGGAGATATTGTTTGTCCATTTTATAGTTCTAATTCACTTGATTCGTTTCCAATACATAAGTACTGTGTCTTGTCCACGTTCACCCCCCAGTTTTGGTATTCTTCCGTTAACTTTCTCATCATATACTCCATGTCTTCTTTATCATTAGCTACAATTACTTGGTCGTCAGGAAACTATAGTGTCTTTGCGTTTCCAGTTTTTTAGAGCTACTGCGATATATATTTTAAAAAGAGTTGGAGAGATACAACATCCCTGTCTTAAGCCTTTCGTTACCAGGAATTCTTTTGAAAGTTGATTTCCAATTCTAATTTTAGATTTTGACCCTTTGTATAGTTCTTTTATCGCTTTTATATATCTATGATTGATGTTAGTTTGTTCTAACACTGTCCATAATTTGTCTACTGGAACGGTATCATATGCTTTTTGTAGGTCCACAAAGGTAACATTAGTCTCTATATTTCTGGAACTCCATTTCTCAATTACTTGTGTAAGGCAAAAAACATTATCACTACAAGATCTGCCTGCATGAAACCCACTTTGCTCTTCTTCTACTTGGTCATGAAAATCATTCTCTATTAGGTCTCCAAGAATCCTACCGTACAATCTACTTAGAGTACTGGTTACTGAAATTCCTCTGTAGTTGTTGCAATCCAGCTTGTTTCTTTTTTTATGTATTGAGGATATGAATGCTATTTTCCAATCATCAGGTACTGGATGTCCGTTTATGTATTGATTGATAATATATGTGAGATTTTCTAGTAGTTTCTCTGATCCATATTTGAGCATTTCAGCGTATATTCCCAGGTCCGCTAGCTTTTTCGGATTTAAGCTTTTTAATACTATTCTTTATTATTTCTTTTTCGATAATTACTTCCTCTTCATGTACTTCTATGTCTCTCCTCGGAGAGGCTGACAGATATTCGGGTCTTGTTTCCTGCAGCAGTCTCTTGTAGTGTTCTGTCCATTGCTCTGGTTTGACGATCTGAATGTTTACTTTTTCTTTTCAATAAAATTTGTTTATCTTATTTCTTTTTAATAATATATTAGTCAGAGGGATAGTAATAATAAAAAAATCTCCAGCGGCGTCCGTTTATTGAGGAAATGTAAAAAAAAATAAAAAAAGAGATTTATAACATGTTTTACCCGATTTTCCTAAAAACCAAGCTCTATATCAAAAAATGTAATATATACTTTATTGCAGACAATAAAATTTCCTTTTAAACGATGTATATCAAGGCCAGATTAGTTTTATCGATAACAATTTAGGCGCTTCCGTAAAGTAAAACAATTTGGAAAAATCACTAAACTTTTTGTTGTTTAATTAGTTCTGGCGTATTCTATTCAGAAAACAAGTGCAACGCTAGCAGTGCACTGACACTGGCTCTGTGCTGTCAAAAATGTGCACCGGGTACAATTCCGTTACTATATACCGCAAACAAATATAAGAGTAAAATAAGTAAATAACTTAGCTGATTTTATAAAATGGTATTAAACGAGTGCAATAAAAAACTTTAATACGCATTTATATTCGCGTTTTCATGATGGGTTCAACAGTGACTCGTATTCAAAATATAAAAATCAAACAAGTTTCGTGGCTAATCGGGCAAAAATGGAGTTTTTGTTTCTCTCATATTTTTCCGTGGGTAGCTTGAGAGCTTAACCTCACAGGGGTCCAAGACAGTGTTGCCACCCTCGACCCTGAGGTCTTCGGTAGAAGGCTTCGAGAAAAATCGGTAGATTTCGGTAGATTTTTTAATCATCTCAGCAAGCAGTGCTGGAGAACTATCGATAGTTTGGATTGATTTAGTAGGTAAATTGTATTTCTACGATTTGTTTTTACTGACAAAATACCAAAATTAAGAATTAAATAAAAAAATTAGGTACATACTAGGGACCTATTGCAATAAAGCCACGCACAAATTGTGCCGGGCACTATATTGACAGTTTCGCATTAAAAACTGACAGTTGATCTTTCAAAATTGACATACCAAACTCGTATTTAGAAATCCAGTCGTTTATTTTCCATTAATTGTAGCGTCACTATTAATTCCGGCTCTTATAATACACAATGGCCTTATTTTAAAAGAAGACAGCTGTTCTTATAATGTGAAACTGTCAATATAGTGCCCGGCACAATTTGTGCCTGACTTTATTGCAATAGGTCCCTATTAGATAGATAATATTATAAAAAAAAACCTCAGGGTTTATAATAGCGTGATCTTTAATGCCGCTTGCGGCTGCAGGCTGAGTATATCGCAAAATCCAAGAGATAATAATACACTTTTAAAAACAATGTGTTAGCTCCCGCTAAATTTCGCTGTTGTTTATATATTTTTAAAACCACACAATTGTATGAAGGACAGAGCGTATTTCGCGTATTTGGACATGCGCACCAACAACCAGTGAGATCCTTGTCCACCGCCTCGAGAAAATGGCGTGTTAATTTCGTTCTCCAACTATTTCAAATTTCTACACCTCAAAATGCTCGATTAAGGTGTACTGAAGCATAGAACTAGAAACTTCAGCCCTTCAGCTACGTGGTGACATCATTAGATCCAATCAGGGGCCCGTTAGAACGTGGAGAAAGTGGCTGCAAACTGGTGAGTGCATTTGTATCTGATTACCGTTGTGTGGCACCAATATTTTACCTATGGACGTTTGATTATTTCGTAATTTCATATCAATATATTTATGTTTGCTCGCGCTTTCATTAATTAAATTATACAGTCCATTGCATTTATCGTTTTTCTTACTGCGGGCATAACACAATGGCTTGAAATAAAATTTTTATTATACAAAGGATCTTACATAAAAATAATATTTTATTTATGGTGTTTTTTTTTAATCGCGATTACGAGGCGTATCAAAAAGTTATCGAAAAAAAAAAATCGGTAGAAAGCTATGGTAATTCGGTATATCGTAAAGTAAAAGGCTAAATCGGTAGAGGTGGCAACGCTGGTCCAAGATCTAATGGACACCTAATAAGTGTTGACAGTTAACTGTTTCATCCTTATGGGACTCCTCAGAACACTGCTAGGTCAATGTGACAATTCTTGCAAAGTTAATTAGACAGTTTTGTCTTTAATCATAAGTAAATAGTGAGAAAACTATCGCAAGAAGCGCCATCTACTGAGATACGAAAGAAACAAAAAACAAAAGCAGGTGAAAAACTGCTATACATATCGATCGATGAAAAGATCGAATACAAATAAAAGAAAACAAACTATAGTCCGTGACCTACGACAACTCTTCTGTCTTTAAGTTCTACATGAAAGCGGAGTAATGGTTCTAAAGAAGAATAAAGAAGAAAAAACACTTACTTAGTGTCATCAAAAATAGGTTCCTCTTGCTTTATCTTCTCTTCAGTCTTTATTTCAAAGTCGTCTGGTTCTGACTTTAAGCTGGATAACGATGGTTTTGGTTCTGCATCTGTGGGTCTACAAAAGAAAAGCATGTGGGTTTATTTCATTTTTACTTTATTGGCTCTGTGGCAGTGTTGCCAGATTTGAAGAAGGATTTTGACTATTTTGAGACAAAGTTATATATTTTGCAAATATTCCAATAATTTTAGCAAACTTGACTTATGTAGGTAAATTTAAATACTTTATTTTGGTTTTTATAATTTCTAATTTAAGTTATAAATCTTTTATTTGTTTGGTTTTTTCTTCCCTTTTTATCGAGGGGTGAACAGCTAACCCAAAATGTGTACAGGGTGTCCCAAATTGGGCACTTTTAGGGGGTTTAAGGTACTTCTAGGGGAGACAGAGAAAAACTGACCACGCATTGCGAGGCTAAAATGTCAAGAGAAGGCTTATAGTGAAAACCGTATTTTAAAATATCGTCTCGTCTTTGAGCTACGGGGGCTTTTTGAAAAGTCTGCATTTTGGAAGGGGGTCTATAACTTCGTTATTAGTGGAAATTTTGATTTAGAGTAAATTGCAATGTTATAGACTTTGTCACGGGGAATCCACCCGCTAAAGTAAATTTTAACTGTCACTTTTAGTTTTTGAGATATGACATAAAGTTGCATTTTTTCTTATGGAATGGCCTATATTTTAATTAATTTCGAATTCGTCATTGAATTCTTTTCAAAATGATGTATCATATGTTATAGTTTGATTGAGTGGTTTCGGAGATAATTAAAGTTTTTCATTTTTGTCTAGTGTGCGTTGAATGACGTCATGCGCCATTGACATGAAAGCCTTGCTGTCAAATCCTACTTCAATGCTCCTATAGTTTTGTTGTCTTATACTATGCAAATCAAGTTGGCCTTGCGTCTTGGCGTTTTGTAATTGTTTTCAATTGTTTAAATAATTTGACATTACGCTTTGATATGAAATTATTTTGCACAAAAGCGTTTTTAATGTTATTTTTAAATATGTATCAAAACGATGAAAAATATGACATGCTAAAATGTTACTGGGAAAGTAATGATAATCGACAGGACGCTGGAAACTTATATCTTCAAAGGTATCCCCAAATACGTTAATATGCTTTAAGGTATTTGGATATCCCGAACGAAGACAAAGTTGAAAAGGAATCTTGTTCTGTATGGCTCTTTTTCAAAACGCGGGCCAACATATATGACGTTAGGAGGGACCGTGAGTTAGAGGAGATAGGCATTAATAATAATAAATAAATAAATAAATCGAGGACGTATAGTTGGCCCCTATATATATATATATATATATATATATATATATATATATATATATATATAATGAAAATTTAAATCTAGAGCGGTATTTAGAAAACATTTTACAAGATGTGGTTGAGCCATATATCGAAAACTTGTCGCTAGTAGACATGGCGCACCACCGCATACGGCTGGAATTATTACCAATTAGTTGAATAATACCTTTCACAGCCAGTGGATTGGATTAAGAGGCCCAATACCATGGTCAGCAAGGTCTCCAGACATCACCTTGTGTGATTTCTGTTTATACGTCAAGATTTGAAACCGTCTGTGCTTGAGGCAAAACGGGCGCCATTTTGAACATAGGTTGTAAAATAGTATGAATATACAACAAAAATTGGTATTTATAAAGGTTAATTAGTATTAGCTTAAGTTACTATAGGTATATAGTAGGTTGGTTATTTTTTCTGTTGATTTATGACGCAATGATTATTGATAATTTTTAATAATATCGAATTTCTATTGAGTCTGTAATTTTTGTTTCTTTTTATAACTAGGCTTTGAAGCTGAATTATAATTTTTGACTGTGTAAAATAATAAAAATACTGGAGTGCCTTGACCTGCTTCAGCAGAAAATCACAGCACACTAGAAATAAGTGAAAAAGCTGAATATCTCCGAAACCGCTCAATCAAACTATGATATATGATACATTATTTTGAAAAGAATTCAATGACGAATTCGAAAATTAATTAAAATATAGGCCATTCCATAAGAAAAAATGCAATTTTATGTCATATCTCAAAAACTAAAAGTGACAGTTAAAATTTAATTTAGCGGGTGGATTCCTCGTGACAAAGTCTATAAAATTGCAATTTACTACAAATCAAAATTTCCACCAATAACGATGTTATAGACCCCCTTCCAAAATGCAGACTTTTCAAAAAGCCCCCGTAGCTCAAAGACAAGACGATATTTCAAAATACGGTTTTCACTATAAGTCTTCTCTTGAAATTTGAGCCTCGCAATGCGTGGTCAGTTTTTCTCTATCTCCCCTAGAGACCTTAAACCCCCTAAAAGTGCCCAATTTGGGACACCCTGTACATCGATTGTGAAAATCCACAATCTTTTGCTAAGATTGTGTAGGATTGTGGTAAGATTGTGAGGGATTACCAGGGATTGTGGAGGATTGTGCAGCGGTGTCGCGTGCCTGAAGGGGCGGGGGGGGCGACAGCCCATCAAAAATTCTTGTGACAAAAAAAAAACAAAAAAAAAACAAAAAGGTCATCATGCCTATAGTTTTCTTTTGCGAGGGATTGTGAAGGACTGTGGCAAGATTGTGAGGGGTTGTGGTAAGATTGTGAGTGATTGGGACAGACTGTGTAAAGATTGTGAAGGATTGTGGGATGAAGGATTGTCAGTGATTGGGATGGATTGTGTAAAGATTGTGAGGGATTGTGAAGGATTGTGAAGGATTGTGGTAAGATTGTGACAGATTGTGAGTGATTGGGAGGGATTGTGAGAAATTTGTACACCGATTGTGAGAGCTGTTCACCCCTCGCTTTTTATTAAAAAAAATTATTCATGATATAAATTTTTTTTGGTTTGGTGTCGACCCGTTGTTTTGAATGAAATGAACGTTTTTTTGTCACTTAGTTGAAGGAAAGTCGTTAGAAAAGTCTGGCACCACTGCTCTGTTCGCTTATTGCAGATAATTTGCCAGCTTAATTCGGTGGACACCAAGATAATCTGATTCGAAGTCAATTGGTGCCAGGGACAACTCGTTTACTTTTCTTTTCTCAAGGAGGGTTTAATTTTGCCAAAAGTCTTTGTCCAGACCAGGATACTTATTCTTGAATTTTTGGGAGGAGAATGTGAGTAATGCTCACCGTAAAAAGATGAATGCTCTATTCTCGAAAGAACGCTTCCGTGAATTCAAGTTCACCACTTCTTACCCGGAGAAAACGAGTTCCCGGGAGAGTTTCTAACCTCACTTTTTTGTTTTGTGATTTGTTTTTTTTGCGAAAGTAAAAATAGAGTTTTTAGGTAAAGCCCTATTTAGATATATGTATGTATATGCATTGAAACTAAATTGCTATACTGCGGTGCATAGGTTAAAAGCAATATCTCCACTTTCAGACCCAACTGAGTGAGAATGTTTAATTTAATGCATAATATAAATGTGTACCTATATCAAATATTATATTACATCTTAGAAGTAAGAAAAGCCGCGTGTTTATTAATTTGACACTACAGAGAAACGTTTATCTGAGCCTAAAGGCGGTTTAAAATAATGTATAATGTAGTTTTCTTACAACTACATTTTAAAACTGTCCTTATATAAAAGCACTTTAATAGGCCTCTATAAACAAAGTGTTAAATATTAATAATCATAACTCAATTTGGCCTGAAATAACTGACAGAAATAAGTGTGAGTTATGTTTATGTAGACATAGGCACCAAGGGAGGGTCTCGAGCCAGGGCTCCCTAAAGCAAAATTTTTTTTAGATAATTAAGGACTTATTGCAATAAAGCCAGGCACTAATTGTGCACTATTCGACAGTTTCCCATTATAAGAACAGCTGTCTTCTTTCAAAATTAGGCCTTTGTGTATTATAAGAGCCGGAATTAATAGTGCCGCCATTATTAATGGAAAATAAACTACTGGATTTATAAATTCGACTTTGGTATGTCAATTTTGAAAGATCAACTCTCAGTTTTCAATGGAAAACTGTTAGAATAGTGCCCGGCACTATTACTGCCTGGTTTTAATTGCATTAAGTCCCTAATTTTAAAAAAACTTCCTGAATTCAAAAATAAAATGGCATAAAACGCACTTTGGTCAGTTGCGAGATAAGCGGCAACGTTGTGCACCGGAATTGCACGGCGTGATTCCAAACCTTGCACTCACAAACTGCTTCGAGCGTTCAAGAATACGACATTTTCCATCCCGGGAGAAAAAGTGAGTTTGATTTCCCGGGAACGTTCCCGGGATCACTCCCTTCACAAACTTTGAAGAATACGGTTCCAGGAGTCTTTATCATGCTAGCGCCATCTACGTTTTTAACACGGAACCATCGGCTTAACGTGACTTTCGAACCACGGCCTTGTATTGATCGTCAGCTTTGCCTACTTTGCTGATGCCGAAACTCCGCCCAAGACAGGCGTTTCTCCTACATCTGACTTTGTATATTACTTTGTCAATAAAGCCAGGCAATAATTGTGCACTATTCGACAGTTTCCCATTATAAGAACAGCTGACTTCTTTCAAAATTAGGCCTTTGTGTATTATAAGAGCCGGAATTAATAGTGCCACCATTATTAATGGAGAATAAACTACTGGATTTATAAATTCGACTTTGGTATGTCAATTTTGAAAGATCAACTGTCAGTTTTCAATGGAAAACTGTTAGAATAGTGCCCGGCACTATTACTGCCTGGTTTTATTTGCAATAAGTCCCTAATTTTAAAAAAACTTCCTGAATTCAAAAATAAAATGGCATAAAACGCACTTTGGTCAGTTGCGAGATAAGCGGCAACGTTGTGCACCGGAGTTGCACGGCGCGATTCCAAACCTTGCACTCACAAACTGCTTCGAGCGTTTAAGAATACGACATTTTCAATCCCGGGAGAAAAAGTGAGTTTGATTTCCCGGGAACGTTCCCGGGATCACAACCTTCACAAACTTTGAGGAATACGGTTCCAGGAGTCTTTATCATGCTAGCGCCATCTACGTTTTTAACACGGAACCATCGGCTTAACGTGACTTTTGAACCACGGCCTTGTATTGATCGTCTGCTTTGCCTACTTTGCTGATGCCGAAACTCCGCCCAAGACAGGCGTTTCTCCTACATCTGACTTTGTATATTACTTTGTCAATATTCAACGCAGAAAATCTTAATAATTTGGCCTTGTTGAAGTTTACACTTCTGCCTTGTGGTCTTAAGCACACACAATTTTCTTGTTTGTCATTTGGTTCTTTCCTGATTTTTCCACATCGCTTTTTTTATTCCCTAATATTTCCACGTTTTCCATACCTTGCACTTACCCAGATAAAATGATGTCCAGAGTAATCTCGACTTGATTTGTCTCATTTTCGTTTAGTTCTGTCTTCACGCTGGATGATAAAGGTCCATGATCTGAGTCTGCCATCCTGTAAAAGGTTTAGTTCAGTGTCTTTATTGTTATGTAGAAATACATTCCATAACAAGTTGTGAAATTAAAACAAAATTTTAATACAGGGTGTTCGGCACATGAACCGTCAAAATTTTTTGAGATATTGTTGGGGTCATTTGCTACCTTTTCAACCTTGGAACTTGGGTCCTAAGAGTCACGGCTAAAGAGATATGAATTTTTTAAAAAAATTCTCAAATTACCCAAAATTCCACCTTTAAACCCTCGTAAGCTTTTTATTAATGTCTGGAAAAGCACCATTTTTTTAAATAATTCTGTAATCCTATGCTTCTTCAACTAATTAATAGATTTGTTAAAATTGATGTACCAAAGGGACATACGAGTTTTTTTATTGAAGAACATTAGTGATTTTGTAAAAGAAAATCAATTTCAAAATTAAAAATCAAAAAAAGTATCGACAATTGAGAACTTCATTTTCTTTTAAAAACTTCTTTAGTTGATTACCTTTCGAACGGTATGCTACACATTGATAAAAAAAGAACATTTCTGCTTTACGGATATTCCGTCAGAAGGACGAGACTCGTTCGGAATTGGTAAGAAAAACAATTTGATGTTTTGATCGTTTACCTACTTAAACAAAAGTTAAATTTTTAACAATAATTTATTGTGTTCTTTATTTATAAATTTTGTTCGAAACGATCATAAACATTAAATTGTTTTTCTTATCAAGTCCGAACGATTATTGCCCGTCTCACGGAATATCCGTATTTTAAAGCAGAATTGTTTTTTTAATCAATTCAATGTGTAGCATACCGTTAGAAAGGAAATCAACTAGAGAAGTTTTTAAAAGAAAATAAAGTTTTCAAGTGTCGATACTTTTTTTAATTTTTAATTTTGAAATTGATTTTCTTTCACAAAATCACTAATGTTCTTCAATAAAAAACCTCGTATGTCCCTTTGGTACATAAATTTTAACAAATCTATTAATTAGTTGCATAAGATTACAGAATTATAAAAAAAAAATTGTGCTTTTCCAGACATTAATAAAAAGCTTACAAGGGTTTAAAGGTGGGATTTTGGGTAATTTGGGAAAAAAAATTAAAAAATTCATCTCTTTAGCCGTGACTCTAAGAACCCAAGTTACAAGTTTGAAAAGGTAGCAAATGACCCCAACAATCTCCCAAAAAAATTTGACGGTTCATGTGCCGAACACCCTGTTTATTGGGTAGGCCATCCATTTAACAGTTGATCAATTCAACGCGAGGGCATTGCTGCAAAAACATAAAGGAACAAAAAAAAAATTTTTATAAAAAAATAAATAATATTTTTTTGTTTAAATTTTTTTATTAAAAAAAAAGACATAATGTCATGTCTCATTCAAATGTATTTGAAGGACCTTTAAATAAGCCATATCACCGAGCATATATCGCTACCCTTGTGTAAGTAGTTCTTGAGATATCTTAATTTCTTTTAGCACACGTTTGAGCTAACCTAACACAAAAATTTTAAAATTTTGATTTTCAATTTCCTTTATGGCTAGAATGATTGTACCCAAAATTATTAAAAATCGACAAGATGGTTTATTGATCTTAGATGAACTGACTCTAATTTGTTTTGAGGGAAAAAATGCTGTTACTTGACCAGTTTTTACAAAACAAATGCGATATACTCGGGTATTTGTTTATTCTTTATGTTTCTCTTGGGAAATTCAATTCAGTTCAATTAAATCCAAATTCAAAATCTCTTTATATGGCATACAAGCAGCTTTGTGTTTCCTCCAGATAGTCGGTAACTATTAATTACCCAATAAAAAGCTAAAAAATAATATACCTCATATATGAAAAATTAAAATAAAAAAATCTAAATATTTTGCTGCTTATGAAGCCAAATAAATTTTAACCAGTTTTTGTAAAAAAATCCTGTAAAAGTATTTTTAGATTCAACCACTGGCTTTTAAAAGTTGGATTGCTTATATATATATATATATATATATATATATATACATATATATATATATAAAAGGTAAGGTAATACGAACCAAATGCATAAGTTCTATTGTACCAAAAATATTTAACTTAATACCTAGTGAAATTAAAAAAGTAAAACAATTAAAAAATTATAAGTTCTTAATAAAAAACTGGATATACAAGACCAATATAGAAATTGAAAATTTGTTTCATTAAAACCAACATTTTAATTATGTATACTTTTTTTTCACAAAATGTGTGAATTTCAAAGTAGTGTCTTTAAAAACCCGATAGTGTCTCTTCAAACCCGATAGTGACAACTTAAGTCGATAATGACAAGTTAACCCGATAGTGACCAGCTAACCCAATAGTGACAATTTAATCCAATCAGTTAAAAATAAAACTAGATTATTATTTAAAATCAAATGACTTTTACGCAACAAGTGGGTAGTACCACTTCATGTGTTTTTGTTTATTTTCACTTGTTTTTCTATTTCCAATTATTTTAATTCAATTTAGTTAAGTTAAATTGCTGTACCTTGAAAGATTGAAAATAAACATTTATTTATTTTATTTATTTATTTATTTTATATATATATATATATTTTTTATTTTTTATTTGTATAAACCCAGCATTAAACTTGGTGAAAATGGTAAAATTTAATTAGAATGAACCACCTAAAGGTGTACCTTTTTGTGTTATTGGGTTTATATAGCCAAAAATAAAAGTTGACTCTATGGAAAACCATGTAGGAGTTTATACAGAGCTTTTGTGACATCTCATCACATGACCTTGGTTGTTATTTTGGTGTAAATTTTTTTTGTTTTTGACAACCATTTTAAGCAACCCCACTCTTAAAATACTTTCACAGTGGTTTTGTAAAAAAATAGTAGGTATTAAAATTGATGTTTCTGTTTGTAAACCCTAGACGCAGTGTAAGCACATTTCTTGTATTAGTCATTTAATCATGATTCAGTCCTTGTTGCTCACATACAAAACAACAAAGAGAGCTTTATCTTATGCAAATGTCAACTTAGCAATTTAAATGATCCTAAACAAACCTTTTGAATGTCCCATTTTTTACATGATCCTTTATTTGACGCATGTGCAGTTACCTAGTTTGAACTTTATCTGTTACTAGGGATAATGTTTGACCTTACTTGTGGTCAAATAATGCATTGATTAATGAAAAAATACTTTATTTTCAAAAAAAAAAGAACAATTTCATTGACAAAGCATGCTAAAACTAGTCAAATAAATAAATAAATACAAGCAAAAATCAGCTACAAAATAAGCTTCAATATGTTAAAGTAACATCTGTCATTAAATGTCACATTGAGTAATAAAGGATAAAGTTAGCCAACAAAATGCATGCAAAAGGTCCCTATTGATTGTAATTGTAGCTTTATTAAACAGCAAAACATTTTTATCTTTAGAAACCCACCAAAGCTCCCAAGTTATAAATTGCTGTTTGCAGTTTGGCTTTGCCATTAGCAAAAGTTGGAGATAATTGATCTTTATCTTTCACCGTTAGAGATTCTTAGATGACCACATATGCCATATTTAATTGGTTTCTTCTTTAATTTTCCTTTTCATATTTTTCCTTTATGGCAAAAGCTACTTATGTGAGAAAAGGTTAGAGAGGCTCCAGTTTAAACAAAAAACTGAGAAAAATATGAATTTTTGAGGTTATTATTACCGAACAGTTGCGAACGGTTGACGGCAGCCTATAAATGCTAAAATGCAGTCTACGAACTGTGAACCGTCAACAGTGAACGGCACTTTATAAATCAGGAGCCAAACATGTCAAATTATTTAAAAAAAGGTTTTTGTTTAAAATGAATCACAGATTAGGTGCCATATCCAAAATTTTTGAATTAGTTTTATAATTTAAATTTATGGTCATAATTCTAAACCTAATAATACTATAAATTAAAAAAAAAATATTAAAAAAAAAATAAATAAATAAAATTCAAATGTCAAATGTAATAAATTTCACTCAAACCGGACTCTACGGGAATGGTACCAATTATGGAAGCAACGTTACCTCTTTGCACTGCCAAACTAATTTTTTGAGTGATGAAGCTAAGAGTTTTCTTGTTAGGAATTTTTGAACTAATTTCCCTAACAAGCATCTTAGCTTCATCACCCCAAGGACCAAATGTTTCCACACTGAATGGACAAAAATAAAATCTCTCAACAAGTTCCCGATATTTATTATTTTTTTGATTTTCTCCCATTTTTGCAGCCTCTCCTGACTTAATACAAGTTTTAGGAATATATGATGGAGCTACGGTGTCCCTACAAGTAGCATCCCAGAGCAAAGCCTTTCCTCTCTTCCAAGGAACCAGGGTCATGCCATCCGCTCTCTTTCCGTCATCTCGACACACTCCAGGTGGTTCTAAAATAGCTGGAAAACCTGCTGAAATAAGTGACCGTTTAATGATGTCGTTTATCATCCTGTGGCGAACCAAACGACCAGCACTTTTTGTGCAACTTAGTCCATGCAGACCATAAATATCAACTTGCTTGTTGCAAGTGCAGTCGTGGGGTTCACACACAGGTCGACCAAGTCTAAGCGATATCGATATACGGAAAGACGAGTCGTCTAGAAAATTCCCAAGATTTGAAGAAGGCAATGCTTTGAGCCAAGCTGAGCTTTCTGGCTCTTGTAGGGCGAGAAGACGTGCCTTAGATGTTAATGAAGTGGAGTGGGCAATTAACTTGTCACAATAGAATTTGCATAATTTTTTATCAAAATCTTTTTGATTTTCTAAGGTCGAAGTATCTGAAAAATGTCCCAAATTTTTATAATAAGTTAAAGCTTTAGCATAGTCCAAATCTTCATTTGAGAAAATGGATGGAGGAAGAATAGAAGAAATTAAATTTTGAACATTCGAAGAGCAACGAAGAAAAGCTGAAAAACAAAGTGAAGATAATTTTCTGATGCCTAAGCCGCCTAGATCAATAGATAAAGAGCATTGTGTCCAAGAAGTATCATCCAAAGTGCAGTTAAATATTGTTTCCAAACATTCTTTTAAAATTATATCAAATTTTTCTAAACTTTTTGGAGCATTCCAGCAAGGTGCGCAGCGAAGGAGATAAGTTAGCCTGGGAATAGCAAATGAATTTTTTAAAAGGAAATATGCTATATGAGAATCAATACTTTTTAGTTTTGCATAAATTCTTTTGAAAAAACACATTTTGTTTTCCAGAAATTTTTCAATTTCTTGAGCAAAAAAGGGGCAACCAAGAAGGGAAATATTTTGTATTTCTATTTTTGAAAATTTCTCAACAAATGGGTATTTTTGAAGTATATCCTTTGATAAATCTAAATAATTATCTGGATCCGAAACGACTGAAATTTCACATTTTTTAAAGTTTATATTTAGGCCAATTTCTGAGCAAGAACTGGCTAGAGTATTGAAATCTTCCAAAACAGTATCTGGATCTCCAGCAAGACAACCATCATCCAGATACCATAGGTTGATTTCAGATTTTAGAGTTTCTATAATTGGTTGTATAGCTAAACAAAATAAAGCGGGACCCAATGGGTCACCTTGTTGTACACCTCTCTGTGATAAGAGAAGGTTATTTCCAAAATATAAAAAGGAGTTTTCGCTGTAGCATTGAAAAATAAATTTATAAAAATTTGGGATGTATTCTTTCACTCTTAATAAAATTGTTGATCGGTTTATCATATTGAATGCATTAAAAAAGTCTATTTTGAGTATAGTTTTAGAGGTTAAATGTGGAAAAGAAACATAACGTCTAACTGCATGAGTGACAGCTTCACATCCACTTCTTGTGCCAAATCCAAGTTGGTTAGGACGAAAAATAGAACCTAAAATATCGTTTATTGAAAAACAAACTAATTTAGCAGTTAGTCTTCTTAAAGATAGTCCAACTGCTATGGGACGTATCCCCCCGTCCTTTTTATTGAGTGCACATAGAGAAGGTCCAAAGAAAATGGGAGTTATATTTTTAGGTATGTTTCCTTCTAAAACAAATTTTATGAAATCTGAGAGAGAAACCAAGAGATCATTTGCAAAAATACCAATATTCTCAGAGATAAGGTCTTTTAAATGTTGAGGGCGTAGAGAATCGATGCCGCCCGCGGAGCCCGGTCTGAAAGAATAGACTGCTTTCCTAACATCTGAAACTGAAAAATTATGTGAATAACAATTGTTGCCTATATCTATGATACTATCTAAATTTTGTTTTAGTTCATGTTCGGGGTGTTTTTCTTGAAGTTTCTTTAACGTGTCTGGATCTTTTGGGGCGAGTTTATCATCTGAAGAGATAAGTCGAATGGCACCTTTCAAATCCCCGTCAGAAATCTTCGATTTTATTTTTCGGGACAGTGAATTTTTGTGTTGGACTTCATTCTTCTTAGGATTTTTATCTATTTTCGGAAAATTTTCGAAATGGCATAAGAATTGTTGTAAGGGTAGTTTTTTTAATTTAATCCAGGTTGATAAATTTTCTTTAATGATAGTTGTAAGGTATTTACTTTTATTTTTTTTGTTTTTATCTGGAAGTCTTAGTACTCCGTATGGAAAAATAAGTAAATGGCACCATGCTTCATCTGAATTTTTGTTTATGCAATTTTTTAAAATAAAACCGAATTCTTCTGCTATGTTTGGTCGAGCGCCTTTGGGAATACGTTTTATAATTGGCACAGTTGATTTAAGTAAATCCAACAATTTATTAAGGTCTAATATATTTAGCCGAAAAAGGTTTTCTTCACCCAAGGTTTTGTCTTCAAAATTTTCTGTTCTATGTTTTTTCGTAATATGCTGGTTTAGTCCTTTTTGTCCTTTGTAAAAGTTTTTACAAATATTGCATTGTATTTTAGTCAAATTTAATTTTGGAGAAGCTATCGAAACATCTTGAGATGACTGACTGAAGGATAGATAACTGTTTGTGATTGAATTATTTAAAAAATCTTTGTTAATATTTTTATGAAGTTTTCGTATATGAATTTTTAGTTCTTGTTTGGTTTTAAATATATCTTCACATTTAGAACACCAAAAAGTATCTTCGTCGCGGTCAGTTTCTATTGGAAAAATTAAATCAAAATGGCCTGCATCAAGACTCCCAGAAAAAAGTAAGTTAATCGATTGTATGTGTTCATTTCTACATATAATTTTTGGTGAATCACTAATTGATATATTCTTTGTCGTGTGTATTTTACTTGAGATAAAAATTTTAAATGTAATTTTGTATATTTCGGAAAGTGCCAAGCATTCAAATGTTGTTCCGTAAGAACCGTTTTTAGCCATTTGTGTAATATATTTATCTTTCGAAATATCTTCGTCTGTAAAATTTTGAAAATCATTCCAATTTTTTGAAATAAATTCCACAGATTCAGTTCGTAGTTTTTCATGAAAATTTTGGGTTTGATATAAAAAGTAACTCACAGCGCGAAATAAACAATTTCCATCTCCATCAATCAATATTCTTCTAAAAGTTTTCATAAAATCATTTAAACATCAGCTTGACATCTTGCACCAAAATAGATTTTTGTTTAATTGTAAAAACTGATTAGAATTTCTAAATCGTTTGATTTCTTATGTGTAATGTAGTTGGGTGTCTTCGGATCCAAGTTGGTATGTTTTTGTATTTGATATTTATATATTTAATGTAGAAAGTTGTAAAAAATGTATAGATGAAATATTTTTGTTGTTTTGATTGACGTTTGAATGACGGCTTTTTTTTTTTGGTTAGATAAGATTAGTTAAAAAAATGAATAATTAAGTAGGTATGTAAGCTGTGAAATTTTTACCTTATATTTAGTTTTTTCCTTATGTGGAATGTATTCACTCATAAAACCGAATTGTTTATTCACAGATTATTTGTTTATTGTTGTGAAGATCAAATAAGATATACACAACACCAAAGGGAAAGATACAGAAGAAGCGCCATTTTCTCACTTCGGCTTAAGTCCTAAGTTTTACTTAGTTTAAGATAAGCTGTCAAAGTTCTACTTAAGTATCAAATTTTGGACCTTGGCGTAAGTGGTAAAATTTGAGGACTTAAGTTCAACTTCTAACCTTAAAGATTGTTTTTGTACGATATTTTTCTCTAGTTTATGTTATTTACAATTTTTTTAAAATGTTATCTACCTATATAAAACAATAAGTTGTTTTTGTTATATGATAAAATACAGATACTGAATAACTCCGAGGGGTAAACCGATATTAAAATTTTGAATACCTCCTGTAAAACGTCTCGGTCCTGCCAATCGTTTTTGGGCCCACAGATAGTCAGAACCTGAGAAGCGCGGATCTGGATTAAAACCTAGGAGGGGGTGGGGGTAATGGTCGACGGAAACTATTTGTGTACCTCTTTTTTTTCTTGGGGTGGGTAATCACCACGTTATCCCCTCAGATCCGCGCTTGGGATCTGCCAAGTACACCTTCTGCAGGATCAAGTCATCGCTTGGGAATACCCATTGAAATGTTTTGTAGAAAATATGGAGCTTGTCAGGGAAGATGAAGAGCTTCATGTCAGAGAAGATGAAGAGTTGGAATTTGTAATCAATATCAATTTCATTCTTTACTAATACACTTTAAACAATGTAATTTATAATATAAATTCTTTAGTCAAGCATTTTATAAGTACCTATTCACTTCCCTTTTGTATCTTTATCAGGATTGCCATTAGGGGGAGTTAGTCGTTTTAGCCCCCCAAGCTCAAAATTATCTCGCTTCCCCAGACAAAAAGGCGAACTGACTAAATCGATAAATATTTCAGACCTGTGCTTCTCTGTAATTTTAAAAATAACCAAAACTTTTGCATTTGGTACTATGTTACTCAGACCACTCTTACATACATATATAAAACTCCTATATCCGTCTAATGTAGACTAGACCTTTAAAAAACGATGTTAACATTTTGTTTTTATAATACCTAAAAATGTCCCGAATTTGAAACAGATAATTTGTTTCCATTCTCTAAAAAAACAAATTATTTAACCTGGCAAGCCTACTTATCCTCCCTCATATAATAGTTTATTTTTTGCATTATACAGGCAGTGGAGTATATAAAGGGAGCTGCACCTAACCACCCCCCCCCCCGAAACTAAGATTTTTTAGATATTTTCCACATATTTCATGATTGCAAACATAATAATAAAATAGCGTAAAATACGACCTCAAGGCGTCTCGGGCCCTCCCAAAACTGTCTCGGGACAACCCCGAAACTTTTTTCTATATACACCACTCTATACAAGTATTAGGCCTGAGGCTAAAGACCCCCAAAAAACAGACTGGCTAATTGCATCCCAAAAACACACCAAAAAATCAAGTTGCATTTTTTATTAAAAAAAAAGGGCCATCTGGGCAGTTGAAGTGGGATTCTTATTTATCTGATTTTAATTGGACTTTTTGTCAGAATCCTTCATAAGTCAGGACATTTTCTGTCATGATGGTGACATTTCCCAGGTAACACAAGATATCTTAAAGATATCCTATTTAAATCTGAATGTCTCGAGACCTTTATAAGATGTCTTATTTCAGATGTCGTTAAGATGATGTATCTCAACTTCTTTAAGATATTTTTTATAGTTTTTAAAAATTTTAATGTAAAAAAACGCATTTTCTGCTGTCATCTAACAATGTAAAACAGTCAAAATACTTAAAACTGTTTGGTTTTCACTTTCTCCAACGTCGATCACAAGGATACGAATGATCTCCGTCTGGAACACGTCCTGACAGTCAGGAACAAGTGTTCCATGCCAATCCACTCGGTCGTGGAAAGAAAAACAGTAATAAAAGTAATAGTAACAGTAGTAATACAACAGCGAATATTGGGTCCTATCATGTCCTCTCTGGCCCTAACAAATTTGAACAGTACTGTTATTGTGAGCTGATGAGCCTTGAGTTTCACTGTACTTAAGCCCTATGTATTATAGTTCATGGAAAAACATATGGTGATGTACGGTGTGTGAGGCCAATGACAAAGAAAGACCTTATTTTGATTTTGCAAGTTTTTTTTATATAATGTTTACTTATATATTTTTTAAATAAACATATTTTGTAAAGTACTTATTAGAAGTTTGCTTGACGAACCTCGGTTGGGACTCATATGTGCATATTGATCTGTTGGACGGACCTACCTATAAGTTGTGCCTCTTTTTCATGTCACCACTGGAGGGTTAACACAATTAAACTTCGTCTAAACCTAAAAATCAAAGTGAAATATTTTTCACAGTTTAACACTATAGAAGGCCTATTACTTAGCAAAAGGTTTAGTCAAGTACAACAAAAGATCCTAATAGAAAACCTGAATCTGACCAGAAATGTGCAGAGCAAAGTTTAGTCTATCTCAATTTCTTCTCTGTTAAGTGAGCGTTGAAGTGAGCTCTTCGAACAAACTACTTATCCACTTTCCCATTCGTTCGGCTGTATTAGTTTATTTAATTCAGAATGATTCATTGGTCAAAAAACTTCATATTCAATAAAAACTAACATTATATCATGACCTCCTCCGCTGCCACAATCCACAAACGCAAAAAACTTGGCATAATTATCAGTGGCGCACCCAGAAATATGTCTTGAGGTTACCCGAAACCTTTAAAGGGGGGACCCCAGAGGTCTCATGATATCGTACTTTATGCTATTAGCTCACACATATAGTAGTGTGAGCTATGGTGATCCTAATTTTTTCGAGAAAAAAAAAGTTGCTCCGATTTCAAAATTTTTTATATATCTTTGCGTTTCAGATGATTTTGAAACTTTTTTGTTGCGCCGTCTGTCTGTCTGTCTGTCTGTCTGTCTGTCTGTCTGTCTGTCTGTATGTCTGTCTGTGTGTCTGTATGTCTGTCTGTAACGACCAACGCGCATAACTCAAAAACCGCTTGCCCGATTTTAATGAAATTTGGTACTCAGGCTGGGTTTTGGGTCGAGATGGTCCCATTTAAAAATGAACAAAATCCACCGAACACAAGCCAAATAAAAGGGTGGGGGTAGATTTCAAAAATTAGAGTTTATGAAAAAATATGGCGTGTGTGATATCAAACGAAAGGTAATTGAGTCTGGAGTTAAACAAAATACATTTTAGTTTATTTTAAAAAAAGGGGGGGTAAAATTCAAAAATTAGTGTTTAAGTGGAAATATGGCGTGTGTGATATCAAACGAAAGGTAATTGAGTCTGGAGTTAAACAAAATACATTTTAGTTTTAAAAAAAAGGGTGGGGGTAGATTTGAAAAATTAGAGTTTAAGTCAAAACATGGCTTGTGTGGTATCAAACAAAAGGTAATTGAGTCTGGAGTTCAATAAAACATACTTCAGTTTTTAGTTATATTAGCTTTCACGTAGATACACTATAACTATAGTACCCAGTGTGAGCTTAGGTGCCCATAGATTGGCAGAGTATTTTTTCTGTTTATTCATGAAATATATGGAAAATATCTAAAAAGAATATGTGGTTTGGGGGTCCGGGCCCCGAGCCCCCCGCCCAGCCCAGCCCGGCCCTTCCCTGCTCTCCGCCCCCTTGTTGCGCCGATGTAATAATTCAAAATAAGTTAAAAAAACTAGAATTTTTTTTTTTTTAACAAAAATAAACAAAAAGATAACCTACTTTTTTGAAAAAAACATGGTCCCTTTTATTTCAGATTTACTCGCTTTCTTTAGTTTAATATTTTTAAGAAAAACGCATTTTTCCCATATGCACAAAGGATCCGTTCTTAAAATAGAATCATTTTTGAGACTACATCTCTTATCATTTTTGTAAAATTTACGTTTGTGTTAACATTACGGCTTATGGAAAATCGGTTTTTTTGTCTTCCGGAAGCCATCTTGGTTTGGATCATATGTTTTGTTAGAGAGCCCTATGGGATTTTAAAATATATGTTTTAAATGTTAGGTTAAATTTTTTCTTAATTTTATAGTATATAGACCGAATAATTTCCGTATTTTTCTATCTTGATTTTTTTTTTAAGTTATGTTTTTAAGAAAATTGCAAAAAACTGATGTTTAGGACATCTGGGGCTTCGTATCCAGCGCAGCTCAAGGATGATTGTGGAGGAGAATATTTGGGGATGAATCCCAGATGCTAAGGAATAAGAATACAAAAATTCAGCTTGCACCTATTTTTTTTTAGGTGATTTCCTTATTTGACACGGCTAAAACACAAACTTTTTAGTGTGTCTTTTTACTGCTTAAATACATTTTAAAATACATCTTTAAATGTCTTTCTAGGATTTGTAACATAAGATGTCTTTAAGATATCTTCGAGATATCTTTCCGTAAATATAAGACGACTTTAAGAGATCTTTTAAAAGACATCTTTAAGATAGAAATAGAATTTCGGACTTCCATTGTCTTTATTTATTTTAAAACACGACGTTTCGGTTAGTAAGTATCTCTAACCGTTATCAAGTGATAACGGTGATCTCTAACCGGTTAGAGATAACCGTTATCACTTGATCACGGTTAGAGATACTTACTAACCGAAACGTCGTGTTTTAAAATAAATAAAGACAATGGAAGTAAGTATCTCTAACCGTTATCAAGTGATAACGGTTATCTCTAACCGGTTAGAGATAACCGTTATCACTTGATAACGGTTAGAGATACTTACTAACCGAAACGTCGTGTTTTAAAATAAATAAAGACAATGGAAGTCCGAAATTCTATTTCTACACAATCATTGTCTGCGAGTTTCAAACAAAGAATCTTTAAGATGTTTTTTAAATCACCTTTAACTTGTCTTGAAACGGATATCTTTGAGATATATTTGTAACATACGATGTCTTTAAGATATTTTCGAGATATCTTTCTGTAAAGCCAAGACGTCAATAAGATATCCGGAGGGGAGTTTGGTCGGGATCTCTAATTCCGTATTTTATGCTGTTTTATTTTTTTATTCATGAAATATGTGGAAAACATCTACTAAAATCTTAGGCATGGGGGCCCGGGCCCCAATCCCCACTTCCTCGATAGGAAGAATGGACTTCAACCACTATAGTGTTATCCTTTCTGCTAGTTAACGTATAAACCCGCCATTACACAAAAAAACAATGGAATAAAGCTGCGGCAAATCGATATATAACAGAAATTGTTGAAAAACGGGATTAATATAATAATATATTCTAACGAATAAAAGTTTTTTCAAATAAAAAATGTTGTTACTTCACCTAGGAAGGTGAGGCCGGAAAAGGGGCCCGGGCAAACTATTTCATCTTAGGTGCGGCCTAAGTCACTTACCCTCAGATGCACCGTAATAACGCTTAGCTAATCCCAAATACGTTAGAGCATAAATATGGGGCATACCCATGCATTCTCACACGCGATGCTTGAAGCCAGAACCCCTATTTAATTCTTAATGTTCCTTTTTCGGCTTGACGGGATATCTGTTACTGCGCATGCGTCAGTTTTGGTGGTTTTGGAACATACTCCGCTACGTCACTACATTATTTGACAATTATCAAATATTTAGGGTTATGTCCATTATTTTTTTCCAAAAACTAGTTGATTGGGTGAAAATATATCAAATTGTGGATTAATTTTGTAGTTTTACTAAACCTAATTGTGCAGATTTATTGTGGACACCATGAAGACTGTTTAATGGCTTCTATAAACCACTCTTAACTTTATTAATAAATTATAAAGTAAAATACACGTAGTTACCTATGGAATGGCAGTCCCTTACATCTGCCGGGCATTTTTCCACAAACCGCACATTTTACGTGAAATATTTCCCATTTTTCACAGACAAAAACATAATTTTACACGACAAACACAAAACACGGCAAAATTTCAAGATGGCCTCCACTCACATAGCAGCTGTGTGTCTACATGACAAAACACACGCATGCGCACTTAAAAATTCGCAGTTTCGAATTTAAATTTGCCATTGTTTTAAAAGCCAGCTATGAGGGCTTCACTTTTCGATTCTTTGAACATGTATTTATGCTAGAACGTATTTGGCTAATCCATTCTCCCTCTTTGTTGTTTTGTATGTCAGCAACAAGCACTTAAAGGCGATTAAACCCATAAGCCCGCTTAAGTGCTTACGGTGCATATTATGATGGTTAGGGGTCACCTTGCTATTCTGGGGAGGTTGGTGCAAATGGCTGTTTATGACTTAAGTTCACTCACTACTTAAGTAAAAACTTAAGATAAGCAGAAGTGAGAAAGTGGCCCTACATGTAAGAAGTAAATAACAACAACAACGTAACCTTCAAAATAAAAAAAATCTCCTCTGTGCTACAAAGCATAAAAATTTTACCAACAAAGATTCTATTTAAAATTAAATTAAGTGTTGTGACTGTGATTTTTGAAAACTGAGTAAGTGAGGTACCTTGGATACACAGTTATATTTTTTTGCCTTTAAAGGTTAATTTATACAGTGAATATCGGTTATTATAACGACATTAAACGGACCGCTTAATTTCGGTTGTGATAACTAGCGTCCTTATGGAAAACAAATGTTACAAAATGGGTTATATATATATAGAACTCCATTGGGGCCATAATATGTTGTCGCTATAACCAATATGTCATAATATCCAATCCAATTTATAAGCGATATTCACTGTATAATAATTATATTTACTGTTTATACCATTTTTATTTTTCAAAATTGTAAACAAAGCTAGGTTATAAGGCTTGAAAAAAGACCAAATAAAGGTCATAAGGTAAATTGGTTCTCATTCTGTTCCATATACCCAAGAAAACCTAATAAATGTCATCTTGAAGGCTGAGAATCCAACCATTGTGTTGATGATTTATTTATTTATTTATTTATTAAAGTAAAACCCAAAAAGGAAAAATTATTTCCATATAGGGTAAAAAACTAAATATAAGGTACAATATTACATTACATTTTAGGTACTTTAATTAGGTACTTAAATTGATATTTAAGAGAATAACAAAATTAACAGTTTTTAAAATATTTACACATAAGAATTAAAATCTAAAATAAACTATATATATTTGTTTTTTTAACCTTGATATATATTGATTTTACTTATTTTTTTCTAGACTTGAAAGGGTTTTTCACATTTTGCTTTTTTTTTTCAATTTCTCTAAAAAACTTGGGTCCTAATGGGTCATATGCTGTTACGCCCAATTGTAGAGTAGAGTATATATTTATAATCAATGATTTATTTATTTATTTATTAAAGTAAAACCCAAAAAGGAAAAATTATTTTCATATAGGGTAAAAAAACTAAATATAAGCTACAACATTACATTACATTTTAGGTAGTTAATTTAGGTACTTGAATTGATATTTAAGAAAAGAACAACATTTACAGTTTTTAAAATATTTACACATAAGAATTAAAATCTAAAATAAGCTTAATAAGCAAATATATATTTGTTTTTTTTTTAACCTTGATACTTATTGATTTTACTTATTTTTTTCTAGACTGGAAAGGGCCACTTTAAACTTGGTAGCAGCCACATAAGAAATCCTTTTTTTTTCTGAGTTTCACATTTTGCTTTTTAGATGAAGGTTGATATTTTTTCTTGTATTATGCCGGTGATACTCATCATTTTTCTTTAGGTCAAAAGTTGTCTTGATTAGTTTGTTTAAATTTTGTAGATTAATTTGACATTTTTATAATTTATTATTTCCCTGATGGTTTTTTTTTGTCATTTCATAAGCTTTAATCCTTCTATTGACTAAGCTTAGTGTCTAAAAATAGGTTAAATATTCTGAGTAAAGTAAGAAACATTTCTTTTTTTTTTCTAAATAAAACTGTTTATTTTGTTATCAATTAAGACTCCAAGGAGTAATTCCACGCCAAATCATCCAATGGGGGTAGCTGCCATGTCATGAAAAAAATCCAAATTTTGATAACATGTACTAGTGTCCTTAGGAATACCATATTAACAAATTTTAATTTTTAATATCGCCTCCCGTATTTTACAGGCCACTTTAAAAGTAAAAAAAAAATCAGTTGTGGCCTTTATTTCTATTGTATTAAATCTTATGTAAAAACAAATTTGACGGAAGAAATCTTTAATATTGGTTGGATAATCCTATACAGAAAAAAAAATTAACCTCACTTTTTTGACATGGCAAAAATAGTTTTAAAAAAATTGTAACTTCTATGATTTTCTCGATTTTGAATTATTTACACCGGTGCGGAATATGTTCCATCAAAAAAAAGTCTATACGCACATTAGAGCTCAGTGGCTTGACTATCATACAAGGCAAAAGAAAAATTTCTAGGTCTATTACTTTCAGAAAACTAAATTTTTTAAAATTGGAAAAACCGCAAAAACCTCAGAATTGGCAACTTTGACTAAAAAAATTGTCATGTCTATCTGTCTATTAAAACTTCACTTGTGTGTTGTTTTACTTGATAATGTATCGTCTAAATAAAAATAAAATAAAAAATTTGGGTCTGTCATTTTAACATCAACTTTTAAGCTATTTGGTTAAAGCATGTAAAACATCAAATATTTTTATTGAGTCACAAAAGGAAAAAAATTATGTATAAAAATCATCGGAATGGATCTTATTTATAGCCACATACTGTTTTGAGTGAGATCCTAGTTTGTGGGTTCAAGTCCCATCTTCGTACACTGTCGGAAATTTTTTTATTAGTTTTAAGAAGACATTTTTGGTGAGACACAGACATTAATTAGTTTGTTTCTTTGGTAAATGAAATGGTTCAGGTTTAACAGTGGCGTACGCAGGAGGGAGCGGGGTTGGAGGCCTAATCTTTCCAAAACCATTAAATAACTTCTCCTAAAGATTGAATTTTTCTGAAAGAAGAAATAAATGGTTTTTCAGGACTTTGCTTTTACTCAAGCCCCCTCTCCCATCCCCTTTGGAAAATTTCTGCATACGCCACTGGGCAAAACTAAGTACAAAACTAACGCATGGTAAAAGCCCATGTGATGCGTTTGGAGGTACTGTGAAACTATTTGTTTTACATTAAAATCTCAAACAAACAACAACTGGACACCATTCTTTCACTCCTCTGGATGATTTAACTATAAATGCTAAATTTACTTCAAGCTCAGAAAAAAAATTTGTTCGGTTTCTGAAATTATAGAACGCAACTTCTTTTCCGATTTTTTAAATATGACAGTAGGTAACTACTAAAAAAGTAAATAAACTTTAAAAAAATTTGTGTAGTGACCTTATGAAGAGAGTTTAGATCATAATTTATTGAACAGTGCTCATATAAATAAACTTTACCTTCTGATAAATCTTAATTTGCAGGGGTGGATCTAGAAACTTTATTTTGGGGGATAATATCATAATAAATATTTCACAAAATTATTTTGCATAGTGACCAGGAGGTGGATTCTATGTGTCAAAACTGAGTTGAAGTTTCAGATTTGGGGGGGGCATCCCCTCCTGTAGATCCACGCCTGTAATTTGTGATGCAATTTAACATTACTAAAAATATTAAATAACAAAAAAATGTGAAGTGACCTTAAGGATTACAGACCCAGATTTTTTATTCTTGTTTTTAAAAGTATATGATACAGTGAAAAATTTACCCTACTTGATTACCACCAGCACCCCGATAGACAGGGTCATTTTTGATGCTGAAGTTGAGGGATTTCCCAGACATTCTTAACTTCTTTGTGGAACTCCAAGGTAACGTCTACTTTTTAAATAGGTTTTATACAAGGAAGATATAGTCCTTGAGTATAGCTTTCCAACACTGTATCAAAAATTTAAGAAAACATTACATTTATACCCCAAAAAAATATGAAAACTTGCTAAACATCACATTTTTTTGAAAACTAAACTACTTTTATGCATGTTTTCAATATAGGTTAATTTTTTTTTAGGTGCTGTTTACTATGAGCATAATTTTTTTCTTTAAAGTCCCATTTTGCCCGTTTTTAGACTTTTCAAATGCGTGTACAACAGACTAATTGGATTAAAAAATCTAAAATTGTGCAAAAGTGGTTAAGCATAAGCTGTTTCATTTAGTAAGCATAATTAAAGAAAAAAATTAAATGTCATGGCAACACTTTTTTTTGTAAATTGGATGACTTGGCGTGGAATTGCTCCAAGGTATTTTACATTCTCACATTTATTGATTTTGGTTTTATTTATAATTATTTACCCAAGATTTTACCGTTATGATTTAGTACTTCTTGATTTTTGCTTACTATTATTATTAAGTATAAGTAGATTTTTCTCTGTTCAGGTTTCAATCAGCTTTAGGTCATCTTGTATTGCTGTAAGAATATTCTCAATATTTCCAAAATAGAATAGAATAGCCTTTAAGTTTAAGTGTGATGTCATTAATGTAAATTACAAATAGTAGAGGTCCTAGGAGGCTTCCTTGAGGAACTTTTAATTAATTGGTATTCACTGCTTTCTGTTTTTTAAGAAATTTCCAAAAATACTTAAAACTTTTCCTTGTGTTTGATGTTTTTAGTTTTTTAATTAATTGCTTGTGATTTATGACGTCAAACATCTTGTAAAAGTCTAAAAAAATGACTCTAATTGACTGTGATTTGTCCAAAGCTCCATGAAGTTTTTCACAAAGAGAGAATAGGGCTGACAGTGTGCTTTTCTTTGGGTGAAACCCATGCTGCTAATGATTTAAGATTGAGTTCTCTTCTTAAAATTTGTACAACCTCTTATGCAAGACTTTCTCAAATAATTTTGCCATCACACAAAGGATTGAAATTGGTCTATAGTTGGAAACGATTGTCTTATGTCCAGCTTTAAAGATTGGTATAATGCAGGGTACTACAGGGCTTATAGTTGTTTTGATTGCTTTTAGAGTTTTTGTTGATATATTGTCATATCCTGGTGATGTGTTTGGCTTTAATGCATTAGTAATGTAATGCATTAGTAATTTCCTCTACTTGTTGTTGGGTACAGATGCATGGACAAGAAAGGATCTTTATATTAATTATTCAAAAAGTGTCAATAGTTGTTTGTAAGTTTGTAAGTTTATTTATTTCACATACTTTATATTACAGATAGTATAATACTTATTTGATTAATATTAAATTATATATATATATATATATATATATATATATATATATATATATATATATATATATATATATATATATATATAAATATATTTCTCATTTTTTGATTTTCTTATTGTACCTAAAATAAGAGCCTACAGCTAGATATGGGTAAAACATTTCAGCCCATATTTCACCTATCTAAAACTCTACTTTGGAATGAGCTACGAAACTCAAACTTTGCATAGTCGTAGAGCTTCAAAACTCTATGAAGTTAACAACTCCTCCATGTTTCATGGACTTCCATAAAGTCGTAAAGTACATAGTTACGAAATTTCAAAAAACGTCGAAATTGCCACTCACTCACTCACTCATGTATAGATCATCAAAATTCTACTGTACCTCCAAACAAGCCACAAAGCTGAAATTGGGTAGACTGATAGAAACTATGACCAAATCCTTGGAAAAAACGCCAAAATTCTAATTTACTCCCCTCCCCTATACATGTAAAGTTATATATAAAAGTAACATTGCTCACTTTCAGAAACGCTAGAGAGCTGAGCTTTGTCAGACTGATAGAAACTATAGAAAAAAATTTAAAAAGCGCAAAATTTTAATTTACTTTCCTCCCCTATAAATGTAAAGTTGTGTAAGAGTAACATTACCCACTTCCAGAATCGCTAGAGAGCTGAGCTTTGGAAGGCTGAAAGGAACTATGATAAAACTATAGAAAAAAATTAAAAAACCCCAAAATTTTAATTTACTTCTCTCCCCTATAAAAGTAAAGTAATATAAAATTAACATTGTTTACTTCCAGGAACGCTGGAGAGCTGAACTTTGGAACACTGATAGCAACTATGATAAAATTATAGGAAAAAATTTAAAAACATCAAAATTTTCATTTAATTTCCTCCCCTATAAATGTAAAGTTATGTAAAAGTAACATTGCCCACTTCCAGAAACGCTAGAGAGCTGAGCTTTGGAAGGCTGACAGGAACTATGATAAATCCCGAGAAAACCGTGATCGCTTTTCTCGGATAAAACCGTGGGAAAAAAAACCTTAAAATTTTAAATAAGGCATTGCAAGAGTTTTGAACAATATTTCGCATATTTTACTACTTTAAATCGAAATTCTTTAAAAAAAGGAGTGAAATCATAACAAAAACAATTTATGTAAAAAAAAGCCAAGTACGCGAAAATGGTATTATGTAAAAAGAATTGAAATAAAAATAAAGCTTGTTTGGAAATATTTTTCTAAACTTGCCTATTACGGCTGCAAATGACTCTTAATACAGTGCTAAATTGAACCTAAAAATGCTTGGCTGTAATAAAAAAAGTTTGGAAATAAAATTTCGGACTTCCATTGTCTTTATTTATTTTAAAACATGACGTTTCGGTTAGTAAGTATCTCTAACCGTTATCAAGTGTAAACTAAACAATCTAGTCTCTAGGCTACTACTTATACTACTTGGTGTGCAGTCAGGTGTGACGGCCCGCCTCCTTTTTCAATCCTAAGACGCCTGTTTTCCTTAAGGAGTGGTTTCCATATGTTTGGTATGTCCATGCTTGGTTGACTGAAAACTTCTTTATTCTGCATTATAAACGCGGCTTCAATAACCTTTCGTTTTCGCCAATGCGACTCCTTATGTAAAACTTTAGCTTCTGACCACTGAATCCTGTGATGATTTGACCATGCATGATCAAACCGGATTTTTCAATATCCCTTAATTTAGCAGATCATGCATGGTCAAATCATCACAGGATTCAGTGGTCAGAAGCTAAAGTTTTACATAAGGAGTCGCATTGGCGAAAACGAAAGTTTATTGAAGCCGCGTTTATAATGCAGAATAAAGAAGTTTTCAGTCAACCAAGCACGGACATACCAAACATATGGAAACCACTCATTAAGGAAAACAGGCGTCTTAGGATTGAAAAAGGGGGCAGGCCGTCACACCTGACTGCACACCAAGTAGTATAAGTAGTAGCCTAGAGACTAGATTGTTTAGTTTACACTTGATAACGGTTAGAGATACTTACTAACCGAAACGTCGTGTTTTAAAATAAATAAAGACAATGGAAGTCCGAAATTTTATTTCTACACAATCATTGTCTACGAGTTTCAAACAAAGAGTTAAAAAAAGTTTGGAAAAACATTTCCAAAATAATAAGAACTTTTCATTTTGAAATTTGTATTGGAGAACTTGGCTTTACTTTTATGTCCATTCTTTTTACGTAATACCATTTTGGCGTACTTGGCTTTTTTTTACATGAAATGCTATAGTTATGAACAACTCTTCAAATCCTTAGACATTGTATTATTTAATATTTTGTATGTAATTTTTATAAAACTAAAAGTGACGCTTTCCGAAGCCTGAAATATGCCTTAAGAAAAAAAGCACTTTAAATTTATTAGTTGCATTTTAAGCACCAACTTGTTTACTACATAATTTGGATACAAGACATAGTGTATGACTATTTCAGTTTATTAAGTTATTTCCATAATTGATTCTTTAAAACATTCAGAAAATCAGAATAAGCGTCAAGTATGATTCTGTCCGACATCTTAACTTTTAAGATGGCGACAAATTTCGATTATAATCTTTAAAGAACAATTAATTCTCACCATGATTTTTTTTATTTCACCAAGATCGGTTCATTAATAATAAGTTTATCAGGAAATGAATGCAGACAGGATTGGCAATGCAATTGTATAATCTGTAAAACAATGGCTGAAACAAAAGAAGATTTTTTGAGAACCACCACACCGATTGTACTAAGTTGTAGCACATCTCCAGAAAATAAGAATAAACACGCCATTTTCAAGAATCAAGTATGATTCTGTACGCCATTTTAAATTATAAGATGGCGATAAATTTTTATCATGATCTTTAAGAAGCAATCAATTCTCATCAAAATCGGTTTAGTAGTAATGAATTTATAAGGAAAAATGCAGACATGATTGGCAAGGTAATCAATATTTAAAACAATGATTGAAACAAAAATTTTTTTTTTTAGAACCACCGAACCGATTTTAGCTCACACATATACTATACTATAGTAGTGTGAGCTATGGTGATCCTAATTTTTTCGAGAAAAAAAAAGTTGCTCCGATTTCAAAATTTTTTATATATCTTTGCGTTTCAGATGATTTTGAAACTTTTGTTGCGCCGTCTGTCTGTCTGTCTGTATGTCTGTCTGTCTGTATGTCTGTCTGTAACGACCAACGCGCATAACTCAAAAACCGATTGGCCGATTTCAATGAAATTTGATACTTAGGCTGGGTCTTGGGTCGAGATGGTCCCATTTAAAAATGAACAAAATCCACCGAACACAAACCAAATAAAAGGGTGGGGATAGCTTTCAAAAATTAGAGTTTATGTGCAAATATGGCGTGTGTGATATCAAACGAAAGGTAATTGAGGCTGGAGTTAAACACAATACATTTTAATTTATTTTAAAAAAAAGGTGGGGGTATATTTCAAAAATTAGAGTTTAAGTGAAAATATGGCGTGTGTGATATCAAACGAAACGTAATTGAGTCAGGAGTTTAACAAAATACATTTTAGTTTTTGTTTTCTTTTTAAGGGTGGAGGTGGATTTCAAAAATTTGAGTTTAAGTCAAAACATGGCTTGTGTGGTATCAAACAAAAGGTAATTTAGTGTGGAGTTGAATAAAATATATTTCAGTTTTTAGTTATATTAGCTCACACGTACACTATATTATAACTATAGTACCTAGTGTGAGCTTAGGGGCCCATATATTGGCAGAGTATTGCTAATGCGTACCTTGTTGTGCGTGGCAAAAATGCAGCTTTTTTAGTGATTAAAAAAAAATATTGAAACATATTCGCAACACAAGAATAAACGAGCATCTTGAATTTCAGATCACAGATGAAAAATATATTAAGTTAATTAATTCTCTACCAAGTGCAGTTTGTGCCATTAAAATCGATGGTATTGTTTAAAAGTTATAATGAACAAAAAATGTCCGGTTTTTTTTGGCTCACCCGCTATATGGATGCGCAGTGACATACCGTGTCTTAATGTATCGTACCCAAAGATTGTTTTTCCATTTTCCGTCATTTTAGGAGACAGATACCTAACCGAAACTACACAAAGCACAATGGAAGTTGCAATAAACAATGAACCTGATACGAAGTCTGTTGAGGAAATAATTAAAGAAATTAAAGCAGAACCCCTAGATAATATGGAGGTAGTGCATCCTCTGTACTACACGCCTTTTAACGAACCCGGCTTCAGTAAATGGAACGAGGGCAAATCGACAGAAACTAGTATAGAGGATCCGGTGACAGGATGTAGCAATATATTATGGTAAGATCACGATGCATTAATAGTCAGGTTTGAAATAGGCCGTTTTTAGCTCCAGCTTGCCTATTTAGTTCAGGCAAATTCGGGAAAATCCACTTTCTAGAAGCATTTTATATTAATTTTTGGCAAATGGGCAATTCCCCCTATTTGGACCCCGCTGAATCCGAATATCCCTGTTGCCAACTCGAAATATTGACATGGGCTGAGATATTCAAGATGGCGGCCAAAATTTTTAAATTGCCGCTGGAAAGCCCAAATTGTCACAGGTGTACATTCAAAATATATATTTGTATAATTAAAAAATAATAATAATAAAAATCTTATTTTTTTTAAATGGCTGCACAAACCTCCCAAAACCCCCCAAAATCTGAAAGTTTGAGGTTTTTTCAAATTTTCTTAAAAACTAAGCTTCTAAGAGAAAAATGTATAATATACTTTATTGTAGACAATAAAATTCCCTTTTCAACATGGTATAACTTAATAAAGTTGGACTAATAACAAGCTCTCCAGCGGCGTCCGTTAATTGAAGTAATTAAAAAAAGTTAAAAAAATACCTATGTTTTTTCCAAGATTTATTAAATTTTTTTAAAAACTAATATCTACAGAAAACCATGTATTACATTTTGGTATATTCAATAAAATTTCCTTCAAAATGACGTATAACATGATTAAATCGGTTTTATAAATAAAACTTCAGGGGCATCCGTAAATTAAATTAATTTTGAAAAAACAGAAAATAAACCATTTTTGTTACAAGTTTTATCTAATTTTCTCAAAAACTAAGCTTAACATGAAAAAACTTGTTCTACACTTTTTTGTAGACAGGGAAATTCCCTTTTTAAAAATGTGAAACTCGGTGGGGTTTGACTTATAGCAAACTCTCCAGCGACGTCCGTCAATGGGGGTGATTTCAACAAATCATTAAAAAAAACATGTTTTTCATACGTTTTATTCAATTTTCTTAAAAACCAAGCTCTTTATCAAAAAATGTGTTCTATACTTCGTCATAGCCAATAAAATTTCCTTTCAAACGATGTATAACAAAGTGGAAGTTATTTTATATTTACCGCTCCAGTGGTGTTCTTAATTTAAAGAAATTATTTAAGATCAATCCAAACTAATCAATTTTGTGTCTTATTAGCTTTTCGGTGGATAATAGGTCGAAAGTACAAAAGGTCGAAAGTTCAAAAAGTCGAAAGTACAAAAGGTCGAAAGTACAAAAGATCAAAAGTACGGCCGCGAGTCCACATCCACTGGACAGGTCAATTCGACTTGATTCGGTAAATTTGCATTTTTAATATTTTGTTTTGTCGATTTTTTTTCGACCTTTTGTACGGGCCCGATAATAAGATGTCCTTTTAAACAGTGTGTCACAAAATGTTACCCATAGTATAGAAAACTCTCCAGGGGCGTCTGTAAATTGGAAAAATTACCAAAAAATATTATTTTTGTTACGGGTTTCATTCAATTTACGAACCTTTTTGAAGTATTTATCATAACATTAACCTCACTTTGTAATATATCATTTAAAAAGAAATTGTCTTATCCTCAATAAAGAATAAAGGCACATTTTTTTCTGAAAATCTTAGATAGAAAAGATATTTAAATATGCAAGAGAAACTGATTATTTCAGTTATTTTTGAAAATAAGTTTATATTAGTACGCCCCTGAAGCCTTAAATATGGCAACAACCCGACATTTTAATAAAGTTTTTAAAAGAAAATATTATGTTCTACAATAAAGTATACTACATATTTTTTCCTAAAAAGTGTAGTTTTTGAGAAAATTTTGAAAAACCTATAATAAACATGTTTTTTTTTTAAATAATCCCAATTTACGTACGCCACTGAAGAGCTACTTGCTTTTCCTAACCTTATTGACCAATACATCGTTGGACAGGGAATTTTATTCTCCACAAAAAACTGTTCTTTGCAATTTTTGATAAAATAGTTAGTTTTCGAGAAAATTGCATAAAACTGAAAAAAAACAGGTTTTTGGGTGTTTCGGGGGGATTTTCTCCGTCCCTGACGATATTCGGATTCAGCGGGGTCAAATTAGGGGGAAATGGTCTGTTGCCAAAAAGTAATATGATTTGCTTCTAGACCGAAAACGGAAAGCCTTTTAAAATAATATGCTTTGACTAATTTGTGATACAATATTGTGTGACACGTCAAAATTTTTCGAAAAACTCTTGATTACGAATTTCTATGGAGGAGATCTGGCATATGGTGCAGAATCAGTGATGTTTAAAAGCGGCGGTTTTGCAAAGTGGGGAACATAGACAAATTTAAAAAAAAAGTGTTAAAAAGAATAAAAACTTACCTACCCATTTTTGAGATTTTGTAAAGTCACATTAATCGAACGTAAAACACAGATTTTAAGTTTTATTTTTAAAGCGTTCGAACAATTTGTTTATTAGTACAATTTTAATTATTCAGGTTTATTATATTAACACTTTGTACAGTCGGGGACTTAATAAATGGCCGCTGCCGTTTTCAGAAGAGCTTGGATAAGAATCCCAATACCGGCCGAGGTTATTGACCGGATTTCGTGGCGCGTCGTTCAACACATATAATTTATTCGCATTCCTGGGTTAAATTTAATCATGAAAAATGTCGCTTAGGTCTGTATTCCGTTTGAATGTTCGGTTAAAAAAATACACATAGCAGAAAAAATTAGCTTTGGTCTGTAGCCCGTTTGAATGTTCGGTTAAAAAACCTAACTTTATAAAAATATGTTTTATAATACATTAAATTAAACTTCTCGGTGCCCTCTATATCACCAATATAAAAGGTAAAGGACAAGTGTTTATAATAATGTCGCGAGAGGCCGCCAAAGTCACTTCAGTTTTGAGTTTTGGCAATTTAAACTTTTATTTATTTCTTACAAACACAAACCTTTAGACCAACTTTTGGGGTGTTTTTTATTACTTTGTGAGGCAAGCAATAAAAATATAACAATTGTTTTGATGTATATCCAATAGCAAAAAAAAAATGACTTTTTTTTGACAAAATGTTTAATTTTTTGAAAATTTACAACTTTTGATTTTATTTTTCTCGAACACCATTACATCTGCAACTGTAATATTTTCAGGTTAGTATAAGGAAATCGGTAGCTTCTTTGTGGCACAGTATCAACTAAATGTTTTTTTTGAAATTTTTGACGAAAATTTTCCTGACCAACAAGTGCAGTTTTTAAATTTTTTTAAATTGCTAACTTTGTAAAAATATATATTATAATACATTAAATTAAACGTCTCGGGGCTCTCTATATCACCATATAAAAGGTTAAGGCCAAGAGTTTATAATATAGCCGCGAGAGGCCGCCAAAATCACTACAGTTTTGAGTTTTGGCAATTTAAACTTTTATTTATTTCTTACAAACATAAACCTTTAGACCAACTTTTGGGGTCTTTTTTATTTCTTTGTGGGGCAAGCAATAAAAATATAATAATTGTTTTGACGTATATCCAATAGCAAAAAAGATGACTTTTTTTTCAAAATTTTGAATTTTTTGAAAATTTTCAACTTTTGATTCTATTTTTCTCGATAACCATTACATCTACAACTGTAATATTTTCAGGTTAGTATAAGGGACTCGGTAGCTTCTTTGTGGCACAGTATCAACTAAATGTTTTTTTGAAATTTTTGATGAAAATTTTCCTGACCAAAGGGCTACCCAAAAAGTGCAGTTTTTTAATTTTTTTAAATTGCTAACTTTGTAAAAACATATATTATAATACATTAAATTAAACTTCTCGGGGCCCTCTATATCACCATATAAAAGGTTAAGGCCAAGAGTTTATAATATAGCCGCGACAGGCCGCCAAAGTCACTACAGTTTTGAGTTTTGGCAATTTAAACTTTTATTTATTTCTTACAAGTACAAACCTTTAGGCCAACTTTTGGAGTCTTTTTTATTACTTTGTGAGGCAAGCCATAAAAATATAACAATTGTTTTGACGTATATCCAATAGCAAAAAAATTGACTTTTTTTGACATTTTAAATTTTTTGAAAATTTACAACTTTTGATTTTATTTTTCTCGAAGACCATTACATTTACAACTGTAATATTTTCAGGTTATTATAAGGGACTCGATAGCTTCTTTGTGGCACAGTATCATCTAAATGTTTTTTTTTTAATTTTTTGACGAAAATTTTCCTTACCAAAGGGGTACCCAAAAAGTGCAGTTTTTTAATTTTTTTAAATTGTTAACTTTGTAAAAATATATATTATAATACATTAAATTAAGCTTCTCGAGTCCCTCTATATAACGATGTAAAAGTTAAAAAAAAGGTATTTATAATAATGCCGAGAGAGACCGCCAAAGTCACTTCAGTTTTGAGTTTTGGCAATTTAAACTTTTATTTATTTCTTACAAATTCAAACCATTAGACCAACTTTTGGGGTATTTTTTATCTTTGTGAGGCAAGTAATAAAAATATAACAATTGTTTTGACGTATATCCAATAGCAAATAAGTTGACTTTTTTTGACAAAATTTTTAATTTTTTGAAAATTTACAACTTTTGATTTTATTTTTCTTGAACACCATTACATCTACAACTGTAATATTTTCAGGTTAGTATAAGGGACTCGGTAGCTTCTTTGTGGCACAGTATCATCTAAATGTTTTTTTTTGAATTTTTTGACGAAAATTTTCCTGACCAAAGGGGTACCCAAAAATTGCAGTTTTTTAATTTTTTTAAAATTGTTAACTTTATAAAAATATATATTATAATACATTAAATTAAGCTTCTCGGGCCCCTCTATATAACGATGTAAAAGTTAAAGGACAGGTATTTATAATAATGCCGAGAGAGACCGCCAAAGTCACTTCAGTTTTGAGTTTTGGCAATTTAAACTTTTATTTATTTCTTACAAGCACAAACCTTTAGGCCAACTTTTGGAGTCTTTTTTATTACTTTGTGAGGCAAGCAATAAAAATATAACAATTGTTTTGACGTATATGCAACAGCAAAAAAGTTGACTTTTTTTTCAAAATTTTCAATTTTTTGAAAATTTTCAAATTTTGATTCTATTTTTCTCGATAACCATTACATCTACAACTGTAATATTTTCAGGTTAGTATAAAGGACTCGGTAGCTTCTTTGTGGCGCAGTATCAACTAAATGTTTTTTTTTTGAAATTTTTGATGAAAATTTTCCTGACCAAAGGGGTACCCAAAAAGTGCAGTTTTTTAACTTTTTTAAATTGCTAACTTTGTAAAAATATATATTATAATACATTAAATTAAACTTCTCGGGGCCCTCTATATCACCATATAAAATGTTAAGGCCAAGAGTTTATAATATTGCCGCGAGAGGCCGCCAAAGTCACTACAGTTTTGAGTTTTGGCAATTTAAACTTTTCAATTTTTCGAAAAACTCTTGATTACGAATTTCTGTGGAGGAGATCTGGCATATGGTGCAGAATCAGTGATGTTTAAAAGCGGCGGTTTTGCAAAGTGGGGAACAAAGACAAATTTTTAAAAAAAGTGTTAAAAATAATAAAAACTTACCTACCCATTTTTAAGATTTTGTAAAGTCACATTAATCGAACGTAAACACAGATTTTAAGTTTTATTTCGTTGCGTTCGAACAATTTGTTTATCAGTACACTTTTAATTATTGAGGTTTATTATATTAACACTTTGTATGTACATATAGTACAAAGGTAATAGATGGTCTTTGGTAACAGTCACTTCTTTTTATTTTTATATACAAGTTCAATGCGTCTGTCTTTTTTATTGGCATTCAATCACTTTTTATCACTTAAATATTACAAAATTAAACTTTGCTTGCTTTGCTTTGGCAAAAAATAAAATAAATATTTACTCATAAAAGTACTCATAAGCAGTTCTCATCTGTTTTTAATATAAACCGGAAACCACCCCGATTTTCTAAAATTTTGCATAGCTGCGACGTCAGTTGAATAGTTCTCTCCTTTTAATTATGTGGTACAATCTGTATTCATCCATCCTTTATTTGGGGTAGTTTGATTAGCAGACCCGACAAAATCCACCGCGACTCCACACCGCGCAGAACGCCCAGCAGACCACGAGAAGAGACCGAATAGCAAACAATGATATTAAAAACGCAGGCTTGCACCCGAGAAGAGCCTTGAACAGTCGGGGACTTAATAAATGGCCGCTGCCGTTTTCAGAAGAGCTTGGATGAGAATTCCAATACCGGGCGAGGTTTAGGAATGAATGAATTATTAGATCACACATATACTATACTATAGTAGTGTGAGCTATGGTGATCCTAATTTTTTCGAGAAAAAAAAAGTTGCTCCGATTTCAAATTTTTTTATATATCTTTGCGTTTCAGATGATTTGGAAACTTTTTTGTCGCGCCGTCTGTCTGTCTGTATGTCTGTATGTCTGTATGTCTGTATGTCTGTATGTCTGTATGTCTGTATGTCTGTCTGTCTGTCTGTCTGTCTGTCTGTCTGTCTGTCTGTCTGTCTGTCTGTATGTCTGTATGTCTGTATGTCTGTATGTCTGTATGTCTGTCTGTATGTCTGTCTGTAACGACCAACGCGCATAACTCAAAAACCGCTTGGCCGATTTTAATGAAATTTGGTACCTAGGTTGGGTCTTGGGTCGAGATGGTCCCATTTAAAAATGAACAAAATCCACCGAACACAAGCCAAATAAAAGGGTGGGGGAAGATTTCAAAAATTAGAGTTTATGTGAAAATATGGCGTGTGTGATATCAAACGAAAGGTATTTGAGTATGGAGTTAAACAAAATACATTTTAGTTTTTTTTTTCTTCAAAAAGGGTGGGGGTAGATTTCAAAAATTAGAGTTTACGTGAAAATATGGCGTGTGTGATATCAAACGAAGGTAAGTGAGTCCGGAGTTAAACAAAATACATTTTAGTTTTTGTTTTTTGAAGGGTTCGGTTCGGTTCGGTTCGGTTCAGATTTCAAAAATTTGAGTTTAAGTCAAAACATGGCTTGTGTGGTATCAAACAAAAGGTAATTTAGTCTGGAGTTGAATAAGATATATTTCAGGTTTTAGTTTTATTAGCTCGCACGTACACTATAACTATAGCACCTAGTGTGAGCTTAGGGGCCCATATATTGGCAGAGTATTGAACAACGTATCACGCGCTTTCATTTCCTCGACTCCACGTCGATCGGCTATCGCTGTGCACTTTTGTGCAATGCAATTTTTGCTATTGAAATTAATAACTATTTGGAATATTGGCCGATAAACGGACGAAGCCATACACGTTTTTTGGATACATACATTTCTTTTTTTAGCTGATTTCTTGTTTATTAGCATAGGATGTGTGTATTTTGGCGGGATTAATACAGACAGAGATATTTTTATTTAATACCTGCTTTTTTAATTGTTTAACATAAAGGATGGCTGGGGCCCACCAAAAACGTAAGGTATTACTGTTGGAAAAAATGCAAAAACAAAAGTTTGTTTGTCGGGGGCAAATTTTTGAGGATGGGACAATTCGCCGCGGCCAATTTGTTGCGGGACAATTCGCCGCGAGATTTTTTGTTTGATGAAATTACCATTGGCAATTGTTTAACCAGTTTTATTTAATATAATATATTTGTTTATTTGTATGTTTTTCAAACTTTTTCAACTAGGTATTTGGTGGTTAGTATACAATCCAACATTTTTTTTATTAGAAAAATAAATAAAATGGGGGATCGAAAATGGCGGATTTTCCCATTTATGAAGCGATATGCAACAAACTCGGAACTGTGGGACCTTTTAGGTCGCTGATTATTATTTTGAATTTAAGATAAAAAATTTAAAATGGCGGATACAAATTGGCGGACTTTCCCATTTATAAACCAATATGCATCCAATTCGGAACTTTGGGGAGTTTTAGGTCGCTTTAAAAAAATAAAATGGCGGAACCACAATGGCGCACTTTCCTATTTATAAACTGATTTTCCTAAAACTTGAAACATGGCGGCGCTTAAGGTAACTCAATATAATTTTTGACTTAAATTTAAAAACATGAAAATAGCGGATCCAAAATCGCAAATTTTCCCATTTATGAACCGATATGCATCAAAATCGGAACTTTGGGGTGTTTCTAACTTTAACTTAAAAAAAAGTCAAAATGGCGGATCCACAATGGCGTTCCTTTTTATTTATTAACCGATTTGCCTCAATACAATTTTTAACTAAAATTTAAAAAAATTAAAATGGCGTATTCAAAATGGCGGATTTTCCCATTTATCAACTGATATGCATCAAACTTGGAACTTTGAGATCTTTCAGGTTGCTGATTATTATTTTTAACTTAAACTAAAAAAAAATCAAAATGACGGATCCAAAATAATGGATTTTCCCCTGGGATGTTTCAGATCGCTGATTATGATTTTTAACTTGAACTTAAAATTAAATGGATCCATGATGGATCTGATACCTTCCTAGCTAGCCGATTAGCACACTTCAAGTGACGCTATGATAAAATCAGCCTTAAAAACAGTTTTTTGTGAATATTTCGCAAATTATTAAGCAAAATGTGGTCTACTATATTCCGAAATGAAAGGTTCGGTTCGGTTCGGTGGAAATGTTTATTTAAACTTGGCTATAATAATTAACTCTTGTCATTAGCCATTTGTAATTTGCCATTGGCCATTTGCCATTGGCCATTGGTCATTAAGCATTTGCCATTTTCCAAGTTTCACTTTCACTTTTCATTTTCCATTTCCATTTTTTGTTTTCCATTTTCCTTTTTCAACTTTCCATTTTCCATGTTCCATTTCAATTTTCCTTTTTTCATTTTCCATGTTCCATTTTCCCCGTTTGCTCGTTTCCCCTTTTGCCCGTTTCCCAGTTTGCCCGTTTCCCCGTTTTCCTTTTTTCATTTTGCATTTTCCATTTTTCATTTTTTGTTTTTCATTTTCCATTTTTAATTTTCCCCGTTTCTCCGTTTGCTTGTTTGCCCGTTTCCTTGTTTCTCCGTTTGCCCGTTTCCCCGTTTGTGCGTTTCTCCGTTTCCCCGTTTGCGTGTTTCCCTGTTTGCCCATTTCCCCGTTTTCCATTTTACTTTTTCATTTTTTATTTTCATTTCGGTGTTCGACCCATGGTTCGACACTGTAACTTTGTATTGTAATATATTTATAAAAAACTGATTTTAAGGCTGATATAGCGTGGGGTTGACTTGGAGTGTGCCCATGGGCAAGGTAACCGTGGACTTGGCCCACTTAGGTTATACATCGTTTAAAAGATAATTTAATTTTCTACAATAAAGTTAATTAAACAATTTCTGTAAAATGCTTAGCTTTTGAGAAAATGACATAAAACTGAATATTTTCGGTTTATTTTGCATATACTATGGAAATACATAGGAAACGGGTGTACTGCTAATACTTCACGGTTAGTATCTCAGCAAAAGTACTACCCAGAGAACTTAGTGATGTCTCGTTTTAAGGCCATTAGTTGTTCTTTATTTTATGTTATTACAGATTTTCTCAAAAATAAGCAGTTTTGAAGTTGTAGGCCATTAAAAATCAAAATTGGTCAAAATCCAAAATTGCGGCGAAATATTTAGCCATAACTCAAAAACCATTCGTCTGACAAATAAACATGCAAAAGTGTTTTTGTAGGAAATTTTTTGTCTTCAACTTTTGTTTAAATTTTTTTTCTAAAACGTACAGTAACCAAGTAATTTTAAAAATACCCTTTTTATGCACACTAAATTCAAGATGGCGGGGGGAGGCGGCCACCCCCAAGGTCGAAAACTCAAGTTTATTTTTGTAAGCTAAAATAGTGACTGGACTATTTAGCCACCCCCAAAAATAGTGTTCTTGTGCGTCCAGAAGTCGGGGTAGTTACACATTTACAACAATTCAAATCTTAAAGTAAAGGCCGTCATCACAGCTGTTTTCGAATCGCCGTTAGTCAAATAACCAATTTTTGCTTGTATTTATTTTTTTTAGCTTTACACTTTAAAAACTTACCATTTTAAAAATAGCTAAAAATACAAACATGTGGCATTTGTGTTTCTCTATGTAAGTATGTAATAAAAAACATAACAATAAATTAAAATCCTGAAAAATCACTATTATGTGTATTTTTTTAACCGAACATTCAAACGTATCAAACAAGACGGGTAAAAATGCAATCTGTGTTGATCCGGCCTGAAAGACAAAGAGCTGTCGTAGGTCACGGACTATAGTTGTTTTCTTTTATTTGCATTCGATCTTTTCATTGATCGATATTGTATAACAGTGTTTTTACCTGCTTTTAGTTTTTTGTTTCTCTCGTATCTCGGTAGATGGCGCCTCTTGCTATAGTTCGCTCACTAATTACATTTAATTAGAGACAAAACCGTCTGATTAACTTCGCAAGATTTGTCACATTGACCAGCAGTGTTCTGAGGAGTCCCATAAGGACGAAACGGTTAACTCACCCCCGTGAAAATGACATACGGAATATAACAGCGCGAACAGCGCCTGCGATCTGGACAAGGGACTAAATTGGAACTAAACATAATGACGTTTGACAGTGTCATCCTGTTCTGTGGTTTGACTGCTGTTGTGGGAAAGAGAGAGAGCCCACCAGAACAGACAGAAAGAGAGACACGCGACACACCTGAATTTATTCTGTGGTGAATGTCATTTTTGTCGGGTGGTTCCCCTCAATCTGATTTTTGATAAAAAAACTAAAATCAAATCATTGTGTACTAGATCGGCATATTTTGTGAGAAGCAGTAGCAGTGTAAAAAAGAAGCAGCAGCAGTATAAAAAACAAGGAGCAGCATATAAAAAGCAGTCAATTCAACGACCCCATACCAGTGAGTTTTAAGGTGGATTTATTGTTCGTTAAAGTAAGGTAAGGGGTAAGTTCATTTATTTAATATTTAGGCTTACTTCATACTTTCCACTATGAACAATGGAAATTTCTATTTTAAGTAAGGCCGCCTTGTTTATGATAAAAACAAATAGGTTCTAACTTAAGTCTAAGTTGTTACTACTTCTGAAGAGTTACAGTGATCTATCACTCAGCTGCGACACAGTTTTATGCCAAAAACCACCTTCGCTTAGTTTCTACCACCAAAAAACCAACTACTACCACCTTCTGTGGCTTCTATCCCCAAAAAACCAACTACTACCACCTTCCCCTACTTCTAACCCCAAAAAACAAACTACTACTACCTTCGCTGAGCTTCTACCCCTAAAAAACCAACTACTGCCATCTTCTCCTAGTCTCTGCCACCAAAAAACCAACTTCTACCAACGCTTATCTTCTACCACTAAAAAACCAACTACTACCTCCTTTGATTATGATTGTAGTATTTGGTTTTTTGGTGGTAGAAGCTAGGGGAACTTGGTAGTAGTTGGTTTTTTGCTGGTAGAAGCTAGGGGAAGGTGGAAGTAGTTACTTTATTGCTGGTAGAACGTAGCAAAAGTTGGTAGTAGTTTGTTTTTTGGTGGTAGAAGGTAATCCAAGGGGATAGTAGTTGGTTTTTAGTGTAAACCTGATCTGTACCTAAGTGATAGATAGATAGGTAACTGTTTGGGTGTGGTAGCAGCTGTGATTTATTAGTTAGGGTTTGTTTTAACCTCAAACAATACGCTGCAATATCGAAATGTATAAAAAGGTCATTAAAATTTTGATCTGTAAAATATAGGTAGGGGGGGGGTACCCCATGAGGCCATATTTTATGTTTGTATTCATGAAATATGTGGAAAATATTAGAAAAAACTTAGCTTTTGGGGGGGGCTGCCCCTGACATATATGCCACTGTGTAGACCCATGTTTGTAGGATAATACATTTTTTGTTGCATCTTACTGCTTACTTTATGGCAATATGGCTTTGTTTGTTATTGGTATTGCTATATAGCTTTAAAATTCCTGCCTCCCTGCTTAATAAGTTTGACTTAAGCCCTGTTCTGACTGCATCAAACCCATGTCACTATATCCGATGATGGCACTTGGAATGAGATGGTTACATGCATTTTAGAGAAACTTTCATAGTGACAAACCAGCTTTACAGCCCCAACTATAAACTCAACTTTACTGTATCAATTTGATCATGGCACATACCTGTTCTTTTCTGGGGAGAAAGAGATGTGTCAATATGGAACTGAAACAGTATCCTTGAGTTTTATAAATAGCATTTTTTATTGCCTAATACCCTGTTCGGACTGTGCAACTTTTCCATGCATGCAACTTTTGTGTCCTCTCTCTCACTCAGATGATGTTACTTAAAGAGAGACAGAACAAACAAGTTGCATGCTTTGTTTGGAAATGAATGAAAATTTGTTTTATTTTTAAGTAAAACACACTGTTTTTTAATTTTGCAAAGGCAGCTTTGTGTTCCCCTCAGATAGTACTAACCAAGTGGTAACAGCTAACCTGTAATTTGTACTGTTTTGCTAATAATGCCATGTAAATCTTGGGCTAATGTCAAGAAATCTGTAATGCAATAAGCCATGGGCGCAGCCAGGCGGGGGGCCCCAAACCTAAGATTTTTTTTTATATATTTTCCACATATTTCATGAATAAACACAAAAAATAGCATGAAATACGACATCATGAAGCCTCACACCCCCCACCCCCCCCCCCCCCAAGACATATTCCTGGGTGCGACACTGCATAAGCTGTAAAATAATATTTTATTCTGCATAATTACCGGACAATGTAATCTCAAAGCTAAATTTGTAATCAGGGTAGTAATGCTATGTTTTTTGAACAGGTGTCAGTTGGAGCTTCAGCAGTCATGTTTTTTAAGGTGTTTTATAAAGTTTCACTTAGTTTTATTTTAATAAATCTAAATTTTTTAACAATCTTAGTGGAAAGTTTGGTTTGGTGAAGTAAAAAAATAATAATAATTTCTTATGGTAGTGATAGTAGTAATTATTTATTATTCGCATTTTTTACTGTAAAATCTTTTAAAATAAAAATTTTACAAAGTTTTTTTTGATTTATTTATTTTTATTTAATTATTTTAGACAGGTTTTCTTTCTAACATAAAAATTTTTGTTGGTCCCCCAAAAGAGGATTCTACTTACAAACAATATTTTATAGCTTGTGAAAAAAGAAAACAACTAAATAATTTTTTTACATGTCAATTGTAATGTCAAAAAATGTTTTTTTTTCACTTGTTGACACATGTAAAAAAAATATATATTTTTTTAACTTTTGAATATGGTGGGGGGTGTGACTGTTCTATCTGAAAAAGGTAGTTGTTATTTTGTCTGCAAATTCTATTACATGTCAAAACTTCAGAAATCTTTAAACTAGAACAGGTCATTATTCACATAACTTATATTATCATGGCATTTTTCTAAGTAAGGCCTGGTTTACCCAAAAACTTAATGTTCAATGAACAAACTCATTGCTTAATTTTAATATCTCTGTTTCCATTTCCTTAGTATTGTAGACATAAAGTATAAACACTAAATCTTTCCATTGTGCATTATGTTATGGGTAAATTAGGCATAAAATAGAAAGTTCACATTACTTTGTTAAGTAATCTTATCTAGTTTGACTAATGGTATCCGACCCTCGGAACCGAAATCAAAAAATATATTTTTACACAAAACATAAAGCCCAATTGTGTAAAATTCAAAACTATACAATATCAGGACATCCACAAAATCATATAAATTCATAAAATTTGACTTGTGTATTGTGTAAAAACATATTTTTTGATTTCTGTGCTGAGGATCAGATACAATAAGTCAAACTGTATATACAAGTGGCCCATTTTGTCTTATTTTTATTACATATAATAGTGAGTTCATATTGCTCCAATGAAAGCTCCCAATTGTATTGTATTTAACATTTGGGGATATAGTGTGCCTATATTACCTAATGAGTTTGACTACATTCTTGAAATATGTAATGCTCAAGGGGGAGAGGATTTAGCCTTGCATTATATTCAATGTGCTTGTTTTTTAATGGGGGAAGCAGGCACATTTTTGTCAACCGCTACAAAAAACTGCAGACCAACAAAAAAATAAATGGGATTTGTATTATAGCACTAGTGCAATATTGAAACATTATTAGTAATGCATGTAAGCCAAAATGGATTATATAGGGTGTTGTAAAATTCAATAAAATATTTTTAAAGATAATTTCCTAGAGTGATTTCAAAACAAAAAGTTTATATAAACAAAGGTCTACAAACACTTAGTAGTAGAGATACAGGGTGTTTAAATTTACTTTTTTTATATAGCTTTTACAGTTTTTGTGATATTTAGCTCAAATTTGGCTCGTATATTTACCTATAGGCACTACAAGTTAAGGCATGTCAAATAGGTTTTAATTAATTTGTTTATTTTGATATACTCGCCATACCATACTGGAGCATTTTTTATTTTATGATAGCCGCCTTTGGTGCAACAGCGATTTTCTCTAAAATGGTCAAAGATGCAAAAAAATTTCAGAAAAGCAAAAAAGTTTGTTGTAAAATCCCTACTTCTCCCTACCAGTGGCTTAAAACAAAAAAATTCTGGGGGAAAAGGCGACATGACCTCTGAAAAAGGGTCACTCTGTACATGTATACTATTATTTGGCATGTCTAAAAGTGTAGTGCCTATTGCTTAATATGCCAAATTTGAACTAAATATCTCGAAAAGTACAAGAGCTATAAGAAACTAAATAAAAGAAACTTTAAAACAAGGCGTTTAAGGTTATATAAAAATTTTGCCTTGAAACCACTTAAGGAATTCAACACTAAAATTATGTTATTGAATTATGAAACACCCTGTATAATGTGTATTTTATAAAAACTTATTTCAATATGTAAATAAACAGTGGCAGAACTACAATGCAGCAAGGCACAGGGTTGCTGAGAGGCGTATGCTCCATAGAGAGCCCGAAGGGCTGGAGTGATCACACACACAGTGATAAGTAAAAAATGATTTCAGCGAAATTAAAAAGGTTTAGTTGGTGGGAGCACCTCTGCCCTGCAGAAGGTCTTGCTGTATGGTGGTTCTATCACTGCTTGTCTTGCAATTCATTGCAGGGAGAAAGGCTGATCAATAGCAAAAATTGTGTACAGTTCTTTACATAATCCATATTTTTGTTGGTCCTGTAAGTCCTTCTTGGTCTTATTTAGGTATAAAGTGATAAAAAAAAAAAGACAAAAATGACTAACGAATAATACCAAACCAAAGGTCCTGCCAGGACCTAATTTTTACTGATTTTTATTAGTCCGAAGCGCATTGATCAGCCCCTCGGCGCAGGATCTGTCCTGGGAAGGGTTTTAGTTGAGCGAACTGTCTATCCGGAAAAGTGTTTAAGTTCAATAAACTGTGTCTATCACGGAAAGTGTTTTAGTTTACTATCTGCTCAACACTGAAATAACAATATCACAGTTCATATAAATGTATCTTTAGCAGTAAAAAAGCTGGTAAGTACTATAATATGTTTATTAATTAATTTTTAAATATTAATATAATACTGTTCATTGAATATCAGCTGATGATGGTACAAAAAGTTTGTTTTTGTTTAAAATGTATTTTTTCAGAACCATTTCATATAAAGTTTTGGTATTTTCCATAAATTTTGTAAAAAAATTATTGTCCACAAAGTTTTACTATTTGACGATATTTTTGTGCAAATTTAATGGAAAAAGTATGCCATGATTTAAATGGGATGGTTCTGAAAAAATACATTTTAACAAAAACAAACGTTTTTCCCATCAACAGCTGATTTTCACTGACCAGCAGATTTATTTTAACAAATATCAGCTCAGCTGGTGTTCTGTGATATCAGCTGATTTATTTTGACAAAAATCAGCTGTGTCCCGACATGTTTGACCTAGACAGAGAGCTATAGTCTTTTCTCTTTCTGGACCGTGTTGAGGTTATTCTCGTGTTACCAACGGTTTAACACGTAGTTTGCATTTCTTCCCTTTGGTGTTCTGTGGGTTAACTGTCAACACTTATTAGGTGTCCATTAGATCTTGGACCCCCGTGAGGTTAAGCTTTCAGGCTACCCACGGAAAAATATAAGGGAAACAAAAAACTCCTTTTTGCCCGATTAGCCACGAAACTTGTTTGATTTTTAAATTCACGGGTACGAAATTCCACGTTTGTTAGTATTATTTGGCTTCAAACGTACTACAGACCAAAGCTAATTTTTTCCGCAATTATGTGTATTTTTTTAACCGAACATTTAAACGGAATACAGATCGAAGAGAAATTTTTCATGATTGAATTTAACCCAGGACGCACCACGAAATCCGGCCGGTATTGGGATTCTTATCCAAGCTCTTCTGAAAACGGCAGCGGCCATTTATTAAGTCGAAAGAAAAGTGATCTGTAATTATACAAATGCTGTAGGCATGTAGCTCCTAATTAGTGAGATAAAAAGGACTAATATATTCTGTAGTAAGCCCTTATTGAATAACCGCCACTGTGCAGAACCACTCTGCACCCTCTCCAACGGGGTGACGAGTTTTAAAAAATGAAAACTCAGTTTAGTTCCACATTGTTTTTTTTAATCCACTATTTTTCAGCATTTTTTAACATAATTTAACCAGCTGTCTTCTGTTAGCCCGCGGTTAGAAAAAACGATAACTGCAATGGACTGTAAATATTTTAATTAATGAAAGCGCGAACAAACATAAATATATTGATATGAAATTACGAAATAATCAAACGTCCATAGGTTAATTGTTGGTGCCACACAACGGCAATCAGAAACAAGGCACTCACCAGTTTGCAGCCAATTTATCCACTTCCAAGGAGCCCCTATCTGGATCTAATGATGTCACCACGTAGCTGAAGGGCTGAAGTTTCTAGTTCTATGCTTCAGTACACCAAAATCGAGCACTTTCAGGTGTAGAAATTTGAAATAGTTGGAGAACGAAATTAACACGCCATTTCGCGAGGCGATTGACAAAGGATCTCACTGATTGTTGGTGCGCATGTCCAAATGCGCGAAATGCACTCTGTCCTTCATCCAATTGTGTGGTTTTAAAAATTTAAAAACAACCGCGAAATTTAGCGGGAGCTAACAGTCTTCATAGTAGTGACCCCCAAATTAGGTTTAAAAAGGTGATTTTTTAAAAAATTTCTACAGAAAACACCCTTGAGAAATAGATGCTGCTAAAATTTAGTAGGCGCATGCAAAAGTACAGGATCGATTTGGTGTATTGTTTATCTCTATTGTCCCAAAAATAAGACCCCTACAGGGTGTCAAATTAGGGGTACTTTATTAAAAGTAAAGTGATTTTTTTAATTAAACAATGTTTTCTTAAAAAGCCATAAGTTTTTTGGAAAACTTGTAAAGACCAATCTTGTGCAGATTAAAACTGCCTATAAAAAGCTATAAAAATTAGCTTCCTAGTTTGAATTTGTAGCTGTCCAGGACAGCTTCAATTTTGTGACTTTAGGAAAAATCTGTTTTGGTAAGATAAAACACAGGTTTCTGGACAACTAATACGAGATACGTCAAAACTGGTGATGACATTTTTAATAGCCCGTAAAATTTTCTATCGATTGATGTATGACACAGCTACATAGCTATATTAACACGACTAAGAGCTGCACTTATATTTGCATTTTTTTTTAAGTCAAAGAATAATTTTTTGTTTGCTGCGGATTTTTTGCATGACCGAAGCATGCGAGGCCTAAACAAATAGAGGTATCTTATAGCCATATAAGTATAGCTGTCGCGGTGACAGCCACGCGGCACTGCATCTTATGCCAATACTTTTGAAGGCAACGCTCACGGCCGATCGTTTGAGGACCTACTGATTGGACACTAACAGTTTAGGCGCAGACCTATTGGGCGCTGAGCGCAGATCAGTTGAGCAATGACCATTTGGGCAATAGCCGTACATAACAAAAAATAATGTTTTGACACGCAAGGTTTGGGCAATAATAGCCGTAAACAACAAAAAATATTAATGCCTTGATTCTCACTTTTTTTACGAAGCTTGTTTGGGCGCCTGTCGTTTGGACGAGCACAAAAATTTTGTTCTTTTTTTTATCAAACCTTTTAAACTAAATTTTTATAGCGGTCGTCATCTTCATTTCATTGTTAAACTCAAATTGCTCAGGCAATTTTCTCATGAAATTTTTATTTTAGTGAGAATATTAAATCCGAACTTCCCGACCCGTGCCCTGTTAAAGAGGAAATGATTAGGGATGAAAATGACAGGTAAATAAGTTAGTCAGAGCATAAAATCTAAAAAGGTTGCCAACTCGAAATATCGACAGGGACGGACCCCAATCCCCAAAGATGTTTTTTTTTTCAGTTTTTTTAAATTTTCTCGAAAACTAACCTTTTTATCGAAAATTGCAAAAATCGTTTTTTGTGGAGAACAAAATTCCCTTTCCAACAATGTATTGGTTTATAAGGTTCGAAGAAGGAAGTAGATCTTCAGTGGCGTCCGTAAATTGGGATTGTTTAGAAAAAGCATGTTTATAATAGGTTTTATAATTTTTTTTTTAAATTACACTTCTTGGGAAAAATTTTGTAGATAATAAATTTTTATTTTTAAACACTGCAATATAATGTGAGATTTATGTCACATAAGGGTCTCCAGGGGTGTACTTATATAAATAAAATTTTAAAACTAAACAAAATAATGAATATTTGTAACATATTTTATAAAAAAAAAAAAATTTTTGGTCATTTTTTAGAAAAAAATTTACAAAAAATTTTTTTTTTGGTAATTTATAATATAACTTATATTGTCGTAAGAAGCTTATTTTTTAAAAAAAATGGATAAATCCTGTAAAAACATTGATTAATTTAATACCTTTAAATTAAGGATCCCACTGCAAATTTTTTGTTTCCACATTTAATTTGCGAATTAAAGGCAAATTTTTTTTAGATAAATCCATTATTTCTATAGGTGTTTAGCAGAACACCATTTAAAAAAAAACGGGCACGGCAAATTTTTTGTTTTCACAACTAATTTACGGATAATTAACGGCAAATTATAAGCATATAATTTTTTTAAATTTCCAATTTTTTAAAGACAACAAAGAATTTACTTGTTTCAGGGAGAAAAAGAAAACATGATTCTTGAAAAAATATCTCCGAGTGGATTTTTAAGAGCGGTTAGCTTGTTAATTGATCTAACCTCTTAAGGGTACCCTGCATATCAAAATTGAGTTACATATATCAAAAAGTACAGGAGTCAATAAGAAAAATCTAAAAGATTCTAAAACTTCAACGGGTAGCTCGGTAACAAAACGTTTTAAAATACTCTGCCAATATATGGGCCCCTAAGCTCACACTAGGTACTATAGTTATAGTGTACGTGTGAGCTAATATAACTAAAAACTGAAATATATTTTATTCAACTCCACACTAAATTACCTTTTGTTTGATACCACACAAGCCATGTTTTGACTTAAACTCAAATTTTTGAAATCCACCCCCACCCTTAAAAAAAACTAAAACTAAAATGTATTTTGTTAAACTCCGGACTCAATTACCTTTCGTTTGATATCACACATGCCATATTTTCACTTAAATTCTAATTTTTGAAACATACCCCCACCCTTTTTCTAAAATAAATTAAAATGTATTTTGTTTAACTCCAGACTCAATCACCTTTCGTTTGATATCACACACGCCATATTTTCACATTTCACATAAAAAGTTTTGAAATCTATCCCCACCCTTTTATTTGACATCTCGACCCAAGACCCAGTCTAGGTACCAAATTTCATTGACATCGGCCAAGCGGTTTTTGAGTTATGCGCGTTGGTCGTTACAGACAGACATACAGACACACAGACAGACAGACAGACATACATACAGACAGACAGACAGACAGACAGACGGCGCAATAAAAAAGTTTCAAAATCATCTGAAACGCAAAGATATATAAAATTTTTTTAAATCGGAGCAACTTTTTTTTTCTCGAAAAAATTAGGATTACCATAGCTCACACTACTATAGTATAGTATATGTGTGAGCTAAAAAACGGGCACGGCAAATTTTTTGTTTTCACAACTAATTTACGGATAATTAACGGCAAATTATAAGCATACAATTTTTTAAAATTTCCAATTATTTAAAGACAACAAAGAATTTACTTGTTTCAGGGGGAAAATGAAAACATGATTCTTGAAAAAATATCTCCAAGTGGATTTTTAAGAGCGGTTAGCTTGTTAACTGATCTAACCTCTTAAGGGTACCCTGCGTATCAAAATTGAGCTACATATATCAAAAAGTACAGGAGTAAATAAGAAAAATCTAAAAGATTCTAAAACTTCAACAGGTAGCTCGGTAACAAAAAAATTGTCAGAAAATAAAAAAGTCTTGCAATGATGCAAGGAATTACCTCTTGAATTGAATGAAGACACATGTTTAGATAAAACCCTATAAATATAGCAGAACACTATTTTTTTAAAACTAATTTACGGATAATTACCGGCAAATTGTGCAGTAATTTTTTTTTAGATAAATCCATTATTTTTATAGGTGTTCTACTAACTTTATATAAAGTTAGCAAAACACCAACGGGCACGGCAAATTTATTGTTTTCACAAGTAATTTACGGATAATTAAGCTAATTATGAGCATATAATTTTTGTACATTTCCAAAGTTGTTCTGCTGACTTTATACATATATATATATATATATATATATATATATATATATATATATTTATCGGTTTCACAACGTTCTACGTCTTCCGATACCCAATCTCCACTCGTTTCTGTTTGCCCATAATTCATCATCTAGGCCTCTTATTCTTATTTCACTATCTATTCCTTCTCTCCAGCTTCTCCTCGGCCTTCCTCGTTTTCTTCGGCCAGTTGGTTTCCATTGTAATATTTGTTTAGGTAGTCTTCCATCATCCATTCTTTGTACATGTCCGTACCACACCAGTTGTTTTGTTCTTATATCATCCACTAGAGTATGTTCACCCACTGTAATAATTTATCTTATTCTTTGATTGGTAACTCTTTCTCTTTTTGATTTCCCTGCTGCTCTTCTCCAATAGTCCATCTCCGTAGCGGAAAGCATTTTTTTTGTTCTATCTTTGATTGGCCATACTTCTGAGCCGTATGTAATAATACTTTTAACAATGGTGTTATATATAAGCTTTTTGTTATGTTTTGATATACTCTGGTCCCAAATTATTCCATTTAATAAAGTTATTGCTTTTCTTCCTTGTACGTTTCTATCTTTTATAGCTTTGTCTAGTGTTCCGTCAGCTGTAATTTTTAGACCCAAGTATTTATACTCATCACAGGACTGAATTCGCTGCCCAGTATTTAAGATTAGATCCTGTTTCGTTCCACCAATACACATATACTCTGTCTTATTGATATTAACCTCTAGTCCCCACTTATTGTACTCTTCTATTAGTTTTCGTGTCATATATTCGAGGTCGTCATAATCCTGAGCCACCACTATCTGATCATCGGCGAAACATAAAGTATACAAGGTGGTTTCATCCAACGGAATTCCCATGTTTTGGCATTTTCTCTTCCAGCCTTTAAGGACCTGTTCCAATATAATTATACATATACATTATTTAAAAGGGGCAAGCTTTAGCTACACTTTAAAATGAGTTTTTTTTTACTTTTCAGTTCGCATGAAAACTCAATGTGTTCAAATATTTCTCAGTGCACTAGCGGCCACTCTGAAAAGAAAACCACAAATCAGATAAATGAGAAACAGATTGAAAATCTTACAACGCCTGGTAAAAGAGAATATTCTAAGATAGCCATTCCAGGTTTGGACAACCAGAAGGTGGACTGTGAACTAAATTTTCAAAGTGACATTCAATGTAGTCAAAAAAACACTAAGGAAACTTCTAGGCTGCACAATAATTTTGACTGGTTTCAATGCGAATCCTGTGATTATAAGTGCAAATCTAGATACAGTTTAAAAAGGCATGTAATAATTCATAAAGACGAAAACGAAATAGTCTGGTTTCAATGTGAACAGTGTAGTTTTAAGACCGTACATAAACAAAACTTAAAAATGCATGCAATTACGCATAGAAACGTTAAAGATATTAAGTGGTTTTCATGTGAAGACTGTGATTACCAATCCAGATACAAAAGTGCCCTAAAACAACATGAGTTAATCCATAAAGATGTAAACAATATTTTCAGTGTACTATTTGCCATTACAAGGCCAAGAATAATGGGAATTCAACAACACATATGTCTAAGCACACTGACGCAAATGAGATTAAATGGTATCATTATGCTCTCTGTGAATATAAGGCTAAACAAAAACGTATTTAGTAGACCACATGCTTATACATAGAGACATAAGTGAAGTTAAGTGTTTTGAATGTACGGAGTGTGGGTATAAAACTAAATATAAAAAATATTTAAAGCAACATGTAATTACCATCCATGGAAGCTTTAAAGAAGTCAACTGGTTTTCGTGTGAAGAGTGTAATTTAAGGACTAAATACAGAAGTTGTTTAAAACGCCATGAATTGAGAAAATGCAAGAAAAGATCAAGATCACAACCACAGACGTAGAGAAGGATGATGTTTAGTGTCCGCCCCCCCCCACCTTGGCCTTAGTAAAAACAATATTGTCGGTTTCATTACTCTAAAAATGAAACAATAAACAGTTGTCAGCCTGTTAGATTGATAAGTAGACCTGTTAACTCGCCTTTTTAGATCATTTGAAAATTGCCCATTTGTCAGTTTTAAACTGTCTATTTCTGTGTAGGTTTTTCTTTTCTAATTAAACGACTTTTTAATGTGGCTGCCCATTTTTGTTATCAGTTAAGTACTATAGACAAAATAAATTTACGTTCTCTAGTATTTTAATTTCTGCCCTAAAACAACATAAGTTAAACCGTAAAGATGTAAACAATATTAGGTGGTTTCAGTGTACTATTTGCCATTACAAGGCGAAGAATAATGGGAATTTAACAACACATATGTCTAAGCACACTGACGCGAATGAGATTAAATGGTATCATTGTGCTCTCTGTGAATATAAGGCTAAACAAAAACGTTCTTTAGTAGACCACATGCTTATACATAGAGACATAAGTGACTTTAAGTGTTTTGAATGTACGGAGTGTGGGTATAAAACTAAATATAAAAAATACTTAAAGCAACATGTCATTACCATCCATGGAAGCTTTAAAGAAGTCGACTGGTTTTCGTGTGAAGAGTGTAATTTAAGGACTAAATACAGAAGTTGTTTAAAACGCCATGAATTGAGAAAATGCAAGAACAGGTCAAGATCACAACCACAAACGTAGAGAAGGATGATGTTTAGTGTCCGCCCCCACCTTGGCCTTAGTAAAAACAATATTGTCGGTTTCATTACTCTAAAAATGAAACAATAAACAGTTGTCAGTCTGTTAGATTGATAAGTAGACCTGTTAACTCGCCTGTTTAGATCATTTGAAAATTGCCCATTTGTTACTTTTAATTAGTATTAGTGGCTGCCCATTTTTGTTATCAGTTAAGTACTATAGACAAAATAAATTTAAGTTATGTAGTATTTTAATTTCTGCCCTAAAACAACATAAGTTAAACCGTAAAGATGTAAACAATATTAGGTGGTTTCAGTGTACTATTTGCCATTACAAGGCCAAGAATAATGGGAATTTAACAACACATATGTTTAAACATACTCACGCCAATGAGATTAAATGGTATTGTGCACACTGTGAATATACGGCTAAACAAAAATGTTATTTACTAGACCACATGCTTATACATAAAGACATAACTGAAGTTAAGTGGTTTGAATGTACGGAGTGTGGGTATAAAACTAAATATAAAAAATACTTAAAACTCCTATAAAAGCTTTCAAGAATTCGAATAGTGAATTATATGCATAGCTTAATTGATTAAGCAGCTGTTTTTCTCTAATGGAGGCTTTTAAACCTAAGTTTAAATGGGGAGTTGGAATAGCGGTTATTAGACAGATGGCGCTGACGTTGAAATCTGCACATCTGGCAGTGGTCTGGCAACCAGCATTGCTTAAACTATTGATCGCCTTGCGTCACAGATTGTTGACGTGACGTAACAGTCAAAAAAAATTTATGACGTCCTAAAGGGACTGTTTTGTTACTTTTGATTGTTATTTTTGTGAAATTTCATAAAAAACTTAGTTGTTCGTGTTTGTTGTTTATCGGTAAACAAAGGAAAATTCATAAGGCTTCATAATGGATGATTTTTGGTCTAAAAAAGATATAGTTTACAATGCAGGTAAGCATAGTAGCAATTTGGTTTTGAAATGACATTGCATAGGCAATATACAATTAAATAAATAAGTAATAATTTAAATTTTACTGTAAGGTTACCAGGTCCTTGTTGTCAATCTTCCAAGTCCTAATTTTTTGCTTAAATTTATTGTTGGCATTATTGCTAACATCACTATTAATTGGAGGTAGGTGTTTTTTAAGGAAAACCCTGTATATTTTTACACAAGATGATAGCAAATAATTTTGTAAACAAAAAGGTTCCTATGTACCACTGGTCTAAGCTTGTAGCTCCAATAAAAGTGAAGTTCACAATATAGTGCACACTTAATCTGGGACATCCTACAAAAGTAACTAACTACATATTCAAGTAGTTATATTCAATTATTTTTGGCTACTTTTTTATAAATATTTAACTACTTTGTATGTACCTTTTGTAAGAAAAATTTAGTCCACTTAATTAACTAATAACTACTAGTAATTATTAGTTTTAATTAGGTTCTTAGTAGTTATACTTTACAACTAAATCTGCACAGCTCCTTAGCAATCCCTATTACTCTTACTCTGATAAGATAAAGACTAAAATAAGTTTAAGATTTAAAACTATCCTGCCTAAAAACTGGTTCACAATTCTGGAAAAACTTAAAATATCTTTAAGATAGTTCATTCATTTGATAAGGTTAATGTCATTAATAAAAATCAATACAATCTTATCTTGTTAGGGAATGTCCTTAAATTATGTAATGCAAAAAGTCAGGATTTTTGAACCCCCCTTGTAACACTTTTTCAAGAAAAAGCACATTATAAAAAAATTGAAAGTAATGCAAGGCCAAACCCCCATCCGCCCCTAGAGTGTTACATAATTAAAGGACAGGCCGTTAGTAGGTACTATAAATGTTTGGTTTATGATTCTTCACAATTCACAAAAGTAGCAGATTTAAAATATATGTTTCACATATATAAAATTTCTATTAAATCTTGTAAATTCTCATGATTTTGTCACATGAGAATTGATGGAAATTTTTATGGAACTCATATCATATTTTGTGTAAGACACATTTTAAGTGGGTCAAATTTTCCTTAAAAAATCTTCTATAATAACATTAAAATACTGTTCACAGGGGCATTTTTACTAATTACAACTTTTTTATTTTCAGAAAAGGATGAAATGAACCATGACTAAGTATGAAGCAGGTGATGCCAATGACATTATCTTAAGGAATCAGCTTTTGACAAATGGGAAGCAAAACAAAAGAGATCTAGATCTAAGTATTTTTACACATTTGAATTAAATTAATAACTTTAAAACTGTCTGCTCCACTTTTCAGTTATTCTGTTTTTTAATAAATTATGTATTTAATAATTTTCTTTGTCTTTTTACCCAACCTTTTATAATAATATAGAAAAGAAATAAAAGGTTTCGTAAAAAGGACCAACTGAGACATAATTTTAACATTAAAAAGTTAATTTTGTGTCTTGATTGCAATGCAACTGAAAAATAAAAAGATTTTTAAAAGGACTGGCCCTTTTAAAATCTTTTATTTTTCGGACGTATTGTATATTGGTCCTTTTTGAATCGATCCCGCTGGACGAAAATTTCCGCATCCAGCGCCATCTCTTCGCACATAACGCAACTACTGTGAACTCAAAATTTTTCGGACGTGATCAATATAAAGACAAAACATAGTTCCCGACTTTATCATTGCAGTTGGGCTTCTGATCAGACCGAACCGAAGCTTTTTTTTGTGATTATACGTTTCATCGACTCCGTATACGGATTTATTTCAAGAATTGTGTCCCAGAACACTACCAGGCATTTGCACCAACAAATTTGGCGGTCACCTAGCACTAGGTGCCACTTAAATTTTGGTTAGGGAAGTGTTTCGTTTGTTATGGTTCTTAGGTTTCCCCCAAACTACCTTAAGTGAACCCTTAATCTAGAGGCCCGTTTTTGACTCTTAGCGCTTCCCTAAACCTAACCTAAAAATGGACGCTGTTGTGATATTTTTTGTATACAAAAAAAAAGTATATCTTCAAAAAAATGGATATTGTGAAAGAAAACGAGGTCTTGAAAGATGACTTGGATATTTTGGAGGTGGTTCAGGAGGGTGTTCCAAGGAGATTATGGGGTAGAAGCGACCACTTCGAAGAAATGGACAATTTGACATTTTTCAAACGATTTAGGTTAACAAAACCGACAGTTTTAAATGTTTGAAAAAGATAGATGAGCAAATGTTATATGTTATATTTACAGGGTGCCTCAGATAAAAGCAACTGCATGGGGTCTTATGGAGATTTCGAAATCGGTAAAAGATACAATTTTGCTTAAATGAGAAAAAAGTTGCGCCATTTCGAGTCCAACTAGATGTTGTACCAAAATTTAAAATATCTACAGTGGTTGTCAAAATATCGAGGAAAAACTAGAAATTGTTTTTTTTTAATAATTTATAAATCGTCGCCATCTGGTAAAAAAAACTTAATAAAATTTGATAGTTTTGTATTAGCAACTACGACCAATCGAATGACGTTAACGATCTTTTTCTAGGCATCCTAGTTTCAATTTTTCAAAAACACATTTTTTAGTTTTTGCTCGATATTTTGAAAACCCCTGTGAATATTGTTAATTTCGATGCAATATCTGATTGGGCGCGGAATAGCGCAACATGTTTCTCATTTAACCTTTGTCTATATATATATATATATATATATATATATATATATATATATATATATATATATATATATATATATATATATATATATATATATATATACCTAATTTGGCGCAAACAATAAAAGATGCTAATCTGGTGTTTTTATCCATTACCCTAACCTATCATTCATATTCAAATGAAATCCCTTTGTCAGAAGAATAAATCACAATTTAGTTGAATCATCGCCGACCGGCGCACCCAGGAAAATGTCTGGGGGGGGTTGGTGCGAGACCTCGAATTCCGTATTTTCTTTTTCTATTCATGAAATATATGGACAATATCTACAAAAATCTTAGGCTTGGGGGGAGGGCGGGCCCCAACACCCGCTCCCTGGGTGCGCTCATGCATCGCCTACACGTCGATTGGATGCATGCGTATTCCCATGAATGTACTTCAACCACAAATGTTATTCTCTCTGCTAGTTAAGCTATATAAACTCAACATTACACAAAAAACAATGGAAAAAAACGCCGGCAAGTCGATATAAAACAGAAATTGTTTAAAAACGTGATTAATCTACATTTTAAGAAACAAACATTTTAAATTATCGTTTTTTTCAAATAAAAAAATCACTGATCTGTGAAAAAAGTTATTTTTTTTTTTCAAATCAACAAAAGAGTTAGGTTAGAACAGCAATGTTGCCAAAATGTTACTTCATCTAGCAAGGTGACTCCGGAAAAAAGGCCGCATTTCATCTTAGGTGCGTCGCTTAACGCTTAGGTGTCACCTAGCTATTCCTGGTCTAATGGAAGGTTGGTGCAAATGGCTGTTATTTAGTTAGTAAAAAGATCCGTGCGTTGGCCGTAAAAACTTAACTAAAAAATCGCTGTAAATCAATTTTTTTGACTGTCATTCGCTGGTAGCCATTTTGATTTTAATTTTTTTAACCTCCTTTCTAAAACGAAAAAAACAATCTTACATCGTGTATTTTCTGGACACCCTGGCATACTTGTAAAGTTATGTAAAGCTGCATTGTTTTCTCCACAGACTCCAATGTGTTTTTTTAAACTAAGGTAGGGTGACCCAATTTTTTTTACCAAAAAGTGTATATTATTCTATCACGTCCAGGACATCATAATTACAAAATATTTATATTACTTTTAATTTACCTAAGCTGGGTTTACACAGAAACAGTATAACATAAGACATGACATTTTTTTATTTGCATTTGATCTTTTCAATGATTGACATTGTATAGCAGTGTTTCGCCTGCTTTTGTTTTTTGTTTCTCTCGTATCTCGGTAGATGGCGCTTCTTGGTGTAGTTTTCTCATTACTTACATTTAATTAGAGACAAAACCGTTTAATTAACTTCACAAGATTTGTCACATTGACCAGCAGTGTTCTGAGGAGTCCCATAAGGATGAAACAGTTAACTGTCAACACTTATTAGGTGTCCATTAGATCTTGGACCCCCATGAGGTTAAGCTTTCAGGCTACCCACGGAAAAATATGAGAGAAACAAAAAACTCCTTTTTGCCCGATTAGCCATGAAACTTGTTTGATAAGACATAGAATGACAACATAACAGAGTTGAACTTATGACAACCTTGTTGGTGTTTATACAGAAATATAACATGACTTAGCATAACAGAGACATAAAAAGATGCCCAACATTTATCTTTTTATGTCATGTCTTCTGTGAAATCAAATAATGCACATGACTGCTACATCATTGCAATTTTCCACCATAACCCTATTTTTTTGGTTTTGATGTGTTTTTTTTTAAAACTAATTACACAAAAAAGTTAAGCAAAATGCTGGATATTTGATATTTAGGTAGGTACATATGGTAGGAAGGCTGTTCATTAGGGTTTCAGTTAATACATGTGATGATGGTCCTTTGGTTGGTGAGTTTCATAGGTGATGTTAATAAGTTGAACTAAAATTAATATTAAGTTTTCTCTTTTATTCTAGGGAAATTTACACATTACTTTTTTTATTAAGATTTCTTTTTCTATATAGGTGCTAAATATAAGTTTAAGCTTTGTTAATAAGAGTTGGTATATTCTTGAACAATAAAGCAAGTTTAAAGTGAACTAAACACAGCTTAAGAAGCTTCTGAACATAAAGACTGAGTATTATGTTTAACTCACTTGCCAAAATGCACTATATATGGGTTTTTTGTATGAAAATGATGCTTGGGACTATTTTTAGTCAGACTATTTTACAGGAAATTATAAAAAAGCTTTACATAGGAGCTTTTTACCCCTTTTCTCAAGTGGTTTTTTGTTTCTCTTCCAAACTTTCATCAGTGCAACCTCAAATTTTGTATATATTTTGCGAGGGGTGAACAGCTAACCCAAAATGTGTACACCGATTGTGAAAATCCACAATCTTTTGCTAAGATTGTGAGGGATTGTGACAAGATTGTGAGGGATTGTGAAAGATTGTGACAGATTGTGGCAAGATTGTGAAAGATTGTGAGGGATTGTGAAGGATTGTGGTAAGATTGTGAAGGATTGTGGTAAGATTGTGAAGGATTGTGAGAGAATGTGACAGATGGTGGAGGACTGTGCAGCGGCGTAGCGCGCCTGAAGGGGCGGGGTGGGTACCGTCCCATCAAAAATTCTTGCGACCAAAAAAAAAAAATACAAAAAAAAAAGTCATCATGTCTATAGTTTCCTTTGCCGCCCTCTCATTGCCGTCCCGGACCTGCTGCTTAAGAACCGAGGGGTGACCAGCTGATCCCAAAATGTGTGCGCCGATTGCGAAAATCCACCATCTTTTGCTAAGATTGTGAGGGAACCCCAAAATGTGTACGCCGGTTGCGAAAATCCACAATCTTTTGCTAAGATTGTGAGGGAATGTGTAAAGATTGTGAGGGATTGTGGTAAGATTGTGAAGGATTGTGGTAAGATTGTGAAGGATTGTGAGAGATTGTGAAGGATTGTGAGAGATTGTGGGTGATTGGGAGGGATTGTGTAAAAATTGTGAACAGATTGTGAGAAATGTGTACACCGATTGTGAGAGCTGTTCACCCCTCGATATTTTGTAAATTAGCATAACATTGATTATTTTTAAAACTACTAATACACCTGGTTGTTTTTGCAAGTTTTTATCTAATTTTGGAAATTTCTCAAAAATTAACTACTTTTGTTTATTTCATTTGATTGACCTATGCTACTGAGGCAATCCGGCCACAAGCATATTATGTTCAATACCAGATTTCTGTAGGAGACAATCACAATTCATTCATACCACATGAAGACCCACCAGGCCAGCCTGTTAAGCACCCCTCTGTAGGCAATTTTCTTTTCTCAGGGAGGATTTAATTTTGCCTGATACCCTTTGTCAGGCACAGGGGTCTTTATCGTGCTAGCAAGATCTACGCTCTGAACACAGGACCACCGGCTTAACATGTCTGCGGAACCATGGCCTTGTATTAATCATCAACTTTTGCCTACTCTGTTGATGGCCAAACATTGTCCAAGACAGGCTTTACCACTACGGCCGGTAAATCTGTATTTACAAATGGATAGTAGGTTCGAGTTTGTAGTGGCAGGCATGGGAATCAAACCACATGCCCTCTGATTGTAAAGCGAATGCACACCCACTGAACCAATCAATGCCACAATTAATTTGACACAATAATGTACTGTTCCAACCTTGATGACAGATCTTTTTATTTATTTTTTTTATTAATTTATTTATTTATGAAAAAAATAGTATCTACAGCAAACTGCCAATTACAGATACCAACTTAAAATAGTCACAACAACTTTACATACTAAGTAAGTAAGTAAGTTTACAAACATTGTCAAAATATATAAATACTAACTAATTATTAGGTATTACGTAGTTTTTGATCTAATATTGTCTTGAAATTTTTGTAGCTGATTATGTCAATATCAATGTCAGAGGCATATTCATTAAATATGCTGCACAAATTATAAATCGGAGAGCTTTTATAAAGATTTGTTTGTGGGTAAGCCAAATAGAACATATTTTTTGATCTTGAATTAACCCAATTTATAGCAAAAGGAAGTTGTTCAAGTATGTCAGGACAATCCACCCTCCCTTAAGAATTTTAAATATCATTGTTAAAAATATTTTTGACCTTCTTTTGCGTAAAGACAACCTGTCAACAACTCCCAATAGGAAATTATTATCACAACCTCTTTGCGGAGAGGACCCATATTTTATAAAATACATTACCTTTAAAAATTTTCTTTGGACTCCCTCTATCATATCTATCCAAATATGATATTGTGGGGACCAAATTATACTGCCATATTCAAGTATTGGCAATACTAGACTGTCAAATAAATGAATACTAACCTTAATTTTAAAATTTTTGGTGTTTCTACAAATAAACCCAGCAACTCAGTGTGGCCCTGATTGGTTCAGTGGGCGAGGTGTCCGATTGCCAATCAGAGGGTGTGTGGTTCAAATCCCATGCCTGCCACTACAAACTCGAACCTACTCTCCGTTTGTGAATACAGATTTACCGGAAGTATGGGTAAAGCCTGTCTTGGGCGAAGTTTGGGCATCAACGAAGTAGGCAAAGTTGATGATGAATTCAAGACCGTGGTTCGGAAGTCACGTTAAGCCAGTGGTCCCGTGTTAAGAGCATAGATGGCGCTAGCACAATAAAGACCCCTGTGCCTGACAAAGGGTATCAGGCAAAATTAAATCCTCCATGAGAAAAGAAAATTGCCTACCATGGGGGTCTATATGTGTATGAATGTGAGTGTGTTGTGATTGTCCAAATCAGAAATCAGATCATTAAGTTGCAGACTGTGGCTAGATGGCCTTAGATGCATAGGCCAACCAAACCGAAATATGAATGAATGAATGAACCCAGCAACTCTCTGGGCACTCTCGATTTTTGAAATTATATGAAAAGAAAATGATGATGGATTTGCGATCAAGGATCAAGTCTAATTTATTTTTCCTGTTAGCTACAATATATTTTCTCTCATTTTCAATAGGTTTTATTTTGCTATAATTTTTTTCCCTTCCAAGATTTGCAAATGCACTGGTCTTATAGATTCCTTTTTTTATGAGAAAAAATCGAAAAACTGATTTAAAAAAAAAAGGCTCAATGTAGGATTTTATTTCTCTTAGAGAAAAATTGCACAAGGATATAAAATACTCTGCCAATATATGGGCACCTAAGCTCACACTATGTACTATAGTTATAGTGTACGTGTGAGCTAATATAACTAAAAACTCAAATATATTTTATTCGCTACTTAAACTCTAATTTTTGAAATCAGCCCCCACCCTTTTTTTAAAACTAAAATGTATTTTGTTTAACTCAAGACTCAATTACCTTTCGTTTGATATTGTCAGGAATGCAAATAACCCCTGACTGTGCCACTGTACGAAACCATCTTGGAAAAGCGACAAACACAATTATGGTTCTGTTGAGATAAGAAAGTGGTTCCGCCTCCCTCCAAAATAGAAAACATTTGGTTGCCGCCCACTACACAGCAGATGGTTATGGCGAGAAAAACTATTGAAAAGCCTAGAGTGGGAGTTGTAATGGTTAAGCGTGGGGATACAGCAAGTAGCGAGAGGGTTTTCCCTTCAAAGTGATTGGACATGGAAATACTGTGAGATAAGAAAATGTTGTCTATAAAATGTATTTTATCTCTGTTTTTGTTTAGCTTAACTTGTTTACCTCATTAGCTAGAATGTAAAGTAAATTTTAGGATTATCAGCAACGCCACTGACTTGGTTCCTCCAAGCTCTTCAAAGAGGGGATAATGGATTATTTAGGTCCAACCTACCGTTTATAAAAACCCAAACTTAGAGGAGACAAGTCGGTAGTTACATTCTAAGTTTTGTTGAACTTAACTAAAACCTCTAAAATTAATTGTCAGTAAAGAAACATAAGATTTTTATATTTAAAGAATATTTTGCAGTTTGTTATTTTGGTAAGTTAAAGTTTTATTTTAATATTTTGGGTCTTGTTTGTTTTATAGGTCATAAGAAAAGTCTCGTTAAAATTTGTAAATTGCAACAGAGTTTTATTTTGTATTCATTAAAGTTTGTAACGTTTTTAAAACTGTTTCATATTTATTTTATTCACATAAAGATCTACTACGGTACCCTCGTTTAAGGGTTCGATTTAAAATAAAATCCTACCCGACAATATCACACATGCCATATTTTCACTTAAACTCAAATTTTTGAAATCTACCCCCACCCTGTTTAAAAAAAACTAAAATTTATTTTGTTTAACTCCAGACTCAATTACCTTTCGTTTAATGTCACACACGCCATATTTTTTGAAATCTACCCCCATCTTTTTATTTGGCTTGTGTAGTCGATTTTGTTAATTTTTAAATGGGACCATCTCGACCCAAGACCCAGCCTAGGTACCAAATTTCATTAAAATCGGGCAAGCGGTTTTTAAGTTATGCGCGTTGGTCGTTACAGACAGACAGACGGCGCGATAAAAAAGTTTCAAAATTATCTGAAACGCAAAGATATAATTTTTTTTGAAATCGGAGCAACTTTTTTTGTCTCGAAAAAATTAGGATCACCATAGCTCACACTATACTGCCGTCCTAAGTAAGACCCACCTATCTGCAAAAAAATAAAAAATGAGTTAGGACCGAAAATGGCTTTAAATAGGTAATAATTTGTAACTTTTTTTTGTTTTATTACTTAGATATTGCTACTAGAAACCCATCAACATTTACCAACAAAACTTTTTTTTATTACTATGTAACTCTTGGCAAGCATTTAAACTTTAAACTCGCTTTTCCGAAATAAGTGAAAATGTAGATAGGTGGGTCTTACTAAGGACGGCAGTAGAGTATAGTAGTGTGAGCTAAAAATAAAGTTAAAACAAATTGGAGGTGCATAGACTTTATAGTTAAAATAAATCGAAGACCACCATGCCAATATATTAAAATTTTATTTTTTCTGTAGAACTTATGGATATGTAGGTATTTCTAAAAAATAAAAAAGCAACTGAACTGAACCCTACCCATTATTTTACAGGATGGCAGACTCAGATCATATACCTCTATCATCCAATGTGAAGTCAGAACTAAATGAAAATGAGACAAATCAAGTGGAGATTACTCTGGATGATATTTTATTTGGGTAAGTGCAGGGTATGCACTATTAACGACGTTAATCTTAAAAATAATTAATAATAAAATTGATGCACTAGAACTTCTTGCAGAGATTGGTCTTCAAGTCTCATGTTTAGACAGGCATTTCGCAGAACAAACTATGACGTTAATATGCCCATTTAGAGAACTAAAAACCTTTGAAACTTTTTACAACTCACTTGTCAGAAGCATATTAGAATACGGTTCGTTCGTTTGGTCCCCCTTTTATCAGAAATACATAGAAGAACTACAAAAAAATTCGAAAAAAATTCTTATGATTCTTGTACTATAAAAAATATGGAACATATATATTTAATATACCATATAAAATACTACTTGAAGAATTTCATTATGAAACATTAGAAACAAGAAGAAAGAAATCTGCTTTAACGTTCCTTTTTAATGTTAATGCTTATCTCACAATAGTTTTTTATTTAAGAGGGTCACACACCAATGTTGGTATCAACTCACCTCTATGTAGAATGTGCAATCTCGCAAATGGTGTAAAAAATTAAATAGACATTTTTAAATTCAATTTAATAAAATCGTTGAAAACTCACATAAAAAAATACTCTGCCAATATATGGGCCCCTAAGCTCACACTATAGGTACTATAGTTATAGTGTACGTGCGAGCTAATAAAACTAAAACCTGAAATATATCTTATTCAACTCCAGACTAAATTACCTTTTGTTTGATACCACACAAGCCATGTTTTGACTTAAACTCAAATTTTTGAAATCTACCCCCACCCTTAAAAAAACAAAAACTAAAATGTATGTTGTTTAACTCCGGACTTAATTACCTTTCGTTTGATATCACACACGCCTTATTTTCACGTAAACTCTAATTTTTGAAATCTACCCCCACCCTTTTTGAAGAAAAAAAAACTAAAATGTATTTTGTTTAACTCCATACTCAACTACCTTTCGCTTGATATCACACACGCCATATTTTCACATAAACTCTAATTTTTGAAATCTTCCCCCACCCTTTTATTTGGCTTGTGTTCGGTGGATATTGTTCATTTTTAAATGGGACCATCTCGACCCAAGACCCAGCCTAAGTACCAAATTTCATTAAAATCGGCCTAGCGGTTTTTGAGTTATGCGCGTTGGTCGTTACAGACAGACATACAGACAGACGGCGCGACAAAAAAGTTTCAAAATCATCTGAAACGCAAAGATATATAAAAAATTTTGAAATCGGAGCAACTTTTTTTTTCTCGAAAAAATTAGGATCACCATAGCTCACACTACTGTAGTATAGTATATGTGTGAGCTAATAAAATCTAAAATGTATAAGGAAGTATATAAATTTTCAGTGAATTTCAGTTAAGAACTTTTACATTTAGGTTTTTGTGAATAATTATTGTTATTTTTATTTTTTCTTTGAACTACTTTTTATCGCAATAATATATTTTTCTTTTTTTTGGTAGTGTGTGGTTCACTTAGATAAGATTATTGTTTGTACTGTTATTGGGCAAGTCTTTCAAGAAAATTTCATAAAAATGTTTTTGGTAATTTTTGAGAGTGACCCTAATATATGGACATAGAGAGTTAGCCATAACTTCTATCACGTTTTGTGATAAACCGTTTAAAAGGAAATTTAATTATCCACCGAAAAGTTAAGAAGACATTTTGCCGTAGGAAGCTCACTTTTTAAGAAAATTGGATAAAACCTGTAAAAAAATCACTAAACCTGTAGTTTGGTGATCTTGAATAGTTACTTTAAATTAAGGGGTTTTCATAGTCGTTGGAGAGTTTGTTATCAGTCAAAACCCACCGAGTTTCACATTGTTGAAAAGGGAATTTTATTGTCTACAATAAAGTATAGTATATAAATTAGATAAAACTTGTAACAAAAATGGCTAATTTTCTGATTTTTTAAAATTGATTTAATTTACGGACGCCCCTGAAGTTTTCATTATGAAACGAAGCCGACCATGTTATACATGATTTTAAAGGAAAGACGTTGGTTTGTAAAAAAATCAAATAATTCATAGGAAAAACATAAGTATTTTTTGAATAACTTCAATCAACGGACGCCGCTGGCGAGTTTGTAATCAGTCATAAAATTATACCTTTTTAAAAAGGAAATTTTATTGTCAACAATAAAGTATATTATAAATTTTTCCCTTAGAAGCTTAGTTCTTAAGAAAATTTGATAAAACCTCAAACTCTCAGATTTTGGGGGGTCTGGGAGGGTTTTTGGAGGTTTTAGCAGCCATTAAAAAAAATAATATTAATTGGGGCTTTACGGCAGCAATTTCAAATTTCGGCGCCATTGTGGCCGCCATCTTTAATATCTCAGACCTGTCAACATTTCTAGGTGGCAACCACAATATTCGGATTCACCGGAGTCGAAATAGGGGGATTTGACCATTTGCCAAAAAGTAATGTAAAATGCTTCTAGAAAGTGGAGTTTCACGCCTGGTTGGTTTGAAAAAGTTTTAATGCTCATATTTTACAGACCGGCAGACGCATATCCCATGTCTTCACACTCTGACGTAGAGTTGGAACTAAATGTCTTAAAGAAAATGGAGGAGACCAAGCAGAAGGAGCTAATATTGGATGACTGCTCCTATGGGTAAGTTTCATTCGGTTTTATTTTCACCCGGGTTTATCGTGTTGTTACGGGTTCACAACGACAAATTAAAACTCGCAATTGTTGAAAACGATACGTCAATTTATTTCGACAAATTATGTACAAAAACACGCACTTAAACTTACTTAAACTTCGCGTTAACATCTAGCGATCACTACCATTGGTTATCTTTGACTGCCCCATGTACGACGTCCGGCCTTATATATAAGGGTCTGCCTACTATTCGAGAATTTTCTATCCTTGTTCGATTCAGGATTATACCACCCTTTTCTAGACGCGGACCGTTCGCACACCAGTTTGTCACAGATAACGCAACTAAAACCTACACTAAGAATACAACCATAAAATACGTCAACCTAATACTACATTAAACCTAAATAAATTCTAACTATAAAATTTAAGTTAGTTAAATTTTATAGTTAGAATTTATTTAGGTATAACAGTATAAAAAAATATAATTTAAACGTACAAGAAAAAAATGGATGTTTGTCTTTATTGACATCCAAATAGAAATCATGTGCTATAGACAGAGTGTTCCAGTAAGGATGGCAGCCGGATTTATCTCAGAAAGTAGTATCGCTAAGTCTTTCTGGTATGATATTGTTATGTCTACTACTACGAATATAACCAATTTACCAATAAAAAAAAATTTAAATAAAAAAAACACCCAACTGCTAAATTTACTTGTAACTACTAGTCGCAGTTGAGTACAAAATTGATAGGTACGACATGCTTCAGCTTTTAGTTTTGATGCCCAAAGCGCACTTACGAAATTATACAGTTTTCTATTTTCATGAATCAGGTTATTGGGTAATTTTATTTTATTTATTTTATTTTTTTTATTTTATTTTACAGCCACTCAATAGGAACAACCCCAATTACAGATTGGGAAAAATATTTAAAATTGATTACAGCTAATAAAACATACAAAAAAATACTCTGCCAATATATGGGCCCCTAAGCTCACACTAGGTACTATAGTTATAGTGTACGTGTGAGCTAATATAACTAAAAACTGAAATATATTTTATTCAACTCCACACTAAATTACCTTTTGTTTGATACCACACAAGCCATGTTTTGACTTAAACTCAAATTTTGGAAATCCACCCCCACCCTTAAAAAAAACAAAAACTAAAATGTATTTTGTTTAACTCCAGACTCAATTACCTTTCGTTTGATATCACACACGCCATATTTTCACATACATTCTAATTTTTGAAATCTATCCCCACCCTTTTATTTTGTTTGTGTTTGGTGGATTTTGTTCATTTTTAAATGGGACCATCTCGACCCAAGACCCAGCCTAGGTACCAAATTTCATTGAAATCGGCCAAGCGGTTTTTGAGTTATGCGCGTTGGTCGTTACAGACAGACATACAGACAGACAGACAGACATACAGACAGACAGACAGACGGCGCAACAAAAAAGTTTCAAAATCATCTGAAACACAAAGATATATAAAAATTTTTGAAATCTCGAAAAAATTAGGATCACCATAGCTCACACTACTATAGTATAGTATATGTGTGAGCTAAAATAGTGTTTATAAAAGAAAGAAATAATAAGTTAGTAGTAATTTAAGACAGCCATAATTTTTTTAAATAAGCGATACTGCGATTAAATATGTCACATCGATCATTGTAAGAATTACAAGTGTTGCAGGCTCTTGTTAAAGGGGCATTTTTCCAAAAGTTGGTATGTTGGTTTGGTAAATAAAAGCACTATGCATTTACAATTCATTTAGCTTTACCCAAAAAGTACATGTAGATGTACGGATGCGAACAGTGTTACCTTCCATTGAGTGAAGGTGGGGGAGGAGGCAACTAGTAAAATGGTTCCAACAAAAAACTTAAAGCGTGTGCCGAAAGAATTTTTGAATTGCTCTAAATTTATGAAAGGTATAGCTACTATACTATTACTAATAAGGAGGGTGGAGAGAAGAGGGAGAGGAATTTTTGAATTGCTCTAAATTTGTTAAAGGCATAGCTACTATACTATTACTAATAAGGAGGGTGGAGAGAAGAGGGAGAGGAAGGGGGAAAGTAACAAAGTCTTAAAGCGTGTGCAGAAAGAATTTTTGAAATCGCTCTATAGCTACAACTATTACTAATAAGGAGGGAGGGGAGAAAATAGGGAGGGGGAAACTAGTAAAATGATGTTGAAAAAAAGTCTTCAAGCGTGTGCAGAAAGAACTTTTAAAATCGCTGTATATTTGTGAAAGTTATAGCTATAACTATTACTAATAAGGACGGCGGGGAGGAGAGAGGGAGAGGCGGGGGGGGACTAGTGAAATGGTGTTGCAGAAAACTCTGAAAGCGTATGCAGAAAGAATTTTTGAAATCGCTCTATATTTGAGAAAATTAATGCGTTTTTGAATAGGGAAGGGGAATGACAGGAGGGGAGATGGGTGGAAGCAGGGAGGACTACAAAGTAACTACAGCAAATTAGAGGACATTTGCAATGGGTAATCAAGAAAATTTCAATAAAATCGCCTGAAATTTAGATAATTTGTATGCCTTAAAGCCTACATCATGTGACAAAATGGCGTCTGAAGACCGCCATTTTGATTCCTGTTTAAAAAAAATATAGCCTATAGCACCTTCGGGATCAGTAGCAATTCAACTCGAGCATGACACAAACATAGATATTTACATACATACAACAATCCTTCCTTTCACCGTGCTGCAGTTGGGTAAAAATATTCTTGTTGCTGTAGCTCCCTGCTCCTTTGAAAAAGTTTGCATAATTCGAGCCCCTCACATATAGCTCTATGTCACTTCTTTACCGGAGGTAATAAAAATATAACTTTTAAAACAAATAATTACCTATTCCTATGTGGTTATCAAACCAATTTATTCATCATATTAAGAAAACCCTAAAAATGCAAAACTTCTTGACTTTTTGTTCAAATTTTGGTTTCTTCCAAAGGTTTATTTAATAAGCTAATAACTGCTTCTTAAGATTTAACTTAATTTAATTTAATACCTCCATTTCTTAACTGAACAACAAGAAATCCCATAAATATTTTTTTGTCTTCAGAATTTCACCTAAGCGATAAAAACTCTTCCAACGCCATTATTTCTACGAAGTTTTCTATTAATTTTATTGCACAAAAACAGAAACGAAAAAAGAAAAAACACAAATAAATAAGTAGGGTTATGTTATTGTTTTGATCCAAACCGTTGATCCGTCTCAAGGCTGAGAGCAAGCGAGATCAACCTGTGCGAGATTTGGGAGCAAAGAAATCTTAGCGGGAGCGACGCGACGCTTAAATCGAACATACGAATCTTTTTGAGATTGATCTCAGATCGCTCACGAGCAGTTTTTGATCTTTGATCGAAAACGGTATTCGTAGTTATGAAGCAAAATAGTTGGATATTGGTTTCGATCGTTCAGATCAAACAAGCTGACCACAGTGTGTCGTTACAAGCTATACCGTTGGGTATTCTGGGTCTTGAACGATGTGACCATCCACATCACACTCCTTGACCAATAGCAAACTCTGAGCGGTCGCGTGTTGTGCGAAATGACTTGTCTCGACCAATAGCATAGTCGCCCGCTCTTCAGAGTTTGTGAATTTTATGCGTTTGTACTGAAATCTGTTCTCCTGCCTCGTACTGAACTTTTCTTGGTCGGATTGTAGGAGAAGAACTAATTTAAAGCTTGGTATTGGTCAAAGCGTGTGATGTGGATTGTCAAAACGTTCAACACCCAGAATAGATTCCCTGATATTCACACGCTGTTATTTTGTAGACTCATAAATTCAGATCCTAAACCATCGTCGTCCAGCTTGAAGTCGGAATCAGACGACTTTGAAATAAAGACTGAAGATAAAATCAAGCAAGAGGAGCTTATTTTGGATGACACTTCATCTAGGTAAGTGTCTCAATTTTCTTTTTACTATAAACAACAAGTGAAATTAAAGAAAGAAAAATAAGAAAAAAGTTTTTGCTTCGGCCGGGACTCGAACTCGGGATCTAACAGGGTCCGGGCTATTTTTTGCATACTTCTTCAACGTCCTGTAGCTGCGTCCTTCTATGGTTGTGGTTGAATCTTTTGGTAGTTGCTTGTACCCAAGTAACATTTCTTTATTTATAGCAGAAGCTAAAAGGTTGCCAGCGCCTTTCCTTAAAACCATTAGTTTCAATGTTTGGTCGCTAGCACGTTCCCATTACCCTTATATACCCCTTAGACCTCCTAAATGGGACTCCCCAATTGGTGGTGGCAACCTATGTATTAAACTTACTATAAAACCATAAGAAATAAACTCAAGCTTCGCCCTCTAGCGGTTCCACCAGTATAGAACCTTTTAGAGCCTAAAGCTTATGCCAGGTTCTAAAAGCAACTCAGAAACGTCTTATTATAAAACTAGATTTGGTAATTTGGTATCCTGGCGATTCTGTTGAATACCATAATACATTTAGAGTAAAGAAGTTTTCCTATAAAAGGTATGGCGATATTTTAGATTCACAATGGCTATATAAAATAATTTAGGTCACAAAATTGCCAAAAATGTCAGAGTCCCAAAATTGTTTTATCATATAAAAATATACCGAGTTTGTCGTTTTGTTGATGATCAAATTGCCTGCCAGATTTATTTTTCTGATAAAATCGTATCTGAAAAGCTCTCAAAACAAGCGCGCCAGCTCAAAAATGCTTTTTAATAGTTTTTTGATAACAAAATAACAATAATTTAAAATAAAAATAAAATAATTTACACTATTCACCATTAAAAAAGTCTGTTTTTTTTACATAAATCAAAATTAAAGTAAAATTATTGTTAAAAAACACTGCTAAAACGACTAGATAAATATTTTCTCTTTACAATATTTTTTAAATAAATTTATATACGCCATTATGGTTTTATAGTGGTCACTTGGTTTTATTTGTTACTGTATCGCAACAAGGATTTTTGAGTGCCCTTATGAAACCAACAAAAAAGAACAAAGTAAACATAGTCAACATAACCTCACTTAATTTTTTTGTATTTGTTTTTTAAAGTGTTTAAAAGCGTATAATTCAACACTTTTAAATGTTTTTTATCGTGCAATTTCGACACAATCGAGAGGACCAGTGCAATGATATTCGTTGTGCCTGCAGGTTGAAGAGCAACCTCTTATATTGGCCGTCTAAACAGGCCTTATCTAGGCCTGGGTGTCCTACCCAGGAGGACGGAAACTCAACAATTATTAATTATTGGGCTTTAAATAATCAATCTTGCAATAGGTAGGTACCAATCTGTACCTAGGTATATCTATTATTTTTACCAGAAATACCTAAAAAAAATAAAACACGAAAGTATTTACTTACTTCTGTTAGAACTCTTAAGGAAACAAGGTTTTATATGGCCGCCTATTTAAATAATATTTAATATACAGCTATGGGTAACTATAAATACAAAAGAATTAAGTTTACCTTTAAGCCTTCCTATAAAACCTTTTCAAAATGCATAAAAGTAATGGCAAAAACCAAAAGTCTAAAGTTTATATTTACCACTCTTAAAAACCTTAAGGAAACTAGGTTCTATATGGCCGCCTATCTAATCATATTTACTTTTAAACTACTGGTAATTATAAAAACAAAAGGATATAAGGTAACCTTTTAGCTCTATTATAAAACACTTTTGTGATGACCTAAAATAATGAAAAAAACTAAATAACCAAAGTTTATATTTATTTCTTTTTAAAAACTTTAGGTAAAATCCATCTTTATAAATTAGAAATCAATAAAACCAAAAGTATCTAAAAGGAATATCAGTTTTATTATACTCCCTTTATAAATCACTTTTTGGTTGTATAACACTTCTTTAGGTAATTGGCAATATAAATTACCTTTATGTAGCCAAATTGATCCTAAAACCCATAACAGCACCCTCTAAATAACCTAGGAATCAAATTAATAAAACCTTGAGTGGTAATAATGTTACTTGGGTAGTCTCCTTTCTTCAGAACTTCGTCGACGGGCGGGCGGGCTGTCACACCTGACTGCACACCAAGTACTATAACTGACCGAAACGTCGTGTTTAAAATAAATAAAGACAATGGAAGTCCAAAATTTTATTTCTACTCAATCATTTTCTACGAGTTTCATGTTTTATGATGTTTTTTTTTACTCACTTCAATCTTACGTTATGTGTATATTCGGTTCATATTCATGTGTCTGCATGTGTGTGTTTCTTAGTATTTATTTTTATCAACAATATTATTATTAATATTGTTATTTGTTGAAATTCTTGTTCCCATTCTGTAAATGGAGCTCTCTGTTGAGTGAATAAATAAATAAATAAATATTTATGAAATACTCCGTCAAAAAAACTGTCATTAGCACTTATAGATTTTGACCAAAATCTAATCAGTTCGTTACTGTGTCGAACAGTATTTTACCTAAAACTTTCATGAAAATCGGTTCAGCGGTTTAGGAGCTATCTTGTTACGGACAGACATACACACATAGACGTCACGGCGATATTGCTAAAATAAGTCAAAATACACCCAAATCACACATTTTCGGCGTTATTGCTAACCCGCGATTTTTACGTGAGTGCAGCGATTCAATTGATTCTTTTTTACTTTTCAGTTTAAATGAAGACTCTTTAAATATCTCTCAGGGCATCGTTGATCAGCCTGACAATAAAACAACAGGAGCACCTAAGGAGCGGGCTGAACGAATCACGACGAAACGTAAATTAAAGAAGAAAAAAGTCACTCTTCCGTATAAATGTAAAGAGTGTAATTTTAAAACGAACTACAGAAGTAACTTCCACAAGCACGCGATAAATCATAAAGACAAAAACGAAATTAAGTGGTTTTATTGTGCTAGTTGCGATTATAAAGCTAAAATAAGATCTTATTTAATATCACACATCAAGCTTAAACATAAAGACGTAAACAAGATTGAGTGGCATCGTTGTGATCACTGCGATTACAAAGCTAAGCTTAAATCTATGCTCACAGCACACTTGCTTATACATAAAAAGAAAAGTGCGGAAACTGAAGTTGATGGCTTTCAATGTAAAGACTGCAATTATAAAACCAAACTAAAGAGTGATTTAAAAAAGCACGCGCAAGTCCACAAAGACAAAAGTGATGTGTTTCAATGTAATGAGTGCGAATTTAAGACGAATTACAAGCATAGTATGAGAAAGCATACCCTAATTCATAAAGACGTAAAAAAAATTGAGTGGTTTCCATGTCAGGATTGCGAATATAAAGCTAAACAAAGAATTCATTTAATAAATCATATCATTCGGAAACATAATAAAGTTAGTGACGATGAGTGGTTTAAAGGTAAAGGTACTCAAACAAAAGCCAAAGAGGATGATAAAAACACAAAGAAAAGAAAAAGTCCACAATATAAAAGCATGCTAGTTCCAATAAAAAGAGCTTAAGCATTAACTAAATATTATCCATTTTGGTTCTACACCAAGGTTAAGGATGAACTATCCACTTCAAAGTATCGATACAGACAAATCAGGTAAACAAACCGAACCTTCCCACACAACACGCGTGCTTATACATTCAAAGAAAAGTGACGTTGAACGTTTTAAAGAGTGATTTAAGAAAGCATACACTAATGAATTAAGACAAAGACAATTTGTTTTAATGTAATGCATGTAAATTTAAGACTAATTACAAGAATAGTTTGAAAAAGCCTCAGAAAAAGTATACTATAATCCATAAAGATGTAAAAGATATTAAGTTGTTTCAATATCCGCATTGCAAAACAAAAAATTAATTCAACAATCATATCATTTGAAAAAATTATAAAGTTAGTGAAGCAGAATGGTTTAAAACTGCTCATACAAAAGACTTTAAAAGCATGAATAAAAGAAAGTTTCCAATATAAAAGCATTCTAGTTTCATTACGAAGAACTTAAGTTTATGTATAAAACAAGAAGCGAATTTAAAGTTTTTCAATGTAAAGAGTGCAATTAATACTAAAATTTTCTGTAATATCACGTTTAAACAAAGACGTAAACAAGATTGAGTGACATCGTTGTGATCACTGCGATTACAAAGCTAAGCTTAAACCTACGCTCACAGCACACTTGCTTATACATAAAAAGAAAAGTGAGGAAACTGAAGTTGATGGCTTTCAATGTAAAGGCTGCAATTATAAAACCAAACTAAAGAGTGATTTAAGAAAGCACGCGCAAGTCCACAAAGACAAAAATGATGTATTTCAATGTAATGAGTGCGAATTTAAGACGAATTACAAGTATAGTATGAGAAAGCATACCCTAATTCATAAAGACGTAAAAAAAATTAAGTGGTTTCCATGTCAGGATTGCGAATATAAAGCTAAACAAAGAATTCATTTAATAAATCATATCATTCGGAAACATAATAAAGTTAGTGACGATGAGTGGTTTAAAGGTAAAGGTACTCAAACAAAAGACAAAGAGGATGATAAAAACACCAAGAAAAGAAAAAGTCCACAATATAAAAGCATGCTAGTTCCAATAAAAAGAGCTTAAGCATTAACTAAATATTATCCATTTTGGTTCTACACCAAGGTTAAGGATGAACTATCCACTTCAAAGTATCGATACAGACAAATCAGGTAAACAAACCGAACCTTCCCACACAACACGCGTGCTTATACATTCAAAGAAAAGTGACGTTGAACGTTTTAAAGAGTGATTTAAGAAAGCATACACTAATCCATTAAGACAAAGACAATTTGTTTTAATGGAATGCGTGTAAATTTAAGACTAATTACAAGAATAGTTTGAAAAAGCCTCAGAAAAAGTATACCATAATCCATAAAGATGTAAAAGATATTAAGTGGTTTCAATATCCGCATTGCAAAACAAAAAAGGAATTCAACAATCATATCATTTGAAAAAATTATAAAGTTAGTGAAGAAGAATGGTTTAAAACTGCTCTAAAAGCATGAATAAAAGAAAGTTTCCAAGATAAAAGCATTCTAGTTTCAATACGAAGAACTTAAGTTTATGTATAAAACAAGAAGTGAATTTAAAGTTTTTCAATGTAAAGAGTGCAATTAATACTAAAATTTTCTGTAATATCACGTTTAAACAAAGACGTAAACAAGATTGAGTGACGTCGTTGTGATCACTGCGATTACAAAGTTATGCTTAAACCTACGCTCACAGCACACTTGCTTGTACATAAACAGAAAAGTAAGGATAGTGAAGTTGATAGCTTTTAATGTAAAGACTACAATTATGATACCAAACTAAAGAGTGCTTTGAGAAAGCACGCGCAAGTGCACAAAGACAAAAGTGATGCATGTCAATGTAATGAGTGCGAATTTATGACTAATTACAAGTACAGTATGAGAAAGCATACCCTAATTCATAAAGACGAAAAAAAAATTGAATGGTTTCCATGTCAGGATTGCGAATATAAAGCTAAACAAAGAATTCATTTAATAAATCATATCATTCCGAAACATAATAAAGTTAGTGACGATGAGTGGTTTAAAGGTAAAGGTACTCAAACCAAAGACAAAGAGGATGATAAAAACACCAAGAAAAGTCCACAATATAAAAGCTTTCTAGTTCCAATAAGAAGAGCTTAAGCATTAACTAAATATTATCCATTTTGGCTCTACAACCAAGGTTAAGGATAAACTATCCACTTCAAAGTATCGATACAGACAAATCAGGTAAACAAACCGAACCTTCCCACACAACACGCGTGCTTATACATTCAAAGAAAAGTGACGTTGAACGTTTTAAAGAGTGATTTAAGAAAGCATACACTAATCCATGAAGACAAAGACAATTTGTTTTAATATAATGCGTGTAAATTTAAGACACATTACAAGAATAGTTTGAAAAAGCCTCAGAAAAAGTATACCATAATCCATAAAGATGTAAAAGATATTAAGTGGTTTCAATATCCGCACTGCAAAACAAAAAATGAATTCAACAATCATATCATTTGAAAAAATTATAAAGTTAGTGAAGAAGAATGGTTTAATACTGCTCATACAAAAGACTCTAAAAGCATGAATAAAAGAAAGTTTCCAATATAAAAGCATTCTAGTTTCAATACGAAGAACTTAAGTTTATATATAAAACAAGAAGCGAATTTAAAGTTTTTCAATGTAAAGAGTGCAATTAATACTAAAATTTTCTGTAATATCACGTTTAAACAAAGACGTAAACAAGATTGAGTGGCATCGTTGTGATCACTGCGATTACAAAGCTAAGCTTAAATCTATGCTCACAGCACACTTGCTTATACATAAAAAGAAAAGTGAGGAAACCGAAGTTGATGGTTTTCAATGTAAAGGCTGCAATTATAAGACCAAACTAAAGAGTGATTTAAAAAAGCACGCGCAAGTCCACAAAGACAAAAATCATGTATTTCAATGTAATGAGTGCGAATTTAAGACGAATTACAAGCATAGTATGAGAAAGCATACCCTAATTCATAAAGACGTAAAAAAATTGAGTGGTTTCCATGTCAGGATTGCGAATATAAAGTTAAACAAAGAATTCATTTAATAAATCATATCATTCGGAAACATAATAAAGTTAATGACGAAGAGTGGTTTAAAGGTAAAGGTACTTAAACAAAAGACAAAGATGATGATAAAAACACAAAGAAAAGAAAAAGTCCACAATATAAAAGCATGCTAGTTCCAATAAAAAGAGCTTAAGCATTAACTAAATATCATCCATTTTGGCTCTACAACCCAGGTTAGGGATGAGCTATCCATCCATTAATACGAAGAACTTAATACAGTCGAACCTCTATAACTCGAACCTGAAGGGACAACCAAAACAGTTCGAGTTATGGAGAGTTCGAATTATAGAAACTCGAGTTACATAGGTTAAAATACATGTAATAAGTGCAGGGACCGCTTAAAAGGTTCGAGTTATAGAGGGGTTCGAGTTATAGAGGGGTTCGAGTTATAGAGGTTCGAGTTAGAGAGGTTCGACTGTAGTTGAGTATAGCGAATAGCTAAGAAGGAAACAGATTCTGGTAGAGAGCTGAACCCGACCTACACATTAATATTATTATCAGACAACTGGGCCTGATTAGTGTGTAAGTATATGTGTACTCATTATTTAGTAAAGCCTTAAACTCTATTATGAGCCTTTCTTTATTTGTGCGTTACACGTACACGAATAGTCACGACAACACCCCACATGACTTATGATCAAATGTCAAGTGTAAACTTACTGCGCATGCCCCGTAGCCGGCATTAAATTTTTAATTAACCAACGTTTTGTTCATAACAGAAAAGAGCTAGCTTTAAACAATTATAATTGGATTTATTTCCTAAAATATGGGATTGCATTTATTTAGTCAAAAAATAGCTTTTTAAGTCACAAAATATAATAAGATAAATAACCAGAAAAGTGGTCTCTTCCCTATTTGCAAAATTAAGGGAGTTCTTTTATTTGCTTTCGATTTTCTTATTCTTATTTTTTACGAATCAAAATGTTACCACTCAATTTTGGGAGTGGTGCTTTTCTGGAGCAAGAAACTTGAGTTTTTCGATGAGCTTAATGTGGTTAAGGTCTTTTAGAAAACAATTATTTTTGGTCACGTGGTTCAATTTTTGGTTTAAGCGTATCTCCTTAGTCAGTGGTCCAATTTTTATTTATTAAATCTTGTTTTACTTCTTAAACATTTTTAGCTAAATCAAGTAGTTTTTCAAACGTGAAATTTCGTACCCGTGAATTTAAAAATCAAACAAGTTTCATGGCTAATCGGGCAAAAAGGAGTTTTTTGTTTCCCTTATATTTTTCCGTGGGTGAAAGCTTAACCTCACGGGAGTCCAAGATCTAATGGACACCTAATAAGTGTTGACAGTTAACCGTTTCGTCCTTATGGGACTCCTCAGAACACTGCTGGTCAAGTGACAAATCTTGCGAAGTTAATCAGACGGTTTTGTCTCTAATTAAATGTAATTAGTGAGCGAACTATAGCAAGAGGCGCCATCTACCGAGATACGAGAGAAACAAAAAACCAAAAGCAGGGAAAAACACTGCTATACAATATCGATCAATGAAAAGATCGAATGCAAATAAAAGAAAACAACTATAGTCCGTGACCTACGACAGCACTTTGTCTTTTCAGGCCGGATCAACGCATTTTGCATTTTTGTTATGTACCTTTTGCGAGAGGAAAAATTCATCATCCTGGTGTATGTGTATGTCAAAAACTACTTGATTTGACAAGAAACGTATAAATACAAAATTTGTTTGCCTTTAAAAAAGGAATAAAATGAGATCGGAAATCGGACCACTAACTAGTACGCTTAAACCAGAAAAATTTTGCGGCCATTTTTAAAGATATCGGCGAAACGACTATGATCTGGACCACGTGATCAAACTTTTTTATACTGCTATGGGTGCTTAACAAAGCTACGTAACAAAACTGAGCACACATATTAGTGCATAAGTGGCAAATCGTTCGCCCCATACTAACATATGCAAAACGCAAATGGGAAGGCTACAAAGCTTCCAAAACAGAGTGGTAAGACAAATAGCGGGAGCCTCCTGGTTTGTGCGTAACGTACAAATTAAGAGGGTACTCAACATTGGGGATATTTCAGCACCGATCCAGGAGCAGAAGGATGGTTTCATGAGACGGGTCGAGGGGCATCAAAACCCCGCGTTTCTGTACCGGCCCGGAGACAGGCCAGGGACCTACAAATGATAATCAATAATTCTAGAGAACTGGAAATGCCAAAAGGCACCTTCACAAATTTTAATCTGTTTAAGCTTTAGGCATACGGACAAGAGCTCCATCTGCTTTACGTAGATTTGCAGAAGGCATATGATAGTATACCACTAAATCTACTTTGGAAAGCGTTGGAAAAGACAAACATAAGCGTACAACTAATTAAGGCCATCAAAGAGTTATACCGCAATAGTAAGGCAAAAGTTAAAATAAAAGCAAAACTAACCAAAGGCTTTCAAGTAAATAAAGGTCTTAACCAAGGTTGCTGTATCTCGCCTACGCTCTTCAAGATATATTTGGAACAGGTCCTTAAAGTCTGGAAGAGAAAATACCAAAACATGGGAATTCCGTTGAATGAAACCACCTTATATACTTTATGTTTCGCCGATGATCAGATAGTGGTGGCTCAGGATTATGACGACCTCGAATATATGACACGAAAACTAATAGAAGAGTACAATAAGTGGGGACTAGAGGTTAATATCAATAAGACAGAGTATATGTGTATTGGTGGAACGAAACAGGATCTAATCTTAAATACTGGGCAGCGAATTCAGTCCTGTGATGAGTATAAATACTTGGGTCTAAAAATTACAGCTGACAGAACACTAGACAAAGCTATAAAAGATAGAAACGTACAAGGAAGAAAAGCAATAACTTTATTAAATGGAATTTGGGACCAAAGTATATCAAAACATAACAAAAAGCTTATATATAACACCATTGTAAAAGGTATTATTACATACGGCTCAGAAGTATGGCCAATCAAAGATAGAACAGAAAAAATGCTTTCCGCTACGGAGATGGACTATTGGAGAAGAGCAGCAGGGAAATCAAAAAGAGAAAGAGTTACCAATCAAAGAATAAGAGAAATTATGACAGTGGGTGAACGTACTCTAGTGGATGATATAAGAACAAAACAACTGGTGTGGCACGGACATGTACAAAGAATGGATGATGGAAGACTACCTAAACAAATATTACAATGGAAACCAACTGGCCGAAGAAAACGAGGAAGGCCGAGGAGAAGCTGGAGAGAAGGAATAGATAGTGAAATAAGAATAAGAGGCCTAGATGATGAATTATGGGCAAACAGAAACGAGTGGAGATTGGGTATCGGAAGACGTAGAACGTCCCCAACCTTATTTTAGAAATAGTAACCAAAAATATTGATATTTTATCAAGTCTGTTCTGTATTCTTTTGATTTTACTTGGTTACGTGGGTGATACATAACGACAGATTGGTAGTTCAGCTTGATAGGGACACATTAGTAATTCTGTAACTCGATTTATTTCAAAATAAAACTCGTTAAAATAATAATTAAAGTCTTGATATATTATTTAAAGTCTAGAATAAACATTAGTAAAGACCTAAACAAAAGATAGAACATAAATAAAACAGTCACCATCACGTTTGAAGTAAGTTGTAGAAATACTAGGTATTGACCCAATAGACTTTTTTCTTATTTTTTTTTTGAATTTTTAAATTTGTTTAATGCATTCAGTTTTACATTTTAATATGATTCGATTTAGATTTGGATGCTATCTATTAATTTTGGGAAAACTGTGAAACTGACGGATTTTTTTTCAGCTTTTTACGAATAATTAATAGAAGGGGCTATTATTTTTAAAATAAAAACTATGTATTTATAGTTTTAAGTGCTTAAGATAAAAAAAACCTAACTCAACCAATTTAAATTTGGACGATTACAAATATTATGCAAAAATGCGGAGATAATGCCAAAATATTAAAATATAGAAAACAATATGCGTAACTGGTGTGATTTTCAAATACCAAATTGCAAATAATGCAAGGATCTAAACCAATAAAAAACAAGTGAAATTAAAGAAAGAAGAATTATAAAAAAGTTTTTCTTCGCCGAAAAATTATAAAAAGAATCAGTTGAATTGGCTTGGTCGAGTTAGTACCCTGAGGATTTCTCGTTCTTGTATTGAGACACCACACACATGCATAGGTAGAAGTTTTCCGAAAATTTATGTATGATTTTTGGTGGCTTAATGAAAGAGCGTTTGAGTACAGAGTAAGAGATCCGGATTTGAATCCCGGCCGAAGAAAAACTTTTTTATAATTCTTTTTTCTTTAATTGCATTTGTTGTTTGGGGTATGATTTTGTTATCATCGTTTGACTTAGTTAATTTATTATTTGTTTTAGTGCGATCTTTTATGTCACATTAAACGCATTTTCAAATTGTTCTTTCTTTAGGCCTCGTAATCACACTCGTTGCATTTAAACCAATTGCATGCCGCAGCAAATGCCCCTGCAAAATAAACTTCTGGTTGTTTTTGAAATCACACTGGTTGCATATAAATTAATCGATTTCGTCTGCCCCTTTATGCAGCAGCAAATGTCTTTTCAAACTGGCCTTCTTTATAGCCTTGAAATCACAGTGGTTGCATTTAAACCAATCGATTTCATCTCCTTCTTTGTGTCGGAGCACATGCACTTTCATAGTAGACTTATATTTTGTCTTAAAATCACACTGATTGCATTTAAACCAATCGATTTCATCTTCCCTCTTATGCACCCGTAAATGCCTATTCAAGCTGTAGATGTGTTTGCTCTTGAAATCACACTGATTGCATTTAAACCATCTAATTTGATCTTCACTTTGGTGCTGTAGCAAATGTTTTTTCAAATAGCTATTCTGAGTTCCTTTATAATCACACAGGTTGCATTTAAACCAACTGATTTCATCTGCTTCTGTGTGTCGAAGCAAATGCGTCTTTATAACAGACTTCCATTTTGTCTTAAAACCACACTGATTGCAGTTAAACCAATTGATTTCATCTTCCCCATTATGCACCAGCAAATGCGATTTTAAATTGGAGCTGCATTTGCCTTTGTAATCACACTGATTGCATTTAAACAAATTGATTTCATCTGCTCTTTTGTGTTGGAGTAAATGATTTTTTATAGAATTCCTCCATTTTGTCTTAAAATCACACTGATTGCATTTAAACCAATCGATTTCATCTTCCCCACTATGCAGCAGCAAATGCGATTTCAATTTGGAGCTCCGTTTGGCTTTATAATCACACTGATTGCATTTAAACCAACTGATTTTATCTGCACTTTGGTGATGCAGTAAATGTTTTTTCAAATTGCTCTTGTTCATATTTTTATAATCACACTGGTTGCATTTAAACCAACTGTTTTCATCTGCTTCTGTGTGTCGGAGCACATGCGTTTTTATAGCAGACCTCCATTTTGTCTTGAAATTACACTGATTGCATTTAAACGAATCGATTTCATCTTCCCTATGCAGCAGCAAATGCTTTTTCAAATTGCGCTTTTGTATAGCTTTATAATCACACTGGTTGCATTTAAACCAACTGATTTCATCTGCTCCTTTGTGTTGGAGCAAATGACATTTCAAAGCAGACTTCCATTTTGTCTTATGCTCACACTGGTTGCATTTAAACCAACTGATTTCATTTGCACTTTGATGCTTTAGAATATGGTTTTTGAAATTTGTTTTGTGATTGGTCTTGTAATTACAGTGATGGCATTTAAACCGGCTCATTTCTTTTACATATTCATTTTGGTTGTATGAAACATTTGGCGCTTGAGATCTGAAAGTAATAAAAATAATGATTTGAAATGACCACCAAATTGGGACATTTTTGGTTTAAGCGTATCTCTTTAGTGAGTGGTCCAATTTTTATTTATTAAATCTTGCTTTACTCCTTAAATATTTTTTGCTAAATCATGTAGTTTTTGAGATACACCAAGATCATGAATATTTCTGCTCGCAAAAGGATTAAAATAATACCCATGCTCTTTTTATTGTAGTTACAATATAATTCAAATTTCGTTTCTTTTTTGTTACCTAAAAGACTTTAGGCCGTTCATAGAAGAGGATCTCGAACGGTGACCTTTGCAGCTACTATTAGTAAGAGAGCTAGGAAGTTTATTATAAAGCCTATCATCGCTTAATTCATGTAATGCGCTATTCTGTGATATAGTGATATACTTGTTAGTATTTGTTGTTCACTATATTTTAAAGAAGTGTCATCTGTCACACTGTCAAATTTCACATGTCATATGTCAACTGCCATATAATTGGGGTACACCATTAATTCGTGCATATACCGCGCTGTGTTGCTGTATTCTGTGTGTCAGTTGTTATTGATATTTAGTCTATGTCACGTGTGCAGTAACATGTGCTCTCAGTTCTATTGTAAGTCATGGCCGTAGAACAGAGATATCCTTAAAAAACAAGTCTAGCAATTTGTTGGTTTATCTTAAATATGGCGGTCAAACGACCATGATTTGGACCACGTGAGAAATTATATTTTATAATACTATAAGCGTGTTATAAAGCCCCGCAACAAAACTGAGAGGACATATTACTGCACACGTATTGTTCGGTAATTAATGGATAACAGGCTTTACAATAAACTACTTAGCTCCCTTACTGTAGTAGCTAAGTAGCTACAAGGTACACTGTTCAGAAGTAGATTTCGTATGCCACGCAACGTCTATTTAATTTTCCGTCAAGGTTTTGCTTTTATGCAGAAAACACGATAAACATTTTTTGTAACATAATTTAAAAAATTGTTTCTCAGACCCATACCACTATAGCTATGTAGCTAATTTTAACAATTTATTTATAAAGAACGTTATGACGTAAAGTATTGCCGTATCGTTTACAATTTGAAAAAAAAAATTATACCAAAAACCTCGAATTTTGCAAAATTGTACATTGTTGCTGGACAGCTACCTATTAAATCTAGGAAGCTAAGCGATATATCAAAAGAAGCGGACTGAATTGATCATTTTTGCTAGGATGCCCGTTTCGCGGCAAAATCACTTTTTTATATTTTCGCGAACATTTTTAGGAACCACCTCTTTTAGGACAGCCTGTAAGGGTACCGTCCACCGAAATTCAAAAATATTTTTTATATAAAATAAGAAACTAAATTTAAATAACATTGTAACTCCAATAAAATGAGTATGTGTATTATTTTAATCCTTTTGCGAGCGGAAATAATATAATAAATAAAATATTCATCATCTTGGTATATCTCAAAAACTACTTGATTTAACAAGAAACGTATAAATACAAAATTTGTTTGCCTTTAAAAAGGAGACCGGAAATCGGACCACTAAATACGCAGATACGCTTAAACCAGAAATCTGACAATTTGGCGGTCATTTTTAAAAATGTCGGCCAAACGCCCATGATCTGGACTATGTGATCAAACTTTTTTTATAATGCTATGGGTGCTTAACAAAGCTACGTAACAAAACTGAACACACATATTATGGCATACGTGGCAAGTCGTTCGCCCCATACTAACATATGCAAAACGCAAATGGGAAGGCTACAAAGCTTCCAACACAGAGTCGTAAGATCCCCCTGGTTTGTGCATAACGTACAAATTAAGAGGGAACTCAACATTGAGGATATCTTAAAAACGATCCAGGAGCAGAAGGATCGTTTCATAAGACTCGGAGACAGGCCAGGTACCTCTGAAAGGCCCCTGGATGTCTAACAAAGTTGCGCCAGAAGGGCGCCAAATTAAGATATTAAAGCTCAGGTAAATCCACATGGAAAAGTACAGACTAGAAATGAAAGAGGTACATACCTATCATGCACAAGCATTATATCTAAGTATACGTGACATTAGCTAGCGCCTACACTACTGTAGTTCTGAATGAAACACGTGGAAAGTGTCTTTCGCCTATAACTTGGCGTGCAGCGAAGTGTCGCGTTCCCCATCTGTTAGGTAAATAGTTAAGTATGCGAATTTCTATTCGCGACGTATGTTGGGACATATTGTTCTGATTTTGTCGCTTGCCACTAGGTGTTCTATGCGATTTTTAGTTAATATGACTTAGCAGGTTTTATGGCATTTACAGCTATAATGTTGTCAAAATCAGGTTTTATGTTATTTTGTGAAATAACATGCCCAAGAATGTTTACTTCTTTTAACTTACTGTACTGTATTTTTTAAAATTAAATTTAATGTTATTTTGTTGTGCTCTAGTAAATACTTTTTATTACAAGCTTTTATTTAGCTTCAGATGTTCTGTCTAACTAACTATCAAATCTTGTGAAGCGTTTTTGACACACATCCCGTTATCCGATTTGGATGAAATTTGGATACATATAGTGATCCGATGACAATAGAATATTAAGAAAAAATATCCTCCCATCCCTACCCTCACCCCCTTTCATAGAAAAATGAGTTTTTGACACACTTCCCATTATCCGATTTGGATGAAATTTGGTATTCACATAGTGGTCCGATGACAATACAACATTTAAAAAAAAATATCCTCCCACCCTTACCCCCACCCCCTTCCATAAAAAATGCGTTTTTGACACCCTTCCCATTATCCGATTTGGATGAAATTTGGTATACATATAGTGGTCCGATGACAATAAAACATTGAAAAAAAATCCTACCACTCCTACCCCCACCCCCATCTATAGAAAATGCGTTTTTGACAGACTTCCCATTATCCGATTTGGATGAAATTTGGTATACATATAGTGGTCCAATGACAATACAACAATAATGAAAAAATGTCCTCCCACCCCTACCCCCTCCCCCTTCCATAAAAAATGCGTTTTTGACACACTTCACTTCAAATTACTTTTATAAAATTTGGTATATGCATAAAGGTCCGATGGCAATACAGCCTAAACAAAAAATATATTTCTACCTCTACCCCCACCCTCTCCTTCCCCCAATAGAAAAATGAGTTTCCAAACAAAACAACGATCAGCGATTTCATTATAATCTAGAATAAACTTTTCTGTTCTGTTATTGAACAAATATTTTCATTTACTAGAGTAGATAGCTGAGACTAAAAAGTAGAAAATAAATTGGTAAAAAAAATGTTAAGTCACAAGCTTTTATAAAATGCACTAAAAATTAAAAAATAATTTTCTAACATTCTAATATCATCATAATAATAAAAGCGATGGCCGCAAATCAAAGCATAAGTTAATCTAAATTTGTGATCTAAACACTTAAAGAATATTCAACATAGCAGGTCATCAAAGATATGTTTGATGTGCCGCAATGTTATGCCATTGCCATACCCATGTCAGAGAAATTCTGGGGTATCTTGGGTCGGGTTGGGTGGGTTTGGTACCTCTGCATTTTTCTGCTAGATTGATTCTTGCAAATAGTGATATTTAATTGATACGGATATCTTATCGTACTAACATCGTGAAAATTTCCATCAGTCGGCCATCGCTTTTATTATTATGATAATATTAGAATGTTAGAAAATGATTTTTTAATTTTTAGTGCATTTTATAAATGCTTGTGACTTAAAACAAATTTTTACCAATTTATTTTAAAATTAGGTCATGAGATATTTCATCTTTAGAAAATAAAATTAAATCGTCAAAATATATTTGAACACCCTGTGTTTCCCCCAAAATTTCAAACATCTTTCGCTGGAATAATTCTGGAGCACTGGAAATGCCAAACGGCACCTTCAAAAATTTTAATCTGTTATAAAAGTTATTTTAGTTTTGAAAATGTCAGGTCTTTGTTTTTGATAAATAATTTTAACTCTGTATAAAAGCTTTAGTAACCTTATGTTAGAAATAATAACCAAAAATATTGATATTTTATCAAGTCTGTTTTGTATTCTTTTGATTTTATTTACTTGGTTACGTGGGTGATACATAACGACAGTTAGATAGTCCACCTTGATAGGGACACATTAGTAATTTTGTAACTCGATTTATTTTAAAATAAAACTCGTTAAAATAATAATTAGTCTTAATATATTATTTAAAGCCTAGAATAAACATTAATAAAGATCTAAACAAAAGATAGAACATAAATAAATTAGTCATCATCACGTTTGAACTAAGTTGTAGATATACTAGGAATTGACCCAATAGGATAAAAGTCCCAATATAAATAACAACTTTTTTATCTATTTCTTTTTGAATTTATAAATTTGTTCAATGCATTCAGTTTTACATTTTAATAAGATTAAAAAATCTATTAATTTTGGGAAAATTGTGAAACTGACGGATTTTTTTTCAGCTTTTTACGAATAATTAATAAAAAGGGCCTACTTAAATAGGCTATTATGTTTTTAAATGAAAACTATGTATTGTAACTGCTTAAGATAACAAAACCTAATGTAACACAACCAATTTGCATTTGGACGATTACAAATATTATGTAAAAATGCAGAGAGAATGCCAAAATATTAAAATATAGAAAACATTGTGCGTAACGGGTGTGATTTTGTTATCATAATTTTTTTGACTTAGTTGATTTATCCTTTGTTTTAGTCCGATCTTTTATGTCACATTAAACGTATTTTCAAATTGTCCTTTCGTTTGGATTTGAAATTACACGGGTTGCATATGAATTAATCGATTTCGTCTGCCCCTTTATGCAGCAGCAAATGCCTTTTCAAACTGGCCTTCTTTATAGCCTTGAAATCACAGTGGTTGCATTTAAACCAATCGATTTCATCTCCTTTGTGTCGGAGCACATGCACTTTCATAGTAGACTTATATTTTGTCTTAAAATCACACTGATTGCATTTAAACCAATCGATTTCATCTTCCCTCTTATGCACCCGTAAATGCCTATTCAAGCTGTAGATGTGTTTGCCCTTGTAATCACACTGATTGCATTTAAACCATCTAATTTGATCTTCACTTTGGTGCTGTAGCAAATGTTTTTTCAAATAGCTATTCTGAGTACCTTTATAATCACACAGGTTGCATTTAAACCAACTGATTTCATCTGCTTCTGTGTGTCGAAGCAAATGCGTCTTTATAACAGACTTCCATTTTGTCTTAAAACCACACTGATTGCATTTAAACCAATTGATTTCATCTTCCCCATTATGCACCAGCAAATGCGATTTTAAATTGGAGCTGCATTTGCCTTTGTAATCACACTGATTGCATTTAAACAAATTGATTTCATCTGCTCTTTTGTGTTGGAGTAAATGATTTTTTATAGAATTCCTCCATTTTGTCTTAAAATCACACTGATTGCATTTAAACCAATCGATTTCATCTTCCCCACTATGCAGCAGCAAATGCGACTTCAATTTGGAGCTCCGTTTGGCTTTATAATCACACTGATTGCATTTAAACCAACTGATTTTATCTGCACTTTGGTGATGCAGTAAATGTTTTTTCAAATTGCTCTTGTTCATATTTTTATAATCACACTGGTTGCATTTAAACCAACTGTTTTCATCTGCTTCTGTGTGTCGGAGCACATGCGTTTTTATAGCAGACCTCCATTTTGTCTTGAAATTACACTGATTGCATTTAAACGAATCGATTTCATCTTCCCTATGCAGCAGCAAATGCTTTTTCAAATTGCGCTTTTGTATAGCTTTATAATCACACTGGTTGCATTTAAACCAACTGATTTCATCTGCTCCTTTGTGTTGGAGCAAATGACATTTCAAAGCAGACTTCCATTTTGTCTTATGCTCACACTGGTTGCATTTAAACCAACTGATTTCATTTGCACTTTGATGCTTCAGAATATGGTTTTTGAAATTTGTTTTGTGATTGGTCTTGTAATTACAGTGATGACATTTAAACCGGCTCATTTCTTTTACATATTCATTTTGGTTGTGTGAAACATTTGGCGCTTGAGATCTGAAAGTAATAAAAATAATGATTTGAAATGACCACCAAATTGGGACATTTTTGGTTTAAGCGTATCTCTTTAGTGAGTGGTCCAATTTTTATTTATTAAATCTTGCTTTACTCCTTAAACATTTTTTGCTAAATCATGTAGTTTTTGAGATACACCAAGATCATGAATATTTCTGCTCGCAAAAGGATTAAAATAATACCCATGCTCTTTTTATTGTAGTTACAATATAATTCAAATTTCGTTTCTTTTTTGTTACCTAAAAGACTTTAGGCCGATCATAGAAGAGGATCTCGAACGGTGACCTTTGCAGGATTAGTAAGAGAGCTAGGAAGTTTATTATAAAGCCTATCATCGCTTAATTCATGTAATGCGCTATTCTGTGATATAGTGATATACTTGTTAGTATTTGTTGTTCACTATATTTTAAAGAAGTGTCATCTGTCACACGTTGGATGTCAAAACTGTCAAATTTCACATATAATTGGGGTACACCATTAATTCGTGCATATACCGCGCTGTGTTGCTGTATTCTGTGTGTCAGTTGTTATTGATATTTAGTATATGTCACGTGTGCAGTAACATGTGCTCTCAGTTCTATTGTAAGTCATGGCCGTAGAACAGAGACATCCTTAAAAAACAAGTCTAGCAATTTGTTGGTTTATCTTAAATATGGCGGTCAAACGACCATGATTTGGACCACGTGAGCAATTATATTTTATAATACTATAAGCGTGTTATAAAGCCCCGCAACAAAACTGAGAGGACATATTACTGCACACGTAATGTTCGGTAATTAATGGATAACAGGCTTTACAATAAACTACTTAGCTCCCTTACTGTAGTAGCTAAGTAGCTACAAGGTACACTGTTCAGAAGTAGATTTCGTATGCCACGCAACGTCTATTTAATTTTCCGTCAAGGTTTTGCTTTTATGCAGAAAACACAATAAACATTTTTTGTAACATAATTTAAAAAATTGTTTCTCAGACCCATACCACTATAGCTATGTAGCTAATTTTAACAATTTATTTATAAAGAACGTTATTACGTAAAGTATTGCCGTATCGTTTACAATTTGAAAAAAAAAATTATACCAAAAACCTCGAATTTTGCAAAATTGTACATTGTTGATGGACAGCTACCTATTAAATCTAGGAAGCTAAGCGATATATCAAAAGAAGCGGACTGAATTGATCATTTTTGCTAGGATGCCCGTTTCGCGACAAAATTACTTTTTTATATTTTTGCGAACATTTTTAGGAACCACCTCTTTTAGGACAGCCTGTAAGGGTACCGTCCACCGAAATTCAAAAATATTTTTATATAAAATAAGAAACCAAATTTAAATAACATTGTAACTCCAATAAAATGAGTATGTGTATTATTTTAATCCTTTTGCGAGCGGAAATAATATAATAAATAAAATATACATCATCTTGGTATATCTCAAAAACTACTTGATTTAACAAGAAACGTATAATTACAAAATTTGTTTGCCTTTAAAAAGGAGACCGGAAATCGGACCACTAAATACGCAGATACGCTTAAACCAGAAATCTGACAATTTGGCGGTCATTTTTAAAAATGTCGGCCAAACGACCATGATCTGGACTATGTGATCAAACTTTTTTTATAATGCTATGGGTGCTTAACAAAGCTACGTAACAAAACTGAACACACATATTATGGCATACGTGGCAAGTCGTTCGCCCCATACTAACATATGCAAAACGCAAATGGGAAGGCTACAAAGCTTCCAACACAGAGTCGTAAGATCCCCCTGGTTTGTGCATAACTTACAAATTAAGAGGGAACTCAACATTGAGGATATCTTAGAAACGATCCAGGAGCAGAAGGATCGTTTCATAAGACGGGTCGAGGGACATCAAAACTTCGTGGTACGATGCGTTTCTGTACCGGCTCGGAGACAGGCCAGGTACCTCTGAAAGGCCCCTGGATGTCTAACAAAGTTGCGCCAGAAGGGCGCCAAATTAAGATATTAAAGCTCAGGTAAATCCACATGGAAAAGTACAGACTAGAAATGAAAGAGGTACATACCTATCATGCACAAGCATTATATCTAAGTATACGTGACATTAGCTAGCGCCTACACTACTGTAGTTCTGAATGAAACACGTGGAAAGTGTCTTTCGCACATAACTTGGCGTGCAGCGAAGTATCGCGTTCCCCATCTGTTAGGTAAATAGTTAAGTATGCGAATTTCTATTCGCGACGTATGTTGGGACATATTGTTTTGATTTTGTCGCTTACCACTAGGTGTTCTATGCGATTTTTAGTTAATATGACTTAGCAGGTTTTATGGCTTTTACAGCTATAATGTTGTCAAAATCAGGTTTTATGTTATTTTGTGAAATAACATGCCCAAGAATGTTTACTTCTTTTAACTTACTGTACTGTATTTTTTTAAAATTAAATTTAATGTTATTTTGTTGTGCTCTAGTAAATACTTTTTATTACAAGCTTTTATTTAGCTTCAGATGTTCTGTCTAACTAACTATCAAATCTTGTGAAGCGTTTTTGACACACATCCCGTTATCCGATTTGGATGAAATTTGGTATACATATAGTGATCCGATGACAATACAATATTAAGAAAAAATATCCTCCCATCCCTACCCTCACCCCCGTTCATAGAAAAATGAGTTTTTGACACACTTCCCATTATCCGATTTGGATGAAATTTGGTATTCACATAGTGGTCCGATGACAATACAACATTTTAAAAAAAATATCCTCCCACCCTTACCCCCACCCCCTTCCATAAAAAATGCGTTTTTGACACCCTTCCCATTATCCGATTTGGATGAAATTTGGTATACATATAGTGGTCCGATGACAATACAACATTGAAAAAAAAAATCCTACCACTCCTACCCCCACCCCCATCTATAGAAAATGCGTTTTTGACACACTTCCCATTATCCGATTTTGATGAAATTTGGTTCACATATAGTGGTCCAATGACAATACAACAATAATGAAAAAATGTCCTCCCACCCCTACCCCCTCCCCGTTCCATAAAAAATGCGTTTTTGACACACTTCACTTCAAATGACTTTTATACAATTTGGTATATGCATAAAGGTCCGATGGCAATACAGCCTAAACAAAAAATATATTTCTACCTCTACCCCCACCCTCTCCTTCCCCCAATAGAAAAATGAGTTTCCAAACAAAACAACGATCAGCGATTTCATTATAATCTAGAATAAACTTTTCTGTTCTGTTATTGAACAAATATTTTCATTTAATAGATTAGATAGCTGAGACTAAAAAGTAGAAAATAAATTGGTAAAAAAAATGTTAAGTCACAAGCTTTTATAAAATGCACTAAAAATTAAAAAATAATTTTCTAACATTCTAATATCATCATAATAATAAAAGCGATGGCCGCAAATCAAAGCATAAGTTAATCTAAATTTGTGATCTAAACACTTAAAGAATATTCAACATAGCAGGTCATCAAAGATATGTTTGATGTGCCGCAATGTTATGCCATTGCCATACCCATGTCAGAGAAATTCTGGGGTACCTTGGGTCGGGTTGGGTGGGTTTGGTACCTCTGCATTTTTCTGCTAGATTGATTCTTGCAAATAGTGATATTTAATTGATACGGATATCTTATCGTACTAACATCGTGAAAATTTCCATCAGTCGGCCATCGCTTTTATTATTATGATAATATTAGAATGTTGGAAAATTATTTTTTAATTTTTAGTGCATTTTATAAATGCTTGTGACTTAAAAAAATTTTTTACCAATTTATTTTAAAATTAGGTCATGAGATATTTCATCTTTAGAAAATAAAATTAAATCGTCAAAATATATTTGAACACCCTGTGTTTCCCCCAAAATTTCAAACATCTTTCGCTGGAATAATTCTGGAGCACTGGAAATGCCAAACGGCACCTTCAAAAATTTTAATCTGTTATAAAAGTTATTTTAGTTTTGAAAAGGTCAGGTCTTTGTTTTTGATAAATAATTTTAACTCTGTATAAAAGCTTTAGTAACCTTATGTTAGAAATAATAACCAAAAATATTGATATTTTATCAAGTCTGTTCTGTATTCTTTTGATTTTATTTACTTGGTTACGTGGGTGATACATAACGACAGATAGATAGTCCACCTTGATAGGGACACATTAGTAATTTTGTAACTCGATTTATTTTAAAATAAAACTCGTTAAAATAATAATTAAAGTCTTAATATATTATTTAAAGCCTAGAATAAACATTAATAAAGATCTAAACAAAAGATAGAACATAAATAAATTAGTCATCATCACGTTTGAACTAAGTTGTAGATATACTAGGAATTGACCCAATAGGATAAAAGTCCCAATATAAATAACAACTTTTTTCTCTATTTCTTTTTGAATTTATAAATTTGTTCAATGCATTCAGTTTTACATTTTAATAAGATTAAAAAATCTATTAATTTTGGGAAAACTGTGAAACTGACGGATTTTTTTTCAGCTTTTCACGAATAATTAATAAAAAGGGCCTACTTAAATAGGCTATTATGTTTTTAAATGAAAACTATGTATTGTAACTGCTTAAGATAACAAAACCTAATGTAACACAACCAATTTGCATTTGGACGATTACAAATATTATGTAAAAATGCAGAGAGAATGCCAAAATATTAAAATATAGAAAACATTGTGCGTAACGGGTGTGATTTTGTTATCATAATTTTTTTGACTTAGTTGATTTATCCTTTGTTTTAGTCCGATCTTTTATGTCACATTAAACGTATTTTCAAATTGTCCTTTCGTTTGGATTTGAAATTACACGGGCTGCATATGAATTAATCGATTTCGTCTGCCCCTTTATGCAGCAGCAAATGCCTTTTCAAACTGGCCTTCTTTATAGCCTTGAAATCACAGTGGTTGCATTTAAACCAATCGATTTCATCTCCTTTGTGTCGGAGCACATGCACTTTCATAGTAGACTTATATTTTGTCTTAAAATCACACTGATTGCATTTAAACCAATCGATTTCATCTTCCCTCTTATGCACCCGTAAATGCCTATTCAAGCTGTAGATGTGTTTGCCCTTGTAATCACACTGATTGCATTTAAACCAACTGATTTCATCTGCTCTTTTGTGTTGGAGTAAATGCTTTTTTATAGAATGCCTCCATTTTGTCTTAAAATCACACTGATTGCATTTAAACCAATCAATTTCATCTTCCCCACTATGCAGCAGCAAATGCAACTTCAATTTGGATCTCCGTTTGCCTTTATAATCACACTGATTGCATTTAAACCAACTGATTTTATCTGCACTTTGGTGATGCAGTAAATGTTTTTTCAAATTGCTCTTGTTCATATTTTTATAATCACACTGGTTGCATTTAAACCAACTGTTTTCATCTGCTTCTGTGTGTCGGAGCACATGCGTTTTTATAGCAGACCTCCATTTTGTCTTGAAATTACACTGATTGCATTTAAACGAATCGATTTCGTCTTCCCTATGCAGCAGCAAATGCTTTTTCAAATTGCGCTTGTATATAGCTTTATAATCACACTGGTTGCATTTAAACCAACTGATTTCATCTGCTTCTTTGTGTTGGAGCGAATGCTTTTTCAACTCAAAACTCCATTTTGTCTTAAACTCACACTGGTTGCATTTAAACCAACTGATTTCATCTGCTCCTTTGTGTTGGAGCAAATGACATTTCAAAGCAGACTTCCATTTTGTCTTATGCTCACACTGGTTGCATTTAAACCAACTGATTTCATTTGCACTTTGATGCTTCAGAATATGGTTTTTGAAATTTGTTTTGTGATTGGTCTTGTAATTACAGTGATGGCATTTAAACCGGCTCATTTCTTTTACATATTCATTTTGGTTGTGTGAAACATTTGGCGCTTGAGATCTGAAAGTAATAAAAATAATGATTTGAAATGACCACCAAATTGGGACATTTTTGGTTTAAGCGTATCTCTTTAGTGAGTGGTCCAATTGTTATTTATTAAATCTTGCTTTACTCCTTAATCATTTTTTGCTAAATCATGTAGTTTTTGAGATACACCAAGATCATGAATATTTCTGCTCGCAAAAGGATTAAAATAATACTCATGCTCTTTTTATTGTAGTTACAATACAATTCAAATTTCGTTTCTTTTTTGTTACCTAAAAGACTTTAGGCCGTTCATAGAAGAGGATCTCGAACGGTGACCTTTGCAGCTACTATTAGTAAGAGAGCTAGGAAGTTTATTATAAAGCCTATCATCGCTTAATTCATGTAATGCGCTATTCTGTGATATAGTGATATACTTGTTAGTATTTGTTGTTCACTATATTTAAAAGAAGTGTCATCTGTCACACGTTGGATGTCAAAACTGTCAAATTTCACATGTCATATGTCAACTGCCATATAATTGGTGTACACCATTAATTCGTGCATATACCGCGCTGTGTTGCTGTATGTCAGTTGTTATTGATATTTAGTCTATGTCACGTGTGCAGTAACATGTGCTCTCAGTTCTATTGTAAGTCATGGCCGTAGAACAGAGATATCCTTAAAAAACAAGTCTAGCAATTTGTTGGTTTATCTTAAATATGGCGGTCAAACGACCATGATTTGGACCACGTGAGCAATTATATTTTATAATACTATAAGCGTGTTATAAAGCCCCGCAACAAAACTGAGAGGACATATTACTGCACACGTAATGTTCGGTAATTAATGGATAACAGGCTTTACAATAAACTACTTAGCTCCCTTACTGTAGTAGCTGAGTAGCTACAAGGTACACTGTTCAGAAGTAGATTTCGTATGCCACGCAACGTCTATTTAATTTTCCGTCAAGGTTTTGCTTTTATGCAGAAAACACAATAAACATTTTTTGTAACATAATTTAAAAAATTGTTTCTCAGACCCATACCACTATAGCTATGTAGCTAATTTTAACAATTTATTTATAAAGAACGTTATTACGTAAAGTATTGCCGTATCGTTTACAATTTGAAAAAAAAAATTATACCAAAAACCTCGAATTTTGCAAAATTGTACATTGTTGATGGACAGCTACCTATTAAATCTAGGAAGCTAAGCGATATATCAAAAGAAGCGGACTGAATTGATCATTTTTGCTAGGATGCCCGTTTCGGGACAAAATTACTTTTTTATATTTTTGCGAACATTTTTAGGAAGCACCTCTTTTAGGACAGCCTGTAAGGGTACCGTCCACCGAAATTCAAAAATATTTTTTATATAAAATAAGAAACCAAATTTAAATAACATTGTAACTCCAATAAAATGAGTATGTGTATTATTTTAATCCTTTTGCGAGCGGAAATAATATAATAAATAAAATATACATCATCTTGGTATATCTCAAAAACTACTTGATTTAACAAGAAACGTATAAATACAAAATTTGTTTGCCTTTAAAAAGGAGACCGGAAATCGGACCACTAAATACGCAGATACGCTTAAACCAGAAATCTGACAATTTGGCGGTCATTTTTAAAAATGTCGGCCAAACGACCATGATCTGGACTATGTGATCAAATTTTTTTTATACTGCCTTGGTGCTTAACAAAGCTACGTAACAAAACTGAACACACATATTATGGCATACGTGGCAAGTCGTTCGCCCCATACTAACATGCAAAACGCAAATGGGAAGGCTACAAAGCTTCCAACACAGAGTCGTAAGATCCCCCTGGTTTGTGCATAACGTACAAATTAAGAGGGAACTCAACATTGAGGATATCTTAGAAACGATCCAGGAGCAGAAGGATCGTTTCATAAGACGGGTCGAGGGACATCAAAACTTCATGGTACGATGCGTTTCTGTACCGGCTCGGAGACAGGCCAGGTACATCTGAACGGCCCCTGGATGTCTAACAAAGTTGCGCCAGAAGGGCGCCAAATTGAGATATTAAAGCTCAGGTAAATCCACATGGAAAAGTACAGACTAGAAATGAAAGAGGTACATACCTATCATGCACAAGCATTATATCTAAGTATACCTGACATTAGCTAGCGCCTACACTACTGTAGTTCTGAATGAAACACGTGGAAAGTGTCTTTCGCCTATAACTTGGCGTGCAGCGAAGTATCGCGTTCCGCATCTGTTAGGTAAATAGTTAAGTATGCGAATTTCTATTCGCGACGTATGTTGGGACACATTGTTTTGATTTTGTCGCTTGCCACTAGGTGTTCTATGCGGTTTTTAGTTAATTTGACTTAGCTGGTTTTATGGCTTTTACAGCTATAATGTTGTCAAAATCAGGTTTTATGTTATTTTGTGAAATAACATGGCCAAGAAAATTTACTTCTTTTAACTTACTGTACTGTATTTTTTTTAAAAATTAAATTTAATGTTATTTTGTTATGCTCTAGTAAATACTTTTTTTAAAATTAGGTCATGAGATATTTCATCTTTCGAAAATAAAATTAAATCATCAAAATATATTTGAACACCCTGTGTTTCCCTCAAAATTTCAAACATCTTTCGCTGGAATAATTCTGGAGCATTGGAAATGCCAAACGGCACCTTCAAAAATTTTAATCTGTTATAAAAGTTATTTTAGTTTTGAAAAGGTCAGGTCTTTATTTTTGATAAATAATTTTAACTCAGTATAAAAGCTTTAGTAACCTTATGTTAGAAATAATAACCAAAAATATTGATATTTTATCAAGTATGTTCTAAATTCTTTTGATTTTATTTACTTGGTTACGTGGGTGATACATAACGACAGATAGATAGTCCACCTTGATAGGGACACATTAGTAATTTTGTAACTCGATTTATTTTAAAATAAAACTCGTTAAAATAATAATTAAAGTCTTAATATATTATTTAAAGTCTAGAATAAACATTAATAAAGATCTAAACAAAAGATAGAACATAAATAAATTAGTCATCATCACGTTTGAACTAAGTTGTAGATATACTAGGAATTGACCCAATAGGATAAAAGTCCCAATATAAATAACAACTTTTTTCTCTATTTCTTTTTGAATTTATAAATTTGTTCAATGCATTCAGTTTTACATTTTAATAAGATTAAAAAATCTATTAATTTTGGGAAAACTGTGAAACTGACGGATTTTGTGTCAGCTTTTTACGAATAATTAATAAATACTTAAATAGGCTATTATGTTTTTAAATGAAAACTATGTATTGTAACTGCTTAAGATAACAAAACCTAATGTAACACAACCAATTTGCATTTGGACGATTACAAATATTATGTAAAAATGCAGAGAGAATGCCAAAATATTAAAATATAGAAAACATTGTGCGTAACGGGTGTGATTTTGTAATCATAATTTTTTTGACTTAGTTGATTTATCCTTTGTTTTAGGTCACATTAAACGTATTTTCAAATTGTCCTTTCGTTTGGATTTGAAATCACACTGGTTGCATATGAATTAATCGATTTTATCTGCCCCTTTATGCAGCAGCAAATGCCTTTTCAAATTGGCCTTCTGTATAGCCTTGAAATCACAGTGGTTGCATTTAAACCAATCGATTTCATTTCCTTCTTTGTGTCTGAGCCCATGCTCTTTCAGAGTAGACTTATATTTTGTCTTAAAATCACACTGATTGCATTTAAACCAATCGATTTCATCTTCCCTCTTATGCACCCGTAAATGCCTATTCAAATTGGAGATGTTTTTGCCCTTGTAATCACACTGATTGCATTTAAACCATCTAGTTTTATCTTCACTTTGGTGCTGTAGCAAATGTCTTTTTAAATAGCGATTCTGAGTACCTTTATAATCACACAGGTTGCATTTAAACCAACTGATTTCATCTGCTTCTGTGTGTCGAAGCAAATGCGTCTTTATAACAGACCTCCATTTTGTCATAAAACTACACTGATTGCATTTAAACCAATTGATTTCATCTTCCCCATTATGCACCAGCAAATGCGATTTCAAACTAGAGCTGTCTTTGCCCTTGTAATCACACTGATTGCATTTAAACTTGATTTCATTTTCTGTTTTGTGTCGGAGCAAATGCTTTTTTATAGCAGCCCTCCATTTTGTCTTAAAATCACACTGATTGCATTTAAACCAATCGATTTCATCTTCCTTATTATGCAGCAGCAAATGCGTTTTCAAATTGGAGCTCCGTTTGGCTTTATAATCACACTGATTGCATTTAAACCAACTGATTTTATCTGCACTTTGGTGATGCAGTAAATGTCTTTTCAAATTGCTCTTGTGTATACCTTTATAATCACACTGGTTGCATTTAAACCAACTGTTTTCATCTGCTTCTGTGTGTCGGAGCAGCAGACCTCCATTTTGTCTTAAAATCACACTGATTGCATTTAAACGAATCGATTTCATCTTCCCTATTATGCAGCAGCAAATGAGATTTCAAATTGGAGCTCTGTTTGGCTTTATAATTACACTGATTGCATTTAAACCAACTGATTTTATCTGCACCTTGGTGATGCAGTAAATGGTTTTTCAAATTGCGCTTGTGTATACCTTTATAATCACACTGGTTGCATTTAAACCAACTGATTTCATCTGCTTCTTTGTGTTGGAGCGAATGCTTTTTCAACTCAAAACTCCATTTTGTCTTAAACTCACACTGGTTGCATTTAAACCAACTGATTTCATCTGCTCCTTTGTGTTGGAGCAAATGACTTTTCAAAGCAGACTTCCATTTTGTCTTATGCTCACACTGGTTGCATTCAAACCAACTGATTTCATTTGCACTTTGATGCTGCAGCATATGGTTTTTTAAATTTGTTTTGTGATTGGTCTTGTAATTACAGTGATGGCATTTAAACCGGCTCATTTCTTTTACATATTCATTTTGGTTGTGTGAAACATTTGGCGCTTGAGATCTGAAAGTAATAAAAATAATGACTTGAAATGACCACCAAATTGGCACATTTTTGGTTTAAGCGTATCTCCTTAGTGAGTGGTCTAATTTTTTTTTATTAAATCTTGCTTTACTCCTTAAGTATTTACTAAGACCTTAAGACCTAGCATTGTAGACCGGGTTTAAGTATCAAGTCTATAGACTTGATACCGACCGGTTTAAGTGTATTTTTTTAATACTCACAGGTCAAATAACTGCAAAGATTTGGTTCACCCTAATGTGCAATATGATAGTAAGCATTTCTCAGTGAGTTTCATCTCATATAAATTCAAATTAACTTTAGAAATAAAGAAAAACCACATAAAAATTTTGTAACCAAATGTCATTTTTAGGGAAACTTAGTCCGTGCAGTCGTAGGATTCCCGTTAAAAATAGTCTCAAATTGTAGTACCACCCCTGAGGGGTGGTTTAAAGTTTGAAAAACAATAGAAATAATCCATGATTGACAAAAAAACTTACATACAAAAATATTCAAAGCTAAATAATACATAAATAACTTAAAACTATATCTGTAGATGCATTACCGTATTAAATACGTATCAATATTTAAATACTGTAAAAAGCACAAGATATATTAGAATCCCTTTTCAATTACTCATTCACTAAAACAATCGGCCATCGGTTTAATCGTCGCTAACTTGTCTAAAAAATTAACACGTAAAATATAGCGGCCAGCTGACACTGACTTACACCGTTTTTATTCGACATTTCCTAGTGACGTTCGGAGGTTTAAATATGGCTACCATTGTTAAACCAAAATATTTGATTATTTTTATTTATTCATAACCTTTGTGTGGAAATAATGTCTTTGTAACAACAAAAAGATGACCCATATCGTAAGGTATTTATGAAAAATTTATATAAATATTAAAAACTATTGCATTTACGGGAAAAATGAGTTAAACCTTCAACCAAAATGTAGACTTTTAAACCTATGATTGTAGGACTTAGCACTTAGCACCCTTTAGTAATTACTGGTGTTCATGTTCGAAATGACAACTCTTTAAATTTAAAATACAAAAAATACTGAAAATTCCTTTTAAAATTCTGCATATAACTAAAATTATCGTGCCCCATTGTGTTGAAAGTTCAAGCCACATAGCTCTTATGGAAAGGTGTACCTTGAGCCCTGGAACTTCAAAACAGCGGTAAGTCCCTCTACATGCGGCTATATCACACATTTTCTTTTAATTTTACGAAGCATTTTTAAAATATATTATTTTCTCTAGTTTAATGAATTTTTTCGCCAATGTTAATGTTTTGGTTCTTCCCCAACCTAGTTTGAGCCATCGGAGTGCAACACGAGATATGGGCCAATTATCAATAACAGCCGACACTCAGAATATAGCTACATAGCGCGATATATGCACGAACAGAATAGCACAATGCATGAATTAATGGATAACAGGCTTTATAATAAACTTCTTAGCTCCCTTACTGTAGTAGCTGAGTAGCTACAAGGTACACTGTTCAGAAGTAGATTTCGTATGCCACGCAACGTCTATTTAATTTTCCTTCAAGGTTTTGCTTTTATGCAGAAAACACGATAAACACTTTTTGTAACATAATTTAAAAAGTTGTTTCTCAGACCCATACCACTATAGCTATGTAGCTAATTTTAATAATTTATTTATAAAGAACGTTATTACGTAAAGTATTGCCGTATCGTTTACAATTTGAAAAAAAAATTATACCAAAAATATCGAATTTTACAAAATTGTACATTGTTGCTGGACAGCTACTTATTAAATCTAGGAAGCTAAGCGATATCAAACTGAATTGATCATTTTTGCTAGGATGCACCGTTTCGCGGCAAAAATACTTTTTTATATTTTCGCGAACATTTTTAGGAACCACCTCTTTTAGGACAGCCTGTAAGGGTACCGTCCACCGAAATTTAAAAATATAAAACCGACATCTTCTATGAAGGGTCTAAAGTCTTTTTATATAAAAAAAAGGAAACCAAATTTAAATAACGTTGTAACTCCAATAAAATGAGTATGTGTATTATTTTAATCCTGTTGCGAGCGGAAATAATATAATAAATAAAATATACATCATCTTGGTATATCTTAAAAACTACTTGATTTGACAAGAAACGTATAAATACAAAATTTGTTTGCCTTTAAAAAGGAGATCGGAAATCGGACCACTAAATACGCAGATACGCTTAAACCAGAAATCTGACAATTTGGCGGTCATTTTTAAAATTGTCGGCCAAACGACCATGATCTGGACTATGTGATCAAACTTTTTTTATACTGCTATGGGTGCTTAACAAAGCTACGTAACAAAACTGAACACACATATTATGGCATACGTGGCAAGTCGTTCGCCCCATACTAACATGCAAAACGCAAATGGGAAGGCTACAAAGCTTCCAAAACAGAGTCGTAAGATCCCCCTGGTTTGTGCATAACGTACAAATTAAGAGGGAACTCAACATTGAGGATATCTTAGAAACGATCCAGGAGCAGAAGGATCGTTTCATAAGACGGGTCGAGGGACATCAAAACTTCGTGGTACGATGCGTTTCTGTACCGGCTCGGAGACAGGCCAGGGACCTACCTATGAAAGGCCCCTGGATGTCTAACAAAGTTGCGCCAGAAGGGCGCCAAATTGAGATATTAAAGCTCAGGTAAATCCACATGGAAAAGTACAGACTAGAAATGAAAGACGTACATACCTATCATGCACAAGCATTATATCTTAGTATACCTGACATTAGCTAGCGCCTACACTACTGTAGTTCTGAATGAAACACGTGGAAAGTGTCTTTCGCACATAACTTGGCGTGCAGCGAAGTATCGCGTTCCCCATCTGTTAGGTAAATAGTTAAGTATGCGAATTTCTATTCGCGACGTATGTTGGGACACATTGTTTTGATTTTGTCGCTTGCCACTAGGTGTTCTATGCGGTTTTTAGTTAATTTGACTTAGCTGGTTTTATAGCTTTTACAGCTATAATGTTGTCAAAATCAGGTTTTATGTTATTTTGTGAAATAACATGGCCAAGAAAATTTACTTCTTTTAACTTACTGTACTGTATTTTTTTTTAAATTAAATTTAATATTATTTTGTTATGCTCTAGTAAATACTTTTTTTTAAATTAGGTCATGAGATATTTTATCTTTCGAAAATAAAATTAAATCATCAAAATATATTTGAACACCCTGTGTTTCCCTCAAAATTTCAAACATCTTTCGCTGAAATAATTCTGGAGCACTGGAAATGCCAAACGGCACCTTCAAAAATTTTAATCTGTTATAAAAGTTATTTTAGTTTTAAAAATGTCAGGTCTTTATTTTTGATAAATAATTTTAACTCAGTATAAAAGCTTTAGTAACCTTATGTTAAAAATAATAACCAAAAATATTGATATTTTATCAAGTCTGTTCTGTATTCTTTTGATTTTATATGGTTACTTGGTTACGTGGGTGATACATAACAACAGATAGGTAGTCCAGCTTGATAGGGACACATTAGTAATTTTGTAACTCGATTTATTTTAAAATAAAACTCGTTAACATAATAATTAAAGTCTTAATATATTATTTAACATCTAGAATAAACATTAATAAAGATCTAAACAAAAGATAGAACATACATAAAACAGTCATCATCACGTTTGAACTAAATTGTAGATATACTAGGTATTGACCCAATAGGATAAAAGTTCCAATATAAATAACAACTTTTTGTTTTATTTCTTTTTGAATTTATAAATTTGTTCAATGCATTCAGTTTTACATTTTAATATGATTTGAAAATCTATTAATTTTGGTAAAACTGTGAAACTGATGGATTTTTTTTCAGCTTTTTACGAATAAATAATAAAAGGTCTTACTTGAATAGGCTATTATGTTTTTAAATGAAGGCTATGGATTTATAAGAAAGTGCTTAAGATAACAAAACCTAATGTAACACAAGCAATTTGAATTTGGACGATTACAAATATTATGTAAAAATGCAGAGAGAATGCCAAAATATTAAAATATAGAAAACATTTTTTGTAACGGGTGTGATTTTGTTATCATTGTTTTTTTGACTTAGTTAATTTATCCTTTGTTCTAGTCCGATCTTTTATGTCACATTAAACGTATTTTCAAATTATCCTTTCGTTTGGTTTTGAAATCACTGGTTGCATATGAATTAATCGATTTCATCTGCCCCTTTATGCAACAGCAAATGCGTTTTCAAATTGGCCTTCTCTATAGCCTTGAAATCACAGTGGTTGCATTTAAACCAATCGATTTCATCTGTTTCTTTGTGTCGGATCACATGTTCTTTCATAGTAGACTTATATTTTGTCTTAAAATCACACTGATTGCATTTAAACCAATCGATTTCATCTTCCCTTTTATGCGCCCGTAAATGCCATTTCAAATTGGAGATGTGTTTACCCTTGTAGTCACACTGATTGCATTTAAACCATCTAATTTTATCTTCACTTTGGTGCTGTAGCAAATGTCTTTTCAAATAGCGATTCTGTGTACCTTTATAATCACACTGGTTGCATTTGAACCAACTGATTTCATCTGCTCCTGTGTGTCGAAGCAAATGTGTCTTTATAACAGACCTCCATTTTGTCTTAAAACCACACTGATTGCATTTAAACCAATCGATTTCATCTTCCCCATTATGCACCAGCAAATGCGATTTTAAACTGGAGCTGTCTTTTCCCTTGTAATCACACTGATTGCATTTAAACTTGATTTCATCTGCTGCTTTGTGTCGGAGCAAATGCTTTTTTATAGCAGTTCTCCATTTTGTCTTATAATCACACTGATTGCATTTAAACGAATCGATTTCATCTTCCCTATTATGCAGCAGCAAATGCGATTTCAAATTGGAGCTCTGTTTGGATTTATAATCACACTGATTGCATTTAAACCAACTGATTTTATCTGCACTTTGGTGATGCAGCAAATGTCTTCTCAAATTGCTCTTGTGTATACCTTTATAATCACACTGGTTGCATTTAAACCAACTGATTTCATCTGCTTCTTTGTGTTGGAGCGAATGCTTTTTCAACTCAGACCTGCGTTTTGTTTTAAACTCACACTGGTTGCATTTAAACCAACTGATTTCATCTGCTCCTTTGTGTTGAAGCAAATGAATTTTCAAAGCAGACTTCCATTTTGTCTTAAGCTCACACTGGTTGCATTTAAACCAACTGATTTCATCTGCACTTTGATGCTGCAGCATATGTTTTTTTAAATTTGTTTTGTACTTGGTCTTGTAATTACAATGCTGACACTTAAACCAGCTCATTTCTTCTACATATTCATTTTGATTGCGTGAAACATTTGGCGCATGAGATCTGAAACTAATAAAAATAATGATAGGTATAAATGTTTTTGTAATAAAGGTTTAAAAAATGAGTAAAAATATAGAAAAAAGAGAACCACCTAGTTAAATACAAAAGAAAATAACCTTGTTTAAAAAATTTTAAATATTTCTTTTTATCAAGACCATGCTCCTCCTGAATGGTCCCAACCAGCGACGCCGCATTACATCTTTGGACAGCAAAACTGATTTTTTTGTTTAGAGATCGATCACAAAAGATCTTTGATGAAATAAAGCGATCTTCCAGCTCTTCATAATTCGAATGTCTTCTTGTCTCGGCAAGGTCAGCAGCTGATTCAGCCTCTTTTGATGTTTTGTTTAAATATGATTTTGCCTAGGTATGGCAGCATGTTACGTCCCAAATCAGCTGCTTTTCCTACTTCCATAAAATCAACGTCATTCTTACCATCAATTCTACAGATACCTAGAGGTTCTAAAATTGCAGGGTGTTCTGCTTAAATTAACGCGCGTTTAATTATATCATTAATTTGACTATGCCTGGAAGCACGCTCTGCACTTTTCAAGCAGCTTAGCCCATGTGAGCCATAAATGTCCGCTGTTTCGCCGCCAATGCAAGGGTGATGAACCACAGACATAGGCAAACCACGTCTAATTGGAACTGAAATACGAAAACTTGAGTTATCAAGTAGATTTCCTATTAAAGCGGACGGAAGGACGTTGAACCATGTGTTTGATTCATGAGCTTGAAGATGCGCTCTATCTTCATCCCTTTGAAATTAATTTAAAATGTTCTCTTGTCAATTAAAAAAATCAAAATTTTTTTGAGAAGATTTAAATTCTTGAGGGATACAATGTAAATTTGAAAGAGAAAGCCATTTTTAAAACAAAAGTTATAATCTATCCGTTGGATGAAACCACCTTGTATACTTTATGTTTCGCCGATGATCAGATAGTGGTGGCTCAGGATTATGACGACCTCGAATATATGACACGAAAACTAATAGAAGAGTACAATAAGTGGGGACTAGAGGTTAATATCAATAAGACAGTGTATATGTGTATCGGTGGAACGAAACAGGATCTAATCTTAAATACTGGGCAGCGAATTCAGTCCTGTGATGAGTATAAATACTTGGGTCTAAAAATTACAGCTGACGGAACACTAGACAAAGCTATAAAAGATAGAAACGTACAAGGAAGAAAAGCAATAACTTTATTAAATGGAATAATTTGGGACCAGAGTATATCAAAACATAACAAAAAGCTTATATATAACACCATTGTTAAAAGTATTATTACATACGGCTCAGAAGTATGGCCAATCAAAGATAGAACAGAAAAAATGCTTTCCGCTACAACTGACGGACTATTGGAGAAGAGCAGATGGACTATTGGAGAAGAGCAGCAGGGAAATCAAAAAGAGAAAGAGTTACGAATCAAAGAATAAGAGAAATTATGACAGTGGGTGAACGTACTCTAGTGGATGATATAAGAACAAAACAACTGGTGTGGTACGGACATGTACAAAGAATGGATGATGGAAGACTACCTAAACAAATATTACAATGGAAACCAACTGGCCGAAGAAAACGAGGAAGGCCGAGGAGAAGCTGGAGAGAAGGAATAGATAGTGAAATAAGAATAAGAGGCCTAGATGATGAATTATGGGCAAACAGAAACGAGTGGAGATTGGGTATCGGAAGACGTAGAACGTTGTGAAACCGATAAATATATATATAATCTAAATCAATGGAATTTAAAATATTATCTGACAAGAATGCAGAAATTGATAGTCTCTATATCTCTTAGTCCAAGGTTGCCCAATTTTACATGACGCGAACTTTGAAGGCAGGAATTTTATTTTATTGGACAATTTGTGACTTCTTGGAGACAAAAGATGATCGTATTTTTTCCAATTTTCAGGATTTTTTCAACAAGGAACGTATCGTAAAAGGTATGAAATTGGAGTAATAGAAAAAGATGATTTTAGGAAAAAATAAGCGACATGTGAATCAAGTAATTTTATTTTATAGCGTATTTGGTTTAGAAATAGAGTTTTGTCTTTATTTGCTAAGCCATCATTCCAAAAATCACATCCGAGCAAATAAAATTTGGAAACTCACACTTCTAATAGATTTGAGGAAATAGAGTAAAAATCAGTAAATATTGATAAGAGATTCTTATATATTGCTAAAATTTCACATTTATTAAAATTTTATGAGAGGCCAATAACCTTACTACTATGTCGGTTTAGATTGTTTTTCTACGTTGTCCGACGCCTATTCTGCACCTCCTTCAATCCTGACAGTCATCTTCTGTCAAGTTTCTCTGACTGATTGATCTTTGGATTGACTGTTGCCATTCCAGTTTAGGACGCCCTCTTTTTCTGCGCCCTATTGGTTGCCATTCTAGGACCTGCTTTGGTAATCTTTCGTCGCTCATCCGTTGTACATGGCCGTACCATATCAGTTGCCTTTTAGTGATGTCATCCGTTAAGCTTCCCCCGATTCCGATTCTTTCTTTTATGATCTCATTTCTTATATGATCTGTTCTGGATAATCTCATTGATCCTCTTATTGTATCCATTTCGACACTTTCCATTTTTGCTTTGTATTTTTCTGTTACGCGACAAGTCTCTATACCATACAACAGCGTACTTTTCACCATTGTTTCATATATGTTAAATTTTACATTCTTTTTGATCTCTCTGCTCCATAAAATACTGTTAAGACAACCAATAACCTTTTTTGCTTGTACTATTCTTTTTTCCAGTTCTTTACAGTCTGTTCCTGTCTTATCAAATGTGACACCCAAGTATACATACTCATTGCATGGAGATATTGTTTGTCCATTTTCTAGTCCTAATTCACTTGATTCGTTTCCAATACATAAGTACTGTGTCTTGTCCACGTTCACTGTTAACCCGCACTTTTGGTATTCTTCCATTACCTTTCTCATCATATACTCCATGTCTTCTTTATCATTAGCTACAATTACTTGGTCGTCAGCAAACTGTAGTGTGTATATGGTAAATCGGTCGTTAAGTTGTATTCCCATGCCGTGCACTTTCCGTTTCCAGTTTTTTAGAGCTACTGCGATATATATTTTAAAAAGAGTTGCTGAGATACAACATCCCTGTCTTAAGCCTTTTGTTACCAGGAATTCTTTTGAAAGTCAATTTCCAATTTTAATTTTAGATTTTGACCCTTTGTATAGTTCTTTTATCGCTTTTATGTATGTATGATTGATATTAGTCTGCTCTTACACTGTCCATAGTTTTTCTACTGGAACGGTATCATATGCCTTTTGTAGGTCCACAAAGGTAACATGAGTCTCTATATTTCATGTGCTTCTTTTCTCAATTACTTGTTTAAGACAAAAAACATTATCACTACAAGATCTGCCTGCACGAAACCCACTGAATCGCCGGGGTTCTTTATCACGAAAATTATTATAATGGACTGTAATTTATTAATGTTGTTGGTTTTAAATTATCACAAAATTTATGGATACCTCAAAAAACTCTAGGGCCAAGGTGTAAGCCTGTCCAAAAAGTAAGAAATGACGAGAAAAAAGCTGATCATAAAGTGGCGAATGGCACTAACCTCTTGTGTGATTCCTGTCGGTCCTGGGGCGCTCCACTTGAAGGATCTCTCCAATTCTTCTCCAACTTCGTCGGCACACTCTAGACCGTTTTTTGAGCATGTTTGAAACACAAACAGTCAATGGGACTGCCAAAGAAATAGCGAAATCGCAGTAATTTATAAAATGACTTGTAGCAGTATGGCTGCCGAAAAGCAAGTGTTTTTTAGCAATTTTTTCTCTATCATTAGTTCCTGATTCCCACACGTGCCAATGAGGGAGCCACCTTATGGATCAAAAATATTATTTTTCACAAAATATTTTAAATTGCCTACGAGTTTTGAAGGCCTCACTTAAAAAATAAAATAAAATACTAAAAATTAACAAAAACTAAAAAGTAACATTCGCGGAGCGAACACCCACTTTGCTCTTCTTCTTCTTGTTCATGAAAATCATTCTCTATTAGATCTCTAAGAATCCTACCGTACAATCTACTTAGAGTACTGGTTACTGAAATTCCTCTGTAATTGTTGCAATCCAGCTTGTTTCCTTTTTTATGTAATGTATTGTATTTTCTAAATAGCTTCATTTTGACGAGGCGCCCGACTTTTGCCTCTCAGAAAGTTCTTGAAAGTGATTTCAAACATATTTATTAAGCCAATTACCAATTTTTTAACCTTACTTTTTTCCTCTCGCAACTTATGAGATTTGAGAGAAAAAGATAACAGTAAAGAATTAGTAACCGGCAAGTTTTATTATGTGGCTTACAAAATATGGCTGAAAGTCAACGGCAACATTGTCCCCGAAATTGCATACTTAGGTTAGGAATCACTTTCAAGAATTTTCGGAGAGGAAAAATAAAGCTATGTGCGAAAATTCAGCCCTGGAAGAATGGTAGGACACTTTTGTGAAATGCTACTTGTCGCGACACTATTGCAAAAACATACAAAGCAAACACTTCACAAAAAGCAGGTGAAGCAGCAAATCTTAGTGAGTCACAAAAAAAAATTAAGTATAAAGAATTGGAAGACCGGGGTTTTCTCTTTGTTCCTTTTGGCGTCGAAACATTTGGTCCTTTGGGTAATGAGACTAAGCAATTAATTAATAAAATAAGTTACAAAATAAAACATCCAAAAGCACGTAGCTTCATTACCGAAAGGATAAGTCTTGCAATACAAAGGGGAAACGCAACATCGGTGCTCGGGACCATTCCTGCTGAACAAGGTTTAAATGAAATTTTTTATATTTGATGTATTTAATTTTTTTTTTTTATATATATACAGGTATTGTTTATATTTCATTTCTATTACTTTCGTTTTTAATATTTTTTATCATTTTCTACGACGTAGATTTTTATTTAATTTAGTTTTAATTAACTGATTTACCTGTGTATATTTTTACCTTATTAGCTAGGTGATGTAAAAATGTATTTAAACTGAAAACTGAATTTTTATTACAAAAAAAAGCTTGTTACTTATCACTTTAACTAGAAGCACCGTCAAAAAACTGCAACAGTTGTGGGTCAAGTACCAAAGTTGAAATAATTTGTAAAACGTCAAAATTGTGGGCTTTAATAAGCTAATATACCGTCAAGTTGAGGATTATAAAAGTACCACTATGTCATCAAAGGCGCCGTTGGCAGGAAGGGAGAAAAGGAGTGCAGGAAGTGGCTTCCACTGTAAAAGTTAAGTGTCGAGTTTTTATGAGCAATGCCGTGAGAAAAACGGGTTTAAAGTTTTATAGTTTTTCATTGTCTTATAATTTTTAAATAAAAAGTAATAAAAAAATAAAACCGCCTCTTTTTTATTTAAAAGTTATAAGACAATAAAAAAGTATAACACTTTAAACCCGTTTTTTTCAAAACGTAAAATTTCTACATGCGGCTTTCTTCTTAGGAACGCACATCAATTCAACCAATTTAAAAATATTTTTGAACCTTGAGTTTGTTGATGATGGTGAGTCTTAGTGTAGTTATTCTCCGCCTAATAAAAAATCAAAATAAAATTTTTTAAATTGTTTGGTTGCATATTTTTTGAGTTATGCGTTTCCAAAAATATTGACCCATTTTAAGCCTGCATCGGTTTCTTTAAACTTCTATAATTTTTAAACCGTTCAAGACAATTAGCTGAAACTCGCTATCTGTAGAGAACGATTCACAAGCCAAACTTTGATGTGTTGATAGCCTCATTTCCAAAAAAAAAAGGACAAAGGGTCTATGCCAAAATTATATTTTTAATGAAATCTCAAAAACGGATTTTTTGTTTTTATTAATTTTTATATTTTTTTTTCTTAGACTATGTGTGCTAAATTTTACCTTGGGATGATAATGGGATCATAGTTAAAAAAATTTATTTATATCTTGATATTTTTTTTACTATAAAAATTAATATCTTAAGTGCACATATTGTTATGAGGCATCTTATTTATGTAGCATGTATATTATAAAAACGTGGACACCATGGGCATCTGGTTTCGCTACATTGACATTTAAATAAAGAAACAATTAATTAACAAAGGTACTTACATAATAACGGGCTCAGAATAATTGAGAACCTGTACATAAATGCCCCCTTTTCGCCCTTTCTCGCTACAATGTTTGATATTGATGAAAATTGTTACATTATTTATCTCTTAAACAGTGGTGGCGCGTGGAGTAAAACTTTAGGGGTGCACACCAAAAAATTATTGCAGCCACACCCAACAGATAATGCCAACTTGTCTCAGTGCACTAATTTAAGCTGCACCATTCACAGCCAACGGCAACCGGTGACTCGGATGCGGGCGTTACCGATCGCCGCAATTGATTCGCAAGAGCATGAACCGAAGTAAGGCCCAGATTCTGTGTACTGTAATATACTATATTTCGTAATTAGAATGCGACATAACATCCAAGCGCGGCGCCGGCGGTAGCCGACCTACGCCTCCTCGTTTCAACTCAAATATTAATTTTTAGTTAGTATTCAAGTCTTTTGTGAATTGCTTTTGGGGTCTATTTATACTATGAAATTATTAATTAAAAAATCGTGAGATTTTAATATTTTTTTAAGTAAAATTTGGGAGTGTACGTGCACATGTGCACTTATGGAGAAACCGCCACTGCTCTTAAAATAGTGGCAAAATCGGCCGTAAGGTAATTAAATATCAGTGGTGGCGTATTATTTTGACTGGTGACTTTTTGTAATAACAAAAGTTGCGTAAACATGACGTTTCGTAGCGTGTTTTCTCAGTCTGTTTGGCTTTGCGACGTATCCGTTCTGGAAATTAATTTGATTTTACGTAGTTACCGAAATCGAAATGGTAGATTGAAAATCGAAAAAAAATTAGTTGGTATTTTCCACTAAATGTCGCAACCCCTATGATGATCAAAATCATCCCACGATAGTGATAAATTCCAGAAATGTGACAGAGTGGATGTTTAATCTTTACTTAGGCGTCGAAATAAGGAAGTAAAAATGATTAAAATCTTTTGAAATAGTATAATTCCAGTCACGGCTAATTTATAGGTAAAATATTAAAGTAAGGGAATTGTCAAATAGTTATATTTAAGGTAAAATAAAAGAATTTTAAACAACATCAATTTACAAAAATAAATTTTTAAATAGGAACCCATTGTCATCCCATGATAAAACTTGGCCTACATGTAAATAAATAGTCTAGAAAACAAGTATAAAAAAATTGAACAAAATAAAAAATCCGTTTTTAAACTGCATCAAAAATAAATCTTGTGGTGAGACCCCTGCATTTTTTTTACAAGAAGGATGCCACTAGGCATACCATAATTAAGCTTGTAGACCTATAAGATTACGCAGCAACTTTTACCTCGATATGCCCAAGACTTTATGAATAACAAGGGTTTAAAGACATCAAGTCACTGCTAAAAAGACGATATTAAGCATACTATTTTGTTTTTATAAACGCGCGGCCAACTAAGATAAGTTTTGGAAAGAAAAAACATGCGGTAATAATATAACGTTGCTTTGACGATTTTTATCAGCTACACATTTTTAAGGTACTTCCGGTTCATGCTATCACCGTCTCCACGGTGAGTGAGAAGCGAATAAGATTTTTTATATTTTTTAATTGAATATGGTTGCTATAGCTATGCACCTTAAGGTATAAGTTAAAATAATTGCAGGTGAAAATATAATTTTTATTTATGTTTTTTATTTTATTTTTATTGCCACCAAGTGTATCCAGCGGAATTTGCTGAGCACTAATATGACGTAACGGACAAAATTTATGTCTGGCGAATGAATTTTGTCAGTGCCCGTCATAATGTCACCAGTAAATCCCATAAGAAATGCTGGGTGGCAATAATAACGCACCGGACAACATTCAATACACAGAGTTTATCTCTGTTGTCCTCATGGGCGGGTAAATGTATAATTTAGATTTACCCAGTAAGCCTTGGGACATCATACTTAAAGTGGACTTTAAAAGATCTAGGAAAATAGCAGGAACTATTTTTAAAATAACGTTTCATAAAAAAAAATACGTAAAAACCAAAACGCTCTTACCATTTTTTTTCGATACTGCTTAAAAGCTCAATCCTGACCCTACACGAAAATGTACAGTATAGCAGGTATAATCTGATGGGGAAGAGAGACAGCTGAAAAATACGTTTCCTTTCTTTTTCCAGTGGCGGAGATTTAAATATATGTTATAAATTTATAATTGCAGATAGCTTAGGTATTATGCGGCCAAACAGGGTTTGATACATAAAAATAAAATTAGTCTGAAAATAACTATTTTCATTATGAATTACAAACAGTAAAAAAAAATTTTTTCCTGTATATAAGTATACATTATACTTACGGTTCATATATTTGTTTTAAACTTCATTATACGAATTCTTTTTAAAAAAATTTGGCCCTAAAAAGAGCCGATTTTTTTTGTACTATAGCTCAGGTCAGGTAACTTATTTAAATACTCTGCCAATATATGGGCCCCTAAGCTCACACTAGGTACGATAATTATAGTGTACGTGTGAGCTAATATAACTAAAAACTGAAATATATTTTAGCTCACACTACTACTATACTATAGTAGTGTGAGCTATGGTGATCCTAATTTTTTCGAGAAAAAAAAAGTTGCTCCGATTTCAAATTTTTTTATATATCTTTGCGTTTCAGATGATTTTGAAACTTTTTTGTTGCGCCGTCTGTCTGTCTGTATGTCTGTCTGTCTGTCTGTCTGTCTGTGTGTCTGTCTGTAACGACCAACGCGCATAACTCAAAAACGGCTTGCCCGATTTCAATGAAATTTGGTACCCAGGCTGGGTTTTGGGTCGAGATGGTCCCATTTAAAAATGAACAAAATCCACTGAACACAAGCCAAATAAAAGGGTGGGGGTAGATTTCAAAAATTAAAGTTTATGTAAAAATATAGCGTGTGTGATATCAAACGAAAGGTAATTAAGTCTGGAGTTAAACAAAATACATTTTAGTTTATTTGAAAAAAAAAGGGTGAGGGAAAATTTCAAAAATTAGTGTTTAAGTGGAAATATGGCGTGTGTGATATCAAACTAAAGGTAATTGAGTCTGGAGTTAAACAAAATACATTTTAGTTTATTTGAAAAAAAAAGGGTGGGGGAAAATTTCAAAAATTAGTGTTTAAGTGGAAATATGGCGTGTGTGATATCAAACTAAAGGTAATTGAGTCTGGAGTTAAACAAAATACATTTTAGTTTTTAAAAAAGGGTGGGGGTAGATTTGAAAAATTAGAGTTTAAGTCAAAGCATGGCTTGTGTGGTATCAAACGAAAGGTAATTGAGTCTGGAGTTCAATAAAATATACTTCAGTTTTTAGTTATATTAGCTTTTACGTAGATACACTATAACTATAGTATCCAGTGTGAGCTTAGGTGCCCATAGATTGGCAGAGTTTTTTATACGACTGTCTTGTAAAAGGGGGTTTTGCGCACGGAGAACACGATCTGAAAATGGCATTTTACGCACGCTGTGTGCAAAACGTTTTGCACACGCTTATGTCATTTTTGCGCACGCCTATGTCATTTCTGCATACGGGTCTCCCGTCATTGTGATTTTTGTTGTTGTCACCCATCAATATAAGTTGGCTTGGTTCCGTAGCAAACGTCACTGCTCGTATGTTTTGTTGATTAGATACGTCAAAAAATTGTTGAATTTTTAAAGTTTTGTTGTAAAAATGTCGGAAATAAAAACAATTTAAATTAAAATTTGATTTTTCTTTCTTTATTAGCAGTCGTATAAAAAATATTGTAAAAAACTCGTTTGAAAACCTCTTTGCACACTCCCTCGACTTGTAGACCTCGCCTTCGGCTCGGTCTACCAAACTGTCTCGATCGTGTGCAAAGAGTCGTTTTCAAACCTTGTTTAAATAACTATTATTCAACTCCAGACTAAATTACCTTTTGTTTGATACCACACAAGCCATGTTTTGACTTAAACTCAAATTTTTGAAATCTACCCCCACCCGTAAAAAAAACAAAAACTATAATGTATTTTGTTAAGCTCCGGACTCGATTACCTTTCGTTTGATATCACACACGCCATATTTTCACTTAAACTCTAATTTTTGAAATATACCCCCACCCTTTTTTTAAAATAAATTAAAATGTATTTTGTTTAACTCCAGACTCAATTACCTTTCGTTTGATATCACACACGTCATATTTTCACATAAAATCTAATTTTTAAATCTACCCCCACCCTTTTACTTGGTTTGTGTTCGTTGGATTTTGTTCATTTTTAAATGGGACCATCTCGACCCAAGACCCAGTCTAGGTACCAAATTTCATTAAAATCGGCCAAGCGGTTTTTGAGTTATGCGCGTTGGTCGTTACAGACAGACATACAGACAGACAGACGGACAGACGGCGCAACAAAAAAGTTTCAAAATCATCTGAAACGCAAAGATATATAAAAAATTTTGAAATCGGAGCAACTTTTTTTTTCTCGAAAAAATTAGGATCACCATAGCTCACACTACTATAGTATAGTATATGTGTGAGCTAAAAATATATTATTCAATAGAAATTTCAGTTTCTGAATCTGAATCATCATCGTCTTCAGAATCATCAGAGGCTTCCCCAAGCCTGATTATTATTTTTTCTGTTACTTCTTCCATATATTTGTCAGTTTCCCAATATTTATTTTCAATATCAATCACATGCCTTACAAAATTATTCCATAAGTTGGAGTCCATAGATTTTATACCCTCTTCCAATAATTCCCATAAACGTTTGATCGTAAAATCGTCGGTTGTGTTTCTACGTCTTATGTATTTTTTTAAAAATGCCCATGCCAGTTCAATTCGATTCAGCTCACACATATATGGTGGTGTTCTTAGCCATGTGATTCAATTATTTTATCTATTTTGTATTTTTTTTCATCTGGTGGAGGTTTGTGTAAGCTGACCAATTCCCAAAGCTCTACTTTTCTTTTCTATCGCTGGGGAATCCATTGTCAAACTGCGGTCCTCTAATTTTGCATACTCATCAGCCGACCCGCACCAATCATATTGCAGAGAGTTGAACCAGTCATGGGGATAAAACATCTAACATTAAGAGGGTTTTATTCTTGTGCAGTTACCTAAAACTGTGGTATCTCGTTTTACTCTCATACCTCATTTTGCTCCCCTTTCCCCTACTACGAGAGACTTTGAACAATCGTCGTAGCCAAGGCCATTGGTGGCTAAATTTAACAAATGTAATTGGGCGCGAGGTCGCTTGCCTCTGGGTTGGCTTTTTGAACTAGGTTTTTTTTTGTATCGGTCTCGCAGACCGCAAGTCACCACTGGCGGGGTATTACTTTCGGATGGGTCTTAAAATCTATGGGTTTGGACCATTGCGCCTGAGTGTCTCCGTCTTATGTAATTATTTACCTGATCACCTGCTGACTTGGTTCCCGGCGCAAAAGGTGTAAATTACAGAGAACACAAACTACGAGCCTCTCTACTTGACAGTGTCTTTGTAAGTCTTTTGTTGTAGATAATAGGGTGGCTCCATTGGCTTTTGTCTACAACTAGGTTTTTTTATCTTTTCGGGCCTTGTTATTCGAAAGAACTATTTATTTTATAGCTATGATAAATTATAATAGTTATAGAAACTTTATGTACATATTAGTATACCCACTTAACACAAAAACATTTTTATAACGTCAAAATAATGTTTAATTGAAAAACATCACGTTAAGTTGGATGTTAGTTTTAACGTTATATTCATAGTGAAAAACAAGATTAATAACCAAACAAGTTTGATGGCTAATCGGGCAAAAAGGAGTTTTTTGTTTAAATTTTTCCGTGGGTAGCTTGAAAGCTTAACCTCACGGGGGTCCAAGATCTAATGGACACCTAATAAGTGTTGACAGTTAACCGTTTCGTCCTTATGGGACTCCTCAGAACACTGCTGGTCAAGTGACATTGAAATTTCACGTTTGTTAGTATTATTTGGCTTAAAAATTCCGTTGATTGACGCTCACTGTCTTGATGACGGGTAAAAATGCAAAATGCGTTGATCCGGCCTGAAAAGACAAAGAGCTGTCGTAGGACACGGACTATAGTTGTTTTCTTTTATTTGCATTCGATCTTTTCATTGATCGATATTGTATAGCAGTGTTTTTCCCTGCTTTTGGTTTTTTGTTTCTCTCGTATCTCGGTAGATGGCGCCTCTTGCTATAGTTCGCTCACTAATTAAATTTAATTAGAGACAAAACCGTCTGATTAACTTCGCAAGATTTGTCACTTGACCAGCAGTGTTCTGAGGAGTCCCATAAGGACGAAACGGTTAACTGTCAACACTTATTAGGTGTCCATTAGATCTTGGACCCCCGTGAGGTTAAGCTTTCAAGCTACCCACGGAAAAATATAAGGGAAACAAAAAACTCCTTTTTTGCCCGATTAGCCATGAAACTTGTTTGATTTTTAAATTCACGGGTACGAAATTTCACGTTGTTAGTATTATTTGGCTTAAAAATTCCGTTGATTGACGCTCACTGTCTTGATGACGGGTAAAAATGCAAAATGCGTTGATCCGGCCTGAAAAGACAAAGAGCTGTCGTAGGTCACGGACTATAGTTGTTTTCTTTTATTTGCATTCGATCTTTTCATTGATCGATATTGTATAGCAGTGTTTTTCCCTGCTTTTGGTTTTTTGTTTCTCTCGTATCTCGGTAGATGGCACCTCTTGCTATAGTTCGCTCACTAGTTACATTTAATTAGAGACAAAACCGTCTGATTAACTTCGCAAGATTTGTCACTTGACCAGCAGTGTTCTGAGGAGTCCCATAAGGACGAAACGGTTAACTGTCAACACTTATTAGGTGTCCATTAGATCTTGGACCCCCGTGAGGTTAAGCTTTCAAGCTACCCACGGAAAAATATAAGGGAAACAAAAAACTCCTTTTTTGCCCGATTAGCCATGAAACTTGTTTGATTTTTAAATTCACGGGTACGAAATTTCACGTTGTTAGTATTATTTGGCTTAAAAATTCCGTTGATTGACGCTCACTGTCTTGATGACGGGTAAAAATGCAAAATGCGTTGATCCGGCCTGAAAAGACAAAGAGCTGTCGTAGGTCACGGACTATAGTTGTTTTCTTTTATTTGCATTCGATCTTTTCATTGATCGATATTGTATAGCAGTGTTTTTCCCTGCTTTTGGTTTTTTGTTTCTCTCGTATCTCGGTAGATGGCGCCTCTTGCTATAGTTCGCTCACTAATTACATTTAATTAGAGACAAAACCGTCTGATTAACTTCGCAAGATTTGTCACTTGACCAGCAGTGTTCTGAGGAGTCCCATAAGGACGAAACGGTTAACTGTCAACACTTATTAGGCGTCCATTAGATCTTGGACCCCCGTGAGGTTAAGCTTTCAAGCTACCCACGGAAAAATATAAGGGAAACAAAAAACTCCTTTTTTGCCCGATTAGCCATGAAACTTGTTTGATTTTTAAATTCACGGGTACGAAATTTCACGTTTGTTAGTATTATTTGGCTTAAAAATTCCGTTGATTGACGCTCACTGTCTTGATGACGGGTAAAAATGCAAAATCCGTTGATCCGGCCTGAAAAGACAAAGAGCTGTCGTAGGTCACGGACTATAGTTGTTTTCTTTTATTTGCATTCGATCTTTTCATTGATCGATATTGTATAGCAGTGTTTTCCCCTGCTTTTGGTTTTTTGTTTCTCTCGTATCTCGGTAGATGGCGCCTCTTGCTATAGTTCGCTCACTAATTACATTTAATTAGAGACAAAACCGTCTGATTAACTTCGCAAGATTTGTCACTTGACCAGCAGTGTTCTGAGGAGTCCCATAAGGACGAAACGGTTAACTGTCAACACTTATTAGGCGTCCATTAGATCTTGGACCCCCGTGAGGTTAAGCTTTCAAGCTACCCACGGAAAAATATAAGGGAAACAAAAAACTCCTTTTTTGCCCGATTAGCCATGAAACTTGTTTGATTTTTAAATTCACGGGTACGAAATTTCACGTTTGTTAGTATTATTTGGCTTAAAAATTCCGTTGATTGACGCTCACTGTCTTGATGACGGGTAAAAATGCAAAATCCGTTGATCCGGCCTGAAAAGACAAAGAGCTGTCGTAGGTCACGGACTATAGTTGTTTTCTTTTATTTGCATTCGATCTTTTCATTGATCGATATTGTATAGCAGTGTTTTTCCCTGCTTTTGGTTTTTTGTTTCTCTCGTATCTCGGTAGATGGCGCCTCTTGCTATAGTTCGCTCACTAATTACATCTAATTAGAGACAAAACCGTCTGATTAACTTCGCAAGATTTGTCACTTGACCAGCAGTGTTCTGAGGAGTCCCATAAGGACGAAACGGTTAACTGTCAACACTTATACGAAATTTCACGTTTGTTAGTTACAGTAAGTTTCTGAAAAAACCTTGTGACACGTCGATTTCCTTTTCAAGAAGGATAGATCTTTGTAATTTATTATATTTTTATCTATCAACCCCTGGCTGGGGTAGCTTTGATCCCTTGATTTTAGATAAGGAAAGTGGGGCAAGTGGTACCCCGTTCGAAAGATTTTTTAAATTCCTTTACCCGGTTCCAAAAATTCATTGATAAATTTTCAACATTTAATTAATTAAATAAATTATTTATGGGTTTTTTTCGCTTCCCTGAACATATTAAGGAAAAGTATTTGACTAAAAAATGTTGAGGTTAGCGTCTACAATACGATGACACACAAAAAGTCGTTTAGGTATTTTATATTAGTTTTTTTTGCCAATACGAGTTCAATAATTTAAAAAACAGTCCTTTTAACTTTATTTTCGATTTGTAGCTCATCTTATAGTTTCGATGAGATAAAAGTTTTGATTAGCCCCTTCGTAACATCAAAATTATATTGAAAAATCGCCGGTACACTCGCGCCAGAAGAAACTTCAGGTTTCTTTCGACTAAACCGTATAGATACGACACTTACTCAGATAGGCTGTCCTTTAATATGAGCTCTTCCTGAGTGATCTCCTCGGTCTTTAGCTCAAAGTATTCGGGTTCTGATTTTACGTTTGATGTTGAAGGGCCGGGACAATGACTGTCAAGGATGCTGCAAAATAAAACTTTGTTTAATGTCGAATTCAAACCCAGAGCAAAGTGATATTGGACCATTTGGAGAGGAAATAACACATGGCTTAAGACTGATGCAATTGTGTGAAACCCACAACCTAAAAATAAATAATGGTTTTTTATAACATAAGGATATTCATCGATATACCTGGATTCAGCCAACAAGAAATCTTAAATCAATCATTGATTATGCTATAAGTGGATAACACTCGCAATTAAAGTGGTATGATGTGCGAGCACTTCATGGTGTTACCTGTGGATCTGACCACCATCTGGTAAAAGCAAAAATATTATTCCCTTTAAGAAAAACAAATAAGGACGAAAGTAATAGAGAAAATGAAAACCTAGAACGCATCGAAGACAATCAAAAATACAACTTTAGAAGTCTAGAAATCGAATGTACTCAAAGATTGTATCAGAACCGATTAGATGAAAAACTAATAAACACAAATCACTCATTTGAAGAGATATATACAAACATAATAAAAAGCTTGAAGGAAGTAAGCAACGAAGCTGTTGGGTACCAAGATAATAGAAATAACAGGAAGATGTGGTGGACGGACAAAATACAGGAAATGGTCAAAGAGAAAAAACGTACATACTTGAAATGGCTCAGTACTAAGGAGCAAAGAGACCTAAAAATCTACAGGGAAACCAGAAGACAGCTAAGAAATTTAATACGCACAGAAAAAATGAAATGTTCGATCTCAAGTGCCACGACATAAATACACACGTAGGAGCAGAGTTCTGAAGTATGGAAATTCATTTCTACAGTAAAAAACCCAACAAAAGAAAAAGTAAACATCCAGATAATCAAACCAGAACAATGGACAGAACACTACAAGGGACTGCTGCAGGAGACGAGACCCGAATATCTGGCAGCCTCTCCGAGAAGATACATAGAAGTACATGGAGAGGAAGTAATCATCGAAAAAGAAATGATAAAGAATAATATTAAAAAGCTTAAATCCGGAAAAGCTAGCGGACCTGGGGGAATATATGCTGAAATGCTCAAATATGGATCAGAGAAACTACTCGAAAATCTCACATATATTATTAACCAATACATAAACGGACATCCAGTACCTAATGATTGGAAAATTGCATTCATATCCTCAATGCATAAAAAAGGAAACAAGCTGGATTGCAACAATTACAGAGGAATTTCAGTAACCAGTACTCTAAGTAGATTGTACGGTAGAATTCTTAGAGATCTAATAGAGAATGATTTTCATGAACAAGAAGAAGAAGAGCAAAGTGGGTTTCCCGCAGGCAGATCTTGTAGTGATAATGTTTTTTGTCTTAAACAAGTAATTGAGAAAAGGAGCGCCAGAAATATAGAGACTCATATTACCTTTGTGGACCTACAAAAAGCATATGATACCGTTCCAGTAGAAAAATTATGGACAGTGTTAGAGCAAACTAACATCAATCTTACATACATAAAAGCGATAAAAGAACTATACATAGGGTCAAAATCTAAAATTAAAGTTGGAAATCGACTTTCAAAAGAATTTCTGGTAACAAAAGGCTTAAGACAGGGATGTTGTATCTCCCCAACTCTCTTTAAAATATATATCGCAGTAGCTCTAAAAACTGGAAACGTAAAGTGCACGGCATGGGAATACAACTTAACGACCGATTTACCATATACACACTACAGTTTGCTGACGACCAAGTAATTGTGGCTAATGATAAAGAAGACATGGAGTATATGATGAGAAAGTTAACAAAAGAATACCAAAAGTGGGGATTAACAGTGAACGTGGACAAGACACAGTACTTATGTATTGGACACGAATCCTGTGAGTTAGTACTAGAAAATGGACAACCAATATCTCCATGCAATGAGTATGTATACTTGGGTGTCACATTTGATAAGACAGGTACAGACTGTAAAGAATTGGAAAAAAGAATAGTAAAAGCAAAAAAAGTTATTGGATGTCTTAACAGTATTTTATGGAGCAGAGAGATAAAAAAGAATGTAAAATTTAACATATATGAAACAATGGTCAAAAGTACGCTGTTGTATGGAATAGAAACTTGTCGCGTAACAGAAAAATACAAAACAAAAATGGAAAGTGTCGAAATGGATGAAATAAGAAGATCAATGAGATCATAAAAGAATGAATGGGAATCGATGGAAGCATAACGGGTGACATCACTAGAAGGCAACTGATATGGTACGGTCATGTACAACGGATGAACGACGAAAGATTACCAAAGCAGGTCCTAGAATGGCAACCAATAGGGCGCAGAAAAAGAGGGCGTCCTAAACTAGAATGGCAACAGTCAATCCAAAGATCAATGAGTCAAAAAAATCTGACAGAGGATGATTGTCAGGATCGAAGGAGGTGGAGAATAGGCGTCGGACAACGTAGAAAAACGTTCTAAACCGACATAGTAGTAGTTAATATCGAATTCAAAAATAGCAGCAGACATGGCGGCTTGGTGTGAGGACAATAGTCTAAAACTGAACGCCGGAAAAACGGGGTTGATACTTTTAAAAAAATCAGGTGTCATAAATGAGTCTCTGTATACGAGGCTTCATGGGCAGTCTATTCCGATGTTAGAGGATGTTCAGTTTCTGGGAGTGGTGATGGATTCCACGATTAGTTGGGAAAGGCATATAGGAACCCTGAGTGCTAGAATGGCACGTTAACTCTTGCTATCTAGTCAGAAGACTGAGAAACACAGTCAGCATTAATAGCTATCTTGTGTATTACTTTGCACAGATTCAGAGTATCATAAGCTATGGCATAATAATCTGGGGGGGATCTAGGTTTGCAAATCAGGTTTTCATTGCTCAAAAACGACTAGTGCGTGCCAGTTAAACTTAAAACCACAAACATCATGTCGTCCTTATTTTGCTCAATTGGGCATTCTGACAGTTCCAGCACTTTACTTTTTAAAGTTGGTGCAATTTGTTAAAAAAAACAGTCGTCAGTTTAACATAGACAGTGATTTTTACACGGATTTTACCAGTGTATGAGCTTTGGATACCGAGCCACAATACCTCGTTTTTTGAAAAAGGGCCTTATTACACGGCAATTAAAGCATATCGTAGTCTACCAAGAGATATCCAGTCCATTAAAAATGTAAACCAATTTAGAAAAACTGTTACTAAAATGCTATTAAATAAATGTGTTTATTGCTTTAACCTTTAAACTGTGTATAGTCAATTCAAGTATTAATGTGATTTTATATATTTTATTGTTTTTTAAGTTTTTAATAGTGATATTTAGTTAATTTAAGAAAAAAAAAATTATTGGTAACTTTTTAAGTTTAAAATTGGTGCCTTAAGCACCTTGCTCTGCTGGGCCGGTGATTTCAGGATTCCATTGGGAGTTACTAAAAGGAATACCTGGAACAATAGGGAACTTGCCCAAAAAATCGAATCCTTTAAAAACAATTAAAATCGTAAGGTATTATCATAAGAAACTTCCTAGAAAAAGAAAAATTCCAATAACAGTTAAATTACCTGAGAAATAAAGGTTTGAATTTGAATAACTTGACCTGTTCTTAAAACGCGCTGCCATTGGTTGTGACGTCACGTCTTTGGATCTCGATCCATGCGACCGTTAACCGACATTGAAACAACACGTAAATAATTGATATTGTACTTATTGGAGCTTTGAACGTGGTGTTCAGTTATTTCCGGACGTAGTTTTGTCTAAATGTTCTTAATTGAGTGTTTTGTAATTCTGTTAAAGACTGAAAATGGTGGATGCGGGGTTTATAAAAGGACAATCAGACAATTTATCTAGAGTTGATATGTTTATGACTGCATTATACATTAAAAATTCGGAGGATTTTTCTCAAGCTGAAGTTCGTGGTGTAAAAGCTCGCAAGTAAGTATAAATACCTAAGTACTATAAGTACTATAATATAATAATTATATATATATATTTATATATATATATATATATATATATATATATATATATATATATATATATATATATATATATTTATATATATATATATATATATATATATATATATATATATATATATATATATATATTTATATATATATATATATATATATATATATATATATATATATATATATATATATATAATTCCTGAGGCACTTTTTTAAGAGCAATTCAACTGTCAAATTAAATTTTATCTGTCACTTTTAGTTTTTGAGATATTACATAAGGTTTGTATTTTTCTTATGGAATGACCTTTTTTTTATTCGACTTTTGAAATCAGCGTATTTTTTTTTAATGACATGTCACGCTTAATATTTTATTTTTTATTTTTTTATTGTTTTTTATATTTTTAGTTTTTAGTTGCCTCTTAACTTTTTTTTTTAGTTTGCTGAATAAGAATTGGTTTAAATTATTTTAAAAAAATTAAAAAAATAAAAATATAAAAAAATACAAAAATTAAATATTAAGTGTGAAACATCATTTTAAAGGAAATTTTACGCTAATTTTAAAAATCGAATAAAATAAGGATCAATCCATAAGTAAAATATAAACTTTATGTAATATCTCAAAAACTAAAAGTGACAAATAAATATATATATATATATATATATATATATATATATATATATATAATAGAATGTTTTTACAGAAATAAAAAATATTCATAAATAAAAAAGTTATGAACCGAATGGCCGTTATACTCATAAGGAGTGACGTCACAGCGGCGATTCCAACTTTAATTATTTATTGTAAAATAAGTATTGCGATTTAAGGGCTGATATTTGGTATAATGCGTTTTCATACAGAAACACACATTTTAGTAAAATAAAAAAAAAATGGGCAAGTTCCCTATTGGTCCAGTATTTCCTTGACGTTGCCTATGTCTGTGTAAGGGATTTAGTCGGCAATAAAGAATATTTCTATTCTATTTCTATTGATAATATATGTGAGATTTTCGAGTAGTTTCTCTGATCCATATTTAAGCATTTCAGCATATATTCTTTAATGTTATATGAGAATTTAATTTTGTTTATTTTTCTAGAAAACGTTATAAGCTTGCATTTGCCAGAATTTATTTCCATTTTAGTTTTTTGACACCAGGTATATAAAATGCAAATATCCTTTTGTAGTTCTGTACAGTCGCCTTCGCTTTAAATTCTTTTAAATATTTTTAAATCATCAGCGAATTGTAAGGAAGAAGAAAATTTAAATAGTTTGGGAATGTCATTTGCAAATAATGAGAAAAAGAAAGGAGCTAAATGCGATCCCTGGGGTACTCCTGATGTTGCTTCTATTTCGTAATAATATAAGTTTAATCATTTTCACTCTCTATTTACGGTTTTTTAAGTAACTAAAACACCAGGTATTTAAGGAATCCTCAACACCATACGATCTCATTTTATGTAATAAGATATCAACTTTGTCAAACGCCTTTCTAAAATCAAAGTAAATTACATCATCCTCTGTATTATCATTAAGCGCTTTTGATATAAAATTTTAGAAAACAGCCAAGTTTGTTTGACAAGAACGACCACGATAAAGTCCATGTTGATTTTCTGAGATTGCTATAAGTTGCTAGCAGTTCATCATAAACAATCGATTCAAATACTTTTGCCATAACGTTAAGTCCTGAGATGGGTCTAAAGTTGTTTATGTCAGATCTATCTCCTCCTTTAAAAAGCGGTGTTACATTAGCCTCTTTCCATGCTTGTGGAAAGGTTTTCAAATTTAATGAAGAATAAAAAATATATGATAATGGGAAAGAGAGGGTAGGACTACAATTCTTAAAAAACACAGGGTAGTCCATCAGTTCCAGGCCCCTTGTTCATATCTAAGTCAATCATTTTTCTAAAAACTACATCACTGTTTAATTCTATATTACAAATGTGTTTATTATAGTCAAGAGTAAGATCAATCGAAAAATCTACATTATCATCATTCGGTTGATTATAAACCGACTTAAAAAAATCTGCAAAATTTTCTTGTATGTCATCTAATCTTTTCTCAAGTGTCTGTCTTATGTCGTTCTGATTTTCTTTAATGGTCTGTCTCATGTCGTTCTGGTTTTGGTCTGTTTCATGTCTTTTTGTTCAATGGTCTGTCTCATATCGTTCTGCTTTTGTTCCATGGTCAGTTTCATGTCATTCTGGTTTTGTTCAATGGTCTGTCTCATGTCGTTCTGGTTTTGAGCCTGAATCATTTTAGTTAGTTCTTCCATTTTTGCCGATCCTTGTCTAGTAAGCATCAACTTTCTGATAAATCTCTCTAAACGTTTATTTTTGGGCTATAAAGCTAATATCGAAGTCGGTTTTTCAATATCTCTTCTGATTCTCAAATAGAACCTAATGGAATGTAGAAGTCGGTTTTTGATTATCTCTTCTGGTTCTCGAATAGAACGTCGTAAAATATTATGGAATATTCTAGAAATTCTGTCTAATTATATATTTTTGGGTTGTAAAAGTTAATGTAGAACACTATGGAACTTCTTCGAATATTCTGGCAAAATCCCTTACTGTTCTTATGTTTAATTGTCCGGTGGTACTATATAAGGATAGTCTTTTCAGTGTTCGGTTTTTCTAATCCCACTTCTGATACCAATTCTTACGGGTTCACCACAACAAAGAAAACGAGCAAATGTCAAAAACAATATGTCAATTTATTTCGACAACCCAGTCCACAAAAACGACACTTAAACTCACTAATAACTCACAACTCAAATCGGCTTATTAACTTCGAGTTAATATCTCGGGATTTATACGGTTCGTTATCTCTGAATAACTCCTTATCGCGCGATGTCTGGCCTTATATAGGGTCTTTGATCTTTCGCGAACTATCTATTCTTTTGTACGTTAACGCTACTAAAACCTAACTCTAAAGGTCAAGCATTGCGCAGATTCAATATGATGGAAAACCGATTATTGAAAAATCCTGCTTTGTATAGTGTGTAGACTTTGTTCAGGATTACCTAGACCAGGGGCATATGAAATTGGACAATTCTAGCCCTGACTTCCATTCATATTTTATGCCACACCACCCAGTTGCGAAGGCAGGGTGACTTGTCAAAAATTCGTTTTTTTTTATGCCTCTGCCAAGACCTTAAATAATCGTAGTTTAAAAATTCTTGGACTAAAATGGTGGAATGGACAAAATCGGATTCGTTTTTGATGGAAAGACCTTGTACCAAGAGAAACATTCTCTCTGAGATTGCAAGGATATATGATCCACTCGGGTTCCTAGCTCCAGTTGTTTTGGTTGCTAAATGTTTAATGCAACGTTTGTGGGTCCAGGGTCTGTCATGGGATGATACCCCCTCCAGTGATATTGTTGCACAGTGGCAACTTTATGTGTCGCAACTACCATTGTTATCTTCGGTATCAATACCTCGTTATGTTGTGAAGCAAAATGCTGTCACCACTGAATTGCATGGCTTTTGTGATGCCTCAATGTGTGCATATGGTGGTGCAGTATATATTCGACAAATTGAGTCCAATGGAAATATTTCTATCTCCCTTTTGTGTGGGAAAGTAGGATGTGCCCTTTGAAAAGTATTTCTATTCCACTCCTAGAATTGTGTGCTGCTGTATTGTTGGCAGAACTATTGGAGTTTGTTGGCAATCACCTTGTTTGCATCAAGATTGATAAGATTTTTGCTTGGTCTGACTCCAGCGTTATTCTTGCTTGGATAAAATCGTGTCCATCAAAACGAAAGGTGTTTGTAGCCAATCGTGTAATGACCATTCAGGAGAAAGTTCCCCTCAGCTGTTGGTACCATGTAAATGGTAAAGAGAACCCAGCTGATTGCTTATCCCGGAGCTTACTTCCCAGTCAATTGATAGACCACCCTCTTTGGTTTACTAGACCATCCTGGTTGGCCCAGTCTAGTGAAACATGGCCTATGAACCATAATATTGATTCGTTTGATGCTGATCTACCCCCCGAGGAAAATCGTTTTGTTTTTGTGACAGAAACATGAAGTACAGCTGTTACTCACTAAGTAGTCCTCTTTTGTTTGAGACCTTTTCGAGTAAAAAAGGATCCTTCTTTATCTTTTCCTAGTTAAGCCCTCAATGAGGCAGATCTTTATTATGCTACTTTAGTTGTTGTGCGAGTTGTACAACAAGAAGTTTTTCTGGAAGATTTGAAAAGGATACGTAGAGGTGATAGTTGTGCTAAGTCTCTTCGAAAGTTAGCTACTTTACGTCACACTAATTTGGCATATGAGGTGAAACACCCCATGTTGTTGCCTCCTAGTCACAAGCTTACCACTTTGTTTATTGAGAAATTCCATAATGACCATGGACATCCAGGTCCTCGTTTATTAGAGTACCTACTAAATCAACAGTTTTGGATTTTGTCTGTGAAAAGTGGCATTTACAGTGTTATTTCCAAGTGTTTTTGTTGTGCCAGGGTAAATCCCAAACCATTGCACCCATTCATGGGTGACCTTCCTAAATTTAGGGTGTCCCAGGTGAAGCCCTTTTCCCATGTGAGTGTAGATTTTATGGGCCCATTTCATCAGTCGTTGCAACAACGCGAAAGATGGAATAACCCCGATAACCCTCCAAAAGTTGGAACTTTAGTAGCGTTGAAAGACGAAAACCTACCCCCACTGAAGTGGTCGCTCGTTAGAATTGAAAAAATTTACTCGAGTCGAGATAAAATCCCCCGTGTCGTGCAAGTAAAAACCGCGAAAGGATTACTTGACCATTGTTTGGTGAAGGTATGTCCGTTACCCAGCCAGTAACCAACCTTCAAAGCCTTGTGTAGCGTAAATCATACTACTACTATGTCGGTTTAGAACGTTTTTCTACGTTGTCCGACGCCTATTCTCCACCTCCTTCGATCCTGACAATCATCCTCAGTCAGATTTTTTTGACTCATTGATCTTTGGATTGACTGTTGCCATTCTAGTTTAGGACGCCCTCTTTTTCTGCGCCCTATTGGTTGCCATTCTAGGACCTGCTTTGGTAATCTTTCGTCGTTCATCCGTTGTACATGGCCGTACCATATCAGTTGCCTTCTAGTGATGTCATCCGTTATGCTTTCCTCGATTCCCATTCTTTCTTTTATGATCTCATTTCTTATGTGATCTATTCTAGATATTCTCATTGATCTTCTTATTGCATCCATTTCGACACTTTCCATTTTTGTTTTGTACTTTCCTGTTACGCGACAAGTCTCTATTCCATACAACAGCGTGCTTTTGACCATTGTTTCATATATGTTAAATTTTACATTCTTTTTTATCTCTCTGCTCCATAAAATACTGTTAGGTGTAGCGTAAATCATGCTTCTTTGAATTAACTTGAGTATGACGTATATAGTTATTGCGATAAAATTATTGTTGCAAAAATACTAATTTATTGTTTAGACCCTTTGGGTAATTGAATAACCTTTTTGTTTGATTTTTTAGTTTTTTGGGTTTTTCTATAAAAATTGCGAATTTTTATGGTAGGCGGAATGTTTAATGCTGCCAGTTATTTTTGTTTTTGTTTTATTTCGAATTTTTGGGAAAACCTAACCTTAAATGTTAAATGTTTTGATATTTTTGGGCTCTTTAGCCAAAACCTTCAAAAAAGAAACTCCTTGTTTGGGAAAATTCCGGTCAGGTGATAACTTTTCTCTTTGTTGAAAGTTATTTTCTTTTTGAACACCTGATCATTTTGGCTAAATTCATACGCGCTTTGCACACGCTGGGAGTTTGACGCGCGTATTTGCCAGGGGAACGAAGAACCACTTCCGACAAGACAATGAAAGAAGTCAAACGTGTTTTAAGAGTAAGACCAAAATTCCAGCCACAAGAAGGTACGCGGTGCCGCGTGTGAAACTGTGGAACTGCTGTTAAATGAAAGAAGGTAAGCTTCTAGCGATTTTTTCCTTTGTTTTAGTTCAATAAATGTTTGTTTTCCCAAACGGGGTGAATTTAACTTTGGGATACTTTTTAGCTCACACATATACTATACTATAGTAGTGTGAGCTATGGTGATCCTAATTTTTTCGAGAAAAAAAAAGTTGCTCCGATTTCAAAAAATTTTATATATCTTTGCGTTTCAGATGATTTTGAAACTTTTTTGTTGCGCCGTCTGTCTGTCTGTATGTCTGTAACGACCAACGCGCATAACTCAAAAACCGCTTGGCCGATTTTAATGAAATTTGGTACCTAGGCTGGGTCTTGGGTCGAGATGGTCCCATTTAAAAATGAACAAAATCCACCGAACAGAAACCAAATAAAAGGGTGGGGGTAGATTTCAAAAATTAGAGTTTATGTGAAAATATGGCGTGTGTGATATCAAACGAAAGGTAATTGAGTCCGAACAAAATACATTTTAGTTTTTTGCTTTTTTTAAGGGTGGGGGTAGATTTCAAAAATTTGAGTTTAAGTCAAAACATGGCTTGTGTCGTATCAAACGAAAGGTAATTAAGTCCGGAGTTTAACAAAATACATTTTAGTTTTTTGTTTTTTTTTTAAGGGTGGGGGTAGATTTCAAAAATTTGAGTTTGAGTCAAAACATGGCTTGTGTGGTATCAAACAAAAGGTAATTTAGTCTGGAGTTAAATAAAATATATTTCAGTTTTTAGTTATATTAGCTCACACGTACACTATAACTATAGTACCTAGTGTAAGCTTAGGGGCCCATATATTGGCAGAGTATTTTTTTAATCTCTAGTTTTCTCCCCTTCGGGCACAGCCGTCTAACTACACTAAACCTAAATAAATTCTAACTATAAAATTATAAAAAATATCTTGTCGGTAAAACCCCTGATCCTTAGCCCGCCAAATTATTATAGTTAAAAATGGTATATGTATATCAGACTTCCGATGAATACCAATTTAAAACAAAGTAAATGCTGTCATCTATAACATTAATTATAATAAACGTGAAATTTCATACCCGTGAATTTTTTTTGCCCGATTAGCCATGAAACTTGTTTGATTTTTAAATTCACGGGTATGAAATTTCACGTTTGTTAGTATTATTTGGCTTAAAAAAAAAATTCCGTTGATTGACGCTCACTGTCTTGATGACGGGTAAAAATGCAAAATGCGTTGATCCGGCCTGAAAAGACAAAGAGCTGTCGTAGGTCATGGACTATAGTTGTTTTCTTTTATTTGCATTCGATCTTTTCATTGATCGATATTGTATAGCAGTGTTTTTCCCTGCTTTTGGTTTTTTGTTTCTCTCGTATCTCGGTAGATGGCGCCTCTTGCTATAGTTCGCTCACTAATTACATTTAATTAGAGACAAAACCGTCTGATTAACTTCGCAAGATTTGTCACTTGACCAGCAGTGTTCTGAGGAGTCCCATAAGGACGAAACGGTTAACTGTCAACACTTATTAGGTGTCCATTAGATCTTGGACCCCCGTGAGGTTAAGCTTTCAAGCTACCCACGGAAAAATATAAGGGAAACAAAAAACTCCTTTTTGCCCGATTAGCCATGAAACTTGTTTGATTTTTAAATTCACGGGTACGAAATTTCACGTTTGTTAGTATTATTTGGCTTAAAAATTCCGTTGATTGACGCTCACTGTCTTGATGACGGGTAAAAATGCAAAATGCGTTGATCCGGCCTGAAAAGACAAAGAGCTGTCGTAGGTCACGGACTATAGTTGTTTTCTTTTATTTGCATTCGATCTTTTCATTGATCGATATTGTATAGCAGTGTTTTTCCCTGCTTTTGGTTTTTTGTTTCTCTCGTATCTCGGTAGATGGCGCCTCTTGCTATAGTTCGCTCACTAATTACATTTCATTAGAGACAAAACCGTCTGATTAACTTCGCAAGATTTGTCACTTGACCAGCAGTGTTCTGAGGAGTCCCGTAAGGACGAAACGGTTAACTGTCAACACTTATTAGGTGTCCATTAGATCTTGGACCCCCGTGAGGTTAAGCTTTCAAGCTACCCACGGAAAAATATAAGGGAAACAAAAAACTCCTTTTTGCCCGATTAGCCATGAAACTTGTTTGATTTTTAAATTCACGGGTACGAAATTTCACGTTTGTTAGTATTATTTGGCTTAAAAATTCCGTTGATTGACGCTCACTGTCTTGATGACGGGTAAAAATGCAAAATGCGTTGATCCGGCCTGAAAAGACAAAGAGCTGTCGTAGGTCACGGACTATAGTTGTTTTCTTTTATTTGCATTCGATCTTTTCATTGATCGATATTGTATAGCAGTGTTTTTCCCTGCTTTTGGTTTTTTGTTTCTCTCGTATCTCGGTAGATGGCGCCTCTTGCTATAGTTCGCTCACTAATTACATTTAATTAGAGACAAAACCGTCTGATTAACTTCGCAAGATTTGTCACTTGACCAGCAGTGTTCTGAGGAGTCCCATAAGGACGAAACGGTTAACTGTCAACACTTATTAGGTGTCCATTAGATCTTGGACCCCCGTGAGGTTAAGCTTTCAAGCTACCCACGGAAAAATATAAGGGAAACAAAAAACTCCTTTTTGCCCGATTAGCCATGAAACTTGTTTGATTATTAATTATAATGAAGAATGGCCGGACCACACGCCCATAAGAAAGCTGCAGATTTCTTTTGGTTAGCTTGCATAGATTTAACTTACCTAGATGAACTGCACTTTAATATAAGGTCTTCCTGTTTGATCTCCTTCGTCTCTTGCTCAAATTCAGGTTCCAATTTCAGCCTGAATGAAGAGTCCGGATTTTTACTGTCAAGTATGCTGCAAAATAAAACTTAGTTAAAAATTGAAGACAATCAAAAATACAACTTTAGAAGCATAGAAATCGAAAGTATTCAAAGATTGTATCAGAACCGATTAGATGAAAAATTAATAAACACAAATCACTCATTTGAAGAGATATATACAAACATAATCAAAAGCTTAAAGGAAGCAAGCAACGAAGCTGTTGGGTACCAAGATAATAGAAATAACAGGAAGATGTGGTGGACGGAGAAAATACAGGAAATGGTCAAAGAGAAAAAACGCACATACTTGAAATGGCTCAGTACTAAGGAGCAAACAGACCTAGAAATCTACAGGGAAACCAGAAGACAGCTAAGAAATTTGATACGCACAGAAAAAAATTAAATGTTCAAGCGCAAGTGCCACGACATAAACACACACATAGGAGGTAGGTAGAGTTCTGAAGTATGGAAATTCATTTCTACAGTAAAAAACCCAACAAAAGAAAAAGTAAACATCCAGATAATCAAACCAGAACAATGGACAGAACACTACAAGCGACTGCTGCAGGAGACGAGACCCGAATATCTGGCAGCCTCTCCGAGAAGAGACATAGAAGTACATGGAGAGGAAGTAATCATCGAAAAAGAAATGATAAAGAATAATATTAAAAAACTTAAATCCGGAAAAGCTAGCGGACCTGGGGGAATATATGCTGAAATGCTCAAATATGGATCAGAGAAACTACTCGAAAATCTCACATATATTATTAATCAATGCATAAACGGACATCCAGTACCTAATGATTGGAAAATTGCATTCATATCCTCAATACATAAAAAATGAAACAAACTCGATTGCAACAATGACAGAGGAATTTCAGTAACCAGTACTCTAAGTAGATTGTACGGTAGGATTCTTAGAGATCTAATAGAGAATGATTTTCATGAACAAGAAGAAGAAGAGCAAAGTGGGTTTGGGGCAGGCAGATCTTGTAGTGATAATGTTTTTGTCTTAAACAAGTAATTGAGAAAAGGAACGCCAGAAATATAGAGACTCATGTTACCTTTGTGGACCTACAAAAAGCATATGATACCGTTCCAGTAGAAAAATTATGGACAGTTTTAGAGCAAACTAATATCAATCATACATACATAAAAGCGATAAAAAAAACTATACAAAGGGTCAAAATCTAAAATTAAAATTGGAAATCGACTTTCAAAAGAATTCCTGGTAACAAAAGGCTTAAGACAGGGATGTTGTATCTCTCCAACTCTTTTTAAAATATATATCGCAGTAGCTCTAAAAAACTGGAAACGTAAAGTGCACGGCATGGGAATACAACTTAACGACCGATAATGATAAAGAAGACATGGAGTATATGATGAGAAAGTTAACAGAAGAGTACCAAAAGTGGGGACTAACAGTGAACGTGGACAAGACACAGTACTTATGTATTGGAAACGAATCCAGTAAGTTAGTACTAGAAAATGGACAAACAATATCTCCATGCAATGAGTATGTATACTTAGGCGTCACATTTGATAAGACAGGAACAGACTGTAAAGAATTGGAAAAAAGAATAGTAAAAGCAAAAAAAGTTATTGGATGTCTTAACAGTATTTTATGGAGCAGAGAGATAAAAAAGAATGTAAAATTTAACATATATGAAACAATGGTCAAAAGCACGCTGTTGTATGGAATAGAGACTTGTCGCGTAACGGAAAAATACAAAACAAAAATGGAAAGTGTCGAAATGGATGCAATAAGAAGATCAATGAGAATATCTAGAATAGATCACATAAGAAATGAGATCATAAAAGAAAGAATGGGAATCGAGGGAAGCATAACGGATGACATCACTAAAAGGCAACTTCACATTAAACTTCACAACTGATATGGTACGGCCATGTACAACGGATGAACGATGAAAGATTACCAACGCAGGTCCTAGAATGGCAACCAATAGGGCGCAGAAAAAGAGGGCGTCCTAAACTAGAATGGCAACAGTCAATCCAAAGATCAATGAGTCAAAAGAATCTGACAGAGGATGACTGTCAGGATCGAAGGAGGTGGAGAATAGGCGTCGGACAACGTAGAAAAACGTTCTAAACCGACATAGTAGTAGTAAAAATTGCAGATTTCTTTTGGTTAGCTTGCATAGATTCAACTTACCTAGATGAACTGCCCTTTAAAATAAGGTCTTCCTGCATGATCTCCTCCATCTTTTGCTGAAATTCGGGTTCCGATTTCAGGCTGAATGAAGAGTCTGGATTTTTACTGTCAAGTATGCTGCAAAATAAAACTTACAATCTTTTGACATGCCTAGGAGTTAGTCAGAGCATATTATTTTAAAAGGCTTTCCGTTTTCGGTCTAGAAGCAAATCATATTACTTTTTGGCAACAGACCATTTTCTCCTAATTTGACCCCGCTGAATCGGAATATCTCTGTTGCCAGTTCGAAAAATCGACAGGGATGGAGAAAATCCCCCCAAACCCCCAAAAACCTGTTTTTTTTCAGTATTATGCAATTTTCTCGAAAACTAACATTTTTATAAAAAATTGCAAAAAACAGTTTTTTGTGGAGAATAAAATTCCCTTTCCAACGATGTATTGGTCAATAAGGTTAGGAAAAGCAAGTAGCTCTTCAGTGGCGTACGTAAATTGGGATTATTTAGAAAAAAACATGTTTATTATAGGTTTTTCAAAATTTTCTCAAAAACTACACTTTTTAGGAAAAAATATGTAGTATACTTTATTGTAGAACATATCATATTCTTTTAAAAACTTTATTAAAATGTCGGATTGTTGCCATATTTAAGGCTTCAGGGGCGTACTAATATAAACTTATTTTCAAAAATAACTGAAATAATCAGTTTCTCTTGCATATTTAAATATCTTTTCTAACTAAGATTTTCAGAAAAAAATGTGCCTTTATACTTTATTGAGGATAAGATAATTTCTTTTAAAATGATATATTACAAAGTGAGGTTAATGTTATGATAAATACTTCAAAAAGGTTCGTAATTTATACCTACTAAAATAAAATGTTTCCAAATCAAAATAAACTGTTTTTTGATTAGATTAGATATTTTGATTTATCTAAATAAGTTCTTTAAAGCAAAGAAACACCGGTGGTTATAAAGGGAGGGGGCATAGGGGCCATGGTCCCCCCTAAGCAATATTTTTTGTGCAGAAAGTAACAGTAGTAACTTTGACACAGGTGTTTTTGGTAATTTTTGCAATTCACGGACGCCCCTGGAGAGTTTTCTATACTATGGGTCACATTTTGTGACAGACTGTTTAAAAGGACATTTTATTATCGGGCCCGCCGCCGAAGCCATAAAAGGTCGAAAGTACAAAAGGTCGAAAAAAAATCGACAAAACAAAATATTAAAAAGACAAATTTACCGTATCAACCGCGACCGTACTTTCGATCTTTTGTACTTTCGACCTTTTGAATTTTCGACCTTTGTTTTTTGATTTTTTGTACTTTCGACCTGTTGTACTTTCGACCTTTTGTATTTTCCGCCTTTTGTACTTTCGACCTTATTTTTTCGACCTTTTGTACTTTCGACCTTTTATCCGCCGCTCTTTATTATCCACCGAAAAGCTAATAAGACACAAAATTGATTAGTTTGGATTGATCTTAAATAATTTCTTTAAATTAAGAACACCACTGGAGCGGTAAATATAAAATAACTTCCACTTTGTTATACATCGTTTGAAAGGAAATTTTATTGACTATGACGAAGTATAGAACACATTTTTTGATAAGAGCTTGGTTTTTAAGAAAATTAAATAAAACGTATGAAAAACATATGTTTTTTTAATGATTTGTTGAAATCACCCCCATTGACGGACGTCGCTGGAGAGTTTGCTATAAGTCAAACCCCACCGATTTCACATTTTTAAAAAGGGAATTTCCCTGTTTACAAAAAAGTGTAGAACAAGTTTTTTCATGTTAAGCTTAGTTTTTGAGAAAATTAGATAAAACGTGTAACAAAAATGGTTTATTTTCTGTTTTTTCAAAATTAATTTAATTTATGAATGCCCCTGAAGTTTTATTTATAAAACCGATTTAATCATGTTATACGTCATTTTGAAGGAAATTTTATTGAGTATACCAAAATGTAATACATGGTTTTCTGTAGATATTAGTTTTTAAAAAAATTAAATAAATCTTGGAAAAAACATAGGTATTTTTTCAACTTTTTTTAATTACTTCAATTAACGGACGCCGCTGGAGAGCTTGTTATTAGTCTAACTTTATTAAGTTATACTATGTTGAAAAGGGAATTTTATTGTCTACAATAAAGTATATTATACATTTTTCTCTTAGAAGCTTAGTTTTTAGGAAAATTTGAAAAAACCTAAAACTTTCAGATTTTGGGGTGTCTTGGAGGTTTTTGCAGCCATTTAAAAAAAAAATAATATGTTATTATTTTTTAATTATACAAATATATATTTTGAATGTACACCTGCGACAATTTGGGCTTTCTAGCGGCAATTTAAAATTCCGCCGCTATTTTGGCCGCCATCTTGAATATCTCAGCCCCTGTCAATATTTCGAGTTGGCGACAGGGATATTCGGATTCAGCGGGTTCAAAATAGGGGGAATTACCCATTTGCCAAAAAGTAATATAAAATGCTTCTAGAAAGTGGATTTTCCCGAATCTTGCCTGAACTAAGTTACTGTAGTGCCATTTTTATCTTCAGACACCATGAGGACTGATATGGATGAAATTAAGTAAAGTAGTGTAATATATTAAAGCTAAGAAAAGACGCATTTACATTAAAATTGGATCCCCGTGAATTTTAAGATAAAAATACTCTGCCAATCTATGGGCACCTAAGCTCACACTAGGAACTATAGTTATAGTGTGAGCTAATATAATCAAAAACTGAAATATATTTCATTCAACTCCAGACTCAATTACCTTTCGTTTGATACCACACAAGCCATGTTTTGACTTAAACTCAAATTTTTTCAATCTACCCCCCACCCTTTTAAAAAAAAACTAAAATGTATTTTGTTTAACTCCAGACTCAATTACCTTTCGTTTGATATCACACACGCCATATTTTCACTTAAACTCTAATTTTTGACATCTACCCCCACCCTTTTTTTAAAAATAAACTAAAATTCATTTTTTTTAACTCCAGACTAAATTACGTTTCGTTTGATATCACACACGCCATATTTTCACATAAACTCTAATTTTTGGAATCTACCCCCACCCTTTTATTTGGCTTGCGTTCGGTGGATTTTGTTCATTTTTAAATGGGACCATCACGGCCCAAGACCCAACTTGGGTACCAAATTTCATTAAAATCGGACAAGCGGTTTTTGAGTTATGCGGGTTGGTCGTTACAGACAGACATACAGACAGACAGACATACAGACAGACAGACAGACAGACAGCAAAACAAAAAAGTTTCAAAATCATCTGAAACGCAAAGATATATAAAAAATTTTGAAATCGGAGCAACTTTTTTTTTCTCGAAAAAATTACGATCACCATAGCTCACACTACTTATAGTAGTAGTGTGAGCTAATAGGGTTTAATTTACTCCTTCGGTCCAGACGTCATTTTTAATTATAAGGTTTATCTGAATTTCTAAAAACCGCAACCCTTTAGGAAAATATATTAATTAGCTTTATTATTGATACAATTTTCGTTCGTAGGAGTAATTTTAAAAAATACCAAAAACACCTTGCTATATTATGTCTTATTCTCGGTTTTATCTAACTTTCTGAAAAATTATCTCCTTGGAAAAAATTTGCGGTATATTTTATTTTGAAGTAAATTTTTTTTTCAACAATGTTCAATTCAGTTAAGGTTAAGTAACAGTAATTTTCTTAAAAAAGAAGCTCTTTAAAAATACTCTGTCAATCTATGGGCACCTAAGCTCACACTAGGTACTATAGTTATAGTGTACATGTGAGCTAATATAACTAAAAACTGAAATATATTTTATTCAACTCCAGACTCAATTACCTTTCGTTTGATACCACACAAGCCATGTTTTGACTTAAACTCTAATTTTTAAAATCTACCCCCACCCTTTTTAAAAAAACTAAAATGTATTTTATTTAACTCCAGACTTAATTACCTTTCGTTTGATATCACACACGCCATATTTTCACATAACCTCTCATTTTCGAAATCTACCCCCACCCTTTTATTTGGCTTGCGTTCGGTGGATTTCGTTCATTTTTAAATGGGACCACCACGGCCCAAGACCCAGCCTAGGTACCAAATTTCATTTAAATCGGACAAGCGGTTTTTGAGTTATGCGGGTTGGTCGTTACAGACAGACAGACAGACAGACGGCGAGACAAAAAAGTTTCAAAATCATCTGAAACGCAAAGATATATAAAAAAATTTGAAATCGGAGCAACTTTTTTTTTTTCGAAAAAATTAGGATCACCTAGTGTGAGCTAAAAATCCTTTACTTTTGCTTTATTGTAAATTATAAAATAAACATAATAATAATATATTTTTTTAATTTTTAGACTGAATAATAAATATTTAAAAAAATAACCTAAAATGAAATATTGTAAGTTTGGTATAGTCCCGTTTAATGAAAGAAACAGCATAAATAAATTTAAAAAATTTAAAACATCGTGAATATAAAATAATTTTCCCCTTCCCATACAAAACAAAATACTTACCTAGAACTATTACTATATCCAAGAAAATCATCTTCCATTTTAATTTTCTTGGAAGTGGTTTCAGCTGTCATCTCTTTTACTAACTTGCTACAGCTTGTTCCAGCAAAATTATTTGCTGAAAATTATTTTTTTATCTTATCTATGTTTAAAAGTAAATGTTCAGAGGCCAAAACAATCTATTTCTGTTAAAATGTCTTCAGTCGTGACAATCAACGATTTAATATCTTTTTCAAATATTTCTTTCAAAGAGGATTGCGTCCTAGATTGATTTCCTGTGGGTATAGAATCTGCTTTTGGAGATTTTTCTTCTTAAACCCTACAAATATCAAAACTTTGTAATGTACCGGTGTGAAACTAGCAGCCACCTTACAGCAGCCAAAGTGTGAAGTTAGCAGCCACTTACAGCAGCCAAAATGTGAAGTTAGCAGCCACATTTGGCAGCCTAACAAAAAAGTATATTTTCAAAAATCATTTCATTGAGAAGCTGCAAAAACCTTGGAAAATAACTTTTTTTATTAAGAAATGGAGAATTTGAGAAATTTGGAAAAAAATAAAAAATCCAAAAAAATTTAAAAGTCCTCTTTAAAAATATAGTTACGCAATGAAACTTGGTAGAGTGTTTAAGTTGCCTACAACTAGTCATCTGTGCAAGCGGCTGCTCCTTGTTCCCGGTTTAACATGGTCAAATGGAAAAAAAATGGAAAAACAGAAAAAAATTCAAAAGTCATCTTCAAAAACATAGTTACGCAATGGAACTTGGTAGGGTCTTTAAGTAACCTACAACTAGTCATGTGTATAAGCGGCTGCTACTTGTTCCCGGTTTAACATGGTCAAATGGTAAAAAAATGGAAAAACAAAAAAAATTCAAAAATCACCTTCAAAAACATAGTTACGCAATGAAACTTGGTAGGGTGTTTAAGTAACCTACAGCTAGTCATGTATCTAAGCGGCTGCTACTTGTTCCCGGTTTAACATGGTGAAATGGAAAAAAAATGGAAAAACAAAAAAAATTCAAAAATCACCTTCAAAAACATAGTTACGCAATGAAACTTGGTAGGGTGTTTAAGTAACCTACAGCTAGTCATGTATCTAAGCGGCTGCTACTTGTTCCCGGTTTAACATGGTGAAATGGAAAAAAAATTGAAAAACAGAAAAAAATTCAAAAGTCACCTTCAAAAACATAGTTACGCAATGAAACTTGGTAAGGTGTTTAAGTAATCTACAACTAGTCATGTGTGTAAGCGGCTGCTACTTGTTCCCGGTTTATTTTTTATTTTTTTCCAAATTTCTCAAATTCTCCATTTCTTAATAAAAAAAGTTATTTTCCAAGGTTTTTGCAGCCTCTCAATGAAATAATTTTTGAAAATATACTGTTTTGTTAGGCTGCCAAATGTGGCTGCTAACTTCACATTTTGGCTGCTAACTTCACACTTTGGCTGCTGTAAGGTGGCTGCTAGTTTCACACCAATTTGTAATGTGTCTTTTCTTCGGGTGTGCGATAAACATAAAAATTAAACCATAAAAAATAAAACAAAACACAGACTCCACCTCGAGCTACTTTGAACTCAAAACTGACATGAAAACGTTGTGTGACAATGTAGTTTGGTTGCTAAGGTAACAAACCGCACTTGACACAAAAACATGTGTATAATATGGTACTTTGCGTTTATAAAAGTGTGCGGAAAGTAGCTTTTTTGCGATCACTTGTAAAAAACTATTTTAAAATTTTTGATTTTTAAAAAATATTTTTAAAAGTTTCATGTTTTTAAAAAAATATATACTTGAAAAACTAGTCCATTTTCTGACAGTGGAGCTTTGTAAAATTAAATTCAATTCATTCTCAATTGAATCAAAGTAACGTCGAAAATCCAGAAGACGACATTATTACTACTAACCAAAGGCCGCATAATTGGCAAGATGTAAGGAATAGAAGGTGGCAAAACAACAAGAAACTTTATTCGAAGTGGCTCAAAAGTACCATTGGCTTTTTTTAGAATAGAGTAGAGTAGAGTAAAGCTTTATTTGCATAAATTTTTAGCATAATTGAGCAAATAGCGTCAGATTTACAGTTTTTTCCTAAATCTAGATTATGGAAGATACTTAATTAAATTACACATCAAAATTATATATAAAAGCAAGAAATTAGATTGATGAAATACCTATGACTTCTGTGTAATTTAAAATATTTAACAACAAAATTTAAAACAGATATATTTAAAAAGTTTTAAAAAAATCAATCTTTTGGGATTAAAAAACAACAAAAAGTTAAAATTTGGACAGAATAATACAGTTAGAAAAAACAATAATTTAAAATTGATCATAAAACTTTAAAATTGATTGTAGAACAAAAATATACCTATACAAAATACTCTGCCAATATATGGGCCCCTAAGCTCACACTAGGTACTATAGTTATAGTGTATGTGCGAGATAATAAAACTAAAACCTGAAATATATCTTATTCAACTCCAGACTAAATTACCTTTTGTTTGATACCACACAAGCCATGTTATGACTCAAATTTTTGAAATCTACCCCCAACCTTAAAAAAACAAAAACTAAAATGTATTTTCTTTAACTCCGGACTCAATTACCTTTCGTTTGATATCACACACGCCCTATTTTCACATAAACTCTAATTTTTTTAATCTACCCCCACCCTTTTTAAAGAAAAAAAAACTAAAATGTATTTTGTTTAACTCCATACTCAATTACCTTTCGTTTGATATCACACACGCCACATTTTCACATAAACTCTAATTTTTGAAATCTTCCCCCGCCCTTTTATTTGGCTTGTGTTCGGTGGATTTTGTTCATTTTTAAATGGGACCATCTCGACCCAAGACCCAGCCTACGTGCCAAATTTCATTAAAATTGGCCCAGCGGTTTTTGAGTTATGCGCGTTGGTCGTTACAGACAGACAGACAGACATACAGACAGACAGACGGCGCGACAAAAAAGTTTCAAAATCAACTGAAACGCAAAGATATATAAAAATTTTTGAAATCGGAGCAACTTTTTTTTTCTCGAAAAAATTAGGATCACCATAGCTCACACTACTATAGTATACTATATGTGTGAGCTAAAAAAAGACAAGGTACAGTTTTACAGTTCAGGAAATGCATGAGCCATGAATTCTGCAATGGTGTAGGGTTCTATTGCAATTATTTGAGCAAACACTTTGCTTTTAAAAATTTTTGGATTTTTTTCTTGTTGAATTGATGGTGGCAGTTTATTGAAAAATTTTACACAGGCACAGAGTGGGCTGTTTCCAGTCCAGACAGCACATTAAGATTCAGAGTTCTTGCATTGTAGTCATGGAATGGCAAAAGATGAAGTTTTTGAATAAAAACACAATGCACTCAAATATGTAAACACCAAAAATACTCTGCCAATATATGGGCCGCCAAGCTCACACTAGGTCCTATAGTTATAGTGTACGTGTGAGCTAATATAACTAAAAACTGAAATATATTTTATTCAACTCCACACTAAATTACCTTTTGTTTGATACCACACAAGCCATGTTTTGACTTAAACTCAAATTTTTGAAATCCACCCCCACCCTTAAAAAAAACAAAAACCAAAATGTATTTTGTTAAACTCCGGACTCAATTACCTTTCGTTTGATATCACACACGCCATATTTTCACTTAAACTCTAATTTTTGAAATATACCCCCACTCTTTTATAAAAATAAATTAAAATGCATTTTGTTTAACTTCAGACTCAAGTACCTTTCGTTTGATATCACACACACCATATTTTCATATAAACTCTAATTTTTGAAATCTATCCCCACCCTTTTATTTGGTTTGTGTTTGGTGGATTTTGTTCATTTTTAAATGGGACCATCTCAACCCAAGACCCAGCCTAGGTACCAAATTTCATTGAAATTGGTACCTAGGTTCATTCAGACAGACAGACAGACAGACAGACAGACAGACAGACAGACAGACAGACAGACAGACAGACAGACAGACAGACAGACAGACAGACAGACAGACAGACAGACAGACAGACAGACAGACAGACAGACAGACAGACAGACAGACAGACAGACAGACAGACAGACAGACAGACAGACAGACAGACAGACAGACAGACAGACAGACAGACAGACAGACAGACAGACAGACAGACAGACAGACAGACAGACAGACAGACAGACAGACAGACAGACAGACAGACAGACAGACAGACAGACAGACAGACAGACAGACAGACAGACAGACAGACAGACAGACAGACAGACAGACAGACAGACAGACAGACAGACAGACAGACAGACAGACAGACAGACAGACAGACAGACAGACAGACAGACAGACAGACAGACAGACAGACAGACAGACAGACAGACAGACAGACAGACAGACAGACAGACAGACAGACAGACAGACAGACAGACAGACAGACAGACAGACAGACAGACAGACAGACAGACAGACAGACAGACAGACAGACAGACAGCGCAACAAAAAAGTTTCAAAATCATCTGAAACGCAAAGATATATTAAAAAAAAAAATTCTCAAAAAAATTAGGATCACCATAGCTCACACTACTATAGTATACAGTCGAATCTCTCTAACTCGAACCTCTATAACTCAAACCCCTCTATAACTCGAAACTTTTACACCTGGCAACATGGGGCTAGGAACAGACGGTGAAAATAGTAGTGACAAAATTTCGTGTAAATACTGTAAAAAACAAATAGATAAATCTAAAGCAACATGCATTTTATGTAGTTCAGTGTACCACACATCCTGTGCACTCAGAATAGCTGGTTTGATAGCTGTAGGACGGGAAAATAAGGTAAAATGCTGTCTGCCCAAAGAGTCCAAGGACACTGAAGGTCAACAAGCAAAGAAAAGGCGGGAATCGACAGCAACCGATTCCGTCAATCAACAAGTTCTGGACGAACTATTGAAGAGCAAAGATGCAATAATCCACGAGTTGAAGGAAAAGGAGAAGATCCTCTACAAGAACATAAGCTTACTCGAAGAAAAAGCGAAAAAATTGCAAGAAATACAAAGCAAACAAAAGGTCACATCGGCAACAATGGACCCACCTGTGACAGAACCACAGCATCCAACACAGGTTGGTAACAAAGATGTCGGCCGAGTTGCCGCGTCATCAAGCCCTCAAAACGAAACAAGCAACGAGGGGCTGTTCACAAACTCCACCAGTAATGCACAACCCAGTAGTTCACATGCACTACAAACACATGGCAACGTTGCACCAGCTGGTCAAACGTCTACGTCAGCGTCAAGGCCGCCAGACAGAAATTTCTGGGAAAACTTTGTATTAAATGAAAACAGAGAAAACAAAAATGAAGAAAAATGGAACCTGGTAACAAGACCACGTAGAAAACCAATAAATAACAGACCTGCTCCAATAAAAGGTAGCAATGAAACCTCGTCGGAACTCAAAGTAGCAAGGATGCTATCCTGGATCTTTGTCTCTGGGTTTGAAGCAACAACAAACCCAGAAAACATATTAAGCTACTTAAAATCTAAAAATAAAGACAACTGTATTTGTGAAAAGCTTAAAACTAAAAAAGAAAAACTGTATAGTTCCTTTAAAATTGGTGTTCCACATGAAGAAAAAGAAGAAATAAAAAGCCACAATCTTTGGCCAAAAGGAGTTGTAGTAAATGACTTTTTAAACCTGAGGCGAGTAGCATCCTACCAAAGGAGGCAGAATGTAGAAGAAGGCAACTAAGCATTCTGCACCTTAATATCAGATCTGTGAGAAATAAAACCCATGAACTAGAAGCTTTTTTAGCTGATAAAAACTATAGTTTTGTAGCTCTTACAGAACATTGGCTTACCAAAGAAGAACTGGAGTCTTTTAATTCACAAACATATGTTGTTGGTGGTTACACTGCTAGGGAACAGTTTAAGGGTGGGGGCACCCTGATACTTATAAATAAATGTCAAAAAACTTTCAAACAAGTGAGTATTTAACCCTTAATATTGAGAAATGTTTAGAAATCTGTTGCATCTCAGTAAAGCCATATAATTTTTATATATTATCGTTATACAGATCACCTTTGGGGTGCTTTCAGACCTTCTTGGAGGAGTTGGAGGCAGTCTTGCAAAAAATTGTTAGGGACAGGGACATTCTAATAACAGGTGACTTCAATGTTCATTTTAATCACATCACTGATCCAAATGCTTCTACTCTCTGTGATATGTTAGAGACATATGGCTTTAAAAAAATGATAAACCAACCCACACGAGGAATTGCTTGCTTGGATAACTTTTTTATAAACTTTGAGGAGGTAAAAGTGGAGGTCCTGGAAACAGGACTTTCAGATCATACTGCACAGGCTCTGCACTTTGATGTAGATGAGACACTGGTGGGTGCGTCAAAACAGTTGGAAAAAAATGTTTTTCGACCAATAACACAGAGGGGTCTCTCTGCTTTCACAGAAATCTTAAGCAGACAAAACTGGGATTTTGTTGATAATGTGTTGCTTTCTATTGATAAAAAATTTTCAGCATTTGTAGAAATCCTGAGAACTGCATATCTGGAATCATTTCCTGAAAAAACTTACAAAGTAAGGCCAGGGAGCCCGCAAAAAATTTGTTGGTTCACTGACGACTTACGTCAAATGAGGGAAAGGTTGCAGTTTTTGGGGGATTACTGCAAAAAATATAATACTCCAGGAAACCAGGAGGAGTATAGGTCTTTCAGAAAACTTTACCGTCAGGCATTGAAAGATGCAAAACTACAGGCAAATGATAACATGATAAGGACGGCAAAAAATCCAATAAAATGCATGTGGAGCATTGTTAACAACCATAGAAGCAGTAAAAATAAAACAAAAAAAGAACCAGAAATATGTCCTGATTATTTCAACGACTATTTCAGCAGAATAGCAAAAAACATACCTCAAACAAATCACAATCCTATACATTATCTGAATGACCTGTCTCTTCCTGAGGACCTGTCTTTTAACTTTCATCAAGTGACAGAAAATAAAATATTAAATATCATTAACAACTTAAAAAATAAAAATAGTACTGATATCTATGGTCTCTCAGTAAAGGTAATAAAACATGCAAGAAACCAAATTCTAGCACCATTAACTGGATTAATAAATCAATGTTTTTTGAATGGCATTTTCCCAGCAGCTTTAAAACAAGCAATTGTAACTCCTATTTACAAAAAGGGGGATGAGTCTGATGTCTCCAACTACAGGCCAATCTCACTTTTGCCAATTGTGTCAAAGGTTGTGGAAAAGTGCATGGCAGAACAAATTTCTGACTACTTTGAAAATAACAACCTTTTCACAAACTGTCAGTTTGGTTTTAGATCAAAAAGAAGCACAAGCTTGGCCATCCTGGATGTTCTCTCAACCATTATGGATGACTTTGAGGAAGGGAACTACAATATCACCCAGTTCTTCGATCTCAGCAAAGCATTTGACTATGTTTCCCATGAGATTCTTTTAACAAAACTCATGCTCTACAACTTTCAACCAAAAAGTAGACAACTAGTAGCGTCCTACCTTGAGGATAGGCCACAGATTGTGAAAGTGGGGGGTGTGTCGTCGACAGAAAGGATACTGCAGCTCGGGGTACCACAGGGGTCGATCCTTGGACCAATTCTGTTTTTAATATTTGTCAATGATCTTCCCCTGTGTGACCCGGAGTCCAAGTACACCACATATGCCGATGATACAACCACCAAAACCAAGGCTAGGATTCTCGCTGAGGCCTTGAGAAAGGCAGATGAGGCACAGTTGAGGGCGAAGGACTGGTTTGATGCAAATAAGCTCTCCCTAAATCTAGAAAAAACACAAAGAATTATTTTTACACTGCAGGATATTGAGGGGGAGGAGAATCCAGGTGTGGTTAAGACTTTGGGAATACATCTTGACCCAAAACTCATATGGGACTGTCACATTGAACAGACCTGTAAGAAACTACGAAGCTCAGTTTTCTTACTTAGAAATCTAGCAGGATGTGTGACCCAAGAAACACTCAAAAGCTCATACTATGCGCTTTTCCACTCTACCATGACTTATGGCATTATCACATGGGGTAGAGCAGGATCAGTCGGGAGAGTCTTTTCTCTCCAGAGAAAGGCTGTGCGACTTATAGCTGGTCTTGACTATCGTCAGGACTGCAGAGATTCATTTAAACGCCTTAAAATTCTAACACTGCCTTCAGTTTTTATCTATGAGTGTCTTGTCTATGTTAGAGAGCGTAGAGAAATTTACCAAACACACCATAACATTCATGACTACCCTACCCGTCATGGAAATGATCTGAGAGTGACTCACTGTCGCCTTACAAAAACACAATCTAGGCCGGAGTTCATTGCTATTAAATATTTTAATAAGATTCCTGAAAATATTAGAGAGCTTCCTCCAAATACTTTCAAGAGGGTCATTAAGAACTTACTTTATGAAAAAAGTTTCTACTCAGAACAAGAGTTTCTGCAGTGTGACATCAACAACATGCATTTTAGTGTGTAGTGTTTCTTCTCATTTTAAATTTTGTGATGTTTTTTTTAGAAGGTCAATTTTGGATTGTCTTTTCAGATTTTTATATTCTTGTTTGTTTAAAAATGAATTATATATATATATTTTTCTTAAATTTATTTTAAACTCCAAACTTTGGATTAGGAATAGCTAGATTTAAGCTTTTTACTTAAATTTCTCTATAGCATTTTAAACTTTTTGATGTGTGTAAAAATTTGTAATTTTTTTTAACATTAATAAAATATCTATCTATCTATCTATCTTTTAAGTGGTCCCTGCACTTTTTACATGTATTTTAACCTATGTAACTCGAGTTTCTATAACTCGAACTCTCCATAACTCGAACTGTTTTGGTTGTCCCTTCAGGTTCGAGTTATAGAGGTTCGACTGTAGTATATGTGTGAGCTAAAAAAGTAAGAATGTTTAAAGATCTAAACTTGCCAAGACAAGAATTTCGTGCCCTCATACCGAGTAAAACTCTCACCACCTTCTTTTGCAAGAGCAGATGCTCCTGGAGCACCCCCCCCCAGGATATGAATTAATTAACAATTAAAAGTAAACATCTTTACTGCTATAACTAGCTTCTGCAGAAAAGATAAAATACATGGGGGTGTGGGTATTTATCTTAGGGAAGATCTTGAACTGAAGCTGCTTACTTTTCCTTGCACTTTCATCCTTTAATGTTTAATCTATGTGAAATAGAACCATGACAATTTCAGAACACATGCTGACATCCACTCCTATCAAACTAGAAATAGAGAGAATTTGGTTCCCAGCTATCACAGACTGCAATGTACGAGGAGGGGCTCAGATTACTTTGGAATTAAATTTTTTAATGTCCTACCAACAGAAGTAAAAAATTTAAGCTTTCACAATTTTAAGAGAAGTGTAAAGACCGACCTTGTAAAACATGCCTTCTATTCTTTTGATGAGTACCTAGATAGTGATTTTGATTTCTAATGTCTAAATTGTGATTTTTTAAAAATGTTTGTTCCTACAATGTACTTTGTTGTCTTTTTATTAAGTAGCTTTACTCTAAATAAGATTCATATAATCTATTTGCTTTATTTTAATTAATTTTAAATATTTTAAATAAGTTGTGCTATTTTTGCTACTTTAAGATTTTTTTACTTGTAAATGCACTTTGTGTAATATTTTACCAATAAATAAACTAAACTAAACAAATACAGAATTTGGGAGACCCTGTACAAAAAAGTGAACAATATACACTCATGAATCAAAACAATAGCTTCATCGGTTTAACCACCTGCTATTGGAGATTTACAGGATTACAGTAAAGAAGCACCATAAAATAAAGTGACAAATTGAAATTAGATGATATGCATGAACTTCTAATTACCAGACTAGACGGGAGATGTAGTGACTACTCGGAAAGACTGCTGTGCCACCTGATGTAAGTTTAGAAAACATTCCCAGGAGCACATGCATTTCAAAGGGAACTCCTGTTTTAAGTGCACTGACGATGCCTTTAAAAAAAGGCTGTGTGAAGCTATCGTTTAATAAAAAGGAGACAAATACAAAATTAACACTAAATTTGCTCTTAAAAACTGGGCATTAAACTAGCCATTAAACAAATAGGAACTTACCTTATCCGCCGCAATTTCGTCTACATATTATATTGCTGATTCTGCCTCATCAACGACAAGCTCCGAAAAGTCAGAAAATACAAATAAAAATGGGAAAATCAAGTTATAAAACGGAAAGCAATAACCTCAAAAGCGAAAAATAAACAAAAAATGACAGATGCAAGGAAACAAACGTATTTGGTTGAATCGCAAATTAGGCCTACCTATATTACTCACCATAATTTTACTGACGAACGAATTCTTTAATAAGGCCGTTCGTTTATACAATCTGTAAGATCCATACGCTCCGTTTCCTTTTTTGCCGTTCGTTTATTGGTGAATTATATTATAGTATTCAATTTTTATTTCTGTAAACACAACCAAAAACTTACCTGAAACGTTTTAATATGCATCTGCTAACAACAGCATGAGCGATGCACGCTACATGATCGGAAATGTCCAAATCCGTGACAAATTCCGTGCTCCTTTTAAATGTACCTTTACTCCCATTTCACTTTAGATGGCAGAGTTCGTTGCCGCTGTTCGATCCGTAGAGTGGACTAGGGTTGCATCGGTTTATATAGGAAAAAAATTGAAGTGTGATATTTCATTTAGCCTGAGTGATTAAAAGTTGTCATTGCAGTTGTTTATGATTTATGCAAAATTATGACTCTATCAAACACCGTCTTGAGGTGCCTAGATAGACTTGAATTTTCTAAACAGCTTTCTAAAAAAATATCAGTATAAAATGCAGCTCTTCGTTTATTTCAATCAACAAAACTAATGTTTGGTGACTAAAATAACCCAAAACTCACCACGTGGAGGTCTGCCGTCCTCCCATCACTCAAATTGCTACTTTATTTGTCTAAAGCTTCTAAAAATTGCTGTTTTGTCTCAGTTTTTGGATTTTTTTTTTCTGGATGCAAGTCGAGTTTAAATCAATCCATCTCTCGAGTCTATACCACTCACCAAAGTTGAGGGTAACTATTCGGATGCATCGCTCAACGGCTTGTGAGTGGCAGGGGTATTTCATAATTTTAATGTCGTCAGGAACTGTTTCAATTATCTGTTGCAAGTTGTTGTTCGATATTGCTTTTGTAAGTGGTGGTTCAGTCACACAAACTGACTGCCAGTCAATTAATTATATGTAATCTTGAGCATCAAAATTCAATTTCGGATATTTAAATTCTCGGATGTTGTTATGTATTCTTCGTAGCGCAAGTTCTCTTATATGTATTCTGCTATCTCTAATCATTGTCAACAAAATATTTTCTGGATGAGCAAAAAATGCATTCCTTTGTATTACTAAATCAACTATTTCTTTCGCTGTTCTTGGTAGGCGTCTGGATCTTCTTATTAAAGAGAATAAATGTTTATCAGTACAACCAGGTAGGAGCATAAACTTTTAATATGAATTCTGTTAATGTTTTTAATTCGCTCGAAGGTTGTTCTGTAGCTACGTAAAGTCTCAAGATCCTATTAGCCGTTGTTAGCCATCTTGCGTGCGCCATTTTTCCAGGATCACGAAGGGATAAATTTGAGGGTATTTCACCTTTTGCGATTGCTAAACACATTTTGTACAAATAAGCTTGATCGGTACTGGTATCACTCAGGTCAAATTATGGCAGTTCACTGTCAATTTTTTCAAATTTAACTGTTGGAAAATTCTGACAAGTTGGAAAAAGCTTTCCAACGGCTCAGAAAATCTTTTTGGATCATTTGTTTTGCCATCAATTTTCTCAATCAAATGGCGGAGTGGAAGTTCATTAGCGTGAAGTGTCCTATTGCATTTTCTAGTTGTCTTATAACCCCATTTTTAAAACCTGTGTTTACGACGGTCCCATCACAGCCTACAACAACAATGTCTCCAACGGATTCCAAGTTGTCACTTAAAAAATCGAAAATGCTTGACTTTATGTCTTTGGGATTTCCCGAAGTAGGAGCTACGTGGCCTAGGTAAGTAGATCCCGGTTCTGAAACTAGAACAATATGTTCCTCTAAAACGTATTTTTTGTGATAAGTACTACCTTTTTTCTCTGTTAGTAGCGTCTTGTCCTTTCTACCATCAAAGTAGATCCCGGTAACTTTTAAATTGTTGCTTGATTCTTTTTTTAGCTCTGTTCTTCGTCTTTTTCTTTCTCTTCTTAATTTACTTCGGTTTAATATCTTTGAAGGTTTACTTTACTAACCACACCAAGATCTTGTAAAACAGCCTTTGCTTAAGAAGAAGCAGATCTATCTCAAACTCCCGTTCGATCGCAAGCTTCTGCGAAATTTTTAAAACTTACTCCTCAAAGGTCTGTTGCTTTTGAAGTTGAAGGGCCATTGATTTGAAAATCAACTAGTGGAAGAGCTTTCTGACTGAAAACTTTTTTCTTTTTCAGGGGAGGGTGTCACTAAAATACCATTGTTTGCTTCATTCTCTAATTGCTCGGGCTTACTCTGATTCTCTTTTTGGGTATTGGCTTTTCTTTGCATCCGTTTTTGCAATACCTTTGTCATTTTAACATCCAGATTTCCAATAAACATTTTCCTTACCGTTCTTTGGTCTCTTAAAAATTCTTGTTCGGTTTTGGAAACTTTATTTCTGCATTTACACAAGTTAAAATCTTTACATTTGCAAATGGAAATATCAAAAAGTTTTGTTTCGCTGGATTGTTTGAATTTTTGTAATTTTTCTAAACACTTTTTATTATAAACCGATCTGATATTTTTCTTTAAATTTCGGAACTTCTCAACTACTTTTAAGGAAGCATTTTGCCAAATGTTTTTAAAACCAGTAACACCCTTTTAGACACTTCACCAACACTTGGGTCCTTTCCATTGTTCTGGTCCTTTTTTATTTGTTTGTACAGTCGGGGACTTAATAAATGGCCGCTGCCGTTTTCAGAAGAGCTTGGATAAGAATCCCAATACCGGCCGGATTTCGTGGCGCGTCGTTCAACATATATAATTTACTCGCATTCCTGGGTTAAATTCAATCATGAAAAATTTCTCTTCGGTCTGTATTCCGTTTAAATGTTCGGTTAAAAAAATTCACATAATTGCGGAAAAAATTAGCTTGGGTCTGTAGTCCGTTTGAATGTTCGGTTAAAAAAAACACATATAATAGTGATTTTTTAGGATTTTAATTTATTGTTATGTTATATACTTACATTACATAGAGAAACACAAATGCAACATGTTTGTATTTTTAGCCATTTTTAAAATGGTAAGTTTTTAAAGAGTAAAGCTAAAAAAAATAAATACAAGCAAAAATTGGTTATTTGACTAAGGGCGATTCGAAAACAGCTGTGATGACGGCCTTTACTTTAAGATTTAAATTGTTGTAAATGTGTAACTACCCCGACTTCTGGACGCACAAGAACACTATTTTTGGGGGTGGCTAAATAGTCCAGTCATTATAGAATTTTAGCTTGCAAAAATAAACTCGAGTTTTCGACCTTGGGGGCGGCCGGATCCCCCCGCCACCTTGGATTTGTGTTGGAGTGTGCATAAAAAGGGTATTTTTAAAATTACTTGGTTACTGTAAGTTTTAGAAAAAAAGTTTTAAACAAAAGTTGAAGACAAAAAATTTCCTACAAAAACACTTTTGCATGTTTACTTGTCAGACGAATGGTTTTTGAGTTATGGCTAAATATTTCGCCGCAATTTTGGATTTTGACCAATTTTGATTTTTAATGGCCTATACCTTCAAAACTGCTTATTTTTGAGAAAATCTGTAATAACATAAAATAAAGAACAACTAATAGCCTTAAAACGAGACATCACTAAGTTCTCTGGGTACTACTTTTGCTGAGATACCAACCGTGAAGTATTAGCAGTACACCCGTTTCCTATGTATTTCCATAGTATATGCCAAATAAACCGAAATTATTCAGTTTTATGTCATTTTCTCAAAAGCTAAGCATTTTACAGAAATTGTTTAATTAACTTTATTGTAGAAAATTAAATTATCTTTTAAACGATGTATAATCTAAGTGGTTTTTTAAAAGTTTTTTAAAGTTTTTTAAAATGCTTATCCCAAAAAAACTTTTAACGGAAGATAGAGCAGAATTCAAGGAAGACGAAAGAGACAATATCATTAGAACGATGGGATCTCCAGTACCCCTCACAATATCTGAGGTCAAAAACGTGTGCAAAACCTTAAAAAGCGGTAAATCTGCCGGACCCGGAAATATCCCAGCTGAACTTATTAAATATGGCACTGAAGAATTGTTTTGTAGATTACGGAATCTTTTCCAAAGATATTTAAATGGAGCTGTAGTACCAACTGAGTGGAAAACGTCATATATATCCACAATACACAAAAAAGGAAGGAAAGATATGTGACAATTATAGAGGTATATCTGTAACTAGTACGCTAAGCAGAATATATGGCAAAATAATAAGAAATAAAGTGGAGAGCGAATATAAAGATATGGAGGCAGAAGAACAAGCTGGTTTCAGGGCGGGTAGATCGACTTCAGATCATCTCTTTTGTATAACCCAAGTTATTGAAAAGAAAATGGCATACGGACAAGAGCTCCATCTGCTTTACGTAGATTTGCAGAAGGCATATGATAGTATACCACTAAATCTACTTTGGAAAGCGTTGGAAAAGACAAACATAAGCGTACCACTAATTAAGGCCATCAAAGAGTTATACCGCAATAGTAAGGCAAAAGTTAAAATAAAAGCAAAACTAACCAAAGGCTTTCAAGTAAATAAAGGTCTTAAACAAGGTTGCTGTATCTCGCCTACGCTCTTCAAGATATATTTGGAACAGGTCCTTAAAGTCTGGAAGAGAAAATGCCTAAGTGGGCCAAGTCCACGGTTACCTTGCCCATGGGCACACTCCAAGTCAACCCCACGCTATATCAGCCTTAAAAACAGTTTTTTATAATACATTACAATACAAAGTTACAGTGTCGAACACCGAAATGAAAATGAAAAATTAAAAATTAAAAGTTAAAAATTAAAAATTAAAAATTAAAAATTAAAAATTAAAAATTAAAAATTAAAAATTAAAAATTAAAAATTAAAAATTAAAAATTAAAAATTAAAAATTAAAAATTAAAAATTAAAAATTAAAAATTAAAAATTAAAAATTAAAAATTAAAAATTAAAAATTAAAAATTAAAAATTAAAAATTAAAAATTAAAAATTAAAAATTAAAAATTAAAAATTAAAAATTAAAAATTAAAAATTAAAAATTAAAAATTAAAAATTAAAAATTAAAAATTAAAAATTAAAAATTAAAAATTAAAAATTAAAAATTAAAAATTAAAAATTAAAAATTAAAAATTAAAAATTAAAAATTAAAAATTAAAAATTAAAAATTAAAAATTAAAAATTAAAAATTAAAAATTAAAAATTAAAAATTAAAAATTAAAAATTAAAAATTAAAAATTAAAAATTAAAAATTAAAAATTAAAAATTAAAAATTAAAAATTAAAAATTAAAAATTAAAAATTAAAAATTAAAAATTAAAAATTAAAAATTAAAAATTAAAAATTAAAAATTAAAAATTAAAAATTAAAAATTAAAAATTAAAAATTAAAAATTAAAAATTAAAAATTAAAAATTAAAAATTAAAAATTAAAAATTAAAAATTAAAAATTAAAAATTAAAAATTAAAAATTAAAAATTAAAAATTAAAAATTAAAAATTAAAAATTAAAAATTAAAAATTAAAAATTAAAAATTAAAAATTAAAAATTAAAAATTAAAAATTAAAAATTAAAAATTAAAAATTAAAAATTAAAAATTAAAAATTAAAAATTAAAAATTAAAAATTAAAAATTAAAAATTAAAAATTAAAAATTAAAAATTAAAAATTAAAAATTAAAAATTAAAAATTAAAAATTAAAAATTAAAAATTAAAAATTAAAAATTAAAAATTAAAAATTAAAAATTAAAAATTAAAAATTAAAAATTAAAAATTAAAAATTAAAAATTAAAAATTAAAAATTAAAAATTAAAAATTAAAAATTAAAAATTAAAAATTAAAAATTAAAAATTAAAAATTAAAAATTAAAAATTAAAAATTAAAAATTAAAAATTAAAAATTAAAAATTAAAAATTAAAAATTAAAAATTAAAAATTAAAAATTAAAAATTAAAAATTAAAAATTAAAAATTAAAAATTAAAAATTAAAAATTAAAAATTAAAAATTAAAAATTAAAAATTAAAAATTAAAAATTAAAAATTAAAAATTAAAAATTAAAAATTAAAAATTAAAAATTAAAAATTAAAAATTAAAAATTAAAAATTAAAAATTAAAAATTAAAAATTAAAAATTAAAAATTAAAAATTAAAAATTAAAAATTAAAAATTAAAAATTAAAAATTAAAAATTAAAAATTAAAAATTAAAAATTAAAAATTAAAAATTAAAAATTAAAAATTAAAAATTAAAAATTAAAAATTAAAAATTAAAAATTAAAAATTAAAATATCGAGTAACCTCAATGACATCAACACTATCTGAAGCATAGATTCTCACTAACAGAGACAAGTCCAGTTTAGGCATTTATAAAGTTATTCAACAATCTACCAAACAATTTATACAGAAATAAACAAGAAAAAAATTAAATACTTATTTTTCTGTATCTATGTAGCAAGGAATCATATACAATCTTGTCTCGTTACAGGTTTAATTAAGACTTAACAAAAAATTGAATTATGTTTATCGGTGCTGTTGTAAATGTGATTATGTGTTGAAAATTGTAAAATTTGTTAAGTAATGATGTTTATTTTTTGTACTAAGAAAAGTTAGAACTGGAGTTTTTTTGATATAAAATAAAAAAGTATTTTTTTTAAATGGGTTCTAAATATTGTATTTTTCTAAGTTTGTGACTCTATGTATTGAAGTGGCAATTCTATTGTAAAGTTTAATTGTACACTTTTCCCAAATAAATATATTTTTAAATAAATGTTTTATACCAGTCAAAGAAAATTCTTGGGCACAATTAGGGGGGCTGAAGCGCTTAACACCCTACAGGAAATGAGTATATATTTCAGGGATAAACTGACCAAGTCCATGAAAATTTGCAATACAAATAGTTTTGAAAATAACCAAAACTTTTGTATTTGGAACCAAATTTTTTCTAAACATTTACTTTGGTGTAATTTTTTCAGATACACTAATTTTTCTGAAAGTTTCGCTTTTATTTTTTTTTTGTTATATTATCTGCAGCATGGTTTTTCCAAACTTTTTGTCTGACACAGTTTTTTAAAAAGTTTTTAGTAGCTTTTTAAGTTTTGCAAAAATTTTCTTCTGCCGTACGATTTTTCCAAGAAGTACCTACTAAGTCTCCTACATAACCTCACAAACACAGCGTTTTTTCAAAAAAGTTCAATTTGTTCAAACTATAGCGGAAAACCCGATGACGTCACTGGAGGTGAAACTAATAATCAGCTTTGATCAAAATTGGTAAATCAGCCATTTGACGTTATGTCATGTTTTCAGAAAATTTCATTTTTATCAAGAAATGCAAGTCGTATGTTGATCTTTTGTGATACATTGGTTATATTAAAGATAATCAAGCTCGAATTTCACCAGCATTGTTCACGAAAATGTGTTAAAGAAATTCATAATTTCCGCGCGTTTTAAAAAATCCGCTGCAAGAAAGGCGGGTAAACCGGCACCTTCACCAAAAAATTAATTCCGCGCGGATAATAGAGGTCATGGACAGGCAGCTTTAAAAATGGCCTAGTCCGTGACGACTCCCGTGCTGGAATTTATATCGGCCCTCATACCAAATACTTTTCCTTGCATCTGTCATTGCTTGTTTGTTTACTTTTTTTGGGTTAGTGCCGTTAGTGGATAGTTTTTTTGGGAGACAAAAAATATATATTATAATCTTTGCAAAACATGTCCAAAGACACAATAACCTCTTCAGAGGAATCCTTTTTTACAAAATTACTACTAGAAAAAGATCTGACTAACAATGCCGAAGACATTTTCAAAGAGCTAGATGACCAGGCTGCTAAACTTTTACTTTTAAGTTCACATATTAAAAAAGAAACATCCCTAGATCATGTTAATCCACCTAAGTGGGAAGAAAGAATAAGACATACATTTAGTTCAGACAAAATGAAAGTTAAAGAAGAGGTTTCAGAATGTGGTGCTGAGAATCTGTAAGTAGAGACAAGGGAAAGAGCGGAATAGTTATTTATACATGTTTTGAATAAATTGGAGAGTTTGTTGACTGAGTCACAGGAGAGGTCCACAAGTCTAGTGTGAAGCTGCCCCAGGGTTTCGTGAAAAAACCGAGTGAATATTTTCCTAATTTTCCCTGGTAGCAGTTACAATAATCTCAACCTCGTTTAGAACGTAAGCGTTTTAGCGTAATAGCTTTAATCACAACCAAATCAAAATCAAAATCTTTATTAACGCATATAGCAGTAACAAATAAAAAAGTAGGACTAACTAATAGTGTAACATTAAAAAATAGTCATGTCATTTCAAAAATAAAATTACAAGTAAAAGTTAGAATAACTCACACAGTTGGAGTAAAACTTTTTATCACTTCATTCACACAGTCCTCCACAATCCCTCACAATCTTTACAAAATCTTAGCAAAAGATTGTGGATTTTCACAATTGGTGTACACATTTTGGGATAGCTGTTCACCCCTCGGGTCAAATATGGACTGAAATGTTTTAACTACTATTACTTATGATTTTCGACTGTGATAATATTGTTATTGTTACCTATGTTAGAATTAAGAAAAACTAGCATCCCGACAAGTCACTTGGGACTTAAGGATGGTAGTCAAATGTATTGTAAATTATTTAAGCATTTGAAATAAATGAACTTGAACTTGAACTTGAAGAAAAAATGGTACATCAGTTTACTCGAACTTGGCTGGGCACTGCCGTGCCACCAGAAAAATATGAAGAGTAACACTTCAAGCCTCAATTACTTAATAAGAGCACTCTCATAAATGGTTTATAGTGCCCATAGAAATCATTGTCACTCAGCTCATTACAGAGCTTAGGGGTACAAGGAATAAAAGAGTTAAATGCAAAGTTGTTTCTGTGAAACTGTTGATGAAAAGTTAGGGTTCTAGAAGTGTTGCAGGATGGGACATGTAGAGCAATTTTTGGAGCTAGTAGTAGTAGTGGGGGGGTTGACCCGCAGGTCTGACAAGTAGGCCAGAGTAGGCCCTTTTTGCCATGCCCCAAGTCTGTCCCTTAACCCACTCTCTGCACTTCCCTTTGACGGTCGGGTAACTCATTGGGCCTTCCTGTTCTCTTTACAAAGTCCAGTAAGTCTGCCCATTTGAGCATGTGCAGTTCTTCCTCGCTCAGAGTTGGCGCTCTGAGTGCCTGTTGTCTCATCCTTGAGTAGGCCTCGCATTCTGCCACGAGGTGTCTATAAACGGCACAAAATTAAAAACGAAACCCAACATTAATCTGCTAATTATTTATATTTTCTTTTGTTTTCCTGATTGCTTAAATTCTTGTTTTTTGTTGTTCCAATGTACGATCTAGTCTGAAGGTCTGATCAAGACAAAAACCATTGTTGAAACGTTACCGATGGATTAAAACGTATATTTACCAGAACAACAGTGTCCTTTTTCCCACTAAATTTACCTATAGGTGCATTGCAAGGACGTGATAAGTTTACCAAATAGTTAATATACTTGCAGAATTTTTGCTGAATGTTTTCAAGGTGATGGATAGTTTGGACTCCATGCTGATGCAACATATTCGAGATGTGTGGGAACATATGAGAAATACAGAGTTTTGATGGAGTTAATGTTGACAGAAAACTTGGCTATTACGGCTGCATAATTGTTAATTCTTAGGCACAGTGTTACAAGAACATAAATAAGTTTGGCGGTAATAGCAAAGTTTAAATAAATATTTCCAAATTAGTGTGAACCTTTCATTTTGAAATCTGTATTGAAAAACTTGGCTATGATGATGATTCATATGTGAGTGTGCCTTGCAGCTCTTCCACTGCGACCACGAGTGGCTCACTTTTGAGTGGCTTCTCACCACTGTATGCCTAATTCTTCAAAAAGACCGGTTATCAGTTTGGAACACTGTTCAGATCTTTAGTCAATCTGAGGTTTACCGAAAGTGTTCTAATGTAAACGTGCAATAGCCGGATATTCGCACAGCATATGTCTGACTATTTTGTCATCCTCCATTCAGAGTCTACAATTAGTCTCTTCTGTTAGTCCCATTCTGTGCATGGGTACTCTCAGTCGACAGTGACCCGTAAAAAGACCAGTCACTATACGTATCTCCTGTCTGGTAAGTCCATTAATGTTCCTGGTTCTTGGCCGAAAAATTCGGCAGATGCCTCTTCCTTCACTGCTTTGTCTGCGGCCTCATTTCCTTCGTGCCCAGAATGCCCTGGTATCCATACTAATGACACATTGTTAGCGCTACCAAGGGCATTCAGCGAATCCCTACAGCTCCTGACGGTCAATAAGACCGTATAGGAATCAAGCCCTCTTAAGGGTGCTTGACTGTCGGAGAATATTTTTATTGTCCTGTTGGTCCATTCGTGGCCAGTAATCCACCGGACACACAGTTCAATGGCTACGAGTTCGGCCTGGAATATAGTAGCTAATTGGCCGAGACTATGTTTAATCTCGACTTTTTCTTGAATACTAACAGGTCCAGACCCAACGCCCAATAGCATTTTGGTCGGTATACCAGAAGCTATCGTTATTTGAAAAATTGGTCTTATTTTTTAACCAGTCCCTCTCCGGGAGGATAATGTTGTATAGCTTTCTGCTGTACACCATGTTGGGCATGACGTCGGATATCATTCCTAAACAAAAACTTGGCTAAACTTTGATTTCAATTATTTTTACTTGGCCGTTTTTTACATGAAATGTTTTTGTTATTATTAATTTTTTTAACAATATTTAATCTTATTTTTGCAGGCAGCCGGATGACAATTTACTTGACTCGTCATCAATCAGTGTAAAATCAGAAGTTAAGGGGTTTGAACTGAATACTGAAGAAATCAAACAGGAAGAGCTTATGCTAGATGACAGCTCGTCTGAGTAAGTGCATTGAATTTAAGATGAAGCAGTGGCGTATATAACGAGCCCGGGTCGGTCTAGATTTGTTTTAGATATTTTACACATATTTCATGAATACAAACATAAAATACGGCCTCATGGAGTCTCGCAGCCCCCCCCCCCCAAACTGTCTCGGGCACATCCCGAAACTATTTTCTATATACGCCACTGAGATGATGGATAAACCAAGGTAGTCCTTAAGCTACATGAAAAAAAGGGAGCGTTTTGTGATAAAGGCAACAAACTTTGCACAGTGACTCCTTAGATCTAGCATAACGCCATTCCACGCGGCGCACATTCTAGCCGTGTGTTAATCTAGGGGAATTTCATTAATTAATTATTTTTTTTATTTAAAAAAATATATTGCAGCTTAATAGTCGAATACCTGAAAAATACTAATTTGTCAGAAATAACTTTAGAAAAAAAATTTGGATGCAGTCCGACAAAAAAATTTATACCGATTTTTGTTTTTGAACAGACGCGGGTCGCAAGGATCAAGACGGCTTTGTCCGAAGGGGAGAAAACTAGAGATATCCCAAAAAAATTACCCCAAAGTTAAATTCGCCCCGTCTGGGAAACAGACGTCTATTGAACTAAAAACAAAGGAAAAAAATCGGCAACACGCTAGAAGCTTACTTTCTTTCATTCAACAGCAGTTCCACACTTTACTCGCGGCCGCGGCCTTTCTTGTGGTTGGAATTTCGCTCTTAAACCCAAAACACGTGTCTTCTTTTAGTGTCTTGTCGGAAGTGATTTTTTCATGCCCCTGTCAAACACAGGGTGGCGCGTCAAACTCCCAGCGTGTGTAATACGCGCATGATTTTTGCCAAAATGATCAGGTGATCAAAAAGAAAAAATATATATATATATATATATATATATATATATATATATATATATATATATATATATATATATATATTTATCGGTTTCACAACGTTCTACGTCTTCCGATACCCGATCTCCACTCGTTTCTGTTTGCCCATAATTCATCATCTAGGCCTCTTATTCTTATTTCACTATCTATTCCTTCTCTCCAGCTTCTCCTCGGCCTTCCTCGTTTTCTTCGGCCAGTTGGTTTCCATTGTAATATTTGTTTAGGTAGTCTTCCATCATCCGTTCTTTGTACATGTCCGTACCACACCAGTTGTTTTGTTCTTATATCATCTACTAGAGTACGTTCACCCAATGTCATAATTTCTCTTAATCTTTGATTGGTAACTCTTTCTCTTTTTGATTTCCCTGCTGCTCTTCTCCAATAGTCCATCTCCGTAGCGGAAAGCATTTTTTCTGTTCTATCTTTGATTGGCCATACTTCTGAGCCGTATGTAACAATACTTTTAACAATGGTGTTATATATAAGCTTTTTGTTATGTTTTGATATACTCTGGTCCCAAATTATTCCATTTAATAAAGTTATTGCTTTTCTTCCTTGTACGTTTCTATCTTTTATAGCTTTGTCTAGTGTTCCGTCAGCTGTAATTTTTAGACCCAAGTATTTATACTCATCACAGGACTGAATTCGCTGCCCAGTATTTAAGATTAGATCCTGTTTCGTTCCACCAATACATATATACTCTGTCTTATTGATATTAACCTCTAGTCCCCACTTATTGTACTCTTCTATTAGTTTTCGTGTCATATATTCGAGGTCGTCATAATCCTGAGCCAGCACTATCTGATCATCGGCGAAACATAAAGTATACAAAGTGGTTTCATCCAACGGAATTCCCATGTTTTGGCATTTTCTCTTCCAGACTTCAAGGACCTGTTCCAAATATATCTTGAAGAGCGTAGGTGAGATACAGCAACCTTGTTTAAGACCTTTATTTACTTGAAAGCCTTTGGTTAGTTTTGCTTTTATTTTAACTTTTGCCTTACTATTGCGGTATAACTCTTTGATTGGCTTAATTAGTTGTACGCTTATGTTTGTCTTTTCCAACGCTTTCCAAAGTAGATTTAGTGGTATACTATCATATGCCTTCTGCAAATCTACGTAAATCAGATGGAGCTCTTGTCCGTATGCCATTTTCTTTTCAATAACTTGGGTTATACAAAAGAGATGATCTGAAGTCGATCTACCCGCCCTGAAACCAGCTTGTTCTTCTGCCTCCATATCTTTATATTCGCTCTCCACTTTATTTCTTATTATTTTGCCATATATTCTGCTTAGCGTACTAGTTACAGATATACCTCTATAATTGTCACATATATCTTTCCTTCCTTTTTTGTGTATTATCTGAAGAAGAAGAAAATAACTTTCAACAAAGAGAGAAATTATCACCTGATCGGAATTTTTCCCAAACAAGGAGTTTCTTTTTTTTGAAGGTTTTTGCTAAAAGCCCAAAAATATCAAAACAAACTTTAAGGTTAGGTTTTCCCAAAAATTCAAAATAAAACAAAAATAACTGACAGCATTAAACAGCCATTTCACATTAATAAAGCTTTTTAAATAGTTTGTGGTGCAGTCATGAACTCTAATAATTAAGGTAACGTTTGCATAGTAAATTTTTAATATTGTCCAAATCCTTTAAAAAATATGTGAAATCATAACAAAAACATTTCATGTAAAAAAGTACGCGAAAATGGTATTCCGTAAAAAGAATTGAGATTAAAGTATAGCCAAATGTTTCAATACGCATTTAAAAATTAAAGGTTCTCACTCATTTGGAAATATTTATTAAAACTTGGCTATTACAGCTGCATAATTATTAACTCTTAGGCACAATGTTACAAGAACATAAACAAGTTTGGCAGTAATAGCAAAGTTTAAATAAATATTTCTAAATGAGTGAGAACCTTTTATTTTGAAATCTGTAGTGAAAAACTTGGCTATGATGATGATTCATATGTGAGTGTGCCTGGCAGCCCTTCCACTGCGACCACGAGTGGGTCTATTGTGGCTCACTTTTGAGTGGTTTCTCACCACTGTATGCCTAGTCCTTCAAAAAGACCGGTTATCAGTTTGGAACACTGTTCAGATCTTTAGTTAATCTGAGGTTTACCGAAAGTGTTCTGACGTAAACGTGCAATAGCCGGACATTCGCACAGCACATGTCTGACTGTTTCGTCATCCTCCATTCAGAGTCTACAATTGTTCTCTTCTGTTAGTCCCATTCCGTGCATGGGTACTCTCAGTCAACAGTGACTCGTAAAAAGACCACTCACTATACGTATCTCCTGTCCTGTAAGTCCAATAATGTTCCTGGTTCGGGGCCGAAAAATTCGGCAGATGCCGCTTCCCTCTCTGCTTGGTCTGCGGCCTCATTTCCCTCGTGCCCAGAATGCCCTGATATCCATACTAATGACACATTGTTAGCGCTACCAAGCGCATTCAGCGAATCCCTGCAGCTCCTGACGGTTCTCGATAAGACCGTATAGGAATCAAGCCCTCTTAAGGCTGCTTGACTGTCGGAAAAGATTTTTATTGTCCTGTTGGTCCATTCGTGGCCAGTAATGCACTGGACACATAGTTCAATGGCTACGAGTTCGGCCTGGGATATAGTAGCCAATTGGCCGAGACTATGTTTAATCTCGACTTTTTCTTGAATACTATCAACTCCAGACCCAACGCCTGATGGCATTTTGGATCTGTCGGTATACCAGAAGCTATCGTTATTTGAAAAATTGGTCCTGTTCTTTAACCATTCCCTCTCCGGGAGGATAATGTTGTATAGCTTTCTGCTGTACACCATGTTGGATGACGTCGGATATTATTCCTAAACAAAAACTTGGCTAAACTTTGATTTCAATTCTTTTTACGGAATACCATTTTTGCGTACTTGGCCGTTTTTTACATGAAATGTTTTTGTTATTATTATTTTTTTTTGCAATATTTTATCTTATTGCAGGCAGCCAGATGACAATTTACTTGACTCGTCATCAATCAGTGTAAAATCAGAAGTTAAGGGGTTTGAACTGAAGACTGAAGAAATCAAACAGGAAGAGCTCATGCTAGATGACAGCTCATCTGAGTAAGTGCATTGAATTTAAGATGGAGCAGTGGCGTATATAAACCCCCCCCTCCCCGAAGTCTAGATTTTTTTAGATACTTTACACATAGTTCATGAATACAAACATAAAATAGCATAAAATACGGCCTCATGGAGTCTCGCCCCAAAACCGTCTAGGGCCCACCCCGAAACTTTTTTTTATATACGCCACTGAGATGAAGGATAAACCAAGGTGGATTTAAGCCACATGACAAAAAGGGAGGGTTTTGTTGATAAAGGCAACAAACTTTGCACAGTGACTCCTTAGATTAACCATAACGCGATTCCACGCGGCGCCGCACATTGTAGCCATGTGTTAATCTAAGGGGATTTAATTAATTATTTATTTTAAAAAATGTATATTGCAGCTTAATAGTCGAATACCTGAAAAATACTAATTTGTCATAAATAACTTTAGAAAAAAAATTTGGATCCAGGAAAAAGATAAGCAAAGTTCGACTAAAAATGTATACCGTTTTTTGTTTCTTACAGACGTACTTCTAATATTTTGCCATTTCACATTAATAAATCTTTTTAAACAGTTTGTGGTGCAGTGATAAACTCTAATAATTAAGGTAACGTTTGCATAGTAAATTTTTTATATAGTACGTCTTTGTGTTCTATATTGCGTAATTTGAAAAGAGTTCAAAAATAACAAAATCAAATTGAGATATGAATCTTATATGGTTGTCGAAGAATTATGAAAATAATAACTATAGTTTGTACTAAAGGCTACTTAAAAAAACTTTTGCCTTATTTTGCCTTTTAGTCCGTTAATTTAATTAATTGATGCCATGTGTTAATAAATGAAATTGTCAAAATTCGTCTTTTTTAAAATATTGTCACGAGGGGGAGTCGTGACTATTTCTGTACTTGTTGCGCACAAATAAAGAGGATCATGAGATAGTTTATGGGTTTATTTAATACTAAGTACAAAGATACTTACACACTAATCACAACTGTCTGGCCCAGTTTTCTGATACAAATATTATTCACATGTAGGTCAGGTTCACCTCTCGATCAGAATCTCTTTACTGTTTCTATACTTGACTATTGAGAACTTACGTACTTAGCGTACTCACTGAACTGAACCCCGATTATCCGTTCTTGATTGGTTTTATAGAAGCATGTGATTACAAACGTGTCTTAATCTTAAACATAAATTTAATAAAAAATTTTTTTAAAGAATTTAAAAAAATTATTCTGCACCTTAGTTAAAAGATAAGCGAAGTCTGATAAAACTAGTATAGTAGTATAAAAGTAGCCTTTTTTGTTTTTGCGCAGACGTACTTTTACTGTATTGTCATTTCACATTAATACATCTTTTTAAACAGTTTGTGCTGCAGTGGTGAAGTCTAAAATTAAGGTAACATATGCATAGTAAATTTTTTATATAGTACGTCTTTGTGTTCTATATAGCGTAACTTAATAAGATATATAAAAATTAAAAATAAAAAAAGTTTAAGTTGAGATATGTTTCTCATATGGTCGTATATGGTTATTAAATAACTATGAAAATAATGACCATGGTTTCTACTAAAGGACACTTAAAAAAACTTTTGCCTTTTTTTTGCCTGTTAGTCCGTGAATTTAGTTACAAACGTCGTTAAAATATTTTACTTTTAAACGTGGAATTTCGTACCCGTGAATTTAAAAATCAAACAAGTTTCGTGGCAAATCGGGCAAAAAGTTCCTTATGGGACTCCTTAGAACACTGCTAGGTCAATGTGACCATTCTTGCGAAGTTAGTTAGCGGTTTTGTCTCTAATCATAAGTAAATAGTGAGAAAACTGTCGCAAGAAGCGCCATCTACCGAGAGAGAGAGATGTATTTTTACAAATACAAAATACAAACAAGTTTGTTTTGTTTTGATTGTATTATTTGGCTTAAAAATTCCGTTGATTGACGCTCACGTGTCTTCACGGGTAAAATTGCAATATGCGTTGATCCGGCCTGAAAGACAGAAGAGCTGTCGTAGGTCACGGACTATAGTTTGTTTTCTTTTATTTGTAGTCGATCTTTTTATTGATCAATATGTATAGCACTTTTTCGCCTGCTTTTGTTTTTTGTTTCTCTCGTATCTCGGTAGATGGCGCTTCTTGCGATAGTTTTCTCACTATTTACTTATGATTAGAGACAAAACCGTCTAATTAACTTCGCAAGAATTGTCACATTGACCTAGCAGTGTTCTGAGGAGTCCCATAAGGACGAAACAGTTAACTGTCAACACTTATTAGGTGTCCATTAGATCTTGAACCCCCGTGAGGTTAAGCTTTCAAGCTACCCACCAGTGTTGACAAAATTCACGATTAATCGTGAGATTATACGATTTTGGAAAGTATCTTACGCTTTCACGAATTACGTAGCGTTTCCCACGATTTTTTGTCAAAAAAAATACCTTTATTTCTGATGTGGCAATGAGTTTTCCTAACTTTGCGAGCGCAGAAAACTATCAGGACTTAGATAATGAGTGGAGAATGCTACAAAATTTTCTACGAGATAATGTACATGATGATATAGAAATGTTTTGAAAAAAAATCGCATTGGCGAAAATAGGAGACGATTCCCTCAAGTTTCCAAGTTTGTTTTCAATCTATTGTGTTTGCCCCACTCAAGTGCCGCCGTAAAAAGGATATTATATTATTATTTAACAAAAACGAAGTCTCAAAACAGGTTAAAAGTTGATACTATCGAAGGAATTTTACATACAAAACGCTTAGTGGGAAGGGATACATGCTATGATTTTGACATAGGTATTAATATGATTAAAAAACTAGGAACTAAAGAAGTATATTTGAATAAAAATGATGATTCGAGCGATTCCAACTCTGACTAACTGTGTTAGGTATGAAACATTAAACTCTACAGTTTTGCAGCTTTTTGAAATGTGTTTGGTTTTATGTAATACATATAAAAATAAACTTATTTTTGCTTTTTATAAACTTTTATTTATTCCTTCTCTATTTTGATCTCTTATTTTTTTCAAAATCTTACGATTTCTCACGATTTTTTATATAAAATTTTCACGAATTATCTTGTAGCATTTTGGCAACACTGCTACCCACGGAAAAATATGAGAGAAACAAAAACTACTTTTTGCCCGATTAGCCACGAAACTTGTTTGATTTTACTTTTGGTTAACAGTTTGAAATTTTGCACCATGCTTCTCCATAAAAATACGTTGGGAGACACTCGATCAGAATTACTTCCCCACCTCGCCCTAATTTCATTACAGACAGTCAGACAAACAAACTTTACAACGAAATCGTTGCTTTAGGCTAAGAAATAAATAAATACCACGTTATTGTTTGTTTTTTACTCTAATCGTCTTACTCAGCAATAAAAATACTACTAGTTTGCTAATTTAAACAATCTAGTAAATCCAATAACAAAAAGTTAGCAATAATGCAGACTTAGTGAAATACCCAGTATAAAGAATTAATATTTATTTTTACTTAATAACAAAAAGCGATAGGTTTAGATAAAAAAGTTTAGTTTTTTAATAATAATATGTTTTCTTTACTTAAATCATAAGTAAGCAACGGTGTAGTTTTTTCATAAAAAATGCTTGACATCTTCGACATGGGTATCGTTTTATATTTCTCGGGTATAGAGATTTAAAAAAATATATTTTCACGGCCCTCAGACCAGACCTGACTTGAGGCATATTTTGAATCAGTGCCTTGGTAGCTCAGTGGAAGAGCGTTTGCCTAGATAGCGAAAGGTCGCTGGTTCGATATTCAAAAACTGTCACAGCCAGAATTAGAAAATTTGGCACAAATGAATGATTAGAAACCGTTTTGTTTTTATGTTGGTTTAATTTTATTTTTTGTGCATTAAAAATGTGGGGTTATGATTTTATAATCAACTGATGTTTTAATATCCTATTTTGGGGGCGAGTATATTGGCATTTTTTCGTGACCTATTCTTGGAAATCGCGAAAAGCATTAACATGTCTTTTGGGACAAGAAAAGCCATCACACCACTTTCGTCGAAACACTTGCAGAGGGATGCAATATCAGATGGTCAATATCGATATTAAATATTGAAAATGGTTATCGATATTGGAAAATATTCGATTAGTATGGATATTAACCCACCTTAGAAATAAAAAGTATTTATACTGTGTTAAAATAGTCCTGTTTTAAACAGGATAGGTAAATAAGATCGATATTGCACATATTTTAGATATCGATATTACAATGTGTATATCAATATTGATATAAATAGATCGTAAAGTATCGATAATCGAAGCTTTACTTTTGATATGTCACCAATATCGATATTTATTGGCCATCCCTATTACAGATTACAGATCGTACAAAAAACCTAACCTTATCGCAAGTGAAAATACCTGGCTGCGGCCAACTGATTCAAAGACGAGGGATGCTGCAACGAATTTGAGGTAAGTCTCAACGTGGGCGACCTTAAATTCATCAAATTAACTAGTTTTTAAGAAATCCCAAAGGGGTGATTTTCGGGGTATTTTCGTTTTGAGGAATATACCAAGGACCGCTCTTTCGGGACCCCATTCAGATAAGATGGTTGAGTGCAAAAATATCGATTAAATAAAATATTTATTTTCAAAATTGTGAAGCAAGAAAACGCCTCTTAAAAACAACATATGGCATTAAAATTTTTAGTAAAATCCAACTCGTAAACTATCATCCCAGGCAACATTTTACAAATAAAATTGTCAAAATTCGTCTTTTTTAAAATATTGTCACGAGGGGGTGTCGTGACTATTTGTGTACTTGTTGCGCACAAATAAAAAGGATCGTGAGATAGTTTAAGGGTTTATTTAATACTAAGTACAAAGATACTTACACACTAATTACTACTGTCTGGCCCAGTTTTATGATACAAATATTATTTATATGTAGGTCGGGTTCAGCTCTCGATCAGAATCTCTTTACTGTTTCTATACTTGACTATTGAGAACTTACGTACTTAGCGTACTCACTGAACTGAACCCCGACTATCCGTTCTTGATTGGTTTTATAGAAGCATGTGATTACAAACGTGTCTTAATCTTAAACATAAATCGTTTGCACCACACTTCCTAGGATGACGTCCTAATACATTAGGTCAACCAACCAAGTTCTGGATAGCATGCCCAAATTACATACATGACAATATATCCTACTTGTTTTAGGGTCAGGTCATGTCTAAACACTTAAAAAAATATTTTTTTGTAATCTCCATACCGAAGAACCACCCATCCCCCTCACTCCAAGTTGTTAGTCACAATTTGGAATAGCGTTTTGCGGGTTAGATTGATCTTTAAGGTCTAGGGAATAATTGTGCAAAGTTTGTTGCCTTTATCACATAACGCAAAAATAGGGCTTCAAGTTTAGGGGTAACGGAGTTATTACTGGCCAACATTTGTTCAGATATTTCCCTAGTATTCCACAGGAAATTTCCCAGTATTTTTTTTATTCCCATGTATTTCCCCATTATTTGTAATTTTTCCCTTGGGGAATTCCATATTTCTCCCGTGAGCGGCAGAAAGGAGATAAGTCGAAAAATGGGCATTTAGATTTACGTTGCTTTTTAGTCCGAAATTTTTATTGGGCAGATTCAGTCGTGGTAAGAGTTTTTGTTTTGTGCTGAGTAATTTAAGTCAACTTAAGTGCAACCTTGACAACACCTGCAATTCCTTAAGTCAAACAAAGTGGAACTACCGACTTAAGCTAGATGAGAAAGTGGCGCTTGACCCATTAATAGACTCAAAAGTTGCCTTAACCAAGAATTAAGCTTTAATGTGAATCTTTCTAAATGGTTTCAGCTAGAGTAATGAAACTTGTCATGCATATCGGCCTTCAAGTCCTGATTCTTTATTTGTTAAAAAGAGGTTTATGTAAGGCTCTTAGGGGGCGTAGGAAGGCAAAATGTGCTTTAAGATAATTGCTTATATCTTCTAGAATATTGCGCTTGCACTAGGTCTCACCAAATTGGTAGTTCATACAATTACCTACAGGGCTACTTATTAAACAACATGATCAAAGCTGTTAATAAGGTCCTTTAGTTATAGGGGAAAAGATTTCTGATTATGTAGTGGGGTCAAAATAAATTTTTGGCTCCTTACAACCTCTAGGGGCCTGGAGTAAATTATAAAGTACTTAAAATTAATAAGTGGTCCATTTGTGCAAGATCGATGATCTAGGGCAGCGTATACCTCAATTACTTCTTTTTTACGTAAATGACAAAAATTTTTGCCTTAGCTTTGACTTTTTTTACATAGCAGACCTGATCGTAATTGTCTTGAATGAATGGAGTTTTGTGGGCGGGAAAATCCTGTGCACTAAGGCCACGTGGTTGGGCTTGATATAACCCACTGTCCACTGTTTCAGCCTTGAAAACCCGTCGCCTTAGCAAAGGAGCAGATTTTTCTGTGTTGAAACTTTCTAATATCCTAGGACTAAGCACACAGCTTTCGAAATGTAACTGTCTTAACGCACTCAGTTCGGTTATATAGAGATGGTTCTTTATCCTCCATACACCATTGACACTCCGAGAGTCTTCAACGATTCACAGAATGCTAAGGTTTTTATTAAGGCGACAGTGTCCTGTTAACGTCACATATCTTTTCTCCCGACTGTGAAAAAAGTCCTCGCCCTGGAGGCGCTCACCTCCCCTATAAGGAGTTTGGCTTGCCTCATTCCTTCCGCGTCTTACCAGAGCGCCTGTTTGTGTCACGTTTTAGGGTCGTCATAATAAGCCACTCTGCGAAGCCCACCATGGGCTCCGGCCCCATTGTATCAGCTGATGATCCCATTCTAGCTAGTTGGTCAGCCTCTTCGTTTCCAAGAATGCCGTCATGTCCTCGAACCCAGAGGAGATCAACCTTGTTGTGTACTGCCAGGGTTTTTAGTACATTAGCTACAAGTGCAGAGCCTACTCTGGCCGATATTTGATGGTGGACAGTGAAATTCTACTGTTTGAGCATATGTAGATGTCTATTCCTGAGATCATTTTTTCATTGTCTTAACTACCAATTTAGTGAGATCTAGATGTTCTGGTGCAATAGAATAGAAGATGTAAGAGATAATCTAAAAACAGCTTAGGCCTCATACGCCACAGTGGAACATTCATTACTTGATGGCCGTTATGGGTGTTCCAGCTTAACTGTTCAAAATTGAAAAAAATATTTTGATATTATACCTTATATTAGATCGGGTAATGCTGGTTCCCAACAATTAGTAATTGATTAAAACCGATGTTATACAATCTTTATTAACAGGTCCACTAAAGACGCTATGGCCTTCTAGCAGGGCGAGTCATAAATATACAGGGCGAATCATAGATAGGTGGACAAATAAAGAGGGGTAATTGCTTGGCTTGTAAAACTAACAGTGTTAATTATAACACCTAGATAAACAATTTTAGTACCGGACTCAAGCCAATACAATCCTTCATAAATTCCTTGGTTATCACTTTTTTCGAACTTCGTGTAAAAAACTGCACTTTTTTGATCAGACGTATCTCCGCAACTAAGGAGCTCTGGTTGCGCAAATTTGGTTGGCTTTAGAAAATAACAGATAAATACCTTAAAAATTTACCATGTGGGTAGCACACGGATTTTCTGGTTGCAAACTTGAATATGAACTCAAGCGTCATAGAAATAGATAAAAAAGTCATTGATACATACGCATTTGGTATGTTGAATGATTTTACTGATTGGCTTATGTGTTGGTTTGATGAACCAAGGCCAACAAAAAATACAGACCACGACCCTGAAAAAAATCAGCTATTCTCGGGGGGCTGATTTTTACATTGGGTCTTATGGGAGGTCAGACGTTTTTTTATGAAATTTTAGTGGAATGTACTCATACAGCATCCCCATATTTTACCAAACTTTTGTAAGGATGCAAGATGATTAAAAGGTTAAAATCTTCAAGATTTAGCATTCTTTATTTTGAATTCAAATTACCCGCCATGTACCGCCTGCCAACTGTTATATTTGACATGTATTTGACTTTGTCATCCTGTGTTTGTCACACTCTTCTGTTTTAAATTTAATTTAAGTTTGAGCTTATGAAGCGGCTCTGAAATATTAAGGATTACTATGCATTTAAAAAAAATTGTTCTGCAAGAATATAAACAATTTCAAAACCAGCTTTATTTTTAAAATCAAATATTCATGAACCGTCATTCCAACTTCAATATTTTAAAGACAATCAGCTGTGTCGTGACGCAACCATAAAAAAATCAGCCCCCGATATGACGTCAACAAAGTGGTGTTCGTTTTGAAAGCCCTGGATGAACTTAAAAATAAATCGTTTTAAAAAAGTATTCAGTTCCACGTGAAAAGGCAATCAAAGATAAAATAAATAAACAAACCAGTTTTTTTAACAAAATTAATTTTTTTCAAAATAAAATGCCCTTGATTGATGTTTTAAAAGTTACAATTATTAGACAAAAAATCTGTGTCGATTTTTTTCACAATGTTCTCACCAGTGAAAAATTGTTGTTTTTTACGTTTCAGAACTGGACAAAATCTACATCAAGGGTCACATTGCGATTATCAAACTAATTGGAGAGCAAAAGAACACGATATGTTGCAGCACAAAAGTGTTGTCAAGATCAATTGCTTCAAATGTCATCATTGTAATTTTCAAAGCAAACGCAAGAGCACTTTGAATGGACATTTGTTGATTCATATAAGTCCAGATAAAATTAATTGGTTTCGATGCAACCATTGTGACTACAAGGCTACTAGGAAGTCCCATTTAAAAACACATATGTTAAAACATAAAAGTACAAGTGAAATCAGTTGGTTTATATGCAGCCAATGTGACTACAAGGCCAAGCAAAAGTGTCAGTTGCAATCACATATGCTGCGACATACAAGTCCAGATAAAATTAATTGGTTTGAATGCAACCAATGTGACTACAAGGCTAAGAATAAGCCCAATTTGAGAAAACATCGGTTACAACATCAAAGTGCAAGCGAAATCAATTGGTTTGGATGCGACCAGTGTGACTACAAAACTAGTAGGAAACCAACTTTAAAAATACATCAGTTACGACATAAAAGTGCAAGTGAAATCAGTTGGTTTACATGCAGTCAGTGTGACTACAAAGGCAAGCAAAAGTCTCAGTTGCAATCACATTTGCTGCGACATATCAGTACAGATAAAATCAATTGGTTTCGATGCAACCAATGTGACTACAAGGCTAATAGTAATTCCAATTTAAAAGCACATCGGTTAGTACATCAAAGTGCAAGTGAAATCAGTTGGTTTGGATGCACCCAATGTGACTACAAAACTAGTAGGAAGTCTAATTTAAAAATACATCAGTTGCGACATAAAAGTGCAAGTGAAATCAGTTGGTTTCCATGCAGTCAATGTGACTACAAGGCCAAGCATAACTATCAGTTGCAAGCACATTTGCTGCGATATAAAAAAACAAATAAAATGAATTGATTTGGATGCACCCAATGTGACTACAAGGCTAATAGTAAGTCCAATTTAAATGCACATCGGTTGCTACATCAAAGTGCAAGTGAAATCAGTTGGTTTGGATGCACCCAATGTGACTACAAAACTAGTAGGAAGTCCAATTTAAAAAGACATCGGTTACTACATAAAAGTACAAGTGAAATTAGTTGGTTTAGATGCAGTCAATGTGACTACAAGGCCAAGCAGAAGTATCAGTTGCAAGCACATTTGCTGCTACATACAAGTTCAGATAAAATCAATTGCTTTGGATGCAACCAATATGACTACAAGGCTAATAGTAACTCCAGTTTAGAAACATATCGGTTACAACATCAAAGTAAAGTACAAGTGAAATCAATTGGTTTAGATGGAACCAGTGTGACACAATGCTAATCGGAAGTCCAATTTAAAAACACCAGTTACAACATAAAAGTGCAAGTGTCAGTCACTGGCCAACCAGAAGTATCAGTTGCAAGCACATTTCCTGCTACATACAAGGGCAGATAAAATCAATTAGTTTGGATGAAACCAATGTGACTACAAGGCTAATAGTAACTCCAGTTTAAAAACATATCGGTTACAACATCAAAGTAAAGTGCAAGCGAAATCAATTGGTTTAGATGCAACCAGTGTGACACAATGCTAATCGGAAGTCCACTTTAAAACACCAGTTACAACATAAAAGTGCAAGTGTCAGTCACTGGCCAAGCAGAAGTATCAGTTGCAAGCACATTTGGTGCTACATACAAGGGCAGATAAAATCAATTGGTTTGGATGCAACCAATGTGACTACAAGGCTAATAGTAACTCCAGTTTAGAAACATATCGGTTACAACATCAAAGTAAAGTGCAAGCGAAATCAATTGGTTTAGATGGAACCAGTGTGACACAATGCTAATCGGAAGTCCACTTTAAAACACCAGTTACAACATAAAAGTGCAACTGTCAGTCACTGGCCAAGCAGAAGTATCAGTTGCAAGCAAGCACATTTGCTGCTACATACACGGGCAGATAAAATCAATTGATTTGGATGCAACCAATGTGACTACAAGGCTAATAGTAACTCCAGTTTAGAAACATATCGGTTACAACATCAAAGTAAAGTGCAAGCGAAATCAATTGGTTTAGATGGAACCAGTGTGACACAATGCTAATCGGAAGTCCACTTTAAAACACCAGTTACAACATAAAAGTGCAAGTGTCAGTCACTGGCCAAGCAGAAGTATCAGTTGCAAGCACATTTGCTGCACATACAAGGGCAGATAAAATCAATTGGTTTGGATGCAACCAATGTAACAACAAGGCTAATAGTAACTCCAGTTTAAAAACATATCGGTTACAACATCAAAGTAAAGTACAAGCAAAATCAATTGGTTTAAATGCAACCAGTGTGACACAATGCTAATCGGAAGTCCACTTTAAAACACCAGTTACAACATAAAAGTGCAACTGTCAGTCACTGGCCAAGCAGAAGTATCAGTTGCAAGCACATTTGCTGCTACATACACGGGCAGATAAAATCAATTGGTTTGGATGCAACCAATGTGACTACAAGGCTAATAGTAACTCCAGTTTAAAAACATATCGGTTACAACATCAAAGTAAAGTGCACGCGAAATCAATTGGTTTAGATGCAACCAGTGTGACACAATGCTAATCGGAAGTCCACTTTAAAACACCAGTTACAACATAAAAGTGCAAGTGTCAGTCACCAGAAGTATCAGTTGCAAGCACATCTGCTGCTACATACAAGGGCAGATAAAATCAATTGGTTTGGATGCAACCAATGTGACTACAAGGCTAATAGTAAGTCCAGTTTAAAAACAACGGTTACAACAATAACATGCTACAATGCTAATCGGAAGTTCACTTTAAAACACCAGTTACAACATAAAAGTGCAAGTGTCAGTCACTGGCCAAGCCGAAGTATCAGTTGCAAGCACATTTGCTGCTACATACAAGGGTAGATAAAATCAATTGGTTTGGATGCAACCAATGTGACTACAAGGCTAATAGTAACTCCAGTTTAAAAACATGTCGGTTACAACATCAAAGTAAAGTGCAAGCAAAATCAATTGGTTTAGATGCAACCAGTGTGAGACAATGCTAATCGGAAGTCCACTTTAAAACACCAGTTACAACATACAAGTGCAAGTGTCTGTCACTGGCCAAGCAGAAGTATCAGTTGCAAGCACATTTACTGCTACATACAAGGGCAGATAAAATCAATTAGTTTGGATGCAACCAATGTGACTACAAGGCTAATAGTAACTCCAGTTTAAAAACATATCGGTTACAACATCAAAGTAAAGTGCAAGCGAAATCAATTGGTTTAGATGCAACCAGTGTGACACAATGCTAATCGGAAGTCCACTTTAAAACACCAGTTACAACATAAAAGTGCAAGTGTCTGTCACTGTCACATCAGTTACAACATCAAAGTACAAGCGAAATCAATTATTTTGGATGCAACCAGTGTGACTACAAGGCCAAGCAGAAGTCTCAATTAAAACCACATTTGCTGCGACATACAAGTATAAATAAAATCAGTTGGTTTGTATGCAACCAGTTTAACCAGCTTAACTACAAGGCCAAGATTAAGTTAAATTTAAAATCACATCACTTAGAAGTATATAAACTACTAAACTAAAGTCTGGAAGATAATTGGCGAAGTCGGTTCTAACTTGGATTTTTAGAAATGTAGAAAATTTTACTGCTGTAGCCTTTGTGCTTTAATTAAACAGAGCACAAGTGTTTAGTACCGTTGTATTTTTTTTTCTTTCACTCTTGAATATTTTCTTTTGTTTTGAGCTAAAATAGTAATCATACTATTTTTTATAGGTTTTTATAGTTTTAGATATTAATTTAGTTGTAAGTTGCAAAATAGTAAAATCGGCCAAAGTAGCGCGATTTAGTTTTTGGCCGCGTATACATGCTAGTAGGTTTGAATAAAACTGCCTGCTGCGGTATCGTCGCGAGATGGACAAACAGTCGCACACGAAACGATATACTGGTGCCAGTGTGTGATCTCAAAGCTAGAAAATCACGACTCTTCGCTTCATAGAAAAATTTGGTAAGTCTATTTTAATCACTAGCCGTTCATAGATTCTTTCGTTAGCAATTTATAGTTTGGTATAGTACATTTTGGCCTTCAGAGCCGAATTTTTTTGAATTAGTTTCGAAATACAGTACATTTTTTAGATAGAAATAAATAAAAATAAAATAAGCATAGTTTGGGGTAGATAGATATTAGCTATTAATATTTTAAATATTATTTGCATTTATTTAGTGAAAATACGTGGTAAAGAAAATATCAATCTATTTTCGTCAAATCCTTTTGTGCACCGAAATTCCTTTGCGATAAATTTTAGGCCTACGATACTGGCAATCGGCCAGAATATTTTTTGGACTAAAATTTTAAGATTTTTAAAATTAAAAAACATTTTTGATTTTGGTTTTTATTTATGCTTAAAAGCATATTGCAAAAACTTTTTGATTTTTTGAAAAATTTTGAGTAGTCAATTTTTAAACTTTTTTAATTTTATTTGTGCTTAAAGGCATACTGCAAATATTGTGCAACCATTTTTACTTTTTTTGAAGTTTGTTTTAACCGCCAATTTGAATTTTTTAGAAGGCTTTCGAAATCACCTTCTAAAATAAACATGTCGGAAGCACAAATAAAAAAGCCTCTAGGGATATTTATGCAACACGCATAAAGGATTTCCAAAAAATAGCACGCAACGCTAAAGCAGACCCTCAGTATCACATCATTTAAAACTAGATTTGGGGCATGCGAACATGCCTACGCGAAGTTTCAGGACCATCACCTAAATTTAGTACAACTTTTAAGCGTTACTGAAGGGGGTGATTTAGAAGGCGAAGATTTAGTTAGAAAATACAGGAAATGGTCAAAGAGAAAAAACGCACATACTTGAAATGGCTCAGTACTAAAGAGCAAAGATACCTAGAAATATACAGGGAAACCAGAAGACAGCTAAGAAGTTTGATACGCTCAGAAAAAAATGAAATGTTCGAGCGCAAATGCCACGATATAAATACACACGTAGGAGGTAGGCAGAGCTCTGAAGTATGGAAATTCATTTCTACAGTAAAAAACCCAACAAAAGAAAAAGTAAACATCCAGATTATCAAACCAGAACAATGGACAGAACACTACAAGGGACTGCTGCAGGAGACGAGACCCGAATATCTGGCAGCCTCTCCGAGGAGACACATAGAAGTACATGGAGAGGAAGTAATCATCGAAAAAGAAATGATAAAGAATAGTTTAAAAAAGCTTAAATCCGGAAAAGCTAGCGGACCTGGGGGAATATATGCTGAAATGCTCAAATATGGATCAGAGAAACTACTCGAAAATCTCACATATATTATCAATCAATGCATAAACGGACATCCAGTACCTAATGATTGGAAAATTGCATTCATATCCTCAATACATAAAAAAGGAAACAAGCTGGATTGTAACAATTACAGAGGAATTTCAGTCACCAGCACTCTAAGTAGATTGTACGGTAGGATTCTTAGAGATCTGATAGAGAATGATTTTCATGAACAAGAAGAAGAAGAGCAAAGTGGGTTTCGTGCAGGCAGATCTTGTAGTGATAATGTTTTTTGTCTTAAACAAGCGCCAGAAATATAGAGACTCATGTTACCTTTGTGGACCTACAAAAAGCATATGATACCGTTCCAGTAGAAAAATTATGGACGGTGTTGGAACAAACTAATATCAATCATACATACATAAAAGCGATAAAAGAACTATACAAAGGGTCAAAATCTAAAATTAAAATTGGAAATCGACTTTCAAAAGAATTCCTGGTAACAAAAGGCTTAAGACAGGGATGTTGTATCTCTCCAACTCTTTTTAAAATATATATCGCAGTGGCTCTAAAAAACTGGAAACGTAAAGTGCACGGCATGGGAATACAACTTAACGACCGATTTACTATATACACACTGCAGTTTGCTGACGACCAAGTAATTGTAGCTAACGATAAAGAAGATATGGAGTATATGATGAGAAAGTTAACGGAAGAATACCAAAAGTGGGGACTAACAGTGAACGTGGACAAGACACAGTACTTATGAATTGGAAACGAATCCAGTGAGTTAGAACTAGACAATGGACAAACAATATCTCCATGCAATGAGTATGTATACTTGGGTGTCACATTTGATAAGACAGGAACAGACTGTAAAGAATTGGAAAAAAGAATAGTAAAAGCAAAAAAGGTTATTGGATGTCTTAACAGTATTTTATGGAGCAGAGAGATAAGAAAGAATGTAAAATTTAACATATATGAAACAATGGTAAAAAGCACGCTGTTGTATGGAATAGAGACTTGTCGCGTAACAGAAAAATATAAAGCAAAAATGAAGTGTCGAAATGGATGCAATAAGAAGATCAATGAGAATATCTAGAATAGATCACATAAGAAATGAGATCATAAAAGAAAGAATGGGAATCGAGGGAAGCATAACGGATGACATCACTAAAAGACAACTGATATGGTACGGCCATGTACAACGGATGAACGACGAAAGATTACCAAAACAGGTCCTAGAGTGGCAACCAGTAGGGCGCAGAAAAAGAGGACGTCCTAAACTAGAATGGCAACAGTCACCATTCTAGTTTAGGACGTCCTCTTTTTCTGCGCCCTACTGGTTGTATCCAAAGATCAATGAGTCAAAAGAATCTGACAGAAGATGATTGTCAGGATCGAAGGAGGTGGAGAATAGGCGTCGGACAACGTAGAAAAACGTTCTAAACCGACATAGTAGTAGTAGATTTAGTTAGATCTCAGGTAGATAATTTTGATATATTATCGAGTCATTTTGATTTGTTTTCGAAATCTACGGATATAGACCCGGATATAGACACGCGCCTCAGCTCCAAATACGAGGTTAGCTCCATTAGGGGTTCCGACCTTCAGTGGATACCTTAAGGGCTGGCACGACCTCTACGTGTCACTTATTGGTAATAATAATTTATTTAGAGACGTCGAAAAATTTAATTATCTTTTGCTTTCATTAACCGATGACGTAAACTCTATTATTTCTCAGTTACCTGTCACTGATGCAAATTGCAAGATTGCGTATAAGTCGTTATTAGATCGTTATCAAAACAAGCGAATTTTAGCTTCACAATATTGTAATACTATTGTAGATTTAGAAAGATTAGATGAAAATACTCTTCCTCTTAGAAAGTTTTTAGATATTTTTAACGAGAATTTGTTGGCATTCAAATCGTTAGGATATCCAATACAACACTGGGATTTTATTTTATTTTCTCTGATGATGAGGAAAATCAGTATTGACTTAGCAACTAGGTTCGAGTTACAAAACACAGATGAATTGCCTACCTTTGATAAACTCAAGACATTTTTGGCAAGGCAATGTAGCGCCCTCAGAATTGAGCTCAAAGTTTTCGAGTACAAGAGGGAAAAACTCCCCTAGGTTTAGAGTGCATATTTTACTAGTTTCGATCCGTGCCCTCTTTGCTCTACTAATTCTGAACATGGTATCACAAAATGCTCTGTATTTTTAAAGAAAACCCCAAATGAGATACTCTAGTTAGGGAACATCATTTATGCTTGAACTGTTTGAAACCTTCACATTCAGTGGCCCATTGCCCCTCAACAATTTTAAACACAATATGTATATTCATTTCTCTCAAACTTCTAGTCCTAATCCTTCTAGTGGTCAACACTCGAGTCAGCATCGCCAGCAAACTGAAAATACTTCAGGTAGTTTAGTCCCGCTAACTGACAATGCTGTTTCTCATGTTGTTTCAACTCAAAAGAACCAAACGACTAGATGTCTTTTAGCTACTGGGGTATGGTACACAATATAAGAGTATTTTTGGATTCAGGAAGCGAAATTAATCTTATTACAGAAAAATGCTTTAGAAAACTTGGATTGTCATATAGAAAGACTGGCACTAACATTTGTGGTATAGGTGGAATAGAAACAAAGGCCTCAGGTACAGCTAGTTGTTCTTTGCGTCCTTCAAATCAAGCTAATCCAATATATGATATTGATGCTTTAATTTTGCCTAAAGTTTGTAATAATATGCCTAGAATAAGTTTTGAAAATAGGCCAGAGTGGTCGCATATTTCGAATTTGGAACTCTCTGATCCTGAAGTTAATTCTGCAGCTGAGATAGATATGCTTCTAGGTATTCAAATCTTTGGTAGCTGCTTGAAAGGTAGAAAAATAGTTGGTCAAAATCCAGATGAGCCGGTCGCATTCGAAACTATTTTTGGATGGGTTCTAATGGGTAAAGTTACTGTGTCTCAAGCGTCTTTGATGACTTGCGCAGTAGCTCGTTTAGTAGATGATAGTCGATCTGTGGAAAACGTAATAAACAAGTTTTGGGAAGTCGAGGAACCACCCTCCAAATCTTTGGTATCTCCTGACTATGAGTTATGTGAGAAAAAACATGTAGAATCTGTTGGTAGAAATGAGTCTAGTCTTTATGTAGTAGCATTACCCTTTAAGCAATCTGAGGAGCCCATCCTCTCAAATACACAGTCTTTAGCACTTAGAAGAATTTTGAGTTTAGAGCGTCGTCTGTTAAAGGACCCTCTAGCTTACAAACAATATTGTGAGCATATGCAAGAATGTTTAGATAGTAAATATATGATTAGTTCCCAAATCTGAGGAAAATAGTAGTAGTTATATAATCTCGCATCATGCTGTGTTCAAACCTGGTAGTACCACGTCCCAGATTCGAGTAGTTTATGATGCGTCTGCAAAGCTTTCTTCTGATCAAAATAGCTTAAATGGCACCTTGTTAGTTGGTCCAAAACTTCAAAACAATATTGTTTCTATATTGTTGAGATTTAGATCGCATAATTACGTGTTGGTGCCGGATATCATAAAAATGTATTTACAAATTCAAATAAAACCTGAAGATTATAAGTATCAAAGAATTTTGTGGAGGTTTTCTCCTCACGATGAGATTTCGACGTATTCTTTGACCACCGTCACGTTTGGAGTTAGTTCTTCTCCATTTTTACCTCTTAGAACAATTGCACAGTTGGTTAAAGATGAAGGTCATGCATTTCCTTTAGCCTCGATTGCTCATAGTTCAGATATTTATATTGATGATGTAGTAACTGGGCAAGACAAGCTAGAAGATGCCTTGTTGCTACAAAAACAACTCATGAGTCTGTTAGAGCGAGGTGGATTTGAACTCAGGAAATGGTCCAGCAATGAACCAAGTCTGATTTCACATCTCCCAAAATCCCTTCAGTTAAGCAGTGCCCTTTCGATGGACTTAGATTTAGAATCAGATTCGTTTGTTAAAATCTTAGGATTGAATTGGCATCCTAGGCGAGATGTGTTTTCATACCAAGTAAATCCCTTAGATAGAAATTGTACAAAACGTATTATGCTCTCAGAATTGGCCCGAGCATACGATCCTTTAGGCTTGATTTGTCCTGTAACATTTTTCACTAAGCATTTGATACAGTATTTGTTTACTTTAGGCTTAGATTGGGATGAGGATCCGCCTGTCGATGTTAAAAATAAGTGGTTTCGGTATAAGTCAGAACTAAAAGAAATGTCATCTATTGAAGTTTCGCGGAAGTTGACTGAAAGTTTACCTAAATCTTACGAACTTCACGGGTTTTGTGATGCTTCTCTGAAAGGTTACGCCGCTGTTGTTTATATTGGAGTCATCACCTCGACAGGTGAGGTTAAAACTTATTTAGTTATGGCAAAATCGAAAATTGCTCCAATTAAAAATATTGTTTCCGTGCCGAAGTTAGAATTATGCGGTGTAACTTTATTGTCTGATTTACTAGCATACGGCTTGGATGTTTACAAGAATAAGATAAAATTTGACAAAACCGTAGTTTGGTGCGATTCCATGGTAGCCTTGGCATGGATCCAATCATTGCCATACAAACTCAAATGTTTTGTAGTTAATAGAGTTAGTAAAATCCAGTCAAATTTTTCACCCTCTTCATGGAACTATGTTCTGACAGATAAAAATCCAGCTGATTATGCTTGTCGTGGTATGATGCCTCATGATTTAGTACTTTGTTCGACCTGGTGGAAAGGTCCTGAGTTTTTACGTGAGCAAACTTTGTTGTTTGAGCAACCCGACATAAAAGATTTTTCATCTGTATTAAGTGAAGAAGAAAGAAATATAGTAGTAGCCATTACTGAAGTTAGTTTTCCTTTAAATCTTTTCGATAAGTATTCTTCTCTTCAAAAGATACAAAAAATAGTAGCGATTTTTCGTCGTCAATTGTAGAAATAAAGATGAGAAAACAAAACGACGTGGTCCTTTGATTGAAATAGAACTCTATGAAGCTTTAGTTTTCATTGCAAAAATGGTTCAAAGAGTAGTATTTGAAAAGGAAATTGAGTATTTACAAAATGGACAACTTCTTTCCAAACCCTTACTTCTTAAGGATGGCGTACTCAGAGTGGAAGGTAAAATTCATAATTGTAGTGGTCTTAGCTTTGATAGAAAATTCCCAATCCTTTTACCTCAAAAGCATCAATTGACACGTTTGATAGTCCAAGATTACAGACTTTACAGTTCTTGATTGGTCAGCAATTTTGGATATTATCTCCTAAAAGAGCCATTTATAATGTTATATCACAATGCATAAAGTGCTTTAAGCTTGATCCAAAATCCGTGGCTAATCTTCCTGCAACTCGTCTTAATCAGATGAAGCCATTTATTTGTACCGGAGTGGACAGGCTGGTCCTTTTGATATGTTTTTATTTAAAGGTAGAGGTGCCCGAGTATAAAAGGCCTATTTATGTATCTTTGTTTGTTTTACGGTTAAGGCCGTACACTTGGAAATTACAACAGATATGACTTCTGATTATTTTCTAGCCGCTCTTCGTCGATTTATTACGCGACGGGGTCGCTGTAACATGATATTTAGTGATTGCGGGACTAATTTTGTAGGAGCTCAGAGAAAGCTCATAGAGTCTATGCAAGAAGCTGTAGAAACAGAGGAAATGTCTTGGTCGTTTAATCCACCTTCTTCCCCACACTTTAAAGGTCTATGGGAGGCGGGCGTCAAATCAGCTAAGACACATTTTGCTAGAGTAGTAGGTAATCAGAAATTGACATATGAAGAGCTAAATACTGTATTTGTTCAGATTGAATCTATGTTAGATTCTAGGCCACTGTGCAGTGTTAGCTCTGACCCTACAGATTTAATGGCGCTAACACCAGGGCATTTTCTAGTGTTAGAGCCTCTCTAACTTAACTGATTTAAACATTGGACGTTTGGATCGATGGCAGTTGTTATCACGAATGACTCAAGATTATTGGAAGCGTTGGTCTAATGAGTTTATTCACACCCTTAAGCAACGCTTCAAATGGAACAAAGCATCTAAGCCTGTTGAAACAGGAATGTTAGTTCAAATTAAACAGGAGTCGACCCCTCCGCTCCAATGGCGTTTGGGTCGAATTACCAAGGTGCACTTAGGTAGGATGGTATTTGTCGGGTTTGTACTGTAGATATTTATTTAATTGTAAGTTGCAAAATAGTAAAATCTAAAAAATTCTAGCCGCTCTTCGTCGATTCATTGCGCGACGGGGTCGCTGTAACATGATATTTAGTGATTGCGGTACTAATTTTGTAGGAGCTCAGGAGAGCTCATAGAGTCTATGCCAGTAGCTGTAGAAACAGAGAAAATATCTTGGTCGTTTAGTTATTTGCCCACACTTTAAAGGTCTATGGGAGGCGGGCGTCAAAGCAGCTAAGACACCTTTTGCTAGAGTAGTAGGTTATCAGAAATTGACATATGAAGAGCTAAATACTGTATTTGTTCAGATTGAATCCATGTTATATTCTAGGCCACTGTGCAGTGTTAGCTCTGACTCTACAGAATTAACGGCGCTAACACCAGGGTATTTTCTAGTGCTAGAGCCTCTCACAGCCGTACCATCGCCAAACTTAACTGATTTAAACATTGGATGTTTGGATCGATGGCAGTTGTTATCACGAATGACTCAAGATTATTGGAAGCGTTGGTCTAATGAGTTTATTAACACCTTTCAGCAACGCTTCAAATGGAACAAAGCATCTAAGCCTGTTGAAACAGGAATGCTAGTTCTAATTAAACAGGAGCCGACCCCTCCGCTCCAATGGCGTTTGGGTCGAATTACCAAGGTGCACTTAGGTAGTGATGGTATTTGTCGGGTTTGTACTGTAAAGACTGCTCAAGGTTTTTTCAAGAGACCCGTAGTAAAATTTTGCCCACTACCTTCTCAATAGTTAAGTAAATTGGGGAAAATAATCCCTTATTTTGGAGACGGGAATTTTAGGTACCGTCGTATTTTTTGTTTCTTTTGTTTTGAGCTAAAATAGTAATCATACTATTTTTCATGGGTTTTTATAGTTTTAGATATTAATTTAGTTGTAAGTTGCAAAATAGTAAAATCTAAAAAATTCTAGCCGCTCTTCGTCGATTCATTGCGCGACGGGGTCGCTGTAACATGATATTTAGTGATTGCGGGACTAATTTTGTAGGAGCTCAGAGAGAGCTATGCAAGAAGCTGTAGGAACAGAGAAAATATCTTGGTCGTTTAATCCACCTTCTTTCCCACAATTTGGAGGTCTATGGGAGGGGGCGTCAAATCAGCTAAGACACATTTTGCTAGAGTAGTAGGTAACCAGAAATTGACATATGAAGAGCTAAATACTGTATTTGTTCAGATTGAATCCATGTTAAATTCTAGGCCACTGTGCAGTGTTAGCTCTGACCCTACATATTTAACGGCCGGCGCTAACACCAGGGCATTTTCTAGTGTTAGAGCCTCTCACAGCCGTACCATCGCCAAACTTAACTGATTTAAACATTGGATGTTTGGATCGATGGCAGTTGTTATCACGAATGACTCAAGATTATTGGAAGCGTTGGTCTAATGAGTTTATTAACACCTTTCAGCAACGCTTCAAATGAAACAAAGCATCTAAGCCTGTTGAAACAGGAATGTATGAGAAGATAATAAAATAATTTTTGTTAACAAATTTAGTGCTACTTAAAAATCAAACATACAGTGTCTTCATTTGAAAATGCACCTAGTGCACAATTTTACCAAATACCTAGGCAATTTTGAGCCCGATCTTACGGCAGTGATTGGGTTGGAGGTTCAGCTTCAACGTTCTAGGCCATGCTTTGCTCGCAAGCCGGTTGTATTTTCAATTGGAGACACGGTACCATGTATACTGGATTCAGATAAAAGTAGCTACTTTTTGCGGGATTGTCGGTTGGTTTACAAATATGGATATGTCAATTAGGGTAAATCAAATTTCCCTAGCAATTTCTAAAAATTAATAAGAAAATTAACCAGTCATTTGTATTATTCAAGGAAATAAAAGGTTATTCTGGTTTGCACACATTTTTTGTTACTTTTAACTCAAATTATTGAAAATAAAAATATTAAAATTGAAGTGTTGGCAAACGCGAAAGATTTTAAATGAGTTCGCTAAGATCAGTTCAGTTTGGTAGAAATAAATAGTTAAAGTCGTTATTTTAAAACAGGTACAAAAAAATCGTATGAAATACCTATCAGAAAATAAATTTTACTAGTTCTGCATTTAAATATAAAAAAAAATTTCTTTAAGTATTACAGTAATATATATTTACACTAGTTATTTAAATAAAATTTTGTCAAATTGACGTCTCGCTTTTAAAATAATTTAATTAAAACTGTACAAAACAATAATATATTTTTAAATTTTATTAAGGTTATAAAAAATTGCAAAGATTTGCAAGGTCTGACATGTATCCTAAATATTAGTCCAATGAATTAGCAAAAAGGTAGCATAAATATTTTTTGCTACTGGCTGCTACTAAGGGTGCTGTATTTTTTTAAATAATATATTTCAATCCTAATAATTTATAACACATTGGTTACCACCCCGGTTGAGAGGCCTCACATCACCTCCTGTTTAGGTATACCCTTAAAACCAGTCTTGCCGCCATTTGGACAAATATAAAATTGTGACACCTCTCAACGTCAAAAATGGCGGCAGCAAGGTGTCAAAAATGGCACTAAATCTGGAGAAGATATGGGGCTTATTATTCGGTGATGGCGACTGGTTATAGGTGATAATAAATTTTTAAAAAAGTCATTCATCAGCAAAATGAAAAATTAAATATTTTAGAATCGCATATCGTATTGGCCGTTTTTTGTCAATGGGAACGCACAAAAACAATAATTTGAGGTAGTCAATAAAATTCTAAAAATACTGCTATCAGTCTTAAAATATATATGCCAAAAATTATTCTGGTGTTTTGTGTGGGCGAATATTTAAAAAAATTAGTTTTTTTGCACTTTGGAGATCAAAAGTGCGCTTTTTGTATAACTGTAGGTTAAACTTTAATTTATTTTTTTAATATTTTAAATAAAATGACATATATATATATATATATATATATATATATATATATATATATATATATATATTTTAAAAAGTTTTACTTATTTTAACCTTTAGACTACACTTTATCACATACCCTATAAAATTTTTTTTTTTTGAAAAACAACAAAGATATTGGCCCTATTTTTGTCCGCACTGTGCGTCGTGTTTAAAATCAATAAAGGCAATGAAAGCCCGAAATTTTGTTTGTAAAGACGCTATGGGCTAGTACGATAGAATCCATAATTATTTATAACAATGTTTTTTTTTTCTGGAACATCGATGGTTTACAATATTTTTCCTTTTTTCCCAAACTGTTATACCTAAAGGCTCAATTTTAGTACCATGTTAAAAGCAATAGAACTTTCTAGAAATTCCTTTCCTATCACTTTTCTCTAGGACGGTTAGTTTAGCCGGTACGAGGCTTAGAAAACGACCCTACCGGTAAAATTTTAGTTTTTGTAAAAAACTGCACATCTTAAACCATACGTATCTACACAACCAATGAACCATGGAAGCTAGAGTGGCGCTCAGATTGTAGAGAAATTGGGAGGCTTTACAAAAGTATAAATCGTAAATACCCAAAAAAAACTCCTAAAATTTGAGCTAAATATCTCAAAAACTGCACTAGCCCGAGAATAAGGCGCTTGACATTTTGTGTTAAAATCACTTAGGGAATTCACCACCAAAATTATGTAATTGAATTTTGAAACACCCTGTATTTTGATTATATTCCTTTCTTTTTGACTGAGGCATTTTTGGGTCTGTTAACAGGTAAGGCAGTGCTGGTTCCCACCAAATCTTTATAAAAAAGCCCACTAAAGACGCTATGGCCTCGTGCTATACAGAGCGAGTCATAAATAGGAGGACAAATGAAGAGGGACTTATTTTAAGACCAAAAGTTAAAATAACTCCAAACTCCTTAATTTTTTGAGATATTTTGCTCAAATTTTTACGTTATGAGATTTACATGATTAAAATAGCCAACTGCTTTGAAAAAGATACAGGGTATTTTTAGTGGCCCGGAAGTTCGAAACCGGTCCGGTCGTGGATTGACATGGATCACTTGTTCCTGATTATCAGGACGTGTTCCAGACGGGGATCACTCGTATCCCTGTGATCGACGTTGGAAATAGTGAAAACCAAACAGTTTTAACAAGTTCCCAACGAAAGCATCAAGCCATCAGTATAATTCAATGCCGGTAGGGGTATGTTGGTTTTACAAAACTTGTGCTCTACACGGAGCTATCGCCTACATTCACCTGAAGATGGCCCGGAAGGTCGAAACCGGTCCGGTCGTGAATTGGCATCGATCACTTGTTCCTGATTATCAGGACGAATGCCAGACGGGGATCACTCGTATCCCTGTGATCGACGTTGGAGATAGTGAAAACCAAACAGTTTTAACAAGTTCTCAACGAAAGCATCAAGCCATCAGTATAATTCAATGCCGGTATGGGTATGTTGGTTTTACAAAACTTGTGCTCTACACGGAGCTATCGCCTACATTCACCTGAAGATGGCCCGGAAGGTCGAAACCGGTCCGGTCGTTAATTGGCATCGATCACTTGTTCCTGATTATCAGGACGAGTGCCAGACGGGGATCACTCGTATCCCTGTGATCGACGTTGGAGATAGTGAAAACCAAACAGTTTTAACAAGTTCCCAACGAAAGCATCAAGCCATCAGTATAATTCAATACCGGTAGGGATGTTTTCCCTCGGAGTAGTTGTTTCTGTTGGTTTTACAAAACTTGTGCTCTACACGGAGCTATTGCCTACATTCACCTGAGGATGGCCCGGAAGGTCGAAACCGGTCCGGTCGTGGATTGGCATGGATCACTTGTTCCTGATTATCAGGACGTGTGCCAGACGGGGATCACTTGGAGATAGTAAAAACCAAACAGTTTTAACAAGTTCCCAACGAAAGCATCAAGCCATCAATATAATTCAATGCCGGTAGGGGTATGTTGGTTTTACAAAACTTGTGCTCTACACGGAGCTATCATCTACATTCACCTGAAGATGGCCCGGAAGGTCGAAACCGGTCCGGTCGTGAATTGGAACCGATCACTTGTTCCTGATTATCAGGACGAGTGCCAGACGGGGATCACTCGTATTCCTGTGATCGACGTTGGAGATAGTGAAAACCAAACAGTTTTAACAAGTTCCCAACGAAAGCATCAAGCCATCAGTGTAATTCAATACCGGTAGGGGTGTTTTCCCTCGGAGTAGTTGTTTCTGTTGGTTTTAAAAAACTTGTGCTCTACACGGAGCTATCGCCTACATTCACCTGAGGATGGCCCGGAAGGTCGAAACCGGTCCGGTCGTGGATTGGCATGGATCACTTGTTCCTGATTATCAGGACGTGTGTCAGACGGGGATCACTCGTATCCCTGTGATCGACGTTGGAGATAGTGAAAACCAAACAGTTTTAATAAGTTCCCAACGAAAGCATCAAGCCATCAATATAATTCAATGCCGGTTGGTTTTACAAAACTTGTGCTCTACACGGAGCTATCGCCTACATTCACCTGAAGATGGCCCGGAAGGTCGAAACCGGTCCGGTCGTGAATTGGCATGGATCACTTGTTCCTGATTATCAGGACGAGTGCCAGACGGGGATCACTCATATCCCTGTGATCGACGTTGGAGATAGTGAAAACCAAACAGTTTTAACAAGTTCCCAACGAAAGCATCAAGCCATCAGTATAATTCAATACCGGTAGAGGTGTTTTCCCTCGGAGTAGTTGTTTCTGTTGGTTTTACAAAACTTGTGCTCTACACGGAGCTATCGCCTACATTCACCTGAGGATGGCCCGGAAGGTCGAAACCGGTCCGGTCGTGGATTGGCATAGATCACTTGTTCCTGATTATCAGGACGTGTGCCAGACGGGGATCACTCGTATCCCTGTGATCGACGTTGGAGATAGTGAAAACCAAACAGTTTTAACAAGTTCCCAACGAAAGCATCAAGCCATCAGTATAATTCAATACCGGTAGAGGTGTTTTCCCTCGGAGTAGTTGTTTCTGTTGGTTTTACAAAACTTGTGCTCTACACGGAGCTATCGCCTACATTCACCTGAAGATGGCCCGGAAGGTCGAAACCGGTCCGGTCGTGAATTGGCATGGATCACTTGTTCCTGATTATCAGGACGAGTGCCAGACGGGGATCACTCGTATCCCTGTGATCGACGTTGGAGATAGTGAAAACCAAACAGTTTTCACAAGTTCCCAACGAAAGCATTAAGCCATCAGTATAATTCAATGCCGGTAGGGGTGTTTTCCCTCGGAGTAGTTGTTTCTGTTGGTTTTACAAAACTTGTGCTCTACACGGAGCTATCGCCTACATTCACCTGAGGATGGCCCGGAGGGTCGAAACCGGTCCGGTCGTGGATTTGCATGGATCACTTGTTCCTGATTATCAGGACGTGTGCCAGACGGGGATCACTCGTATCCCTGTGATCGACGTTGGAGATAGTGAAAACCAAACAGTTTTAACAAGTTCCCAACGAAAGCATCAAGCCATCAGTATAATTCAATACCGGTAGGGGTGTTTTCCCTCGGAGTAGTTGTTTCTGTTGGTTTTACAAAACTTGTGCTCTACACGGAGCTATCGCCTACATTCACCTGAAGATGGCCCGGAAGGTCGAAACCGGTCCGGTCGTGAATTGGCATCGATCACTTGTTCCTGATTATCAGGACGAGTGCCAGACGGGGATCACTCGTATCCCTGTGATCGACGTTGGAGATAGTGAAAACCAAACAGTTTTAACAAGTTCCCAACGAAAGCATCAAGCCATCAGTATAATTCAATACCGGTAGGGATGTTTTCCCTCGGAGTAGTCGTTTCTGTTGGTTTTACAAAACTTGTGCTCTACACGGAGCTATTGCCTACATTCACCTGAGGATGGCCCGGAAGGTCGAAACCGGTCCGGTCGTGGATTGGCATGGATCACTTGTTCCTGATTATCAGGACGTGTGCCAGACGGGGATCACTCGTATCCCTGTGATCGACGTTGAAGATAGTAAAAACCAAACAGTTTTAACAAGTTCCCAACGAAAGTATCAAGCCATCAATATAATTCAATGCCGGTAGGGGTATGTTGGTTTTACAAAACTTGTGCTCTACACGGAGCTATCGCCTACATTCACCTGAAGATGGCCCGGAAGGTCGAAACCGGCCCGGTCGTGAATTGGCATCGATCACTTGTTCCTGATTATCAGGACGAGTGCCAGACGGGGATCACTCGTATCCCTGTGATCGACGTTGGAGATAGTGAAAACCAAACAGTTTTAACAAGTTCCCAACGAAAGCATCAAGCCATCAGTATAATTCAATGCCGGTAGGGGTGTTTTCCCTCGGAGTAGTTGTTTCTGTTGGTTTTACAAAACTTGTGCTCTACACGGAGCTATCGCCTACATTCACCTGAGGATGGCCCGGAAGGTCGAAACCGGTCCGGTCGTGGATTGGCATGGATCACTTGTTCCTGATTATCAGGACGTGTGCCAGACAGGGATCACTCGTATCCCTGTGATCGACGTTGGAGATAGTGAAAACCAAACAGTTTTAACAAGTTCCCAACGAAAGCATCAAGCCATCAGTATAATTCAATGCCGGTAGGGGTATGTTGGTTTTACAAAACTTGTGCTCTACACGGAGCTATCGCCTACATTCACCTGAGGATGGCCCGGAAGGTCGAAACCGGTCCGGTCGTGGATTGGCATGGATCACTTGTTCCTGATTATCAGGACGTGTGCCAGACGGGGATCACTCGTATCCCTGTGATCGACGTTGGAGATAGTGAAAACCAAACAGTTTTAACAAGTTCCCAACGAAAGCATCAAGCCATCAGTATATTTCAATGCCGGTAGGAGTATTTTCCCTCGGAGTAGTTGTTTCTGTTGGTTTTACAAAGGTTTGTAATAATTAGATTTAACAAAAAACGATAAAAGAAGAAGTTAGGACGTTTTGACTATATAACGCATGATAAAATAAGGGAAAAAATAATATTTAAGACGTTTTAAGTATGTAAGACATGAATAAATAAGATAACTAACAGGAGTTCTTTCATTGTTCTAACTTCTGACTTAAGACGTTTGGTTGGGTCGTAATTTGCGAACATAGGACAATACATTTTAGTGATTCTAGCATTGATAAATAAAGTTAGGATGTTCTAACTAAGGAGAATAGATGGATATGATATAGGACTGTTAGCTCCCGCTAAATTTCGCGGTTGTTTATATATATTTTTAAAAACACACAACTGTATGAAAGGCAAAGCGCATTCAGCGTATTGGGACATGCGCACCAACAACCGGGGAGATCATTGTCAATCGCCAAGAGAAAAGGCGTGTTAATTTCGTTCTCCAACTATTTTAAATATCTACACCTGAAAGTGCTCGATTTTTGTGTACTGAAGCATAGAACTGGAAACTTCAACCCTTCAGCTACGTGGTGACATCATTAGATCCATTCGGGGGCCCCTGGGAACGATAAGAACTTGAAGCAAAGGAGGTGAGTGCTTGTCTATGATTACCGTTGTGTGATATCAATATTTTACCTATGGACATTTTGATTATTTCGTAATTTCATATCTATATTTATGTTTGCTCGCGATATCATTAATTAATAATATTTACAGTCCATTCATTGCCTTTAACGTTTTTCTATCCGCGAGTTACCAAAAGTGTTCCGTTCGAGCCGAATTATTTTTAAATAATAAATCCATACGACGGTATTAATAAAATTGCAAGTCGAATAATAACAGGGCGGTTCAAGGCCGCATCGTCGAGAGAGAAAGTCGGCGGGCGCAGTACGTGTTTTTGGTCCGCTGCCATGGTAACGGGTCTACTCCGCGTGGTGTAAACAAAACGAGTAGGATCAAAACAAAACAAAACAAAAGTTCAGTGGTGTATCATATCATTTCGATATTTAAAACAATTTTTATCAATTGGCGATAAATTAGTGCATATTTTCGACAATTCGTCATTTTTCTATTTCAGAAGCATTAATTTAGCGTTAATTGTATAATTACCGACAATTTCGTCATTTCAAAGGTAAAATCATGTCTGTCAAAAAAGCCGTACAAAAACGCAAGGGTTTTTTATCTGCGATCACCGAGTGTTATGTGTTGTCGCAGACTGCGGAAAAAGATGAAAGAGCGAGAAACGAGTTTCAAGTGAGGTATGCCGATTTGGATGAAACCTTCGATAAATGCATGCTGGCACATAATGACGTCATTATGTTGCTAGACGACACGGACGACGAGGAATTTACAACGCAGGATGCGATCCTTTCAGAAGCTCGTAAATATTTTTATGCGTGTAAGGGGGTTTACTCTAAAATATTTCCGGTTGAGGCCCCATCTTTTTCGGGATCATATGTTCGACAAAACGAATACGAAACTCCAAAACTCAAAGAGTTAGGTATTCCCATATTTCGAGGTGATAAAAAATTATGGCCAAGCTTTTTCGATCTTTTTAATAACATTATAGATCAAAATCAAAGTCTAAGTAACGTCCGAAAACTCCAATATTTATTTTCATATCTCGAGGATGAGCCATTAAAATTGATATCAGGGATTAGCTTATCTGATCAAAATTATAAAATTGCTTACGACAAATTAGTCAATAGATATCAAAACAAGCGAGACCTCGCAAATGATGCTTTGAGCTCAATTATGAACTCCACCTTAAAAAACGAGTCAGCTAAAGAATTGCGTAATTTAATTGACACCTTTTCTGAATCCCTAGAAATTTTAAAATCACTTAGCTTTGACGTTGACAGTTGGGACTTTATTATTTTTTTCATTTTATTAGAAAAATTGGATATTCCAACGCGTTCAAATTTCGAAATGAGTCACGCCAATACTAATACCGAAATTCCCACTTTTCAGTCACTTTTTCAATTTCTAGAAAAAAGATGTAAAGTTTTGGAATCACTTCCTCAATCAACAGCACCCAAAAAGGTGCCTATCTATCAAAAATCAAATTCTATGCAAAATCAGTCTGGGCAAAAGCCTACCTATCAAAATTCAAATTCTATTCGAAATCAGTTTGGGCAAAAGCCTACCTATAAATCATCCAACTCGCCTTTTATAGGACTGGCTGGCACCTCAACTAATTCGAGTACGGGAATAAAATGTTTCCGATGTAATCAAGGTCACGTGCTTTCGAAATGTCAAACATTTCTTGATCTCTCACCTATCGAACGCCTATCTTTCGTCAAACAGAAAAAATTATGTTTAGCGTGTTTTCATCCCTTGCATAATGTAGATACGTGCAAATCAAAATATTCATGCAGGACTTGCAATAGTAAAAGGCACCACACTTTAACTCATATCTTAGAAACTAATCAAGCGTCTGGAAGCCAAGATACTAGTCCTGTCATTCACACACCACCTGTCAATAATCTTCATGTGTCATTAAATGCCTCAGGACCTTCAGGTACCTTTCTTTTATGCACCGCCATAATAGATGTTATGGACGGTTGCGGAAATTTTCAACCTGTAAGGGCACTGCTTGATTCTGGATCACAGACTGGATTCATCAGTGAAAAGTGTATTCAGCGTCTTAATCTTCCTAGGCGAAGTTACACCACTGAAATATTCGGATTAAATCAGATGTCTTCTTTTACTTCCAAAGGGCTCGTTCAATGTCACATTAAGCCACAAGGACAAGTCACTCCTTTACTTAATTTCGAAGCAATTGTTGTTCCACAACTATGTTCCAATATGCCTACATTCTCCTTGAACGATAATCAGTGGAAACACTTGGGAAACCTTAAACTTGCCGACCCATCTTATTTCAAATCTAGACCTGTGGACCTGGTTATTGGTTGCGAGCTATTCGCACAGATTTTCAAGGAGGGCAGGGTTCTTGGACAGGTAGGGCAGCCTTCAGCCCTTGAAACTATCTTTGGCTGGGTCGTCATGGGAAAGGTTGACGAAGTAGGTAGTCTTACGGAACGAACCAGTTGTTTTTTAACGAGTCATTCACCTCCTTTAGAGGTCATTCTCCCTAGGTTTTGGGAAATCGAACATTTGCCTAAAAAACAAATCTTATCAAAGGAAGAAAAACAAGCAGAATCAATTTTTACTGCTAGTGTAATACGGCAACCGAGCGGTAGATTCATGGTAGATCTTCCGTTTAAAGATAAAATAAACCCTGACCTAGGAAATACTTATCCGCAAGCTTATCGTAGATTTTTACTTCTAGAAAATAGATTAATCAAAAATCCTGATCTGTACACTGCCTATTCAAATTTCATGCAAGACTATATCGATTCTAATCATATGAGTTTGGTTTTATCTAGTCAACCAAAGGTCGACGTAACGTGTTTTTTAGCACATCATTGCGTTTTAAAGCCGGAAAGCTTGAGTACAAAATTAAGGGTGGTCTGGGATTGTTCAGCAGTCACCCCAAAAAATATTAGTCTCAATGACACATTGTTATCTGGACCGAAACTTCAAAAAGATATTGCTTCTTTACTCCTTACATTTCGTCTTAATCCTATTGCCTACATTGCTGATATCAAACAGATGTTCCGTCAAGTCCTTATCAGTCCTTATCACCGTCCTTATCAAAGGATATTGTGGAGGTTTTCTCCACAGGACCCACTTTCAGTGTGGGAACTTTCTACTGTCACTTTTGGCATGACATGCTCACCTTTTCTAGCCATGCGTACCTTAAATGAGCTGGCAGAGAGAGAAAAGGAACGTTTTCCTATGGCTAGTACTGTTCTAAAAACGTCAATCTATATCGACGATATCTTGGGAACTAGCCCTTCGCTTTCTGAAGCTCTCTCCCTTCAAACAGAACTCAATGATTTGTTGAAGTCGGGAGGATTTGAACTTAAAAAATGGGCAAGCAATTGTCCTGAGTTATTGGCAACATTGCCAGAGTCCGATCGTCAAATGCCTCTCTCTTTCGACAAGGAGGAACCCCACTTTATCAAAGTTTTAGGACTTCAATGGCATCCAAAAAACGACATTTTTTCTTATCAATGCCGAATGAAGGACAAACCCCCAACCAAACGTTCTATTTTATCTATCATAGGAACAATCTTCGACCCTTTAGGTTTTCTTTGTCCCTTGTTGCTACAAGCAAAATTTATTTTGCAACAGTTGTGGATATCGAAAGTAGGCTGGGACGAAGAACCAGATTCTTCTATCATCGACTCTTGGAACAAACTTCGTTCTGAATTCCCGCTTCTTTCCAATTTTCAATTACCCCGACAAATCAAACTGTCAAAAACCAATACCTGTCAAATCATCGGCTTCTGTGACGCTTCAATTCGAGGCTACGCAGGCGTCGTATATTTTCGTGTAGAAGAGGAAAACAATATATCTGTTTCTCTCATATCTGCAAAATCTAGGGTCGCGCCTATAAAGTCACAAACTTTGGCTAGGCTAGAACTCCTAGGCGCATTTCTTTTAAGCGAATTAATTGACTTCGTTTTATCTAGCTATGAAGGAAAAATAACTTTTACAAATATCGTTACTTTCTGCGATTCGCAAGTCGTATTGCACTGGCTTTCATCCCCTCCTAATCGCTGGCAAACCTTTGTTGGAAATCGCGTCAGTAGAATCCAAGAAATCATTCCCTCAAACTCGTGGCGCTACATTCCTTCTGCTTTGAATGCAGCCGATATTGCGTCACGAGGGGCCACCCCTTCACAGCTCATGTCACATGACATGTGGTGGAACGCACCGTCGTTTTTGTGGTCTCCCGAAAACGAATGGCCCGATTTTCATAAACCAAAAATGCCGATTGATTTCGGAGATATTAATCTGGAGGAAAAGCCAAAAGTCTGTTGCAATGCGATAATTGATGTCAACTTCTTAGATCAGCTTCTTATCAAATATTCATCTATATCCAAAATTCAGCGTATCATTTGTTATGTCCTTCGAATAGTTAACCTTTTTCAAAACCATTCCTATCAAAAACCCACTAAGCCGCCGGACCAAAAAGTTATTTTTGAGAATATTGTTTTTCCTACCACCGGTGAGATGCAAAGTGCGTTACACCTTCTTATCAAACGCGTTCAAGGTTCTTGTTTTTCTGAGCTTTTTTCTGCGTTATCTAAGGATAAACCAATACCGAAACCTTTGCGAAAACTTTCACCTTTTCTTGATGAGAATAATATCATTAGAGTCGGTGGCAGATTACAAAAATCTGACCTTTTGTCTTATTCTGCAAAACACCCCGTCTTACTTTCGAGTGACCATCGTTTAACTACTCTTCTTATCGAGTCCGCTCATCGACAATATCTTCATCCTGGGTTTAAAACATTACATAATCTGCTTTTACAGCAATTTTGGATATTATCTGCCAGACGGGCAATTCAAAGAACCATATCCAAGTGCTTGCAATGTTTTAGAATCAACCCTAAACCCTATAGACCGCCCATAATGAGTTCACTTCCCGCTCATCGAATCAATCAGCTTAAACCTTTTTCGAGTGTAGCTATCGACTTTTGTGGACCTTTCTTTGTGATTCCTCATCGTTACCGTGGTTGTAGAGCTTTCAAATCGTATGTTTGTATGTTTGTCTGTACGGCCACACATTGCGTGCATTTGGAATTAACCATGGAACTGTCCACCGAAGGGTTCGTAGGTGCATTCCATCGATTCATTTCTAGACGCGGAAGCGTGACGCAATGCTGGTCAGATCAAGGCAGTAATTTTATAGGGTTTCGTAACCAATTACTGGATTACGCAAGAAGTGCTGCCACCAGACTTTCTATTCGTTGGCATCTGGGACCTCCTCTCAGTCCACATTTCAATGGCCTGGCAGAAGCTGGCGTCAAAAGTTTTAAAACTCACTTTGTTCGAGTTGTCGGGGACCAGAAGTTGTCTATCATGGAGATGTCCACCCTTACCTGTCGCATAGAAGCCGTACTTAATAGTCGCCCTTTATCTCCTGCCTCTTCAGACCCACACGATCTTCAACCTCTTACCCCTGGGCATTTTTTGACACTTGAACCCCTTAACTCTGAAATTCCGGAGTCAGATTTGTCCGAGGTTCCCCTAAATCGGCTCTCGAGATGGCAACTAATCCAAAAACTACATAATGATTTTTGGAAACGGTATTCTATAGAGTATTTGCATACGCTACAACAGCGACACAAGTGGGCTGATTTGTCCCCAAATATCAAATTAAATGATTTGGTTATCATAACAAGTGATCACATTCAAACGCCTTTGAAATGGCCGGTCGGTCGGGTCATCGAACTGCATCCCGGCGGGGACGGTCAGGTGCGTGTTGCGACGGTAAAAACGGTTACCGGTGTTTATAAGCGGCCAGTTGTAAAACTGTGCCTCTTGCCAAATTAAAAGTAATTTTAATTTTCTACCTTTACCGGGTATTACAATAGGTTTTTTATTTTTAATTTTTTTTTTTTTGAATTTTTTGTTTGTTTGTTTTGCCTTTTTTCGGGATTTCGTTATCTCTAAATAAACTTACGATACTTATCTATTTTCATTCATTTATATTTATCGGTCGATTCTTTTTCTTATATCTATATCTGTCCGGCTGAGATTCTAAATTTGTGTGTTTTGGAGGGCAGTTATGTTAGCTCCCGCTAAATTTCGCGGTTGTTTATATATATTTTTAAAAACACACAACTGTATGAAAGGCAAAGCGCATTCAGCGTATTGGGACATGCGCACCAACAACCGGGGAGATCATTGTCAATCGCCAAGAGAAAAGGCGTGTTAATTTCGTTCTCCAACTATTTTAAATATCTACACCTGAAAGTGCTCGATTTTTGTGTACTGAAGCATAGAACTGGAAACTTCAACCCTTCAGCTACGTGGTGACATCATTAGATCCATTCGGGGGCCCCTGGGAACGATAAGAACTTGAAGCAAAGGAGGTGAGTGCTTGTCTATGATTACCGTTGTGTGATATCAATATTTTACCTATGGACATTTTGATTATTTCGTAATTTCATATCTATATTTATGTTTGCTCGCGATATCATTAATTAATAATATTTACAGTCCATTCATTGCCTTTAACGTTTTTCTATCCGCGAGTTACCATAGGACTACTGGTATATGCAGATAAGTCGGAAACAAAAAAAAATTAGTTAGGACGTTTTAACTAAAGAGGGCAGTATGGTGCGGCTTAAGGAATATCTGCATATTATGTGTTTTTCATCTACATATCTTTTTTGAAATATTTATTTCGCAGTTAGCCGTGCAAAGTTGTCTTATTTATTTGATTTCCTCACTTTAATCACAGCAACTATTACTTATATACAGTGTGTCCACGTAAGTTGGCGGCATATGGGAAACTTTTTTATTATTAGCTTAACGAAAAAAAGTTATTCTTCATAAAAAGTTCTGCATGGTCCAAAACCTAAAATGCAACCATCAGATGTTAAATTTTTTCGGTCATATTACGAGGTTTGTCAAAAAATGTGATTTTTGCTCTAGAGTAAAGTACCTTTCTTTGTGACAATATTGAAAATTGTTATAAAGAAAAGATGTTTAGAATTAAAAATAGCTTTCAAATATTGAACATTGTTTATTTACATGAAAAAAATATTTTTTTCTACATTTTCTCTGCGATTATGTTGGAAATTTAAGTTTGCACATTAATGCATTGCATTTATTAATTATACATTTTTTTATTGTAAATAAACAATGTTGAAAGCTATTTTTAATTCTAAACATCTTTTCTTTATAACAATTTTCGATATTGTCAAAAAGAAAGGTACTTCACTCTAGAGCAAAAATCACATTTTTTGACAAACCTCGTCATATGACTGAAAAAATTTAACATCTGATATTTGCATTTTAGGTTTTGGACCATGCAGAACTTTTTATGAAGAATAACTTTTTTTCGTAAAGCTAATAATAAAAAAGTTTCCCATATGCCGCCAACTTACGTGGACACACTGTATATATTTATCGGTTTCACAACATTCTACGTCTTCCGATACCCAATCTCCACTCGTTTCTGTTTGCCCATAATTCATCATCTAGGCCTCTTCTTGGCCGTCCTCGTTTTCTTCGGCCAGTTGGTTTCCATTGTAGTATTTGTTTAGGTAGTCTTTCATCATTCATTCTTTGTACATGTCCGTATCACACCAGTTAATTTGTTCTTATATCATCCACTAAAGTACGTTCTCCCACTGTCATAATTTCTCTTATTCTTTGATTTGTAACTCTTTCTCTTTTGGATTTCCCTGCTGCTCTTCTCCAATAGTCAATCTCCGTAGCGGAAAGCATTTTTTCTGTGCTATCCTTGATTGGCCATACTTCTGAGCCGTATGTAATAATACTTTTTACAATGGTGTTATATATAAGCTTTTTGTTATGTTTTGATATACTTTGGTCCCAAATTATTCCATTTAATAAAGTTATTGCTTTTCTGCGTTTAGATCTTTTATAGCTTTGTCTAGTGTTCCGTCAGCTGTAATTTTTAGACCTAAGTCCACCGATACACATATACTCTGTTGAGATTAACCTCTAGTCCCCACTTATTGTATTCTTCTATTAGTTTTCGTGTCATATATTCGAGGTCGTCATAATCCTGAGCCACTACTATCTGATCATCGGCGAAACATAAAGTATACAAGGTGGTTTCGTCCAACGAAATTCCCATGTTTTGGCATTTTCTCTTCCATACTTTAAGGACTTGTTCCAAGTATACCTTGCGAGAGCGTAGGCGAGATACAGCAACCTTGTTTAAGACCTTTATTTACTTGAAAGCCTTAGTTAGTTTTGCTTTTGCTATTACTTAAGGGCATCAAATTCAAGTTGCTATACCCTGTTGCAAATAGACAAAAAACACGTTACGATGTTTCCAATAAACGCCAGATTTGCCTTAAACTGCCATTTTGGTTTTTTACATTTCAGAACTGAACAAAATCCACATCAATCCAAGTTGGATGCAAAAAAAGAAAATTTTTTGGACCACAAAAGTGAGATCAATTGCTTCAAATGCGACTACTGCAATTCCCAAACCAAACGCACAAGTGACTTGATCCGACATTCGAAAATTTCGTTCGAAATTAATTGGTTTGAATGCAACCTATGTGAATACAAGGCGAAGCAGGAGTCCAGTTTAAAAGCACATCATTTACAATATCAAAGTGCTAGCGAAACCAATTGGTTTAGATGCAACCAATGTGACTACAAGTTTACGCGGAAGTCCAGTTTAAAATCGCATCATTTACAACATCAAAGTGCTAGCAAAACCAATTGGTTTAGATGCAACCAATGTGATTACAAGACTAATAGGAAGAGCAATTTGACAAAACATCAGTTACAACATAAAAGTTTAAGCGAAATCAATTGGTTTGGATGCAACCAGTGTGACTACAAGGCCAAGCAGAAGTCTCATTTAAAAACTCATGTGCTGCTGCATACAAGTGTAGATCAAATCAATTGGTTTATATGCAATCAGTGTGACTACAAGGCCAAGATAAGGTCCACTTTGACAAGACATTACTTACGGAAACATAAAAGTGCGAACGAACTTGAATAGTTTAGATGCAATCAGTGTGACTATAAGACCAAGTGGAAGTCCAATTTTAATACCTGGATGAATAGAAACATATGAAAAAATCATCATCAATCATTTGTTCACTACTGGTTAATTTTGTTTTTCAATACAAAATTAGCTTTATTAGTCAGTCTATTGAACACTGATTAATTATTGATTTGAAATTATTTAAATAAAAAACAATTACGTTTAAAAACTATATTAAAATAAAACAAACGACGTCAAAATTTCCAGGACAAATTAGTGTACGTGAAAAATTTTAAAATTTAAATTTAATAAAATCAAAACCCTACGATTTGTTTTGTCAGCAAAGTATTCTTCCAAAGTATAGTAAGCTTTGCTTGCTAAAAAATCTTTTGTTTTTCTTCTAAACTTCGCTAAGTTTTTTATTTCGCGAATCTCAACTGGCAAAAGATTAAAAAGCTTTTTTCCATTTTAAATAAAGGAGTTTTTGACCAAAATTAAGCGAGGTATGGGTTAAGATAAAAATTTTATACTGCCTAGGTAAAGATAACTCAGAACTCAGAAGTATTAAACATGCAGTTTCTAAAATAAAAATGCAACACAAAGTTAAAATCTTATGCCTCAAAAAAGAGGTTTGCAAAAAACGCGCTTTTTGACTACACACAAATTCCCTATTGCCCTTTTTTGGAGGATAAAAAGTGGACGATTTTTACATCCGCACTTTACAAAAAAGAAGTAGACCTCAATGATAACCTTATCTTGATTTTATCGACTTTTATATTTGGTGCTATTTTGTTTTCTAAAGCCACGTATACACCTGAAAATTTTGAGGAACATTGACCTGCGCAACGAGCATAATCGTGAACAAAACATATAATTATAATATTATTTTATAATTTAATTTAAATCCTTTTTTGTAACGGTAAATTTAAAATAAATTCGATAGTCAATATATTCCACCTTGATAAAAGTTATTTAAAAAAAATCTCTCCAGGAGGACTAGGTAAAAATTAGTTTGAATCCGTGTACAATAAATTCTACCTCTGTATTCGTATAAGTGTTATCCCATGTCGCAAGAGGTAAAATTTAATCCGTAACCTTATTTCGGTTCCGAATCATTTTAATACTCGGATGCATCCGTATCAGCATAAAGAGTTTTAGGCATAAGACCGAAAAAAGTCACTTTTCGCTCTCCTCTGCAACTGAAGCAAAAGCGGTCCAGGGGCGGCAGAGCGGCATGCCCCCCCTTTAAGACATAAAACTTATTTTTTAGTTCCGCAGCATTACTTATTTCATTTTTTAACAAAACCTACTTAATTTTGAAAAAAAAATTCGCTTACAGCGTAATTAAACGGCCTTTTGGTGCTAAATTTCACAGCTCAGACCTGCAAAAATGAACTGTTTGCTTTTCACTCTCTCCCACGTCGATCACAAGGATACGAATGATCCCCAAACCGAACACGTCCTGACAATCAGGAACAGGGATCCATGCCAATCCACGACCGGTTTCGGCCTTTTGGGCCATCCTCAGGTGAATGCAGGCGATAGCTCCGTGTAGAGCATTTTAACAAGTTCCCAACGAAAGCATGAAACCTTCAGTATAATTCAATGTCCATATTTACACTGTAAATCGTTGACTAATAAATGAATTGAATTGCCGGTAGGGGTATTTTCCCTCGGAGTAGTTGTTTCTGTTGGTTTCACACAAAAGACAGACCACTTATTACAAACAAAGTCTCAAGTTCAAGACCCCTTCAGAGTACTTGAAATTTATTTGTTTCCTTAAGCAGTATCAAAGTTCAAGTGCGAATTTCACCCCCAAATTTTTCACACTTCCTAAAGAGGTTAGGTGCCCCTAGGTCCCAAATTTTCATTACTATAATTTAGTACTTACCGTTACTAAAATAAAACAGAGCTTCCTTTTTTTATTAAAAAAAAAACCACATATCAGCTGAAAATAAATAACTTTTTTCAAAAAATATAAAATCACTGGCGGTAATGTGTCAATCTACTGTCAACGTTACTTCATCGCGGCAAGATTAGGTGGACATACCATATTTTCTCAATAGTAAGGGTTTATCAAAAATTTCTATGCTTTTGTTTAATGCAGTTAGTGTTTTTAAGTCGACAGATAAATTCTCGTCTTTAAAACAAATACCTCTAATTGATAATAATTTAACCGACTTTGATCAAGATGCGTCTTCAGTTCGATCTTCCGTATCTTTTATTGATCTTACTGGTGTGGATCGTGTTGACGTTTTTAATGCAGAACAATCAAATTTTTTAGTCAATCCTTCTCGGGAAACCACAACGATATCTTAAATCCAAAAAACTTTAGTGTGATGGCTTTAGTGCTTAACATTCACTCGTTGCGTAATAAAGTTGATGAATTGTGCGTGTTTCTTGAGTGTCAACAAAATCCGGAGATAATGTTGATAACTGAGCACTGGCTAAACCCTTTGGAGCCATGTAATATTCCAGGTTACTTTTGTGTCTCTCAGTATTGTAGAACAGTAAATAAGGGTTTTGGGGGAACAGCGATTTTCATAAGTGAATACTTCTCTCAGTTGAACCAATTGGAAGTAATCGACAAGTACGACCATTTATGTAAAGATGGCGAATTTGAGTTATCGGTCGCCTTAGGTAAAAAATACAATTTATATATTTTGTGCGTTTACAGATCTCCAGATTCCAATGTAGAAAATTTCCTCATAGATCTTGAATCTGTATTACTTGATCTACCTAAAAATAGCAAAGTTATTCTGGGTGGAGACTTTAACATTGACTTTGGTAACGAATCTTCGACATCAAACCAAAATTTACAAAATTTACTTACGTCATATGGTTTAAATATGTTAGTTCAATCTCCAACTAGAATAACAAATGTAACAGCGACGACTATCGATTATTTTTGTACTAACTTCGATGGGGATGGCAGTGAGTGTGTTGTTATTTCGACAGATCTTTCCGACCACGAAGCTTTACTAGCAAGCGTTCCTCTTAGAACCCAAACTAAAAAAACTCCAGCCCAACTTAAAAGAATTTTTTCGGGAAAAAACTTTCAAAATTTTAGAGAAAAATTGACAACGGTTGATTGGCATTCTGTGCTGGTGTCGGACAAACCTGTCGATTCCTTTCATTCATTTCTTCAAACACTGTTTAATAGTTGCTTTCCATTGGTGAGAATGAGATCACGTAATAAGAAAAAATCTTGGATGACTAAAGGAATCAAAACTTCAAGTCAAAATCTGCGCTCCTTGCATAAAATCTGCAAGCATATTAATAATAATTTTATAACTAACTATTACAAAAAATATCGCAAATTGTACAAAAAAATTATAAGGGTCGCTAAAAGAAACTTTTACTCAAACAAAATATCAAATGCGAAAAATAAAGCTAAGGAAGCTTGGGCAATAGTCAATGACTTTAGAGGCAAAAATAATTCTTCCAAACAATCAGCAAATATCGATGTCAATGTTTTAAATCAATTTTATTGCACTGTTGCCCAAAAACTTACAGCCGAATTAAGACCAGTAATCAATCCTATGGATAACTTAAATAACATCGTTATCAATGAAAACTTTAATCTAGGCATCACAGATAGATTGGAATTAAAAAACACAATAAATGAAATAAAAAACGTTTATTCTTCCGGTCAAGATGAAATGAACATAAAAATTTTTCAAAATTTGGATAACAGAACGTTGGATGCTCTTGTTGTTGCTATCAACTCATGTTTCTTAAAGGGTGAATTTCCAGATGTCCTCAAAATAGCCGTAGTTGTTCCTCTTCATAAATCGGGATCATTTGACGAGCCCACTAATTTCAGACCTATCTCACTGTTGGATACTCTATCTAAAATTATTGAAAAACTGGTAAAGGTTAGAATGACCAATTTTCTTAAAAAACATAGTATCCTTAGCACTAATCAATTTGGTTTCCAGAGCGGAAGGAGTACTAACGATGCTTTGTTCTCTTTTTTGGAAAGTCTATATTTTAGACTTAATGATAAAGAAGCTGCAGCTGCAGTATTCTGCGACTTTCAAAAGGCCTTCGACTGTGTCAGTCACGACCTGCTTTTAAAAAAGTTGGAGAGATATGGGTTTAGAGGAGTCTCGCAGCGTTTTTTTCACTCATACTTGACTGGAAGATATCAGATGGTTCGAAATGGTGGTTGTGTCTCTTCTTTATCCAAAATTAACTTTGGTGTGCCTCAAGGTTCTGTTTTGGGCCCACTGTTATTTTTGTTATATATTAACGACTTAACTTTAATAGGTATAAGGGGTACTCTAACACTTTTTGCTGACGACACTACAATTTTATGGCATCATAAAAACGAAACAATATTAAAAGAAATAGTGCAAGAGGACATACAACGAATTAAAGAGTGGTGTGATGCAAACTTTCTCTGTTTTAACATAGATAAAACAAAAGTCCTCAGTTTTAAATTTTCTTTTGATGACCTAACTGTTTCCAACCAAAGAATAACTCAGGATGAAAATACTAAATTTTTAGGAATGTATATAGACAATAGGTTAAAATTCTCCTCGCATATTCCCTATCTTAATAAAAAAATATCGATAGGTAGTTACGCCGTTAGACAAACATTTTTCGAACTTGGTTGTGAAATGGCCAAAACAACTTATTACGCCCTTGTTGATTCTCATTTGCGCTATGGAATAGCCTTTTGGGGGAATTGCAGTCAGTATTTGTTCAGATCTGTGTTTATAATTCAAAAAAGATGCATCAGATATATTTGCGGAGCAAAAATCAGAGACCATTGTAGGCCTTTGTTTATGAGAGAAAAAATATTAACTCTTTGTTGCCTTTTTATACTAGAAACAGTGGTGCTGATTTATAAAAAATTTAAAAATCACACATTTGAACAAACCTACCAAACAAGAAGTCAAGAATATAACAGCATACCACTGCCTATTCCTAGGTCTCAATTAACCCAAAACTCGATAATCTACCGCAGTATTAAAATTTTTAATAAGCTTCCAAATAGACTGAAAAGCATTCACTCGGAAAAAATATTTAGGGTTAAGGTAAAAGATTTGCTATTGGAGAAGGCATATTATAGTCTTAATGAATTTTTCGAGGACCAGTTATAGGATAATTGACAAATATATTTAAACATTTAAATTTTTTTATTTTACTTGTGTATGTATCAGATTGTTCTGTTTGTTGTTACTTGTGTTTTATATCTAACTTTAACATATTTTATTTTTAACATATTTTGACGTTTTAACATATTTTAACATGATTTGACATATTTTAACATGTTTTTACGTATTTTAAGATATTTTAACATGTTTTAACATATTTTAACATATTTTAATTTAATGGTCAAAGAATTTCGTTGTATTTCGATAATAGTAAGTGAATAGGTGTGATAGGTGGAAAGAGAGCATATTTGCATAGGAGAAATATTTAAAAAAAAAATATATATATCGCGAAATTTATAGACTGTTACACTATTTTAAATGACTATTCTGTACCTCAACTTAGACTTGTAAGCAAGTGTTTATCTTATATTTACAATTAAGGACCATTTTTTGCTTTGTCTGTAAAACTCTACTTTTTTGACAATAAAGCATAATTTGATTTGATTTGATTTGATACCGGCGGTAGTTTGGCCAAAATTATATGAAAAAAGGTTTTAGTCGAAAAAAAAGTCGTACACGGAAACGGTGTTCGAGTGGCATTCAAGAATAGCAATTTTTTCGAGTACTCGAAACCACCATTCCAGTTTTACTTGTAAACGACAAAAAATCCGAGTGGTTCAAGAATTGGGCCCCAAGAGTGAAGAATTTTAGTATGTGAAATAAAAGCATTTCTTTTAAATATCAAATTTTTGCAAATTAAAAATAGAAAAGAAACATAGTGATTTTTACCCGCTAGCCACGAAAACTTTTGGGAACCACTAAAATTTACGTGTGGTATACAACCTCCTATCATTATTTTTATTACTTTCAGATCTGAAGCGCCAAATATTTCACACAATCAAAATGAAGATGTAGAAGAAATGAACTGGTTTAAATGTCACCACTGTACTTACAAGACCAGGCTCAAAGCAAGTTTAAAAAGACATGTGCTGCAGCACCAAAGTGCAGATGAAATCAGTTGGTTTAAATGCAACGAGTGTAATTATAAAGCTGTACAGGAACGCAATTTGAAAAGACATTTGCTGCAGCACCAAAGTGGAGATAAAATCAGTTGGTTTAAATGCAATCAGTGTGATTTTAAAACAAAATGGAGGTCTGCTATAAAAAAGCATTTACTCCAACACAAAGGAACAGATGAAATCAGTTGGTTTAAATGCAACCAGTGTGATTATAAAGGTATACAGGAACGCAATTTGAAAAGACATTTGCTGCAGCATCAAAGTGCTGATAAAATCGATTGGTTTAAATGCAATCAGTGTGATTTTAAGACAAAATGGAGGTCTGCTATAAAAAAGCATTTACTCCAACACAAAGGAGAAGATGAAATCAATTTTTTTAAATGCAATCAGTGTGATTACAAGGGCAAATGCAGCTCCAATTTAAAATCGCATTTGCTGGTTCATAAAAGGGAGGATGAAATCGATTGGTTTAAATGCAATCAGTGTGATTTTAAAACAAAACGGAGGTCTACTATAAAAACGCATTTGCTTCGACATACAGGGGCAGATGAAATTAGTTGGTTTAAATGCAACCAGTGTGATTATAAAGGTATACAGGAGCGCAATTTGAAAAGACATTTGCTGCAGCACCAAAGTGCAGATAAAATCAGTTGGTTTAAATGCAATCAGTGTGATTACAAAGCCAAATACAGCTCCAAATTGAAATCGCATTTGCTGGTGCATAAAAGGGAGGATGAAATCGATTGGTTTAAATGCAATCAGTGTGTTTTTCAGACAAAATGGAAGCATATTTTGAAAAAGCATTTGCTCCGACACGACGGAACAGATGAAATTAATTGGTTTAAATGCAACCAGTGTGATTATAAAGGCATACATGGAAATCGGAAAAGACATTTGCTGCAGCACCAAAGTGCAGATAAAGTCAGTTGGTTTAAATGCAATCAGTGTGATTACAAAGCCAAACACAGCTTCAGTTTAAAATTGCATTTGCTGGTGCATACTAGGGAAGATGAAATCGATTGGTTTAAATGCAATCAGTGTAAGTTTATGACAAAATGGAAGCCTGAGTTGACAAAGCATTTGCTCCAACACAAAGGAGCAGATGAAATCAGTTGGTTTAAATGCAACCAGTGTGATTATAAAGGTAGACAGAAGCGCAATTTGAAAAGACATTTACTGCAGCATGAAAGTGCAAATAAAATCGGTTGGTTTAAATGCAATCAGTGTGATTACAAGGGCAAAGACAGCTCCAATTTAAAATCACATTTGCTGGTGCATACTAGGGAAGATGAAATCGATTGGTTTAAATGCAATCAGTGTGTTTTTCAGACAAAATGGAGGTCTGTTTTGAATAGGCATTTGCTCCGACACGAAGGAACAGATGAAATCAGTTGGTTTAAATGCAACGAGTGTGATTATAAAGGTATACAGCGCAATTTCAAAAGACATTTGCTGCAGCAGCACCAAAGTAGAGATAAATCAATTGGTTTAAATGCAATCAGTGTGATTACAATGCCAAACACAGCTCCAGTTTAAAATTCCATTTGCTGGTGCATAAAAGAGAAGATGAAATCTATTGGTTTAAATGCAATCAGTGTAAGTTTAAGACAAAATGGAAGTCTGATTTGAAAAAGCATTTGCTCCAACACAAAGGAGCAGATGAATCAGTTGGTTTAAATGCAACCAGTGTGATTATAAAGGTAGACAAGCGCAATTTGAAAGGGACATTTTCTGCAGCACGAAAGTGCAAATAAAATCGGTTGGTTTAAATACAATCAGTGTGATTACACGGGCAAAGACAGCTCCAATTTAAAATCGCATTTGCTGGTGCATACTAGGGAAGATGAAATCGATTGGTTTAAATGCAATCAGTGTGTTTTTCAGACAAAATGGAGGTCTGTTTTGAATAGGCATTTGCTCCGACACGAAGGAACAGATAAAATCAGTTGGTTTAAATGCAACGAGTGTGATTATAAAGGTATACAGCGCAATTTGAAAAGACATTTGCTACTGCAGCACCAAAGTGCACAGAAATCAATTGGTTTAAATGCAGTCAGTGTGATTACAATGCCAACAGCTCCAGTTTAAAATTGCGTATGCTGGTGCATAATAGGGAAGATGAAATCGATTGGTTTAAATGCAATCAGTGTGATTTTAAGACAAAATGGAGGTTTCCTATGAAAGAGCATTTGCTTCGACACAAAGGAGCATATGAAATCGATTGGTTTAAATGCAATCAGTGTGTGTTTTCAGACATAATTGAGGTTTGTTTTGAAAAGGCATTTGCTCCGACACAAAGAAACAGATGAAATCAGTTGGTTTAAATGCAGCCAGTGTGATTTCAAGGCTATTCAGAAGGCCAATTTGAAAAGGCATTACATAATTGGTTTTGTTATATTAAGCACTTTCTTATTAATAAATAGTTTTTATTTACAAACATAATAGCTTATTTTCCTAAGCTCCTTCTATTAATTATTCGTTAAAAGCTGAAAAAGTAAATGAGTCATTTTTGCAGTTTTTTCAAAATTATCAGATCAGAAATTATTGATCGATATGTCTAGCAGTTTTTCGCCTACTTTTGTTTTTTGTTTCCCTCGTATCTCGGTAGATGCCGCTTCTTGCGATAGTTTTCTCACTATTTACTTATGATTAGAGACAAAATCGTCTAATTAACTTCGCAAGAATTGTCACATCGACCTAGCAGTGTTCTGAGGAGTCCCATAAGGACGAAACAGTTAACTGTCAACACGTATTGGGTGTCCATTAGATCTTGGACCCCCGTGAGGTTAAGCTTTCAAGCTACCCACGGAAAAATGTGAGAGAAACAAAAACTCCTTTTTGCCCGATTAGCCACGAAAATGTTTGATTTTTAAATTCACGGGTACGAAATTCCACGTTTCTTAATATTTTTATTTTGTTTATAGGTTAGAAACAGCTTTATTATTTTAAATTAGTAGTAGTAGTAGTAGTGTGGGGTAGGCTCTAGGCCTGGCGACTAGGCACATGAAGCGCCCTTTTCGCCAACCCCCGGGCATCCCCCCCACTGCGTCCTTCTTTCGCTAAGGAATCTGCCCGTCTTCTGTACAAAGGCCAGAATATCGAGCCACCTCAGATTCAGAAGGTCCTCCGTCTCAAAGGCTTCCTCTTCGAATACCTCTCTTCTTGCCTCCTTGTATGCTTCACATGATGAGAGAAAATGCGCCGAGGTCTCGTCCTCGGCCCAACATCGCTCCCACGTCGCGTCCTCCTTCACTCTCATCTTTGCCAGGTGTCCTTGTAGGACGCAGTGTCCGGTCAGGACTCCCACTATGGCTCCCACCTCTCTTCGTGTTCTACGGAGCAGCCAGTCCCTACGGGATTTGCTGTAGTCTGTCACATACTCCTTCGCCTGTCGGGCGTTTCCTGTGTTGGTCCACTCCCTTTGTATCTCTTTCTGGGTCCACTCTGTTAGGGCCGACTTCATTTGCCCTCTTGTGAGCCCCAGGAACGGTTCTGGCCCGACTTTATTTTAAATTAAGTTTTTTTAAAAACTATAGAATAGCAATCTGTATATAAAGGGCGTTTCATTAAGTTTGCACCATGGCTATTGGTTATTCTTAAAAAATATAAACTTTGTTCCTATATTTTTTTATTAGATAAAATAAAAATAATTTCTTTATACAGGTTGATTCTTTAAGTTTTCACCATTGCTAACTTATGATTTTAATAAAGAAAACATATTATCAAAAAAAATAAACTTTATGACCTAAACCCTTTTCTTTTTGTTATTAAGTAAAAATAAATATTATTTCTTTATACAGGGTGTTTCATTAAATCTGCACCGTTGCTTACTTATGATTTAAGTAAAGAAAACATATTATTATTAAAAAATAAACTTTGTTTCCTAAACCTATTGCTTTCTGTTATGAAGTAAAAATAAATATTATTCCTTTATACAGGGTGTTTTATTAAGTCTGCACCATCGCTAACTTTTTTATCATTGGATTTACTAGATTGGTTAAATTAGCAAACTATCGTATTCTTCTCGCTGATTAAGACGATTAAAATAGAAAAACAAACAAAAATGTATCGTTTATTTATTTCTTGACCTACAGCACCTCGTTGTTGAATGCAGGCTTGTGCTCGTATAGCAACAGATAGAGTAGTTATCTGTATGTTTTTCAAAAAAACCTAAACAGAAGTGTACTTTATACTCCCAAAATTTAAACATAAGGATTCAAAACACCTTGTATACATATATAATTTTTCACAAGTTTCTTTCAACTAAACCTAACTTTCCTGCCTTGCGGAATTTGGTTGAAAATATGTTGTTCAATAACGCTTTGATCGAATGCAGTATTAATACTTCAATAACATTTTCTTGAAAAAGAAAATTATACAAAAACATTTTCTTCAAACAAAAAACATTTTCTTAAAACTTTTTGTTTAAAAATATTTTCTTTAAAAGTAATTTTTTTTTATAACGAAAAATTGTTCAAAAAAGTTTTTGAAGAAAATATTTTTGAACAAATTTCCTTTTAACAAGAACATAATCTAACCTTACAGCTAGGTAAGGGTGTTTTAACATACCATAAAAATGACAACACGATGTGCCTCATCACTTATGGGATTTCGTCCGTGTTCTATTTTTGGACAGAATTGAGATTCTTTGAACTTGTTTATGAGGAATTCCTCATTGCTCAACTCGAGCCGAAAGTGTTTCTTGAACTAAAAAATATATTTATTTTTACTTATAATCATAGCTGCCAGAAAACCCCAACTGTCGGAAAATTAGACCCAGGGCCCCAGTCAACCAAATCCATGTAGATTTGTTGTTGAATCTGTAAACCACATTTTCAATAAAGTTTTTGATTTTTGGGGTTTTCGCTTTTATTGTTTGCATTGCATAAAACTGTTCATCTTCATCGCTGCTACTACCTAGCAGCGAGGAAAATAATAAAAAATCGCTCACTACTTTATCTGCACACATTTTTATGTCCCACGACAATAATAAGCGTTTAAAATTAATGGCGGGAAAAAGTTTTCGGTGCGGCACGAGCCCTCAGAGCCGGTGTCAAAAAAGCCGCACTCAGTGCAAAACTGAAGTTCTTCAATGGAAAACGAAAAACCGAGCCAGTTGTGCACTAGTGCTGCACTCATTTCCCCAATGGAATACGGCATTAGTTATTAGACTTCTGCACCACGCCACAAACTGTTAAAAAAAATTAATTAATGTGAAATGGCAAAACAGTAAATGTACGTCTGTTCAAAAACAAAAAATGCTATAAATATTTTTATCGGACTTAGCTTATTTACTATTTTATATTATTACCTTCCTAGCACGCACAGCAATGGCTAGAGAAGGTATTGTTTTCGACGAAAACATTTTTTTTTTAGATAACGCCGAAAATGTGTTGTTTGGGTGTATTTTGACCTACCATAGCAGTATCGTGGTGATCTGTCTGTGTGTGTGTGTGTATGTAACTCTATCCATAACACGATAGCTCCTAAACCGCCCAACCGATTTTCATGAAATTTTTAGGTAAAATAGTATCATAACAAAAACATTTCATGTAAAAAAAAGCCAAGTACGCGAAAATGGCATTCTGTAAAAAGAATTGAGATAAAAGTAAAGCCAAGTTCTCCAATACAAATTTCAAAATGAAAGGTTCTTACTAGTTTGGAAATATTTTTTTTAACTTTCCTATTCCAGCCAAACATCTTTATGTTCAATTTAGCACTGTGCCTAAGAGTCATTTACAGCCGTAATAGTCAAGTTTAGAAAAATATTTCCAAACTAGTAAGAACCTTTCATTTTGAAATTTGTATTGGAGAACTTGGCTTTACTTTTATCTCAATTCTTTTTACGGAATGCCATTTTCGCGTACTTGGCTTTTTTTTACATGAAATGTTTTTGTTATGATTTCACTTCTTTTTTAAAGGAATTGGATAATACTTAATTTTTAAAGTGATAAAATGTGCGGAATATTGTTCAAAACTTTTGCAATGCCTTACTTAAATTTTTGAGGTATATTAATTTTTTTCCATGGTTTTATCGTAGTTCCTATCAGCCTTCCAAAGCTCAGCTCTCTAGCGTTTCTGAAAGTGGACAATATTACTTTTACATAACTTTACATGTATAGGGGAGTAAAATAAATTAAAATTGCCGTGTTTTTAAATTTTATCCTATAGTTTTATTATAGTTCCTATCAGTCTTCCAATGCTCAGCTCTCTAGCATGTCTGGAAGTGGGTAATGTTACTTTTACATAACTTTACATTTATAGGGGAGGGGAGTAAATTAAAATATTTGACTTTTTAAATTTTTTCCATGGTTTTTTTTATCATAAATTCTATCGGCATTCCAATGCTCAGCTCTCTAGCATTTCTGAAAGTGGGTAATGTTTGTTTTATATAAATTTACATTTATAGGAGGGGGAAGTAAATTAAAATGTTGGTGTTTTTAAATTTTTTCATATAGTTTTATCATATTTTCTTTCAGTCTTAAAAAGTTCAGCTCTCTAGCGTTTCTGGAAGTGGGCAGTGTTACTTTTACATAACTTTACATTTATATGGGAGGGAAGTAAATTAGAATTTTGAGGTGTTTTAATTTTTTCCTATAGTTTTATCATAGTTCCTATCAGTCTGCTAAAGCTCAACTCTCTAGCATTTCTGGAAGTGGCCAATGCTACTTTTACATAACTTTAAATGTATAGTGGAGGGGAGTAAATTAAAACTTTGGGGTTTTTGATTTTTTCCTATAGTTTTATCATAGTTCCTATCAGTCTGCCAAAGCTCAACTCTCTAGCATTTCTGGAAGTGGGCGATACTAATTTTACATAACTTTAAATGTATAGGGGAGGGGAGTAAATTAAAATTTTGGGGTTTTTTGATTTTTTCTAGGGGTTTGGTCATAATTTCTATCAGTCTGCCAAATTTCAGCTTTGTAGCATGTCTGGAAGTACAGTAGAATATTGATGATTTATACATGAGTGAGTGAGTGAGTGGCAATTTCGACGTTTTTTGAAATTTCGTAACTACTTTACTACTTTATGGAATTACATGAAACTTGGAGGGGTTGTTACTCCATGGAGATCTACGACTGTGCAGTTTGAGATTCGTAGCTCATTCGGAAGTAGAGTTTTAGGTAGGTCAAATATCGGCTAAATGTTTCAAGAAAAGATGGTTACGGCGCGCGAACTTGGCGAGGCACTGCCGTGCCCTCAGATTTGATAGTGTTACGAGCTGATTAGATTTTGGTCGAAGTTCATCAATGCTAATGATAGTTTTTTGACAGTTATATATATATATATATATATATATATATATATATTTATCGGTTTCACAACGTTCTACGTCTTCCGATACCCAATCTCCACTCTTTTCTGTTTCCCATAATTCATCATCTAGGCCTCTTATTCTTATTTCACTATCTATTCCTTCTCTCAAGCTTCTCCTCGGCCTTCCTCGTTTTCTTCGGCCAGTTGGTTTCCATTGTAATATTTGTTTAGGTAGTCTTCCATCATCCATTCTTTGTACATGTCCGTACCACACCAGTTGTTTTGTTCTTATATCATCCACTAGAGTACGTTCACCCACTGTCATAATTTCTCTTATTCTTTGATTGGTAACTCTCTCTTTTTGATTTCCCTGCTGCTCTTCTCCAATAGTCCATCTCCGTAGCGGAAAGCATTTTTTTAATAATAGTTTTTACAATAGTGTTATATATAAGCTTTTTGTTATGTTTTGATATACTTTGGTCCCAAATTATTCCATTTAATAAAGTTATTGTTTTTCTTCCTTGTACGTTTCTATCTTTTATAGCTTTGTCTAGTGTTCCGTCAGCTGTAATTTTTAGACCCAAGTATTTATACTCATCACAGGACTGAATTCGCTGCCCAGTATTTAAGATTAGATCCTGTTTCGTTCCACCAATACACATATACTCTGTCTTATTGATATTAACCTCTAGTCCCCACTTATTGTACTCTTCTATTAGTTTTCGTGTCATATATTCGAGGTCGTCATAATCCTGAGCCACCACTATCTGATCATCGGCAAAACATAAAGTATACAAGGTGGTTTCATCCAACGGAATTCCCATGTTTTGGCATTTTCTCTTCCAGACTTTAAGGACCTGTTCCAAATATATCTTGAAGAGCGTAGGCGAGATACAGCAACCTTGTTTAAGACCTTTATTTACTTGAAAGCCTTTGGTTAGTTTTGCTTTTATTTTAACTTTTGCCTTACTATTGCGGTATAACTCTTTGATGGCCTTAATTAGTTGTACGCTTATGTTTGTCTTTTCCAACGCTTTCCAAAGTAGATTTAGTGGTATACTATCATATGCCTTCTGCAAATCTATGTAAAGCAGATGCAGCTCTTGTCCGTATGCCATTTTCTTTTCAATAACTTGGGTTATACAAAAGAGATGATCTGAAGTCGATCTACCCGCCCTGAAACCAGCTTGTTCTTCTGCCTCCATATCTTTATATTCGCTCTCCACTTTATTTCTTATTGTTTTGCCATATATTCTGCTTAGCGTACTAGTTACAGATATACCTCTATAATTGTCACATATATCTTTCCTTCCTTTTTTGTGTATTGTGGATATATATGACGTTTTCCACTCAGTTGGTACTACAGCTCCATTTAAATATCTTTGGAAAAGATTTCGTAATCTCCAAAACAGTTCTTCAGTTTTTTTAATAAGTGCAGCTGGGATATTTCCGGGTCTGGCAGATTTACCGCTTTTTAAGGTTTTGCACACGTTTTTGACCTCAGATATTGTGAGGGGTACTGGAGATCCCATCGTTCTAATGATATTGTCTCTTTCGTCTTCCTTGAATTCTGCTCTATCTTCAGTTAAAAGTTTTTTAAAATGCTCATCCCATTCTTTGTCTAGTATTGGTGAAATAATATCTCTGCATGTTTCTTTTTTGATCAATCTTATAGTTTTCCAGCTTTCGGTACTTCTTCTACCTCCTAAGTAAGAATCTATTTTCTGGCACTTTTGCATCCATGATTGATTTTTCTTATCACTGATCATTTTTCTCACCTTTGATTGCGCGATTTTGTATTCTTCTCTGCTTCTATCTGTCTTTTGGGATAAGTATGTGTGATATAATTTTTGACAGTTAAAAAGTTTAAAAAAACTTTTTAACGGACCGTCGCATCAATATGCGATTTTCGGAATATTGTAGCGCACATTTTTTTCAAAAACTTGTGTTATAACCAAAAACTTAGTAGGAGCTTTCGTTTTAGAGATAATTACAAAAAACTGTTTTTAAGGTTCATATAGCATGGAGTTTACTTGAAATGTGCTAATGGGTTAGAAAGGTATCAGATCCATCATGGAACCCATTTTTTTCTTGAATTCAAATTTTTTCTCTAAAGTTTTTTATGAGAAATTAGTATTTTTCAGGTATTCGACCATTAAGGTGCAGTATTATTTTTTAATTTCTTTAAAAAATATATTAATTAAATCCCTCTAGATTAACACATGGCATCAATGTGTTCACGACTCGACGCCCGGTAGACCGCCTACACTTTCCCCTACCAAGTTCAAAATAAGACACTGCAACGTGAGTGCTGCTCGTGTCCAACGAAATATTTGGCCTTACAAAAAACGAACCTATGTGTAAAAATTATTAAATTTTTATAAATTTTCTTTCGGAAGAATAAAATCTGCACTAGAATCAGGCTTGAATTAGGACTATATTTTTATGTAATTCAAATCCTAATCAAAACTAATTCGAAGTACATAAGGGGGATATTTAAAACCACGAAAAAATAGAACGAAAATTGGCCAATACATCTTACCTGGTTCCAATTCCCCAGTCGGTCTCTAAGGGGCCCCTCTTCGTTCCATTAACTAACAAAGGGTCTTTCCGAAAGCTAACACTACTAATATCGCGGAAAGTTGAACACCCGATAAAACTTTTAACAACGTGCTTCAACGACAAATCAATATCGAATGTTGTTGCCATGCGTTATAAGCCTTTTTCCCATATCGGCTCGTCGCACAGGCCAAATTTTCAAAATACCCAAAAATGTTTTAAAATGTCCTAATCACAAAATGTCAACTTGCAAAATGTCGAAAGCTCAAAATTAAAGAATATCAAAATGCATAATATCGAAAATACAAAATGTCGCAAAAGAAAATTAAAAATAACAAGAAATTAAAACCTGGTTAGATTACTATACGAAACAAAAAACAACCAAATCTGTTCCAGTTGGGTTATTATGTATAATTTTAAAAAATCTTAGCTCACCAGAGGTTAGCTTTTTTTGTATATTAATCTGTTCTGGTTAGATCGTTTTAGGTTAGGTTTTATTTTTTTATTCCGCTTTTTGATATTTTGTTTTTTGGCATTTTGCAATTTCGACATTTTGTTATTTCGATATTTTGCATTTAGACATTTTGTAATTTCGACATTTTGTGGTTTCGACATTTTATATTTCGATATTTTGTTTTCAACATTTTGTGTTTCGATGATTCGTCCTTCGCCCAAAAATAAGACAAAAAAATGTTTTTTAATAAACTGTTAAAATGCTAGAAGTTCCCTATATAGACGAAGTTCTTGTAAAATTAAGAACTAAAGTGTTAGATGAGGAGGTTTGATACAAATCATGGGGCAAAAATGTGTAAAAAAAAAATCTTGGTGACCACTTTCTCAAAAATATTATAAGCTTAAGCTAGTATTATCATTTTATAAGAAATTTATTTCTTTTCAATTTTTTTGTATTTTTTTTTATACAACGCAATATTCATAAATAAATGGATTCCTGAACGATCTTATCCCTTCTTAGTCCATTAGCACACTCCTAGTTAACTCCATGCTATATCAGCATTGAAACACTTTTTTATTACAAGCTTTTATTTAGCTTCAGATGTTCTGTCTAACTAACTATCAAATCTTGTGAAGCGTTTTTGACACACTTCCCATTATCCGATTTGGATGAAATTTGGTACACACATAGTGGTCCCATGACAATACAACATTAAGAAGAAAAATATCCTCCCACCCCTACCTCCACCCCTTCTATAGAAAAATGTGTTATCCGATTTGGATAAAATTTGGTGTACACATAGTGGTCCGATGATAATACAATAATAAGAAAAAAATATCCTCCCAGCCCTACCCCCACCCCCTTCCATAGAAAAATTTGTTTTTGACACACTTCCCATGATCCGATTTGGATGAAATTTGGTATACATATAGTGATCCGATGGCAATACAATATTAAGGAAAAAATATCCTCCCACCCCTACCCCCACCCCCTTTCATAGAAAAATAAGTTTTTGACACACTTCCCATGATCCGATTTGGATGAAATTTGGTATTCACATAGTGGTCCGATGACAATACAACATTGAAAAAAAAATCCTACCCCTCCTACCCCCACCCCCATTTATAGAAAAATGCGTTTTTGACACACTTCCCATTATCCGATTTGGATGAAATTTGGTATACATATAGTGGTCCGATGACAATACAACAATAATGAAAAAATGTCCTCCCACCCTACCCCCCACCCCCTTCCATAAAAAATGCGTTTTTGACACACTTCACTTAAAATGACTTTTATAAAATTTGGTATATGTATAAAGGTCCGATGGCAATACAGCCCAAACAAAAAATATATTTCTACCTCTACCCCCACCCTCTCCTTCCCCCAATAAAAAAATGAGTTTCCAAACAACTCACGATCAGCGATTTCATTATAATCTAGAATAAACTCTTCTGTTCTGTTATTGAATAAATATTTTCATTTAATAGAGTAGATAGCTGAGACTAAAAAGTAGAAAATAAATTGGTAAAATTTTTTTTAAGCACAAGCTTTTATAAAATGCACTAAAAATTAAAAAATAATTTTAATTTTAATTTAATAATAAGTTAATCTAAATTTGTGATCTAAACACTTAAAGAATATTCAACATAGCAGGTCATCAAAGATATGTTTGATGTGCCGCAATGTTATGCCATTGCCATACCTATGTGAGAGAAATGCTGGGGTATCTTGGGTCGGGTTGGGTGGGTTTGGTACCTCTGCATTTTTCTGCTAGATTGATTCTTGCAAATAGTGATATTTAATTGATACAGATATCTTATCGTCCTAATATCGTCAAAATTTCCATCAGTCGGCCATCGCTTTTATTATTATGATAATATTAGAATGTTAGAAAATTATTATTATTATTTTTAAATTTTTAGTGCATTTTATAAAAGCTTGTGACTTAAAAATTTTTTGTTACCAATTTATTTGTAAATATCTAATGCTCCTACGAAGCTTTTAGTAATAACATAAATTATTGAGAAACGCGTGTTCTACTATATTCAAAAAACCGCATATTGATGCGATGCTCCGTTAAAAAGTTTAGGACGGCCGGACAGATATACACACACACGTACTCGAACAGACGTCACGAGGCTATTGCTGTAATAACAGATTTTCTGCGTTATGCAAAAAAAAATTTCGTCGAAAACAATATCTTTTCTAGCTATTGCTGCGCGGGCTAGGAAGGTAAAAGAGTTCGGTTCGGAGGGAAGGCAGAGCGGCATGCCCCTTCAAGACATAAAACTTATTTTTTAGTTCCGCAGCATTATTTATTTACTTTTTTTTTAATTTCGCTTGCAGCGCAATTAAACGGCCTTTTGGTGCTAAATTTCACAGCTCAGACCTGTAAAAATAAATATCCTGGATCTGCCACTGGGCAGGAGTGAGGAATTTTAGTATGTGAAATAGAAGAATTTTTTAAAATAGCAAATTTTTTGAAGTTAAAAATAGAAGAGAAACATAGTGATTTTTACCCGATAGCCACGAAAACTTTCGGGAACCACTAAAATTTACGTGTGGTATACAACCTCCTATCATTATTTTTATTACTTTCAGATCTGAAGCGCCAAATGCTTCACACAATCAAAATGAAGATGTAGAAGAAATGAACTGCTTTAAATGTTACCACTGTCATTACAAGACCAAGTTCAAAGCAAGTTTAAAAAGACATGTGCTGCAGCACCAAAGTGCAGATAAAATCATTTGGTTTGAATGCAACCAATGTGATTATAAAGGTATAGAGAAGCGCAATTTAAAAAGACATTTGCTGCATCACCAAAGTGCAGATAAAATCACTTGGTTTAAATGCAATCAGTGTGATTACAAGGGCAAATACAGCTCCAATTTGAAATCGCATTTGCTGGTGCATACTAGGGAAGATGAAATCGATTGGTTTAAATGCAATCAATGTGACTTTAAGACAAAATGGAAGGCTGAGTTGAAAAGGCATTTGCTCCAACACAAAGGAGCAGATGAAATCAGTTGGTTTAAATGCAACCAGTGTGATTATAAAGCTATACGGAAACGCAATTTGAAAATACATTTGCTGCAGCACCACAGTGCAAATAAAATCGTTTGGTTTAAATGTAATCAGTGTGTTTTTCAGACAAAATGGAGGTCTGTTTTGACAAAGCATTTGCTCCGACACGAAGGAACAGATGAAATCAGTTGGTTTAAATGCAGCCAGTGTGATTATAAAGGTTTACAGCGTAATTTGAAAAAACATTTGCTGCAGCACCAAAGTGCAGATAAAATCAGTTGGTTTGAATGCAACCAATGTGATTATAAAGGTATATATAAAAACAATTTGAAAAGGCATTTGCTGCAGCACCAAAGTGCAGATGAAATCAGTTGGTTTAAATGCAATCAGTGTGATTACAAAGCTAAGCACAGCTCCCATTTAAAATTTCATTTGCTGGTGCATACTAGGGAACATGAAATTGATTGGTTTAAATGCAATCAGTGCGAGTTTAAGACAAAATGGAAGTCTGATTTGAAAAAGCATTTGATCCAGCACAAAGGTGCAGATGAAATCAGTTGGTTTAAATGCAACCAATGTGATTATAAAGGTCTATACAAGCGCAATTTGAAAAGGCATTTGCTGCAGCACCACAGTGCAAATAAAATCGGTTGGTTTAAATGTAATCAGTGTGATTACAAGGGTAAAGACAGCTCCAGTTTGAAATCGCATTTGCTGGTGCATACTAGGGAAGATGAAATCGATTGGTTTAAATGCACTCAGTGTGTTTTTCAGACAAAATGGAGGTCTGTTTTGACAAAGCATTTGCTCCGACACAAAGGAACAGATGAAATCAGTTGGTTTAAATGCAACCAATGTGATTATAAAGGTATACAGCGTAATTTTAAAAAACATTTGCTGCAGCACCAAAGTGCAGATAAAATCAGTTGGTTTAAATGCAATCAGTGTGATTACAAAGCCAAACACAGCTCCAGTTTAAAATTGCATTTACGGGTGCATAATAGGGAAGATGAAATCGATTGGTTTAAATGCAATCAGTGTGATTACAAAGCCAAACGCAGCTCCAGTTTAAAATTGCATTTGCTGGTGCATACTAGGGAACATGAAATTGATTGGTTTAAATGCAATCACTGCGAGTTTAAGACAAAATGGAAGTCTGCTATAAAAATACATTTGCTTCAACATAAAGGAGCAGATAAAATTTGGTTTAAATGCAACCAGTGTGATTATAAAGGTATATATAAAAACAATTTGAAAAGGCATTTGCTGCAGCACCAAAGTGCAGATGAAATCAGTTGGTTTAAATGCAATCAGTGTGATTACAAAGCTAAGCACAGCTCCCATTTAAAATTTCATTTGCTGGTGCATACTAGGGAACATGAAATTGATTGGTTTAAATGCAATCTGTGCGAGTATAAGACAAAATGGAAGTCTGATTTGAAAAAGCATTTGATCCAGCACAAAGGTGCAGATGAAATTTGGTTTAAATGCAACCAATGTGATTATAAAGGTCAATACAAGCGCAATTTGAAAAGGCATTTGCTGCAGCACCAAAATGCAAATAAAATCGGTTGGTTTAAGTGCAATCAGTGTGATTACAAGGGCAAAGATAGCTCCAGTTTAAAATTACATTTGCTGGTGCATAATAGGGAAGATCAAGTCGATTGGTTTAAATGCAATCAGTGTGATTTTAAGACAAAATGGAAGTCTGCTTTGAAAAGGCATTTGCTCCGACACAAAGGAACAGATGAAATCGATTGGTTTAAATGCAACCACTGTGATTTCAAGGCTATACACAAACAAAGTTTGAAAAGGCATTTGCTGCGGCATAAAGTAGCAGATAAAATCGATTGATTTGCTGCGGCACCAAAGTGCAGATAAAATCAGTTGGTTTAAATGCAATCAGTGTGAATACAAGAGCAAACACATTGCTGGTGCATAATAGGAAAGATAAAATCGATTAATTCATATGCAACCAGTGTGTTTTTAAGACCTCAAGAAGTTAATTTACACAGTTGGTTTAAATGCAACGAGGTCTAACGAAGGACAATTTGAAAATGCGTATAATGTGACATAAAAGATCGGACTGTTACAAAGGATAAATTTACTAAGTCAAAAAAACGATGAGAACAAAATCACACTAGTTACGCATATTGTTTTCTATGTTTTAACTTTTTGGCATTTTCTCCGCATTTTTGCATAATATTTTTAATCGTCCAAATTCAAATTCCTTGTCTTACATTAGGTTTTGTTATATTAAACACTTTCTTATTAATAAATAGTTTTTATTTAAAAACATAATAGCCTATTTACATTCTCAGTCCTTCTATTAATTATTCGTAAAATGCTGAAAAATCAAAATTAGCAGATCGCATCGAAATCTGAATCGAATCGTATTAAAGTAAAACTGAATTTATTGAACAAATTTGAAAATCCAAAAAAAAAAGAAAAAATTAAAAAGTTGTTTTTTATATTGGTACTTTTATCGTGTTGGGTGCCTAGTGATTCTACAACTTAGTTCAAATCTGATGATGAAAAAGTAAATTAACTAAACACCATAGTGGCAGGCCTAGGCGGCGTTTTTAGCCGCCAGACTACTAAGACCCAAAATTAAAAGAATATGTCGCGAATATAGATTCGCATATTCAAGGACAGGAAATGCCTCTGATTCATTACTAGAAGAATCCAAAAAACGAAGGTTTAGGTTGAGAACAGGACCAAAAAAGAAACTAATAAGTTTTCGGCAACGTTTCGGAATATATTTTTTTTTGTTGTTCAAAAATAAACAACGAAAAATTCTATAAAAATGGGGAAAAAATCTTCAAATGATCCCTAGTTATGAAGAGACGTGCCCTAATCCATGTCCAACGGACTCAGGAGACAATAGTTTGAGGCTTGAAAAAGGAAAGATATATTCCGAAACGATGCCAAGAAAGAAATGATTAGGATGATGATGATGCTGAAATGCTCAAATATGGATCAGAGAAACTACTCGAAAATCTCACATATATTATCAATCAATGCATAAACCGACATCCAGTACCTGCTGATTGGAAAATTGCATTCATATCCTCAATACATAAAAAGGGAAACAAGCTGGATTGCAACAATTACAGAGGAATTTCAGTAACCAGTACTCTAGGTAGATTGTACGGTAGGATTCTTAGAGATCTAATAGAGAATGATTTTCATGAACAAGAAGAAGAAGAGTAAAGTGCAACAATTATCAAACTGATCAAGCAGTGTTCTGAGGAGTCCCACAAGAACGAAACAGTTAACTGTCAACACTTATTAGGTGTCCATTAGATCTTGGACCCCTGTGAGGTTAAGCTTAGCTACCCACGGAAAAATATATGAGAGAAACAAAAACTCCTTTTTGCCCGATTAGCCACGAAACTTGTTTGATTTTTAAATTCACGGGTACGAAATTTCACGTTTGTTAGTATTATTTGGCTTAAAAATTCCGTTGATTGACGCTCACGTGTCTTGATGACGGGTAAAAATGCAATATGCGTTGATCCGGCCTGAAAGACAGAAGAGCTGTCGTAGGTCACGGACTATAGTTTGTTTTCTTTTGTTTATATTCGATCTTTTCATTGATCGATATGTATAGCAGTTTTCGCCTGCTTTTGTTCTTTATTTCTCTCGGTAGATGGCGCTTCTTGCAATAGTTTTCTCACTATTTACTTATGATTAGAGACAAAACCGTCTAATTAACTTCGCAAGAATTGTCAAACTGACCAAGCAATGTTCTGAGGAGTCCCATAAGGACGAAACAGTTAACTGTCAACACTTATTAGGTGTCCATTAGATCTTGGACCCCCGTGAGGTTAAGCTTTCAAGCTACCCACGGAAAAATATGAGAGAAACAAAAACTCCTTTTTGCCCGATTAGCCACGAAACTTGTTTGATTTTTAAATTCATGGGTACGAAATTCCTTGTTTGTTAGTATTATTTGGCTTAAAAATTCCGTTGATTGACGCTCACGTATCTTGATGACGGCTAAAATGCAATATGTTGTTGTTGTCAAACTGATCAAGCAGTGTTCTGAGGAGTCCCATAAGGACGAAACAGTTAACTGCAACACTTATTAGGTGTTCATTAGATCTTGGACCCCCGTGACGTTAAGCTTAGCTACCCACGGAAAAATATATAAGAGAAACAATTTAGAAACAATTTGGCCGATTAGCCACGAAACTTGTTTGATTTTTAAATTCACGGGTACGAAATTCCACGTTTACTTGTAAAAAGTTCTTTATAGGCAATAAAATGTTTAGTCAAAACTTGTTAAAATTAGCTACATAGCTATAGTGCTATGGCTCTGAGCAATGACTGAATGTAAAACAACTTTTTAAATTATGTTACAAAAAATGTTTATCGGTGTTCTCTGCATAAAAGCAAAACCTTAAAGGAAAAGTAACTAGACACGTTGCGTGGCACAGGAAATCTAATTTTAAACAGTGTACTTTGTAGCTACCCAGCTACTACAGTCATAGAGCTAAGAAGTTTATTATGAATTCTGTTATCGATTAATTCATGCATTGCGCTATTCTGTTTGTGCATATCACAAGAGTATCTCAAAAGTCCGAGTCCACCCAAATATCTCCTGAACTATTGAAGATAACTAAACCATATTTGGCAGTGATCAATAACATTAAGATATCTATTTTTTGAAGGGGCAGATGTGACGCCTCTATATTAGAGGGCGGCATAGGGGCGGTCATCTTAAAATTTTCAAACTGACACTCCTATCGAGTGATACCTCGTTATAAAGGTCTTTGAAAAACTAACATTTTGACATAACTGTCAATTGTCTATAGTCTGTCAACCCTAATTTTTTCATTCTTTGTAAAAATTCTCAAGTTTCTTGCTTTAAACAAAAATCCTATTGAGTGATATCTTATTTGAAAGGTCTTTGAATAACCAACATTTTGGTGTAACTGCCCCTTGCCTATGTAAAACTTGTCAAAATCTATCGACTGTCAAACTTATTGTTTTACTATTTTTGACAAATTTCACAAGCTTTGTCTAACTATAGCTTCGAAAGGTCTTGCGAAAACTGACATGTTGACGTAGCTGTCACTTGCTTACGTCAAACATATTTTCTATATTTTTTTTACTTCAGTTTGAGGTAGGATCAAATGAAGATAAAATTTAAATAATTTTTTTATGGGCCAACAAGATATAGGAAAGCTAAACGCCTTTTCAACAATACATTTAAGGACAGACCTATCTCATAAAAAAAATTTCAACTTTATCTTCATTTGATCGTGTTAAAAGTTTAGAAAATATGTTTGACTTAAATAAGTGACAGCTACGTCAACAGGTTAGTGTTTGAAAGATCTTTAGAATATGCTATGGTTACAAAAAACTTGTGAAATTTGTCAAAAATTGTAAAATAATAAGTTTGGCAGTCGACAGATTTTGACACTTCTCACACAGGCAAGGGGCAGTTACGCTAAAATGTTTGTTTTTTCAAAGATCTTTTAAATAAGTTATCATTCAATAGGGTTTTTGTTTAAAACAACAAACTTGTTAATTAAGTAGATGTATAGTGAGTTGGTGCTCCACACTGAATTCTTAGCGGCGAAATAAAACTACGTTTTTAGCAAAAATGCAGTCTGTATTTCTTACCCTTGACGCGTTTCGGTCTTAGCGACCATAATCATAAGGGCTCTACATTAAAAAAAACCAAATTGGTGGAGCTTCAAAATAATAAAATTCAATAAAAAACTTACTAAACAAAGGGTCGAAGAAGTCCTTCTTGCAAACGCCACCTCATCTTAACTTAAATTACATCCAATTTTAATAAAACGAACATTAAATTAATTTAAAAAATAGAAAGTAATAATAAATTTAATTGTTGAATTGTTTTGGTATTTTTAGATAATGACCTTTTGATTTTTATGTTATTGCTAGTCCTTTTACAAGTACGTGTTTTAATTTGTAAGTTTAGTACTAGTTCTTTTTATGGATTTTGTGTTTTTATTTTCAAATGTTAATTTGTGATGAACCTCCCAAAAACAAAATCAAGAAAACTTTTTGCTTATTAGATGAGAATCCATCAATAACTAACCATTTATATTTCTCTGCTCAAAAATCAGCTGATTTTTTGTTTTTGTAAGGTTAGATTCACTCAGTGAAAAACACGAGTCGTTAAATACCGAGATGAATTCCAAAACGTGCGCAAGCGTTGATCTGTCACTTCTGCCAACCAATCAACAAAACTTTAATAATTCCCAGTGGCGTAGATGCAAAAAGACATGATGACCTTTTTTTTTTTTTTTTTGGTCGCAAGTTTTTTGAGCGCGCGATTTGTCCCTGCCGGCCTCCCACAAACATGATGACCTTTTTGTTTTTTTTGAGCGCGCGCTTTGTCCCTGCCGGTCTCCCACAAACATGATGACCTTTTTTTTTTTTTTGCTCGCAAGTTTTTTGAGGGCGCGCTTTGTACCTGTCGGACCCCCCCCCAACACAGGACCCAACAGTACACGACAGTACTCAACAAGACCCAACAGTACTCGACAGTACACGACAGTACCCAACAGTACACGACAGGACCCAACAGTACTCGACAGTAACCAACAGTACTCGACAGTACACGACAGTACCCAACAGTACTCAACAGGACCCACCAGTACACGTCAGGACCCAAGTCCTGTTGGACGCTGTACAAAATTTTAGGGTGCCGATGACCCCTCGACCCCCACCCTTTTATTTGGTTTGTGTTTGGTGGATTTTGTTTATTTTTAAATGGAACCATCTCGACCCGAGACCCAGCCTAGGTACCAAATTTCATTAAAATCGGCCAAGCGGTTTTTGAGTTATGCGCGTTGGTCGTTACAGACAGACATACAGACATGCAGACAGACAGACAGACATACAGACAGACAGACAGACAGACAGACGGCGCAACAAAAAAGTTTCAAAATCATCTGAAACGCAAAGATATATAAAAATTTGTGAAATCGGAACAACTTTTTTTTTCTCGAAAAAATTAGGATCACCATAGCTCACACTACTATAGTATAGTATACGTGTGAGCTAAAATACTGCATATACCTCAAAAAATATTAATCGCAGCACATAGATATTGTATATTTTTGAAATCAAAAAGAAAAGACGAATCTTGAAATGCAAAAATATACAGGGTGTTTTTGTTTGAAACTCGTAGACAATGATTGTGTAGAAATAAAATTTCGGACTTCCATTGTCTTTATTTATTTTAAAACACAACGTTTCAGTTAGTAAGTATCTCTAACCGTTATCAAGTTTACACTTGAATGGAATGGAAGTCCGAAATTTTATTTCTATACAGGGTGTTCCCTCTCAAATAATCGACTTTATTGTCACACCCTGTACAGGGTGTCCCAAATTCGTTGTTTTTTTGTGGTGTCAGGTATTTCTAGGGGAGAAAGAAAAAAACTGAGCCCCCTTTGCGACGCTCAAATTTTAAGAGAAGCCTAAAGGTGAAAACTACATTTAGATATAGCAAGCCGTTTTTAAGCTACGGAGTGTTTTTGTCTGCATTTTGCTTGTGTAAATAGCTTTCTTATAGATCTTTTCTTGAAGAATTGACAGATGTAAACGGTTTTTATTTATCTCTTTTGGTTTTTAAAATATTGCATAAAGTTGTTATTTTTCTTACAGAATAACTCTAAAACTCTCTCTAAAATTTCCTTTAAAATGATGTATCACACTCAATATTTTAATTTTTAATTTTTTTTTATTGTTTTCTTTATTTTAATTTTTTAATCACCTCTTTATTATTTTTTTATTTTTATAATTTTATAATATTAAAATATTTTAAACCCATTAAGCAAACTAAAATATGTGGTAAAAATAAAAAAAAAACAAAAATATAAAGAAATCCCACTAATCCCATAAATTAATTTTATGTGATATCTCAAAAACTAAACGTGACAAATAAAATTTAATTTAACAGTTGAATTCCTCTTAAAAAAGTGTCTAAAGAATGTTTTCACAGAAATAAAAATATTAATAAATAAACAATTTATAGACCCCTTCCCAAAATGCAGACTTTTTAAAAACACCCCGTAGTTTAAAAACGGCTTGCTATATCAAAATGCGATTTTCACTTTAAGCTTCTTTTGAAATTTGAGTGTCGCAAAGGTTGATCAGGTTTTTTTAGCCCCTCTAGAAATACCCGAAACTCCCCAAAAACATCGAATTTGGGACACCCTGTACATGGTGCCGGATAGAAAAAAATTATGTTGGCTTTTAAAGTTCATCATCAGCATAATTAACCAAAAAAAATCTACAATTTTTATAGCCTTTTATTTTCAATGATAAAGTTGCTCCGGTTATAAAAAACCACCCGGTACCTACATAAAATCATACCTAAAAATTAGAATTGACCATTATTTTATACCTTGAATTTTTTATTATACGTTAAGCTCTTCGATCTCGCGCCAATCCCGGTATTCGCGCCAATAATTTAAATTAGACATTTTGACGTTAATTTTGGCGCATGCTCCTTTGATGGAATTCATCTCGGTATTTAACGACTCGTTGAAAAACTGGCAAAATTTAAATTAATTTAGGTGGCCCTGATTGGTTTAGTGGGCGAGGTGTCCGATTGCCAATCAGAGGGTGTGTGGTTCGAATCCCATGCCTGCCACTACAAACTCGAACCTACTCTCCGTTTGTGAATACAGATTTACCGGAAGTAGGGGTAAAGCCTGTGTTGGGCGAAGTTTGGGCATCAACGAAGTAGGCAAAGTTGATGATAATTCAAAATCTATATCTATATATAGATATCTTAATATTATTAATCACTGTTAAATATGGTTCAGTTATCTTCACTAGTTCAGAAGATATTTGGGTGAACTCGGACTTTTGGGATACCCTGTATAGCGATATACCGCGTGCACAAGTCCACATCTAGGGGGTTTAATTTCATTATGAGGATAAAAAACAGATAGAGTATAGCATGTATTAATTAAAGACCGCAATGCGCCTGATTCCCGTCGAAAATATTTCAGCGTTGCCAAAAATAACCTTGATAAATAACTACAGGCGCAAGTGGTCCGTTACCTACGAAGCTAAGTATAGTCTAAATTATACGCATTTGTAATGACGTCACCAGTGGCGGATCCAGGATATCCAGGGGGGAGGGGCCAAAGTGGCAGCAAACATCAAAAAAACATTTTTTTGTGGTTTTTGATAGAAATTGAGGTGTAAAATTTAGTAGCTAAAGAAGATTAATAGCGCCGCAATTTTAAATAAATGATGCTGCTAAACTAAAAAATAAGTTAATATGAAAATCAAACAAGTTTCGTGGATAATCGGGCAAAAAAGGAGTTTTTTGTTTCCCTTATTTTTTTGCCCGATTAGCCACGAAACTTGTTTGATTTTTAAATTCACGGGTACGAAATTCCACGTTTGTAAGTTAATATGTTTGGGAGGGGGGGCCGGGCCCCTCTGGCCCCCCCCTGGATCCGCCATTGGACGTCACCAGGTGAGAAAAAAACGTATGGCGTAGATATTTTTGCCAATCAATGTTTTTCGATTGACAGTGACGGATACTTCACATAACCAATTACCTACCTATTTAAATCATAGACACTACTTTTTTTTAAAGTTTATTGTCACCGCTGTTTATAATATACTAAACAAAGATAAACAAAAATGACGTCATTACAAATGGGTATAATTTGAACTATAGTCAGTGGTCGCAGTCATCAAAGGGCGGACAACCTGAAACATTTGTTTAGGGCGAGAATTCTTCCATGACAAGGTTTTCAGGAAATACCTACGAGAATTACCCGAATATTTCCCAGTATTTCTCCAAATTTCCAAGGTATTTCCCAAGTACTTTCACATATTTCCTGTATTTCCCCTAGCCTGTCTGTACACCAAAAGGAAATACCGAGCCACCCCTCCCTTAAAACTATCAGAGCATAACTTTACTTGTATGGATTTTTGTTTAAAAATGTTCTTTTTATATTTCAAACAAAAAGTGCAGCCATTGCTCTAGAAAGATAAAAAAATTCTTAAGGTGTCTGTTTACCTTGAAAAGATTTTTGCTACCTGCAGCGTATTTTTTGGGTTTCAAACTTTTCTCTAGGTTTTCAGTTATCAAAAAAGTTTGTATCTATTTTCGCCTGCGAGCATTTAAAGTATCATTCCTCCAATATTTTCTGAAAATTTTGTCTCCGACGCATTTACTGAAGAAATGTCTGCTTCTGTTTTCAAATTTTCATTTGTGGTTTAAGAGGGACTACTATTCATAATTTTGATATTTGTTTTAGGCTTCATACCACCTCTGCCGCCTTCACCTCCCTTATCTTTCAAACAAAATTGACTATAATCAGAATAACACTAATATGTGCTCTCAGTTTTGTTGCGTGGCTTCATTAAACGCTCAAAGTAGTATAAAAAACAATTGCTCACGTGGTCCAAATCATGGTCGTTTAGCCGCCATATTTAAAATTAACCAAGAAATTACTAGAATTTTTGTTTAAGTATATCTCTGTTCCACGAGCATTTTTAAATGTGGCGGCAAACAACCATGACTTGCAACAAATTTGATAGCACGTGTTACTGCACACGTGACATGAGCTAATTATCAATAACAGCCGACACTCAGAATTCAGCTACATAGCGCGATATATGCACGAATTAATGGCGCCTAGACTACAGAGGAAATCTATAGATTCCTTGGATAAAGATATTGATATTTAAATGCACTTATCTCCAAAGTCGAAAAGTTGATAATAACCGAGATACATGGTTTTAAAAATATTTTTTTTTTGCTTTCGATTTCCTTAATTAACTTTGTTGCAATATTTTTTAATACAATTTTGGGGACTGCGGGCTTTGCGCGACGAGAAATTTGATTTTAATTTTGATATAAATTGTACACCTATGTATGCTAAAACAATTGTAACATTTTTGTCTTATCTTGGTTTTCTTATATTTTGATGTCAAAAAACTAGCCTTACTGTTCATTTTTACTTAACAGTTTTATCTGAAACCAGATTTTAGAAATTTTCGCATTTAAAGAACCCAACTCACTTATAAACTCAGATTACAACAGTAAATTTAAATAAATTAATTACCTATATTTTCTAAATTTTATTGATTTATTTTTTTGCAATGAGGAAAAATATAGACAACTATAAAATAAAAAAATATTGTAGATTGATTTTTGCAATTCAAAACGGATGCAATAAACATTGTGAATGTAAAAATCCTAAAACCTATTGTTTAAAGCTATATTTAAACAGTATACAGTACTTTACCTAAAATAATTGTTTTCTATAACACCTTAACCATATTAAGATTGTCGAAAATTCAAATTTCTTTCCACAAAAAAGCACTAGTCCCAAAATTGAGTTCTAAAATTTTGATTCATAAAAAATAAATAAGAAAATCGAAAGCAAATAAAAGAACTCCCTTAATTTTGCAAATAGAAAATCGCTCTTCTCGGCTAATGCTTTAGCTTTCTAATAAGGTGTGAGACAATGTAGAAAAATCTCTGTAATGAAATAGCGCGTAACAAAATATCCATATTTTGATAAAATTTGCGGCGGGGACAATACGCCGCCCACGAGGTTTACGATTGCAATTTTGTTTATTTTGTGTACAAACATATTTTTAAAAAAACAAATTTTTTGTTGTTTTTTATAAATACTATGATTTCGGTTCGGTTCGGTAAACAAAAATTCTCGCCGGCGGCTAATTTTTCCCGCGGCGAATAGGCCCGCGCCGTATCGGCCGCGGCGAATTGTCTCATACCGTTTGATATACCGGCAGTCTTACAGTCATCATAACAAAATAAAACCTCTAAATCTCCCGGTGGTCTTGCGCCTATAGCCTTCCTTGGTCATAGGATATAATGGATTCAACATGCATTTATGTGATAGATGCCATTTAAAACACACGGTATTTTGATAGGCGCTATTTAAAAAAATGCTGTTTTGATACGCACTATGCTTAGTAACATTTGACGTCACAGGAACGAACTTTTTAGGTCTCAACGTCCCCATACCTAAAAAGTACGTTCTAAAACATAATGGAACGCTTCACAAACGTCTAATTTGATTCATTCTCAAAACGTTTTAAAAACATGTAAATCAAAAAGTTTTTAAAATATTGTTTTTTGGTACCTTTTGGCCCTTAATTTACCCGTACCTACTAATTTTGCATACTTAAAAACTAAGTTTTTGTAACGTTCTAAGAAGGACGTACGTTTTAAAAACTTACAAAATAAGGACGTTTTTAAAACGTACTTTTAAGGTACGTTAGGGTCTACCTTTGCGTACCTAAAACGTACGTTTTTAAATCGTCCCAAAAAGAACGTTCTGAAAACGGGGAAATGAGTAATTTTAAGGTCCCTCCCTCAAGGCTTCAACACAGCACGTTTGATTTAGCGCCAATCAGTACGTTTCTAACTTTTAAGGTCCCTCACATTTGTCTCCTTAGCATCATCATCAATGTCTACAGGCTGATCAGAAAAAAGTAAATATCAAACGTTTCTATAAGACCTTAACCATATTAAGATTGTCGAAAATTCAAATTTCTTGCCACAAAAAAGCACTAGTCCCAAAATTGAGTGCTAAAATTTTGATTCATAAAAAAATAAATAAGAAAATCGAAAGCAAATAAAAGAACTCTCTTAATTTTGCATATAGAAAATCGCTCTTCTCGGCTAATGCTTTAGCTTTCTAATAAGCTGTGAGATAATGTAGAAAAATCTCTGTAACGAAATAGCGCGTAACAAAATATCCATATTTTGATAAAATTTGCCGCGGGGACAATACGCCGCCCACGAGGTTTAAGATTGCAATTTTGTTTATTTTGTGTACAAACATATTTTTAAAAAATAATAAAAAAAAAATTCTAAAAAAATTATTAAATAAAGTATTATTAACAAAACAAATTTTTTGTTGTTTTTTATAAATATTAGCTATGATTTAGGTTCGGTTCGGTAAACAAAAATTCTCGCCGGCGGCTAATTTTTCCCGCGGCAAATAGGCCCGCGCCGCATCGGCCGCGGCGAATTGTCCCATACCGTTTGATATACCGGCAGTCTTACAGTCATCATAACAAAATAAAACCCTTAAATGTCCCGGTGGTCTTAAGCCAATATCCTCCCTTGGTCATAGGATATGATGGATTGAACATGCATTTATGTGATAGACGCCATTTAAAACACACGGTATTTTGATAAGCGCTATTTAAAAAAATGCTGTTTTGATACGCGCTATGCTTAGTAACATTTGACGTCCCAGGGACGTACTTTTTAGGTCTCAACCTCCCCATATCTAAAAAGTACGTTCTAAAACATAATGGAACGCTTCACAAACGTCTAATTTGATTCATTCTCAAAACTTACCAAAAAAAAACGTTTTAAAAACATGTAAATCAAAACGTTTTTAAAATATTGTTTTTTGGTACCTTTCGGCCCTCAATTTAGCCGTACCTACTAATTTTGCAAACTTAAAAACTAAGTTTTTGTAACGTCCTAAGAAGGGCGTTGTGAAGCTGCCCCAGGGTTTCGTGAAAACCGAGCGAATATTTTTCTAAGTTACCCCGGGTGCAGTTACTAAATCTTTACCATCTTTTTAGCGTAAGCGTTTTAGCGTATATTGCTTTGTTTACAACCGTTTTATATTGATAAAAATTAAACACTTTCTTTAAAGCAGGTTATTATATATTGATAAATAAAATATAGTACATATTCCAAAGTATTGCATGTCGTTATTTTGATTCAAGTCACACAAAAGTTAAAACTATAACATTAAATTCATATTTTTCAATAAACTCTTTTTGACCATAGTCTATCAGTTAACATATTAGCAAAACGCTCTTGTGAGCAAAAGTTTGTATGGTAAAACAAAATGATTCAAAGTCAATTTTCATAGTCCACGAATTTTAAGCAACAACCGATAGATTAAAGTTCAAAATAAATCTCTCACCATAATTACAGCCAGAATGCCACCACTAATATTTAACACTACTTAGTTTTTTTGTTTTGTGGCATTACAGTTACCTTTGGCACATTTAGTCACTTTTATTATTTATTTACTTATTTTCACTTTTTGGTTTGGATTCAAAAATCATAACTTATTACGAATGATATTAAGTTTTTGACTGATTTGAACTGATCATCTTTTGCTATCCCGATCGCGCTTTTATAACAAGTCTTAAAGTGGGGAACAACATCGTTGTTTCCTGTCTCGTGATGTTTTTCACCATTTAAGGTCATACAAATATCAAAGTTTGGCCTAGTGGGATTAACCTTGCGGTCTGCCCGCTTTTATTTTTAGCAATGCGCAAAGCCATGCCAACATAGACTCAAGATTTTGCCTTGTTTGGCTGTCCTAATTAAAATTAGGTAGCGTTGGCGCCGTTTTTGTCTCGAGGCTTTAGAACCTTGATTTGGCGGATATTTCATCATCGAACCGAGTTGATAAAAAGGCTAGGATCTTTTCTTTTTTTATTTAAATTAAGCTCACAGTCTCTACAAGCAAGGTAGTATAAAGTGTTAGTCAGTGGTTATAGTCAAAAGTCTAAGTGATGTGATGGGTTGAATACAATAACGTGAGTTACTTATTAATTTTATATCGTTCAATAGTGAGTGTTAAAAATAATTGAAATTTCTTGACGGTTCAACCTCTAAGTAAAATTATTATTTAAGTTGCCAATGTAGATTTTTAAAATAAAGCTGTTAGCTGACCACTACAACGTACGTTTTAAAAACTTACAAAATAAGGACGTTTTTAAAACGTACTTTTAAGGTACGTTAGGGTCTACCTTTGCGTACCTAAAACGTACGTTTTTAAATCGTCCCAAAAAGAACGTTCTGAAAACGGGGAAATGAGGTTTTTAAAACGTAATTTTAAGGTCCCTCCCTCAAAGCCCCAACACAGCACGTTTGATAAAGCGCCAATCAGTACGTTTCTAACTTTTAAGGTTCCTCATATTTGTCTCTTTAGTATCATCATCAATGTCTACAGGCTGATCAGAAAAAAGTAAATGTCAAACTTTTCTACGATTGGAGTGGAGTAAAGTTTTAAGACCAGGGGGCCTCATCTAGACTTTGTGAGAGTTTCTGGAATGTTTTTAAAAACGACAAATAAACGTTTTTTAAACGTCTCCTGAATGTTTTTAAAACGTGCTCGGTACGTTTATTGAACGTCTACAAATTTTGCTTTGTTTGAAACCCCACATAGCACAATCACGTGTTTAACACTTAAAAAAAACGTGAGGAAAAAAAACGTTGATTTTAAAGGCTGCTAGAAAAAACCGTTTATTTCATATATGAAAATAAGCTTAATAGGTCATTCATTAACGTTATAAAAATAACATTGCTAAAAAACTGCGTTGTAATAACGCCATTATAAAATTTAAACAGCAATGTTTTTACGGTAGTTTCAAGTGATTTTTACGTTAAAATTACATTAGATTCACGCCTTTTCTATGCGAATTTTAAAACGCGACTTGCATGGCTTTTCTACTGAATGTTTTTGAGATTTTACTAGCAGCAGCGCCACCTATTGTCGGGATTTTTGACGAAATCTATCAGGCAGTGCTTTGGCCTCTAAACTCCAAAAACCTTTTAAGGAACTGATCCCTGATCCTTCACGATCACGACGCATCTGTTATTAACCTGATAAAGATATATTAATATTCTGTGAAAGTGTGTACTGTTAAAAAATCTTGTTTAGCTTTTAAAAAAAACAATGTTTATAGATAGATAAATAGATATTTTGTCTTGCCTTGAGCGCCATCTTTAAAATTGTCTTGAAGTGTTGTAGTCTTAAACTAGTGAACTTTTATAACTTCCTTTCGCGTCTCTTTTAAGTTAAAAAAATGTTATTAAAAAAACGTGACCAAAAAAGACGCAGAAAATTAGTAGGTTTGAGAAGTCGTAATCTACTGGCGTTTTAGAACATGTTTAAAAACCTTTTTAAATCGTCATCTGAACGTTTTTAATACGTCCCGGAACGATATTAAAACGTCCCCGGAACGTTTTTAAAATGTCCCAGGTACATTGTTTAAACATCCCTAGCACGTTTTCTAGACGTCTCCGAAACATTTTGGCAAACGTCCGAAAAACATCTAAAAAAAGTTTTGTGGGCACGTCTTAAAAATGTAAAAAAGACCCACAAAAACGTTTGAAAGGCGTTCCAGGAACTTTTTTGGAAATTGAGATTCCTTACCCACGTTTTTAAAATGTCCTCTAGGTTGGAAGTAGACGTTTTAAAAATGTTTTTGAAACTATTGATTTTAAAACGCGCTGTTTTGTTAAAGAGCATTTAAGTTGTTTTTATACTTAGAAAAGCGCGCCATCTTGTATATTAAAAAAAAAAAATTGCCAAAAATATTAATTTTGGTTGTATGTAAAGGATATTACGTAACGCGTCACAGAACACCCCCAATCCCCCTATAACGCTGCGTAACGCGTCGTCTGACCCCCCCCCCTTGTGCGTGACATAATTTACGGACAGGCCCTTAAGTGAAGGAGATAGTGGTTGGGTTTTTGGTGGTAGAACAAAGGGAAGGTGGTAGTAATTGGTTTTTTGCTGGTAGAAGCAACGCGAAGCTGGTAGTAGTTGTTTTTTTGGTGGTAGAAGCTAGTTCAAAGTGGTAGTAGCGGGTTTTTTTGTAAAAAAATGTATTTTTGAGATAAAACTGATTTGTACCTAGGTGATCGATAAATAGGTAACCGTTTGAGAGGGGTAGCAGCTTTAATTTAATAGTTAGGATTTGTTTCGACGTGAAAAAATTCGCTCTGACATCGAAAATAGAGGTGGGTTGCGATTTCACGAACTGTGACTTTGTCACTGTGACTCGTCTGTCGCAGTCACGATCTGCTCCAGTCCGAACGAAATAGCAGTGACATTTTGTCACAGTCTGGCACTGATGCCCCGATCGAACCCCCACGTCACCACCGCACCGGCGTCCGTCACAGCGTAAAGTCGCGATCGCGAGTACCCCAAGCAGTTACAGTGACTGTTTGCCCGCCCGCTCCGTCTGTCGCGCCGCGTCTACGCGGCAGCACAGTGCAGAGTAGGGAACAATTTTCTAGATTGCGATTTCGGTATAGGTGTGTATTCGTTAAACTGCTCCAAAAAATCACTGCTATTTGTCACCGTGACCCGACTGGAGCAGTCACGTCTTGTCACTACTCCACCAAAATCGCAGGTTGGCCCATCTCTAATCGAAAATAATAAAAAATCGTTGGTCAGTAATATTCGGGTAAGTAAAATATAACCCACATGGTAGTCCCCGTTATGGCGCGGCGGTATGTTCGCTTAAACGCAGCACGAAACCATTGAAAAAGAACTTCAGTTTCATGACACGAAACCGGAAACCAGCTGCCATTTTGTTCTCAGTTTGTATGAAGGCTTGTGTACAAGAAGTAATCTTATCTAACCTAATCTGTGAGTGAAATCAAAGAAGAAAAAATTCAAGTAGACGAAACAAAAGATGTCGAAAGAAACAATTACCTCAGAGAAATCCTTTTTTACAAAATTACTACCAGAAAAAGATTTCAATTTGCTAACTAAGGATCCTGAAGACATTTTTAAAGAGCTAGATGTCCAGGCTGGTGAATCTTTATTTTTAAGTTCAAATATTAAAAAGGAAACATCTCCAGATTATGTCATTCAACCTGAATGCAGCAAGTGGGGTCAAAAAATAAGACATACATCTAGTTCAGATGAAATGAAAGTTAAAGAAGAGCTTTTAGAAGGTGATACCAATAATTTGTAAGTAAAAAGGAGTGAAAGAGTGGAATAGATACGAGGGGTGAACAGCTCTCACAATCAGTGTACACATTTCTCACAATCTGTTCACAATCCTTCACAATCTTTACACAATCCCTCCCAATCACCCACAATCCTTCACAATTTTAGTAAAAGATTGTGGATTTTCACAATCGGCGTACACATTTTGGGGTTAGCTGGTCACCCCTCGGTTATTAAGTAGCAGGGCCGGTAATGGTAAATTAAGAGGGCGGCCAAGGAAACTATAGACATGATGACCTTTTTTTTTTTTGATCGGTCACTTTCTTACCACAGTCCTCCACAATCCCTCAAAATCTTTTTCACAATCTTGCCACAATCCCCTCACAATCTTTCCACAATCCCTCACAATCTTAGCAAAAGATTGTGGATTTTCACAATTGGTGTACACATTTTGGGTTAGCTGTTCACCCCTCGAATAGATATTTAAACAACTTGTTTTGAAAATGGGGGAGATAGTTTGTTGCCTGAGCCATAGGCAAGGCCCACAAGTGTAGTGAGTAGTGAAATAAGTTTCTTACAATGATTTTTTTCTGTTTTTCTACAACTGCAAAATTTATTAAGTAATAAAATAAAGAAAAAAAGTTTAAGCCCAATGATTTTATTAAAAAAGTTACATTAAAAAGTAAATAATAGTTTGGCAGATTTCTGTTTACCACAGTCTAGATTTAACAATAGTGTTGATGGCACATTAGGTATATGTGAGGGGTGAACAGCTAACCCAAAATGTGTACACCGATTGTGAAAATCCACAATTTTTTGCTAAGATTGTGTAAAGATTGTGAGGGATTGTGGTAAGATTGTGAGGGATTGTGGAGGACTGTGCAGCGGTGTAGCGTGCTTTAAGGGGCGGGGGGGCTACAGCCCATCAAAAATTCTTCTGACCACAAAAAAAAACAAAAAAAAAAGTCATCATGTCTATAGTTCCCTTTGCAAGGGATTGTGAAGGACTGTGAGGGGTTGTGGTAAGATTGTGCATGATTGGGACAGACTGTGTAAAGATTGTGAAGGGTTGTGAGATGAAGGATTGTGAGTGATTGGGATGGATTGTGTAAAGATTGTGAGGGATTGTGAAGGATTGTGGTAAGATTGTGACAGATTGTAAGTGATTGGGAGGGATTGTGTAAAGATTGTGAAAGATTGTGAGAAATGTGTACACCAATTGTGAGAGCTGTTCACCCCTCGTGTATATGTTTTTAAGTTCAATATAAAATTGTGGCTTATTTGAATTGAATAGTTCTGTATTAGTCGAGGGGTGAACAGCTAACCCAAAATGTGTACACTGATTGTGAAAATCCACAATCTTTTGCTAAGATTGTGAGGGATGTGAAAGATTGTGAGGGATTGTGGCAAGATTGTGAAAGATTGTGAGGGATTGTGAAAGATTGTGAGGGATTGTGAAAGATTGTGAGGGATTGTGGCAAGATTGTGAAAGATTGTGAGGGATTGTGAGGGATTGTGGCAAGATTGTGAGGGATTGTGAAAGATTGTGAGGGATTGTGAAGGATTGTGGTAAGATTGTGAAGGATTGTGGTTCGCTTCGGTTCAGTTCGGTTCGGTTCGGTTGTGGATTTTCACAATCGGTGTACACATTTTGGGTTAGCTGTTCACCCCTCGAAAAAAAACATGGAAATAATGTCAGTACTGCCCCAAACTCTGTGTTATTTTTGATATGTAGGATTGGTTTATCTAGATTATAGTAAGCAAATATTTTTTTTTAAATAATTTGATGAAAAAAAAATCAAAATAAACACAAAAATACTGGTTTATCTGAAATTATGTACCTAGTTTTAAAGCAATGAAAAATTCAAAACTAAACTTGAGGAAGAATTTGCATGCCACACTGCGAGGCCTAACGTGCATATGTACGTTTTTGTGCCTTGAAGGCAATTCAAATATTTCTAAAATGGCTGGATCAAATGTCAAGATGTCTAATATTATTGAGTTCTGAAACAAAAGATCTATTCAGTTTGAGTCATTATACATAGGCAGGGTGTTCTATATGAGATTTATCATGTTTGTGTGTTTTTTTAACTCTTAGACATTAATTTATCTTGTTAAAAACATGTTCTGGCAGTTTAAGAGAAATCCCACAAATTTTTGCATTTACACATTATTCTATCTTTTATAATAAGTGTAGTTGACCTCGGTTGAAATATGCTGAAACACCCTGTACAACCCCTCATTAATTTTTCCTAAAATATTTTATTATTTTTTTCAGGCAGCCAGATGACAATTTACTTCGGTCATCATCAATCAGTATAAAATCGGAACTTGAAGAGTTTGAACTGAAGACTGAAGAAATCAAACAGGAAGAGCTCCTGCTAGATGACAGCACATTTGAGTAAGTGCATTTATACAGGGTGTTATTGAATAAGATGCTAATATTCAAACAGGTAATTCTTGTGTTCATTTTGAGAAAAAAAACTTACAACAGTTCTTTAAAGATTTACAAAAAATCTCCTATTTGAATATATATATATATATATATATATATATATATATATATATATATATACTATGTCGGTTTAGAACGTTTTTCTACGTTGTCCGACGCCTATTCTCCACCTCCTTCGATCCTGACAATCATCCTCTGTCAGATTCTTTTGACTCATTGATCTTTGGCTTGACTGTTGCCATTCTAGTTTAGGACACCCTCTTTTTCTGCGCCCTATTAGTTGCCATTCTAGGACCTGCTTTGGTAATCTTTCGTCGTTCATCCGTTGTACATGGCCGTACCATATCAGTTACCTTTTAGTGATGTCATCCGTTATGCTTCTATCGATTCCCATTCTTTCTTTTATGATCTCATTTCTTATGTGATCTATTCTAGATATTCTCATTGATCTTCTTATTGCATCCATTTCGACCCTTTCCATTTTTGTTTTGTATTTTTCTGTTATGCGACAAGTCTATTCCATACAACAGCATGCTTTTGACCATTGTTTCATATATGTTAAATTTTACATTCTTCTTTATCTCTCTGCTCCATAAAATACTGTTAGGACATCCAATAACTTTTTTTGCTTTTACTATTATTTTTTCCAATTCTTTACAGTCTGTTCCTGTCTTATCAAATGTGACACCCAAGTATACATACTCATTGCATGGAGATATTGTTTGTCCATTTTCTAGTACTAACTCACTGGATTCGTTCCCAATACATAAGTACTGTGTCTTGTCCACATTCACTGTTAATCCCCACTTTTGGTATTCTTCTGTTAACTTTCTCATCATATACTCCATGTCTTCTTTATCATTAGCCACAATTACTTGGTCGTCAGCAAACTGTAGTGTGTATATGGTAAATCGGTCGTTAAGTTGTATTCCCATGCCGTGCACTTTACGTTTCCAGTTTTTTAGAGCTACTGCGATATATATTTTAAAAAGAGTTGGAGAGATACAACATCCCTGTCTTAAGCCTTTTGTTACCAGGAATTCTTTTGAAAGTTGATTTCCAATTTTAATTTTAGATTTTGACCCTTTGTATAGTTCTTTTATCGCTTTTATGTATGTATGATTGATATTAGTTCGCTCTAAAACTGTCCATGATTTTTCTACTGGAACGGTATCATATGCTTTTTGTAGGTCCACAAAAGTAACATGAATCTCTATATTTCTGGCGCTCCTTTTCTCAATTACTTGTTTAAGACAACAAAAAACATTATCACTACAAGATCTGCCTGCGTGAAACCCACTTTGCTCTTCTTCTTCTTGTTCATGAAAATTATTTTCTATTAGATCTCTAAGAATCCTACCGTACAATCTACTTAGAGTACTGGTTACTGAAATTCCTCTGTAATTGTTGCAATCGAGCTTGTTTCCTTTTTTATGTATTGAGGATATGAATGCAATTTTCCAATCATTAGGTACTGGATGTCCGTTTATGCATTGATTAATAATATATGTGAGATTTTCGAGTAGTTTCTCTGATCCATATTTGAGCATTTCAGCATATATTCCCCCAGGTCCGCTAGCTTTTCCGGATTTAAGTTTTTTAATATTATTCTTTATCATTTCTTTTTCGATGATTACTTCCTCTCCATGTACTTCTATGTCTCTTCTCGGAGAGGCTGCCAGATATTCGGGTCTCGTCTCCTGCAGCAGTCCCTTGTAGTGTTCTGTCCATTGTTCTGGTTTGATTATCTGGATGTTTACTTTTTCTTTTGTTGGGTTTTTTACTGTAGAAATGAATTTCCATACTTCAGAACTCTGCCTACCTCCTACGTGTGTGTTTATGTCGTGGCACTTGCGCTCGAACATTTAATTTTTTCTGTGCGTATCAAATTTCTTAGCTTTCTTCTGGTTTCCCTGTAGATTTCTAGGTCTCTTTGCTCCTTAGTATTGAGCCATTTCAAGTATGTGCGTTTTTTCTCTTTGATCATTTCCTGTATTTTGTCAGTACCACATCTTCCTGTTATTTCTATTATCTTGGTACCCAACAGCTTCGTTGCTTGCTTCCTTCAAGCTTTTTATTATGTTTGTATATATCTCTTCAAATGAGTGATTTGTGTTTATTAATTTTTCATCTAATCGGTTCTGATACAATCTTTGAGTACTTTCGATTTCTATACTTCTAAAGTTGTATTTTTGATTGTCTTCGATGCATTCTAGGTTTTCATTTTCTCTAATACTTTCGTTCTTATTTGTTTTTCTTAAAGGGAATAATATTTTTGCTTTTACCAGATGGTGGTCAGATCCACAGGTAACACCACAAAGTGCTCGCACATCATACCACTTTAATTGCGAGTGTTGTCCACCTATAGCATAATCAATAATTGATTTAAGATTTCTTGTTGGCTGAATCCAGGTATATCGATGAATATCCTTATGTTTAAAAAAACCATTATTTATTTTTAGGTTGTGGGTTTCACACAATTGCATCAGTCTTAAGCCATTATCATTTGTTACTTCCTCTCCAAATGGTCCTATCACTTTGCTCTGGGTTTGCCTACCAGTTCGGCTATTAAAATCGCCAGAATAGCTACAAAGCTTAAATATGGCAGAGTAATAGAAATTATGATCAAACCCTTGGAAAAAATCAAAAAACCCCAAAATTTGAATTTACCTTCCTCTTCCATTTATGCAAAGTAATGTAAAACTAACATTGCCCACTTCCTAAAACGCTGGAGAGCTGAGCTTTGCCATACTGGTAGGATATATGATAAAACTATTTGAAAAAATTAAAATAAACTTTTTTGGTAAACTTATCACGTCCTTGCAATTAACTACACGTAAATTTAGTGGGAATAAGGACACTGTTGTTCTGGTAAATATACGTAAATATCGTACATTGTGTACAATATACGATCTAGTCTGAAGGTCTGATGAAGTTTAAAAACAAGGGTGAGATTTCAAAAATTAGATTTTAAGTCAAAACATGGCTTGTGTGGTATCAAACGAAAGGTAATTGAGTCAAGAGTTGAATAAAATATATTTCAGTTTTTAGTTATATTAGCTCACACGTACACTATAGCTATAGTACCTAGTGTGAGCTTAGGTGCCCATATATGGACAGAGTATTTTTTTGGGTAATTTTCCTAGGTCGCCTTTTAAAATAAAAAAAGGAGAGAGGGAGGAGGGATCTAGTAAAATGGTGTTGAAAAATATCTAAAAGCGTGTGCCGAAAGAATTTTTGAAATCGCTCTAAATTTGTGAAAAGTATAGCTACAACTATTACTAATAAGGGGGAGAAGAGAGGGAGGGGAAACTAGTAAAATGATGTTGGAAAAAAGTCTTTAAACATGTGCAGTAAGAACTTTTGAAATCTCTATATTTGTGAAAGTTATAGCTATAACTATTCCTAATAAGAATGGCGGGGTGGAGTGAGGGAGAGGAGGGGGGGGGGGAACTAGTAACATGGTGTTGGAAAAAAACTGAAAGCGTCTGCAGAAAGAATTTTTGAAATCGCTCTATATTTAATAAAATTATGCAATTATGGTTTTTGAATAGGGTGGGGGGAATGACAGAAGGGGAGATGGGTGGGAGCAGGGAGTACTACAAAGTAACTACAGCAAATTAGAGGACATTTGCAATGGGCAATCAAAGGAATTTCAATAAAATCGCCTGAAATTTAAATAATTTGTATGCCTCAAAGCCCACATTATGTCATATAATGGCGTCTGAAGACCGCCATGTTGATTCCTGTTTAAAAAAAATATAGCCTATAGCACCTTCGGGATCAGTAGCAATTAAACGACACCTTTTTTGTCAAAATCGGTTCAGCCGTTTAGCCTCTAGCGTGACACAAACATACATATTTACATACATACAACAATCGAAAAACATTACCGTTCCTTCGTCGTGCTGCAGTTGGGTAAAAAAAGGTAAAAGCGATAGGAAATAGGCATCGCAAAATTTAGTTTTGGACAATATTCTTCATATTTTATCGCGGGTATATCGATTGCTGTCACACAGACAGCAGGCGCACAACTCATATACACAAACATACAAATCCGGCTCGAAGGACCAAAATGAATCGCCGGTTCGGTTCGGTTCATCACGAAAATTATTATAATGGACTGTAATTTATTAATGTTGCTGGTTTTAAATTATCACAAAATTTATGGATACCTCAAAAAACTCTAGGGCCAAGGTGTAAGCCTGTCCAAAAATTAAGAAATGGCGAGAAAAAAGCTGATCATAAAGTGGCGAATGGCACTAACCTCTTGTGTGATTCCTGTCGGTCCTGGGGCGCCCCACTTGCAGGATCTCTCCAATTCTTCTCCAACTTCGTCGGCACACTGTAGACCGTTTTTTTGAGTATTTTTGAAACACAAACAGTCAATGGGACTGCCAAAGAAATAGCAAAATCGCAGTAATTTATAAAATGACTTGTCGCAGGATGGCTGCCGAAAAGCAAGTGTTTTTTAACAATTTTTTCTCTATCATAGTTCCTGATTCCCACACGTGCTAATGAGGGAGCCACCTTATGGATCAAAAATATTATTTTTCACGAAATATTTTTAAATTGCCAGGGCCTACGAGTTTTGAACTTAAAAAATAAAATAAAATACTAAAAATTAACAAAAAACTAAAAAGTAACATTCGCGGAGCGAACATACTTAAAACCTGGAATATTATCCAAATCCTTTAAAAAAGTAGTGAAGCCAAGCACGCGGAAATGGTATTCCGTAAAAATAATGAAGACAAAAGTATAGCCAGGTTCCCCAATAAACATTTTAAAAAGAAAGGTTCTTACTAGTTTAGAAATGTTTAGTTAAATTTGGCTCTTACGGCTGCATATTCACTCTTAGACGCAATGCTAAATTGATCATAAACAATTTGAGCTGTAAAAGAAAAAGTAAACATCCAGATTATCAAACCAGAACAATGGACAGAACACTACAAGCGACTGCTGCAGGAAACGAGAGCCGAATATCTGGCAGCCTCTCCGAGGAGAGACATAGAAGTACACGGAGAGGAAGTAATCATCGAAAAAGAAATGATAAAAAATAGTATTAAAAAGCTTAAATCCGGAAAAGCTAGCGGACCTGGAGGAATATATGCTAAAATGCTCAAATATGGATCAGAGAAACTAATCGAAAATCTCACATATATTATCAATCAATGCATAAACGGACATCCAGTACCTGATGATTGGAAAATTGCATTCATATCCTCAATACATAAAAAAGGAAACAAGCTGGATTGCAACAATTACAGAGGAATTTCAGTAACTAGTACTCTCAGTAGATTGTACGGTAGGATTCTTAGAGATCTAATAGAGAAGGATTTTCATGAACAAGAAGTAGAAGAGCAAAGTGGGTTTCGTGCAGGCAGATCTTGTAGTGATAATGTTTTTTGTCTTAAACATGTAATTGAGAAAAGGAGCGCCAGAAATATAGAGACGCATGTTACCTTTGTGGACCTACAAAAAGCATATGATACCGTTCCAGTAGAAAAACTATGGACAGTGCTAGAGCAGACTAATGTCAATCATACATACATAAAAGCGATAAAAGAACTCTACAAAGGGTCAAAGTCTAAAATTAAAATTGGAAATCGACTTTCAAAAGAATTCCTGGTAACAAAAGGCTTAAGACAGGGATGTTGTATTTCTCCAACTCTTTTTAAAATATATATCGCAGTAGCTCTAAAAAACTGGAAACGGAAAGTGCACGGCATGGGAATACAACTTAACGACCGATTTACCATATACACACTACAGTTTGCTGACGACCAAGTAATTGTAGCTAATGATAAAGAGGACATGGAGTATATGATGAGAAAGTTAATGGAAGAATACCAAAAGTGGGGATTAACAGTGAACGTGGACAAGACACAGTACTTATGTATTGGAAACGAATCCAGTGAGTTAGAACTAGACAATGGACAAGTAATATCTCCATGCAATGAGTATGTATACTTGGGTGTCACATTTGATAAGACAGGAACAGACTGTAAAGAACTGGAAAAAAGAATAGTAAAAGCAAAAAAGGTTATTGGTTGTCTTAACAGTATTTTATGGAGCAGAGAGATAAAAAAGAATGTAAAATTTAACATATATAAAACAATGGTGAAGAGCACGCTGTTGTATGGAATAGAGACTTGTCGCGTAACAGAAAAATACAAAACAAAAATGGAAAGTGTCGAAATGGATGCAGTAAGAAGATCAATGAGAATATCTAAAACAGATCACATAAGAAATGAGATCATAAAAGAAAGAATGGGAATCGAAGGGAGCATAACGGATGACATCACTAAAAGACAACTGATATGGTACGGCCATGTACAACGGATGAACGACGAAAGATTACCAAAGCAGGTCCTAGAATGGCAACCAATAGGGCGCAGAAAAAAAGGGCGACCTAAACTAGAATGGCAACAGTCAATCCAAAGATCAATGAGTCAAAAAAAATCTAACGGAGGATGATTGTCAGGATCGAGGGAGGTGGAGAACGTAGAAAAACGTTCTAAACCGACTAAATAAAAAAATAATAAAAAAATTTCCAAATTAATAAGAACCTTTCATTTTCCAGGACCAGATAATATACCGATATTTTTTAAAAATTGCAGTCCTACACTATCCCTCCCTCTTTCATACATTTACAAATTTTCCATTGAATTAAAAATATTTTCTCAATTCAGCTGTTTTAAAGCCCAAAATAAATAGGTTCTGGCCTATTTAAGGATAAATAAATCAGGCCGTATTTAGTTCGAGCCTTAAAACAGTTGGTAAGTCATAATTAAAGCATCTTAGAATGTAAAATGGTCTAAATTAGACCTGGGCTTATTGGGGCCTGGTCTTATCCGTGCCTTTTTCCAATAACTCTCTAATGTTTGCTCCAGTGCCTACTGTTAATGCACACACAAATTAAAAATTACCTTGTCAGTCTTGTTAATACTAATTTTATTCTATTACTTTAAATATAACATGATCTCGGAATAGATATTTAAAGTATTATACTTAAGACCTGTGCCTTGTTTTTGTTTGGCCATACGCCATCCACGCCTAATTCAACTTCTTTATTAATAAAATAAAAAAAATATATAGTAGTTTTGCTTAGTAAATGTATTTTCCTAAAGTTGGGTTTGGCTTAACCGGCCATTTGGTAGGGGACCAAAAAAAAATAATTTTTATTCATATTTCCTTCATATTTTTTTTCTTAATGTCATATTTTTCATATTTTTATTAAAAAAGTTCATATTTTTCATATTATTTTCCTGTTGAAAGCCCTGATATAGAAAACTGTTGTAATGACATACCGCGCTCAAAAGCTTTTTTGCGTAATCTGGATGAATTTGAGCCACTTTGTTCAAGACTTAAAATCAAACTGCACACATTCCATAGCCTACTCGCTAAAGAACAAAACCGCTCTATGTGAAAAAATACGGTTTGTATTTTGGTTGTAATGCTAACTTCCAAGTCTATATAATTTTTTTAAATGATTAATTATATGTTTTGTAACCCTGCTTAAATCACTTCCAAAACAAACTTTTTAAAATTATCAAAACTCAGAGGCGTTTTTGGGTATTTAGAATATTTTTTCGAAAAATTGACACGTCGATTTAGTTTTTCAGGGGGACACTTTTTGGCTATCTTGAAATTTTTGTAGCACGAACCCCCTTCGAGGGGTATACTTTACCCCTATATTTTGAATAGGGAAAGTGGGTCTAGTGATACCTTATTTTGAAGCTCTCTTGAATATCTTTACAACCCTGTAAAAATTTCGAAAATCCATCGATTAGTTTTTGAGATATTTGCCTTCAAATTTTCAAATTTAACATGGACTGATAAAATAAAAATTTAATTAGATATTTATTATTTTTCGGATTTAATTTTTATTTTATCCCCTGTTTCGTTTTCGTTGGGACACACTATATTTCAACACGTTCAGATTTTGAACTCTGAGTAGAAAATCTACGTGCTTCAAGAGTTTCTTACGGTACTTTGTTTGAAACTCGTGGACAATGAGTAGAAGCAAAATGAAAGTCCGAAATTTTATTTCTTTTCTTACGAAAGTTCCCTTAAAGCCTAAAGCTCCATTTGTAATTGAGTGTAACAAGACTGCCCATGGAAGGGCTTCTGTTTTAAATTATTTTATCATATGGGACATACAACACAATAGGTAAAAACTATAACGTAAAATAAAATCAAAATTAAAAATTGAAATAAAATATTTAAATGTAAAAAAATTTCATTTAAAGCAGACTCGAAAGGGATCGTCCCAAGCACCGTTTCCTCTTTGAATTGCTAAACTTATCCGTTGGGTAATGAAGCTACGTGCTTTTGGGTTATTTAGTTTACAGCTAATTAGCAGATTTCATTAATTAAATGTTTAGCTTCATTACCCCACGGACCATAGGTTTCTACAGAAAAAGGAATAAAATGAAAACCTCGGTCTATACTTTAAATTTTTTTGTGATTTTCCAAGGCTTGCTGCTTCCCCTGCTTTAATGGAAGTTTTTGCATCCCATAAAAGTGCCCTGCCATCCTTCCACGGCAACAAAGACATACCCGCTTTCCGTCATCCCTACATATACCAGGCGGTTCTAAAACTGATGGAATATTAGCTGAAATAAGAGACCGCCTGATAATGTTAATCTGCCTATGGCGGGCCACACGACCTGCACTTTTTTTGCAACTAAGGGCAGTAACCCATATTTATCGACTGTTTCGTTGCAAATGCAGACATGCGGCTTGCATACAGGCTGACCCACTCGTAAAGCAATGGACACACGGAAAGACGCGTCATCTAATAAGTTACCTAGTGTGGAAGAAGGCAAAGCACTTAGCCAGGCGCCACTCTCCGGCTCTTGCAGTGCTAAGAGTCTTGATTTGTCCACTATGGAATTTGAATTTAAAATACTTATTCCGAGAAATAAGTAAGCTGCAACGGGCCAAATGCGTAACAGTTAGCTTCTTCGCTAAAAAAGCAACCACTCAATCGGGCAGCTACTGTAAACAACAGGAAGCGCGAGAACAACAGAACGTAATTTAGGCCCGCAGTGAGGTGAGGGAACGACCCTTAACGGGTATTAAAACAAAAGAAAAGGAGCCAAAGAGAGTTATGGTTTAATTTTGAAAATAAGACTTACCTTGATGGTTTTCTTTAGAAAGAAAAGGGTACCATGGAAATGGACTAATCTAATTGTTGTTGGTCTTCTTATTATATATTGTTTTTATGCTAATCCATTGATTTTTGTCGCTAATAAATCTGGTCGATTCGATTCGGTCCTCCTTCGGCTAGACAATATCCGAGCCTAATATAAAAACCAACTCATGCCTTTTTGGCTCAGGAGGAATTATTAAAAATTCAAAACAATTGTGCACTTACTACTATTAGAGACAAAATCTTGAATAATACTACTTTTTGTAGGTTCCAGGATGCAAAGAATTCATTAATCAGACACATTACCCCTTGTCTAATCTCCCCCAAGGTCTAATTTCAACTTCATATGAATTTGTCATCTTCTGCAAAGTCTTTGAAATTTAGTATAGTCATAGATATGGTCTTAATATTTTAGGAAACCACCGCAAGCAAATTTTGCGCGGTCTCTGGTGGCTTCTTTGCTATACGACCACTTGTAGAATAAATATAAAGTTTCTGTGGGGTAAGAATATGCAAAAAATAACTAGTGTCGACACTAGATATTTTTGCTAAAGCGACATTTGTAAATTAGAATGTACCTATATATTTCAAAGTAGTAGTATTTTATGTTTATAAATGCACGGTTTGTCAACAACTGTAGAATAAATAAATTTATGCCGGATTAAACAACGTTTCTCAATTTACCAAGAAAACTAAAATTTCATAACAGCAAAGAACTATCAGAAAACCATAATTATTTATTTGCAAAAATTTAAACACAGTGGAGTGTCAGAGAGTCGTACCTTTTAATCTGTACATAAATGTTGGATAGAATATATTATACTAACTTTATTTTTATACAATTTCCTTTTCTCTTTTGAAGCAGTTTATTTTGTAATAATACACTAAGATAATAAAAAATGTATCTCTTTACCTGGTATTTTATTGTGTAATCTGTCATATCAAAATACATAATTTAAGATTTATTTTAAAACATAAATAGACCTGAGAACAACGGCGTCGATAAAAAAAGATAAAAAGAAAGAACAGGTTTATGGAATATCTTCATTAAGAATATTCAATTTTTTTAGAAGATTAATTTTTAGGATTTTCTTAAAATTTTTCACTGTTGGCACAGTTTTTATTTCAGATGGAAGTTTATTAAATTCATCAAAGCCCTTAAAGAAAACTGAATTTGTTGCTGATTTTTTATTTCTATGTGGGATGTAAAAATCATTTTGTTGGCGCGTATAATGTGAATGCACTTGATTATAATGTTATTTTTCTGCAGAGACAAGAGTGAGTATTACCTATTTTACTACTACTATGTCGGTTTAGAACGTTTTTCTACGTTGTCTAACGCCTATTATCCACCTCCTTCGATCCTGACAATCATCTTCCGTCAGGTTTTTTTGACTCATTGATCTTTGGATTGACTGTTTAGGACGCCCTCTTTTTCTGCGCCCTATTGGTTGCCATTCTAGGACCTGCTTTGGTAATCTTTCTTCGCTCATCCGTTGTACATGGCCGTATCATATCAGTTGTCTTTTAGTGATGTCATCCGTTATGCTTCTCTCGATTCCCATTCTTTCTTTTATGATCTCATTTCTTATATGATCTGTTCTAGATATTCTCTTCCTTCAATCTCAGCATCCCACCAGTATGATTTTCTTCTTTTAGATGGAAGTTTCTTCCACTAATCCTAGTGCTTCTTTTGCTTAATGTAATACATTCGTATTCCTCATCTGGGGTTTCACCTGAACTTGTATTAAGTTTTTCGTTCAGTCTCTTTTTGCATAAGTTTTTTACGCTGTCATGTTCTAGGCTTAGTAGATTATATTTACAGTGATCAATTTCTTCAATCACTGTATCATCAAGATGTTCTTGATGCAGGCTTCGGCCTTGATAAGGAAAGAGAATTTTGGACTCCAGAAAATAGTGATCACATCCGCATGTGGATCCACGATTTGTAAAAATGGGATAAATAGTCATAAAAAAAATTGTGAATCAAAACCAACCATAATTTATGTATTTCGATCGGCTGGATACAAATCTAAAGTTTATTTAGACCATAAACCGTTCTAAATCATAGAAATTGTACAAAAATGTTAAAAATAGCAAAAAATTTTCATTGTATTAGTAAAAAAATTTCCTCTATATTGAAGGGTGGAAGGCCCATACTGACTTGAAATTCGGATTCAGCGGGTCAAAATACAGGTCGTGTCTGATGTACAAACAACTTTTTTTGTGTGTGCCGGTGAAATTAATAAAATAATCACACACTTACCCAACTCATATCATAACAGGTCATAGAAAACGACTCTAGTGGCTATATACTCACTCACCTCTGGAACGAAATGGTAGAAAAACCAATCTTTAAAGACATCTTTAGTCATCCACGCGTTTTTTGTACTCTTGTAAATGACTGGATTTCAAAAGTCCTTGAAACAGGGGGGATTTTTTGCTTTTCCAAGTAGCAGAGGTTTCAGTTTGAAATGACCTGTGGCATTTGCACATCCTAAGAATGTCACTCGTTGTTTTGGCATTTTCATCCCAGGAGCCGCTTTCTCAGCAATAGAAACGTATGTTTTATCTGACAAAAGTTTCCAGTATAATCCCGTTTCATCAGCATTAAAAAGTTGATTGTCAGTAATTCCAAGTTCATTCATAATTATTTTTCAATTTTTCTTTAAAGAAAAGTCGATATTTTTACTAACCTTATTTCATGGCGGGCTTTAAAACGTTGCAGCCATCCATCACTTGCACTAAACTTCATTGCCGGTGGATATGTTTCCGAAAATTTGAATTGCCTTTTGTTTTAAGTCACTGCTTAATACTACATTTTTTTCACGTTGAGTGAGAAACCATTTGTATAATTGACGTTCCATCTTCGGGTACTCACATGGTCTTAATGTATTAGTTACCCTTTCAAGAATCCTATCACTTTTCTTTTTTATGGAACAAACTGTTGATTTTGCCACTTCGTATTTTCTGGCCAGTCTAGTAACTGATACACCTCCGCAAAGCTCCTGAATAAGATTTCCAGACTCCAGAAAAAAACAATATTACTCCCTGAAGTTTTTAATCAATACGACTAAACATATACTACACACCACACATAGAAGAATATTGAATTAAACGATTATTTGCGTCGCATATTAGCTCAGACACGCTGAAACAAGCTTAAAAATAGAGGAACAATCAAATATTTGGGGTATATTTTTCTGGAATTAAGTAATTCCCCGAAAAAATCTGCTTTCAATGAATTGTTTTGAGAGTTCACATTATCGAGCGGACGACGTCTTCACGTTATAGAGTATCCAATACAAAAAATATTTTGTTCACAAAACCGCGTTGTTCGTATAAGAGAGTGTTTACATTACCGAGCTTGCACTGTATTTGATTTTTTTTTAAATAAAGCCAATTTTGAGATTGTTTTTACTATATTCTTGCTGGTGGGGTGTTGAGTAATTTACTCAGGAGAGATTTAAAATGGACTGTATAAATGGTTTTGTTCTACTCACTGTTCGTTGCTGCGTTGTGGGGTCGATGGGCGGCCGCCTTTATCCTGGCTTCAGCAGTTCTGTTGAGGGGTTTCCATTACAGAGGTTTTAAGGAAGGGAGGACGAGGGAAAACACTCGCGAAAAGTCGTAAATCTAATTTACTTAAAATTATTTAACTAAAAAGTGCTTAGCTTGATTGCACACCGTGTGATTGAATAGGGATTTGATACAATATATCCCCTTGAACTACTAAATTCACACTGATTTTTCATTATATTTTTCTAAAAGCTACAGCTAAGGTGGACAAATCCCAATTCTACACAGTGAGCCAAAAAATATCTTATCCAATAAAAAGTAAAAATAAAATAACTAAATTCTAACATCCACACGAAATGAATGTACTGAGGACCGAACATCCCGCCGGCCAAAAGGGGTTTACCCCTTTTAATTTTAACTACTATCTACATTGTCTTCAATGGGGAGCGGACACAGCTTAACAACCGGTCGCTTTAAAGTACCGTGAGTGGTACGCACGCTTGCCACTCGTACTACACCGTCCGAACCTGGATGCACTGCCTCAATACGACCCAGTCGCCATTGCATACAGGGAGTGTTATCCTCTTTTATAACCACAAGGTTACCAATTTTTAGTGAACCTTTACTATCATGCCATTTAGCACGTTGGTGAAGAGTATGTAAGTACTCTTTAGACCACCGAGACCAAAAATCCTGATGCAACTTCTGGAGCAATTGCCAGCGATCTAATCTATTAAGGGGGGTGTCACTAAAATTGGGTTCGGGAAGTGCACTAAGAGACTCTAAGGTCAAAAAATGACCTGGGGTGATTGCCGAAATGTCATTCGGATCACTACTAAGGGGGGTTAAAGGCCTACTATTTAAAAAGGCTTCTATCTGTACAAGCAGAGTGTACATCTCCTCGTATGTTAAGATTTGAGATCCAACTATACGTAACAAATGAGTTTTAACGGATTTTACTGAAGATTCCCAAAGACCGCCAAAATGGGGTGCAGAGGGGGGATTAAAATGCCACGAAATTGTTTCTGCTTTCGAAGCATCACGCATTAGATTACATAAAGTTCTATAAGCTCCAGTAAAATTAGTTCCACAGTCACTGTGGAGTGAAACAAGTCTGCCTCTACGGCCTACAAAGCGACGTAAGGCTGCCAGAAAAGCATCGGAAGACAAGCTTGAAACTAGCTCTAAATGCAAAGCTTTGGTAGCATAACAAACGAAAAGACAAAGGTATGCTTTCGTCGTGCAAGCTCCTCGGTAGCGAGTCATTAACAGATTAAAGGGACCTGCGAAGTCAACACCTGTGTGAAGAAAAGGCTTAACTTGGCTCACGCGAAGTAAAGGTAGATCACCCATGGGAGCTTGAACAGGGGTTGGATTTATCTTATAGCAAGTAATACACTTAGAAACTACCTTTCTAATTACATTTTTGCAGGAAATTATCCAAAATTGTTGTGCGATTATGTACTGAATTGATTGAATTCCTGCATGGAAATATTTCAAGTGTACATAACTAACCAAAAGTTCCGTAAATCGATGATTGTTGGGCAATAGAGCAGGAAATTTTTGTTGATAGGACAACGAAGTAGAATTTCTTAATCTGCCACCAAGGCGAAATATGCTTTCATCATCTAAAAAGGGGCTTAGTCTTCTAAATAATTTTGAGGGTAAAAGATGCTGTTGGATTCTATCAATTTCATGAGAAAAAGCTAAAGTTTGTACATGCTTTACTAAGAGCATGACAGACTGATGTAACTCTAAACTAGTAAGAGGTTCAGTTACTTTGATTTTGTTTCTACAGTTCGACAAAAATCTTAAAATATATGCTAAAACTCTACGTAATCTATCAAAACTAGAAATATTTTCTATTAGTTGAGCTAACAAATGGGGTTCTAATTCTGCTACAAGAAGACATGTTTTTCTATGTTCAGGAATGTCTTCCATCAGACAATGGAAGATTTATTTCTGTCCATGTGTCGGTGTGTTGCGACAAAAAACTAGGGCCATACCACCACATTGAGCTTTCTGACAACTCAGATGGGAGGAGACCACGACTACCTTAATCTGCAGGATTGTTCTCAGATATGACATGATGCCAATGCGAGGAAGGGATTTTTTCTTGGATGAAAGTTGATCTATTACTAACAAAAGTGGTAAATCTATGTGGGGAAGACTTTATCCAAGAAAGGACTATAGTTGAATCACACCAAGCGTATATTTCACTAATTTTTTAGCCTGGGCTGATAAATTCCTAGAACATAATGTAACAATTTTGATAACAGAACTGCTCCACACAGTTCAAGGCGGGGTATACTAATTGTTTTTAAAGGGGCTACTTTGGATTTTGCAGTCACAAATTTGACACAAAATTCATTATCTTTTAATGGAAATCTAAAATAAACAACAGCACAATAGCCTTTTTCAGAGGCATCTGAAAAGCCATGAATCTGAATTGATTGGTACCTATCAGGCACTACTCTACGAGTTATTTTACATAAAGATAGCAAACTAACTTCACTTGTAAATTTTTCCCATATTCTACTAATTTCTATCGAGGGTGGATCATCCCAATTGAGCTTTAAGTCCCAAAGCTTCTGTATTAAATGTTTTAGGAGAAAAGTAACAGGGGTTAAGATACCTAGAGGGTCAAAAATCTTAGCTAAGTTGCTAAGTAAATTACGTTTTGTACACGGTGACAAAATTGAGTTTATCGAAAATTGATAGCAATCTGATGATGGACTCCACTCAAGTCCTAAAACTTTAAGAGTATTATTGGAATCAGCATCAAAGGATAAATTTTCATTGCACAGATGAGAAGAAGGAAAGTCTGCCAAGAGTCTTGGGTCATTGCTGCACCACTTGCGCAATTGAAACCCACCTTTGGCAAGAACAGAAATTAGATCTTTCTGAATCCTTTTGGCACCTTCAAGGTCACAATGCATGCCAGTTATAGATTAGATTAGATTAGATTATTTATTTGCCATATTAGATATATAATTTACACTACATATATATGGTATGTCTACTAATTACATAGTTAATATTTAAAATTATACTATTATAAAAACTATTAAAAAACACAAGAATTACAATACAAATAATAAAATTGTGGTTGTCATTTTAACCTGGTTTTTAGTTACTCTGGTTAAATAATCATATAATAAATGTTATATAATCATGTAATAAATGTGAATTTAAATTCAGAATCCCAAGCTGCTAAAACAATAAAATATGTAAAACCCAATCGATCGGTTAGATTAAAAATCAAATTCATAATATAGATATAGATAAAAGTGGCCTAAAATGTAATGAAAACACTGACAAATATAAAATTATAAACCGTTAAACAAACATACTAATATTAAAAATTCAATATTATATATATATAAAAAAAAACATAACACATATTAAAAAGCTGGAAAAAAAAACACTTAATTATTGTAAAAATGCCAAGCTGCCAAAATAACAAAATATCCAGAACCCAATCAATTTCTAAGATTATACCAAAAATGAATTTATGAAACATAACACATATTAAAAATCTGAATAAAAACACTTAATTATTGTAAGAGTAGTTAAAATATTCTTCGAAACTATAAGGTTCAATATCACAGATTAGTTTAAAGCTGGCCCTTTTAAACATTTTAAAACTATTTAAATCCTTTATGTCTTGAGGAAGTTTGTTAAAGTATTTAATAGCCGCGTAGTCTGGTCCTTTTTCTGTGGAACTTAATTTGTGAATGGGATAATTGAAGTAATCTGTTTGTTCTTTTAGCCTCGTATTGTGAGAATGGTTTGGTCTAAGATAATCGAATTTGTGTATGTTCCTTTTTAAATAAATGACACATTCATAAATATATATACCTATTACTGTTAAAAGATTGTTTTCTCTGAAAATGCCCCGGCAGCTTTCGGCAAAGTTAAGATTAAACATTATACGAATGACTCGTTTTTGTTTTACAAATACGCTATTTGCATGACTGCTATTTCCCCAAAACAGAATACCATATTTGAGATGCGAATAGAACATGCCATAATAAATAATTTTGAGATCACTGCCATTACTGTTAAGGAGTTTTGCCATAACTCTTATTGCATAGGTTATCCTACTCAACTTAATACATAAGTTTCGAGTATGCTCAATGTAATTAAGATTTATATCAATTGTAACTCCTAATAATTTAGCATGTTTGACAAAATTAATTTGTTTATTATTAAATTTTAATGATTGATCTAATGCAAAATTTTGATTACTTATTACAATTATTTTGGTTTTGTCCTCATTTAGCAATAAATTGTTTGTCCAAAGCCATTTATTTGTTCTATGTAAGATTTCTAAACATCTTTCATTAATGTTCTCTGATTTCTGTACAGGCACAACCACATTCGTATCATCTGCATAGTTTATATTTTCATCAGGGTCATCAAACAGAGTATCCATGTCATTTAAATATATGACAAAAAGTAGGGGTCCCAAAATACTACCTTGAGGTACACCAGTAGATATTAGGCCCTCAGACGACTGATTATTTTGTCGCATGGTTGTTATCCTGGTTTTTTGTTTTCTTTCTGTCAAATAGGACTCAAAAAGTTTTAACGGAGTCCCTCTAACACCATAAGCTTCGAGTTTCTTAATTAATATCTTGTGACTTAAAGTATCGAAAGCTTTGGAGAGATCTAGCAATATTCCACAAGCAGTTGCCTTTTCTTCCAAAGTTTTTAATATTTTGTTATTGAATTCCAGAATCGCGGTTTCTGTTGATCTTTTCGGTATGAACCCATGTTGAAAATCCTTTAGTAGTTTATTTTTTTGAAAAAAATCCAGCAGCCTTTGATGGAGTAATAGCTCATAGAGTTTTGAAAAAGAAGAAAGCAAACTAATTGGTCTGTAGTTACTAAGGTTGTTAGGGTCATCTTTTTTATGGATGGGAATAATGCTTGCAATTTTTAACTTCTCAGGAAAAATACCTGTTGTCATACTTAGATTAAAGATATAGGACAAGGGCTTTGCTATGACTGCTACGCATTTCTTTAAAAGGCCCGATGGCACACCATCCTCACCTGAACTATTTTTATTTTTTAGTTTTTTGGCTATTTCAATTATTTCCTCAGAACTTGTTGGTCTAAGAAACATGTTTTTTTCATATTTAAAATTGGGCACGTATTCAGAACCGTCGTTAAAAATTCCTTTGTCCTTAAGTAGATTAGTCGCTGCGCAAAGAAAATGTTCATTAAAGTCATTTGCTAATTGCTGACTGTTAGTGTTATAGTCAGGCAACGTGTTTGTGGGTTTTTTGCTGTTTGAATATTTCCTCACCGCATCCCAAGTGGATCTAGATATATTATCACTGGACCGAATTTTGGATATGATATACTGACTTTTTACTTTGTTTAATTCGCAATCGTAACTTTTTTTGTATTCTTTAAACAGTTCATTATATTCAACATGTTTTTGTGATAAAACCTGAAGGGATACCACTTGATTTTTTAGTTGAGAAAGCTCCGGCGAGAACCACTCATTTTTTGAACTTGCATTTTTTAGTATGTTTGTTTTTAATTTTTTAAGAGGAAAGTTTAAATTAAAATTCGTTAGGAAAATGTTTATAAAAATGTCCCATACCTCACCAACATTGTTAGATTTATTTTCACAAATTAAGTTCCAAGAAACGTTTGCTAGTTGACCACAAAAATTTTGTATATTTTGCTCGCTAAAAAATCTTTTATACAGTTCTTCTGATGGATGGTCCATCAAGTCTACATTTAAAGAAACAAGTTGTGCGGTATGGTCGGATTTACCAGTTTGAATAATTTTTTTAGAAAAACTGAACTGTGACAAATCAAACAAAATGTTGTCTATACAGGACTTCGCATTTCCCACGATCCTTGTATATTCTGATATAGACGGGGATATGTTAAATGAATTTAAAATGGCCAAAAACTCATTTGTTTCTTTGCAAGATTTTTCAAGATGGATGTTAAAATCACCTGAAATTACTACATGCTTGTTTTCATTGCAAATTTTTTCCAAGATTTTCTCAAGGGTATTAAAGAATATATCAGCATCTCCCGAAATACATGACCTATAGATACTTAAAATAATAAAGTTTTTGTTACTTATTTTGACCTCCATTGCTGCGCATTCCAGAGATCTTGGCACCGACATCTTCTGTACATCAACTCTTTCTCTGCATACCAGATCGTCTCTGCAGTAGACTGCGGAACCCCCATGTTTATTTGGTTCACGGCAAAATGAAGAAATCAGTGAATAGCCGTTTACTGACATGGAATTCAAAGCTTCTTCGCACTGCCAGTGTTCTGTTAGGCAGAGTATATGTGGCCGGTTCTGATCATCCAAGAGAACTTCTAACTGATTTAAACCATTTCCCAGAGACTGGATATTATAGTGTAGGATACTGAGCTTCCCACGCTCAACGCTGTCATGTATTGCTTGATTTTTATTTTGATTTAATTTTGAGAGCGGGCTTATGTTATTTATTTGTTTTAGTGTATCTAAATCATCTGCCTTAGAGCTTGGAGTCTCTGAAAAAAACTATTAATGTGGTTTAAAATTGCCTTCGCCAAGTACCGTTTGCCTATTTTTGTTATAGAATATTGATCAACGTAATAGTTCGATTGTCTTAGTATACTATTTGTATCAAGTATGGAGTTGTTATCAAGTTTGTTTAAGTAAATTGCTTTAAACAGAGAAAGATTCCTATTATATATCTGGTCACGTTTTGCCTTGTCGTCATACCTATAGGGCTCACTCAGCACTAACCTGTTTGTATGGGATGTCTTTTTAATAAACGCATCAATAATACCATCATTTATTTCGTTTGGCCATAAAATTATTGTGTCATTTTTTGTGAAACCCTTTGAAAGATTGATCGCTGTTCTGATTAGTTCTTCATCGCTTGCATTTGCCTTTATAACTGAATACACAAATGCTGACCCATTTGAGATTTTCGACATATGATTTGTAATATCTTTGCCTCGATTACCAGATACAAGCACGATTTGTGGTATAACTGTAGAATATTCTTCAACTGGTTTCAAAAAATGTTCAATGTCCATTTTGTCAGTGTCAGGGTAAACGTAGGTGTCCACATTTTTTGACGAGTCACCTTGGGGTTTAGTTTGGAAGTCTACATTACCAACACTCTGTTCAGTTTGGCACCCAGCGCTAACTGAGGAGGTTTGGCAGCCTTCTTCATTTAAGAATGGACTTTCTGAACATCCTTTATCTAAAGTCATTGTTTGAGGTTGCCCTTCATTTTGAAGAAAATTCTGCACTTTAAGCAATTGTTCTTTAACATTATCAAGGTCTTTAATGCATTCTTTGGTTTCACCCTTTTTTTGTTTTTCTAAAATTAGCTCTAGAGATTTTTTCTTTAGATCTTTCTTTAATTTAAAGTTGTTTTTACGAAGCATTTGTATTTTATTAGTTAGTTCTTGATTTTTGATATTTAACATTTCAGAGTTTTTTATGTTACCCTTTCGCGAGGTTTTTCGTTTGCTTATGTTTTTTGTTTGTTTGACATCGTCATGGTCTTCAGTCTGTGTAGAAGAATCCTTGTGTTTTGTTTTGGTGACCAATGCTGATGTGTCTAATGCCACTTTATATGCTTTAATTGCTTTATCTTTGGCTTGAAGTTTGTTTTGTAAGTTTTCTATTGCTTTGGTTAACTGCTCATTTCTTAGACACATGTCACTTACTTCGGAGTATTTTTCAGCTAATTTGTTTCTCAAGTCGTTTAAAATAAACGTTGTTGTCTGAAGTTTTTCATCTTTTTGTCTGCTCTCCTTGTCGTTTACTATCTCAACGTAACTGGTATTTAGCGAGCCCAATGATCTTGGACTTTTTGTGTCAGATTCTTTTTCTAGAAACTGGCTAGCTATGTTTTTTAAAACTTGGTACCTAGTTTTATACGTGTGTTTATCACCCGATGTCAATTTTTCACTACTCATGATAATCGACTAATAATTAAAAATATTGTTTAAAAAACTGCAATACTTTAATTGTTTAGTTTTAATACTGTGACTATACTGGCATTTGTTTATTTCTTATCAGTTTTGTTTTTAATTATACCCAACCTTCAAATTTAACGATTCAGCTAAATAACACTAATAATACATTTCCATTCATCATGGAACTTAATTTATTTAAACACTTTTACTTATTTCTGCCTTCTTACACTTTCTTAGTAATTAATTTGCTTTAATTGTTTATAAAAATTGGTTATATTTAGGAAGCCATTTTAAAATGCATGTATAGCAACACGATACGAACACTTTTTTGTATATCATCTACATATGAGTGAGAGATAATTAGTTCTGAAGCTTCAGGGTAATTAACTTTCTCCTGCTCAGCTAAAGTAAGCAATGATTTGATAGCTAAATAAGGGCTGCATGTTAATCCATAAGTAACAGTACAGAGAGCTATGTCTTCGATTGGACCATCAGGCTGAAAACGCCAAAGAACGCGTTGATAATCCTGATGAGGAGGAGTAACTAGAATTTGTCTAAACATTTTACAGATATGCGCTGTAAATACGAAATTTTCCAATCTAAATAACAGAAGTAATTGGCATATGTTAGCTTGAAGTTTGGGACCAGGAAGCAGGCAATCGTTTAATGAATAAGGATCACTAGAACTTTTAGCAGAGCCATTATAAACCACGCGAAGTTTAGTTGTGACACTAGAAGGCTTTAGTACACAATGATGTGGAATATAATAACTTTTATCTGAAATGGCCAAAGATGAAACTATTTTCATATGTCCTAAAGATAAGTATTCCTTCATAAAATCGGAATATTGCATGTAAAGATCAGAATTTTTTAACAATCTACGTTCTAATGCTAAGAATTGCTTGAGTGCTAACTCTCTACTGTTGGGAAAAGAAGGTTCACTAGACTTAAAAGGTAGAGATACTACAAATCTGCCTGTCTCTGTTCTATAAGTGGTTTCAGAAAATATTTTTTCAGCTAAACTATCTTCAGGTGACATTGAATTGACCTTGGGAACTTCCTCGACAAGCCAAAATCTTTGAATGGTATCTTCGAGGGTGTCCATTGCCAAAAATGTTTGAGAAATGAATTGACTAATTACTTTAGACGAAGAACAAGTTTTACCCATAAGCAAATAACCAAAAATACTATTAATTGCCACTGGATCATTAGGACCAGCAACAATCTTTCCATCTTTAAGAATTCTTGCAAATATATCAGCTCCTACTAATATATCAACCGGTCTAGATTTGTAAAAATAAGGATCGGCTAGCTGACAATTTTTTAAGAAAGGCCAATTAGTAGTGGAAAGTGTTGAAAGTGGAAGATTTCCACATATTTTTAAATAATTTGCCTTGGCAAGTTTATAACGTTCATTGGGAGTTTTTGAGCGAAAGAACTGACATTTAGAAAGAGTGTGATAAGGTCCCTGTTTGCAAACTACACAAGTATTTTTATTATTATTTTGATTGGGTTGACTTAGAAAAACATTGGAAGTTTGTCTGGAGCTACCTGATTTAAAACTACTACTATTATTATTTATAGATTTTTTAAAGAATTTTTTATCTTCTTTTCGGGTTAATTCTACATTATCTAAAGCTTCACAGTGTTTTTCCAAATACGCTATTAACTCTTTATAATCAGGCATTTTATTGGAATCAGAAAGCTGTAACTCAAATTTTGTTGCTAAGGAAATATCTATTTTTCTATTAATCATTTGAACTAATGGAAATGACCAGGCGTCTATAGGTAGCTGTAAATTGCGCAAGGCCTCTAAATTATCGTTAAAGGTATCTAACAGGGTACGTAAATCTTGAGGATTTTCTGAAGATACTTTTTTAGCATTTTCAATAGCTGACCAATGACTAGCTGCTATGATTTGTTTTCTATAATATCTTTTACACAAAGTATCATAAGCAATGGAATAATTAGCATGAGTTAGTGGCAAATGCTGAACTAGGAGTTTTGGCTGTTCCTCAAGGGCTTTCAGTAAATATTCGAATTTAGTTACATCCGAAAAGTGAGGATTGTTATGAACCAGGGCTTCAAACATATCTTTGAAACTAGGAAATGAAGTTACATCTCCTCTAAAAATAGGTAAATCTAAAGGTTTAAGATTGTTAGTAAACTGAGGTGCCTTTGATAAGGAAACAGAAGATTGCGTTTCACTAGTTGTATGAGAAAATAAGCTAAAATATATGCTTTTAATATGCCAGAATTTATTTTCAAAATCAGCTCGAACTTTATCTTCAGCTTGAAAATCATCCTGTTCATCTAATAAACCTATCAAAATGTTATGCTGTTTACTGAAATCATCTCTAATTTGTTCTAGGTCTTGATAGCGAACCTTGAGTGAAGCATGATATTTGCTATCAGTCTCAGCTTTTATAGCAAAATCGTATATTTCAGTCATGCGACTAATTTCACTCAGTCTTAAGTTTGTTGCTTTTCTAACTTTATCTGACATTGTAGCTTAATAATTAAACCAAATTAAAAATTATAAAAAAATCTGTTTTATATTTTAAATTTAAAAAATTAAAAAAAAAATATTATTTATTTCCTAAGTTAAATTTTAAACTTAATAAATGGCGAGAAATCTACTAACTACCAATTTAATGAAGTTGTCTAAACGTGGTAAACGAGTGCTACTATTTGTTGAAAACAAAATTTTTCTACTATTTTTTCTCAACTAATAAATTGAGCAATTATTTGGAAATTTTAAGAAAAAATGCTCCTACTACTAAATACGCAATTAATTTTATCAGTTATTTACCTAATTAGCATCTATAATTAATTATTTTATGGTTTCAGAAAAAAAGCTACTACAATTTTCAATTTATACGTGTCACTGTGTATTCTAATGGCTGGACACAGTAGACGAAAAACTACTACTAAAAGGCTTGACCACTGTGTCAGCGTACGAAAGCAATGCATACACTAAATTCTAATATGGAGTGTGGCTAAATTCTAATTGCGAGTGTGAAATCAACGGTGAAGCAAGAGCTAAATGAGACGACTATACGTTCTATACTATATGAGAATTCATTCCCGTTACTAAGCGCGAGACCGGCTGCTAAGACTGCCTGCTTCGAAGCAAAGCAAAAAAAGGCGATACAAAAGAAATTGATTTCTATTCAATTTGAATAAATGCACGACCTATAATTGGAAATTTTGTGTGAATGTTTTACAGCAAGAACTCTAAAAATTTATGTTAATTAATGACTATATGCCGATTAGTTTACTCCTAACTTTGAGTTTAATGAAAGGCGGATCAAAGTCACTACGTATTTTTATCAAAAAGTCTACCTACTATATAAAAAAAACGACGATTAGGGTAGTAAAGTAGGAGTAACGCTAGAAAGGATCTGGCGAAAAGGACCAAAATGGTGGGGTGTTGAGTAATTTACTCAGGAGAGATTTAAAATGGACTGTATAAATGGTTTTTGTTCTACTCACTGTTCGTTGCTGTGTTGTGGGGTCGATGGGCGGCCGCCTTTATCCTGGCTTCAGCAGTTCTGTTGAGGGGTTTCCATTTCAGAGGTTTTAAGGAAGGGAGGACGAGGGAAAACACTCGCGAAAATTCGTAAATCTAATTTACTTAAAATTATTTAAACTAAAAGATGCTTCGCTTGATTGCACACCGTGTGATTGAATAGGGATTTGAAGCGATATATCCCGTTGACCTACTGATTCACACTGATTTTTCATTATATTTTTTTAAAAGCTACAGGCTTAAGGTGGACAAATCCCAATTCTACACAGTGAGCCAAAAAATATCTTATCCAACAAAAAGTAAAAATAAAATAACTAAATTCTAACATCCACACAAAATGAATGTACTGAGGACCGAACATAAACTGTCCTAATAAGTGTTCTTTCCCAGGCTGACCCTCTATATTTATTTTTATTGCTTTCAGATCCGATATGCCAAATCTTTCAGACAACAAGACCAAATACAAGTCCTGTTTGAAAAGTAATTTGCGGCATGCGAGCGCAGACAATTGGTTTAAATGCAATCATTGTGATTATGAGACCAAAGACAAGTCAAATTTGAAAAGTCATGTCTTGCGGCATCAAAGTGCGGAAAAAACAAATTGGTTTAAATGTCACAAGTGTGATTACAAAACAATACGGAATTCCACTCTAAAAAGACATCTGGTGCGGCACCAAAGTGTAGTTCACATCAATTGGGTTAAATGTAACCTGTGTGATTTTAAAACAAATTACAAGTCCAATTTAAAAATTCATTTGGTGAAGCACCAAAGTCCTGACGAAATAAATTGGTTTAAATGCAACCATTGTGATTATGAAACCAATTACAAGTCTTATTTAAAATTTCATTTGGTGAAGCACCAAAGTGCGGACAAACTAAATTGGTTTAAATGTAACCTATGTGATTACAAGACCAAACGCAAGGCAACTTTAAAAAGACATTTTCTACGGCACCAAAGTGCAAATAAAATTAATTGGTTTAGGTGCTACCATTGTGATTTTAAGACCAAACAAAAGTGCTACTTAAAAAGGCATTTTCTGCAGCACAAGACGCAGATGCAATCGATTGGTTTAAGTCAAATACTTTAGAGCATAAATATGGGGCATATCCATGCATTCTTACACACGATGCTTGAAGCCAGGACCCCTATTTAATTCTTAATGTTCCTTTTTCGGGTAGACAGGATTTCGGTTACTGCGCATGCGTCAGTTTTGGTGGTACGTCACTACATTATTTGACAATTGTCAAATGTTTAGGGTTATGTCTATTATTTTTTTCTAAAAACTAGTTAAATGGGTGAAAATTTATCAAATGGTGGATTAAAATTGTAGTTCTAAAACTAATTGTGCAGATTTATTGTGTACACCATGAAGAGTGTTTAATGGCATCTATAAAAAAAAACCACTCTTAATTTTATTAACAAATTATAAAGAGAAATACAAGTAGTTACCTGCGAAATGGCACTCCCTTACTTCTTCCGGACAAGCGCTTCACTTTTCGATTCTTTGAACGTATTTGGTTTAAGTCAACCAATGTGATTACAAACCAATAGACAGGTCCGCCTTAAAAAACATTATATTATCTGCTAGGCGAGCCATTCGTCAAGTTCTGTCTCAGTGTTACCGGTGTTTTAGAGTGAACCCCAAACCTATTCAACCATTTCAAGGTGATCTCCCTCGTGTTCGTGTGTCACAAATCAAGCCTTTTCTTCGTACAGGCATTGATTTTTTGGGTCCTATCTTTATCACCCTGGGAAAACGAAGAGGTGTAGTAGCCAAAAGGCATATATTTGTGTCTTTGTGTGCATGGCCACTAAAGCTTTATACTTTGAGGTTGTGTCTGACCTTACTTCTGAGGCGTTCTTAGCCGCCTTGAGAAGGTTTGTCGCCAGAAGAGGAAGGTGCATCGATCTTTTTTGCGACCAAGGCACGAATTTCCGGCGCTGTGACACTATTTTGTCTCGTTATTGTCAGCAGGCTGCTGATTCTTGTGCCATATCTTTTCATTTTAACCCGCATTTAGCGCCGAAATTTGGTGGCCTATGGGAGGCCGGCGTGAAGTCGGTTAAAACTCATCTTCTTCGTGTAATTGGTGAGCAGATTCTCACATTTGAGGAAATGAGTACTGTGTTGTGTCAGGTGGAAGCAGTTCTGAACACCAGACCATTGTGTAGCCTCAGTAGTGACCCCAACGACTTTGATAGCCTGACTCCAGGTCATTTCCTAACTCAGGCTCCCCTTACCGCTCCCCCTGATGAGGACCTGTCAACGGTCAATATTAATCGCCTCAATCGTTGGCAGCTTGTGCAACAGTTACATCAGGCGTTTTGGTCGCGGTGGCACAGAGAATACCTCAATACCCTGCAACAGCGTCACAAATCTAGTGTTCCAGGTGTGCCGTTAGTTGTAGGTGATCTTATCGTAATCCGTGACGACAACCTACCCCCGCTCAAATGGTTGCTTGGGCGCGTGCAAAAAATTTATTCCAGTCCTGATGGACATCCGCGTATTGCTCAAGTCAAGACCGCGAAAATCACCTTTGATCGGCCATTGGTCAAATTGTGCCCCTTACCAAGGGAATAAAGCTGGGGTAATGTTGCCATCCAGGTGTAAATATTGTGCTGTATACCTAACTGTGTTAAATCTAATAGGGATTTTCAATTTGACATTTGACTTTGTTTTCTATTTTTTTGTTTTATTTTTTTTTGTTCTTGATAGCAATGGAATTACTTACTATTGAGAACATACCTACTTTTATTGGTCAAAATTGAATGTAATTTTGAGGAGGCCGGAATGTTCAGTATTGGGAGTTCAAATAATATTGTTTCATTAAAATTCGCGTGGAATTGCCCAGTACTGCGTTTCTATGCACCTCAATGGATTGGCCAGATGGCCAAGCGAGAAGTGGAACTTCTCCATTGTCCAAGTGACGACACTCGCATCCCAACGTTCGTGAAAGCAACACACGTGCAACGACAAAACTGTGAGATCGTTTGTGGCAGTCACTTGCTTCCCATATTACGCTCCTTTTCGACGAGATCCTGGCCAGGTGAAACCAGGAGCTTCACCGAAATCGGAAGTGCATTTCGTAATACTGGGCCCGTTATTTTTTGTTAAATTGACCTTTTTGTGCTAGGTGGAAAACTGTTTCCGTCACCCTATATCGTTCATATCCGAAGATATAAAGAAACTGATGGAAAAAAGGCGGAACCTGGACAAAGAAGGAAAAAGAACATCCATAGAATACACAGAAATAAATAAAACTATAAGAAAAATGATACAGCTGACGGAACACTAGACAAAGCTATAAAAGATAGAAACGTACAAGGAAGAAAAGCAATTACTTTATTAAATGGAATAATTTGGGACCAAAGTATATCAAAACATAACAAAAAGCTTATATATAACACCATTGTAAAAAGTATTATTACATACGGCTCAGAAGTATGGCCAATCAAAGATAGAACAGAAAAAATGCTTTCCGCTACGGAGATGGACTCTTGGAGAAGAGCCGCAGGGAAATCAAAAAGAGAAAGAGTTACCAATCAAAGAATAAGAGAAATTATGACAGTGGGTGAACGTACTCTAGTGGATGATATAAGAACAAAACAACTGGTGTGGTGCGGACATGTACAAAGAATGGATGATGGAAGACTACCTAAACAAATATTACAATGGAAACCAACTGGCCGAAGAAAACGAGGAAGGCCGAGGAGAAGCTGGAGAGAAGGAATAGATAGTGAAATAAGAATAAGAGGCCTAGATGATGAATTATGGGCAAACAGAAACGAGTGGAGATTGGGTATCGGAAGACGTAGAACGTTGTGAAACCGATAAATATATATATATATATATATATATATATATATATATATATATATATATATATATAGAAAAATGATAAAAGAAAATAAAAGAAAGAGCCAAAAAATAAAAGTTGAGAGTGTTATAGAAAATATTAGAAATATGAAATGTTTAAGGCCGACTCTAGGTAGATATGAAATAATTAAAATAAAGGATATGAACGGCATAGAAACTAACGTTAAAGAGGATATTATAAATATCACACCACAATTCTATACAGAATTATACCAAACAAAAAGGGAACCATCTAGAGAAACCATGAAGAAACTCCAAACAAAAATAAAGAATGTAAACTCAGAGCTACAACCTGAAATAAGCAAAACGGAAATAAAAAGAGCATTAAAGAAAATGAAAAATAACAAATTTCCCGGAGTAACGTCAGAAATGCTCAAGTACGGTGGAAAAACTGTAGTTAATACCCTCCATATCTTACTGAATAAAATACCAAAAGAAAAAATAATCCCAAACAACTGGAAAGAATCCATAACTATTATTTTACACAAGAAAGGCGATAGAGCAGACCTAAAAAACTATCGACCTATAACACCCTTAATGTAATTTATAAGCTTTTTACGAAAATATTAACAGATAGACTAACAACAAAATTTGACGGATATCAATCAAAAGAACAAGCAGGCTTCAGAAAAGGTTTCAGTACAGTTGACCACCTTTTAACCATGAAAATTCTAATAGAACGAGCCAACAAATACAACATTCTACTATATATTGCGTTTATAGATTTTGAAAAAGCTGTCGATAGCATTGAGCACTGGTCAGTAAAAGCATCTTTAATTAATAGCCGAATCGATCACAGATATACAGATTTAATATTATATATATTTATCGGTTTCACAACGTTCTACGTCTTCCGATACCCAATCTCCACTCGTTTCTGTTTGCCCATAATTCATCATCTAGGCCTCTTATTCTTATTTCACTATCTATTCCTTCTCTCCAGCTTCTCCTTGGTCTTCCTCGTTTTCTTCGGCCAGTTGGTTTCCATTGTAATATTTGTTTAGGTAGTCTTCCATCATCCATTCTTTGTACATGTCCGTACCACACCAGTTGTTTTGTTCTTATATCATCCACTAGAGTACGTTCACCCACTGTCATAATTGATTGATAATTGATTTCCCTACTGCTCTTCTCCAATAGTCCATCTCCGTAGCGGAAAGCATTTTTTCTGTTCTATCTTTGATTGGCCATACTTCTGAGCCGTATGTAATAATACTTTTTACAATGGTGTTATATATAAGCTTTTTGTTATGTTTTGATATACTTTGGTCCCAAATTATTCCATTTAATAAAGTTTTAAAGATTTAATAGCCAATATATATAGCGAAGCAACAACATCAATCAAAATCCACGAAGGAACCAAGCCAATCCAAATAAGAAGGGGTGTCAGACAGGGTGATACAATATCCCCTATTTAACTATTTAACCAAGCCCTAGAAGATGTTTTTAAAAACTTAGATTGGGAAGAAATGGGCATCAGAGTAAACGGACAATACTTGAACCACCAATATGCTGATGATATCGCCTTAATAACAGATAAGAAAGAAGAACTGATAAAAATGCTGGAAGAACTGGATACAGCAGCTAAAAATATAGGCTTGAGTATGAACTACACTAAAACTAAAATCATAACCAACACAGATGAAAATATCACGATCAGAATAAACCAAGAGAAAATAGAACAAGTAGAATATATATACCTGGGACAAATTATTAAACTAAAAAAAGAAAACCAAACATCTGAAATCAAGAGACGAGTAAGATTGGCCTGGGCAGCGCTCGGTAAATTAAGCTATATATTAAAAAATTAAAAATATCCTCAGTACCTCAAAACGAAAGTGTATATATAACCAATGTATCCTTCCTGTCCTGACCTATGGATCCCAGACCTGGACACTTACAAAATCAGACATGATAAGGTAACAAAAGCCCAAAGATCAATGGAAAGACAAATGTTACACGTAAAGCTTTTTTTTTTTTATTTGTCAAACACACTGTATTTTTTTTATTACAATCTAGTCAGTAAGACTAATTAGCAATTTTGTTTTAACTTAATTTACTAGAAAAGTCAGATTTAAACTTAGGGTTCACTCAACAGTTCTCCGCGCTTTGTTTAGTCTGTAACTCACAATTGTGTTGTGTTTATAGCATTATTTTGTTTTATGTGTAATTCACTTAGTTTACTAGCTCAAACGGCTTCACTCTTTTTAGTCTTCGAACTATCATAGTATTGTCTAGAAGCTGAATTGCTTCCACATTCACATGCCGATGGAGTCTATCTTCATGGCTTTTTGCGTACTTTTTTATAGTCTCTGTTACAGTTTCGATTTTTAGATCTCGATGAAGGTCACTATTTCGAACGTACCAAGGTGCATTCACAATGTTTCTTAATACTTTAATTTGAAATCTCTGTACAACTAGAATGTTACTCTCTTTAGCACAACCCCATAGTTGAATACCATATGTCCATACTGGTTTCAGTATTTGTCTATAAAGCAGTAACTTATTATGAATTGTTAAATTGGACTTCCTTCCAATTAGCCAGTTAATTTTTCTATACCTTATCTCAAGTTCTTCTTTTTTTTTTCTTAACATGTGCTTTCCAGCGCAATTTGGCATCAAGTGTCATACCTAGATATTTTGCCTGATTCGAATATGGTACTGGAATGTTGTTAATTGTTATTTGTATGTGATTTATATTTTTGTTTGTAAAATCAACATGAATTGATTTGGTTTCATTTAATTTTATTCGCCACTTTGTGGTCCAACTGTGAACTTGGGTGACTGCATCCTGAAGTTTTTCTATGCATTTTTCAATAGATTTTTCTACCGTCAATAAACCGGTATCATCGGCAAATGTTGCTGGCTTTGGGATATCACAAGTGAATAATAAGTATAGATAAGGGCCTAGTACGCTACCCTGGGGCACGCCTGCTTGAATTTCTCTTAAATTTGAGTATGAGTCTTCCTGTTTTACTCTAAAATGTCTATCAGATATGTATGATTCCAAAATATCCGAATGTTATTTTGGCAGAAACCGTTTTAGTTTAAAATTAAGGCCTTCATGCCACACTTTGTCAAATGCTTGTGCTACATCTAGAAAAACTGCAGAACAAACTTTTCCCTCTTCTAGTGCTTTTTCTATTATATTAGTAATTCTGTGTACTTGATCTATCGTGGAATGCTTGTCTCGAAAACCAAATTGATGAGATGGAATAATTTCTTGTCTTTCTATGATGTAAAGCTAACAGATAGAAAAAGGAATGAATGGATAAGAAATAAAACAAAAGTAAGGGATGTCAGAGGAGAAGTAGCAAAATTAAAATGGAAATTTGCCGGTCATAATATCAGACAGAAAGACAATCGATGGAACAAATGTATTGTAAACTGGAGCCCTTGGGAAAATAAAAGAAGTAGGGAAAGACCACAAATGAGATGGGCGGACGATTTGAAGAAACATGCGGGAACTAGATGGATGAACACGGCGACATACAGGGACGAGGGGAAGACATTGGGTAAGGCCTATATCCAAAGATGGATCGAAGAAGGCTAAATAGATAAATAAAATTAATAATAATAACGTGAACAGTGCACCACAATATGATTTGAAATGATTGATAGCCGATAAAATGCACTATTTATTCGCTACCATTTATTAAAAATTGATAGGTTGCTTAGAATTTGATATAAACGGTAAAATCCACACCAGTGGCGTATATAAGGGGGGGGTCTGGGCCCCCCCCCCCCCCGAACCCCCCCCCCCCCCCCCGAAGCTAAGATTTTTTTAGATATTTTCCACATATTTCCTGAATACAAACATAAAATAGCATAAAATACGGCCTCATGGGGTCTCGGGCCCCCCCCCAATCTGCCTCGAGACCACCCCGAAACTTTTTTCTATATACGCCACTGATCCACACGTATTTACCTATGATAAGGCCTTCGTGAATATTTACGTTGAAAATCCTGAAATAGCCTACGGATCGGTCGACGCACAGTGCGGACAAAAACAGGGTTTTTGGACAATAATCAATATCTTTGTTGTTTTTAAAAAAAGTTAATTTTTTTATAGGGTATGTGATAAAGTGTAGTCTAATGGTTAAAATAAGTAAAACTTTTTAAAATATATGTCATTTTTTTTTAAATAATAAAAAAATAAATGAAAGTACATTCAGTTTAACCTACAGTTACGTTAAAAATAAAAATCAATTTACTTTTGTGTTAGAAATTAAACTAAAATTATTTTTTTCATTCTCATTCATGGGCGTAGTTAGGAAGGCTTGGGGGGGGGGGCTAAGTCCCTTCCAGAAAAATTAAATTAGCAACCCCAAAATAATTATTTTTACCATACACATTGCACCCTCAGTTCCTTTGTTCTTAAAGATGATTCTAAGAAAGTCGTTTTAGGCCGTCCACGACTCGGTCCGGGTACGGCCTCTGTTTCCGAATCTGTATTTTTTGATTTTTCTGAATCCGTTTTATAACAAAATTTCTCAGATATAATATCTTTATTTAACCATTCGAAATAACGGTTTTGAAAATACATTTTGCTTCGTCCCGATAGCTTCCATTTGGGACTGAGACTTTTGCAAAACTTTAATGATGCCTTATTTAGAATTTGGTTATTTTTGTCAGAACATTCTTTTAAACCCAATAAGGGTTGAATTTTTTTGAAAATATTTAACACCTTCAGATTTTCGTGAGAGGCCACTCATTTAACAAGTCTGAATGTTTTATGCTTATGCGTTCTAAAAGTAAAAAAAAAGTGATAAAATAGTTTATTATCTTCGTAGGGACTTAAGTGGCACTTTTATCCCGAGAAGAAAAAATTGTACGTAGCTACAGTTCGCCGAGTGCTCAAAAGATACTTTAGTCATTTTTGGGCCCCGTTTTTATTAAAATTATTTTGCAAGAAAAACAGACTTCCCATTTTTATGTATTATCTTTGAACGTCACTTTTTATCCATTTACTTTATCCCTAAAATTTGTGATAAAAAGCGCACTTTTGATCTCCAAAGTGCAAAAATAATATTTTTTTTTATAATATTCGCCCACACAAACACCAGAATAATTTTTGGCATATATATTTTAAGACTGATAGCAGTATTTTTATAATTTTATTGACTACCTCAAATTATTGTTTTTGTGCGTTCCCATTGACAAAAAACGGCCAATACGATATGCGATTCTAAAATATTTAATTTTCCATTTTGCTCACAGTAGTATAAGGTGACTAAGTACCATAAATATTTTGGGAATTTTTAAAAAATTCACCTATAACCACTCGCCATCACCGAATAATATTCCTCATATCTTCTCCAGATTTAGTGCCATTTTTGACACCTTGCTGCCGCCATTTTTGACGTTGATGAGAGCTGTCACAATTTTATATTTGTCCAAATGGCGGCAAGACTGGTTTTAAGGGTATACCTAAACAGGAGATGATGTGAGGCCTCTCAACCGGGGTCGTAACCAATGTGTTATAAATTATTAGGATTGAAATATATTATTTAAAAAAATACAGCACCCTTAGTAGCAGTCAGTAGCAAAAAATATTTACGCTACCTTTTTGCTAATTCATTGGACTAATATTTAGGATATATGCCAGACCTTGCAAATCTTTGCAATTTTTTATAACCTTAATAGAATTTAAAAAATATTTTTTTTTGTAAGCATAACAGTTTTAATTAAATTATTTTAAAAGCGAGACGTCAATTTGACAAAATTTTATTTAAAAAAATAGCGTAAATCTATATCACTGTAATACTTAAAGAATTTTTTTTATATTTAAATGCAGAACCAGTAAAATTAATTAAGGTATTTTATACGATTTTTTTGTACCTGTTTTAAAATAACGACTTTAACTATTTATTTTGTTCACTTTCGCAAGTGTGACTAAAAAATAGATTATGATTACAGATAAACGGGACATTTATCTATACTTTTGCAATATTAAAACTTTTAAAATGTAACCTCAGTTTTTCGAATATTGCCCACAGGAGTCCGCACTGTGCGACGTACCAAGCGAATTTTCGAATTGTGAATAGCTGGCCATACACACAGAGGTTGATCCGTCGGTTTGGAACGACACAGATAAGTCTGACCGTTTTGTCCGCAGCGATTTAAAACTGCTGCAGTCCACTAACACAAAAAAAATCTTTCGAATCGATCCTTCATATCGGTCTGTGGCAGATATAACCGCGCGTTAGTGGGCGAAAACTCAAGATTTATCTGCCGGTTAAACCAAAACTGTGGAATTTCGTCAAGTCGAAAGTTTTATGCGGCACGGTATTTTAAGCATAGTGTATGTAAAATGTTTCGAACTAAAAAGAAGCAGGCTCTGTGTATGGGAATGATTATTAATATGGAAATAATACATAGTGGTGTAAAAAAGAGAGGTTCCAAGTGGGTTAAAAGTTATTTGCGTAAGAGGAAACTATTTAGCCATGACCTTCTATTAAAAAAGATAAGAGAAAATGATCCAGACGATTTTAAAAATTATTTAAGAATGGATATTAACATGTATGACCTTTTATTAAATTTAGTAAGAGAGGATCTTACGAAACAAGATACCCAAATGAGAGATGCCATTGGACCAGAACAGCGATTAAATGCTGCCCTTTGTTTCCTTGCCACGGGAAAATCATATGAAGATCTGAAATTTTCAGTGGGAATTTCTGCACAGGCACTTGATTATATCATTCCGGAAACATGTGCCATAATATTCAATTAATAAATTAAAATATGAACGGTATGTTATTCCTGACACAGTGCAAACCGACAGACAAGTCTGCGCCGGTTAAAATATCGAGCGCGGCACCCACAAGTTTCGCCCGCCGGTCTGAACTCACAGATAAATCTATACCGGCTTTAACTGGCGCGTGGAATGTCCACTAATTGAAAGACAAATCCGCCAGTTTGAACCGCGCCGTCCCAAACCGGCGGATCAACCTCTGTGTGTATGGCCACCTAATGACAAAATCGCGCGGGTCCCGATCTGCTTGCGCGTTCCTTGTTGAAGGACGCGTTGATGTCCGATCCCCCCACGGCTACACGGAGTGATATTGATTTATGACGAAAACGAATTGATCCTAAAAATAAATCGATTGTAATTTTGGCTCAATTTTTAGACATGTTTTGATTTTATGTGGTTCGACGGACCATTATGTTAGCATACTGCGTATGAAAAAAAAAAACAGATAATTTCGATAGCGTAAGAGGACTGTACAAAGCTTGCCGAAGAACGCAGTGTACAACACAATTTAAGTGAATTTTGGTCGCGTGTTTAATAATTTATCCATAGGTTATATTGCCGGTACACACAAATGTATTAATAAAGGGTACTCACCGTAGAAACGCCGAATTGTAGTCTCCACTGGGGCCCAGATCTTCTTCTTGGCCACCTCTACAACCACCATACTTGGAAGAATCAGTTTATGATAAATATGTCACAAATCGGATAAAAGTTTATTGATAAAATTTGAAATTTGGAGAAAAGGCGACCTGGTTTGTAACGCCATTTAATTCGTTCTCGCTTGATCTCGCGCGCGTGCGCTTGAAGTGTACCCCCATGCACGGGCATTCATATGTGTGAATATGTAATAATAGAGAATTTACGAAAACTTAGCGTGTGGGCTAACAGACACAGTCAAGGGTCATTTACATTCCTGAAAATATAAACTGTCCTAATAAGTGTTCTTTCCCAGGCTGACCCTCTATATTTATTTTTATTGCTTTCAGATCCGATACGCCAAATCTTTCAGACAACAAGACCAAATACAAGTCCTGTTTGAAAAGTAATTTGCGGCATGCGAGCGCAGACAATTGGTTTAAATGCAATCATTGTGATTATAAAACCAAAAAAAAGTCAAATTTGAAAAGTCATGTCTTGCGGCATCAAAGTGCGGAAAAAACAAATTGGATTAAATGTCACAAGTGTGATTACAAAACAATACGGAATTCCACTCTAAAAATACATCTGGTGCGGCACCAAAGTGTAGATCAAATCAATTGGGTTAAATGTAACCTGTGTGATTTTAAAACAATTTACAAGTCCAATTTAAAAATTCATTTGGTGCAGCACCAAAGTGTGGACGAAATAAATTGGTTTAAATGCAACCACTGTGATTATAAAACAATACGGAAGTGCGCCTTAAAAATACATTTGGTGCGGCACCGAAGTGTAGATCACATCAATTCGCTTAAATGTAACCACTGTGATTATAAAACCAATTACAAGGCCGATTTGAAAATTCATTTGGTGAAGCACCAAAGTGCGGACGAAGTAAATTGGTTTAAATGCAACCAGTGTGATTACAAAACAATACGGAAGACCAGTCTAAAAAGACATTTTGTGCGGCACCAAAGTGTAGATCAAATCAATTCGCTTAAATGTAACTTGTGTGATTATAAAACAAATTACAAGTCCAATTTAAAAAGTCATTCGGTGCAGCACCAAAGTGCGGACAAAATAAATTGGTTTAAATGCCACCAGTGCGATTACAAAACACCACATAATTCTACTCTAAAAAGACATTTGGTGCGGCACCAAAGTGTAGGTCAAATCAATTCGCTTAAATGCAACCTGTGTGATTTTAAAACAAAATACAAGTCCAATTTAAAAAGTCATTTGGTACAGCATCAAAGTGCGGACAAAATAAATTGGTTTAAATGCCACCAGTGTGATTACAAAACAATACAGAATTCTGCTCTAAAAAGACATTTGCTGCGCCACCAAAGTGCAGTTCAAATCAATTGGCTCAAATGTAACCTGTGTGATTTTAAAACAAAATACAAGTCCAATTTAAAAAGACATTTGGTGCAGCACCAAAGTGCAGACGAAATAAATTGGTTTAAATGCCACCAGTGTGATTACAAAGCAATACAGAATTCTGTTCTAAAAAGACATTTGATGCGGCACCAAAGTGTAGATCAAATCAATTCGCTTAAATGCAACCTGTGTGATTTTAAAACAAATTACAAGTCCAATTTAAAAAGTCATTTGGTGCAGCACCAAAGTGCGGACAAAATAGGTTGGTTTAAATGCAACCACTGTGATTACAGAACAATACAGAAAAACATGTTAAAACTCCATTTGCTACGGCACAAAGTAACATATCGGTTTGAATGTAACCTGTGTGATTATGAAACCAAAGACAAGTCAAATTTGAAAAGTCATGTCTTGCGGCATCAAAGTGCGGAAAAAACAAATTGGATTAAATGTCACCTATGTGATTACAAGACCAAACGCAAGTCAACTTTAAAAAGACATTTTCTACGGCACCAAAGTGCTAATAAAATTAATTGGTTTAGGTGCTACCATTGTGATTACAAGACCAAACGAAAGTGCTACTTAAAAAGGCATTTGCTGCAGCACAAGACGCAGATGCAATCGATTGGTTTAAGTCAAATACTTTAGAGCATAAATATGGGGCATATCCATGCATTCTCACACACGATGCTTGAAGCCAAGACCCCTATTTAATTCTTAATGTTCCTTTTTCGGGTAGACAGGATTTCGGTTACTGCGCATGCGTCAGTTTTGGTGGTTTTGGAGCATACTCCGTTAGGTCACTACATTATTTGACAAATGTCAAATGTTTAGGGTTATGTCTATTATAATTTTTTTTTTAAACTAGTTGAATGGGTGAAAATTTATCAAATTGTGGATTAAAATTTTTAATGGTTTAAAAGTTTTTCTAAAACTAATTGTGCAGAATTAGTGTGGACACCATGAATAGTGTTTAATGGCATCTATAAACGACTCTTAACTTTAATAACAAATTATAAAGAGAAATGCAAGTAGTTACCTGTTTAATGGCACTCCCTTACTTCTTCCGGACATTTTTCGACAAACCGCACATGTTTTACTTGAATTATTTCCCATTTTTTATACAAAACAACATAATTTTACACAACAAATGCAAAACACCGCTTGATCTCGCGCTTGCGCTTGAAGTGTACCCCCATGCGCGGGCATACATATGTGTGAATATGTAATAATAGAGAATTTACGAAAACTTAGCGTGTGGGCTAACAGACACAGTGTTCTTTCCCAGGCTGACCCTCTATATTTATTTTTATTGCTTTCAGATCCGATACGCCAAATCTTTCAGACAACAAGACCAAGTCCTGTTTGAAAAGTAATTTGCGGCATGCGAGCGCAGACAATTGGTTTAAATGCAATCATTGTGATTATAAAACCAAAAAAAAGTCAAATTTGAAAAGTCATGTCTTGCGGCATCAAAGTGCGGAAAAAACAAATTGGATTAAATGTCACAAGTGTGATTACAAAACAATACGGAATTCCACTCTAAAAATACATCTGGTGCGGCACCAAAGTGTAGTTGACATCAATTGGGTTAAATGTAACCTGTGTGATTTTAAAACAATTTACAAGTCCAATTTAAAAAATCATTTGGTGGAGCACCAAAGTGTGGACGAAATAAATTGGTTTAAATGCAACCACTGTGATTATAAAACAATACGGAAGTACGCCTTAAAAATACATTTGGTGCGGCACCGAAGTGTAGATCAAATCCATTGGCTTAAATGTAACCACTGTGATTATAAAACCAATTACAAGGCCGATTTGAAAATTCATTTGGTGAAGCACCAAAGTGCGGACGAAGGAAATTGGTTTAAATGCAACCAGTGTGACTACAAAACAATTCGGAAGGCCAGTCTAAAAAGACATTTGGTGTGGCACCAAAGTGTAGATCACATCAATTCGCTTAAATGTAACCACTGTGATTATAAAACCAATTACAAGGCCGGTTTGAAAATTCATTTGGTGAAGCACCAAAGTGCGGACGAAGTAAATTGGTTTAAATGCAACCAGTGTGATTACAAAACAATACGGAAGACCAGTCTAAAAAGACATTTTGTGCGGCACCAAAGTGTAGATCAAATCAATTCGCTTAAATGTAACCACTGTGATTATAAAACCAATTACAAGGCCGGTTTGAAAATTCATTTGGTGAAGCACCAAAGTGCGGACAAAATAAATTGGTTTAAATGCCACCAGTGCGATTACAAAACACCACATAATTCTACTCTAAAAAGACATTTGGTGCGACACCAAAGTGTAGATCAAATCAATTCGCTTAAATGCAACCTGTGTGATTTTAAAACAAAATACAAGTCCAATTTAAAAACTCATTTGGTACTGCATCAAAGTGCGGACAAAATAAATTGGTTTAAATGCCACCAGTGTGATTACAAAACAATACAGAATTCTGCTCTAAAAAAACATTTGCTGCGGCACCAAAGTGCAGTTCAAATCAATTGGCTTAAATGTAACCTGTGTGATTTTAAAACAAAATACAAGTCCAATTTAAAAAGACATTTGGTGCAGCACCAAAGTGCGGACAAAATAAATTGGTTTAAATGCCACCAGTGCGATTACAAAACACCACATAATTCTACTCTAAAAAGACATTTGGTGCGGCACCAAAGTGTAGATCAAATCAATTCGCTTAAATGCAACCTGTGTGATTTTAAAACAAATTACAAGTCCAATTTAAAAAGTCATTTGGTGCAGCACCAAAGTGCGGACAAAATAGGTTGGTTTAAATGCAACCACTGTGATTACAGAACAATACAGAAAAACATGTTAAAACTCCATTTGCTACGGCACAAAGTAACATATCGGTTTGAATGTAACCTGTGTGATTATGAAACCAAAGACAAGTCAAATTTGAAAAGTCATGTCTTGCGGCATCAAAGTGCGGAAAAAACAAATTGGATTAAATGTCACCTATGTGATTACAAGACCAAACGCAAGTCAACTTTAAAAAGACATTTTCTACGGCACCAAAGTGCAAATAAAATTAATTGGTTTAGGTGCTACCATTGTGATTACAAGACCAAACGAAAGTGCTACTTAAAAAGGCATTTGCTGCAGCACAAGACGCAGATGCAATCGATTGGTTTAAGTCAAATACTTTAGAGCATAAATATGGGGCATATCCATGCATTCTCACACACGATGCTTGAAGCCAAGACCCCTATTTAATTCTTAATGTTCCTTTTTCGGGTAGACAGGATTTCGGTTACTGCGCATGCGTCAGTTTTGGTGGTTTTGGAGCATACTCCGTTAGGTCACTACATTATTTGACAAATGTCAAATGTTTAGGGTTATGTCTATTATAATTTTTTTTTAAACTAGTTGAATGGGTGAAAATTTATCAAATTGTGGATTAAAATTTTTAATGGTTTAAAAGTTTTTCTAAAACTAATTGTGCAGAATTAGTGTGGACACCATGAATAGTGTTTAATGGCATCTATAAACGACTCTTAACTTTAATAACAAATTATAAAGAGAAATGCAAGTAGTTACCTGTTTAATGGCACTCCCTTACTTCTTCCGGACATTTTTCGACAAACCGCACATGTTTTACTTGAATTATTTCCCATTTTTTATACAAAACAACATAATTTTACACAACAAATGCAAAACACCGCTTGATCTCGCGCTTGCGCTTGAAGTGTACCCCCATGCGCGGGCATACATATGTGTGAATATGTAATAATAGAGAATTTACGAAAACTTAGCGTGTGGGCTAACAGACACAGTGTTCTTTCCCAGGCTGACCTTCTATATTTATTTTTATTGCTTTCAGATCCGATACGCCAAATCTTTCAGACAACAAGACCAAGTCCTGTTTGAAAAGTAATTTGCGGCATGCGAGCGCAGACAATTGGTTTAAATGCAATCATTGTGATTATAAAACCAAAAAAAAGTCAAATTTGAAAAGTCATGTCTTGCGGCATCAAAGTGCGGAAAAAACAAATTGGATTAAATGTCACAAGTGTGATTACAAAACAATACGGAATTCCACTCTAAAAATACATCTGGTGCGGCACCAAAGTGTAGTTGACATCAATTGGGTTAAATGTAACCTGTGTGATTTTAAAACAATTTACAAGTCCAATTTAAAAAATCATTTGGTGGAGCACCAAAGTGTGGACGAAATAAATTGGTTTAAATGCAACCACTGTGATTATAAAACAATACGGAAGTACGCCTTAAAAATACATTTGGTGCGGCACCGAAGTGTAGATCAAATCCATTGGCTTAAATGTAACCACTGTGATTATAAAACCAATTACAAGGCCGATTTGAAAATTCATTTGGTGAAGCACCAAAGTGCGGACGAAGGAAATTGGTTTAAATGCAACCAGTGTGATTACAAAACAATTCGGAAGGCCAGTCTAAAAAGACATTTGGTGCGGCACCAAAGTGTAGATCACATCAATTCGCTTAAATGTAACCACTGTGATTATAAAACCAATTACAAGGCCGGTTTGAAAATTCATTTGGTGAAGCACCAAAGTGCGGACGAAGTAAATTGGTTTAAATGCAACCAGTGTGATTACAAAACAATACGGAAGACCAGTCTAAAAAGACATTTTGTGCGGCACCAAAGTGTAGATCAAATCAATTCGCTTAAATGTAACTTGTGTGATTATAAAACAAATTACAAGTCCAATTTAAAAAGTCATTCGGTGCAGCACCAAAGTGCGGACAAAATAAATTGGTTTAAATGCCACCAGTGTGATTACAAAACAATACAGAATTCTGCTCTAAAAAGACATTTGCTGCGGCACCAAAGTGCAGTTCAAATCAATTGGCTTAAATGTAACCTGTGTGATTTTAAAACAAAATACAAGTCCAATTTAAAAAGACATTTGGTGCAGCACCAAAGTGCAGACGAAATAAATTGGTTTAAATGCCACCAGTGTGATTACAAAGCAATACAGAATTCTGTTCTAAAAAGACATTTGGTGCGGCACCAAAGTGTAGATCAAATCAATTCGCTTAAATGCAACCTGTGTGATTTTAAAATAAATTACAAGTCCAATTTAAAAAGTCATTTGGTGCAGCACCAAAGTGCGGACAAAAAAGATTGGTTTAAATGCAACCACTGTGATTATAAAACAATACGGAAGTACGCCTTAAAAATACATTTGGTGCGGCACCGAAGTGTAGATCAAATCAATTGGCTTAAATGTAACCACTGTGATTATAAAACCAATTACAAGGCCGATTTGAAAATTCATTTGGTGAAGCACCAAAGTGCAGACGAAGGAAATTGGTTTAAATGCAACCAGTGTGATTACAAAACAATTCGGAATAACAGTCTAAAAAGACATTTGGTGCGGCACCAAAGTGTAGATCACATCAATTCGCTTAAATGTAGCCACTGTGATTATAAAACCAATTACAAGGCCGGTTTGAAAATTCATTTGGTGAAGCACCAAAGTGCGGACAAAATAAATTGGTTTAAATGCCAGCAGTGCGATTACAAAACACCACATAATTCTACTCTAAAAAGACATTTGGTGCGGCACCAAAGTGTAGATCAAATCAATTTGCTTAAATGCAACCTGTGTGATTTTAAAACAAAATACAAGTCCAATTTAAAAAGTCATTTGGTACAGCATCAAAGTGCGGACAAAATAAATTGGTTTAAATGCCACCAGTGTGATTACAAAACAATACAGAATTCTGCTCTAAAAAGACATTTGCTGCGGCACCAAAGTGCAGTTCAAATCAATTGGCTTAAATGTAACCTGTGTGATTTTAAAACAAAATACAAGTCCAATTTAAAAAGACATTTGGTGCAGCACCAAAGTGCAGACGAAATAAATTGGTTTAAATGCCACCAGTGTGATTACAAAGCAATACAGAATTCTGTTCTAAAAAGACATTTGGTGCGGCACCAAAGTGTAGATCAAATCAATTCGCTTAAATGCAACCTGTGTGATTTTAAAACAAATTACAAGTCCAATTTAAAAAGTCATTTGGTGCAGCACCAAAGTGCGGACAAAAAAGATTGGTTTAAATGCAACCACTGTGATTACAGAACAATACAGAAAAACATGTTAAAACTCCATTTGCTACGGCACAAAGTAACATATCGGTTTGAATGTAACCTGTGTGACTATGAAACCAAAGACAAGTCAAATTTGAAAAGTCATGTCTTGCGGCATCAAAGTGCGGAAAAAACAAATTGGATTAAATGTCACCTATGTGATTACAAGACCAAACGCAAGTCAACTTTAAAAAGACATTTTCTACGGCACCAAAGTGCAAATAAAATTAATTGGTTTAGGTGCTACCATTGTGATTACAAGACCAAACGAAAGTGCTACTTAAAAAGGCATTTGCTGCAGCACAAGACGCAGATGCAATCGATTGGTTTAGGTCAAATACTTTAGAGCATAAATATGGGGCATATCCATGCATTCTCACACACGATGCTTGAAGCCAAGACCCCTATTTAATTCTTAATGTTCCTTTTTCGGGTAGACAGGATTTCGGTTACTGCGCATGCGTCAGTTTTGGTGGTTTTGGAGCATACTCCGTTAGGTCACTACATTATTTGACAAATGTCAAATGTTTAGGGTTATGTCTATTATAATTTTTTTTTAAAACTAGTTGAATGGGGGAAAATTTATCAAATTGTGGATTAAAATTTTTAATGGTTTAAAAGTTTTTCTAAAACTAATTGTGCAGAATTAGTGTGGACACCATGAAGAGTGTTTAATGGCATCTATAAACGACTCTTAACTTTAATAACAAATTATAAAGAGAAATGCAAGTAGTTACCTGTTTAATGGCACTCCCCTACTTCTTCCGGACATTTTTCGACAAACCGCACATGTTTTACTTGAATTATTTCCCATTTTTTATACAAAACAACATAATTTTACACAACAAATGCAAAAACCGCAAAATGTCCATATGGCATCCATCCACATAGCAGCTGTTTGTCTGCCTGACCAAACACGCATGCGCCAGCTATGAGTGCTTCACTTTTCGATTCTTTGAACATGTATTTATGCTATAACGTATTTGGTTTAAGTCAACCAATGTGATTACAAACCAATAGACAGGTCCGCCTTAAAAAAACATTTGGTGCGGCACCAAGGTGTAGATTAAACATGGAAAAACAAGGCCAGTTTAAATTTCATACAGCGTAAAGGAGCCACGGTGCGCCTTAAATAGGATTAAATGAAAGGTTCTTGCACTCGATTTTTTTCTTTTGTTTTAGACCTTAGGAAATTCCCTGGTTATTTTAAATGAAAAACAAAAATAATCGGTGGAGGGCTTTTTTTAAAAAGTTACTTTTAGTTTTTTTTTAATTGTAAATCTTGAAGTTTTAAAAATAATCATATATGTATATTCAAAAAAGTACCTACAAATGTCGCTTTTAGCTCACACATATACTATACTATAGTAGTGTATTAGCTCACACATATACTATACTATAGTAGTGTAAGCTATGGTGATCCTAATTTTTTCGAGAAAAAAAAAGTTGCTCCGATTTCAAAATTTTTTATATATCTTTGCGTTTCAGATGATTTTGAAACTTTTTTGTTGCGCCGTCTGTCTGTCTGTCTGTAACGACCAACGCGCATAACTCAAAAACCGCTTGACCGATTTTAATGAAATTTGGTACCTAGGCTGGGTCTTGGGTCGAGATGGTCCCATTTAAAAATGAACAAAATCCACCGAACACAAACCAAATAAAAGGGTGGGGGTAGATTTCAAAAATTAGAGTTTATGTGAAAATATGGCGTGTGTGATATCAAACGAAAGGTAATTGAGTCTGGAGTTAAACAAAATACATTTTAATTTATTTAAAAAAAAAGGGTGGGGGTATATTTCAAAAATTAGAGTTTAAGTGAAAATATGGCGTGTGTGATATCAAACGAAAGGTAATTGAGTCCGGAGTTTAACAAAATACATTATAGTTTTTGTTTTTTTTTAAGGGTGGGGGTAGATTTCAAAAAATTGAGTTTAAGTCAAAACATGGCTTGTGTGGTATCAAACAAAAGGTAATTTAGTCTGGAGTTGAATAAAATATATTTCAGTTTTTAGTTATATTAGCTCACACGTACACTATAACTATAGTACCTAGTGTGAGCTTAGGGGCCCATATATTGGCAGAGTATTGTAGTGGTATTCTTATTAATATTTTATTATATGGGTAAACATAATTAAATTTATTATATGAATTATAGGAAACTGTTGTAATGACATACCGCGCTCAAAAGCTTTTTTGCGTAACCTGGATGATTTTGAGCCACTTTGTTCAAGAGTTAAAATCAAAATGCACACATTCCATAGCCTGCTCGCTAAAGAACCACAGCCCAATACCTTTTTTTTACAAAACCGCTTATGTGAAAAAATACGGCCTGTATATAGTATATATTGTCAATGGCGGCTATATTAAAAAAATATCGTTTTTCTTCTATAATATTTAATTTTTTGTGCGATATTTATTTTTAATGTCTCTTAATCAAACTACTTAAACCTACCGAAAAAAAAATAAGTTTCCCAGATGTCACAAAAATGGCACTTAATATATCAAAATTAAAAAAGACCTTTCTAACCTGTAGACCAAATAAAATTTTTGCAAAAAATTTTTTGAATTTTATCAATAGTAAGCCGAATTTTGTCAAAATTTATAAAAAGTTACAATTTTATATTTAACATTTTAAGATAAGGCGGCCGAAGCTCAGATAAAAAAGTAATTTTTTCGTCCTTGTTTAATACATTTAGAATTGCCGTATAATATATCGATATATACTAAGTAAGGCTCGCCGATTTTAAATATTTCACAATAAATCACATAATATGTCTATTATTATCCAAGATGACGGCGTTCAAAATATAAAAACAACAGTATTCCACTGTAACCATTATATTAACACGTTTTAAGTGGGAGAGATAAATACTGGAATATTTAAATATGTGGTAACTATCGTTACCGCTGATATTCATATAAGATATTCAATGTTAAAACCTCAATTATAAAAAAAATGCAGTACTTAAAAAGGCAGTTAAGTATTTTGACAATATTTTGGTCGAATTGTAGGATCATGAGCTGATCAAAGCGAGAGCTACACATTTATTAGTTAGAATAACGATATATTGCAACAAAACTTATCTTTCTAATAACACAACAAAAACGATTATAATAAGTAATTATATAATAAGGCTCTGGAGAAGATTGTCCAAGGACACGTTCAAATTATTTTAAATTAAATTAGTTATTAACACATTGTCCTGCTAAAAAATATCATGGCATTTTGAAATATTTGGGATTACACAAGCTTTGAATTTATGTCTATTTTTGCTTCAGCCGATTCTATTTCTTGTTTGGGTCCACCCATCTAGGAACATAATGCATGCATTCTCAAGACAGCAGCGAACGAAAGACTCTCTTGTATCTTTCTTTCTATTCCTCGCAGTCCAGAGACATGTGTCTCGTCTCTGGTATAGTTACGGTATTTTCTCGCGTAAAAGAAATTAGTCTGCTATCTACCGCGCCCAGGTGAGGTGCGTTTTGCTGTAATATAATATAATATATAATATTTAATACGCAAATTATGCTAATTTCTTTGTGTGAAACTCGTAGACAATGATTGAGTAGAAATAAAATTTCGGACTTCCATTGTTAGTATCTCTAACCGTTTTCAAGTAAATCCAGTCTACAGGCTACTACTTATACTACTTGGTGTGATTCTTTATTCTGCATTATAACCGCAGCTTCAATATACTTTCGTTTTCGCCAATGCGACTCCTTATGTAAAATTTTAGCTTCTGACCATTGAATCCTGTGATCATTTGACCATATATGATGCGCTAAACCGGATTTTTCAATACCCTCTAATTTTCTGGTTTTGTTTTAGTTTTTATGTTATAGTGTTTGGCTATTCGTCTTAAATTTAATTTAACAGTTGAATTCCTCTTAAAAAAGTGTCTAAAGAATGTTTTCACAGAAATAAAAATATTAATAAATAAACAAGTTATAGACCCCTTCCCAAAATGCAGACTTTTTAAAAACACCCCGTAGTTTAAAAACGGCTTGCTATATCAAATTGCGATTTTCACCTTTAAGCTTCTTTTGAAATTTGAGTGTCGCAAAGGTTGATCAGGTTTTTTTAGCCCCTCTAGAAATACCCGAAACTCCCCAAAAACATCGAATTTGGGACACCCTGTACATGGTGCCGGATAGAAAAAAATTATGTTGGCTTTTAAAGTTCATCATCATAATTAACCAAAAAAAATCTACAATTTATTATAGCCCTTTATTTTCAATGATAAAGTTGCTCCGGTTATAAAAAACCACCCGGTACCTACATAAAATCATTCCTAAAAATTAGAATTGACCATTATTTTATACCTTGAATTTTTTATTATACGTTAAGCTCTTCGATCTCGCGCCAATCCCGGTATTCGCGCCAATAATTTAAATTAGACATTTTGACGTTAATTTTGGCGCATGCTCCTTTGATGGAATTCATCTCGGTATTTAACGACTCGTGAAGGACGCGTTGATGTCTGATCCCCCCACGGCTACACGAAGTGATATTGATTTATGATGAAAACGAATTGATCCTAAAAATAAATGGATTGTAATGGCGGCTCAATTTTTAGAAATGTTTTGATTTTATGTGGGTCTACGGACCATTATGTTAGCATACTGCGTATGAAAAAAAAAACAGATAATTTCGATAGCGCAAGAGGACTGTACAAAGCTTGCCGAAGAAAGCAGTGTACAACACAATTTAAGTGAATTTTGGTCGCGTGTTTAATAATTTATCCATAGGTTATATTGCCGGTACACACAAATGTATTAATAAAGGGTACTCACCGTAGAAATGCCGAATTGTAGTCTCCACTGGGGCCCAGATCTTCTTCTTGGCCACCTCTACAACCACCATATTTGGAAGAATCAGTTTTTGATAAATATGTCACAAATCGGATAAAAGTTTATTGATAAAATTTGAAATTTGGAGAAAAGGCGACCTGGTTTGTAACGCCATTTAATTCGTTCTCGCTTGATCTCGCGCGCGTGCGCTTGAAGTGTACCCCCATGCGCGGGCATACCTATGTGTGAATATGTAATAATAGAGAATTTACGAAAACTTAGCGTGTGGGCTAACAGACACAGTCAAGGGTAATTTACATTCCTTACAATATAAACTGTCCTAATAAGTGTTCTTTCCCAGGCTGACCCTCTATATTTATTTTTATTGCTTTCAGATCCGATACGCCAAATCTTAAAGACAACAAGACCAAATACAAGTCCTGTTTGAAAAGTAATTTGGGGCATGCGAGCGCAGACAATTGGTTTAAATGCAATCATTGTGATTATAAAACCAAAAAAAAGTCAAATTTGAAAAGTCATGTCTTGCGGCATCAAAGTGCGGAAAAAACAAATTGGATTAAATGTCACAAGTGTGATTACAAAACAATACGGAATTCCACTCTAAAAATACATCTGGTGCGGCACCAAAGTGTAGATCAAATCAATTGGGTTAAATGTAACCTGTGTGATTTTAAAACAATTTACAAGTCCAATTTAAAAATTCATTTGGTGCAGCACCAAAGTGTGGACGAAATAAATTGGTTTAAATGCAACCACTGTGATTATAAAACAATACGGAAGTGCGCCTTAAAAATACATTTGGTGCGGCACCGAAGTGTAGATCACATCAATTCGCTTAAATGTAACCACTGTGATTATAAAACCAATTACAAGGCCGATTTGAAAATTCATTTGGTGAAGCACCAAAGTGCGGACGAAGTAAATTGGTTTAAATGCAACCAGTGTGATTACAAAACAATACGGAAGACCAGTCTAAGAAGACATTTTGTGCGGCACCAAAGTGTAGATCAAATCAATTGGCTTAAATGTAACTTGTGTGATTATAAAACAAATTACAAGTCCAATTTAAAAAGTCATTCGGTGCAGCACCAAAGTGCGGACAAAATAAATTGGTTTAAATGCCACCAGTGCGATTACAAAACACCACATAATTCTACTCTAAAAAGACATTTGGTGCGGCACCAAAGTGTAGATCAAATCAATTCGCTTAAATGCAACCTGTGTGATTTTAAAACAAAATACAAGTCCAATTTAAAAAGTCATTTGGTACAGCATCAAAGTGCGGACAAAATAAATTGGTTTAAATGCCACCAGTGTGATTACAAAACAATACAGAATTCTGCTCTAAAAAGACATTTGCTGCGCCACCAAAGTGCAGTTCAAATCAATTGGCTCAAATGTAACCTGTGTGATTTTAAAACAAAATACAAGTCCAATTTAAAAAGACATTTGGTGCAGCACCAAAGTGCAGACGAAATAAATTGGTTTAAATGCCACCAGTGTGATTACAAAGCAATACAGAATTCTGTTCTAAAAAGACATTTGATGCGGCACCAAAGTGTAGACCAAATCAATTCGCTTAAATGCAACCTGTGTGATTTTAAGACAAATTACAAGTCCAATTTAAAAAGTCATTTGGTGCAGCACCAAAGTGCGGACAAAATAGATTGGTTTAAATGCAACCACTGTGATTACAGAACAATACAGAAAAACATGTTAAAACTCCATTTGCTACGGCACAAAGTAACATATCGGTTTGAATGTAACCTGTGTGATTATAAAACCAAAGACAAGTCAAATTTGAAAAGTCATGTCTTGCGGCATCAAAGTGCGGAAAAAACAAATTGGATTAAATGTCACCTATGTGATTACAAGACCAAACGCAAGTCAACTTTAAAAAGACATTTTCTACGGCACCAAAGTGCATATAAAATTAATTGGTTTAGGTGCTACCATTGTGATTACAAGACCAAACGAAAGTGCTACTTAAAAAGGCATTTGCTGCAGCACAAGAGGCAGATGCAATCGATTGGTTTAAGTCAAATGCTTTAGAGCATAAATATGGGGCATATCCATGCATTCTCACACACGATGCTTGAAGCCAAGACCCCTATTTAATTCTTAATGTTCCTTTTTCGAGTAGACAGGATTTCGGTTACTGCGCATGCGTCAGTTTTGGTGGTTTTGGAGCATACTCCGTTAGGTCACTACATTATTTGACAAATGTCAAATGTTTAGGGTTATTTCTATTATAATTTTTTTAAACTAGTTGAATGGGTGAAAATTTATCAAATTGTGGATTAAAATTTTTAATGGTTTAAAAGTTTTTCTAAAACTAATTGTGCAGAATTAGTGTGGACACCATGAAGAGTGTTTAATGGCATCTATAAACGACTCTTAACTTTAATAACAAATTATAAAGAGAAATGCAAGTAGTTACCTGTTTAATGGCACTCCCCTGCTTCTTCCGGACATTTTTCGACAAACCGCACATGTTTTACTTGAATTATTTCCCATTTTTTATACAAAACAACATAATTTTACACAACAAATGCAAAACACCGCAAAATGTCAATATGGCATCCATCCAGCAGCTGTGTGTCTGCCTGACCAAACACGCATGCGCCAGCTATGAGTGCTTCACTTTTCGATTCTTTGAACATGTATTTATGCTAAACGTATTTGGTTTAAGTCAACCAATGTGATTACAAACTAATAGACAGGTCCGCCTTAAAAAAACCTTTGGTGCGGCACCAAGGTGTAGATTAAACATGGAAAAACAAGGCCAGTTTAAATTTCATACAGCGTAAAGGAGCCACGGTGCGCCTTAAATAGGATTAAATGAAAGGTTCTTGCACTCGATTTTTTTCTTTTGTTTTAGACCTTAGGAAATTCCCTGGTTATTTTAAATGAAAAACAAAAATAATCGGTGGAGGGCTTTTTTTAAAAAGTTACTTTTAGTTTTTTTTTTTATTGTAAATCTTGAAGTTTTAAAAATAATCATATATTTATATTCAAAAAAGTACCTACAAATGTCGCTTTTAGCTCACACATATACTATACTATAGTAGTGTATTAGCTCACACATATACTATACTATAGTAGTGTAAGCTATGGTGATCCTAATTTTTTCGAGAAAAAAAAAGTTGCTCCGATTTCAAAATTTTTTATATATATTTGCGTTTCAGATGATTTTGAAACTTGTTTGTTGCGCCGTCTGTCTGTCTGTCTGTAACGACCAACGCGCATAACTCAAAAACCGCTTAGCCGATTTTAATGAAATTTGGTACCTAGGCTGGGTCTTGGGTCGAGATGGTCCCATTTAAAAATGAACAAAATCCACCGAACACAAACCAAATAAAAAGGGTGGGGGTAGATTTCAAAAATTAGAGTTTATGTGAAAATATGGCGTGTGTGATATCAAACGAAAGGTAATTGAGTCTGGAGTTAAACAAACCACATTTTAATTTATTTAAAAAAAAAAGGGTGGGGGTATATTTCAAAAATTAGAGTTTAAGTGAAAATATGGCGTGTGTGATATCAAACGAAAGGTAATTGAGTCCGGAGTTTAACAAAATACATTATAGTTTTTGTTTTTTTTTAAGGGTGGGGGTAGATTTCAAAAAATTGAGTTTAAGTCAAAACATGGCTTGTGTGGTATCAAACAAAACGTAATTTAGTCTGGAGTTGAATAAAATATATTTCAGTTTTTAGTTATATTAGCTCACACGTACACTATAACTATAGTACCTAGTGTGAGCTTAGGGGCCCATATAGTGGCAGAGTATTGTAGTGGTATTCTTATTAATATTTTATTATATCGGTAAACATAATTAAATTTTATTATATGAATTATAGGAAACTGTTGTAATGACATACCGCGCTCAAAAGCTTTTATGCGTAACCTGGATGATTTTGAGCCACTTTGTTCAAGAGTTAAAATCAAAATGCACACATTCCATAGCCTGCTCGCTAAAGAACCACAGCCCAATACCTTTTTTTTACAAAACCGCTTTATGTGAAAAAATACGGCTTGTATATAGTATATATTGTCAATGGCGGCTATATTAAAAAAATATCGTTTTTCTTCTATAATATTTAATTTTTTGTGCGATATTTATTTTTAATGTCTCTTAATGAAACTACTTACCAACTCATTAAACCTACGGAAAAAAAAATAAGTTTCCCAGATGACACAAAAATGGCACTTAATATTGTCACAATTAAATATGACACACGGCACCTCCACCATATATGCCACAAGGTTTGTTATTTAGTGCCCTTGTGACTGAGGGATAAAGGGGAATATGAAAGAGAAGTATAAAGAATCCACATTTATACGTGTATTGTATATATATAAAATAGGTTGACAAGAATAGAATGCCAAATTAAATAATGTCATAAGGATGGATGCTGGTTGGAGAGAGTTGACCTAGGGGCCATAAGGAATAGACCTTATAGGCTGTAGAGAGTCGGCCTTATGGGCCATAAAGCCTAACCACCATAGTGGGGTTTTACTTAGGTATGTTTAGTACGGACCACGTATTTCAGTGGTGTACTGGGTGTGGTTAGTACGGACCACGTATTTCAGTGGTGTACTGGGTGTGGTTAGTAGGGACCACGTATTTCAGTGGTGTACTGGGTTGATCAGTTGTAAGAGTGATGTCGGTCTATTGTCCAGCATCGGCTTTTATAGATGAAATTTGTGCATACTCAGCAATATTGATTATTGCTACGTTTTTATAGCGGTTTAATTAAATTTTAAACTATTTTATGACAATATATCAAAAATAAAAAAGACCTTTCTAACCTGTAGACCAAATAAAATTTTTGCAAAAAAATTTTTTGAATTTTAATAATAGTAAGCCGAATTTTGTCAAAATTTATAAAAAGTTACAATCTGATATTTAACATTTTAAGATAAGGCGGCCGAAGCCCAGATAAAAAAATAATTTTTTCGTCCTTGTTTAATACATTTAGAATTGCCGTATAATATATTCATATATACTAAGTAAGGCTCGCCGATTTTAAATATTTCACAATAAATCACAAATGTCTATTATTATCCAAGATGACGGCGTTCAAAATATAAAAACAACAGTATTCCACGGTAACCATTATATTAACACGTTTTAAGTCGGAGAGATAAATACTGGAATATTTAAATATGTGGTAACTATCGTTACCGCTGAACTTCTTATAAGATATTCAATGTTTTAACCTCAATTATAAAAAAAATGCAGAACTTAAAAAAGCAGTTAAGTATTTTGACAATATTTTGGTCGAGTTGTAGGATCGTGGGCTGATCAAAGCGAGAGCTACACATTTGTTAGTTAGAAAAACGATATATTGCAACAAAACTTATCTTTCTAATAACAACAAAAATGATTATAATAAGTAATTATATAATAAGGCTCTGAAGAAGATTGTCCAAGGACACGTCCAAATTATTTTAAATTAAATTAGTTTTTAACACATTGTCCTGCTAAAAAATAACATGGTATTTTGAAATATTTGGGATTACACAAGCTTTGAATTTATGTCTTTTTTTGCTTCAGCCGATTCTATTTCTTGTTTGGGTCCACCCATCTAGGAACATAATGCATGCATTCTCGAGACAGCAGCGAACGACAGACTCTCTTGTAGGTCTCTTTCTATTCCTCGCAGTCCAGAGACATGTGTCTCGTCTCTGGTATAGTTACGGTATTTTCTCGCGTAAAAGAAATTAGTCTGCTATCGACCGCGCCCAGGTGAGGTGCGTTTTGCTGTAATATAAAATGCGTTATTTAATACGCAAATTATGCTAATTTCTTTGTGTGAAACTCGTAGACAATGATTGAGTAGAAATAAAATTTCAGATTACCATTGTTAGTATCTCTAACCGTTTTCAAGTAAATCCAGTCTACAGGCTACTACTTATACTACTTGGTGTGATTCTTTATTCTGCATTATAACCGCAGCTTCAATATACTTTCGTTTTCGCCAATGCGACTCCTTATGTAAAATTTTAGCTTCTGACCATTGAATCCTGTGATCATTTGACCATATATGATCCGCTAAACCGGATTTTTCAATACCCTCTAATTTTCTGGTTTTGTTTTAGTTCTTATCGTATTTTCCGATGAAAATACTGTTTTTATGTTATAGTATTTGGCTATTCGTCTTATATTTTCCGAAATCTCTTAAACATATGAAATGTTAATAACACCCAACATATTATTATTTTGAAAATTTGCTTAATTTGATTTGTTTTTAATTTTAGAGATCGTTGAGCTTATTAGTTTTTCAGGATAACCATTCTGTTATATGTAAAAAAAGGACTTAAAACAGAATATTTATTCCGAGAAATTAATAAGCTGCAACGGGCCGAATGCGCAACAGTTAGCAGGCTTCTTCACTAAAGAGCTCTAAAGCTACCACTCAATCGAGCAGCTACTGTAAACAATAGGGAGCGTGAGAACAACAGAACGTAATTTAAGCACGCGGTGAGGTGGGGGAACGACTCTTAATGGGTATTAAAACAAAAGAAAAGGAGCTAAACAGAGTTAAGGTTGAATTTTGAAAAAAAGACTTACCTTGATGGTTTTCTTTAGAAAGAAAAGGGTACCATGGAAATCGACTAATCCAATTGTTGTTGGTCTTCTTATTAAATATTGTTTTTATGCTAATCCATTGATTTTTGTCGCTAATAAATCGGGTCGATTCGGTTCGGTCCTCCGTCTTCGGCTAGACAATATCCGAGCCTATTATAAAAACCAACTCTTGTGTTTTAGCTCAAGAAGAATTATTAAAAATTCATAACAATTACTTTTAGAGACAAAATCTTGAATAATACTACTTTTTGTAGGTTCCAGGATGCAAAGAATTCATTTATTAGACACATTACCACTTCTCTAAACTCCTCCCCAAGGTCTAATTTCAACTTCATAAAAATTGGTCACCTTCTGCCAAGTCTTTGCAAATTTAGTATAGTCATAGATATATTAGGAAACCACCGCAAGAAAATTTTGCGCGATCTCTGGTGCCTTTTTTGCAATACGACCACTTGTAGAAAAAATATAAAGTTTTTGTGAGGTAAGAATATGCAAAAAAATGTACCATTATCTTTCTAGTGCCGACACTAGATATTTTTGCTAAACCGACATTTGTAAATTAGAATGTACCTATATATTTTAAGGTAGTTATACATATTATTTGCTTGTGAATGTATTTTATGTTTATAAATGCACGGCTTTGTCAACAACTGTAGAATAAATAAATTTATGGCGCATTAAACAACGATTCTCAATTTACCAAGAAAACTAAAATTTCATAAAAGCAAAGAACTATCAGAAAACCATAATTATTTATTTGCAAAAATTTAAACACAGTGGAGTGTCAGAGAGTCGTATCTTTTAATATGTACATAAATGTTGGATAGAATATATTAAACTTTATTTTTATACAATTTCCTTTTTTTCCTTTTCTCTTTTGAAGCAGTTTATTTTGTAATAATACACTGAAATAATAAAAAATATGTCTCTTTACCTTGTATTTTATTGTATAATCTGTCATATCAAAATACATAATTTAAGATTTATTTTAAAACATAAGTAGACCTGAGAACATATATATATATATATATATATATATATATATATATATATATATATTTATCGGTTTCACAACGTTCTACGTCTTCCGATACCCAATCTCCACTCGTTTCTGTTTGCCCATAATTCATCCTCTAGGCCTCTTATTCTTATTTCACTGTATATTCCTTCTCTCCAGCTTCTCCTCGGCCGTCCTCGTTTTCTTCGGCCAGTTGGTTTCCATTGTAGTATTTGTTTAGGTAGTCTTTCATCATTCATTCTTTGTACATGTCCGTACCACACCAGTTGTTTTGTTCTTATATCATCCACTAAAGTACGTTTACCCACTGTCATAATTTCTCTTATTCTTTGATTTGTAACTCTTTCTCTTTTTGATTTCCCTGCTGCTCTTCTCCAATAGTCCATCTCCGTAGCGGAAAGCATTTTTTCTGTTCTATCCTTGATTGGCCATACTTCTAATCCGTATGTAATAATACTTTTTACAATGGTGTTATATATAAGCTTTTTGTTATGTTTGGATATACTTTGGTCCCAAATTATTCCATTTAATAAAGTTATTGCTTTTCTTCCTTGTACGTTTCGATCTTTTATAGCTTTGTCTAGTGTTCCGTCAGCTGTAATTTTTAGACCTAAGTATTTATACTCATCACAGGACTGAATTCGCTGCCCGGTATTTAAGATTAGATCCTGTTTCATTCCACCGATACACATATACTCTGTCTTATTGAGATTAACCTCTAGTCCCCACTTATTGTACTTTTCTATTAGTTTTCGTGTCATATATTCGAGGTCGTTATAATCCTGAGCCACTACTATCTGATCATCGGCGAAAAATAAAGTATACAAGGTGGTTTCGTCCAACGGAATTCCCATGTTTTGGCATTTTCTCTTCCATACTTTAAGGGTGTTGTTCCAAGTATATCTTGAAGAGCGTAGGCGAGATACAGCAACCTTGTTTAAGACCTTTATTTACTTGAAAGCCTTTGGTTAGTTTTGCTTTTATTTTAACTTTTGCCTTACTATTGCGGTATAACTCTTTGATGGCCTTAATTAGTTTTACGCTTATGTTTGTGTTTTCCAACGCTTTCCAAAGTAGATTTAGTGGTATACTATCATATGCCTTCTGCAAATCCACGCAGCTCTTGTCCGTATGCCATTTTCTTTTCAATAACTTGGGTTATACAAAAGAGATGATCTGAAGTCGATCTACCCGCCCTGAAACCAGCTTGTTCTTTTGCCTCCATGTCTTTATATTCGCTCTCTACTTTATTTCTTATTATTTTACCGTATATTCTGCATAGCGTACTAGTCACAGATATACCTTTATAATTGTCACATATATATTTCCTTCCTTTTTTGTGTATTGTGGATATATATGACGTTTTCCACTCAGTTGGGACTACAGTTCCATTTAAATATTTTTGGAAAAGATTCCGTAATCTCCAAAACAGTTCTTCAGTGCCATATTTAATAAGTTCGGCTGGGATATTTCCGGGTCCGGCAGATTTACCGCTTTTTAAGGTTGTGCACACGTTTTTGACCTCAGAGATTGTGAGGGGTACTGGAGATCCCATCGTTCTAATTATATTGTCTTTTGCGTCTTCCTTGAATTCTGCTCTATCTTCAGTTAAAAGTTTTTTAAATGCTCATCCTATTCTTTGTCTGGTATTGGTGCATTCATGTTTCTTTTTTAATCGATCTTATAGTTTTCCAGCTTTCGGTACTTCTCCTACCTCCTAAGTAAGAATCTATTTTCTGGCACTTTTGCGTCCACGAATGATTTTTCTTATCGCTGATCATTCTTCTGTCTGCTTCTATATGTCTTTTGGGATAAGTAGGTGTGATATAATTTCCTTTTTTCCTCTATTTCTCTTTCAATCTCAGCATCCCACCAGTATGGTTTTCTTCTTTTAGAAGTTTCTTCCACTAATCCTAGTGCTTCTTTTGCAGCTTGGTGGATGCTTAATGTAATACATTCGTATCCCTCATCTGGGGTTTTACCTGAACTTGTATTAAGTTTTTCGTTCAGTCTCTTTTTGTATAAGTTTAACGACTGCATAATCAAATAAGAATGATCTTTTTAGAAAAATGTGATTTAAGTCCACTTTGTTAAAAGTCAGTCACTGCTAATAATTCAAAATTGAACCGTTAAATGGTTTTTACCTATTTTTATTGACTTTACTTTACTTTACCTTTACTCAGCAGTAACAATACATATGCGTGCTTGAAAAAATGATAAATGCAGTTAATTTCTTTAAATAAATTTGAGGCATTTTGGTAACTATCGTTACAAAGTTAAGTTATTTTTTTTACCCTTTAAAGAATGGTTAATTATTTTTATTGGGGTATTTTATTGGCTATTACAAAACTCGCTTTAGCTGACATGATTGTATATAAACATTAAACAACAGAAAGTCAATAAATTAAAAAACATATGTTTTCGGTAACTATCGTTACGGAACAACAGTTTAATTGTAGTATGTCATACTATGCATTTAAATATACTTTAAGCTAAAAAAAAGCCGTTTAAAATATCGCAAAAGAATTCATTTTAATTAAAAAAATTACGTTTCAAATTTTTTTTACAAGAATGACACAGCAAATTTTAAAACCTAAACTATCAGTTGCTGTCAAACCATTTTAATTATTTCTTACAAAAATTGAAAAACTAATGTTCTTCAATTACTTTCGACCAAATTTGGGTTTAAAATGTTATTTATGAATACCAATCAGCAAGGTTTATAATATCGTGGAATACCCCGGATGCCTTTACACTTGTCAACCATGAAATAGGGAATATGAGGGCTGTTTTTTATATTTTGCATATAGGAAGATAGAGGGCGACACTGATCGAATGACGTTACTAAAACTTAACCTCAATCTCCACCCAACCAAAGTTTTATAACCTAAACAAATCAGTCGAAAAATGGAATTAAACTGAGAACATCTTCGGGCTATAATTTTTTACAACGTTCGAAGGAAATTATCTCCACAAAAATATCTTGGATTTTTTTTATATTTGAAAGAAGTTCACGAGGTATAAAGTCTTAACAAAAAAGTTTCACGGGCAAGACCTCAGATTTCTTTTTCAGTTACCCACATCATCATTTCATCTCCTTCCATTTTATGGTTATGCTCGGGCTGAATGAAGCCTAATGAGGCAGAAACGCGTCCCCGTAGCTACCTTTACCTCTGAGGTCTTGCCCGTGAAACTTTTTCGGTTATGAAGCACTACATCAGTAGATGTAGTTTTTCATTGGTACGGAGAATTCAAGCATGGATGGTCATCACGAAAGATCGACATGAGACATATCGCGAGATTGAGGCTTCATTGGGGATTTCAAAGACCTCAATTCAAAAAAATTTGCATGAAGAATTAGGGTTAAGAAAATTAGTTTCCCGCTGGATACCGCATCTGTTAACCGAAGAACAGAAAGAAGCTACCGCCAATTTGTGTCAGACAGCTCCAGACCGCTTTGAGGCAGAAATCTCGAAAAACGTGTACAGCGTGTCCCATTTTCGATGGGATTAAATGGGAAACTCGGTTATTATTACGGATATCGATTTTCTGATTGCCCCTTACCGTGCTCTTTTTTTGAGCCCTTAAAAATGGTGTAATCAAATTTTTGCTATACCCCATGGTTTCGCTAATACAGGAAGTTTTTGAAAAAATTGCACTTTCTGTATTAGCAAAACTACAACGTATAGCAAAAATCTGATTACACCTATTTTAAGAGTTTAAAAAAAGGGCTCTGTAAGGTGCAATCAGAATATCAATATCTTTAATAATAACCGAGTTTCCCATTTAATCCCATCGAAAATGGGACACGCTGTACAGCATTGTCAGGGGCGGCGGACGAAACATCGAAAGACAGAATGTCGAAAGTACAAAATGTCGAAGTTACAAAATGTCGAAATGTCGAAGTTACAAAATGTCGAAGTTACAATATGTCGAAAGGCAAAATGTCGAAATTACAAAATGTCGAAATTACAAAATGTCGAAATTACAAAATGTCGAAACTACAAAATGTCGAAATTACAAAATGTCGAAATTACAAAATGTCGAAATTACAAAATGACGAAAAGCAAAATATCGAAATTACAAAATGTCGAAATAAACAAATATCGAAAATCAAAAATAGAAAATTTCTAAACCTTAACCTAACCCGACCCTGACATTACCTAACCTAATCTAACTAAACCTAATCTGACTTAACCACATGAAAATAGAAAGTTTCAAAAACCTAACCTGACGAAACCTAATCAAATCTTGCCGAACCGAACTGAACCGAACCATAGCAAACTGAACCAACAATTTTTTTCAAAAAAAAAACTTTCCTGACTTCTTTCCCAGGATCCTAGAGGGTGTGAATCCGAACCGAACCGAATTAAACCGAACCGAACCGAACCTAATCAAATCTAGCCAAACCGAACCTAACCTAACCAAACTAAACTACAACACTGCTAATTTTTTGTAATTTCGACATTTAATAATTTCGACATTTTGTAATTTCGACATTTTGTAATTTCGACATTTTGCTTTTCGACATTTTGTAATTTCGACATTTTGTAATTTCGACATTTTGTAATTTCGACATTTTGTAATTTCGACATTTTATAATTTCGATATTTTGTAATTTCGACATTTTGCCTTTCGACATTTTGTAACTTCGACATTTTGTAGTTTCGACATTTTAAATTTCGATATTTTGTTTTCGACATTTTGTACTTTCGACATTTTGTGTTTCGATGTTTTGGCCCTCGCCCGCATTGTCAGTACTTATGAATTGTAGATTTACTCATGTGAACCCGAAAATAAACGTCAGTCATCTGTTTGGGTGCTCCAAGATGAAGAAAAGCCAACAAAAGTCATCCGTTCTCGAAGTGTATCCAAAAAGTTGGTCTCGACATTTGACTCTAAATAAGGTCATGTCGCAACAATTCCTTCGGAAGATCAAAAATCTGTTACTTAAGGTTAAGGTCTTCGCTGAGCTTTGAAAAACGAACCCTGAACGACGAACCATCCTCCACCAAGACAATGCAAGTTTACAAGCACAAGAGACCATGGAATTTTTAACCCAACAAAACGTCGAATTGTTGGACCATCCTCCATAAAGTCCCGACCTAAGTCCCAACGATTTCTATACTTTTCCGAAAATTAAAAATGGACTGCGTGGTCAAAGATTTCAGTCCCCAGAGGAAGCAGTGACGCCTTCAAGAATGCAATTTTGACAGTACCAAAAAACGAGTGGAATTACAACTTTGACAACTGGTTTGTCATTAATTTTCATGGAGAATATTTCGATACACAATAGAGTCTGTAAAAGTTATCTACTGTTTTGTTCCAGTTGTATATGCAAAACATAAAAGACAACAAACGTGAAATTTCGTACCCGTGAATTTAAAAATCAAACAAGATTCATGGCTAATCGGGCAAAAAGGAGTTTTTTGTTTCCCTTATATTTTTCCGTGGGTAGCTTGAAAGCTTAACCTCACGGGGGTCCAAGATCTAATGGACACCTAATAAGTGTTGACAGTTAACCGTTTCGTCCTTATGGGACTCCTCAGAACACTGCTGGTCAAGTGACAAATCTTGCGAAGTTAATCAGACGGTTTTGTCTCTAATTAAATTTAATTAGTGAGCGAACTATAGCAAGAGGCGCCATCTACCGAGATACGAGAGAAACAAAAAACCAAAAGCAGGGAAAACACTGCTATACAATGTCGATCAATGAAAAGATCGAATGCAAATAAAATAAAACAACTATAGTCCGTGACCTACGACAGCTCTTTGTCTTTTCAGGCCGGATCAACGCATTTTGCATTTTTACCCGTCATCAAGACAGTGAGCGTCAATCAACGGAATTTTTAGGCCAAATAATACTAACAAACGTGAAATTTCGTACCCGTGAATTTAAAAATCAAAGGACAACCCTTAATTATATAAACTGTCCTAATAAGTGTTCTTTCCTAGGCTAACCCTCTATCTTGGTTTTTATTGCTTTCAGATCCGGTACGCCAAATCTTTCAGACACCAAGACCAAATACAAGTCCTGTTTGAAAAGTAATTTGCGGCATGCGAGCGCAGACAATTGGTTTAAATGCAATCATTGTGATTATGAAACCAAATACAAGTCCAATTTGAAAAGTCATGAGGTGCAGCATCAAAGTGCGGACAAAACCAATTGGTTTAAATGTCACCAGTGTGATTAAAAAACAATACGGAAGTCCGCCTTAAAAATACATTTGGTGCGGCACCAAAGTGTAGATCAAATCAATTGGGTTAAATGTAACCTGTGTGATTTTAAAACAAATTACAAGACCAGTTTGAAAATTCATTTGGTGCAGCACCAAAGTGTGGACGAAATAAATTGGTTTCAATGCAACCACTGTAATTACAGAACAAGACAGAAGTCCTACTTAAAAAGACATTTGGTGCGGCACCAAAGTGTAGATCAAATTAATTGGTTTAAATGCAACCAGTGTGATTACAAAACAATACGGAAGCCCACTTTAAAAAACCATTTGCTACGGCACAAAGTAACAGATTGGTTTAAATGTAACCAGTGTGATTATAAAACAAATTACAAGTCCAATTTGAAAAGTCATTTGGTGCAGCACCAAAGTGCGGACGAATTAAATTGGTTTAAATGCAACCAGTGTGATTACAAAGCAATTCGGAAGACCAGTCTAAAAAGACATTTGATGCGGCACCAAAGTGTAATTATATGTAACCTGTGTGATTTTAAAACAAATTACAAGTCCAATTTGAAAAGTCATTTGGTGCAGCACCAAAGTACGGATGAAATAAATTGGTTTAAGTGCGATCACTGTGATTACAAAACAATACAGAAGTCGTACTTAAAAAGACATTTGGTGCAGCACCGAAGTGTAGATCGAAGACATTGGTATAATTGCAACCAGTGTGATTACAAAACAATACGGAAGGCCACTTTAAAAATCCATTTCCTACGGCATAAAGTATCAGATTGGTTTAAATGTAACCAGTGTGATTATAAAACAAATTACAAGTCCAGTTTGAAAAGTCATTTGGTGAAGCACCAAAGTGCAGATAAAATTAATTGGTTTAGGTGCTACTAGTGGCCCTCGATACATTTGACAATTGTTTTACACCAGAGGTGGGCAACTCTCTTTGACAGTTATTAGGAAATTTTGTTGTAAATAAAAAATAATTGGTATCTGCAGGTTGGCATTATACATCAATAAATTATTGTCAAATTTTAAAGTTTTTTTTTAAATAATTTAAAGTCGCGAAAATGGCATGTGTAGTAAACAACTGCAGAAGAAAAAAAGAAAGCAGCTTTTGTTTATTTCCGTTTCCTAGAGAAAAAGATAAATTAGATATATGGAAGAGAAACCTGCAATATCCAGAGCGTTTCGTAAAATTCCTTAATTTGTGAGGTAAGTTTATGCAAAATAAAAGAGAAGAAAGTAGATTATGATACTTTTGAGGCTATCAACAGTAAATTTTGTAAAGTATTAGAGTTCTCGCCACAAAACATTTTCCTTTTTTGTAGTGGGGATAAAAAAATGACTTGCGATTGTTGAATTTAATAACATAATTTTAGTGTTAAATTCTTTAAGTGATTTCTAGATAAAAAGGTTATATAAACATAGGTCCGCGAACCCTTAGTTTTAGAGATACAGGGTGTTAAAATTTAATTTTTTTTTAGTTTTTTGTTTATAGCTCGTGCATTTTTTTGATATATTTAGTTCACAAAGGCACTACACTATTTACACTATTAGATCTGCCAAATAATAGTAAAAATATACAGAGTGATACTTTTTGAGGGGTTATGCCCTTTTTCATCCCCTTTCATCAACTTTTTTGTCGTGCGCTACTGGTAAATTTCGAAAATTCAAAATAAATTTGAAACCTTTTGATTTCCTGTAGCTTTTTCGTACCTGCTACCGTGACTGAGCAAAAAAATAAAAAATGGTTAGCTAAATGACGATTATAAAAACTTTAACAAATCGCAAAAAACTATTTTTATATTTTTTCTCCATAAAGGTATCAGATAAAAAAAACAGGAATCAAAAAATTTCATAACCAAACAAAAGCGTTTTTTGTTTTATAGAACCCACCAGAGGCGCATCAAAAGAAAATTCAGGGGCAGGGAAAATTTAAATGCCCTGTAGCTCCGTGACTAAGCGTTTGTGGACCTATGTTATGGTGTATGAACTTTTTGTCTTGAAATTTAACATTAAAATTGTTATTAAATTTTGAAACTCCCTGATGTAACAAACTTTTTTATTTATGGAGTCATTGACAGTTTTCCGTCCGTAATGTTTTGTAGTGGGTCTGGCAATCGATATAGACTAAAATATGTTTTTTTTTTCGAATAAATTAATAAAAGGAAGACAGTAATTTTTTACCTATTATTGAAGGTATTTTCACAAAACTTACACTTATTAACTTACATCCTATTTTTTTCCTTTCTTTGAGTAAGTTTTTTTTGATTTTTTATAGCATGTTGCAGAATACATCATTTTCTATAAAGCGTTCCTTATAAAAGTAAAATATAGTATTTTTTGACATTTTAATATAACAAATTAAAGATAATATCATTCAAAATATTACCTATACATGGTGGCGACTTTGAATGGTAGACATCTGGATACGTATTCTTGAATTTTTGGGAGGAAAATGTGAGGAGTCCTCACCGTAAAAAGGTGAATGCTCTATTCCCCAAAGCATACTCCCGTGAATTCAAGTCACCACCTCTCTCGAGGTGAAAACGAGTTCCCGGGAGAGTTTCTAACCTCACTTTTTTGTTTTGTGATTTGATAGATATATGTATGTATATGCATTGAAATGCATAGGTTAAAAGCAATATCTCCACTTTCAGACCCAATTGAGTGAGAGTGTTTAATTTAATGCATAATATAAATGTGTACCTATATAACATATTATATTACATCTTAGAAGCGAGAAAAGCCGCGTGTTTATTAATTTGACACTACAGAGAAACGTTTATGTGAACTTAAAGGCGGTTTAAAATAATGTATAATGTAGTGTTCTTATAACTACATTTTTAAAGTGTCCTTATATAAAAGCACTTTAATAGGCCTCTAGAAACAAAGTGTTAAACATTAATAATCATAACTCCATTTGGCCTGAAACAACTGACAGAAATAAGTGTGAGTTATGTTTATGTAGACATAGGCGCACCAAGGGGAGGGTCTCGAGCCAGGGCTTCCTAAAGCTAAAATTTTTTTAGATAATTAAGGACTTATTGCAATAAAGCCAGGCACTAATTGTGCACTATTCGACAGTTTCCCATTATAAGAACAGCTGTCTTCTTTCAAAATTAGGCCTTTGTGTATTATAAGAGCCGGAATTAATAGTGCCGCCATTATTAATGGAAAGTAAACTACTTCAATTTTGAAAGATCAACTGTCAGTTTTCAATGGAAAACTGTCAGAATAGTGCCCGGCACTATTACTGCCTGGTTTTATTTGCAATAAGTCCCTAATTTTAGAAAAACTTCCTGAATTAAAAAAAAAATGGTTAGTTGCGAGATACGCGGCAACGTTGTGCACTGGAGTTGCACGGCGTGATTCTAAACCCTGCACTCACAAACCCCTTCGAGCGTTCAAGAATACGACATTTTCATTCCTGGGAGAAAAAGTGAGTTTAATTTCCCGGGAGCACTCCCTTCACAAACTTTGAAGAATACGGCTCCTGGAGCCACCAAAGTGCGTTTTATGCCATTTTATTTTTGAATTCAGGAAGTTTTTGAAAATTAGGGACTTATTGCAAATAAAACCAGGCAGTAATAGTGCCGGGCACTATTCTGACAGTTTTTCATTGAAAACTGACAGTTGATTTTTCAAAATTGACATACCAAAGTCGAATTTATAAATCCAGTAGTTTATTTTCTCTTATAATACACAAAGACCTAATTTTTAAAGAAGACAGCTGTTCTTATAGTGGGAAACTGTCGAATAGTGCACAATTAGTACCTGGCTTTATTGGAATAAGTCTAGGGAGCCCTGGCTCGAGACCCTCCCCTTGGTGCGCCTATGTACACAAACATAACTCACACTTATTTCTGTGAGTTATTTTTAGGCCAAATTAAGTTATGATTATTAATGTTTAAGACTTTGTTTATACAGGCCTATTAAAGTGCTTTTATATAAGGCCAGTTTAAAAATTTTGTTGTAAGAACACTACATTATACATTGTTTTAAACCGCCTTTAGGTTCAGATAAACGCGTTTATCTGTAGTGTCAAATTAATAAACACGCAGCTTTTTTCACTTCTGAGATGTAATATAATGTGTTCTATAGGTACACATTTATATTATGCATTAAATTAAACACTCTCACTCCATTGGGTCTGAAAGTGAAGATATTCTTTTTAACCTAGGCACCGCAGTATAGCAATTTAGTTTCAATGCATATACATATATATAAATAAGGCGTTACCTAGAAATTATATTTTTAATTTGCCAAAAAAAACAAATCACTTTGACAATATAAAAACAAAAAAGTGAGGTTAAAAACTTTCCCGGGAACTCGTTTTCACCTCGTGAGAGGTAGTGAACTTGAATTCACGGGAGTGTGCTTTGGGGAATAGAGCATTCACCTTTTTACGGTGAGGACTACTTACATTCTCCTCCCAAAAATTCAAGAATACGTATCCTGGAGTGCTTTTGCCTCTAAACTCCAAAAACCAGTTAATGAACTGATTCCTAATCATCACGACGCATCAGTTATTAACCTGATAAAGACACATTAATATTGTGTGAAAGTGCTTACTGTTGAAAAATCTTGTATAGCTTTTAAAGAAAACATAATGTATGTATAGAGATTTTGTCTTGCCTTGAGCGCCATCTTTTAAAATTGTCTTGAAGTGTTGTATAATTAAACTAATAAACTTTTAGAACTTCCTTTCGCGTCACTTTTAAGTTAAAGTTATTTAAAAAAAATGTGACAAAAAAGCAGCAGAAAGTTATTACTTTTAACAAGTCTTTATCTAGAGGGTTTTAGAACAGGCTTTCGCGCTTTTTTTTATTAAAAAATATTGTTACAAATTTAAGTTATTTAAATTTTATAGTTAGAATTTATTTAGGTTTAGTGTAGTATTATGTTGACTTATCTTATGGTTGTATTCTTAGTCTAGGTTTTAGTTGCGTTATCTATGACACTCTCGTGCTCGGACACGCACACAGGCGGATTTTAAGAAAAAGCTGGCCATAACCCCTAAATACTAAAAAGCCCTGTTTAATTGTAAAATTGCTATTAGTGCAATCACTGATGATCATGCTAGGCCGTGACTATGTCACGCCTAATTTGAAAAACAATTGCCATAGTAATGACCGATGAAACTTCCATTTATTTTTTTATGTTATTTGCGTTACTTAAATTTACAAAAGTTGATGGTTAAAAAGCCCTTTTAAAACATGCGCCTATTATCAAAAATAATTTTTTTGAACATGGATTTTTAATCTATTTATTGTACATATTTAACATTGTTTTTTATTTTATTGGTAATATTTTAAACCGGTTTAAAGCAACCGTTGCAGAAAACTTTTTAAATTTTCATTTTCTTAAATAGAATTTGAGGAAATGTTTCAACTTTATTGACATTTCTGGTCCTATTAAGTGCATGCATATGTTTGCTAAGTAACAAAGTCAGTTTCAGCTGCGGAGTTATGCGGATCGAGTAAAAAAGTTAAAATTTCTTTTTGTGTATATAGAAACTTGTCCAGTAAGAAATACGTACATAATATGCGTAAATTAATAAATAAGTTTTCTTAGCTTTAATAACAATGGTTTTTGTAAACCAAAAGTATAATTATTATGTCACATGTATTCTGATTTCATTTTTACCTTCCTAGCTCGCGCAGCAATGGCTAGAAAAGGTATTATTTTCGACAACAAAAAAAATTGAGATAACACTGAAAATATGTTATTTTGGTGTATTGTATCTTAGCAATTTTATCGTGACGTCTGTCCGTGTGTGTGTCTGTGTGGTGTATTTAGGTGTGTGTATATCTGTTCGGCGCAAGCCAAATAAAAGGGTGGGGGTAGATTAAAAAAATTAGAGTATATGTGAAAATATGGCGTGTGTGATATCAAACGAAAGGTAATTAAGTCTTAAATTAAACAGAATACATTTTAGTTTATTTAAAAAAAAAATGGTGGGAGTAGATTTGAAAAATTTGATTTTAAGGGAAAATATGGCGTGTGTCATATCAAACGAAAGGTAATTGAGTCTGGAGTTAAACAAAATACATTTTATATATTTTTTTAAAAAGGGTGTGGGTATTTTTTTTCAAAATTAGAGTTCAAATCAAAATATGGCTTGTGTGGTATCAAACGAAAGGTAATTGAGTCTGAAGTTGAATAAAATATATTTAATTTTTTAGTTATATTAGCTCACACGTACACTATAACTATAGTACATTGTGTGAGCTTAGGGGCCCATATATTGGCAGAGTATCTTTCTTGCTAGACAATATACTTCATTTATAACGAAAGTCGGAAAAAACAGAAAAAGTTCAATTAACAAAAAATATCACATTGTTTTATGCAATTGCGAATTTTACATACCTACATGCTGGTTAAAACATTTTTTCATGGAGCTATGCAATTATTAAAATCAAATATTGCAATATCTCGTATAAATTTATACAGCCAAAATTCTGGTTTCAACGATTTTTTAGGAAGCATTTTAATTAATTAGTAAAGTTCCAAATTTTATTTTTTTGTGCGGGGTCCTTAAAGAATTTTTCTTCTTTATCTTTTTTAAACAATAAATCATATATTTTTTTATTACTATATGCAATTTTAGGGGGCACGAAATGGATCTTAGGTTTTGACCAGCTTTTTCGTGAAATCCGCCTGTGTGCATGTCCGAGCACAAGAGTGTCATAGATAACGCAACTAAAACCTAGACTAAGAATACAACCATAAGATAAGTCAACATTAAACTACACTAAACCTAAATAAATTCTAACTATAAAATTTAAATAACTTAAATTTGTAACAATATTTTTTAATAAAAAAAAGCGCGAAAGCCTGTTCTAAAACCCTCTAGATAAAGACTTGTTAAAAATAATAACTTTCTGCGGCTTTTTTGTCACATTTTTTTTTAATAACTTTAACTTAAAAGTGACGCGAAAGGAAGTTCTAAAAGTTTATTAGTTTAATTCTACAACACTTCAAGACAACTTTAAAAGATGGCGCTCAAGGCAAGACAAAATCTCTATACATACATTATGTTTTCTTTAAAAGCTATACAAGATTTTTCAACAGTAAGCACTTTCACACAATATTAATGTGTCTTTATCAGGTTAATAACTGATGCGTCGTGATGATTAGGAATCAGTTCATTAACTGGTTTTTGGAGTTTAGAGGCAAAAGCACTCCAGGATACGTATTCTTGAATTTTTGGGAGGAGAATGTGAGTAGTCCTCACCGTAAAAAGGTGAATGCTCTATTCCCCAAAGCACACTCCCGTGAATTCAAGTTCATTACCTCTCACGAGGTGAAAACGAGTTCCCGGGAAAGTCTCTAACCTCACTTTTTTGTTTTTATATTGTCAAAGTGATTTGTTTTTTTTTGGCAAAGTAAAAATATAATTTTTAGGTAAAACCTAACCGAACCGAATCGTTTTTGACATTTGCGAGTTTTAATAATTGTGGAGAACCCGTAACAATATATAGAGAAAAACCTGACAAAATAATACGCAAGAAGTTAGTAGATTTGAAAAATCTAGTGGCATTTTAGATCATGTTGTAGAGGACATTTCAATTGTGTATTTGGCGCATGAAAATAACGAGTGTAAAAAAGACGTTATATACACACCACCAGAAACTTCAGCCAAAACTAGATTTTTATAAACGTGGAATTTCGTACCCGTGAATTTAAAAATCAAACAATTCACGTGTACGAAAATTCACGGGTACGAAATTCCACGTTTGTTAGTATTATTGGGCTTAAAAATTCCGTTGATTGACGCTCACTGTCTTGAAGACGGGTAAAAATGCAATCTGTGTTGATCCGGCCTGAAAGACAAAGAGCTGTCGTAGGTCACGGACTATAGTTGTTTTCTTTTATTTGCATTCGATCTTTTTATTGATCGACATTGTATAGCAGTGTTTTCGCCTGCTTTTAGTTTTTTGTTTCTCTCGTATCTCGGTAGATGGCGCCTCTTGCTATAGTTCGCTCACTAATTACATTTAATTAGAGACAAAACCGTCTGATTAACTTCGCAAGATTTGTCACATTGACCAGCAGTGTTCTGAGGAGTCCCATAAGGACGAAACGGTTAACTGTCAACACTTATTAGGTGTCCATTAGATCTTGGACCCCCGTGAGGTTAAGCTTTCAGGCTACCCACGGAAAAATATAAGGGAAACAAAAAAACTCCTTTTTGCCCGATTAGCCACGAAACTTGTTAGATTTTTATAGCTTGATTCCTCCTTGTTTTTAAGTTATCTTTAGGCATGTAGATTTAACAAAACAAATATTACATGGTATGAAGTTGTTTTCTAGTAACAAAGACTTTATTATTTTTTATCACGTTAATTTAACGTTGATGTGATTTTTGTGCATAATGTCTACTTTTCGTTATCCTTGGTGTAAAAATTATCTATGTATTTGAAAAAGGAAAATTGTTTAAGAAAACCCTTACGAATGGGTTCGTTCGCATAGTTTTTGTTTGGTGGTTTGGACGGTTTTGCGAAGGCCCACGAAGGTTTGTTGGGTTATTTAAAACCACGTGGTTTTGCCTAGCAATGCACTGTTTCTGTGTTTTATAGAAATGTAGGAAAAATACGACAACATTAAGATAGTGGCGAGTTAAAAAAAAAATTTGCAATTGAGGTGACTCATGCTGATATCAATAAATAAGCCTTGCACATCTACGGGGGAGATCCAAAATTGACATGAAATTTCTCTCTAACTCTTTAAGCTAAGGGTTTAAGTATATAGACTTGATACCGACCGGTTTAAGTGTATTTTTTTAATACTTACAGGTTAAACAACTGCAAAGATTTAGTTCACCCTAATGTGCAATATGATAGTAAGCATTTCTCAGTGAGTTTCATCTCATATAAATTCAAATTAACTTTAGAAATAAAGAAAAACCACATAAAAATTTTGTTACGAAATGTAATTTTTTGGAAATTTAGTTCGTGCAGCCGTAGGATTCCCGTTAAAAATACTCTGCCAATATATGGGTAAGTGTGAGCTTAGGTGCCCATAGATTGGCAGAGTATTTTTATTGATGATTAGATTTCTTAAAATTTTATTTAAAATAAGTCATTTGGCTCATAAACATCGATAAAAAAAAAGTTGTTTGTTGGTGTGTTCCTCATACAGGGCGTCCTAGAACTAAAGGTACAGAGTGATTTTTTATAAACGTTCCTCGCCATAACTTTTTTATTATTTGTCATATATTGCAAATGCTGTTCTGCGGTGACCAGATAATACTGCCATATTTTAGTATTGGCAAAACCAATGCATCAAACAGATATAAACTGATATTAACACCAAAATGCTTAGCATTTCTTACTATGAATCCTGCAACCTTTTGTGCACATGTATTAATGATGTGCCCCGAGAACGATAGTGTTGAGTCAAATGGACACCAAATCTTAATAAGTGTTGACTGTTAACGATTTCTTCCTCATAAGACTCCTCAGGACAGGACACTGCTTGGTCAATATGTGACACTCTTTATTTATTTATTATTACACTGCTTAACAGGAAAAAAACCCAATTACAAAGCAGGAAAATCTTAAAAATTACACAACCTAAATACTCAAGCAATAAACTAAGTTAAAAAACATTAAATGTAAAATAATTATAAAAATACATACAGGACATGGTTATAAAATTAAATTTAAAATAAATAAAAACTACATTAAAAATTATGGACAGAATGTTTACTATATCAGAGAGTGGGGAATGACGTTGTAAAATAACCACGAATTTTTGAGATTGTGGTGTTAAATATGTCAAGGTCTCTGTTACATTTATTATAAGTTCTGCACATAACATGAAGTGGAGAAAACTGTAATTTATTTGTTCGAACTCTTGGTAAAAAGAATGTGAAGACAAACGAGAAACTAGAAAATTAATTTTACTTAATATATCAGGACAGTCGATTTGGTTGTGCAGGACCTTAAACAGAAATACCTGAGAGAAATAGCTCCTCCTGTTAGATAAGGATTGCATATCGAACATTTCAAGTAAATTTTCCTCTGCAAAACCTTGAGAAGGATATATTCCATAAGTTTTAAAGTAAAGTAACTTAAGAAATCTTCGCTGAACCTTTTCTAGATCTTCAATGTGAATGTTATATTCAGGTGACCACACTAGAGAAGCATACTCTAATTTTGACCTGACAAAGGAGAAGAACAATGTTTTTATATTTTGAAATTCGCGGCTTAGTCTGGTAATAAAACCCAAGGTCTTAGTCGTTTCTGATGTTATAGTTTCAATATGCTTTGTAAAGGATAATTTCTTGTCAAAAATTATTCCTAGGTCGCGAAGAGAGTGAGGTCTAGATAAAAATGTTTGGTTTATTGAGTAGTTATATAGAATTGGATTTGCTTTTAATGTAAATGATAGTACTTGACCTTTGTCTATGTTCATGGATAGTTTATTTATGGTACTAAGCGATAAGTGTATCCAAGTCTTTTTGGAGACTTTGGCAATCCTCCAGTGAGTCAATACGAAGGAGAAGCTTGAGATCATCAGCATACAGTAGCGTCATTGACTTAAGTTCAGTACACACATAATTTTGAGGCCCTCCCGAAGATGAGATGTATTCGGGAGAGTCAATTCCATTTATTAAAACAAATTGCATTCGATCTGAAAGCCATGATTTCAGAAACTGTAAGAGACTATCTGAAAAGCCAAAAAGTTCAAGTTTAGATAATAAGATCTGATGATCTAACTTGTCGAATGCTTTGGATAGGTCAGTGTATATGACGTCCGTATCGTAATGGTGGCACCAAATACGTTAAAGCATAAATACATGTTCAAAGAATCGAAAAGCGAAGCCATGCTGGCTTTGGAAACAATGGCAAATTTCAATTCGCGAAAGCGAATTTTTAAGTCCGCATGCGTGTGTTTTGTCATGTAGACACACAGCTGTCGTGTCAAATTATCTTTTTTTTCTGTGAACATTTTTGTGGAAAAATGTCCGGAAGAAGTAATAGAGTGCCATTCCATAGGTAACTACTTGTATTTTTTTTTATAATTTGTTTATAAAGTTAAGAGTGGTTTATAGACGCTATTAAACACTTTTCCTGGTGTCCACAATAAATCTGCACAATTAGTTTTAGAAAACCTACAATTTTAATCCACAATTTGAAATTTTCACCCAATCAACTAGTTTCCATTCCATTCATTTCATTTGATTGGCCTGTGCTTCTAGGGCAATCCGGCCAGCAACGATCTATTTGTCTTCTATAGTCTGTTAGGGAGAGTTCCTTGAAGTTCTGACACTTTTCTCACTTTGTTCTTGGTTATTTTATCAAATAGCAGTTTTTCCAGGTTATTGTCTTCATTATCTGGGACACCATTGTGGAGGTTGTCAATGTTTACATAGTTCAGAGGCCATTGACATAGGATATGGTTAAGATCTCCAATTTCAGTGCATGTGCACTGTGGTGTGTCTTTGATTCCCAGCCTATGCAGGTGTTGTGGGGAACACACATGTACAGTTCTCATTCTTGTGAATGAGACTATACTTTTTCGGTCCAGATCTTTGTGTTCTTTAAACCAGGGATTCTTCAGAGGATAGGTTATGTTTTTTTGGTATAAAGAGTTTTTGTGTATAGCGACTTCATGGTAATTCTGTTGCCAAATGTTCCATATGTCTTTCTTTATTGAGTTCCATGCTTCATGGGATTCAATCCTTGCTCCATTTATCATCAATTTTCTGCCTAGATTTGCCAGCTGATCGGCCATGTTGTTTCCTTTTATGCCAGTGGGGCTGGGTATCCATGCCAGCTCAATCTTATATCCCTGTTCTCTGAGATTTATTAGTTTAAATCTTGTGTTTTCTGTAGCCAGTCCCTGTCTTATTATTTTTTGAAGTGCGCTCTTGGTGTCACTCAGTATTGTAGATTTTTTTCTTTTTTTCTTATCAATAATGGTTAGGGCACTGTATATAGCGCTGATTTCTGCTGTGCATATTGAGATTCCATCTGGTAATCTCTTAGATATAATATAATTCCCTTGTTGAACATGGGAAACAGGAACGGGTTGCAGACAGACCAGAGAATTCGTAGACCGTCCAAAAGCGACCAGAATTAGACGGATGCTGGGACGGACACGAAACGACATCGGACTGGTGATAGGTACTCTAACCGGACATAACCGGTTGAGGAGGCACATGACACGTATAGGAGTCGAGAATGACCCTACCTGCCCAGCCTGTGGACAGGAAGAAGAGAAATGAAGACACCTCGTGGCAGAATGCGAGGCCTACGCAAGGATGAGACAACAGGCACTCGGAGCGCCAACTCTGAGCGAGGAAGAACTGCACATGCTCAAATGCGCAGACTTATTGGACTTTGTAAAGAGAACAGGAAGGCCCAATGAGTTACCCGGCCATCAAAGGGAAGTGCAGAGAGTGGGTTAAGGGACAGACGGGGGGCATGGCAAAAAGGGCCTACTCTGGCCTACTTGTCAGACCTACGGGTCAACCCCCCCCACTACTACCACTGTCGAACATGTTAGACCCATCTGTAAATATTAGTGTGTGCTCCGGCCACAGGCTGTTGGCTATTTCTCTGAATCTGACATTATTATTGTCTTCTTTGTATAATTCTAGTGGACTAAAGTTCAATTCTAAGTTTTGGTATTTTAACTCAAACATGTAGCAGGGCAATCTGGGGAGTGATAGAAAGTTTGGTATATGTGTTGCAACAATGTCAAATGCCTCAATCAGTGGTATAGTTTCCAGATTCTTCCAGTAGTTTCTGGTGTTAGAACTGTCATACAGTTTTATCAGATATGTTGCCACTGGGTGATTGTTTGTTCGAAATACTCTTGTGATGTATTTGGCTGCCAACTATGTCAATCAACTAGTTTTTAGAAAAAAAAATAGACATAACCCTAAACATTTGACAGTTGTCAAATAATGTTGTGACGTAACGGAGTATGTTCCAAAACCACCAAAACTGACGCATGCATCGAAATCTGAAAAGTCCCATCTAACGGTCAACACTTGTGTGTGTCCATTAAATCTTGACCCCGTAAGCTTTCGAGTTACCCACGTAAAAATACGAGAGAAACATAAAACTTTTTACCCGCAAGAAAATACGTTTTTCCTTATAATTAAAAAAAAACATAAATTCCCATAGCTGCTTAAAAACGGCTTGTTATATCAAGAGCTTCTCTTGAATTCGAATTTAGGACACCCTGTACATTTAAAAAGAAAAAACAGGAGAAACAGTTGGCAATAAGTAAGAAATTATTTTATTCTGCATAATTATATTCTGTATGTTATGTTTCGCCGATGATCAGATAGTAGTGGCTCAGGATTATAACGACCTCGAATATATGACACGAAAACTAATAGAAGAGTACAATAAGTGGGGACTAGAGGTTAATCTCAATAAGAACAGAAAAAGTATCGGTGGAACGAAACAGGATCTAATCTTAAATACCGGGCAGCGAATTCAGTCCTGTGATGAATTTAAATATTTAGGTCTAAAAATTACAGCTGACGGAACACTAGACAAAGCTATAAAAGATCGAAACGTACAAGAAAGAAAATCAATAACTTTATTAAATGGAATAATTTGGGACCAAAGTATATCAAAACATAACAAAAAGCTTATATATAACTCCATTGTAAAAAGTATTATTACATACGGCTCAGAAGTATGGCCAATCAAGAATAGAACAGAAAAAATGCTTTCCGCTACGGAGATGGACTATTGGAGAAGAGCAGCAGGGAAATCAAAAAGAGAAAGAGTTACAAATCAAAGAATAAGAGAAATTATGACAGTGGGGAATGTACTTTTGTGGATGATATAAGAACAAAACAACTGGTGTGGTACGGACATGTACAAAGAATGAATGATGAAAGACTACCCAAACAAATACTACAATGGAAACCAACTGGCCGAAGAAAACGAGGACGGCCAAGGAGAAGCTGGAGAGAAGGAATAGACAGTGAAATAAGAATAAGAGGCCTAGATGATGAATTATGGGCAAACAGAAACGAGTGGAGATTGGGTATCGGAAGACGTAGAACGTTGTGAAACCGATCAATATATATATAATTACATTCTGTAAATACCGAGATTGAAATGCCAGAAATAGCCCAGTCATATTAGGAATTCACCTGGAAAAAAATAGGTGCAGCTGGATTTTTGTATAATTATTCCTTAGCATCTGGGACACATCCCCACATATTCTCCGCCAAAATCCTCGTTGAGCTTCGTTAGATATAAGGCCCCAAATATTCTAAAAATCAGTTTTTTGCGATTTTCTCGAAAATTTTATCGTGTTAAAAGCCGAGTATGTTAATTTAAAATTACTATTTTTGAATATTCCCTCGTATCAAAAACAAATATCTCTGAGTATCAGCTAATCTTTAAAAATATCAAAAATAATATTTTAAGTTGATTTATGAATCTATGTTTTAGTTTGGTAAGAGCAGTTGTTTTATGCAGTTTTATTATTAATAATATCTATTAACATTAAGTGATCTTATTGACTTCCTACTGGAAGGTCTTGTTGGTATAGTGTTGCGAAAAGAATTATCAGTCATTCATCACAGAAAAATGGATATTGGACAGAATGAATGGGTTGCCCACAATACTCTAAAATTTGTGTTTCCTTATTTGCGGTCATGCGATTTGCTAAAAGTGACACAAGTTTGTAAGTTATGGAAGAAAATAGCATGCGATGATCCAATACTTTGGAAAACCATTAAATTAAAAAATTGCAAAGTTGATATCGCCCGTATGTCAAACCTTTTACACGAGCAAGGATGTGTGAAGCTGTCGTTAGTAAATTGTATTTTTACAAAGAATGATCCGGATTTTGTGATAAGGAACCTAAGTACCATCGAGTCATTAAGATCGCTGGAACTAGTCAAATTTCGCGCGAGTTTTATTGAACGCATACCGGAGATCAGCAAAAGCTTACAGGAACTTAGTTTTCAAATTATTGATAAACAAGACGCTAGAATTAATTTAAATTTTTTAAAAGACCTCTCCCAGTTGCAAACTTTAAATATAGATTTTGGTGGTTTGGCTATTAAAAAAGACGAATTTAGGAAGTTAGGCACACTTGGTAACTTAAGACATTTATCATTGTTGAATTCCAACACTAAATATAATTTTGATCTACCAGATTTTAACTGCTTTCATAATTTGGAATCCTTGGACCTGGTGGGCCATCATTTTGTCAATCATAACACTTTTAATTACATGCCAAAATTGAAAAGATTAAGATTACCAAGAAGTGTGATGTTTAATAATAAAATCACAAAATCTTTAGATCTACTAAAATATCTTACAAGACTTGAATTAATTGGTGAAAGTTTTAAACCATCGAAGTTTATCGAAAATGTGTTGGAAGGTTTTTTTATTAGAAATTTATTACTTTGCACTAGCTTAAAGGAACTTCTTATTGTGCCCAAAAGATTCTTGATATTCGCTCTACTTGTTAAATATTTGAACGATTCAAATATTACTACTTTTATCTTGGGCATTTCAGTGGAGAGTTTTTATGACTACCATCATGCTTTATCTCGGCAAGAGTTATCAGACAAAGAAGGTCTTCAAAAATATTTTGGACTTGATTATTCACCAAGTGCAGCAATGCTATTGCAAACCGATTGTTTACAGAATTATGACCGATTTCTGAATCAATTTGAAAAAGTTTTTAGTGAGTTACTTCCCCATATAAAAGTGTCGGTTTTCGACTATCACCCTCAGTGGGCAAATTGTACTTGGATGTGTAGTAATAAGTATCGACGCAAATTTGAACTTAATTAGTAGAGGTGTTGAAAAAGTAATCATTCTTTACTCGACAAGTAACGGAGTAACGAATACCGATCCGAAAATTTAATGATTACTTTCGTTACTTTGATTATTTTAGTATTCAGTAATCACCAGAAAGTCGGTAATTCAAAATCAGGGAGTGACTATGATAACTTAAGTAAGTATTAATGGTAATAATTAAGGTAACAATAAGGAAAAGTAGGACCTGACAATCTGGCAACGTTGTTTGTTTGAACGCTTGCAGCCGCTTGCTCGGAATGCTTGGCCTCGGCTGTCGGTTTGCAATTTAAAATATTATGTGATTCCCCGAAGTACGTTTTTCTCTTAGCTCACGCATATCGATGACGGATGACGCAATATTATGTTTTCTTGGTCTTTGTTAGTTTGTTCCCTTGCGATTAGGGATGGGCGGAACAGCGTATTTTTAGGAACAGGTACAAATTGTTCCGGTTCCAGAAAAAACCTGTTCCGAAAATTCTGCTCCTGTTCCGAACTGGACTGGTCAAAATAGCGTAGACATCTGAGCCCTGAAGGGGAGAAAAACTAGAGATATCCCAAAAAAAATAACCCCAAAGTTAAATTCGCCCCGCCTTGGAAAACAGAGTCTATTAAGCAACACGCTAGAAGCTTACCTTCTGTAATTCTGTAGCAGTCCCAAAATTTCAATGGCGGCCGCGGCCCTTTCTTGCGACTGGAATTTCGGTCTTTTTTTATCGGAAGTGATTTCTTCATTCCCCTGTCACACACAGGGTGGCGCTTCAAACTCCCAGCGTGAGCCAAAAACGCGCATGATTTTACCAAAATGATCAGGTGATCAAAAAGAAAATAACTTTCAACAAAGAGAGAAATTATCACCTGCTCGGAATTTTCCCCAAACAGGTTTTTGCAGAAAGCCCAAAAATATCAAAACAAACTTTAAGGTTAGGTTTTCCAAAAAATTCAAAATAAAACAATAAAGAAAAAATAACTGGCAGCATTAAACATAGCGTATCGTGCCTTACGGCGCGGGGCGTCGAATGCTGCAAAGGGTGTTCACAAAAATTTTGCGACCAAAAAAAAAACAAAGGTCATCAGGTCTTTACTTTTCTCTTTTTGTTCTTCGAAAGCCGATTTACCGCTCCCTCGAAAAAACTGTTCCGAGTAAAAACCTGTTCCGAAAAGAACAGGTCCTGCTCCGGGAGCCCATCCCTACTTGCGATACGTCTCGTTGATGCTTGTGTCTGAATTTTTATTTACTTTTAGATTTTAAGTATGTTTTTCTTTGTATGTAAGGCATTAGATTTTTAAAACAAAATTGTACACAGAACAGTTCCTACCTTTATTTTTTTAATTTTAGCCCGCATTTTGAAAATTTCAATTGAATATTTCCATAATATCAACAACAAAAATATACCTACAAGTAAGTGATCGAATTAACGACAGTCCGAGAATTTTGCACTAATTGTATGATTGAATTGAATACAGTTACAGTAATGAAAGTAACGATAGTAACGAATATATAAATTGATTACTTAGTAGTCGAGTAACGATTAGTAACGAGTATTCAAAAGTAACGAAAATCAACACCTCTATTAGGTGGTGATTTGCTATCGGCTTAAGTTTTGAAGTAATAACGTGGCTTGTGTAGTATCAAACGACAGGTAATTGAGTCTAGAGTTGAATAAAATATATTTGAGTTTTTAGTTATATTAGCTCACACGTACACTATAAATATAGTATCTAGTGTGAGCTTAAGTGCCCATAAATTGGCAGAGTATTTTTTTGTCTGAAGAAAACATTTAATATTCAGTTTTAATATTTAAGTTAGTTTTCAAATGTATGTATTGTTTTAATTTTTGCTTGTAATAAACAAGTAGCTCAGAATAGAAATGTTTCTTATTATCCTTTCGTTTTCACTATCGTGGGATAAGAAAAACATCGTAATGGGGCAATAAGAAATATGTACTAGTAAAGTTTCCTTCAAATTTGATAAAAGTGAAATTTTTTAGGCTACAGAAAAAAAATTCTAATTACTCATTCTTTTATGGAACTTTTTTTATCTCGTAATAATAATATTTTGAGCTAATTTGATTGTTAATACCTGTTTTTCTCTGTTGCCTAAAAAATGTGTTTGAAAGTAAATGGCAAACATTGTCCCCTAAATCATATGCTTGGTTTAGTCAGATCGAAGCTCAAAAGATTTCTGCACCCGCGCATTTTGTTAGGAATCACTTTCAAGAATTTATTTTCGCAGAAGAAAAAGTCAGGCGTCTCGGCCGGATTTGTAGTACGAGAATTCAGCCTGTTAGTCATCATTTAAAAAATAGACCGGTGTACTGTGGATTATTTGCGCTAGATGCATTTTAATATTTCTGCAACTTGACATTTCTACAGCTTTACATAAGTCACTTTAGAGCAATTCCACCAAGTCATCCAATTTACAAAAAAAGTGTTGCCCTGACATTTAACTTTTTTCTTTAATTATGCTTACTAAATGAAACAGCTTATGCTTAACCACTTTTGCACAATTTTAGATTTTTTAATCCAATAAGTCTGTTGTACGCGCATTTAAAAAGTCTAAAAACGGGCAAAATGGGACTTTAAAGAAAAAAATTATGCTCATAGTAAACAGCACCTAAAAAAAATTAACCTATAATTTTGAAAACATGCATTAAAGTAGTTTTCAAAAAAATGTAATGTTTAGCAAAATCTTTTATACTGGCTTAATTAGAGCAATTTAGAGAATATCCAAAAAACGCAGCAATTTTCGAAGTTTTCATATTTTCTTATCTTCCTTGTATAAAACATATTTAAAAAGTAGACGTTACCTTGGAGTTCCACGAAGAAGTTAAGAATGTCTGGGAAATCCCTTAACTTCAGCATCAAACATGACCCTGTCTGTCGGGATGCTGGTGGTAATCAAGTAGGGTAAATTTTTCACTGTATCAGATACTTTGAAAAACAAGAATAAAAAATCTGGGTCTGTGATCCTTAAGGTCACTACACATTTTTTTGTTATTTTAATATTTTTAGTGATGTTAAATTGCATCACAAATTACAGACATGGATCTACGGGAGGGGATGCCCCCCCCAAATCTGAAACTTTACTCAGTTTTGACACACAGAATACACCTCCTGGTCACTATGCAAAATAGTTTTGTGAAATATTTATTATGATATTTTACCCCAAAATAAAGTTTCTAGATCCACCCCTGCAAATTAAGGTTTATCAGAAGGTAAAGTTTATTTATATGAGCACTGTTCAATAAATTATGATCTAAACTCTCTTCATAAGGTCACTACACAAATTTTTTAAAAGTTTATTTACTTTTTTAGTAGTTACCTACTGTCATATTTAAAAAATCGGAAAAGAAGTTGAGTTCTATAATTTCAGAAACCGAGCAAATTTTTTTTCTGAGCTTGAAGTAAATTTAGCATGCGTATAGACTTTTTTTTACGGACCATATTCCGCACCGGTGTAAATAATTAAAAATCGAGAAAATCATAAAATTTACTATTTTTTTAAAACTATTTTTGCCATGTCAAAAAAGTGAGGTTCATTTTTTTTCTGTATAGGATTATCCAACCAATATTAAAGATTTCTTTCGACAAATTTGTTTTTACATAAGATTTAATACAATAGAAATAAAAAAAAATAAGGCCACAACTGATTTTCTTCTTTTTTTTACTTTTAAAGTGGCCTGTAAATTACGAGAGGCGACACTAAAAATTAAAATTTGTTAATTTGGTATTCCTAAGGACACTAATACATGTTATCAATATTTAGATTTTTTTCGTGACATGGATGATTTGGCGTGGAATTACTCTTTAGTCAAATTTGAAGGTAACATCACTACTCAAATCAATATGCAATTCTATATTCTAAATTACTTGTTTAACACAAGAAAAACCACAAAGTATTATCACTGCTAATAAGGTTTTGTAAATTTATTAAAAATTTTAACTAGGTAACTTATGTTGCACTTATACATATTATAATTTTATGTATGTGAAATTTGACAAGGTTTTTACTGGCATTAGGATGTACTTACATATTGATTTTTTACAAACGCGTGTGCCTTTATAAAAAATCACTTTGTAAATATGCAGAACAGATACGTTATATATATTATAGATTTAAAAATAGTTTAAAAAATAGATAAAAAACATGTTTTGCTGCAGAGCAACAATTTATGTTGAAAAATAGTTTTAAAAAACATTATACAATATGTCATAAACTAAAATTTGTGTTTTATTTTTATTGCATCGAAAAGGTAGATTGGTTTTAATAATCACGAACACAAAAGTACATCAATGATGATCATATAAATAGATATGATTGCCGTGGGCGTCAATATACAATAGATAAAAATTGATATGATAATATTAGTCATTTAATTAAGTTATAAACAACGATTGCGGTGTATACAGTGCTATCATTTATATCTGCACACGTATCTGAAGCGCTTATTTTAAGATTTTAAAAAAATTGGGCCAAATTTATTTTTGGGTTATATAATTCTATCGGTTTTTTGTTTGAATATTCTAAATTCTAAAATAAGGGCTCTGGATGCGTGTGCAGATATAAATGATCGCACTGTATATAAAATATAAGGCCTTGATGAAGTCAATGCAGAAATAGATTTATACATGGTGTTCCTAAATATCTTAATGTACAGCGTGTCCCATTTTCGATGGGATTAAATGGGAAACTCGGTTATTATTAAAAATATCGATTTTCTGATTGCACCTTACCGTGCTCTTTTTTGGAGCCCTTAAAAATGGTGTAATCAGATTTTTGCTATACCCCGCGGTTTCACTAATACAGGGAGTTTTTGAAAAAATTGCATTTTAATTAATTCCTTGTATCTCGCTTATTTTGCAAGATATGTTTATTCTGTAAAAACTGTTATTGTTATTATTTCTTATTTAAAATAAATATAAGTGAAACAAATGAATGAGTTTAATCGACTCACTTGATTTTTAGAACCTTGGTAAACTACAGATAAAGAATACCTGACGATATTATCAAAAATGGATAATAAAAAAAAGTACTAATCGAAACAAGATAAATTATTCTACCAATATAATAATTTTATACCACTGCAAATGTTAATTATAATTGTTAACAATTATGAATACACAACATCTTCCCCGTTAATTAAAGAAAAACTAAAAAGTCATTTTTCACATGATGTCTAATAAAAAAAAATATCAATTCAAATCACGAAACTCTAAATTAATTTCACTAAATGACCTTAATTACTAAGCACTATTTTTAGTCGTTTATCAATTCATATAAAAATACTTAAGCTTTAAATAAAATTGGTTTTTTCACAACCCTGCCATATCTAGTTTTATACTCAGAGCTTTCATTAGTATTACTATAATTTAAATTTGAGGTTGATGGTTCTAAACTTTGTTTGAATACGTTTTGATCCAATTTTACTCTTTTTAAGCTAAGATCAGTTTCAGTGTTTTTAGATTCTTTTATTAAATTTAAGAATCTTCTATTTCTAATAAAATTTCGACCATCATCTAACTTAATTTGATAACATCTTGCGCCAAAAAAAAAACAAAAAAAAAAGAAAAGTACTAATTGAAACAAGATAAATTATTCTACCAATATAATAATTTTATACCACTGCAAATGTTAATTATAATTGTTAACAACTATGAATACACAACATGGCACTATGGCAACTTTTTTAGAGCAAAATAATGACGTTGTCATACCTGAATTTTTTTTATTACTACTTTGATTGGTTCCATGCTATTATTACCTTAAAATGATAAAACTTTAATATTTTTTTGATTTAAGGTTAAAAAAAACTATTTAATATTTGAAAAAATTATAGTCCGAACCTGGAAATTTCCAATAATAAATTAAAAATTGCAAGACACACTAGTTGAACGATTTTTAGTTTATCTGTTTTGAAATGATAATTAAAAGATTTATAAATAAAGTAAAAAACGTTAAAAAGTTACAAAAATAATATCATACTAATTATTTGATGGTAGCACAGCAGGTCGTGAAATTTACAAAACAAAAGCGTGGAATTGACAATGTCATTTTTGTGAATGACAATTATTTTAAACTGGCTAGAAATCGACCATATCCAGATTTTGAAAAATGTGATTTGTTTGACTGCTTCATTCGAGCAACAAAATCCCAATATTTAAATGGCAGAAATATTTTTATGCAAAATGCGTTAAGAAAAATTACTCAAAAATGCCAACAATGTCTTACACATAATGGTAATCAGAAAAATTGGTTATTTTTTATAATTTGTTTTTTTTTGTATTTTTCGTAGACTTTGTTTCAAATAAATCTGTAAATTAACGTAAAACCATTTTAATATGCTAAATATCAAAACCAGTTAAACTAAAAATTGTTTATCTAGCAATTTTTAATTTATATTTATGTTGGAAATATCCAGGTTCGGATTAACTTTTTTTTTAAATATTAAATATTTTTTTTTTACCTTAAAACAAAAAATTTTTAAATTTTTATTATTTTATAATAATACTAGCATGAAACCAATCAAAATAGTAGTAAAAAAATCCAGGTCCGTATTTAATTTTTTATGATAAATACCATATTTTAAAAAGTTGACAACGTCATTATTTTCTTCTAAAAAAGTTGCCATGAAAAGGTTTTTACAGAATAAAAAACCGTTTTCAAAGGGTATAGAAGTCGATGCCGACAATAGATTTATACATGGTGGTCCTAAATATCTTAATGTACAGGGTGGCCCAAATTCTTTCATCTTCAGTTCTTTTATAAAATTTCATGGTTTCCATATGTTTGGTATGTACGTGCTTGGTTGACTGAAAACTTCTTTGTTCTGCATTATAAATGAAGCTTCAATAAACTTTCGTTTTCGCCAATGCGACTCCTTATGCAAAACTTTAGCTTCAGACCATTGAATCCTGTGATCATTTGACCATGCATGATCCGCTAAGCCGGATTTTTCAATATCCCCTAATTGGGTACTTTTTAGATGTTCACTTACACGGGAACAAAAATTACTTATTATTTGAGAGATTTTCTGGTTTTGTTTTAGTTACAAAACTCCTTATTGTATTTCGGGATGAAAATACTGTTTTTTATTGTTTGGCTATTCGTCTTATGTTTTCTGAAATCCCTTGAAGATATGGAATGTTGAGAATTTGGTTTGTTTTTAATTTTAGAGATCGTTGAGTTTATTAATTTCTCGGAATAATCAACCAACCACCTGACTACACACCAAATAGTATAAGTAGTAGCCTGTAGACTGGATTGTTTAGTTTACACTTAAAAACGGTTAGAGATACTGACTTACCGAAACGTCGTGTTTAACATAAATAAAAAAACATTGGAAGTCTGAAATTTTATTTCTACTCAATCATTGTCTGCAAGCATTCAGTTCTTTTATTAAGAATTCAACTGTAAAACTGAATTTTATCTGTTATACTTTTAGTTTTTGAGATATTACAAAAAATTGGTATTTTTTGGTTATTTTTATTTAAATGACCTTCTTTTTATTTAATTGTCATAATCACCGTAAAAATTTCTTTAAAATGTCACATCACACTCAATATTTTATTGCTTTAATTTTTATATTGTTTCTTGTATTATCATTTTTTTGTGACCTCTTTATTTTTGATTTATTTCTTAATTTGATCATTTTAAACTCAGTTTGAAATAAGAAGTAACAGTATAAAAATACTCAATATATGGGCCCCTAAGCTCACACTAGGTACTATAGTTATAGTGTACGTGTGAGCTAATATAATTAAAAACTGAAATATATTTTATTCAACTCCAGACTAAATTACCTTTCGTTTGATACCACACAAGCCATGTTTTAAATTAAACTCAAATTTTTGAAATCTACCCCACCCTTAAAAAAACAAAAGCTAAAATGTATTTTGTTTAAATATCTCCGGACTCAATTACCTGTCGTTTGATATCTCACATGCCATATTTTCACGTAAAGTCTAATTTTTGAAATCTACCCCCACCCTTTTTTATAAAAAAAAACTAAAATGTATTTTGTTTAACTCCAGACTCGTTTGATATCACACACGCCATATTTTCACGTAAACTCTAATTTTTGAAATCTACCCTTTTATTTGGCTTGTGTTCGGTGGATTTTGTTAATTTTTAAATGGAACCATCTCGACCCAAGACCCAGCCTTGGTACCAAATTTTATGCGCGTTGGTCGTTACAGACAGACAGACAGACAGACGGCGCGACAAAAAAGTTTTAAAATCATCTGAAGCGCAAAGATATATAAAAATTTTTGAAATGAACTTTTTTTTTCTCAAAAAAATTAGGATCACCATAGCTCACACTACTATAGTATAGTATATGTGTGAGCTAAAATACAAAGAATATAAAGAAGTACATGGGTCATTCCATAAAGAAACAACAATTTTATGTAAAATCTTAAAATCTAAAGGTGACAGAGAAAATTGAATTCTTTATAAAAAAAGCTATAAAAATCAATTTGCAAAACTAAATTATAGGCCCCCTCCCTAATGCAGGCTCTTCAATATCCCCTCGTAGCTAAAAAACTAGGAGTCCTATCAAGAAGCGGTTTTGATATATGAAGACGTCTCGAAAATCGATGTAGACTAGTTTTTATCTATCTCGGCTAGAAATACTTAAAACCCCCAAAGAAACATGGAATTTGGCCCTCCCTGTACAAACTAAGTGGATTAATTTCTTGATATATTTTACGATTAAAAGTAAATATGGATGAGCAAACACTTCGTTGCGGATACACAAAGTGTTAAAAAATTTCCTACACTTAAAAGTTTTTGCGATGTGCCGCGTGGCTAATTCCTGGCTAGGTACTTGGTTGTTCCTGATTATTTAAAAATGCGTTAACTTTGCGACACTGGGTGATTGATCCTGATTGGATGGAACGTCTCAGTATAAAAAAAAATCTAAAAACAACCAAAAGTTTTGCTTACAAACTTTTTGCTTTTTTTTCCTTGCTAGGAATCGTTACTGCCACCGCAAAAATTATTGCGCCCCTGGATAACCAAAAACAAAGGGTCTCTTGGTTCGCCAAAAAGCCAGCCGGACATTTTCATTTTGCCCAAAAAGCCGGGCTTGTCCGGCTTTATCCGGATGTATGGTTACCCTAATTACTAAGGTTACCACATAAGCACTAAAGATATAATTAAGAACTTGTAGCCTATGTAGATTTGTTTTCTCTTTTTGGGGTCTAATAATTTAAATAAATAAATAAATAAAATACCCACCTAAATGGGTTGAATTTAGATTTGTGGGTTCAAATAAATTAATCATAACAAAAACATTTCATGTAAAAAAAGCCAAGTACGCGAAAATGGCATTCCGTAAAAAGAATTGAGATAAAAGTAAAGCCAAGTTTTCCAATACAAATTTCAATAAGTTTGGAAATGTTTTTTTAAACTTTGCTATTACAGCCAAACTTCTTTATGTTCAATTTAGCACTGTGCCTAAGAGTCATTTACAGCCATAATAGCCAAGTTTAGAAGTTTTTCCATGGTTTTATCGTAGTTCCTATCAGCCTTCCAACGCTCAGCTCTCTAGCGTTTCTGAAAGTACACAATGGTTACTTTTACATAACTTTACATGTATAGGGGAGGGAAATAAATTAAAATTGTCGTCTTTTTAAATTTTGTCCTATAGTTTTATCATAGTTCCTATCAGTCTTCCAATGCTCAGCTCTCTAGCGTTTCTGGAAGTGGGTAATGTTACTTTTACATAACTTTAGATTTATAGGGGAGGAGAGTAAATGAAAATATTGGACTTTTTAAATATTTTCCCAAGGTTTTATCATAATTTCTATCAGCATTCCCATGCTCAGCTCTCTAGCATTTCTGGAAGTGGGCAATGTTAGTTTTATATAAATTTACATTTATAGGAGAGGGAAGTAAATGAAAATGTTGGTGTTTTTAAATTTTTTCATATAGTTTTATCATATTGTCTTTCAGTCTTAAAAAGTTCAGCTCTCTAGCGTTTCTGGAAGTGGGCAGTGTTACTTTTACATAACTTTACATTAATAGGGGAAGGAAGTAAATTAGAATTTTGGGGTGTTTTAATTTTTTTCTATAACTTTATCATAGTTACTATCGGTCTATCAGCTTCAAAAATTATCCGCTGACATACCTCTTTGTTTACTACCCAATAGTCCTCGGTTCACCTTTGATATTAAACGATCACATTCAGTTTGACTTGTAGTTTAAGTTTTGTGTAATAAAAACCAAAGCAGGCTAAAAATAAATAACGACAATACATCTAGAAAATTACATTTTATAAGCATGTACTAGAAAACAGTAGAAAAATGGCCTTAGTTTTTAAAAAATTCAAAAAATATTAGTTGTTACGTTGTTCATAACAGATCTAACTTTTGTTTACAAAAATCAGCTGGACAACCAGTGACGTGAAAGCTCGACATATATATATAAGATCCGAACACCGGTCTATTCTATCCACCGTGGTGTCACGTATCGTATAGAACTTGGTCACCTTACTTGCATTTTGCTGACCACAAGGTTACAACCAAATACGTTTCCTTGCATCTGTCATTGCTTGTTTGTTTACATACTTATTTATCTAATATGTGTTGTTTACTGCGTTTTTTGAGGATTTTTTTATGTTTTTTCATAACAATCAACAACTCTATGGTTTTTCTTGCGAAGTAGTTAAGGAAGAAAAGTACACATAACAAAACAATTCGAGAGAAATAAGCTCCTCAGAGAAATCCTTTTTTACAAAATCACCACTAGATTTCCATCTGCTCACTAACAATCTCGAAGAAATTTTTCAAAGAGCTAGATGACCAGGCTGCTAAACTTTTATTTTTAAGTTCCTATCAGTCTTTCAATGCTCAGCTCTCTAGCGTTTCTGGAAGTGGGTAATGTTACTTTTACATAACTTTAGATTTATAGGGGAGGAGAGTAAATGAAAATATTGGACTTTTTAAATATTTTCCCAAGGTTTTATCATAATTCCTATCAGCATTCCCATGCTCAGCTCTCTAGCATTTCTGGAGGTGGGCAATGTTAGTTTTATATAAATTTACATTTATAGGAGAGGGAAGTAAATGAAAATGTTGGTGTTTTTAAATTTTTTCATATAGTTTTATCATATTATCTTTCAGTCTTAAAAAGTTCAGCTCTCTAGCGTTTCTGGAAGTGGGCAGTGTTACTTTTACATAACTTTACATTAATAGGGGAAGGAAGTAAATTAGAATTTTGGAGTGTTTTAATTTTTTTCTATAACTTTATCATAGTTACTATCGGTCTATCAGCTTCAAAAATTATCCGCTGACATACCTCTTTGTTTACTACCCAATAGTCCTCGGTTCACCTTTGATATTAAACGATCACATTCAGTTTGACTTGTAGTTTAAGTTTTGTGTAATAAAAACCAAAGCAGGCTAAAAATAAATAACGACAATACATCTAGAAAATTACATTTTATAAGGATGTACTAGAAAACAGTAGAAAAATGGCCTTAGTTTTTAAAAAATTCAAAAAATATTAGTTGTTCCGTTGTTCATAACAGATCTAACTTTTGTTTACAAAAATCAGCTGGACAACCAGTGACGTGGAAAACTCGACATATATATATAAGATCCGAACACCGGTCTATTCTATCCACCGTGGTGTCACGTATCGTATATAACTTGGTCACCTTACTTGCATTTTGCTGACCACAAGGTTACAACCAAATACGTTTCCTTGCATCTGTCATTGCTTGTTTGTTTACATACTTATTTATCTAATATGTGTTGTTTACTGCGTTTTTTGAGGATTTTTTTATGTTTTTTCATAACAATCAACAACTCTATGGTTTTTCTTGCGAAGTAGTTAAGGAAGAAAAGTACACATAACAAAACAATTCGAGAGAAATAAGCTCCTCAGAGAAATCCTTTTTTACAAAATCACCACTAGATTTCCATCTGCTCACTAACAATCTCCAAGACATTTTTCAAAGAGCTAGATTACCAGGCTGCTAAACTTTTATTTTTAAGTTCACATATTAAAAAGGAAACATCTCCAGACTCTGTCAATCAACCTGAACGCAGCAAGTGGGGTGAAAGAAACGTTCATCTATACCAGACAAAATGAAAGTTAAAGAAGAGTTTTCAGAATTTGGTGATAATAATCTGTAAGTAGAGAGGAGGGAAAGAGTGGTTTTTTAAAGGTGTGTTCAACCTCATAAATTATTAAATTAACTTACATTAGCTTACCCTAAGCCAAATTAGACTAACTAGAGATTTCTTTCTGAAAAAAGTGTTTTTTTTACTAAAGGCATAAAATAAGATATTTACAGAAAATTGAAGTGAAAAATTTCAGGAAAACTGTCAAAATCGAGAAAATTTCCTCTTAAGTTAGTCTAATTTGGCTGAGGGGTGAACAGCTAATCCAAAATGTGTACACCGATTGTGAAAATCCACAATCTTTTGCTAAGATTGTGAGGGATTGTGGCAAGATTGTGAAAGATTGTGAGGGATTGTGGCAAGATTGTGAGGGATGGTGGAGGAAAAAAAAAAGTCATCATGTCTATAGTTTCCTTTGCCACCCTCTTAATTTACCATTACCAGCCCTGCTACTTAATAACCAAGGGGTGACCAGCTGACCCCAAAATGTGTACGCTGATTGTGAAAATCCACAATCTTTTGCTAAGATTGTGTAAAGATTGTGAGGGATTGTGAAGGATTGTGGTAAGATTGTGAAGGATTGTGGGTGATTGGGAGGGATTGTGTAAAGATTGTGAACAGATTGTGAGAAATGTGTACACCGATTGTGAGAGCTGTTCACCCCTTGAATTTGGCTTAGGGTAAGTTAATGTAAGTTAATTTAATCTAATGTAAGTTATGAGGCTGAACCGACCTTAAGTAACAAATTTTTAAAACATGATGAGATGATGACATGCATCTGATTTTTGGCCAAAAATGGCTGAAGGTGAAAGCCCTTAAAGGCAGCAAGCTTATTAGTGTCAGTTTAAAGTAAAGAGTCTAGTAGGCCATAAAACAAAACTAAAAATACCATTTGACAGACATCAGAGATGATTTATTTTAAATATTGTTTTTGTAGTGCTTGAAATGTAGAATATTGTTAATATTTTAAGCATTATTGACAGCATTTTTTTCCTTGTTTTGTTTTTATATTAAAGCATATTTAAAATTGATTTGAGAGAGGAAGGTAAGTAGATTCCAGAATTGCTTATTCAATAAAAAACTGATGAATTAGGTACACACAATGAGAAATTTATTTATGAAGGTAGAAATGTGAAAAAGAAGTAAGAAATTTTGGATATGTCAGAATAAAACTTTATGTCAGCTATAAACTGCCACCTAGAGATAAATTTTATTTAAAACTGCACACATTCAGACTGTAAAAAAAAATCTGCATAAGGGCCTCTTCAATATTTCGACATATTATATTCTTTAACATAACATGCTCCAGTGTGAACAGATGTTCACAGCCACACAAAAAAAATAAGTATGGTATATACTTTTGATCAGATAGTCATATTCTATAGTATTGTATTGCACTGAATCTGAATCTGTTGTCGGAATTGCATTAGCATGTCAAACTTTTTTCTAATGTGAAAAAAACCACTAAAATTTTACAAAATTGACAAAAATACCCAATGAAAAAATGTTTTTTTTTTTCATTTCCAATTGTGTATAAACCTGCATATATGTAAACAAGCTGAATACAAATTTACTAGATAGTCTTATCTTCCTTTTCTCCCTCTCTCTTTTTACAAAAAAACCCAACCACAGATCATGATTTAGAAAAATCTCGAGAAAAATTAACCCGTGCCTTTGGCTTTTCAGATTTGGAAAATGAGTAAACATTTTTAGTACTTGGTATTACTTTTTGTTTTGCTTTCGTTTGAGTTGAGAATTTGAAACCTTGACAGCCAAATTATAGATTATTTTCTACAAACCAAAACACTTTTGTTTACCCCAGATGAATTTTACTAACTAGGTTAACATCATCCTCATCAAAAATATATTTCGGATTAAGGAAAATAATGTATAATTTAATTTAAATATATTTAAATTTAATAGTTTCTCTACTAAAAATTGAAAATACGAATTTTGGATATTTTTCTTGTTTCTCATACTATGCCACTGACTTTTAGTTAAAAAATAATTTTTTATAAATTCTCGAAATAGATTTGCCACTTAATATTATTTTCTAAAAAAAAAAAACTTTAAGATTTTATGAAACAATTATTTTAATATTTTTGTTAGTATTTAAAATAGTAATGTACACCTATGATAAGTAATTTAAAAATTCTAAATTTTTGAACAAATTAGTATGAAGTTTATTGTCAGATAGTTTTTAGGTCATTAAATTATGAAAACTATATAAGACTTTAAAACTATAATATTTTCTTTAGTTTTAAAAAAAGCAACATATGCCAGTAGTAACCAGTAAATTGAAAAATCTCTATTTTTTTGGCAAATTGAGTAAAGAAGTAATTTTTAGGCCGTTTTTATAAAAACTGGGAGTAAAATGATGCCTCAATAAGTTTTGGCTAAAAACTGGTTTCAGGAGACTTCTGTGCAGTAGTGAAAAAAATATTTTTTTACTTGTTTTAAAAAATCTCTTCATTCATTTGACAAAAGAAATCAACAATTTTACACCTAAAAAAAATTATTTGACATAAATTGAAGCATAAAACTATGTTTCAAGCAAACATATTAAGCGTAAAAGTTGTGCTGGAATCTCGGCCGGAATATAACAAAAAACTGGTTTCTTATAAGTATTTTGTTTTTTTTAATTTGTTTTTTGATTATGATTGATTCATATATGAGTGGGCCTTGCAGCCCTTCCACTGCGACCACTGTGACCACCCACTGGTGTGGCTTTTATTTATTATTTTACTAAATAATAACATTAACATTAAATTTGGTTAAAGAAGTCATTTTTATCCCGTTTTTATATTCAAATTCAATTTCAAAACGTTTATTTCGTCAAACCAATAATAACAAAAGAACATATTTCTAAAAAAATTAAAAAGTCAATGTGACGAAAATGGGCCATCTCTCGATTATAGAAACCGCTAACACTAAGCCCTTAGAGGGCTTATGCGAAATGACCCAAATAAATTAAATAAATAATATATTTTAACAAAAGTTACCTAAATAAAGAGTAGTTCTACTTACTGTAAATCTTACAATTATACAAATAGTTCAATATATTTATCCCAGTCCGGCCGACCCATGCAGACACCAAAGCCGAAAGCCAAAACACCCATCGGGGGAAACAGCGAAGTATTAAGTCTTAATTTTTTGGACTGATTTTTTAGATTGCCAACCACATCTGCATAATCAAATAATGATAAAATTAAGGAATCACACAAGAAGTATTTTTGTTTTGATGATAAGAATTTTTTATATTTATATAAACTTTTCCAACGAATATATCCAGCAATAAGTTTTGTTCTTATATAATGTTCAAATGAAATACAATTGTCAAATATAACGCCCAAGTTTCTTGCTTTTGGAACTATTGGAATACTCGTCAGGTAATAATAATAAAAAGCCTGCGCCCTCAGATCAACTTTTCCAAGGTGTACCTGGGAAAAAGTGGATCTTTCTGGGTAGAGTCAGAGAGAATGCCACAACAAAGATTGTTGAAGATTACATAAAGCAGAAAGCTGATGTAATTGAATCTAATGCATTGTTGATTCATGAACTTCCATCCAAAGCGAAATCGAAATCCTTTAAAATTGGTGTCATCGAAACTTATTATGACCAGTTACTAACTGATAGTTTTTGGCCAGAAAATGTAATTTCTAGGCCATTTATATTCAGAAAAAAACATCAAAAACCAAAATTTTCAGTTGTCTCAACCTCCTACAAACCTAAGGGAGCTTTAACATTTTATTACCAAAATGTTAGAGGAATAAGAACTAAAATCAATAGTCTTATGTGCAATGTACTTGTCGAAGACTATGATGTGATATTGCTGACAGAAACCTTTCTGGATTGTTCCATTTTGTCTAGTGAGCTGGGTTTAGAAGGCTATCAGGTCTACAGGTGTAACAGGTCAATAAAAACTAGTACATGTAAATCTCAGGGGGGTGTACTGATAGCAGTCAAGAGTTGTCTTTCATCTAGAATATTAACGGCACCTATTGAAAATGTTGAACATCTTTTTATTTCAATTACCATTGAATCACAACAAATTTTGGTTGGTAATGCTTACATACCAGGAACATCACCTCTAGATATATATGATAATTTCTGTCTTTCTTTAATCCATCAAATAGAAAATCATAATTTTACCAACATTTTCATTTGGGGTGACTTTAATCTTCCGAATATAAGATGGGAGAAAACTTTAGATGGATCGGTGCCTGTAGGCTCACTTTCCAAGGAAGTGACATGTATGGCTGATTGTGCAGCATATTTATCTTTATTCCAAATGATAGATATTCCTAATGTATATGGAAATTTTCTTGATCTCATGTTTTGTGATAACTGTGATGTAAAAGTCAATATATGTAACAATCCTATGTTAAAGTTAGATGCTCCGCATCCTGCATTTGAATGTTCATTTGTCATGACAGAAAAGCTGTCAAATCTTTCTAGTGAATATTTATATCTTAACTTTAAGTGTGCTAACTTTAAAGAAATAAATTTTTATCTTTCCTGTGTCAATTGGGACTTAGTTTTTGAGTGCACAGATGTGAATACCATAGTTTCCAGATTTTATGATATCATTTATGGTATTATTGAGGCTTTCACCCCTTTATCAAGATATAAACCTTCAAAATTTCCAAAATGGATGCCAAACAACTTAAAAAATTTAATTGTTGAAAAAAAGATTGCACACAAAAAATATAAATCTACACAATCTCAAGATGACTATAATAATTTTGCTATTCTAAGAGCAGACTGCTATAACATCTCTCAGTCGTCTTATAAAAGTTTTATTAAAGATTTAGAAAACCAGCTACAAGATAAACGTTCCTTTTGGAACTTTGTCAATTCTAAGAAAGATTGTGCAGAATTTCCAAAATGCATGTTCTTTAATGAATGTGAATCTGATAATGGGCAAGAAATTTCAGAAATGTTTAAGTCTCATTTTTCATCTGTGTACTCTGACTTTGACTTTGATAAGCCATTGTCAGAGAAAAATTTTAATTGTGATAAATGTCTTAATGTAGGTTTTTTAGAGTTGTCAATGTTTGATGTTTTTAATAAAATTGATATGTTAAAGAAAAATTTAGGAATGGGTCCTGATGGGATTCCTGTGTCTTTGTTACAAAACTGTAAGTATGTTTTATCTGACATTTTATGTAAAATTTTTAACTTGTCTTTAAGTTCAGGTGTTTTTCCAGATCTTTGGAAAAGATCTTATGTGTCTCCTGTTTTTAAGGATGGAAACAGAGCTGATGTAAAAAATTACAGAGCAATTAGTAAAATTTCATTAATAGCAAAGATTTTTGAATCATTAGTAGCTGACAGATTGACTCCTCTTTTTAAAAATATTATAATTAACGAACAGCATGGCTTTATGAAAGGAAGATCCACTATATCTAACCTCTTAACATATGAACAAACTCTGTTGGGTGCCTTCGAGAATAAGTATCAGGTTGATGCTATTTATACAGACTTCTCGAAGGCATTTGACAGAGTGGATCAGAAAATTTTACTATCTAAATTAAAGGCAGTGGGACTTCATGGCTCTATCTTGAGTTGGTTTGATAGTAACCTAATTAATCGCAAGCAAGCTGTAAAAATAAAAAATTATATATCTTCAGAAATCACTGTAACATCAGGTGTACCTCAAGGTGGACATCTGTCGACTCTATTATTCAACATCTTTGTAAATGATGTGAAAAATATTTTTTATGACTGCCAGTTTAAGGCTTTTGCAGATGACTTTAAAATTTATAAAATTATTGTTAATCCTACTGACTGTCAATCTTTGCAGGATCAATTGAATTTGTTTTCTTCTTGGTGTACAGAAAATAGTCTTACCTTAAATATTAAAAAATGCAATATCATTACTTTTAATAAAATAAAACAACCTATTCTATTTAATTATTCTATTGACTCTGAAGAGTTAGAGAGAAAAACCTTAGTTAAAGATCTAGGAGTGTGGATAGAAAGTGATCTATCATTTAGCACACATATTGAAAAAACCACCAACAAAGCAATGAGATTACTGGGGTTTCTCTTTCGCACTCTAAAAGATATAGATAATATTTATGTGTTAAAAGATGTTTACTGTGCACTTGTTCGTTCGGTGCTCGAATATGCCAGTTCAGTTTGGCAGCCTTTTTATGGAGTTCATAAGGAGAGCTTAGAGAGAGTGCAGAGAAAATTTTTAAGAAGAGTGGGACTTAGGCTGGGTATTCCCTATGAAGAAGTTAATTGTAATGAGATAATGAAACTTTTAAATCTTACTTCATTAGAAAGTCGAAGAACGTTTTTTGATACTTGCACTCTCTTTAAAATTCTGAACGGTATGATTGATGCCCCAGAGCTTCTCTCAGAGGTTAGCTTTCACATTCCACCTAGGAATTCCAGAAATAAAGATCTATTTAGTCTAACATTTCATAGAACTAATTATGGTACTAATATTCCTATAAATCGAATGTGTAAAACTGCAAATTTTCTAATGCAAGAAAATAATAACATTGACTTTTTTAATTGTAGTTACAATGTATTTTGCAAACAGGTTAAAAAAATTTTATTTGCCTGAATTGTTATCTTTTTAGATTTGTTGTAAAAATTACGTTTTAATTGGGATGGTTCTTGTTGTTTATGCTGTCCTCTTAAATAAGTACATTTTTATGTGTTAAACCGCCATCTTGATGAATGAAGTGATAAAGTGTGATAAAAAGTTTTACTCCAACTGTGTGAGTTATTCTAACTTTTACTTGTAATTTTATTTTTGAAATGACATGACTATTTTTTAATGTGACACTATTAGTTAGTCCTACTTTTTTATTTGTAACTGCTATATGCGTTAATAAAGATTTTGATTTTGATTTGATTTTGATTTGATTAGAATACTTTCGTTGTTTATCTTTATGTTTAGATTCTGTTCGAGATGTTCTCTAACTTGTTTGTTTTTATTTAAAATTAAAATTTGTGATTTGGATGAGTATAACTTTAAATTATGATCTCTTGCAAATGAAGATATATTTTTTAAGTCCAAATTTAGTTTATTATTAACGTCTGGCAAGGTATATTTATTTATAGGAATGTGCTGTTGACTATCATCAGCAAACTGCTCAAGTTTTGAAAATGTTATATTTTTTGACATATCTGCAACATAGAGAGAAAAAAATAGTGGTGATAAAACCGATCCTTGTGGAACTTCTTGTTTTATAAACACCGGGAGTAAAAGTATGCCTAAATAAGTTTTGGCTAAAAATTGGTTTCAGGAGTGAGAAAAGGATTTTTTTACAACAGTTTTTCCTTAACTTATATTTATAGTACCTACTATGTGTGTAGTTGTTTTAAAAAATCTCTTCATTCATTTGACAAAAGAAATCAACAATTTTACACCTAGAAAAAATTATTTGGCATAAAATAAAGCTTAATAATTAATAATATTAAGCTTAAAAATTGTGCCGAAATCTCATACCTGAATACAACAAAAAACTGGGTTCTTATAAGTATTTTCTTTCACTGCTACCACCAGTGGGTCTATTGTGGCTTTTATTTATTATTTTACTAAATAATAACATTAACATTGAACTCTAAACTATAAAAAAGAAACTTTTTTAATGTAGTAGTAGTAGTAGTGGGGGGGTTGACCCGCAGGTCTGACAAGTAGGCCAGAGTAGGCCCTTTTTGCCATGCCCCAAGTCTGTCCCTTAACCCACTCACTGCACTTCCCTTTGATGGTCAGGTAACTCATTGGGCCTTCCTGTTCTCTTTACAAAGTCCAGTAAGTCTGCCCATTTGAGCATGTGCAGTTCTTCCTCGCTCAGAGTTGGCGCTCCGAGTGCCTGTTGTCTCATCCTTGCGTAGGCCTCGCATTCTGCCACGAGGTGTCTTGATGTCTCTTCTTCCTGTCCACAGGCTGGGCAGGTAGGGTCATTCTCGACTCCTATGCGTGTCATGTGCTTCCTCAACCGGTTATGTCCGGTTAGAGTACCTATCGGCAGTCCGAGGTCTTTTCGTGTCCGTCCCAGCATCAATCTAATTCTGGTCGCTTTTGGACGGTCTACGAATTCTCTGGTCTGTCTGCAACCCGTTCCTGTTTCCCAGGAGTTTAATAGCGCGTCCTGGGCCCATTTGTTGAGTCCGCTTTGCACTTGTCTTTTTGTCACGCCCAAAAGTGGCTCCGGTCCTACATAGGCGGTTCCTGCCCCGAGTCGTGCGAGTTCGTCCGCCTTCTCGTTGCCTGGTACCCCGTATGTCCCGGAACCCAAACCAGCGTCACCCGTTTGCCATCGCTTAGGGTTTCCAGCGCCTCTGCGCATTCTTCCACCAAGCCGTCAGCAATCTTGGGTGCGTTTAGCGCCTTCAGGGTGGCTTGACTGTCAGAGCATATATATATAAGCTCCTCTTCGCTGTTCCGAACCTCTTCTAGGGTTGCCGCCATTATTATGGCGTAGACTTCTGCTTGAAAAACAGTAGCCTGCTCACCGAGCGAGTAGCTCTTCCGAACTTCTAGTTTTTCCACGTATACTCCCGCTCCTGTGGTTTGCCTCTCTGATAGTTTGGATCCATCAGTGTAGCAAACTAAAGCGCTCTCCTCAAACATCATTTCGTCTCTCTGCCACGCTTCCCTGTCTGAAATGTGGATTTTGTACCTCTTCTCCAAGGTGCGTGTGCTCTGCTGACCGTCATTGACGTGAGGGGGATTTCTCTAATTGTCAGCTCTTCTATAGCTAGATGACCAGCTGTTTCCCCTCTTCCTCTCCACTGACCCGTGTCCCTTAGACGTAGGTAGGTCCCCATCGCCTCCCTCTTGATCCAAGTTGGTTCATTGAAGAATTGTCTCTAGGGCCAGGATCGGGGTAGTTCTCATAGCTCCGGTTATCACTCTACACATCAGCCCCTGTAGGCTTCTGAGTTTTAGGGATGTGGTCGTTTTCTCCACTGCCGGCCACCAGACTATGGATTCGTATTGGATCCTCGGTCTCTATTTTGTTACATCGCTATTTTGTTACATCGCTATTTTGATAGTCGCCCTTTCATTACATCGCTATTTTGATTGTCGCTATTTTGATACCGCTATTTTGTACATCGCTATTTCGTTCCAGAGCCGCTTTTTATAAGGTTAAATAAGAATTAAACATAAATGTTGAAAAATTTTTAAATAAAAAAAAAAACCCAACTGCTTGTAATTACTAGTCGCAGTTGGGTTCAAAATTACTCAATAACCTGATTCATGAAAATACAAAACTGTATAATTTTGTAAGTGCACTTTGGGCATCAAAACTAAAAGTTGAAGCATGTCGTACATTATAATTATTATAATTATACCTATAAATTTTGTACTCAACTGCGACTAGTACTTACAAGTAAATTGAGCAGTTGGGTGTTTTTTTTATTTAAATATTTATTTTTCAGGCAGCCAGATGGTAATGTACTTGACTCATCAACAATCAGTGTAAAATCAGAAGTTGAGGAGTATGAACTGAAGACTGAAGAAATCAAACAAGAAGAGCTCATACTAGATGACAGCTTATCTGAGTAAGTAAATTTAAGAAGTAATTTAAGACAAAAGAATAAACTAAATACGTTGGAGCCAGTGGCGGCTGCTACAGGAAGGGCAATGGGGCAGTGCCCTCCCAAAATTAGACCACAAACAGTATTTTTAATTGAATTATTTTCATCTGAAACGCAAAGATATATAAAAATTTTTGAAATCGGAGCAACTTTTTTTTTATTGAAAAAATTATGATCACCATAGCTTAAACTACTATTGTGTAGTATCATCTGAAATGCAAAGATATATAAAAAAATTTGAAATCGTAGCAACTTTTTTTTTATCGAAAAAATTAGGATCACCATAGCTTACACTACTATTGTGTAGTATGAAACGCAAAGATATATAAAATTTTTTGAAATCGGAGCAACTTTTTTTTATCGAAAAAATTAGGATCACCATAGCTACACTACTATTGTGTAGTATCATCTGAAACGCAAAGATATATAAAAATTTTTGAAATCGGAGCAACTTTTTTTTTATCGAAATAATTAGGATCACCATAGCTTACACTACTATTGTGTAGTATCATCTGAAACGCAAAGATATATAAAAAAATTTGAAATCGGAGCAATTTTTTTTTTATCGAATAAATTAGGATCACCATAGCTTACACTACTATTGTGTAGTATCATCTGAAACGCAAAGATATATAAAAAGTTTTGAAATCGGAGCAACTTTTTTTATCGAAAAAATTAGGATCACCATAGCTTACACTACTATTGTGTAGTATCATCTGAAACGCAAAGATATATAAAAAATTTTGAAATCGGAGCAACTTTTTTTTTATCGAAAAAATTAGGATCACCATAGCTTACACTACTATTGTGTAGTATCATCTGAAACGCAAAGATATATAAAATTTTTTGAAATCGGAGCAACTTTTTTTTATCGAAAATATTAGGATCACCATAGCTTACACTACTATTGTGTAGTATCATCTGAAACGCAAAGATATATAAAAAAATTTGAAATCGGAGCAACTTTTTTTTTTATCGAAAAAATTAGGATCACCATAGCTTACACTACTATTGTGTAGTATCATCTGAAACGCAAAGATATATATTTTTTTTTAAATCGGAGCAACTTTTTTTTTATCGAAAAAATTAGGATCACCATAGCTTACACTACTATTGTGTAGGATCATCTGAAACGCAAAGATATATAAAAATTTTTGAAATCGGAGCAACTTTTTTTTTATCGAAAAAATTAGGATCACCATAGCTTACACTACTATTGTGTAGTATCATCTGAAATGCAAAGATATATAAAAAAATTTGAAATCGGAGCAATTTTTTTTTTTATCGAATAAATTAGGATCACCATAGCTTACACTACTATTGTGTAGTATCATCTGAAACGCAAAGATATATAAAAAGTTTTGAAATCGGAGCAACTTTTTTTATCGAAAAAATTAGGATCACCATAGCTTACACTACTATTGTGTAGTATCATCTGAAACGCAAAGATATATAAAAAAATTTGAAATCGAAGCAATTTTTTTTTTATCGAATAAATTAGGATCACCATAGCTTACACTACTATTGTGTAGTATCATCTGAAACGCAAAGATATATAAAAAGTTTTGAAATCGGAGCAACTTTTTTTATCGAAAAAATTAGGATCACCATAGCTTACACTACTATTGTGTAGTATCATCTGAAACGCAAAGATATATAAAAATTTTTGAAATCGGAGCAACTTTTTTTATCGAAAATATTAGGATCACCATAGCTTACACTACTATTGTGTAGTATCATCTGAAACGCAAAGATATATAAAAAAATTTGAAATCGGAGCAATTTTTTTTTATCGAATAAATTAGGATCACCATAGCTTACACTACTATTGTGTAGTATCATCTGAAACGCAAAGATATATAAAAAGTTTTGAAATCGGAGCAACTTTTTTTATCGAAAAAATTAGGATCACCATAGCTTACACTACTATTGTGTAGTATCATCTGAAACGCAAAGATATATAAAAAATTTTGTAATCGGAGCAACTTTTTTTTTATCGAAAAAATTAGGATCACCATAGCTTACCCTACTATTGTGTAGTATGAAACGCAAAGATATATAAAAAATTTTGAAATCGAAGCAACTTTTTTTTTATCGAAAAAATTAGGATCACCATAGCTTACACTACTATTGTGTAGTATCATCTGAAACGCAAAGATATATAAAAAAAATTGAAATCGGAGCAACTTTTTTTTTATCGAAAAAATTAGGATCACCATAGCTTACCCTACTATTGTGTAGTATGAAACGCAAAGATATATAAAAATTTTTGAAATCGGAGCAACTTTTTTTTTATCGAAAAAATTAGGATCACCATAGCTTACACTACTATTGTGTAGTATCATCTGAAACGCAAAGATATATAAAAAATTTTGAAATCGGAGCAACTTTTTTTTTATCGAAAAAATTAGGATCACCATAGCTTACCCTACTATTGTGTAGTATGAAACGCAAAGATATATAAACATTTTTGAAATCGGAGCAACTTTTTTTTTATCGAAAAAATTAAGATCACCATAGCTTACACTACTATTGTGTAGTATCATCTGAAACGCAAAGATATATAAAAAATTTTGAAATCGGAGCAACTTTTTTTTTATCGAAAAAATTAGGATCACCATAGCTTACCCTACTATTGTGTAGTATGAAACGCAAAGATATATAAAAATTTTTGAAATCGAAGCAACTTTTTTTTTATCGAAAAAATTAGGATCACCATAGCTTACACTACTATTGTGTAGTATCATCTGAAACGCAAAGATATATAAAAAAAATTGAAATCGGAGCAACTTTTTTTTTATCGAAAAAATTAGGATCACCATAGCTTACACTACTATTGTGTAGTATCATCTGAAACGCAAAGATATATAAAAATTTTTGAAATCGGAGCAACTTTTTTTTTATCGAAAAAATTAGGATCACCATAGCTTACACTACTATTGTGTAGTATCCTCTGAAACGCAAATATATATAAAAAATTTTGAAATCGGAACTTTTTTTTTATCGAAAAAATTAGGATCACCATAGCCTACACTACTATTGTGTAGTATCATCTGAAACGCAGAGATATATAAAAATTTTTTAAATCGGAGCAACTTTTTTTTTATCGAAAAAATTAGGATCACCATAGCTTACACTACTATTGTGTAGTATCATCTGAAACGCAAAGATATATAAAAATTTTTGAAATCGGAGCAACTTTTTTTTATCGAAAAAATTAGGATCACCATAGCTTACACTACTATTGTGTAGTATCATCTGAAACGCAAAGATATATAAAAAATTTTGAAATCGGAGCAACTTTTTTTTATCGAAAAAATTAGGATCACCATAGCTTACACTACTATTGTGTAGTATCATCTGAAACGCAAAGATATATAAAAAATTTTGAAATCGGAGCAACTTTTTTTTTATCGAAAAAATTAGGATCACTATAGCTTACACTACTATTGTGTAGTATCCTCTGAAACGCAAATATATATAAAACATTTTGAAATCGGAGCAACTTTTTTTTTATCGAAAAAATTAGGATCACCATAGCCTACACTACTATTGTGTAGTATCATCTGAAACGCAGAGATATATAAAAAATTTTGAAATCGGAGCAACTTTTTTTTTATCGAAAAAATTAGGATCACCATAGCTTACACTACTATTGTGTAGTATCATCTGAAACGCAAAGATATATAAAAATTTTTGAAATCGGAGCAACTTTTTTTTATCGAAAAAATTAGGATCACCATAGCTTACCCTACTATTGTGTAGTATGAAACGCAAAGATATATAAAAAATTTTGAAATCGGAGCAACTTTTTTTTATCGAAAAAATTAGGATCACCATAGCTTACACTACTATTGTGTAGTATCATCTGAAACGCAAAGATATATAAAAAATTTTGAAATCGGAGCAACTTTTTTTTTATCGAAAAAATTAGGATCACCATAGCTTACCCTACTATTGTGTAGTATGAAACGCAAAGATATATAAAAAATTTTGAAATCGGAGCAACTTTTTTTTTATCGAAAAAATTAGGATCACCATAGCTTACCCTACTATTGTGTACTATGAAACGCAAAGATATATAAACATTTTTGAAATCGGAGCAACTTTTTTTTTATCGAAAAAATTAAGATCACCATAGCTTACACTACTATTGTGTAGTATCATCTGAAACGCAAAGATATATAAAAAATTTTGAAATCGGAGCAACTTTTTTTTTATCGAAAAAATTAGGATCACCATAGCTTACCCTACTATTGTGTAGTATGAAACGCAAAGATATATAAAAATTTTTGAAATCGAAGCAACTTTTTTTTTATCGAAAAAATTAGGATCACCATAGCTTACACTACTATTGTGTAGTATCATCTGAAACGCAGAGATATATAAAAAATTTTTAAATCGGAGCAACTTTTTTTTTATCGAAAAAATTAGGATCACCATAGCTTACACTACTATTGTGTAGTATCATCTGAAACGCAAAGATATATAAAAAATTTTGAAATCGGAGCAACTTTTTTTTATCGAAAAAATTAGGATCACCATAGCTTACACTACTATTGTGTAGTATCATCTGAAACGCAAAGATATATAAAAATTTTTGAAATCGGAGCAACTTTTTTTTATCGAAAAAATTAGGATCACCATAGCTTACACTACTATTGTGTAGTATCATCTGAAACGCAAAGATATATAAAAAATTTTGAAATCGGAGCAACTTTTTTTTTATCGAAAAAATTAGGATCACCATAGCTTACACTACTATTGTGTAGTATCCTCTGAAACGCAAATATATATAAAACATTTTGAAATCGGAGCAACTTTTTTTTTATCGAAAAAATTAGGATCACCATAGCCTACACTACTATTGTGTAGTATCATCTGAAACGCAGAGATATATAAAAAAATTTGAAATCGGAGCAACTTTTTTTTTATCGAAAAAATTAGGATCACCATAGCTTACACTACTATTGTGTAGTATCATCTGAAACGCAAAGATATATAAAAATTTTTGAAATCGGAGCAACTTTTTTTTTATCGAAAAAATTAGGATCACCATAGCTTACACTACTATTGTGTAGTATCATCTGAAACGCAAAGATATATAAAAAATTTTGAAATCGGAGCAACTTTTTTTTATCGAAAAAATTAGGATCACCATAGCTTACACTACTATTGTGTAGTATCATCTGAAACGCAAAGATATATAAAAAATTTTGAAATCGGAGCAACTTTTTTTTTATCGAAAAAATTAGGATCACCATAGCTTACCCTACTATTGTGTAGTATGAAACGCAAAGATATATAAACATTTTTGAAATCGGAGCAACTTTTTTTTTATCGAAAAAATTAAGATCACCATAGCTTACACTACTATTGTGTAGTATCATCTGAAACGCAAAGATATATAAAAATTTTTGAAATCGGAGCAACTTTTTTTTTATCGAAAAAATTAGGATCACCATAGCTTACCCTACTATTGTGTAGTATGAAACGCAAAGATATATAAAAATTTTTGAAATCGAAGCAACTTTTTTTTTATCGAAAAAATTAGGATCACCATAGCTTACACTACTATTGTGTAGTATCATCTGAAACGCAGAGATATATAAAAAAATTTTAAATCGGAGCAACTTTTTTTTTATCGAAAAAATTAGGATCACCATAGCTTACACTACTATTGTGTAGTATCATCTGAAACGCAAAGATATATAAAAATTTTTGAAATCGGAGCAACTTTTTTTTATCGAAAAAATTAGGATCACCATAGCTTACACTACTATTGTGTAGTATCATCTGAAACGCAAAGATATATAAAAATTTTTGAAATCGGAGCAACTTTTTTTTATCGAAAAAATTAGGATCACCATAGCTTACACTACTATTGTGTAGTATCATCTGAAACGCAAAGATATATAAAAATTTTTGAAATCGGAGCAACTTTTTTTTTATCGAAAAAATTAGGATCACCATAGCTTACACTACTATTGTGTAGTATCCTCTGAAACGCAAATATATATAAAACATTTTGAAATCGGAGCAACTTTTTTTTTATCGAAAAAATTAGGATCACCATAGCTTACACTACTATTGTGTAGTATCATCTGAAACGCAAAGATATATAAAAAATTTTGAAATCGGAGCAACTTTTTTTTATCGAAAAAATTAGGATCACCATAGCTTACACTACTATTGTGTAGTATCATCTGAAACGCAAAGATATATAAAAAATTTTGAAATCGGAGCAACTTTTTTTTTATCGAAAAAATTAGGATCACCATAGCTTACACTACTATTGTGTAGTATCATCTGAAACGCAAAGATATATAAAAAATTTTGAAATCGGAGCAACTTTTTTTTTATCGAAAAAATTAGGATCACCATAGCTTACCCTACTATTGTGTAGTATGAAACGCAAAGATATATAAACATTTTTGAAATCGGAGCAACTTTTTTTTTATCGAAAAAATTAAGATCACCATAGCTTAAACTACTATTGTGTAGTATCATCTGAAACGCAAAGATATATAAAAATTTTGAAATCGGAGCAACTTTTTTTTTATCGAAAAAATTAGGATCACCATAGCTTACCCTACTATTGTGTAGTATGAAACGCAAAGATATATAAAAATTTTTGAAATCGAAGCAACTTTTTTTTTATCGAAAAAATTAGGATCACCATAGCTTACACTACTATTGTGTAGTATCATCTGAAACGCAAAGATATATAAAAAAAATTGAAATCGGAGCAACTTTTTTTTTATCGAAAAAATTAGGATCACCATAGCTTACACTACTATTGTGTAGTATCATCTGAAACGCAAAGATATATAAAAATTTTTGAAATCGGAGCAACTTTTTTTTTATCGAAAAAATTAGGATCACCATAGCTTACACTACTATTGTGTAGTATCCTCTGAAACGCAAATATATATAAAAAATTTTGAAATCGGAGCAACTTTTTTTTTATCGAAAAAATTAGGATCACCATAGCCTACACTACTATTGTGTAGTATCATCTGAAACGCAGAGATATATAAAAAAATTTTAAATCGGAGCAACTTTTTTTTTATCGAAAAAATTAGGATCACCATAGCTTACACTACTATTGTGTAGTATCATCTGAAACGCAAAGATATATAAAAATTTTTGAAATCGGAGCAACTTTTTTTTATCGAAAAAATTAGGATCACCATAGCTTACACTACTATTGTGTAGTATCATCTGAAACGCAAAGATATATAAAAATTTTTGAAATCGGAGCAACTTTTTTTTATCGAAAAAATTAGGATCACCATAGCTTACACTACTATTGTGTAGTATCCTCTGAAACGCAAATATATATAAAACATTTTGAAATCGGAGCAACTTTTTTTTTATCGAAAAAATTAGGATCACCATAGCCTACACTACTATTGTGTAGTATCATCTGAAACGCAGAGATATATAAAAAATTTTGAAATCGGAGCAACTTTTTTTTTATCGAAAAAATTAGGATCACCATAGCTTACACTACTATTGTGTAGTATCATCTGAAACGCAAAGATATATAAAAATTTTTGAAATCGGAGCAACTTTTTTTTTATCGAAAAAATTAGGATCACCATAGCTTACACTACTATTGTGTAGTATCATCTGAAACGCAAAGATATATAAAAAATTTTGAAATCGGAGCAACTTTTTTTTATCGAAAAAATTAGGATCACCATAGCTTACACTACTATTGTGTAGTATCATCTGAAACGCAAAGATATATAAAAAATTTTGAAATCGGAGCAACTTTTTTTTTATCGAAAAAATTAGGATCACCATAGTTTACACTACTATTTTGTAGTATCATCTGAAACGCAAAGATATATAAAAAAATTTGAAATCGGAGCAACTTTTTTTTTATCGAAAAAATTAGGATCACCATAGCTTACACTACTATTGTGTAGTATCATCTGAAACGCAAAGATATATAATAATTTTTGAAATCGGAGCAACTTTTTTTTTATCGAAAAAATTAGGATCACCATAGCTTACACTACTATTGTGTAGTATCATCTGAAACGCAAAGATATCACCATAGCTTACACTACTATTGTGTAGTATCATCTGAAACGCAAAGATATATAAAATTTTTTGAAATCGTAGCAACTTTTTTATTATTGAAAAAATTAGGATCACCATAGCTTACACTACTATTGTGTAGTATCATCTGAAACGCAAAGATATATAAAAATTTTTGAAATCGGAGCAACTTTTTTTTATCGAAAAAATTAGGATCACCATAGCTCACACTACTATTGTGTAGTATCATCTGAAACGCAAAGATATATAAAAATTTTTGAAATCGGAGCAACTTTTTTTTATCGAAAAAATTAGGATCACCATAGCCTACACTACTATTGTGTAGTATCATCTGAAACGCAGAGATATATAAAAAATTTTGAAATCGGAGCAACTTTTTTTTTATCGAAAAAATTAGGATCACCATAGCTTACACTACTATTGTGTAGTATCATCTGAAACGCAAAGATATATAAAAAATTTTGAAATCGGAGCAACTTTTTTTTTATCGAAAAAATTAGGATCACCATAGCTTACACTACTATTGTGTAGTATCATCTGAAACGCAAAGATATATAAAAAATTTTGAAATCGGAGCAACTTTTTTTTATCGAAAAAATTAGGATCACCATAGCTTACACTACTATTGTGTAGTATCATCTGAAACGAAAAGATATATAATAATTTTTGAAATCGGAGCAACTTTTTTTTTATCGAAAAAATTAGGATCACCATAGCTTACACTGCTATTGTGTAGTATCATCTGAAACGCAAAGATATATAAAAATTTTTGAAATCGGAGCAACTTTTTTTTATCGAAAAAATTAGGATCACCATAGCTTACACTACTATTGTGTAGTATCATCTGAAACGCAAAGATATATAATAATTTTTGAAATCGGAGCAACTTTTTTTTTATCGAAAAAATTAGGATCACCATAGCTTACACTACTATTGTGTAGTATCATCTGAAACGCAAAGATATATAAAAATTTTTGAAATCGGAGCAACTTTTTTTTTATCGAAAAAATTAGGATCACCATAGCTTACCCTACTATTGTGTAGTATGAAACGCAAAGATATATAAAAAATTTTGAAATCGGAGCAACTTTTTTTTATCGAAAAAATTAGGATCACCATAGCTTACACTACTATTGTGTAGTATCATCTGAAACGCAAAGATATATAAAAAATTTTGAAATCGGAGCAACTTTTTTTTTTATCGAAAAAATTAGGATCACCATAGCTTACCCTACTATTGTGTAGTATGAAACGCAAAGATATATAAAAATTTTTGAAATCGGAGCAACTTTTTTTTTATCGAAAAAATTAGGATCACCATAGCTTACACTACTATTGTGTAGTATCATCTGAAACGCAAAGATATATAAAAAATTTTGAAATCGGAGCAACTTTTTTTTTATCGAAAAAATTAGGATCACCATAGCTTACCCTACTATTGTGTAGTATGAAACGCAAAGATATATAAACATTTTTGAAATCGGAGCAACTTTTTTTTATCGAAAAAATTAGGATCACCATAGCTTACACTACTATTGTGTAGTATCATCTGAAACGCAAAGATATATAAAAAAATTTGAAATCGGAGCAACTTTTTTTTTATCGAAAAAATTAGGATCACCATAGCTTACACTACTATTGTGTAGTATCATCTGAAACGCAGAGATATATAAAAAATTTTGAAATCGGAGCAACTTTTTTTTTATCGAAAAAATTAGGATCACCATAGCTTACCCTACTATTGTGTAGTATGAAACGCAAAGATATATAAACATTTTTGAAATCGGAGCAACTTTTTTTTTATCGAAAAAATTAGGATCACCATAGCTTACACTACTATTGTGTAGTATCATCTGAAACGCAAAGATATATAAAAAATTTTGAAATCGGAGCAACTTTTTTTTTATCGAAAAAATTAGGATCACCATAGCTTACCCTACTATTGTGTAGTATGAAACGCAAAGATATATAAAAATTTTTGAAATCGGAGCAACTTTTTTTTTATCGAAAAAATTAGGATCACCATAGCTTACACTACTATTGTGTAGTATCATCTGAAACGCAAAGATATATAAAAAAATTTGAAATCGGAGCAACTTTTTTTTTATCGAAAAAATTAGGATCACCATAGCTTACACTACTATTGTGTAGTATCATCTGAAACGCAGAGATATATAAAAAATTTTGAAATCGGAGCAACTTTTTTTTATCGAAAAAATTAGGATCACCATAGCTTACACTACTATTGTGTAGTATCATCTGAAACGCAAAGATATATAAAAATTTTTGAAATCGGAGCAACTTTTTTTTATCGAAAAAATTAGGATCACCATAGCTTACACTACTATTGTGTAGTATCATCTGAAACGCAAAGATATATAAAAATTTTTGAAATCGGAGCAACTTTTTTTTATCGAAAAAATTAGGATCACCATAGCTTACACTACTATTGTGTAGTATCATCTGAAACGCAAAGATATATAAAAAATTTTGAAATCGGAGCAACTTTTTTTTTATCGAAAAAATTAGGATCACCATAGCTTTCACTACTATTGTGTAGTATCCTCTGAAACGCAAATATATATAAAAAAATTTGAAATCGGAGCAACTTTTTTTTATCGAAAAAATTAGGATCACCATAGAATACACTACTATTGTGTAGTATCATCTGAAACGCAGAGATATATAAAAAATTTTGAAATCGGAGCAACTTTTTTTTTATCGAAAAAATTAGGATCACCATAGCTTACACTACTATTGTGTAGTATCATCTGAAACGCAAAGATATATAAAAAATTTTGAAATCGGAGCAACTTTTTTTTTTATCGAAAAAATTAGGATCACCATAGCTTACACTACTATTGTGTAGTATCATCTGAAACGCAAAGATATATAAAAATTTTTGAAATCGGAGCAACTTTTTTTTATCGAAAAAATTAGGATCACCATAGCTTACACTACTATTGTGTAGTATCATCTGAAACGAAAAGATATATAATAATTTTTGAAATCGGAGCAACTTTTTTTTATCGAAAAAATTAGGATCACCATAGCTCACACTACTATTGTGTAGTATCATCTGAAACGCAAAGATATATAAAAAATTTTGAAATCGGAGCAACTTTTTTTTTATCGAAAAAATTAGGATCACCATAGCTTACACTACTATTGTGTAGTATCCTCTGAAACGCAAATATATATAAAAAATTTTGAAATCGGAGCAACTTTTTTTTTATCGAAAAAATTAGGATCACCATAGCTTACACTACTATTGTGTAGTATCATCTGAAACGCAAAGATATATAAAAAATTTTGAAATCGGAGCAACTTTTTTTTTATCGAAAAAATTAGGATCACCATAGCTTACCCTACTATTGTGTAGTATGAAACGCAAAGATATATAAAAAATTTTGAAATCGGAGCAACTTTTTTTTATCGAAAAAATTAGGATCACCATAGCTTACACTACTATTGTGTAGTATCATCTGAAACGCAAAGATATATAAAAAATTTTGAAATCGGAGCAACTTTTTTTTATCGAAAAAATTAGGATCACCATAGCTTACCCTACTATTGTGTAGTATGAAACGCAAAGATATATAAAAAATTTTGAAATCGGAGCAACTTTTTTTTTATCGAAAAAATTAGGATCACCATAGCTTACACTACTATTGTGTAGTATCATCTGAAACGCAAAGATATATAAAAAATTTTGAAATCGGAGCAACTTTTTTTTTATCGAAAAAATTAGGATCACCATAGCTTACCCTACTATTGTGTAGTATGAAACGCAAAGATATATAAACATTTTTGAAATCGGAGCAACTTTTTTTTTATCGAAAAAATTAAGATCACCATAGCTTACACTACTATTGTGTAGTATCATCTGAAACGCAAAGATATATAAAAAATTTTGAAATCGGAGCAACTTTTTTTTTATCGAAAAAATTAGGATCACCATAGCTTACCCTACTATTGTGTAGTATGAAACGCAAAGATATATAAAAATTTTTGAAATCGAAGCAACTTTTTTTTTATCGAAAAAATTAGGATCACCATAGCTTACACTACTATTGTGTAGTATCATCTGAAACGCAAAGATATATAAAAAAAATTGAAATCGGAGCAACTTTTTTTTTATCGAAAAAATTAGGATCACCATAGCTTACACTACTATTGTGTAGTATCATCTGAAACGCAAAGATATATAAAAATTTTTGAAATCGGAGCAACTTTTTTTTTATCGAAAAAATTAGGATCACCATAGCTTACACTACTATTGTGTAGTATCATCTGAAACGCAAAGATATATAAAAAATTTTGAAATCGGAGCAACTTTTTTTTATCGAAAAAATTAGGATCACCATAGCTTACACTACTATTGTGTAGTATCATCTGAAACGCAAAGATATATAAAAAATTTTGAAATCGGAGCAACTTTTTTTTTATCGAAAAAATTAGGATCACCATAGCTTACCCTACTATTGTGTAGTATGAAACGCAAAGATATATAAACATTTTTGAAATCGGAGCAACTTTTTTTTTATCGAAAAAATTAAGATCACCATAGCTTACACTACTATTGTGTAGTATCATCTGAAACGCAAAGATATATAAAAAATTTTGAAATCGGAGCAACTTTTTTTTTATCGAAAAAATTAGGATCACCATAGCTTACCCTACTATTGTGTAGTATGAAACGCAAAGATATATAAAAATTTTTGAAATCGAAGCAACTTTTTTTTTATCGAAAAGTTAGGATCACCATAGCTTACACTACTATTGTGTAGTATCATCTGAAACGCAAAGATATATAAAAAAAATTGAAATCGGAGCAACTTTTTTTTTATCGAAAAAATTAGGATCACCATAGCTTACACTACTATTGTGTAGTATCATCTGAAACGCAAAGATATATAAAAATTTTTGAAATCGGAGCAACTTTTTTTTTATCGAAAAAATTAGGATCACCATAGCTTACACTACTATTGTGTAGTATCCTCTGAAACGCAAATATATATAAAAAATTTTGAAATCGGAGCAACTTTTTTTTTATCGAAAAAATTAGGTTCACCATAGCCTACACTACTATTGTGTAGTATCATCTGAAACGCAGAGATATATAAAAAATTTTTAAATCGGAGCAACTTTTTTTTTATCGAAAAAATTAGGATCACCATAGCTTACACTACTATTGTGTAGTATCATCTGAAACGCAAAGATATATAAAAATTTTTGAAATCGGAGCAACTTTTTTTTATCGAAAAAATTAGGATCACCATAGCTTACACTACTATTGTGTAGTATCATCTGAAACGCAAAGATATATAAAAATTTTTGAAATCGGAGCAACTTTTTTTTTATCGAAAAAATTAGGATCACCATAGCTTACACTACTATTGTGTAGTATCCTCTGAAACGCAAATATATATAAAACATTTTGAAATCGGAGCAACTTTTTTTTTATCGAAAAAATTAGGATCACCATAGCCTACACTACTATTGTGTAGTATCATCTGAAACGCAGAGATATATAAAAAATTTTGAAATCGGAGCAACTTTTTTTTTATCGAAAAAATTAGGATCACCATAGCTTACACTACTATTGTGTAGTATCATCTGAAACGCAAAGATATATAAAAATTTTTGAAATCGGAGCAACTTTTTTTTTATCGAAAAAATTAGGATCACCATAGCTTACACTACTATTGTGTAGTATCATCTGAAACGCAAAGATATATAAAAAATTTTGAAATCGGAGCAACTTTTTTTTATCGAAAAAATTAGGATCACCATAGCTTACACTACTATTGTGTAGTATCATCTGAAACGCAAAGATATATAAAAAATTTTGAAATCGGAGCAACTTTTTTTTTATCGAAAAAATTAGGATCACCATAGTTTACACTACTATTTTGTAGTATCATCTGAAACGCAAAGATATATAAAAAAAATTGAAATCGGAGCAACTTTTTTTTTATCGAAAAAATTAGGATCACCATAGCTTACACTACTATTGTGTAGTATCATCTGAAACGCAAAGATATATAATAATTTTTGAAATCGGAGCAACTTTTTTTTTATCGAAAAAATTAGGATCACCATAGCTTACACTACTATTGTGTAGTATCATCTGAAACGCAAAGATATATAAAAAAATTTGAAGTCGGAGCAACTTTTTTTTTATCGAAAAAAATTAGGATCACCATAGCTTACACTACTATTGTGTAGTATCATCTGAAACGCAAAGATATATAAAAATTTTTGAAATCGGAGCAACTTTTTTTTATCGAAAAAATTAGGATCACCATAGCTTACACTACTATTGTGTAGTATCATCTGAAACGCAAAGATATATAAAATTTTTTGAAATCGTAGCAACTTTTTTATTATTGAAAAAATTAGGATCACCATAGCTTACACTACTATTGTGTAGTATCATCTGAAACGCAAAGATATATAAAAATTTTTGAAATCGGAGCAACTTTTTTTTTATCGAAAAAATTAGGATCACCATAGCCTACACTACTATTGTGTAGTATCATCTGAAACGCAGAGATATATAAAAAAATTTGAAATCGGAGCAACTTTTTTTTTATCGAAAAAATTAGGATCACCATAGCTTACACTACTATTGTGTAGTATCATCTGAAACGCAAAGATATATAAAAAATTTTGAAATCGGAGCAACTTTTTTTTTATCGAAAAAATTAGGATCACCATAGCTTACACTACTATTGTGTAGTATCATCTGAAACGCAAAGATATATAAAAAATTTTGAAATCGGAGCAACTTTTTTTTATCGAAAAAATTAGGATCACCATAGCTTACACTACTATTGTGTAGTATCATCTGAAACGAAAAGATATATAATAATTTTTGAAATCGGAGCAACTTTTTTTTTATCGAAAAAATTAGGATCACCATAGCTTACACTGCTATTGTGTAGTATCATCTGAAACGCAAAGATATATAAAAAATTTTGAAATCGGAGCAACTTTTTTTTATCGAAAAAATTAGGATCACCATAGCTTACACTACTATTGTGTAGTATCATCTGAAACGCAAAGATATATAATAATTTTTGAAATCGGAGCAACTTTTTTTTTATCGAAAAAATTAGGATCACCATAGCTTACACTACTATTGTGTAGTATCATCTGAAACGCAAAGATATATAAAAATTTTTGAAATCGGAGCAACTTTTTTTTTATCGAAAAAATTAGGATCACCATAGCTTACCCTACTATTGTGTAGTATGAAACGCAAAGATATATAAAAATTTTTGAAATCGGAGCAACTTTTTTTTATCGAAAAAATTAGGATCACCATAGCTTACACTACTATTGTGTAGTATCATCTGAAACGCAAAGATATATAAAAAATTTTGAAATCGGAGCAACTTTTTTTTTATCGAAAAAATTAGGATCACCATAGCTTACCCTACTATTGTGTAGTATGAAACGCAAAGATATATAAAAATTTTTGAAATCGGAGCAACTTTTTTTTTATCGAAAAAATTAGGATCACCATAGCTTACACTACTATTGTGTAGTATCATCTGAAACGCAAAGATATATAAAAAATTTTGAAATCGGAGCAACTTTTTTTTTATCGAAAAAATTAGGATCACCATAGCTTACCCTACTATTGTGTAGTATGAAACGCAAAGATATATAAACATTTTTGAAATCGGAGCAACTTTTTTTTTATCGAAAAAATTAGGATCACCATAGCTTACACTACTATTGTGTAGTATCATCTGAAACGCAAAGATATATAAAAAATTTTGAAATCGGAGCAACTTTTTTTTTATCGAAAAAATTAGGATCACCATAGCTTACCCTACTATTGTGTAGTATGAAACGCAAAGATATATAAAAAATTTTGAAATCGGAGCAACTTTTTTTTTATCGAAAAAATTAGGATCACCATAGCTTACACTACTATTGTGTAGTATCATCTGAAACGCAAAGATATATAAAAAAATTTGAAATCGGAGCAACTTTTTTTTTATCGAAAAAATTAGGATCACCATAGCTTACACTACTATTGTGTAGTATCATCTGAAACGCAGAGATATATAAAAAATTTTGAAATCGGAGCAACTTTTTTTTTATCGAAAAAATTAGGATCACCATAGCTTACCCTACTATTGTGTAGTATGAAACGCAAAGATATATAAACATTTTTGAAATCGGAGCAACTTTTTTTTTATCGAAAAAATTAGGATCACCATAGCTTACACTACTATTGTGTAGTATCATCTGAAACGCAAAGATATATAAAAAATTTTGAAATCGGAGCAACTTTTTTTTTATTGAAAAAATTAGGATCACCATAGCTTACCCTACTATTGTGTAGTATGAAACGCAAAGATATATAAAAATTTTTGAAATCGGAGCAACTTTTTTTTTATCGAAAAAATTAGGATCACCATAGCTTACCCTACTATTGTGTAGTATGAAACGCAAAGATATATAAAAATTTTTGAAATCGGAGCAACTTTTTTTTATCGAAAAAATTAGGATCACCATAGCTTACACTACTATTGTGTAGTATCATCTGAAACGCAAAGATATATAAAAAATTTTGAAATCGGAGCAACTTTTTTTTTATCGAAAAAATTAGGATCACCATAGCTTACCCTACTATTGTGTAGTATGAAACGCAAAGATATATAAAAATTTTTGAAATCGGAGCAACTTTTTTTTTATCGAAAAAATTAGGATCACCATAGCTTACACTACTATTGTGTAGTATCATCTGAAACGCAAAGATATATAAAAAATTTTGAAATCGGAGCAACTTTTTTTTTATCGAAAAAATTAGGATCACCATAGCTTACCCTACTATTGTGTAGTATGAAACGCAAAGATATATAAACATTTTTGAAATCGGAGCAACTTTTTTTTTATCGAAAAAATTAGGATCACCATAGCTTACACTACTATTGTGTAGTATCATCTGAAACGCAAAGATATATAAAAAATTTTGAAATCGGAGCAACTTTTTTTTTATCGAAAAAATTAGGATCACCATAGCTTACCCTACTATTGTGTAGTATGAAACGCAAAGATATATAAAAAATTTTGAAATCGGAGCAACTTTTTTTTTATCGAAAAAATTAGGATCACCATAGCTTACACTACTATTGTGTAGTATCATCTGAAACGCAAAGATATATAAAAAAATTTGAAATCGGAGCAACTTTTTTTTTATCGAAAAAATTAGGATCACCATAGCTTACACTACTATTGTGTAGTATCATCTGAAACGCAGAGATATATAAAAAATTTTGAAATCGGAGCAACTTTTTTTTTATCGAAAAAATTAGGATCACCATAGCTTACCCTACTATTGTGTAGTATGAAACGCAAAGATATATAAAAATTTTTGAAATCGGAGCAACTTTTTTTTTATCGAAAAAATTAGGATCACCATAGCTTACACTACTATTGTGTAGTATCATCTGAAACGCAAAGATATATAAAAAAATTTGAAATCGGAGCAACTTTTTTTTTATCGAAAAAATTAGGATCACCATAGCTTACACTACTATTGTGTAGTATCATCTGAAACGCAGAGATATATAAAAAATTTTGAAATCGGAGCAACTTTTTTTTTATCGAAAAAATTAGGATCACCATAGCTTACACTACTATTGTGTAGTATCATCTGAAACGCAAAGATATATAAAAATTTTTGAAATCGGAGCAACTTTTTTTTATCGAAAAAATTAGGATCACCATAGCTTACACTACTATTGTGTAGTATCATCTGAAACGCAAAGATATATAAAAATTTTTGAAATCGGAGCAACTTTTTTTTTATCGAAAAAATTAGGATCACCATAGTTTACACTACTATTGTGTAGTATCATCTGAAACGCAAAGATATATAAAAAAATTTGAAATCGGAGCAACTTTTTTTTTATCGAAAAAATTAGGAGCACCATAGCTTACACTACTATTGTGTAGTATCATCTGAAACGCAAAGATATATAAAAAATTTTGAAATCGGAGCAACTTTTTTTTTATCGAAAAAATTAGGATCACCATAGCTTACACTACTATTGTGTAGTATCATCTGAAACGCAAAGATATATAAAAAATTTTGAAATCGGAGCAACTTTTTTTTTATCAAAAAAGTTAGGATCACCATAGCTTACACTACTATTGTGTAGTATCCTCTAAAACGCAAATATATATAAAAAATTTTGAAATCGGAGCAACTTTTTTTTTATCGAAAAAATTAGGATCACCATAGCTTGCACTACTATTGTGTAGTATCATCTGAAACGCAAAGATATATAAAAATTTTTGAAATCGGAGCAACTTTTTTTTTATCGAAAAAATTAAGATCACCATAGCTTACACTATTGTGTAGTATCATCTGAAACGCAAAGATATATAAAAAATTTTGAAATCGGAGCAACTTTTTTTTTATCGAAAAAATTAGGATCACCATAGCTTACACTACTATTGTGTAGTATCATCTGAAACGCAAAGATATATAAAAATTTTTGAAATCGGAGCAACTTTTTTTTATCGAAAAAATTAGGATCACCATAGCTCACACTACTATTGTGTAGTATCATCTGAAACGCAAAGATATATAAAAATTTTTGAAATCGGAGCAACTTTTTTTATCCAAAAAATTAGGATCACCATAGCTTACACTACTATTGTGTAGTATCATCTGAAACGGAAAGATATATAAATTTTTTTTAAATCGGAGCAACTTTTTTTTTATCGAAAAAATTAGGATCACCATAGCTTACACTACTATTGTGTAGTATCATCTGAAACGCAAAGATATATAAAAATTTTTGAAATCGGAGCAACTTTTTTTTATCTAAAAAATTAGGATCACCATAGCTTACACTACTATTGTGTAGTATCATCTGAAACGGAAAGATATATAAATTTTTTTTAAATCGGAGCAACTTTTTTTTTATCGAAAAAATTAGGATCACCATAGTTTACACTACTATTGTGTAGTATCATCTGAAACGCAAAGATATATAAAAAAATTTGAAATCGGAGCAACTTTTTTTTTATCGAAAAAATTAGGAGCACCATAGCTTGCACTACTATTGTGTAGTATCATCTGAAACGCAAAGATATATAAAAAATTTTGAAATCGGAGCAACTCTTTTTTTATCGAAAAAATTAGGATCACCATAGCTTACACTACTATTGTGTAGTATCATCTGAAACGCAAAGATATATAAAAAAATTTGAAATCGGAGCAACTTTTTTTTTATCGAAAAAATTAGGATCACCATAGCTTACACTACTATTGTGTAGTATCCTCTAAAACGCAAATATATATAAAAAAATTTGAAATCAGAGCAACTTTTTTTTTTATCGAAAAAATTAGGATCACCATAGCTTACACTACTATTGTGTAGTATCATCTGAAACGCAAAGATATATAAAAATTTTTGAAATCGGAGCAACTTTTTTTTTATCGAAAAAATTAGGATCACCATAGCTTACACTACTATTGTGTAGTATCATCTGAAACGCAAAGATATATAAAAATTTTTGAAATCGGAGCAACTTTTTTTTTATCGAAAAAATTAGGATCACCATAGCTTACACTACTATTGTGTAGTATCCTCTGAAACGCAAATATATATAAAAAATTTTGAAATCGGAGCAACTTTTTTTTATCGAAAACATTAGGATCACCATAGCTTACACTACTATTGTGTAGTATCATCTGAAACGCAAAGATATATAAAAAATTTTGAAATCGGAGCAACTTTTTTTTATCGAAAAAATTAAGATCACCATAGCTTACACTATTATGTAGTATCATCTGAAACGCAAAGATATATAAAAAATTTTGAAATCGGAGCAACTTTTTTTTTATCGAAAAAAATTAGGATCATCATAGCTTACACTACTATTGTGTAGTATCATCTGAAACGCAAAGATATATAAAAAATTTTGAAATCGGAGCAACTTTTTTTTTATCGAAAAAAATTAGGATCATCATAGCTTACACTACTATTGTGTAGTATCATCTGAAACGCAAAGATATATAAAAAATTTTGAAATCGGAGCAACTTTTTTTTTATCGAAAAAATTAGGATCACCATAGCTTACACTACTATTGTGTAGTATCATCTGAAACGCAAAGATATATAAAAATTTTTGAAATCGTAGCAACTTTTTTATTATTGAAAAAATTAGGATCACCATAGCTTACACTACTATTGTGTAGTATCATCTGAAACGCAAAGATATATAAAAATTTTTGAAATCGGAGCAACTTTTTTTTATCGAAAAAATTAGGATCACCATAGCTCACACTACTATTGTGTAGTATCATCTGAAACGCAAAGATATATAAAAATTTTTGAAATCGGAGCAACTTTTTTTATCCAAAAAATTAGGATCACCATAGCTTACACTACTATTGTGTAGTATCATCTGAAACGGAAAGATATATAATTTTTTTTTAAATCGGAGCAACTTTTTTTTTATCGAAAAAATTAGGATCACCATAGCTTACACTACTATTGTGTAGTATCATCTGAAACGCAAAGATATATAAAAATTTTTGAAATCGGAGCAACTTTTTTTTATCTAAAAAATTAGGATCACCATAGCTTACACTACTATTGTGTAGTATCATCTGAAACGGAAAGATATATAAAATTTTTTTAAATCGGAGCAACTTTTTTTTTATCGAAAAAATTAGGATCACCATAGCTTACACTACTATTGTGTAGTATCATCTGAAACGCAAAGATATATAAAAATTTTTGAAATCGGAGCAACTTTTTTTTATCTAAAAAATTAGGATCACCATAGCTTACACTACTATTGTGTAGTATCATCTGAAACGGAAAGATATATAAATTTTTTTTAAATCGGAGCAACTTTTTTTTTATCGAAAAAATTAGGATCACCATAGCTTACACTACTATTGTGTAGTATCTTCTGAAACGCAAAGATATATAAAAAAATTTGAAATCGGAGCAACCTTTTTTTATCGAAAAAATTAGGATCACCATAGCTTACACTACTATTGTGTAGTATCATCTGAAACGCAAAGATATATAAAAATTTTTGAAATCGGAGCAACTTTTTTTTTATCGAAAAAATTAGGATCACCATAGTTTACACTACTATTGTGTAGTATCATCTGAAACGCAAAGATATATAAAAAATTTTGAAATCGGAGCAACTTTTTTTTTATCGAAAAAATTAGGATCACCATAGCTTACACTACTATTGTGTAGTATCCTCTAAAACGCAAATATATATAAAAAAATTTGAAATCGGAGCAACTTTTTTTTTATCGAAAAAAATTAGGATCATCATAGCTTACACTACTATTGTGTAGTATCATCTGAAACGCAAAGATATATAAAAAATTTTGAAATCGGAGCAACTTTTTTTTTATCGAAAAAATTAGGATCACCATAGCTTACACTACTATTGTGTAGTATCATCTGAAACGCAAAGATATATAAAAATTTTTGAAATCGTAGCAACTTTTTTATTATTGAAAAAATTAGGATCACCATAGCTTACACTACTATTGTGTAGTATCATCTGAAACGCAAAGATATATAAAAATTTTTGAAATCGGAGCAACTTTTTTTTATCGAAAAAATTAGGATCACCATAGCTCACACTACTATTGTGTAGTATCATCTGAAACGCAAAGATATATAAAAATTTTTGAAATCGGAGCAACTTTTTTTATCCAAAAAATTAGGATCACCATAGCTTACACTACTATTGTGTAGTATCATCTGAAACGGAAAGATATATAATTTTTTTTTAAATCGGAGCAACTTTTTTTTTATCGAAAAAATTAGGATCACCATAGCTTACACTACTATTGTGTAGTATCATCTGAAACGCAAAGATATATAAAAATTTTTGAAATCGGAGCAACTTTTTTTTATCTAAAAAATTAGGATCACCATAGCTTACACTACTATTGTGTAGTATCATCTGAAACGGAAAGATATATAAAATTTTTTTAAATCGGAGCAACTTTTTTTTTATCGAAAAAATTAGGATCACCATAGCTTACACTACTATTGTGTAGTATCATCTGAAACGCAAAGATATATAAAAATTTTTGAAATCGGAGCAACTTTTTTTTATCTAAAAAATTAGGATCACCATAGCTTACACTACTATTGTGTAGTATCATCTGAAACGGAAAGATATATAAATTTTTTTTAAATCGGAGCAACTTTTTTTTTATCGAAAAAATTAGGATCACCATAGCTTACACTACTATTGTGTAGTATCTTCTGAAACGCAAAGATATATAAAAAAATTTGAAATCGGAGCAACCTTTTTTTATCGAAAAAATTAGGATCACCATAGCTTACACTACTATTGTGTAGTATCATCTGAAACGCAAAGATATATAAAAATTTTTGAAATCGGAGCAACTTTTTTTTTATCGAAAAAATTAGGATCACCATAGTTTACACTACTATTGTGTAGTATCATCTGAAACGCAAAGATATATAAAAAATTTTGAAATCGGAGCAACTTTTTTTTTATCGAAAAAATTAGGATCACCATAGCTTACACTACTATTGTGTAGTATCCTCTAAAACGCAAATATATATAAAAAAATTTGAAATCGGAGCAACTTTTTTTTTATCGAAAAAAATTAGGATCATCATAGCTTACACTACTATTGTGTAGTATCATCTGAAACGCAAAGATATATAAAAAATTTTGAAATCGGAGCAACTTTTTTTTTATCGAAAAAATTAGGATCACCATAGCTTACACTACTATTGTGTAGTATCATCTGAAACGCAAAGATATATAAAAATTTTTGAAATCGTAGCAACTTTTTTATTATTGAAAAAATTAGGATCACCATAGCTTACACTACTATTGTGTAGTATCATCTGAAACGCAAAGATATATAAAAATTTTTGAAATCGGAGCAACTTTTTTTTATCGAAAAAATTAGGATCACCATAGCTCACACTACTATTGTGTAGTATCATCTGAAACGCAAAGATATATAAAAATTTTTGAAATCGGAGCAACTTTTTTTATCCAAAAAATTAGGATCACCATAGCTTACACTACTATTGTGTAGTATCATCTGAAACGGAAAGATATATAATTTTTTTTTAAATCGGAGCAACTTTTTTTTTATCGAAAAAATTAGGATCACCATAGCTTACACTACTATTGTGTAGTATCATCTGAAACGCAAAGATATATAAAAATTTTTGAAATCGGAGCAACTTTTTTTTATCTAAAAAATTAGGATCACCATAGCTTACACTACTATTGTGTAGTATCATCTGAAACGGAAAGATATATAAAATTTTTTTAAATCGGAGCAACTTTTTTTTTATCGAAAAAAATAGGATCACCATAGCTTACACTACTATTGTGTAGTATCATCTGAAACGCAAAGATATATAAAAATTTTTGAAATCGGAGCAACTTTTTTTTATCTAAAAAATTAGGATCACCATAGCTTACACTACTATTGTGTAGTATCATCTGAAACGGAAAGATATATAAATTTTTTTTAAATCGGAGCAACTTTTTTTTTATCGAAAAAATTAGGATCACCATAGCTTACACTACTATTGTGTAGTATCTTCTGAAACGCAAAGATATATAAAAAAATTTTAAATCGGAGCAACCTTTTTTTATCGAAAAAATTAGGATCACCATAGCTTACACTACTATTGTGTAGTATCATCTGAAACGCAAAGATATATAAAAATTTTTGATATCGGAGCAACTTTTTTTTTATCGAAAAAATTAGGATCACCATAGTTTACACTACTATTGTGTAGTATCATCTGAAACGCAAAGATATATAAAAAATTTTGAAATCGGAGCAACTTTTTTTTTATCGAAAAAATTAGGATCACCATAGCTTACACTACTATTGTGTAGTATCCTCTAAAACGCAAATATATATAAAAAAATTTGAAATCAGAGCAACTTTTTTTTTTATCGAAAAAATTAGGAGCACCATAGTTTGCACTACTATTGTGTAGTATCATCTGAAACGCAAAGATATATAAAAAATTTTGAAATCGGAGCAACTCTTTTTTTATCGAAAAAATTAGGATCACCATAGCTTACACTACTATTGTGTAGTATCATCTGAAACGCAAAGATATATAAAAATTTTTGAAATCGGAGCAACTTTTTTTTTATCGAAAAAATTAGGATCACCATAGCTTACACTACTATTGTGTAGTATCCTCTGAAACGCAAATATATATAAAAAATTTTGAAATCGGAGCAACTTTTTTTTATCGAAAACATTAGGATCACCATAGCTTACACTACTATTGTGTAGTATCATCTGAAACGCAAAGATATATAAAAAAATTTGAAATCGGAGCAACTTTTTTTTTATCGAAAAAATTAAGATCATCATAGCTTACACTACTATTGTGTAGTATTGTTTCGGTTTCGCAAAAAACCCTTTTTTTTCTTTTAATCTAATTTTTATTATTTTTTCAGAACATTTTATTTTTATTTTTAAAACTCATATTTTGGGTTACAATTGGGTATAATTGGGTTGTAGTTTTACTCAATAGGTTAAGTTAAATTTAAAACTTACAAACTAGCAAATCAATTTGGCATAGTTTAATATTTAAATTCCAAACGCATTTAATAATATATTTCTAATTTTAATTCAATCCTCATATTACTACCGCCCTCTGCATATTTTAATTTAAATCGCGTTTTTATTCTTTTTAATAAAATTAGAATTCTAAATTCTTTTTATGAGAAGTGATGCGATTTTCCTATAGAGGGCGAAGAAACACGCCGCAAAAACCAACACAACCTAAAAGTGAGTCGCAATACAGACACGCTCTCGATCGGAATATTTTGAACGATCAACGCTTTTATAAAAAATGGTGAACTCTAAAAACCATTAAATTCCTCTAAAACTCCAAACATTGAAACTCGGGAGTGCTGGACCGCTATAGAAGACTTCTGGCGAATCTGGTGCACCAGTTGGAAGAGATCAAGACATCACCGGTAAGTCCCTCTCCTATAAGATCGCATCATTAATATTTTTCTATTATTTCGCTCTTAAATAGTCAACATATACCAATATTATTTTTATGTCTCAATTAAATTTCACTTCAGAAAGGTACGATTTCGCGTGCGTTCCTATACCCTTCAAATGAAAGCGAAGGACTTGTCTAAATACAGTCCGCTAGGTAAACCACAATTTTTTGAGCTATCGGAGTGAGACATATTTTTGATCACTTCGATCGCCGGATTTTGATTTTTATTAGTTTGAAATTAAAAAATCATCCTTTCTAAAGTGAAACGCAGGTAATATTGGTAATAACATGAGGACTGTTTTTTACAAGAATTTTTAAATCTTAAAATATAAAAATATAAATTTATTTACTGCTCGTGTAGTAGGTATCGCCATATCAGTTTTTTTATAAAATCCTTGGTCTCGACAATTTAACAAAAAAGGTTTATTCGGTTGTTTTGGATCACTGATCTGAGGTCACCTCGCTATACACATAAACGCATATATTTTCAGGAATTCTTTCAGTGGTATACTGAAAAAATGACTACGTTTATATCGCTTCTATAAATATTTTTAAAAAATTATAAAAATATTTTTAAATTATTTTCGCTTTTAAAATAGCTTTGATTTACAGTTTAATTTTAATAAACGCTTTTTATAAACGCTTTTTATAAACGCTTTTGATATTCGCTTTTAATATACGCTTTTATTATAATACAAAATGGCAGCTGAGAAAATCAAGAAAATTAAAGTTTTTCGAGATATGGAGGAATCCAATGTTAATGAAATTTTAGCAGTAGCCCTAGAAGCTAAAACTGACGCCACAAAACGTAATACTTTTAAAATTCGCTTTGAAGAACTTGAAGATATTCGCGCGGAGTTTTCAAAAAAGCATTCTACTTTGCTAAATGAAATTTTTGCTGATAAAAATGAAGTCGAATCAGCTAGGAAAAAACTTCACGATTTTCAGAAAAGTGTCACGCAAATTCAAGAAATTTTTAATGATCTTTTTCAAACTTCTGCACAGGCTTCTAGTGGCAATCGCCGTCTTACCATGAATCCACATTCTCCGGGTGGTTCGCAACAAAATGACAATATGTCTTATCATTTACCGAGGATCGATTTAATTAAATTTAATGGAGAATTGAATCAATTTCCAGCTTTTTATGATTTGTTTAAAAGCTTGATTCACGACAATCCAAATATTCCAAATATGCAAAAATACTCTTTGCTTGTAACAAATTTGGAAGGTCCTCCAAAAGAATTGGTCACTCAATTACCCCTCTCAGACGCGAATTATCCTATTGCTTTTGAACAATTAGTAAAACGCTATAAAAATGATCGCCTCTTAGCCCAAACATATTGGAATGCCATTGAAAACGCTCCAAAAGTTAATTCTGAAGACCCTTTAGCTCTCAGAAATCTACTTGATCTTTTTACAAAAAATCTCGAGGCTCTTAAAACAGTTGGTTTAGAACCTGATTTTTGGGATTTTATTTTAGCGCAAAAACTGCTTAAATCGGTTGACCATAATATTCAAACCCGCTTTGAAGTTTTTCACGGAAAAACTACGGAAATTCCTTCCTATAGGAGTATCTACAATTTCTTTGATCAACATTGCAACGCTCTTTTTACTGTAAACGCTAGTTCCTCATTTAATATGGAAGTTTCTCTTAGAAATAAACCCGCAAAATCGCAAAATAATAATTTTAAAACGCAATCCACGCATCAATATAACACGCGACAATCTCCACGTGCCTTTTTTGGTACAAATAATTCGCCGCAAAATCAAACCCCTCAAAAATTAAAATGCCCTATTTGCTCAAGCGATCACGCTTTAAGTTTATGTCCAAATTACGTTTCTAAGTCTCCTCAAGAAAGATTTAATTTTCTGAAGGATAAAAAATGGTGCATAAATTGTACTTCTAATATGCATCGCACTTTCCAATGCAAAAGCACACATTCATGTCGATTTTGCCGGAAACGACATCACAGTTCTTGTCACTTTAATACTCTCGATATAAACGCACCCACTGCCTCTGAAACAATTTCAGGCGTCGCGACGTCCCGCAGCGAAGCGCGCATACAGCAACAACCAACGGTCGAGGATTCCCAAAATAACGGTGGTGCATGCTATTCGTCTTATATGAATAATTCCGCTGTACTTTTATCAACCGCGATTTTTGAAATCAAAGATGTTAGGGGAAATTTTCAGACTGTTAGGGGAGTTTTGGATACTGGGTCGCAGCTCTCATTTTTATCCTTGAAATGTGCAAATAAATTAGGGTTACCCCGCGTATACGTGACTACTGAAGTCCAGGGGATTGGTGACACGCATTTACAGTCAAAATTGGGTTCTGTAAATCTAATTATCAGGCCTTGTAATGACACGCAAACTTTATCGGTTAATACTATAATTTTGCCGCAAATATGCTCTTCAGTTCCTAGCAGTGAGATTAAAATAAATGACTGGAAAATAGTTAAAAATTTGAATCTCGCGGACCCGAACTTTTATAGACCGGGAGCTATTGACATTTTAATCGGAGCTGATTTGTTTCCTTATATAATTCAAGATGGACGAATTTTTGGAAATAATCAGGAACCGATTGCGCTAAATACCATTTTTGGATATATTTTAATGGGAAAAGTTAATTCTCTCGCTACGCAGCAAATTTCACAATCATTTTTTGTCAAATTTCAAATAAAATGCTAAATGATTCGCTTATAAAATTTTGGGAAATAGAAAATATCCCTGAAACGAAACGTATTCTTTCACCTCAAGATGATATGTGTGAAAAAATATTTCAAAATACGGTATCTCGTAATGATGAAGGACGCTATATTGTAACTCTTCCTTTTCGCGATAATATTGAACCGATTTTTCCAAATAGTCGTGATCTTGCGCTAAAGAGGTTTCTCTCGCTAGAAAGAAGGTTAATAAAAATGCCGGAAACTTATAAAAAATATTCCGATTTTATGGAAGAATATTTAACACTTGATCACATGGAATTAATCGAAAACCGGGAAGTTACAGAAAAAAGTTATTACATTCCTCATCATCATATTGAACGCCCTGAAAGCTTATCAACTAAGCTTCGAGTCGTTTTTAATGCGAGTACAGTTATGCAATCAAATAACCAAAACCTCTCCTTAAATGATACTCTTTACGCTGGTCCTAAATTGCAAAAGGACATTTGCAGCATTTTACTTAATTTTCGATTACACGAAGTAGCTCTTTGTTGCGACATTTCTAAAATGTTTCGTGGAATCTTAATTGCACCTCAGCACCAGGATTATCAAAGAATCCTGTGGCGTTCTAATAACTCTGAACCTATTCGCGATTATCGTCTAAAAACTGTGACATACGGTACTACCCCCGCTCCTTATTTAGCTCTTAGAGTTTTACAGCAATTGGCTGAAGATGAAAAACAAAATTTTCCTCGCGCTTCTCAAGTCTTAATGTCTGACAATTTTGTCGATGACTTTGTAACTGGCGCTAGCTCCGTACAAGAAGCTATTTCGCTTCAAAAAGAGCTATCTTGTTTGCTTAACTCTGGAGGCTTTAAGCTTCATAAATGGGCTAGTAATAACAAAAAAGTTTTAGAAAACTTGTCTGAACCCGATATAAACCCAACCGCGCTTTCTTTAGATACGGACGAGACCACTAAAATTTTAGGTCTTAGATGGCAGCCTTGTTCTGATTATTTTTCTTACTCGGTAGAACCCTTGAGTCGCGAATGTACCAAACGCAATATACTTTCTGAAATTTTTAAAATATATGACCCTTTAGGTTGGCTCGCGCCAGTAACCATTTTAATAAAATGTCTAATTCAAGAATTTTGGAAACTTAAATTAGACTGGGATTCCGAAGCACCTGTTGAAATTATTCGACTTTGGGAACGTTATAAATCGGAACTACCCTTACTCAAAGATTTTCGCTTGCCTAGATTTATAAATAGTTTTTCTGGTAATGCACGCATTGAAATAATCGCATTTTCGGACGCTAGTAATAAAGCTTATGCCGGAATAGTATATTTACGCGTTATTTACAAAAATGAAATATCAGTTTACCTTTTATGCTCTAAAACTAGAGTTGCTCCTCTCAAATTTACAAGTATTGCAAGACTTGAATTAGCCGCTTGTAATCTTGTGGCTGATTTAGTTCACTTTGTTTTAACCACTTTTGAGTCCCGCTTGAAAATACATCAAGTTTTTGCTTTTAGTGACTCACAAGTAGCACTTTCTTGGATAAGAGCGCACCCTTCTAGGTGGAAAACGTTCGTTCAAAATCGTGTTACACAAATTCAAGATAAAGTACCACCCAAAAATTGGTCATACATCTCAACGTCACAAAACCCCGCAGATGTTGCTTCAAGAGGAGTTTATCCCAGCGAATTAATTAATCACAAATTAATTTTTAACGGCCCTGATTTTTTAAGAAAATCTTATGAATACTGGCCTAAAGACTGTGAACAAAATGACTCTCCTGAAACTCTTTTAGAGGAGAAATCATTGCCTAATTTAACTTTAATTGCAACGCAAAATACAGCTCCTAATTTTTTGGACACGCTTTTAATGGAAAACTCTAATTTTTCTAAAATGTGTAGAGTTTTAGCCTATGTTTTACGCTTTTTAAATAATAAATTTTTCTTAAAACCGCCTAATTTAAAAATTAATGAAGATTTTCTGACATTTGTTGAAATAACAAACGCAATTCATTTACTCATAAAAAATGAACAGTCAATTTATTTCTCAGAAGAAATTCACGCTTTAAAAAACAACTTAAAACTAAATAAATCAATGCAAAAATTAAATTTATTTTTAGATCCTCACGATTTAATCAGAGTAGGGGGTAGATTGCATCACTCCTCTCTGCAATATGACAAGAAACATCAAATTTTATTACCACGCAAGAGTAAACTCACCCTCATGATTATCGAACATTTCCATATAAAATATCTTCATGCAGGAGTGAGGACGGTACATTTTTTGCTTAGTCAATTGTACTGGATCATTGCCGCAAAACGCGAAATTGCACATGTTTTATCAACTTGTATAATATGTTTTAAATGCAATCCTAAGTCGGTTCAGCCTATGATGGGTTCATTACCGTTTCCCCGCGTATCTCAGTTGAGAGCATTTTTGCACACCGGTGTTGACTACGGAGGTCCAATAAATATAGTCATGAGTCGACATCGTGGAAATCGTACTACGAAGGCTTACATATGTCTGTTTGTTTGCCTAAGTACTAAGTGCATTCATATAGAAATAGCAAGCGATTTGACCGCTGATTGTTTTATTGCTGCGCTTCGCAGATTTGTTGCGCGCCGAAACTACGTATCCGATTTGTATAGTGATAATGCAACTAACTTTTTCTCAGCTAACCGCAAGCTTTTACAGCTTGATTCTACGCGTCCCATTAAATGGCATTTTATCCCGAGTAATAGTCCAAATTTTGGAGGACTTTGGGAGTCAGGAATCAAGTCAGTTAAAAAACACTTGATCCGCTTAATAGGACATCAAATATTAACTTTCGAAGAACTATACACTGTAACTTGTCAAATCGAAGCTATTTTAAACTCGCGTCCTCTCACTGAAATTTCTAGCGATACAAATGATATTTCCGCGCTGACCCCAGGTCACTTTTTATCTCTGGAACCGCTAAGTGCCGTTCCTGACGCAAACTTTATTGATATTAAAATAAATCGTCTCACGCGTTGGCAGCTCCTCCAACGAATCCACCAAGATTTTTGGAGACGCTGGCAACAAGAGTATCTCCATACTCTACAACAAAGGAGTAAGTGGTTGGAACCCACTTCAACTCCTGAAGTTGGACGCTTAGTTATAATTAAAAACGATTTATTACCGCCCCTTCAGTGGCAACTCGGCAGAGTGGTTGAAATTTTTCCCGGTAAGGATGGGATAAATCGAGTAGCCTCTGTCAAAACCAAGGATAGTTTGTTAAAGAGACCAATCTCTAAACTGTGTCCTTTACCTATTGGCCCCTTGGAAAATGCATAGCATTTTCGGCCGCCAGTATGTTTCGGTTTCGCAAAAAACCCTTTTTTTTCTTTTAATCTAATTTTTATTATTTTTTCAGAACATTTTATTTTTATTTTTAAAACTCATATTTTGGGTTACAATTGGGTATAATTGGGTTGTAGTTTTACTCAATAGGTTAAGTTAAATTTAAAACTTACAAACTAGCTATAAACTATCAATTTGGCATAGTTTAATATTTAAATTCCAAACGCATTTAATAATATATTTCTAATTTTAATTCAATCCTCATATTACTACCGCCCTCTGCATATTTTAATTTAAATCGCGTTTTTATTCTTTTTAATAAAATTAGAATTCTAAATTCTTTTTATGAGAAGTGATGCGATTTTCCTATAGAGGGCGAAGAAACACGCCGCAAAAACCAACACAACCTAAAAGTGAGTCGCAATACAGACACGCTCTCGATCGGAATATTTTGAACGATCAACGCTTTTATAAAAAATGGTGAACTCTAAAAACCATTAAATTCCTCTAAAACTCCAAACATTGAAACTCGGGAGTGCTGGACCGCTATAGAAGACTTCTGGCGAATCTGGTGCACCAGTTGGAAGAGATCAAGACATCACCGGTAAGTCCCTCTCCTATAAGATCGCATCATTAATATTTTTCTATTATTTCGCTCTTAAATAGTCAACATATACCAATATTATTTTTATGTCTCAATTAAATTTCACTTCAGAAAGGTACGATTTCGCGTGCGTTCCTATACCCTTCAAATGAAAGCGAAGGACTTGTCTAAATACAGTCCATTAGGTAAACCACAATTTTTTGAGCTATCGGAGTGAGACAAGTATCATCTGAAACGCAAAGATATATAAAAAATTTTGAAATCGGAGCAACTTTTTTTTTATCGAAAAAATTAGGATCACCATAGCTTACACTACTATTGTGTAGTATCATCTGAAACGCAAAGATATATAAAAATTTTTGAAATCGTAGCAACTTTTTTATTATTGAAAAAATTAGGATCACCATAGCTTACACTACTATTGTGTAGTATCATCTGAAACGCAAAGATATATAAAAATTTTTGAAATCGGAGCAACTTTTTTTTATCGAAAAAATTAGGATCACCATAGCTCACACTACTATTGTGTAGTATCATCTGAAACGCAAAGATATATAAAAATTTTTGAAATCGGAGCAACTTTTTTTATCAAAAAAATTAGGATCACCATAGCTTACACTACTATTGTGTAGTATCATCTGAAACGGAAAGATATATAAATTTTTTTTAAATCGGAGCAACTTTTTTTTTATCGAAAAAATTAGGATCACCATAGCTTACACTACTATTGTGTAGTACCATCTGAAAGGCAAAAATATATAAAAATTTTTGAAATCGGAACAACTTTTTTTTTATCGAAAAAATTAGGATCACCATAGCTTACACTACTATTGTGTAGTATCATCTGAAACGCAAAGATATATAAAAAAATTTGAAATCGGAGCAACCTTTTTTTATCGAAAAAATTAGGATCACCATAGCTTACACTACGATTGTGTAGTATCATCTGAAACGCAAAGATATATAAAAATTTTTGAAATCGGAGCAACTTTTTTTTTATCGAAAAAATTAGGATCACCATAGTTTACACTACTATTGTGTAGTATCATCTGAAACGCAAAGATATATAAAAAAATTTGAAATCGGAGCAACTTTTTTTTTATCGAAAAAATTAGGAGCACCATAGCTTACACTACTATTGTGTAGTATCATCTGAAACGCAAAGATATATAAAAAATTTTGAAATCGGAGCAACTTTTTTTTTATCGAAAAAATTAGGATCACCATAGCTTACACTACTATTGTGTAGTATCATCTGAAACGCAAAGATATATAAAAAATTTTGAAATCGGAGCAACTTTTTTTTTATCGAAAAAATTAGGATCACCATAGCTTACACTACTATTGTGTAGTATCATCTGAAACGCAAAGATATATAAAAAATTTTGAAATCGGAGCAACTTTTTTTTTATCGAAAAAATTAGGATCACCATAGCTTACACTACTATTGTGTAGTATCATCTGAAACGCAAAGATATATAAAAATTTTTGAAATCGGAGCAACTTTTTTTTTATCGAAAAAATTAGGATCACCATAGCTTACACTACTATTGTGTAGTATCCTCTAAAACGCAAATATATATAAAAAATTTTGAAATCGGAGCAACTTTTTTTTTATCGAAAAAATTAGGATCACCATAGCTTACACTACTATTGTGTAGTATCATCTGAAACGCAAAGATATATAAAAATTTTTGAAATCGGAGCAACTTTTTTTTTATCGAAAAAATTAGGATCACCATAGCTTACACTACTATTGTGTAGTATCATCTGAAACGCAAAGATATATAAAAATTTTTGAAATCGGATCAACTTTTTTTTTATCGAAAAAATTAGGATCACCATAGCTTACACTACTATTGTGTAGTATCCTCTGAAACGCAAATATATATAAAAAATTTTGAAATCGGAGCAACTTTTTTTTATCGAAAACATTAGGATCACCATAGCTTACACTACTATTGTGTAGTATCATCTGAAACGCAAAGATATATAAAAAATTTTGAAATCGGAGCAACTTTTTTTTTATCGAAAAAATTACGATCACCATAGCTTACACTATTGTGTAGTATCATCTGAAACGCAAAGATATATAAAAAATTTTGAAATCGGAGCAACTTTTTTTTTATCGAAAAAAATTAGGATCATCATAGCTTACACTACTATTGTGTAGTATCATCTGGAACGCAAAGATATATAAAAAATTTTGAAATCGGAGCAACTTTTTTTTTATCGAAAAAATTAGGATCACCATAGCTTACACTACTATTGTGTAGTATCATCTGAAACGCAAAGATAAATAAAATTTTTTGAAATCGTAGCAACTTTTTTATTATTGAAAAAATTAGGATCACCATAGCTTACACTACTATTGTGTAGTATCATCTGAAACGCAAAGATATATAAAAATTTTTGAAATCGGAGCAACTTTTTTTATCGAAAAAATTAGGATCACCATAGCTCACACTACTATTGTGTAGTATCATCTGAAACGCAAAGATATATAAAAAATTTTGAAATCGGGCAACTTTTTTTATCCAAAAAATTAGGATCACCATAGCTTACACTACTATTGTGTAGTATCATCTGAAACGGAAAGATATATAAATTTTTTTTAAATCTGAGCAACTTTTTTTTTATCGAAAAAATTAGGATCACCATAGCTTACACTACTATTGTGTAGTACCATCTGAAAGGCAAAAATATATAAAATTTTTTGAAATCGGAACAACTTTTTTTATCGAAAAAATTAGGATCACCATAGCTTACACTACTATTGTGTAGTATCATCTGAAACGCAAAGATATATAAAAAAATTTGAAATCGGAGCAACCTTTTTTTATCGAAAAAATTAGGATCACCATAGCTTACACTACTATTGTGTAGTATCATCTGAAACGCAAAGATATATAAAAAAATTTGAAATCGGAGCAACTTTTTTTTTATCGAAAAAATTAGGAGCACCATAGCTTACACTACTATTGTGTAGTATCATCTGAAACGCAAAGATATATAAAAAATTTTGAAATCGGAGCAACTTTTTTTTTATTGAAAAAATTAGGATCACCATAGCTTACACTACTATTGTGTAGTATCATCTGAAACGCAAAGATATATAAAAAATTTTGAAATCGGAGCAACTTTTTTTTTATCGAAAAAATTAGGATCACCATAGCTTACACTACTATTGTGTAGTATCCTCTAAAACGCAAATATATATAAAAAATTTTGAAATCGGAGCAACTTTTTTTTTATCGAAAAAATTAGGATCACCATAGCTTACACTACTATTGTGTAGTATCATCTAAAACGCAAAGATATATAAAAATTTTTGAAATCGGAGCAACTTTTTTTTTATCGAAAAAATTAGGATCACCATAGCTTACACTATTGTGTAGTATCATCTGAAACGCAAAGATATATAAAAATTTTTGAAATCGGAGCAACTTTTTTTTTATCGAAAAAATTAGGATCAACATAGCTTACACTACTATTGTATAGTATCATCTGAAACGCAAAGATATATAAAAATTTTTGAAATCGGAGCAACTTTTTTTTTATCGAAAAAATTAGGATCACCATAGCTTACACTACTATTGTATAGTATCATCTGAAACGCAAAGATATGTAAAAATTTTTAAAATCGGAGCAACTTTTTTTTTATCGAAAAAATTAGGATCACCATAGCTTACACTACATTGTGTAGTATCATCTAAAACGCAAAGATATATAAAATTTTTTGAAATCGGAGCAACTTTTTTTTTATCGAAAAAATTAGGATCAACATAGCTTACACTACTATTGTATAGTATCATCTGAAACGCAAAGATATATAAAAATTTTTGAAATCGGAGCAACTTTTTTTTTATCGAAAGAATTAGGATCACCATAGCTTACACTACTATTGTATAGTATCACCTGAAACGCAAAGATATGTAAAAAATTTTGAAATCGGAGCAACTTTTTTTTTATCGAAAAAATTTGGATAACCATAGCTTACACTACTCTTGTGTAGTATCCTCTGAAACGCAAAGATATATAAATTTTTTTTAAATCGGAGCAACTTTTTTTTTTCGAAAAAATTAGGATCACCATAGCTTACACTACTATTGTGTAGTACCATCTGAAAGGCAAAAATATATAAAAAATTTTGAAATCGGAACAACTTTTTTTTATCGAAAAAATTAGGATCACCATAGCTTACACTACTATTGTGTAGTATCATCTGAAACGCAAAGATATATAAATTTTTTTGAAATCGGAGCAACTTTTTTTTATCGAAAAAATTAGGATCACCATAGCTTACACTACTATTGTGTAGTATCATCTGAAACGCAAAGATATATAAAAAAATTTGAAATCGGAGCAACTTTTTTTTTATCGAAAAAATTAGGATCACCATAGCTTACCCTACTATTGTGTAGTATCATATGAAACGCAAAGCTATATAAATTTTTTTTAAATCGGATCAACTTTTTTTTTATCGAAAAAATTAGGATCACCATAGCTTACACTACTATTGTGTAGTATCATCTGAAACGCAAAGATATATAAAAAATTTTGAAATCGGAGCAACTTTTTTTTTATCGAAAAAATTAGGATCACCATAGCTTACACTACTATTGTGTAGTATCATCTGAAACGCAAAGATATATAAAAAATTTTGAAATCGGAGCAACTTTTTTTTTATCGAAAAAATTAGGATCACCATAGCTTACACTACTATTGTGTAGGATCATCTGAAACGCAAAGATATATAAAAAATTTTGAAATCGGAGCAACTTTTTTTTTATCGAAAAAATTAGGATTACCATAGCTTACACTACTATTGTGTAGTATCATCTGAAACGCAAAGATATATAAAAATTTTTGAAATCGGAGCAACTTTTTTTTATCAAAAAAATTAGGATCACCATAGCTTACACTACTATTGTGTAGTATCATCTGAAACGCAAAGATATATAAATTTTTTTGAAATCGGAGCAACTTTTTTTTATCGAAAAAATTAGGATCACCATAGCTTACACTACTATTGTGTAGTATCATCTGAAACGCAAAGATATATAAAAAATTTTGAAATCGGAACAACTTTTTTTTATCGAAAAAATTAGGATCACCATAGCTTACACTACTATTGTGTAGTATCATCTGAAACGCAAAGATATATAAATTTTTTTGAAATCGGAGCAACTTTTTTTTATCGAAAAAATTAGGATCACCATAGCTTACACTACTATTGTGTAGTATCATCTGAAACGCAAAGATATATAAAAAAATTTGAAATCGGAGCAACTTTTTTTTTATCGAAAAAATTAGGATCACCATAGCTTACCCTACTATTGTGTAGTATCATATGAAACGCAAAGCTATATAAATTTTTTTTAAATCGGATCAACTTTTTTTTTATCGAAAAAATTAGGATCACCATAGCTTACACTACTATTGTGTAGTATCATCTGAAACGCAAAGATATATAAAAAATTTTGAAATCGGAGCAACTTTTTTTTTATCGAAAAAATTAGGATCACCATAGCTTACACTACTATTGTGTAGGATCATCTGAAACGCAAAGATATATAAAAATTTTTGAAATCGGAGCAACTTTTTTTTTATCGAAAAAATTAGGATTACCATAGCTTACACTACTATTGTGTAGTATCATCTGAAACGCAAAGATATATAAAAAATTTTGAAATCGGAGCAACTTTTTTTTTATCGAAAAAATTAGGATCACCATAGCTTACACTACTATTGTGTAGGATCATCTGAAACGCAAAGATATATAAATTTTTTTTAAATCGGAGCAACTTTTTTTTATCAAAAAAATTAGGATCACCATAGCTTACACTACTATTGTGTAGTATCATCTGAAACGCAAAGATATATAAAAAATTTTGCAATCGGTGCAACTTGTTTTTTATCGAAAAAATTAGGATCACCATAGCTTACACTACTATTGTGTAGTATCATCTGAAACGCAAAGATATATAAATTTTTTTTAAATCGGAGCAACTTTTTTTTTATCAAAAAAATTAGGATCACCATAGCTTACACTACTATTGTGTAGTATCATCTGAAACGCAAAGATATATAAAAATTTTTGAAATTGGAGCAACTTTTTTTTTATCGAAAAAATTAGGGTCACCATAGCTTACACTACTATTGTGTAGTATCATCTGAAACGCAAAGATATATAATAATTTTTTAAAATCGGAGCAAATTTTTTTTTATCGAAAAAATTAGGATCACCATAGCTTACACTATTGTGTAGTATCATCTGAAACGCAAAGATATATAAAAAAATTTGAAATCGGAGCAACTTTTTTTTTATCGAAAAAATTAGGATCACCATAGCTTACACTACTATTGTGTAGTACCATCTGAAAGGCAAAAATATATAAAAAATTTTGAAATCGGAACAACTTTTTTTTATCGAAAAAATTAGGATCACCATAGCTTACACTACTATTGTGTAGTATCATCTGAAACGCAAAGATATATAAATTTTTTTGAAATCGGAGCAACTTTTTTTTATCGAAAAAATTAGGATCACCATAGCTTACACTACTATTGTGTAGTATCATCTGAAACGCAAATATATATAAAAAATTTTGAAATCGGAGCAACTTTTTTTTATCGAAAAAATTAGGATCACCATAGCTTACACTACTATTGTGTAGTATCATCTGAAACGCAAAGCTATATAATTTTTTTTTAAATCGGATCAACTTTTTTTTTATCGAAAAAATTAGGATCACCATAGCTTACACTACTATTGTGTAGTATCATCTGAAACGCAAAGATATATAAAAAATTTTGAAATCGGAGCAACTTGTTTTTTATCGAAAAAATTAGGATCACCATAGCTTACACTACTATTGTGTAGTATCATCTGAAACGCAAAGATATATAAATTTTTTTTAAATCGGAGCAACTTTTTTTTTATCAAAAAAATTAGGATCACCATAGCTTACACTACTATTGTGTAGTATCATCTGAAACGCAAAGATATATAAAAATTTTTGAAATCGGAGCAATTTTTTTTTATCGAAAAAATTAGGGTCACCATAGCTTACACTACTATTGTGTAGTATCATCTGAAACGCAAAGATATATAATAATTTTTAAAATCGGAGCAAATTTTTTTTTATCGAAAAAATTAGGATCACCATAGCTTACACTATTGTGTAGTATCATCTGAAACGCAAAGATATATAAAAAAATTTGAAATCGGAGCAACTTTTTTTTTATCGAAAAAATTAGGATCACCATAGCTTACACTACTATTGTGTAGTATCATCTGAAACGCAAAGATATATAAATTTTTTTGAAATCGGAGCAACTTTTTTTTATCGAAAAAATTAGGATCACCATAGCTTACACTACTATTGTGTAGTATCATCTGAAACGCAAATATATATAAAAAATTTTGAAATCGGAGCAACTTTTTTTTATCGAAAAAATTAGGATCACCATAGCTTACACTACTATTGTGTAGTATCATCTGAAACGCAAAGCTATATAATTTTTTTTTAAATCGGATCAACTTTTTTTTTATCGAAAAAATTAGGATCACCATAGCTTACACTACTATTGTGTAGTATCATCTGAAACGCAAAGATATATAAAAAATTTTGAAATCGGAGCAACTTGTTTTTTATCGAAAAAATTAGGATCACCATAGCTTACACTACTATTGTGTAGTATCATCTGAAACGCAAAGATATATAAATTTTTTTTAAATCGGAGCAACTTTTTTTTTATCAAAAAAATTAGGATCACCATAGCTTACACTACTATTGTGTAGTATCATCTGAAACGCAAAGATATATAAAAATTTTTGAAATCGGAGCAACTTTTTTTTTATCGAAAAAATTAGGGTCACCATAGCTTACACTACTATTGTGTAGTATCATCTGAAACGCAAAGATATATAATAATTTTTAAAATCGGAGCAAATTTTTTTTTATCGAAAAAATTAGGATCACCATAGCTTACACTATTGTGTAGTATCATCTGAAACGCAAAGATATATAAAAAAATTTGAAATCGGAGCAACTTTTTTTTTATCGAAAAAATTAGGATCACCATAGCTTACACTACTATTGTGTAGTACCATCTGAAAGGCAAAAATATATAAAAAATTTTGAAATCGGAACAACTTTTTTTTATCGAAAAAATTAGGATCACCATAGCTTACACTACTATTAAGTATTAGTGAAAAGTTAAAAAGACACAAAGTAAGTGGTATTCATTTAAATAACCACATAGAATTTTCTATGCTAGGCAAGACTGATATTTGTTGCCAATTGAATAGTGCCTATAGGCAAAACATTACCGAACATAATGAAAATGTGACATAAATTAGACATGTACTTAGTAGGTTAATAGACTGTTTAAAATTCTGTTGGATTTTTGAGGTTGCTCTACGGGGCCATAAAAAAGAAAGGCGAATGGACTTTATCTATAAACAAAGAAACTAAAAACTACACCAAGTAGCTGCTTGTTTGGAAAATACTAAAATAAAATTGTTTCGGTAAGTTTTTTTATCTAATTTTTCATGCAATTTAAATTTCTGCCCCCCCCCCCCCCCCCAATTTATACCGTCACCAGCAAAAATATGGGGCATACCCGTGCATTCTCACACACGATACTTGAAGCCAGGACCCCATTTATTATTATGTATGTTCCTTTTTCGGATAGACAAGATTTCGGTTACTGCGCATGCGTCATTTTAGTAGTTTTGTTGTTGTCAAAAATTTAGGGTTGTCTATCATTATTTTTCTAAAAACTAGTTTATTATTTCAAGAAAAAAAAGTTGCTCCGTAGTAGTAGCCTCTAACTGCTTTCCCATAAGTCCTGCAGGTTTCTTTTGTTCAGGTTTTGTCCTGAGACAAACTTGACATTTGCGAATCAAGTCTATACCAGTTTTAGAATTTAGAATTTACAGATTTCTTAGGAATCACAATAGATTCATGTCTCCGTTGGGAACAACAAATAAATAAATTAAAAAACAAACTTAATAGTTCTTGTGCTGTTATAAGACGCCTTAGAGATCTGGTTTCATTTGACAGTCTTAAAACATACTATTATGCAAGTATACATAGTGTACTGTCATATGGTATTATTTTTTGGGGGTCCTCCTCTTTTGCAATGGATGTTTTCCGAACGCAAAAAAGAATCATAAGGTGTTTACTAAAACTTAAACCAGGCACTTCATGTGCTCAGCACTTCACCAGACTAAGAATACTGACAGTGCCATCTTTATATTTCCTACAACTTGTTATTTTTGTTAAAAAACACAAAGCCCTTTTTCCAACAAATAGTGACAGATACGGCAGTAATATGACTGTTGAAATCAGACCCAGAGCTGAGCTCGCTATTCCTATGCATAGATCAACATTTTTTGAAAAGGGACCATTTTATAAAGCTATAAAAGCCTACAATAGTTTACCAACAGAGATCAAATCAATTGAGAATGAAATAAAATTTAAAAACGCTACAAAAAACTATCTTTACCAAAAATGTTTATATGTATTTATTTAAGTATTTTACTTACTAATTTAAAAATTAAATAACATATTGTTCCAACTATTTTGTACAAATTTTTGACGTTGCTTTGTCAAACATTGTTTTGATTTTGTCGGCAATAAATGTTTTGAGTTTGAGTTTTTTTTGAGTTTGGCCAATAAAATAGTCGAGCAATTCTATGAAACGTTTTAAACCCACCGAGATGTCCACTAGTTACACTATTATGATATTTTTGTAAAATTTGAATACGACTTTCTTTAGGAATTACTAATTTCCAATAATCATTATTATCTCTTCATTCAGGAAATTTACAGTCCAGATACTTATAAATCTTATTATTTTCAACACGCCAACGTGGAAATTTTAAAGGATTTCTTAAAATAGCATCTCGCATTTTTAAGTACCATTTATCTTTTACATCTTGCAATTCAATACATGATATCTGAGGTGAATCACTATCGGGTATTGCCCTAGACAAAGCGTCTGGAACAACATGTTCTTTACCACGTCGATGCATAACTTCATAGTCAAACACTTGCAATCGTAAAGCCCACCGTCCAAGCCGACCTTGTGGATCTTTAAGATTTTCCAACCACAATAAAGAATGACAATCAGTTATTATGTAAAATTTTGACATTTCAAAATAACAGCGTAATTTCTCACATGCCTATAATATAGCTAAGCATTCACGCTCACAACTCGAATAATTCATTTCAGCTTTGTTGAGTCTATATGACAAGTAACAAATTACCTACTCTCTTCCATAATATGTCTGAGAAAGAACACATCCTAATCCATAAAGACTAGCATCAGTTTGTACATAGAAAGGATACTCAAAATTTGGACTGGCTAAAATTGGTGCACTGACTTTTATTCTAGTAAAAGCAGTCTCACATGCGTCGTCCCATACAAAACGTTTATTCTTTTTCAACAAATTAGTAAATGGAGCTACTATATCGGAATATGAATCTACGAACCTTCTATACCAAGCTATCATTCCTAACACTCTCCTAACCTCAGAAACTGTCTTTGGTCTGGGTATCTTATCTTAGTTATGGCTTCCACTTTTGCAGGGTCAGAAGCTATACCTAACCTTGAATTTAGCTGATAACCAAGAAATTTGAGTTCTTTTCTACAAAAGTAACATTTCTCACGGTTTAAAGTTAAGTTTGCCGACACTAAACGACCAAGTACAGTCGATAGGACCTCTAAATGCTTTTCAAATGTGGGTGTAACAATTAATATATCATCTAAATATTTTTGATATATTTTTGCGTTTCAGATGATTTTTAAACTTTTTGTCACGCCGTCTGTCGCGCATAACTCAAAAATCGCTTGCCCGATTTGAATGAAATTTGGTACAAAGGCTGGGTCCTGGGTCAAGATGGTCTCATTTAAAAATTAACAAAAACGAACGAACACAAGCCAATTAAAAGATTTAAAAATTTTGAGTTTAAGTGAAAATATGTTGTGTGTGATATCAAACGAAAGGTAATTGAGTCTGGAGTTAAACAAAACACATTTTAGTTTAAAAAAAGAGTGGGGGTAGATTTCAATAATTAGAGTTTAAATCAAAATAATGCTTGTGTGATATCAAACGAACGGTAATTGAGTCTGGTGTTGAATAAAATGAATCAGTTTTTAGTTATATTAGCTCACACGTACACTATAACTATAGAGCCTAGTGTGAGCTTAGGTGCCCATATATTGGCAGAGTATTTTTATATTGTGTGTTTTTATTTTATATTTCAGTTTATTTACTGGGTTCTAAATATTTTAAAAGAAGAAATTAATTAAACATAGAGAGGGAATTAAAAAATTAGGTAAAATCCTAATAAAAACAATAAAAATATTACATTTTGAGTGTGGGTCATTCTAAAGGAAGTTTTACGCTGATGTCAAAAAACTAAAGAAAATAGGGTCATTCCGTAAGAAAAATATCAACTTTTAGTAATATCCTGAAAACAAAAAGTTAGAGATAAAATTCAATTTGACAGTAGTATTTTTATAAAAACTGTAGCAAAAATCTGGGAGATAGATTTTATGGATTTTTTTATATCAGTAATTTATTGTATTGTTCAAATTTGATTTAATCTTGATCATGGCTGATTTTACTAAGATAAAGAGATAAGGTATTTCTCATTATAAATATGCAAACATGGTTTTGCAGAGATAAGAAAGTGGTTCGGCCTCCTCCACTATGGTAAACGTCTAGGTGCCGTGTACCACACAGCAGGTGGTTAATGCGTGAAAAACTACTGAAAAGTGAAGAGTGGAAGCTGTAATGGTTAAGCGTGGGGATACATCAAATAGAGGGAGGGTTTCCCTTCAACGTGATTGGCTATGGAGATACTGTGAGATAAGAAATGTTGTCTATAAAATGTCATTTTATCTCTGTTTTTGTTTAGGTTTTCTTGTTTAGCTCATTAGCTAGAATGTAAAGTAAACCTTAGGATTATCAGCAACGCCACTGACTTGGTTCCTCCAAGGTCTTTAAACAGAGGATAATGGATTACTTAGGTCCAACCAACCGTTAACAAAAACGCAGCCTTTGAGGAGACAAGTCGGTAGTCACATTCTAAGTTTTGTTGAACTTAAACTAAAACCTCTAAATTAATTGTCAGTAAAGAAACATAAGATTATTCTATTTGATGAATATTTTGCAGTTTTGTCAAGTTTTATTTTAATATTTTGGGTCTTGTTTCTTTTATAGGTCATAAGAAAAGTCTTGTAACAATTTGTAGATTGCAACAGAGTTTTATTTTGTATTTTTTAAAGTTTGTAACGTTTTTAAAACTGTTTTATATTTATTTAATACACACACGAGATCTACTACGGTACCCTCGTTTAAGGTTTCGGTTTAAAACAAAATCATACCCGACAATATCTCAAAATCGAAAAAAAATTACTTAGTAACATTTTACGCCGACTTTAAAAATACTGATAAAAATAGAGTCATTCCATAAGAAAAACTTTTAGGTATATCTCAAAAACTAAAAAGATAGAGAAAGTTCAATTTGACGGTTGGATTCTTTGTTAAGACAACTATAAATAATCGATTAACACCAAAATAAAATTTTCATAAATTAGTTAGTTATATAGTCATCCAATCGAATTTGGGACGCCATGAAGTGTTTTCCCCAGTGACAGGGGCGTGTCAAAGGGTGAGATAACGAGGCAGCCGCTCAGGCAACCACCTTCAGAGGGCAACCAAATTTTAATATTTTCAAAATTTTGTCAATCTCTAAAAAATTAAATAAAATGCTATCGAAAAATTAAGGTAAATTATGTAGGGCAAAAGCAAAAGAAACTAAGGTACTTATGAGAAACTGCATTGCAGTTGGAATGTTTACAAATCCTAAAATTTTATTGATATACTTATTAGTGTCATATTACATGTAATGCAGGGGCGTAATTACGGGGGACTTAGCCCCCTCCAGCTCAAAATTGACATCCCCAAACAAAATAAGGACCATTTTTTTTTACAATAAATAGGTATAAAACAAGAAATAAACAATAAAAATATAATAAAAGTTAAACTCTAAACTTACACACGCAAGCATATATCCCCAAGCACACATTTAAAGATTAAAAATTTCGTCCAACTGCTGCATGTCGGGAATGGTTCCTATGACTGAAGCTGCATTTCCCCTTTAAATGGCAAGGCTTAACCTGTGAATCAAAAATGAGGTTGATCTAGGTTCGTGGGACTTTTTATTCATCAGGGGCGAACTAACTATAATTTTCGCTGGTTCCGCTTTTCTTCCTTTTTACCAAAAACTTTCTACTGTAACGCAGATTTCTTTAAAAAATACTTTTTTTTTTCTTCAAATTTTCGCCTGTCGCGTCATTATTTTTGTTACATCTGCAAAATGTTTTCCGTTATGCGTTTTTTTTCGAAATTCGTTTGAATTTTACAACATTTTTGCCTGCCACGCTATTTGCAATTTTTACCTTCTTATCCCGCGTAGCAATGGTTCAAAAAAAAATTTTTTTTTTGAGATAACGACGAAAATGTGTTATTTGGGTGTATTTTGACCTATCTTAGCAATATCGTCGTGATGTCTGTCTCTGTGTGTGTGCAGTAGCGAATATAAGGGGAACCGACTTATTTTCCACATATTTCATGAATACAAACATAAAATGGCATATTATACGGCCTCATGGGGTGTCGGCCCCTCCCAAAACTGTCTCGGCTTACCCCGAAACTTTTTCTATATACGCCACTGTGTATGTGTATATATTAATTCTGTCCGTAACACGATAGCTCCTAAACCGCTGAACCGATTTTCATAAAATTTTCTGGAAAAATAGTGTTCGACACTCTAACGAGCTTAGACTTTGGTCAAAATCCATTAATGACACGCCCCAAGCAGCATTTGGACGTCATATTACGTTACCCATACTTGTAAACGCGACGTCGGGTGCCGACGTCGTTTCGACCGCCTGACGACCCTCGTTTGCACCTAAATGGGGAATACAAATTCGGGTCGCTACGACGTCAGCATCTGACCTTATAGGTAATAGAGTTTACCAATTAACAACGTAATTGTACGTTGGATTTCCGTCACTTAAATTTAGTCGCAAACAGGTAAGTTGCGTTTGGTTTCGTTTCCATTGCTTAGAATACATATAGTTTTTGCTAAAAAGAATTCCTGTCGAGTAACTAAAATTATACCTGATAAGTAAATATTTTACACTTATTATAACAAGTCTCATAAAAATGGGTGCATTTTACAAATGACAATTATAGTCATGCATGAAAGGGGGTATTACAATATTAATAATTTATATTTTAAAGCAGGAATCCAACAAAAATTTTACAACGAAGACATGTTTATTGATAAATGTGATTAAAATACTTTCAAAAAAAGCAAGCGCTCCTGAAATATACAAGATTTACTAAAATATATATTTGTTAAATAGATCTAATTTTTATTATTTCTTTTATTTTTGTAAAAAAAAGTATTTTGCTGCCTCACTAAATTCAAATTTGTTAATAATTTTGCAATTATTCTTTCATTTCTACTTAAAATTAGAAAAAGAAAAAATATTTTATAATGGCCGACAGACGCTAACCTTTCTAGAATGGCGGATTACTGTGTCTGACTTAATGTGAACTAATAATATACCAATTCGGACCGGGTCTCCACTTTTGGTTGTGAAAGATAACCAAAGAGTCGAAGTCCGACGCCCGGCAAACGTATTTCGTCCCATTAAATTCGGACGTTCGCCCCGCATGATTTTGCGTCGGCCTACCAAGGGATTGGAACTCAACGTCCGCTCTTTTTGTACTACAATAGGTAAAGCCCACGGTCCCAAAGCTAACTACCCACCGAAATCATTGTTTTTTTTTTAATTTTTAGAAATGTTTGTTTTAATATCAAAAATCTAAAGGGAAATAAAACCCATACCCCACGTGTGGGAAGAGGATGGGGTATTATGGTTTCCAAAATCCAAAAAAGATATAAAACTGCGTCATGTCCTGAAACGTAGTCGTCCTGACCAAAATATCTCTTGACCAAACAAATGCACTTGTTGGCAGGTTATGGGCGTCTATAAATGACAGTAGGCTGTACATGTGACGCGTAGGCCATATGAACGGACGTGGAATAGGTCAAGTAAAAGTTACGGAAAATACACCAACCAAACTAAACGCCAGTTTAGGTCTGAGGTTAGGGTCTTCACCGGACGTACTCGACGCCGACGTCTGTTGGTCGTTGGGCTGGTCAGAGTTTTTGTACGTCGCACAAACGAACGTAAGACCGACGTTGGGAAATTAATGTTATATTGCGTTGCATTATTTGACGTCGCGAGATCGTTAAAAAAACGGACGTATATTTGATAACGTCGGTTTTGATCACATTATTTGATCTTGCAACTTAGAATTCCACTAAATCCGACGTCGGTTCAGGTCACATTAGGTTGTAAGTCATATAAATGTTTCTTGGGGCTATCGTCCCTGCAGAACTTGGTTATAGACGATAGACTTCTTTCCTTTTCAGCGCAACAGTCGTGGTCGTCGTGAGTTGACTTCGTAGGAGATTTATGCTGGCGCCATCCTGGTACCGACTATATAACACTTATGGCAGGCTCCTGGGTTATTATTTCTGATTCCTCGGCTGGCTGCGTGTCGGCTCCTGGACTACACCTGCGTATATTCTCGATGTTCAAGGTCAACTTATATTTTGCGTACATCGCATCGCATGCTTATAATTCGATGACGACTGTTGAACGCTGAAAAGGAATTTAGCATCGTTGTTTGAGACGTGAACTTGGTACCTTCTGCATGTGAAGCCGACGACCATACAACGGCACTACCCTGCCGCCTACCTCACGACTCTAATTCCGAACGCAAAACTCGTATACTAGCTTTCAAGAATTCGAATGTTGAATATTCGTATACGTTTTGGCGAATCCGTATACGGATTTTTTTCAAGAATTGGGCCCTAGAGCAACCGTTACTTAAGGGGGTCAAATTTAAGTTGCTATACCCTACCCTGTGCCAAATAGACAAAAAACACGTTACGATGTTTCCAACAAACTAGATTTGCCTTGAACTGTCATTTTGGTTTTTTTACATTTCAGAACTGGACAAAATCCACATCAAACCAAGTTGAGAGCACAAAAAGAAAATTTTTTGGACCGCAAAAGTGAGATCAATTGCTTCAAATGCCACTATTGCAGTTACCAACCCAAACATAAGAAAAACTTGATCCGGCATTTGTTGCGTCATAGAAGTCCAAATCAAATTACTTGGTTTAGATGCAACCAATGTGACTACAAGTCCAAAAATAAGTTCAATTTAAAAACACATCAGTTACAACATAAAAGTACAAGTGAAATCAATTGGTTTAGATGTAACAAGTGTGACTACAAGGCTAAGCGGAAGTCTAGTTTAAATTTACATCAGTTTCAACATCAAAGTGTAAGCGAAATTAATTGGTTTAAATGCAACCAATGTGACTTTAAGACTATTAGGAAGCACAGTTTGACAAGACATCAGTTAAAACATAAAAGTTTAAGCGAAATCAATTGGTTTAGGTGCAACCAGTGTGATTACAAGGCTAAACAGAGGTCTCAATTGAAAACACATTTGCTGCTGCATACAAGTCCAGATAAAACCAATTGTTTTAAATGCCATCATTGCATTTACCAAACCAAACGTAAGAATGACTTGATCATACATTTGTTGCGTCATAGAAGTCCTGATAAAATTAATTGGTTTAGATGCCACGAATGTGACTACAAGACGAAGAGGAAGTTTCAACTAAAACCACATTTGCTGCTGCATGCAAGTGCAAATCAAATGGTTTATATGCAATTGGTGTGACTACAAGGCGAAGAAGAAGTCCACTTTAAAAACGCATCAGTTACAACATAAAAGTACAAGTGAAATCAATTGGTTTAGACGCAACCAGTGTGACTACAAGACCAAGAGAAGGTCCAATCAGTTACAAGCACATAAAAGTGCGAACGAAATTGATTAGTTTAGATGCAATCAGTGTGACTATAAGACCAAGTTGAAGTCCAATTTAAATTTAATACCTATGGATGGATGACTTAAAAGATAAAAAAAGACAAAAAAGTCATTGGCGTAATCAATCATTCGTCCACTACTGGTCAATGAGTAGATATTGACAAAAGCCTTACTTATTTAATTACAGTCTATTGAACACTGATAAATTATTTCAATTACATTTAAAAACTATATATAAATATCGGTAAAAATAATGAAAAGCTAAAATTGGATTAGAACAAACCACGTCAAAATTTCGAGAAAAATTTAGTGTGAGTGAAAAATTTTTAAATTTAAATTCGATAAAATCAAAACCTTATGATTTTTTTTTGTCGAATAAATTTAAATATAAAAATAAATAGTTTAAGTCAGCAAAGTTTACTTCCCAAAGTATAGTAAGATTTATTATTATTTTTATTATTATTTAGTCGGTTTAGAACGTTTTTCTACGTTGTCCGACACCTATTCTCCACCTCCTTCGATCCTGACAATCATCTTCTGTCAGATTTTTTTGACTCATTGATCTTTGGATTGACTGTTGCCATTCTAGTTTAGGACGCCCTCATTTTCTGCGCCCTATTAGTTGCCATTCTAGGACCTGCTTTGGTAATCTTTCGTCGTTCATCCGTTGTACATGGCCGTACCATATCAGTTGTCTTTTAGTGATGTCATCCGTTATGCTCCCTTCGATTCCCATTCTTTCTTTTATGATCTCATTTCTTATGTGATCTGTTCTACATATTCTCATTGATCTTCTTATTGCATCCATTTCGACACTTTCCATTTTTGTTTTGTATTTTTCTGTTACGCGACAAGTCTCTATTCCATACAACAGCGTGCTTTTCACCATTGTTTCATATATGTTAAATTTTACATTCTTTTTTATCTCTCTGCTCCATAAAATACTGTTAAGACATCCAATAACCTTTTTTGCTTTTACTATTCTTTTTTCCAGTTCTTTACAGTCTGTTCCTGTCTTATCAAATGTGACACCCAGGTATACATACTTATTGCATGGAGATATTACTTGTCCATTGTCTAGTTCTAACTCACTGGATTCGTTTCCAATACATAAGTACTGTGTCTTGTCCACGTTCACTGTTAATCCCCACTTTTGGTATTCTTCCATTAACTTTCTCATCATATACTCCATGTCCTCTTTATCATTAGCTACAATTACTTGGTCGTCAGCAAACTGTAGTATGTATATGGTAAATCGGTCGTTAAGTTGCATTCCCATGCCGTGCACTTTCCGTTTCCAGTTTTTTAGAGCTACTGCGATATATATTTAAAAAAAGAGTTGGAGAAATACAACATCCCTGTCTTAAGCCTTTTCTTACCAGGAATTCTTTTGAAAGTCGATTTCCAATTTTAATTTTAGATTTTGACCCTTTGTATAGTTCTTTTATCGCTTTTATGTATGTATGATTGATATTAGTCTGCTCTAGCACTGTCCATAGTTTTTCTACTGGAACGGTATCATGTGCTTTTTGTAGGTCCACAAAGGTAACATGAGTCTCTATATTTCTGGCGCTCCTTTGTAACGTGTCATTTTTACTTTTAGGGCAACGTTACATATTTGTTTATTTAGGTAAATAATCAAGGCTCTTTGACTCGTCTTTCTGTACACAAATTAAGGGTATTTTATAGAGCTAGGTTTGGAGGTTATATAGTGTCTAGGAAATTACCTTAAAAGGAGGCATTCCATCGAATTACTGTGGACACTACGCACATCGCATCATCTGGACATCGTAATTGGAATTTAAGATCACAGGTTTCGGGAAAATCACATAAAAACTTTTTGATTGTTTTGTTTATCTGTGAAATTTCATAGTTTTCGTTGACGGTCATGACAATAAACAGCGATTCTGCTGGGGAATGGCGGCGTTGCCGCATCACAAATGGTTTCAGTAACAGGAAGGAAACATTTAGATGAACATTTCATTCCCTTACGTTTATTTTCGAAGATATTGGGACAATCCGAACCTCATAGCTGGTTTTATATATATATATATATATTTATCGGTTTCACAACGTTCTACGTCTTCCGATACCCAATCTCCACTCGTTTCTGTTTGCCCATAATTCATCATCTAGGCCTCTTATTCTTATTTCACTATCTATTCCTTCTCTCCAGCTTCTCCTTGGTCTTCCTCGTTTTCTTCGGCCAGTTGGTTTCCATTGTAATATTTGTTTAGGTAGTCTTCCATCATCCATTCTTTGTACATGTCCGTACCACACCAGTTGTTTTGTTCTTATATCATCCAATAGAGTACGTTCACCCACTGTCATAATTTCTCTTATTCTTTGATTGGTAACTCTTTCTCTTTTTGATTTCCCTGCTGCTCTTCTCCAATAGTCCATCTCCGTAGCGGAAAGCATTTTTTCTGTTCTATCTTTGATTGGCCACACCTCTGAGCCGTATGTAATAATACTCTTTACAATTGTGTTATATATAAGCTTTTTGTTATGTTTTGATATACTTTGGTCCCAAATTATTCCATTTAATAAAGTCATAGCTGGTTTTGATAGTACGAAAACATATTTGGGTCGACCAGGAACGACCGAGGCTCCGCCCCTTTGATATCTTTATTAATTTGATGAGGAGAAGATAAAATAAATACGAGTTATGCACTTTTGTAAATGGGAGATAAACGAGGGATAAAAACCAAGACTAAAAGAATAAACGAAATCGTGTGAGTTAACATCTGAACACTCTTGTGCCGAGTTTGAGCAGTTGTTCAAGGTGTATTTTTAGGTTCAGGTTCAGAAACAACTTTATTAATGTAGAAATGTTTTACAAAAATGGCGTCAAACCATATGAATCTTAGAGAAAACATTTATAAAGAGCAAAGGAAACTTTTGACTAAAACTGTAACTAAAATACAACGAAATTCTACACTTAGTACAGCTTTACTCATATGGGAATTGGTTGAGTGTTCGAATATTCCTGGGTTTGATGCAAGCTCTGATCTCCAGTAATTGATTTTACAGTTGATGGTTTCAATGCTGAGCTTCTTATAGTCCGTCTGGTTATTTTTCCTCCTACTTGCTATGTCGGCAGGGGTCCGGTAGGCAAATGTTCGGTCTATGTATGGAGGGTGTCTCGACGTCCTTGTTATAAAAATTTCAATGGAAATAGATCCGACAACACCTCAATGCGCGTTTTACGTACTTTCTATCCCCTTGGTCGGTGCTGCCCCCTATATACCGGTATGGAAATATTGGTGTATTTCCTCATTGGTTAGTTTGAAAACCGCGGATTTTTCCTCCAGTTTCGGAAACCGCATTTAGGGTTTCTTTTGGTGAGAGCGTTTTTTTTAAATAGGTTTGCATCCTTATTTGAATCTAACCGGGAAAATTAGGTTGGTATTGCGTTTTACTGTCCCCCCACCACATTTACAAAACGGTTTCCGGCCACTTAATTTTTTTTGTGTTCTCGAAAGTGCTTTGTCTCTTCCTAACGAATTTTGGCTGGGTCGACAACAGTTTCTGGGATCGCCTTTGTTTTTGGTTATTGGCACTGCAGCGACTGCAGGAGATATCCCAGAAACTGTAGAAGTGAGTCCGTCGTGTTTAGGCGAATCCTGAAGTGACGCTCATACCCTTTTGAAGGGGATTTAAGGCGGCCTACGCCATTTGTACGGGAAAGAGCAGTGGTAAGTTCGATTTTATTTTTTTTTTCTTTTTCTTTCATTTTTTTATTATTTGAGGACTCTTCAAGATAATATTTGCCTCCCAAATTGTAATTATTTTTCGTGTGAAATGTACTTTTTTTGACAAAAGACATGGGGAATTGTTGGCGTTTTTATATTTTTCTTTTAACCACGTGTTGGATAAAAACTATATATTGTTTTCTCCTTTGGTTACAGCACCGTCCATTCCATCGACGTTTGCGCTGGTGGAACGAGGTTCTGTTCCATCGACGAGCCAGTTGTAACCCTGGGAAAGGTACGTTAGGGTTATTTTAGTTCATCTGTTTAAATCTACTTTATTTTATTGAGTCGACATGGGGTTCTCGATTTAAATTACTCGGTGTAGGGGAACTTCGTGCAAAATGGACGAATTCCAGGAAACTGAAACATTTCATTTTCCACAGGGTTTTATGCTCGGGCAAGAATCAACAACCTTTTGACCACCATGTGCTGCCCCAGCACCATGTGCTAAGCAAGCACGAGGGGAGGCGCGGGCAGAACCAGGACCAGAGTAGCAGTGAGGAATGGCTGAGTACACCGCTTCCAGGTTTACAAAATAAAACACACATAAAATAATCAAGGACCAAGGTAGGAGCAAGCTTCAGATATAATCTTTCACATAAATCTTCAATATAATTTAGACATAATCTTTTCATATAAATTTTTAATATAATTTAGACGTAATCTTTTCATATATAATTTTTCACAGTATAATTTCAACATTGCTTGTAAACGCAAGGTAACGGTATGACGTCATAACCACAATTTTGCGGCGTATTTACTAAGTTTTCCTTCATTTCATTTATTTAAGACAATTTCTCTTGTGAAATTTGGAGTGTCTTGCTACTTAGGCCCTGACTTGTTCCACTACATTTCATTAATTTTTTTTCTATTTCATGTTTTTGGTAATACTTTCCAGTTTTACCTTTTAAAATAAACAAGATAAACTAATTTTTCTTGTGTTATTTGTACAGCCCAATGACCAACTTTGCAGAGACAAAAGAGAGATGAGGTTATATTTTTTTAGCGGTTTCTTTACACTGTTTTACCTCATGGGGTGGATCTCGGACTGGGTTGCTGTCTGTCTCATTCTACCCAACGTAGAATGATGACAGCAGATATTTGGTCCAGATCTCCCCTATGACGGAATAATTTTGGAAGTATATATATTTTTTTTTAGCAATCATTCATATAATTGAGTCCTACGCTACTGACTCAGATGTAGGTACACTATGACCTGTTAAAGGAGTCCATCTACCTGTAAAGTGCTTCTAGTTTTGTCATTTTGATTCATGTGGGAATCTTTTAAATTTTATTTTGTTTATTAGTCAATTTTTTTTTGGTTTTTTAATTACACAAATACTCTGGGAGCCTCGGAAGTAGGTAGAATTTCATTGTTTGGCTACAACGTTTGGGTTGAACTGTATTTTAATTAAGATCTTCTTTGTAAAACATTGATATTAAAACACTGTGGCGCACGTAAAATTTTCTTATTTCTGAACCCCCCCTTCTCCACTGTATAAAAGTTACCGGGCATATCAATGTTTTACCTAGCTGGAAAATACAGTTCTGCTTCCAGATATTTGTTTAATTATTCAGTGGTTTTTTTGTGTCACAGATTGACAAATTGTTATTATTCTAATTACAGTGTCACAAAATGGCGGCAACGTCTTCAAGCTGCCACAAATGTCACCCAACGCATATTAATTGGCCACATTTTTTCTCAATTACTTGTTTAAGACAAAAAACATTATCACTACAAGATCTGCCTGCACGAAACCCACTTTGCTCTTCTTCTTCTTGTTCATGAAAATCCTTCTCTATTAGATCTCTAAGAATCCTACCGTACAATCTACTGAGAGTACTAGTTACTGAAATTCCTCTGTAATTGTTGCAATCCAGCTTGTTTCCTTTTTTATGTATTGAGGATATGAATGCAATTTTCCAATCATCAGGTACTGGATGTCCGTTTAAGCATTGATTGATAATATATGTGAGATTTTCGATTAGTTTCTCTGATCCATATTTGAGCATTTCAGCATATATTCCTCCAGGTCCGCTAGCTTTTCCGGATTTAAGCTTTTTAATACTATTTTTTATCATTTCTTTTTCGATGATTACTTCCTCTCCGTGTACTTCTATGTCGCTCCTCGGAGAGGCTGCCAGATATTCGGGTCTCGTCTCCTGCAGCAGTCCCTTGTAGTGTTCTGTCCATTGTTCTGGTTTGATGATCTGGATGTTTACTTTTTCTTTTGTTGGGTTTTTACTGTAGAAATGAATTTCCATACTTCAGAACTCTGCCTACCTCCTACGTGTGTATTGATATCGTGGCATTTGCGCTCGAACAGTTCATTTTTTTTCTGTGCGTATCAAATTTCTCAGCTGTCTTTTGGTTTCCCTGTAGATTTCTAGGTCTCTTTGTTCTTTAGTACTGAGCCATTTCAAGTATGTGCGTTTTTTCTCTTTGACCATTTCCTGTATTTTTTCCGTCCACCACATCTTCCTGCTATTTCTATTATCTTGGTATAGTAAGATTTACTTGCTATAAAATCATTTGTTTTTCTTCTAAATTACGCAAAGTTTTTATTTCTTTAATCTCAGCTGGGAAATGATTAAAAAGCTTTTTTTCCATTGTAAATAAAAGAGTTTTTGATCAAAGTTGAGCAAGGTATGGGAATATTAAGATAAAAACTCGTAATGATGCTTTATAAACATTAAACATATAATTTCTAAAATAAAAATACAATTTGAAGAATACCTATATCAGCTTTCTGTTCCATTAAAGTTTGCTCGTTAAAAAAACTGATTGTCTCTTAGACAAATATAAGTGAAACCAATCTAAAGTTACGCCTCTGTTTCCACATTTTTGGGGAATTTGCAGTAATATTTTGTGATCCACACAATCAAAGGCTTTCGATAGATCAAAAAATATTTCAGCAGCCTTCTCGCCAGAGGTAAACTCAACATAACGGGTTAAAATAGCGTCGTCGGTACTTTTTGCAACCTGAAACCCGAATTGGGGACTATTAAACAAATTATTTTCAGTTAAAAACCCTGTTAGGCGAATTTATACCAGTTTCTCGACTATTTAAGCTAATGTAAGCAATAAGGCAATCGGTCGGATGTTGGTGTCCCCCCTTAAACAATGGACCCACAACTGCTTTTTTAAGTGTTTCTGAAAATATACCGGTAGAAAAAAATAAATAATTGCTTTAGCCAAATTTTTAAGTGCAACATCTGGGAACGCTTTAAAAAATTCTTTCCCACCCTAAGGCTTTTTTGTTTTTTAATTTTTTAAATATTGTTTTAATTTTTTCTATATCAGTTGGAGCTAACAAAAAGTGTCCTGCACATGGACATTGCTTAGATAGCTGAACGGGTCGATACTGGGTGTTATTTTACTTGAGACTTTGCCCTATATTGCAGTAAAATGTATTTAAATCATCTGCTCAAAAACTCCTAGTAAACGATACTGACGTTTAACCTTTGAGCTGGTTAACTATCTTCCAAGATTCTTTGTTTTTATTTGAAGCACTGTCGATTTTCTTTTGATAATAAAGTACACTATCAGTATGTGCATTATTTTTGTACATGTCTTTGTTTGTCAATAGTTTTAAACAAAGACATAAACATCCTGCCAGTAATACTGCTCCTGTTAAGTCTGCTGTGGTTCTTTCAATGAAAAAACTGTTTTTGTTACAGGTTAAAATAAGTTTACTGTAGTTTTTATTGTAAAAAAAACGTATACAATTTGTTACATAAAAGCTTATATTAATATTGCATAGCATTTTTTATTGCACTTGACAGTTCAGTTTCTGCTTCAGAGAATGTTTTGAAGAGTTTTTTTATTCAGACAAATTTTATATAATCTAACGGTTTATTATGTACTTTGAAATGTAAATGAAAAATAATACTGTTTAAATATTTTATCTTTATTTTTGGCCAACATAAAAAAAGTAAAAAAAAATACGGAAACTGGTTTTCAGTATAAGATTAGGTTTGTTTATTTACATGCAGGGGATTTATAATCACAGTTGATGTTAGCCAAAAATTAAGCAAAATAAGACAAGGCCGTACCCAGGGGGGATGAATCCCCCCCTCAAAATGGTTAATAAAGTGTGTTAAAAGAGACACAAACAGGACAACAAAATTGCACACTACTCAAATTTTTATTGAAACTTTTTAATCCATCTCCCCGAAATTTTTTCCTGGGTACAGGAAATAAGATAAATTTAATAACATGAATTATCATGAAATAAAAGAAGCTAAGGAACTATTCTTAAATTACGTAACTCCCATGGTGAGGAGGGGGGCGGTTAGCCTTGCATTACACTCACAAAAACCCTTAATTTTTGTGTTACATTATTTAAGAATATGCCATAACTATTTTTTTGTACTTATTTTTTTTGCTTTAGATATCTATTTAAGGAGCTGTTAAGAGACAGTAAAATCACTAAAAAATTCAAAAATAACTAACGCAAAAATTCAGGATTTTTGACTCCCCCCCAGTCGTAACGCATTTCGAAGAAAAAACTAATTAAAAAAACAGTGAGTGTCACAAGGCTAAATCCCGCTCCACCCTTCGCATCCTCAAGCCCTTTTATGGCCATGAGGCGTGGCAAATCGCGTCTCGTTTGAGAAGGCCTCCCAATTTTTTTTAACAAAATTACGCACACCAAAAAATATATTAAAGTAAACAAATTTTTGTTAGATCACTTAGATTCGTATGCGGAAATTGGGATTCGAGTGGGCTTTACCTCTCGACTCTAGTAGTGGTGGGGAGACCATTTTTGGTCTAGCGACTAGGCACACGACGCTCTTTTCGCAAACCCCGTTTTGTCCGTACACCATATGGAAAACTGATGCACGTGCCCCTTAGGATGCAAGTTTTCTTTCTCTAAGAGGACTTAATTTTGCCTGGCATATCGTTGTCAAGGGCAGGGATCTTTATACTGCGTAGTATGCATTGGCGTAGCTAGGGGGGGCCAGGGGGGCCTGGTCCCCCCTGAAGTCCCTCAGGCCTTCCCTAAGATATTTTAGGCCTCCCCTACCGACTACTAGTAAAAGAACATGACGCTGAAAATACATACTTTTCTATTATTATTCGGGAAATATTCAAATAAAATAGGTGCATTCAAATTTAAAATCATTCAGATAATGTTTACATTTCAGGAAAAAGCCCTTGTCTTGCAGAATTAGGCTTTTCTCTTTAAATTATCGGTAACTTTTCTGCACTTATGCAATTTCCCGAAAATATTTTTTAAATTTAAACATAATTATGCATATTGAATATTTCATACATATTAACGACATCTTGTAAAATAAGTGTAAGTTAAATTTCGCATTTAATAAAGACAGCGACCTTTGCCCCTCTGTTTCCGAAATCAGGTTGTAGATGTCGTAAGGTTATAAAAGACCTTTTTAAACTGTTTTTCTAAAATAAATATAATAATCTTTTTAGTTTTTTTGAGGTTAGCGTTTAGTGTCTTATGAAAATTTTCCGATTTTGGTGACAATTTCATAACCATTTTCATATTAAGTTTTCCCACGTCGTTAAATGGAATAAATTCGTCGAGCAATACCGGGAAATTTTTAATATTAATACTTCTACTATAAGAGCAGAAATGACCGTTTTAAAGAATTGTATTTTTCGGTTAAATCAAACTGTTGGTCATGATTCTATCAAACAACATATACCAGAAACAGCAAACTTCTACCAACTTTTTAAAGTTGCGAGTATTCTTCTAATTTCAAGTGCAACTTGCCAGAGGTCTTTCTCTGCCATGAGGAGAGTTTTTAATTGGCTTAGAACAACTATAACTCAAGAGAGACACTCAGGTTTGTCATTGTTATTCATAGAAAAAGATGTTGAGGTCGACTTAGACAGTGTGGTAGACGCTTTCAGTCAGCGACGTAGAAAACTTGTAGAATTGCTGAATTACATACTTCCTGTGTATACATATAAATAAGTTGGTAAATGTATTATTAAATTTGTTATATTAAAATATTAGAACATTTAATGCGCGTATTTTTTTTTATTCATTGCACACTTTGCACGACTCTTTAAAACCTATGTTTGCTTTTTGTTCAAGATAGACCGGGGCCACGGCCCCCCCTGAAAAGCAAGGCTAGCTACGCCAATGGTAGTATGTATACACAGTGGACTCACGCTTTTACACCCACTCCTTCCAAAAAGTGGTCTTGCTACATGTTAGACTTGCATCTATCTAACACCTGATTCCCACCTACGACTTTCTCGTGGGTGTCCGTTCACGCGTCACATGATCTCAATATGAAATTTTATCGCAGTCATGTGACGCGTGCGCGGGCACGCACGAGAAAGTCGTAGGTGGGCACCGGGCTTAACATCGCTATCGTCCCAGCAGAACTTGGTTATTGACGATACTTACTATATACTTTTCAGCGCAATAGTCGTGAGTTGACTACGTAGGAGATTTATGCTGGCGCCATCCTGGTACCGACTATATAGCACTTATAGCAGGCTCCTGGGTTATTATTCCTGATTCCTAGGCTGGCTGCGTGTCGGCTCCTGGACTACACCTACGTATATTCTCGATGTTCAAGGTCAACTTATATTTTGCGTACATCGCATCGCACGTTGAACGCTAAAAAGGAAGTGAGCGGCAGGGCAGATTTTTTATTGTTTTTGCATCGTTGTTCGAGACGCGAACCTGGTACCTTCTGCATGTGAATTCCGAACGGAAAATTCGTATACTAGCTTTCAAGAATTCGAATGTTGAATATTCGTATACGTTTTGGTGAATCCAAATTTTTTTCAAGAATTGGGCCCCAGATCAACCATTGCTTAAAGGCGTCAAATTCAAGTTGCTATACCCCCTACCCTGTATAAACCCTGTTTCAAATAAACAAAAAACACGTGACAATGTTTCCAACAAACTAGATTTGCCTTGAACTACCATTTTGGTTTTTTACATTTCAGATCTGGGCAAAATCCACATCAAACACAGTTGAGAGCACAAAAAGAAAATTTTTTGGACCACAAACTTGAGAATAATTGCTTCAAATGCCACGACTGCAATTACCAAACCAAGCGTAAGAATCATTTGATCCGGCATTCGTTGCGTCATAGAAGTCCAAATCAAATTACTTGGTTTGGATGCAACCAGTGTGACTATAAGGCTATGCTGAAGGCTCAGTTGCAATCACATTTGCTGCGACATACAAGTGCAGATAAAATTAATTGGTTTGGATGCAACCAATGTGACTACAAGGCGAAAAGGAAGTCCAATTTAAAAACACATCAGTTAGAACATAAAAGTACAAGTGAAATCAATTGGTTTAGATGCAACCAGTGTGACTACAGGGCCAAGCAGAAGTCTCATTTAAAATCACATTTGCTGCTGCATACAAGTCCAGATAAAATTAATTGTTTTAAATGCCATCACTGCAATTACCAAACCAAACGCAAGAGTGACCTGATCATGCATTTGATGCGTCATAGAAGTCCGGATAAAATTAATTGGTTTGGATGCAACGAATGTGACTACAAGACGAAGTTGAAGTCCAGTTTAAAAACACATCAGTTAAGACATAAAAGTACAAATGAAATCAATTGGTTTAGATGCAAGCAATGTGACTACAAGGCCAAGCAGAAGTATCTACTAAAACCACATTTGCTGCTGCATACAAGTGCAGATAATATCAATTGGTTTATATGCAATCAGTGTGACTACAAGGCGAAGAGGAAGTGCAATTTAAAATCACACCAGTTACAACATAAAAGGTCAAGTGAAATCAATTGGTTTAGATGCAACCAGTGTGACTACAGGGCCAAGCAGAAGTCTCAACTAAAATCACATTTGCTGCTACATACAAGTCCAGATAAAATTAATTGTTTTAAATGCCATCACTGCAATTACCAAACCAAACGTAATAGTAACTTGATCATGCATTTGGTGCGTCATAGAAGTGCGGATAAAATTAATTGGTTTCTATGCAATCAGTGTGACTACAAGGCGAAGAGAAAGTCCAATTTAAAATCACACCAGTTACAACATAAAAGTTCAAGTGAAATCAAGTGGTTTAGATGCAACCAGTGTGACTACAGGGCCAAGCAGAAGTCTCAACTAAAATCACATTTGCTGCTGCATACAAGTCCAGATAAAATTAATTGTTTTAAATGCCATCACTGCAATTACCAAACCAAACGCAAGAGTGACTTGATCATGCATTTGGTGCGTCATAGAAGTCAGTTACAATATGAAAGTTTAAGCGAAATCAATTGGTTTAGATGCAACCAGTGTGACTACAAGGCCAAGCAGAAGTCTCAACTAAAATCACATTTGCTGCTGCATACAAGTCCAGATAAAATTAATTGTTTTAAATGCCATCACTGCAATTACCAAACCAAACGCAAGAGTGACTTGATCATGCATTTGGTGCGTCATAGAAGTGCGGATAAAATTAATTGGTTTCTATGCAATCAGTGTGACTACAAGGCGAAGAGGAAGTCCAATTTAAAATCACACCAGTTACAACATAAAAGTTCAAGTGAAATCAATTGGTTTAGATGCAACCAGTGTGACTACATGGCCAAGCAGAAGTCTAAACTAAAATCACATTTGCTGCTGCATACAAGTCCAGAAAATCAATTGTTTTAAATGCCATCACTGCAGTTACCAAACGCAAGAGTAACCTGATCATGCATTTGTTGCGTCATAGAAGTCCGGATAAAATTAAATGGAAGTCCACTTTAAAAACACATTAGTTAAGACATAAAAGTACAAGTCAATTGGGTTAGATGCAACCAGTGTGACTACAAGACCAAGAGAAGGTCCAATTTCAAAAGACCTTACTTATTTAATTACAGGCTATTGAACACTGATAAATTATTTAAATGACATTTAAAAACTATATATAAATATCGGTAAAAATAATGAAAAGCTGAAATTGGATTAGAATAAACGACGTCAAAATATCGAGAAAAAATTAGTGTGAGTGAAAAATTTTAAAATTTGAATTTGATAAAATCAAAACCTTACGATTTTTTTTGTGAGATATACTTAAATATAAAAATAAATAGTTTAAGTCAGCAAAGTATACTTCCAAAGTATAGTAAGATTTGCTTGCTATAAAATCGTTTGTTTCTAAATTTCGCAAAGTTTTTACTTCTTTAATCTCAGCTGGGAAATGATTAAAAAGCTTTTTTCCATTGTAAATAAAAGAGTTTTTGACCAAAGTTGAGCAAGGTATGAGAATATTAAGATAAAAACTCGTAATGATACTTTTTAAACATTAAACATACAGTTTCTAAAATAAAAATACAATTAAGGAATACCTATATCAACTTTCTGTTCCATTGAAGTTTGCTCGTTAAAAAAACTGATTGAAGTCTCTTAGACAAATATAAGTGAAACCAATCTAAAGTTACGCCTCTGTTTCCACATTTTTGGGGAATTTGCAGTAATATTTTGTGATCCACACAATCAAAGGCTTTCGATAGATCAAAAAATATTTCAGCAGCCTTCTCGCCAGAGGTAAACTCAACATAACGGTTTAAAATAGCGTCGTCGGTACTTTTTGCAACCTGAAACCCGAATTGGGGACTATTAAACAGATTATTTTCAGTTAAAAACCCTGTTAGGCGAATTTATACCAATTTCTCGACTATTTAAGCTAATGTAAGCATTAAGACAATCGGTCGAATGTTGGTGGGGCAAACAATGGACCCACAACTGCTTTTTTGAGTGTTTCTGAAAATATACCGCTAGAAAAAAATAAATAATTGCTTTAGCCAAATTTGTAAGTGCAACATCTGGGAACGCTTTAAAAAATTTTTATGACTTTCCCACACTAAGGCTTTTTTGTTTTTTAATTTTTTAAATATTGTTTTAATTTTCCCTATATCAGTTGGGGCTAAGAAAAAAGTGTTCTGCACATGGAGATTGCTTAGATAGCTGAAAGGGTCGATACTGGGTGTTATTTTACTTGAGAGACTTTGCCCTATATTGCAGTAAAATGTATTTAAATCATCAGCTCAAAAACTGCTAGTAAACGATACTGACGTTTAACCTTTGAGCTGGTTAACTATCTTCCAAGATTCTTTGTTTTTATTTGAAGTACTATCGATTTTCTTTTGATAATAAAGTACGCCGATCAGTATGTACATTATTTTGTACATGTCTTTGTTTGACAAAAGTTTTAAACATAAAAATCCTGCCACTAATACTGATCCTGTTAAGTCTGCTGTGGTTATTTCAATGAAAAAACTGTTTTTGTTTCAGGTTTCTTTTTTAAAATAAATTATGTATAAAATAAAAATAAGTTTACTGTAGTTTTTATTGTTAAAAAAAAAAGCGTATACAATTTCTTCCATAAAAGCTAATAGTAATATTATATATATATATATATATATATATATATATATTATATTAATATATAGCATTTTTTATTGCACTTGACAGTTCAGTATCTGCTTCACAGAATGTTGGGAACACAAGAGTTTTTTTATTCAGACAAATTTTATATAATCTAACGGTTTATTATGTACTTTGAAATGTAAATCAAAAATAATACTGTTTGAATATTTTATCTTTACTTTTGGCCAACAACTGGTTGCAGTATAAGATTGGATTTGTTTATTTAAATGCAGGGGATTTATAATCATAGTTGATATGAGCCAAAAATTAAGCAAAATAAAACCGTACCCAGGGGGGATGAATCACCCCTCAAAATAGTTGATAAAGTGTGTTAAAAGAGGCACAAACAAGACAAAAAAATGGCACAATACTCAAATTTTTATTGAAACTTTTTAATTCCTCTCCCCGAAATTTTTTTCTGGGTACGGCCCTGAAATAAGAAATTTAATAACATGAATTATCATGAAACAAAATAAGCTAAGGAACTATTCTTAACTTACGTAACCCCCCTGGAGGGAGGGGCGGTTAGCCTTGCGTTACACTCAATGATGCTTTTAAGTTTTTTTTTTAATACTTTAGAAGGGTGGGTCAAAAACCCTTAATTTTTGTGTTACATTATTTAAGAATATGCCCTAACTTTTAAAAAATAAATTGCTATATATTTTCTAAACTGCATGAAAAGATCCGAAATCTAGGTTTATTTTTTTGTAATTTTTTTTAAATTATTTTTTTTGCTTTAGCTACCTATTTAAGGAGCTGTTAAGAAACAGTAAAATTACACAAAAATTCAAAAATAACTAACGCAAAATGTGTGATTTTTCAGTCGTAACACATTTTGAAGAAAAAAACAAATTAAAAAAACAGTGAGTGTCGCTAGGCTAAATCCCGCTCCACCCTTCGATCCTCAAGCCCTTTTATGGCCATGAAGCGTGGCAAATCGCGTCCCGTTTGAGAATGCCTCCCAATTTTTTTTAACAAAATTACGCACACCAAAAAGTATATTAAAGTAATCAAAAATGTTAGGTCACTTAGATTCGTATGCGGAAATTGGGATTCGAGTGGGCTTTACCTCTCGACTCTAGTAGTAGACAAGACGCTAGCGCTACCAAGTCCACTTTCAATCCCTGGCTTCGCAAGCGCAGATCTACCAATATTATTTACCTCATGTCTTAGAATAGATGCATACAGGGTGATTTTCACATGAATGAACAAAAACCTAACCTAACAAAACCTAATCAAATCTAACCGAACCGAAGGGAACTGAACCAATAATTTTTTTCAAAAAAAAAAACTTTCCTGACTTCCTGCTCGGGATCCTAGAGGATGTGAATCCGAACCGAACCAAACCGAACCTAACTAAACTGAACCAAACCTAACCTAACCAAACTAAACTACAACACGTACTGCTAATTAGGTTTAGTTGGGTAGGGTTAGGTTTGGATAGGTTCGGTTCGGTACGGTCCGGTTCGGATTCACATCCTCTAGCATCCCAGGTAGGAAGTCAGGAAAGTTTTTTTTTGAAAAAAAATATTGGTTTAGTTTGCTTTGGTTCGGTTCGGTTAGATCTGATTAGGTTTCGTTAGGTTAGGTTTTTGAAACTTTCTATTTTCATGTGGTTAGAATCATTCAAGTGAAAATCACCCTGTACATCGATTCTAATACATGAGGTAAATAATATTGGTAGATCTACGCATGCGAAGCCAGGGATTGGAAGTGGACTTGGTAGCGCTAGCGTCTTGTTAGTAGTAGTAGTAGTGGTGGGGAGACCATTTTTGGTCTAGCGACTAGGCACACGCGGTATGGGACAACTGGACGCCGGACTAAAAAAATTTTTTTTGATAAAATGTATAGATGAAAAACAAAATATATTATTTATATAAAAACATCTTTAAAAAATCCTTTACGCAATTTTTTTGAAATTTGTTTTTGTTAAGTAGTTAAGTAGTTAAATCCATTAAGTCGATTGTTGAATCTTGGTAGTTGTAGTGTTTGGTAACCTGGTAACACTACAATTTACGTTTTTTATTACAACAATGGCGGATCCAAAATGACGGATTTCTTTATTTTTAAACCGATTTGTCTGAAACTTGAAAGTTTGCAGTGCCTGAGATCACTAAATACAGTTTTATCCTCAAACTTAAAAAAATCAAAATTGAGGTCATTTAACAAAATTTTTCCGTAAGCAGCTCGAAAGCTGTACACTTACGGGGGTCCAAGATCACACTATTAGATCTTCGCCATTTTGGATCCGCCATTTTGATTTTTTTAAGTTTGAGTTTAAAATTGTGATAAATGATCTCAAGCAATGTAATATTTCAAGTTTGAGGCAAATCAGCCATTTTGGATCCGTCATTTTGATTTTTTTAAGTTTGAGTAAAAAATTTTGTTAAATGACCTCAAGCAATGTAATATTTTAAGTTTGAGACAAATCGGTGAGTAAATAAGAAAATCCGCCATTTGGATCCGCCATTTTGATTTTTTTAAGTTTGAGTAAAAAATTGTGTTAAATGACCTCAAGCAATGTAATATTTCAAGTTTAAGACAAATCGGTTAGTAAATCAGAAAATCCGCCATTTTGGATCCGCCATTTTGATTTTTTCAAGTTTGAGTAAAAAATTTTGTTACATGACGTCAAGCAATGTAATATTTCAAGTCTGAGACAAATCGGTTAGTAAATAAGAAAATCCGCCATTTTGGATCCGCCATTTTGATTTTTTTAAGTTTGTGTAAAAAATGTTGTTAAATGAACTCAAGCAATATAATATTTCAAGTTTGAGACAAATCGGTTAGTAAATAAGAAAATCCACCATTGTGGATCCGACATTTTGATTTTTTTTAAGTTTGAGTTAAAAATTGTGTTAAATGACCTCAAGCAATGTAATATTTTAAGTTTGAGACAAATCGGTTAGTAAATAGAAAATCCGCCATTTTGATTTTTTTAAGTTTGGGTAAAAAATTTTGTTAAATGACCTCAAGCAATGTAATATTTCAAGTTTGAAACAAATCGATTAGTAAATAAGAAAATCCGCTCTTTTGGATTCGCCATTTTGAATTTTTTAAGTTTGAGGATAAAACTCTATTTAGTGATCTCAGGCACTGCAAACTTTCAAGTTTCAGACAAATCGGTTTAAAAATAAAGAAATCCGCAATTTTGTAAATTGTAGTGTTACCAGGTTACCAAACACTACAACTACCAAGATTCAACAGTCGACTTAAAGGATTTAACTTTACTTAACAAAAAAAAATTTCAAAAAAATTGCGTAAAGGATTTTTTAAAGATGTTTTTATATAAATAATATATTTTGTTTTTCATCTACATATTTTACCAAAAAAAAAATTTTAGTCCGGCGCTGAGTTGGCGGCGCCGAGTTGGATGCGCCCAGTTGACCTAGTCCGGGCACACGGTGCTCTTTTCGCAAACCCCGTTTTGTCCGTACACCATATGGCAAACTGATGCACGTGCCCCTTAGGATGCAAGTTTTCTTTCTCTAAGAGGACTTAATTTAGCCTGGCATCTCGTTGTCAAGGGACTGGACTCCCTTTTACACCCCTTCCGAAAGGTGGTCCTGCTATATGTTAGACTTGCATCTATCTAACATCGCTATCGTCCCATCAGAACTTGGTTATAGACGATAGACTTCTTTCTTTTTCAGCGCAACAGTCGTGGTCGTCGTGAGTTGAGTTCGTAGGAGATTTATGCTGCCGCCATCCTGGTACCGACTATATAGCACTTATAGCAGGCTCCTGGATTATTATTTCTGGTTCCTCGCCTGGCTGCGTATCGGCTCCTGGACTACACCTGCGTATATTCTCGGTCAACTTATATTTTGCGTACATAGCATTGCACGCTAATAATCGATTACGACTGTTGCACGCTGAAAAGGAAGTTAGCGGAAGGGCAGATTTTTTATTGTTTTTGCATCGTTGTTCGAGACTTGAACCTGGTACCTTCTGCATGTGAATTCCGATCGCAAAATTCGTATACAAGCTTTCAAGAATTCGAATGTTGAATATTCGTATACGTTTTGGTGAATCCGGAACCATTGCTTAAAGTCGTCAAATTCAAGTTGCTATACCCCCTACCCTGTATAAACCCTGTTTCAAATAGACAAGAAACACGTGCCGATGTTTCCAACAAACTAGATTTGCCTGGAACTACCATTTTGGTTTTTTACATTTCAGAACTGGGCAAAATCCACATCAAACACAGTTGAGAGCACAAAAAGAAAATTTTTTGGACCACAAACTTGAGAATAATTGCTTCAAATGCCACGATTGCAATTACCAAACCAAGCATAAGAGTAATTTGATCCGGCATTCGTTGCGTCATAGAAGTCCAAATCAAATTACTTGGTTTGGATGCAATCAGTGTGACTACAAGGCCATGCTGAAGGCTCATTTGCAATCACATTTGCTGCGACATACAAGTGCAGATAAAATTAATTGGTTTGGATGCAACCAATGTGACTACAAGGTCAAGCAGAAGTATCTACTAAAACCACATTTGCTGCTGCATACAAGTGCTGATAATATCAATTGGTTTATATGCAATCAGTGTGACTACAAGGCGAAGTGGAAGTCCAATTTAAAATCACACCAGTTACAACATAAAAGTTCAAGTGAAATCAATTGGTTTAGATGCAACCAGTGTGACTACAGGGCCAAACAGAAGTCTCAACTAAAATCACATTTGCTGCTGCATACAAGTCCGGATAAAATTAATTGGTTTGGATGCAACGAATGTGACTACAAGACGAAGTTGAAGTCCTCTTTAAAAAAACATCAGTTACGACATAAAAGTACAAATGAAATTAATTGGTTTAGATGCAACCAATGTGACTACAAGGTCAAGCAGAAGTATCTACTAAAACCACATTTGCTGCTGCATACAAGTGCAGATAATATCAATTGGTTTATATGCAATCAGTGTGACTACAAGGCGAGGTGGAAGTCCAATTTAAAATCACACCAGTTACAACATAAAAGTTCAAGTGAAATCAATTGGTTTAGATGCAACCAGTGTGGCTACAGGGCCAAGCAGAAGGCTCTACTAAAATCACATTTGCTGCTGCATACAAGTCCAGATAAAATTAATTGGTTTAAAATGCCATCACTGCAATTACCAAACCAAATACAAGAGTGCCTTGATCATGCATTTGGTGCGTCATAGAAGTCCGGATAAAATTAATTGGTTTGGATGCCACGAATGTGACTACAAGACGAAGTTGAAGTCCACTTTAAAAAAACATCAGTTACGACATAAAAGTACAAATGAAATCAATTGGTTTAGATGCAACCAATGTGACTACAAGGCCAAGCAGAAGTATCGACTAAAACCACATTTGCTGCTGCATACAAGTGCAGATAATATCAATTGGTTTCTATGCAATCAGTGTGACTACAAGGCGAAGAGGAAGTCCAATTTAAAATCACACCAGTTACAACATAAAAGTTCAAGTGAAATCAATTGGTTTAGATGCAACCAGTGTGACTACAGGGCCAAGCAGAAGTCTAAACTAAAATCACATTTGCTGCTGCATACAAGTCCAGAAAATCAATTGTTTTAAATGCCATCACTGCAATTACCAAACCAAACACAAGAGTGCCTTGATCATGCATTTGGTGCGTCATAGAAGTCCGAATAAAATTAATTGGTTTGGATGCCACGAATGTGACTACAAGGCGAAGAGGAAGTCCACTTTAAAAACACATCAGTTAAGACATAAAAGTACAAGTCAATTGGGTTAGATGAAACCAGTGTTACTACAAGACCAAGAGAAGGTCCAATTTCAAAAGACCTGACTTATTTAATTACAGGCTATTGAACACTGATAAATTATTTAAATTACATTTAAAAACTATATATAAATATCGGTAAAAATAATGAAAATCTAAAATTGGATTAGAATAAACGACGTCAAAATATCGAGAAAAAACTAGTGTGAGTGAAAAATTTTAAAATTTGAATTTGATCAAATCAAAACTACAAGGCGAAAATGAAGTCCAATTTAGAAACACATCAGTTAAAACATAAAAGTACAAGTGAAATCAATTGGTTTAGATGCAACCAGTCTGACTACAGGGCCAAGCAGAAGTCTCATTTAAAATCACATTTGCTGCTGCATACAAGTCCAGATAAAATTAATTGTTTTAAATGCCATCACTGCAATTACCAAACCAAACGCAAGAGTGACCTGATCATGCATTTGGTGGTTTGGATGCAACGAATGTGACTACAAGACGAAGTTGAAGTCCACTTTAAAAAAACATCAGTTACGACATAAAAGTACAAATGAAATCACTTGGTTTAGATGCAACCAATGTGACTACAAGGTCAAGCGGAAGTATCTACTAATACCACATTTGCTGCTGCATACAAGTGCTGATAATATCAATTGGTTTATATGCAATCAGTGTGACTACAAGGCGAAGTGGAAGTCCAATTTAAAATCACACCAGTTACAACATAAAAGTTCAAGTGAAATCAATTGGTTTAGATGCAACCAGTGTGACTACAGGGCCAAGCAGAAGTCTCAACTAAAATCACATTTGCTGCTGCATACAAGTCCGGATAAAATTAATTGGTTTGGATGCAACGAATGTGACTACAAGACGAAGTTGAAGTCCACTTTAAAAAAACATCAGTTACGACATAAAAGTACAAATGAAATCAATTGGTTTAGATGCAACCAATGTGACTACAAGGTCAAGCAGAAGTATCTACTAAAACCACAATTGCTGCTGCATACAAGTGCAGATAATATCAATTGGTTTATATGCAATCAGTGTGACTACAAGGCGAAGTGGAAGTCCAATTTAAAATCACACCAGTTACAACATAAAAGTTCAAGTGAAATCAATTGGTTTAGATGCAACCAGTGTGACTACAGGGCCAAGCAGAAGGCTCAACTATAATCACATTTGCTGCTGCATACAAGTCCAGATAAAATTAATTATTTTAAATGCCATCACTGCAATTACCAAACCAAACACAAGAGTGCCTTGATCATGCATTTGGTACGTCATAGAAGTCACTTACAACATGAAAGTTTAAGCGAAATCAATTGGTTTAGATGCAACCAGTGTGACTACAAGGCCAAGCGGAAATCTCATCTAAAATCACATTTGCTGCTGCATACAAGTCCAGACAAAATCAATTGTTTTAAATACCATCACTGCAGTTACCAAACCAAACGCAAGAGTAACCTGATCATGCATTTGTTGCGTCATAGAAGTCCGGATAAAATTAATTGGTTTGGATGCCACGAATGTGACTACAAGGCGAAGAGGAAGTCCACTTTAAAAACACATCAGTTAAGACATAAAAGTACAAGTCAATTGGGTTAGATGAAACCAGTGTTACTACAAGACCAAGAGAAGGTCCAATTTCAAAAGACCTGACTTATTTAATTACAGGCTATTGAACACTGATAAATTATTTAAATTACATTTAAAAACTATATATAAATATCGATAAAAATAATGAAAAGCTAAAATTGGATTAGAATAAACGACGTCAAAATATCGAGAAAAAATTAGTGTGAGTGAAAAATTTTAAAATTTGAATTTGATAAAATCAAAACTTTACGATTTTTTTTTGTGAGATATACTTAAATATTAAAATAAATAGTTTAAGTCAGCAAAGTATACTTCCAAAGTATAGTAAGATTTGCTAGCTATAAAATCGTTTGTTTTTCTTCTAAATTTCGCAAAGTTTTTACTTCTTTAATCTCAGCTGGGAAATGATTAAAAAGCTTTTTTCCATTGTAAATAAAAGAGTTTTTGACCAAAGTTGAGCAAGGTATGGGAATATTAAGATAAAAACTCGTAATGATACATTTTAAACATTAAACATACAGTTTCTAAAATAAAAATACAATTGAGGAATACCTATATCAACTTTCTGTTTCATTGAAGTTTGCTCGTTAAAAAAACTGATTGAAGTCTCTTAGACAAATATAAGTGAAACCAATCTAAAGTTACGCCTCTGTTTCCACATTTTTGGGGTATTTGTAGTAATATTTTGTGATCCACACAATCAAAGGCTTTCGATAGATCAAAAAATATTTCAGCAGCCTTCTCGCCAGAGGTAAACTCAACATAACGGTTTAAATAGCGTCGTCGGTACTTTTTGCAACCTAAAACCCGAATTGGGGACTATTAAACAGATTATTTTCAGTTAAAAACCCTGTTAGGCGAATTTATACCAATTTCTCGACAATTTAAGCTAATGCAAGCAATAAGACAATCGGTAGAATGTTGGTGGGGCAAACAATGGACCCACAACTGCTTTTTTGAGTGTTTCTGAAAATATACCGGTTGAAAAAAATAAATAATTGCTTTAGCCAAATTTTTAAGTGCAACATCTGGGAACGCTTTAAAAAATTTTTATGACTTTCCCACCCTGAGGCTTTTTTGTTTTTTAATTTTTTAAATATTGTTTTAATTTTCTCTATATCAGTTGCTGCTAAGAAAAAAGTGTCCTGCACATGGAGATTGCTTAGATAGCTGAAAGGGTCGATACTGGGTGTTATTTTACTTGAGAGACTTTGCCCTATATTGCAGTAAAATGTATTTAAATCATCAGCTCAAAAACCGCTAGTAAACGATACTGACGTTTAACCTTTGAGCTGGTTAACTATCTTCCAAGATTCTTTGTTTTTATTTAACGCACTGTCGATTTTCTTTTGATAATAAAGTACACGATCAGTATTTACAATATTTTTGTACATGTCTTTGTTTGTCAAAAGTTTTAAACAAAGACATAAAAATCCTGCCAGTAATACTGATCCTGTTAAGTCTGCTGTGGTTCTTTCAATGAAAAAACTGTTTTTGTTTCAGGTTTCTTTTTTAAAATAAATTATGTATAAAATAAAAATAAGTTTACTGTAGTTTTTATTGCACTTGACAGTTCAGTTTCTGCTTCAGAGAATGATGGGAACACAAAAGTTTTTTTATTCATACAAATTTTATATAATCTAACGGTTTATTATGCACTTTGAAATGTAAATCAAAAATAATACTGTTTTAATATTTTATTTTTATTTTTGGCCAACAAGTTAAAAAAAAATACGGAAACTGGTTGCAGTAAGATTAGGTTTGTTTATTTACATGCTGGGGATTTTTAATCATGTGGTCTTAAACACACAATAATTTTTTTTGTAATTATTTTTCCTGCTTTAGGTACCTATTTAAGGATCTGTTAAGAAACAGTAAAATCACTAATAAATTCAAAAATTACTAACGCAAAAATTCAGGATTTTTGTCTCCCCTCCAGTCATAAGCATCTCGAAGAAAAAACAAATTAAAAAAACAGTGACTGTCACAAGGGTAAATCCCTCTCCACCCTTCGCATTCTCAAGCCCTTTTATGGCCATGAGGCGTGCCAAACCGCGTCTCGTTTGAGAAAGCCTCCCAATTTTTTAACAAAATTACGCACACCAAAAAATATATTAAATTAAAGTTTTGTCCGTACACCATATGCAAAACTGATGCACGTGCTCCTCAGGATGCAAGTTTTTTTTCTCTAAGAGGACTTAATTTTGCCTGGCATCTCGTTGTCAAGGGGGATCTTTATACTGCGTAGCAAGAATATACAGTGGACTCACGCTTTTACACCCCTTCCGAAAGGTGGTCCTGCTACATGCTAGACTTGCAGCTAGCTAACATCGCTATCGTCCCAGCAGAACTTGGTATAGACTTCTTTCTTTTTCAGCGCAACAGTCGTGCTCGTCGTGAGTTGACTTCGTAAGAGATTTATGCTGGCGCCATCCTGGTACCGACTATATAGCACTTATAGCATTATAATGGGTTATTGTTCCTGGTTCTTCGGCTGGCTCCGTGTCGGCTCCTGGACTACACCTGCTTATATTCTCCATGTACAAGATCAACTTATATTTTGCTTACATGACGACTGAAAGGAAGTGAGTGGCAGGGCAGATTTTTTTTTGTTTTTGCATCGTTGTTCGAGACTCGAACCTGGTACCTTCTGCATGTGAATTCCAAACGCAAAATTCGTATACTAGCTTTCAAGAATTCGAATGTTGAATATTCGTATACGTTTTTTCTCTTTAATCTCTCAAATATCGCAGATAAATAACGACCTGGAGATAATAGAGGACTGGGGCAACAAAAACCTTGTACAGTTCAACGCGCAGAAAACCCAAGCAGCCCTGTTTTCAAAAAAGACCAGCACTGGTGAGCCAAACATCATGCTATCTGGAAGTGCTGTCACATTGCAGAGCCAGTTGAACATCTTAGGAGTCACTGCAGAGACCAACATGTCTTGGCACAGTCACGTGGCAGATATAGCTAAAAGGGCGTCCCAAAAGCTTGGGGTGCTATTTCGTACAAGACATCTGTATACACCAAGCCAACTGCTGACACTCTACAAAGCCCAGATTCGACCAACTATGGAGTACTGCTCACATGTATGGAGTGCGGCACCCAAACATGCCTTAATGCTTTTGAACACCGTGCAAAAACGAGCTATCAAGCTGATCAATGACCCCGCACTTACCCGTAGCTTGGATAGTCTCGAAGATCGAAGAACTGTGGGCGATCTATCTCTCTTCTACAGGTATTATCACGGAAAATGCTCTGAAGAGTTGGCACGTATGATCCCCCCGGGAGTAGCACCTACTAGGCGAACACGTCAAACAGACGGTAACCATCAATTTACTGTCAAAATAGAGGCACCAAGAACCTCATTATATCAGAATTCATATCTCTGGAGAACAGCATCGCTGTGGAATAAACTCCCTGCGACAGTTTTCCCTGCAGATTACAACCTGAACCGTTTCAAAACCAATACACAGCAACATTTCCGCGCACTGGCCGCTTCTCGAGCGTGATAGGGATCTCCTTGCGAGTGCGTTTAACCGTAAAAAAAAAATCCGTATCCGGACTTTTTTCAAGAATTGTGTCCCAGATCAACCATTGCTTAAGGGCGTCAAATTCAAGTTGCTATACCCTACCCTAAACCGTGTGGCAAATAGACAAAAAACACGTTACGATGTTTCTAACAAACTAGATTTGCCTTGAACTAACATTTTGGTTTTTTACATTTCAGAACTGGACAAAATCCACATCAAACCAAGTTGAGAGCACAACAAGAAAATTTTTTGGACCACAAAATTGAGAATAATTGTGACTACAGGGCCAAGCAGAAGGCTCAACTAAAATCACATTTGCTGCTGCATACAAGTCCAGATAAAATCAATTGTTTTAAATGCCATCATTGCAATTACCAAGCCAAACGCAAGCGTGACCTGATCAGTCATTTGTTGCGTCATAGAAATCCGGATAAAATTAATTGGTTTGGATGCCATCATTGCAATTACCAAACCAAACGCAAGAGTGACCTGATCATGCATTTGTTGCGTCATAGAAGTCCGGATAAAATTAATTGGTTTGGATGCCACGAATGTGACTACAAGGCGAAGAGGAAGTCCACTTTAAAAATACATCAGTTACGACATAAAAGTGCAAGTGAAATCAATTGGTTTAGATGCAATTACTGTGACTACAAGTCCAATCAGAAGTCTCAACTAAAATTACATTTGCTGCTGCATACAAGTCCAGATAAAATCAATTGTTTTAAATGCCATCATTGCAGTTACCAAACCAAACGCAAGCGTGACCTGATCAGGCATTTCTTGCGTCATAGAAGTCAGTTACAACATGAAAGTAGAAGTCCGGATACAATCAATTGGTTTAGATGCAACCATTGTGACTACAAGGCCATGCAGAAGGGTCAGTTGCAATCACATTTGCTGCGACATACAAGTGCAGATAAAATTAATTGGTTTGACTGCAACCAATGTGACTACAAGGCGAAAATGAAGTTCAATTTAAAAACACATCAGTTACAACATAAAAGTACAAGTGAAATCAATTGGTTTAGATGCAACCAGTGTGACTACAAGGCTAAGAGAAGGCCCAATTTCAAAAGACATCAGTTACGAGTACATAAAAATGCGAACGAAATTGATTAATAATAATAATAATACTTAATGTTTTTATTGCCACAAAAAAAATATAAATACATATGCTTCGTATATCTAAAACTAGGATATGTGGCAACGGTCAGAGTTCTCGCTGCCTTCTAGTTACCTAGCAGGAAACACGCTTTTCCACTCAGGCCCAATACAAAAATAAAAAATAGTATATAATCCGATTTGAATTAGAAATTCAGTAGAAAAAAAAACTGTGTCCTACGTAAAACATACTCTACCCAAAAAAAGTAAAATTTAAATTATTAATTAATGCATTTCTATTATATGAATTAACCTAAACATAGAGTAAAATAGTTAAACAATAAAACTAATATATATGTATTGATACTTATGATTTAATGCTATATATATAATATAAGTAATATTTTTTATTTCAAATCTGAAATCTATTTGAAAATAGATCGCGCCTAATTAATTTTTTAAAAGCAATAATACTTGATACATTTTTGTAGTTACACGGAATTTTGTTATACAATTTTGCAATCGAGTAAGATAAAGATCCGTGATATAAACTTGTTTTCGAACAAGGGATTGTAATAAGGCCTTTATGTCGTGTGTTGAGAACATGAGAACTTTTTCAAACAAGTATGGTGGCTAATGGTGGGTGTGCTTTCGGGCTGTTCGGCCGTCGTCGTTGGAAATTCGTTCTCGACGTTTCGCCATCTCGAGTGGATGGCATCTTCAGGAGATGTCGACTGTTTGTCGGCTTCTCGAAGACTGGTGGTTAGTCTGTCGCGGGCGCAGGTTATATACGCTATGGTGGGCGGGGCGTATATCAGAGCTGATCGGTGATTGGTCACATTCCCTTGATTCAGTTTTGTTATTGTAAGCGAGCCGTTTAGTGTTTTTAAGAACCGGTACCCATGTTCTGTTAATTTTAAGAGTTTCTTCAGATCTGTTGAAGTTCTGCTGGTGTTTATGAATTTCGATTGCTTCTCTATAGAGTCTTGGATAGTATGAAGAGGAGGCGCAGAGAACTTGTGTGTCTTCGAATTTTATTCGGTGGTCTTCATTGTTTAGTGTGTGGTCTGCAACTGCGGATTTTTCCGTATGTCCAAGTCGACAGTTGGCTTTGTGTTCTTTGATTCTTGTGTTTACGGACCGTTTGGTTGTTCCGATGTAGACACTTCCACAGGTACAGGGAATGCGGTATACCCCCGAAGAACTTAGTGGGTTCCTTATATCCTTCGCAGATCTGAGGTGGTTCTCGATCTTCTTAGATGGCTTGAAGATCGTTTTTATGTTGTGTTTTCCCAGAATACGTCCGATCCTATCTATCACTCTAGGGATGTAGGGCAGAAAGGCTCTTGAAGTAACTTCGCGGCTGCTCAGTCCACCGCTACTGTTACTTCTAGTGCTCGGCTTTGGTCGTATACATTTATCTATGTCGCTTTGAGTGTATCCATTTGCTACGAGGGCGTTTTTAAGATGGTTTAATTCTTTGTCTAGATGTTCTGGTTCGCAGATTCTTTTCGCCCTCTCTACCAATGTTCTTATTACCCCTTTTCGTTGGCACGGGTGGTGGTTAGATGTGTTGTTTAGGTAGCGGTCTGTGTGAGTAGGTTTTCTGTATACGGTATGTCCTAGTCGTCCCTCTTTCCTCGTTACTAGTACGTCAAGGAATGCTAATTCTCTGTTGTTCTCTGTTTCCATTGCAAATTGTATACTGGGGTGTATGCTGTTAATGTGGTTGAGAAATTCATTAAGGCTGTCTCTACCATAAGGCCAAACGACAAAAGTGTCATCTACATATCGAAACCAGACTTTGGGTTTATGAGGGGCATTATTCAACGCCTTCTCTTCTAGTTTCTCCATGAAAAAGTTCGCAATCACTGGCGATAGAGGGCTACCCATTGATACTCCATCGATCTATTCATAAATTTGTTCATTGAAGGTGAAGGTGGCTTTTTCGATGTCATAATTTTGTGGTAAAAAATAGCCGAATGAATAAATCGCCTTTCTTTCATGTTCAGCCAACCCAAATTATTTAAATGTTCTGAAATGCGATCTCTTCTTTTTAGTCCACATATTAACCTTACGCATGCGTTTTGTAGTAACTGGAACCTTTTGATTTCTGATGACCGAATAAGTTGGTCGTATATTACGTCACCGTAATTTATGTGTGATAAAACTAGTGCGTTACAAAGCATAACTTTTGTACCCTTGTTTAATAACCTCTTTTTGCTGTATATCATTTTAAGATTAAAAAATCCGCGCCTTATCAGCATAGATACATGGTGTTCATAGTTGAGTTGTGTGTCTAGAATTATCCCTAAATTTTTTGCTTTGTCCGTTATTTCAAGCTTTTGATTTTTAATTTGAATTTTGATCTGATTTTTGCTCCTGTTTCTAGTAAGTTTCCTTCCAAACAACATAGCCTGTGATTTACCGGGGTTAATATCGAGACAGTACTAAGAAGAAACGTCTACTAAGTTGCTTAGGTCTTGATTTGTTTGTTGGCAGTTAAGGGTTAAATCCTTCTCAAAGAATGATTTATATACTTGGCCATCGTCAACAAAATTGTGAGATTTTGTATGATTTAAAGAATTTGAAAATTGTGACGTATATAATGTAAAAAAAGAGGACCAAGCACAGATCCTTGGGCTACGACAGAAACTAGAGACTTAAATGTGGAGCTTGACTGTCCAATCCTAGTTGACTGACCTCTTCCGCATATGTAATTCTTGATAAGACTTACCGCACCATTAGAAAAACCTGTATAATGTAGTAATGCTAAAAACATAGTGGGGTTAATCCTATCAAAAGCCTTAGAATAGTCAATCATGACCAGCACAGTAAGCTTATTATCATCAATACCTTTTAAAATGTCATCAGTTACTTTAGCCATAGCATAGCGGTAGTACAACTGTAATTCTTCCTGAACCCCGACTGGCATTCAGGAAGAATGCTGTTTGCCTCTACGTATGTTCGAATTTGCCTTTCAATAATTTTTTCAAAAGCTTTGGACAACACACAAAGAATTCTGACGGGACGAAGATCCTCAAATCTTTCAGGAGATGAGTTTTTTGGAAGTGGTATAATACATGCTTTTTTCCATAAACTAGGAAATACATTAAAAACAATACCTTCCGAGGAATCTGTAGTCTCAGACCCAGTGTTGCTTATTTCTGACTCTATATTCAACAGTTCATTTGCGGAATATAATTTGCCTTCTATCTCCAATTTTAGGCCTTTAATCTTTGCAGTTATATTCTGGTCTTTGTTTTTTTTAGATGTTCTCTTAGTATCCGAAAGTCCTTTCTGTCTTGCTCACACAGATCAGTTGAAATTAAATAACCAGTGTTTTAGCTTTCTTAGTTTTTCTGGATCTTTGAACAATTCGAACTTTTTTAAGAAAGTAAGAAACTCTATAAGAACTGGAGCCGTATCTGATTTTCCGAGCCTATATAAATTGTTTATGTCGGCCGAGCGTATGTCTGTTGAGAACAGTTCGTTAAGAGGACCAAGCACAGATCCTTGGGCTACGACAGAAACTAGAGACTTAAATGTGGAGCTTGACTGTCCAATTCTTGACTGACTTCTTCCGCATATGTAATTCTTGATAAGACTTACCGCACCATTGGAAAAACCTGTATAATGTAGTAATGCTAAAAACATAGTGTGGTTAATCCTATCAAAAGCCTTAGAATAGTCAACCATGACCAGCTCAGTAAGCTTATTATCATCAATACCTTTTAAAATGTCATCAGTTACTTTAGCCATAGCATGGCGGTAGTACAATTGTAATTCTTCCTGAACCCCGACTGGCATTCAGGAAGAATGCTGTTTGCCTCTACGTATGTTCGAATTTGCCTTTCAATAATTTTTTCAAAAGCTTTGGACAACACACAAAGAATTCTGACGGGACGAAGATTCTCAAATCTTTCAGGAGATGAGTTTTTTGGAAGTGGTATAACACATGCTTTTTTCCGTAAACTAGGAAATACATTAAAAACAATACCTTCTGAGGAATCTGTAGTCTCAGACCCAGTATTGCTTATTTCTGACTCTATATTCAACAGTTCATTTGCGGAATATAATTTGCCTTCTATCTCCAATTTTAGGCCTTTAATCTTTGCAGTTATATTCTGGTCTGTTTTTTTTAGATGTTCTCTTAGTATTCGAAAGTCCTGTCTGTCTTGCGCACACAGATCAGTTGAAATTGAATAACCAGTGGTTTAGCTTTCTTAGTTTTTCTGAATCTTTGAACAATTCGGACTTTTTTAAGAAAGTAAGAAACTCTATAAGAACTGGAGCCGTATCTGATTTTCCGAGCCTATATAAATTGTTAATGTCGGCCGATCGTATGTCTGTTGAGAACAGTTCGTTAAGCTTTATTATTGCTCTTTCCAATAAGTTGCTATCATTGTTTTTCTTAATCAATCCATGTAGAATTATATTGTTTTTTCGCAACTTTCTTTCCAAAAATAAATTTTTTTCTTCAATCTCCTTAATTTTCTTATTGGTTGATGTTAATTGTTTGGTAACATTAAGCTCGCTGGATTTTATTTGTTGCGTTAGTTGGTGTGTTTGTTCTTTATTTTGCTCAGTCAGCAACTTAAACATATTAGCAAACGACGTTGGCTCCCTCATTAGTGAATTCGCGATCTATGGCGTCCTTGTGATTGTGTGGAGTGGTCGTTGTTTATGCAGGAGAGTGGGTATGCAGCAGGTGTGGTCATGTGTCACAGTGGTATTGAATTTTAGCCTTTATGTTATCAGTAAATTAGATGTGTATTCCTTCAAAAATCTGGATTTTCTTGTGTTGGAAATGTGTTTTTCCACCTACCTCTATTTCAGCTAGGTAGCAATTCTTATTACGATGACACACACACATATGCAATAAAAACATTATTGGAAAAATAGTAATTATATTATTATAGATAAAGTCCATTCGCCTTTCTTTTACAATTGAACACATAGCTAAGGCGTTTAATTTATAATTAATAAATTTAATTAAATTTTGACCTGTCATATTTGTAACTTACAGTTTATTTGACCAATCAGGGCTATCAAAACGGACGGACCACGATCCTCCACTTTGTTGACGTCACATCCGGGGCTGATTTTTTTTGATGGTCACGTTACGACACAGCTGATTGTCTTTAAAATATTGAAGTTAGAATGACGGTTCATGAATATTTAATTTTTTTTAAATAACGCCGTTTTTGAGATTGTTTTTACTTTATTCTTGCAGAACAATTTTTTTTAAATGTATAGTAATCCTTAATTTTTCATAGCCGCTTCATTAGCTCACACAATAATTCAGTTTAAAGCAGAAGCAAATGTGACAATCACAGATGACAAAGTCAAATACATGTCAAATATAACAGTTGGCATGTGGTACATGGCGGGTAATTTGAATTCAAAATAAGAAATGCTAAATCTTGAAGATTTTAACCTTTTAATCATGTTGCTTCCTTACAAACCTTTGGTGGAATATCGGGATGGTGTCTGAGAATATTTCACTGAAATTTTGCGAAAATCTGTAGTGCCATTTTGAAAATATCATAAAAAAACGTCTGACCTCTAATAAGACCCAATGCAAAATTCAGCCCCGGGAGAACAGCTGATTTTTTTAGGGTCGTGGCCTCTATTTTTGTGTTGGCCTTGGACCAATAAATAAACTTGAACTTGAACTTAATCTACTTTCACACATTGTAATACGCTTTAATGTTGAAAAGGAGCGTTTATATTCAACTGTTGTCATAGGCATTGTACATATGATTTTTAATAATTTGCACAGTTAATTATGTAATCGACGGTATTTGTTTCTATTTCATAAATAAACGATAACAAAAACAAACAATGACACGCGACCGGCAAGGCTTTTTACTACTGACATACCCCAAATCAAAACAAACTCATACGTCTCCACTAAGGATAGCACCAGCAACGTTAGGAAGGGCAACGGACATTTTCGCACGATGATGATGGCCGACTTCAACTAAAATAAACAATCCTTCCTCCCCCGCTTGACAACATCCATTAAGTTTTTATAAAAAGAGATAGATACATGAAATGGCTCAGTACTAAAGAGCAAAGAGACCTAGAAATATACAGGGAAACCAGAAGACAGCTAAGAAGTTTGATACGCACAGAAAAAAATGAAATGTTTGAGCGCAAATGCCACGATGTAAATACACACGTAGGAGGTAGGCAGAGCTCTGAAGTATGGAAATTCATTTCTACTGTAAAAAACCCAACGAAGGAAAAAGTTAACATCCAGATAATCAAACCAGAACAATGGACAGAACACTACAAGGGACTGCTGCAGGAGACGAGACCCGAATATCTAACAGCCTCTCCGAGGAGAGACCTAGAAGTACATGGAGAGGAAGTAATCATCGAAAAAGAAATGATAAAGAATAGTATAAAAAAGCTTAAATCCGGAAAAGCTAGCGGACCTGGGGGAATATATGCTGAAATGCTCAAATATGGATCAGAGAAACTACTCGAAAATCTCACATATATTATCAATCAATGCATAAACGGACATCCAGTACCTAATGATTGGAAAATTGCATTCATATCCTTGATACATAAAAAAGGAAACAAGCTGGATTGTAACAATTACAGAGGAATTTCAGTCACCAGCACTCTAAGTAGATTGTACGGTAGGATTCTTAGAGATCTAATAGATAAGAGGGTTTCGTGCAGGTAGATCTTGTAGTGATAATGTTTTTTGTCTTAAACAAGTAATTGAGAAAAGAAGCTCCAGAAATATAGAGACTCATGTTACCTTTGTGGACCTACAAAAAGCATATGATACCGTTCCAGTAGAAAAATTATGGACGGTGTTGGAACAAACTAATATCAATCATACATACATAAAAGCGATAAAAGAACTATACAAAGGGTCAAAATCTAAAATTAAAATTGGAAATCGACTTTCAAAAGAATTCCTGGTAACAAAAGGCTTAAGACAGGGATGTTGTATCTCTCCAACTCTTTTTAAAATATATATCGCAGTGGCTCTAAAAAACTGGAAACGTAAAGTGCACGGCATGGGAATACAACTTAGCGACCGATTTACTATATACACACTACAGTTTGCTGACGACCAAGTAATTGTAGCTAATGATAAAGAAGACATGGAGTATATGATGAGAAAGTTAACGGAAGAATACCAAAAGTGGGGACTAACAGTGAACGTGGACAAGACACAGTACTTATGTATTGGAAACGAATCCATTGAGTTAGAACTAGACAATGGACAAACAATATCTCCATGCAATGAGTATGTATACTTGGGTGTCACATTTGATAAGACAGGAACAGACTGTAAAGAATTGGAAAAAAGAATAGTAAAAGCAAAAAAGGTTATTGGATGTCTTAACAGTATTTTATGGAGCAGAGAGATAAGAAAGAATGTAAAATTTAACATATATGAAACAATGGTAAAAAGCACGCTGTTGTATGGAATAGAGATTTGTCGCGTAACAGAAAAATACAAAACAAAAATGGAAAGTGTCGAAATGGATGCAATAAGAAGATCAATGAGAATATCTAGATTAGATCATATAAGAAATGAGATCATAAAAGAAAGAATGGGAATCGAGGGAAGCATAACGGATGACATCACTAAAAGGCAATTGATATGGTACGGCCATGTACAACGGATGAACGACGAAAGATTACCAAAACAGGTCCTAGAGTGGCAACCAGTAGGGCGCAGAAAAAGAGGACGTCCTAAACTAGAATAGCAACAGTCAATCCAAAGATCAATGAGTCAAAAGAATCTGACAGAGGATGATTGTCAGGATCGAAGGAGGTGGAGAATAGGCGTCGGACAACGTAGAAAAACGTTCTAAACCGACATAGTAGTAGTAGTAGATGAATTTTTAAAATGTGTTCTATTTGTCTAAAAATACTTAAATATTACTTATCTTTTGTCGATTTTTATTAATATTCAATAATAAAAGCTTATTTTTAGAGAATCTGTTAAACTTACCTACCATTTTTCCAAGCAATATATTACAATATTCTAACCTACTTCTAACTAAACTACTATAAGACTTTTGACAAGCAGTCGACAAAAATATTAAGTTAATATGTAATGTTTCAAATTTTGAATAGTGCTGGAGAAATTACTAGTTTTACGTTGCAAAGGATTCTTTAAGCCAGCGATAACAATGATATAATCATTAGCCGTCAACCTTTTTACCAATAGATGAATATATTTTACCATCGACTCCTCAAACATCGCAAAGGGTTTAGTTATAGATTCTATCTGAAAATCAGTCAGCAAATTTTTTTTAAGACTGTCAGCTAAAACCACGGCCAGTTTTGCAAACAAATATAATTTTGTTTTTATATTTCTTAACATTGGTGATTTTATTTATTTCTTATTGTTTATTTGTTCATGAGGAGACATATACACGGTATCGCTCAACCAGTTTCAAGTTTGGGCAGAAAACCCAAAAAACTAAAAATGTGGTTTTGTAGGGAAACCCTAGAACACAAAAACATAATTTTCAAAATCGCAGCTGATCCTTTTTTCGAACTTTTTTGAGTTTTCCAAAAAGGATTACGCCACCTTTTATGGAATTTTTGTAATCCGTCAAACTTTATGAAAAGTTCTTATGGGCCCAACTCAAATTAGTGACCAGTTTTTGAAATACCTGGTGTTGAATGTGATAATGTCCAAGAAGCATAATAGCTCTTTAGACGGGTTTTCCGGACATATACGCAATGTTAGTATTACATATATTTACGATTTATTTATTATTTTCAATCTGCACCTTTAAAACATTATCTACAGGGTGTTTAAGTAAATAAAGTCGAATGTTTTAATGAGAAACAAGCTTTAGTATGTTGTAAATTAAACATTGCTCATCAAAACTTCTCATGGGCCCAACCTAAATGAATGTCCAGTTTTTGAAATACAGGGTGTTGAAAGTAACAATGTCCTTCTTATATGAACCAGCCAGGGAAAAAATAGGCGACTGGTCTGCTTGATTTCCGTATGTTTTATAGAGAGAGGAGGATAATCGTAATCGCGTCGGTCGGCTCTGACCGGGAAGGCGTCATAAGAAACGCACGTCTGGGAACCCATTCTGTGCACTGTATAAATTAATAGCGATATGTGATGTCGCCTCCCAAGTGCGAAAAATAGAAAGAAAGGACGACATCTCTATGGAATTTGACAGTACACGGAATATGTGCCCTGGTTTTAAAACGACGCGAAATACTGGTGGCCTATCTCTATCCATCCAGCCATTTTAATGGCCCAGACGTTTGAAATTGGTCATAAATACGAAAATCTAAAATTTCAATGCAGGCCATATTTGTTAAGAAAAAAATCTTTATTATACTTAAATTGATTCAAGCAAATATACAGGGTATCCTTTTGCAACGTATGTACTGGTGTCATTCCCAGTTTATAATAATGTAAAATTATTCAGAAGTTGGTTTTGTTTGTCAAAACAGTTTATTTGCTTGAAACAATGCACTTTATCACACTAATCAAGTCGTTCAACTAATTTATGTCTCGTTTCCTTACTACTGATCCTATCTACTGATTATTAACCAAAGGGTTTTATACTTGTTGTTTGATTTTAATTAATTTTATAATTAAGTTAGCTTATTGGTTATGTATAACCTAAATTTCCATATTTCCATATTGCGTTTTCTCTTTAACCAGTCTTTAATTAATAAATGGGAATTATGATATATTTATTTTAATAATTATTATTTATGTTAGATAGAGATTTAAGCTTTAGGGTGCAATACGACGGACTCTTTTTTGTATTATTACTACTTAGTTTTAAAAATAATAAAAAAGGCAAGTGTAAAAATGTGTAATGTCTGCAACGTAAAATGTGTTCGATAGTTTGCGAAATAAACAAAAAAACGCTATTGTGGCAAAAGGTCTTAACAAACATATTAATAAAACCTTAAAAAATTCGTTAAATTACAATTAACACGCGGGTAGCAACCTAAAAAGTTGACCGAAACAAAATATAACCCCCGAAACATTCATTTTAGGGGTTTCGGACGGTTGCTGGTGTGTTTCAAACGATTACAGTAACTATATTTTATCCCATTTTTCTTTATTTAGAAGATGTTATTGAATAAAAACTATATGTTTTTAAAATTTGTAAGGTAGTGCACACTAGTTATTGTCTGTTTGTATCATGTAAGATGAAACACACTAATTATTGTCACCTGAAGTGTTGTAGCGTTGGATCTAAAAGCTTGGTAGTTTTCGCTAATTTATTGTTCTGATTTCTTATCTGTATAGTTTGTGGTCATTTTTAAGATAAGGGAACAAAACAAAAACAAACATAAAATTACTTTATCAACAATTCGCCTTATAGGGCTCAAAATTTGGTTTAATGGAGTCTAGGAATGAGAGGAACGGGTGAAGAGAGGTTGTCGGGCCTAAGAATTATTAATAAATTTTTTAAAATAGTTTGAATCTAATTTTATTTGTTTATGATGGGAATAAATTACGTAATTTAAAATCATACAATTATATTTATACATTTTCGAAAAAAAAATCGAAAAAACTGCGATTTTGAAAATTATGTTTTTGTGTTCTAGGGAAGCTTCCCTACAAAACCACATTTTTAGTTTTTTGGGGTTTTTCTACCCAAACTTTAAACTGGTTGAGCGACACCGTGTATATTAATTATGTAGTTTTTTACTTTTAACTTTTGTTAAATATCTTTATTTTTCTAATTTATATTTAAATAATGTAATTACGCAATTACATTATTTAAATAAAAATTAGAAAAATAAAGATATTTGGATTTTGGATACAACTTTTTTATTTTTCAACGTTACTTGTACAGTCGGGGACTTTTTAAATTGCCGTTTTATTTTTCTGTCAAAATTAATCAATTAAAGAAATTTAAAAAAATTCATTTTTAAATATGTATGTATACAGATAGAGGTAAGGTTCACAATTTTTTTGTTTTGGTTCAAACTACTTTTCCGAATTTCAAATAGGAATTTTTTTAATTTTCAAGGGCGGCAATTTAAAAAGTCCCCGGCTGTACATAGTCGGTTATTATTTCAAAAGTAGAACGAAAATATTTACCAAAATTGTTTTATTTTTAAAAATAAATTAAGCAACGCAGCAATATTTTTAATACCTGGTGAACTAAAATATTAATTATACAGAGTGACTTTTAGCATATTACGGGCACATTAGAGAGATTAATGGGTTGATGATTATCTGTGTTTTTATTAATATTCCCGTTTGAAATTTGACAATTTATACCTGGTACCGGGACTTCATCAGAACTTTAATTTGTCTCTATAGAAACGTCGGACAGTTTTTTTTGTCGCATTAGCATTATTTACTTTCATGGTTAATTTTTCCAAATCTTGATTTAGTTCTTGAATAAGTTGTTCTTGGTCTTCAATTCTTTGTTTTTGATCTGAAATTTGGAAGCTTGGGGTCTTAAGTTCTTTTCCCAGTGTAAGTCTTTCAATGTGTCTCCTTTAATGCCTGGTACTCTAATTTAATTTATTCTATTTTTTGGAAAGGTTGCAATTTTAACAAACGTGGAATTTTGTACCCGTGAATTTAAAAATCAAACACGTTTCGTGGCTAATCGGGCAAAAAGGAGTTTTTTCGTTTCCCTTATATTTTTCCGTGGGTAGCCTGAAAGCTTAACCTCACGGGGGTCCAAGATCTAATGGACACCTAATAAGTGTTGACAGTTAACCGTTTCGTCCTTATGGGACTCCTCAGAACACTGCCGGTCAATGTGACAAATCTTGCGAAGTTAATCAGAAGGTTTTGTCTCTAATTAAATGTAATTAGTGAGCGAACTATAGCAAGAGGCGCCATCTACCGAGATACGAGAGAAACAAAAAAACCAAAAGCAGACGAAAGAAAACACTGCTATACAATATCGATCAATGAAAAGATTCACTATTTTTTTGGTTTGGTTCAAACTGGGTTTCTTAATTTCAAGTAGGAATATTTTTTAATTTCGAGCGCGGCCAAATAAAAAGTCCCCGACTGTACATTATAATTTAAAACTAATTAAGAGTAATATAAAACTAAATATCTTGGTAAAAAAATTTACCAAACCAAAAAGATACTGTTGTTTTTATATTTTGAACGCCGCCAGCTTGAATAATAATAGACATATGTAATTTATTATGAAATATTTAAAATCGGCGGCCCTTATTAAGTATAAATTGATATACAACAAGTAAAATTCAAGAAAGAAAAATTATAAAAAGTTCGTCATCGGCAGGGACTCGAACCCGGAATCTCCTGCTCTGTACGTAAACGCTCTCTCATTAAATCACCAAAGACCATACATAAATTTTCGGAAAACTTCTATCCATGCATGTGTGTGGTGTCTCAATACAAGAACGAGAAATTGTCGGGGTATTAACTCGAACAAGCCATTCAACTGACTTCCATAATTCTTATTTTCCACTGTCAAAGGTATGAAAATTCAAATTTTTTTCTTAACTTTGGCAGCCGCCATCTTGGATTCTGAAGCCGGAAAATTGGGGATCCTCGAATGAAATTTTATCTTATGGTGTTAGCTACTACCATGCCAAATATAAACAGAAAAAAAGCCCGCCTTCTGGCCCTTCAAGAAAAAGAAAGCAATGCATGGCTCAATGCTTTGCCTTCTCCACCACTGGGAACTTTACTAGATAATACAACATTCCGTATTTCCCTTGCTCTTCGCTTAGGTCAACCGGTGTGCGAACAACATACCTGCATTTGTGGACAAATTGTTGATATTTTGGGTCATCATGGCCTGAGTCCACATAGTGTAGGCAGGTTTTCTCGTCACCGTTTTTTAAATGATATAATACATCGATCATTGACTGCAGCTGACACTCCCAACATGTTGGAACCTGTAGGAATCTGTAGAAGTGACGGAAAGCGGGCTGATGGTGTGTCGTATTTCCCGTGGAGAGAAGGCAAACAATTAATTTGGGATGCCACCTGTCGCGACACCTAAGCGAATTCTTATATTTTAATAAATGGGTAAGATTTTTTTTTAAGTCACAAGCTTTTATAAAATGCACTAAAAATTAAAAAATAATTTTCTAACATTCTAATATTATCATAATAATAAAAGCGATGGCCGACTGATGGAAATCTTGACGATGTTAGCACGATAAGATATCCGTATCAATTAAATATCACTATTTGCAAGAATCAATCTAGCAGAGAAATGCAGAGGTACCAAACCCACCCAACCCGACCTAAGATACCCCAGCATTTCTCTGACATAGGTATGGCAATGGCATAACATTGCGGCACATCAAACATATCTTTGATGACCTGCTATGTTGAATATTCTTTAAGTGTTTAGATCACAACTTTAGATTAACTTATGCTTTGATTTGCGGCCATCGCTTTTATTATTATGATAATATTAGAATGTTAGAAAATTATTTTTTAATTTTTAGTGCATTTTATAAAAGCTTGTGACTGAAAAAAATTTTTTTACCAATTTATTTTCTACTTTTTAGTCTCAGCTATCTACTCTATTAAATGAAAATATTTGTTCAATAACAGAACAAGAGTTCATTCTAGATTATAATGAAATCGCTGATCGTGAGTTGTTTGGAAACTCATTTTTCTATTGGGGGAAGGAGAGGGTGGGGGTAGAGGTAGAAATATATTTTTTGTTTGGGCTGTATTGCCATCGGACCTTTATGCATATACCAAATTTTATAAAAGTCATTTGAAGTGAAGTGTGTCAAAAACGCATTTTTTCATTATTGTTGTATTGTCATCGGACCACTATATGTATACCAAATTTAATCCAAATCGGATAATGAGAAGTGTGTCAAAAACGCATTTTTCTATAGATGGGAGTGGGGGTAGGAGTGGTAGGATTTTTTTTTCAATGTTGTATTGTCATCGGACCACTATATGTATACCAAATTTCATCCAAATCGGATAATGGGAAGGGTGTCAAAAATGCATTTTCTATGGAAGGGGGTAGGGGTGGGAGGATATTTTTTCATTATTGTTCTATTGTCATCGGACCACTATGTGAATACCAAATTTCATCCAAATCGGATAATGGGAAGTGTGTCAAAAACTCATTTTTCTATGAAAAGGGGTGGGGGTAGGGGTGGGAGGATATTTTTTCTTAATATTGTATTGTCATCGGATCACTATATGTATACCAAATTTCATCCAAATCGGATAACGGGATGTGTGTCAAAAACAAATTTTTCTGTGAAAGGGGGTGGGGGTAGGGGTGGGAGGATATTTTTTTCTTATTGTTGTATTATCATCGGACCACTATCTGTATACCAAATTTTATCCAAATCGGATAACGGGAAGTGTGTCAAAAACACATTTTTCTATAGAAGGGGTGAATGTAGGGATGGGAGGATATTTTTTTCTTAATGTTGTATTGTCATGGGACCACTATGTGTGTACCAAATTTCATCCGATTTGGGATAATGGGAAGTGTGTCAAAAACGCTTCACAAGATTTGATAGTTAGTTACACAGAACATCTGAAGTTAAGCTTGTAAAAACAAGTATTAGGGCTGGAGAAGCTGCTCTTATTGGTGCGCAACAAAAAAAAAACAAAATATAAAGAACTTTTAGACAAATATATTTTCATCCCGTTTAGTGTTGAGACCTTAGGTCCGTGGGGAGAAGATGCAAGGCGACTGGTTAGTGATATTTCTGAAAAACTTAAAAACTCCTGTAACAAATCACTAACCAGGAGCTTAATTACCCAGTTGATTAGCTTAGCTATTAAAGGGGTAATACTGCATCGATTTTTGGAACCCTCCCGGAACAAAGAGGTTTGGAGGAAGTTTCTTATGTTATTCAAAATTAATTATGTTATTTTAAATCTAGTTTATTAAATCCAATTAAGTTACTTTATTTAGTTATTATTGTTGCTATTTTTTAATGACTAATAACTTTGAAAATTCAAAAAAAAAAATATATATATATATATATATATATATATATATATATATATATATATACCCTTTTTGCATCTTTTTCTTGAAACACCCTATAAAATTTACTCCACTATTACTTCTGTTAACCACCTATCATTATTTTTATTACTTTCAGATCTAAAGCGGCAAACGTTTCAGGCAATCAAAATGAAGATGCAGACAATGCAGACGAAATCAGTTGGTTGAAATGTCACCAGTGTGAATTCAAGGCCAAGTGCAGGTCAAGTTTAAAAACACATTTTCTGCAGCACCAAAGTGTAGATAAAATCAGTTGGTTTAAATGCAGCCAGTGCAATTATAAGACCAAGCAAAAAGGCAATTTGAAAAAGCATTGGCTCCAGCATAAAGGGGCAGATGAAATCGATTGGTTTAAATGCGAGCGTTGTGATTACAAGACCAAACACAAGGTTTATTTAAAAAAACATTTTTTGCGGCATAAAGGGACAGATGAAATCGATTGGTTTAAATGCGACCATTGTGATTACAAAGCCAAACACAAGGTCAATGTCAAAATGCATTCGCTGCGGCATAAAGGAGCAGATGAAATCGATTGGTTTAAATGCAACCAGTGTGATTATAAGACCAAATGGAACCATAATTTGAAAATGCATTTGCTGCGCCATAAAGGGGCAATCGATTGGTTTAAGTGCAATCAGTGTGATTACAAGTCCATATGGAAGCACTATTTTAAAACACATTTAATGATGCACCAAAGTGTAGATGAAATCAAGTGGTTTAAATGCAACCAGTGTGACTACAAGACTAAATTGAAGTCCTGTTTAAAAAAGCATTCGCTGCTGCATAAAAAGGCAGATAAAATCAATTGGTTTAAATGTAACCAGTGTGATTACAAGACGACACGAAAGTCAAGTTTAAAAAGACATTTGCTGCAACACCAAAGTGAATATGAAATAAATTGGTTTAAATGCAGCCATTGTGATTACAAGACCAAGCACAAGTCAAGTTTAAAAAGACATTTTCTGCGACACCAAAGTGAATATAAAATAAAATAATTTAAATGAAACCATCGTGATTACAAAGCCAAACTAAATTTCATTTTGAAAATACACACAAAACTGAAACTAGGGCAAAAGATTAAAAATATTAAATTTGTAGGGTTAAATAGCCACAAAAACCTTAACTTCAAAGTTCTTTGGTGCCGAAATTGCATTCGCTGTCTTACAAATTAAAAAACCTAAGGTACCTTTTGGACATTCAAAATTAAGAAAGGTCTATTTTCTCGAGGTTGAATCTAGACTGAGATATGGTATTCAGTTTTGGGACTGGTCAACAAATGCAGTTGATGTATTTGTAGCACAAAAATTCGTAATATGGCGGGAATTGAATGTACCGAGACATGCAAACCCTTTTTTAAAATTTTTGTAATCTTGACTTTACCTCTCCATGAACCCCCTTTGAGGGGTATACCTACTACCTATACTTTGAATAGGGAAGGTGGATCTAGTGATACCTTATTTTGAAGACCTTTTGTCCTTACAACAGTGAAAATATATCAAAAATCTATCCATTAGTTTATGAGATAATTGCCATCAAACTTTCAAATTTAACATGGACTGATAAGGAAAAGCTAGCGGACCTGGAGGAATATATGCTAAAATGCTCAAATATGGATCAGAGAAACTAATCGAAAATCTCACATATATTATCAATCAATGCATAAACGGACATCCAGTACCTGACGATTGGAAAATTGCATTCATATCCTCAATATATAAAAAAGGAAACAAGCTGGATTGCAACAATTACAGAGGAATTTCAGTAACCAGTACTCTAAATAGATTGTACGGTAGGATTCTTAGAGATCTAATAGAGAATAATTTTCATAAACAAGAAGAAGAAGAGCAAAGTGGGTTTCGTGCAGGCAGATCTTGTAGTGATAATGTTTTTTGTCTTAAACAAGTAATTGAGAAAAGGAGCGCCAGAAATATAGAGACTTATGTTACCTTTGTGGACCTACAAAAAGCATATGATACCGTTCCAGTAGAAAAACTATGGACAGTGTTAGAGCAGACTAATATCAATCATACATACATAAAAGCGATAAAATAACTATACAAAGGGTCAAAATCTAAAATTAAAATTGGAAATCGACTTTCAAAAGAATTCCTGTTAACAAAAGACCTAAGGCATGAACAGAACCGAACCGAACCTTTTATTTTCTGAAATAGTTTTTATATTTAAGGCAGTTATATTGTATGAAAGTCTTGCAATTTCTCGTTAAATTATAAGATATTTCAAAACTTTGCTTCACATGATATACAAACAAGAGCAGTATCTAGGCTAAACCATTGCACTTATTTACAAAACTTTTCAGGGACTTAACGAAATCTTATTTACAGGTCCTAGACTCCTTAATCTGTTGGCACTAAACATAAGAAATAAATCGTTAGATAAGGCAACAAAAAGAACTATAAAAATTTGGATTAAAAATAACTACCAACGAATTATGTCTGAAATAATCTGGTTTTCAGAAAATTAACACATTTCTGTTAGAATATTATGCTCTACCTGTTTGTGTATTTTGTTAAAAATGTCTAAAAATTTATATAATAATAGTATGTTAAAACAACTTATGTAACTTAGGTAATTTAGTCTAAGGTAAGAATGCTAGCTGGAGACACACAAATTTCTAAAATTAATTGTGTCATCTGCTAACATCTTCTTTTTCCTTTGGGTTTCATGAACCACATTTTTTCTTTTGTAATAATATCTTGTACTTGTATAATAAATAAATAAATAAATACAAAAGAAAGAATATCCCTTTGCAGCTCCCACCTCCACCAGATTAATGACCCTATCCTCGAGTGTCGCAAAACAGACACCATCACAAAACTTGGTTGTTAGACTTTTTTTGACCCAAAAAACATATTTTAAGTTTTTAACCTTATTTTACCTATACAAATTACAGTATTTCTTGGTTTAATTAAGCATTTTAAATAAAAAAAAAATTTTACGATTCTAATAAGGCTATGGGGGGCTAAAAATATTGGTTTGCAACAAAGTTAATTAAGAAAACCGAAAGCAAAAAAAATATCTTTAACACCAGGTATCTATTTATTTATTATTTAAAATAGAAATATTCATAATCTTGGTGTATCTCAAAAACTACTTAATTTAGCAAAAAATTTACAAATACAAAATTTGTTTGCCTTTAAAATGAGATTGTAAATCGGACGACTAACTACGCTTAAATTAAAACTCTCACAATTTGGTTGCCGTCTTTAAAGATGGCGGTCAAACTACCATGATTTGGACCACGTAACCTAACTTTTTTTATATTGGTGTGGGTGCTTAATATGAAAATGTCTTTCGTATTATAGTTAATAAAGATTTCGGAAAATCCACCTTCTAGAAGCATTTTATATTACTTACTTTTTGGCAAATTGTCACTTCCCCTATCGCGACCCCGCTGAATCCGAATATCCCTGTTGATATGTTGACAGAGGCTGAGATATTCGAGATGGCGGCCAACATGGCGGCCACATTTTAAATTGCCGCTTTAAAGCCCAAATTGACACAGGTGTGCATTCAAAAAATATATTTATATAACTAAAAATTAATAACAAACGTGGAATTTCGTACCCGTGAATTTAAAAATCAAACAAGTTTCGTGGCTAATCGGGCAAAAAGGAGTTTTTTTTGTTTCTCTTATATGACCTACGACAGCTCTTTGTCTTTCAGGCCGGATCAACACAGATTGCATTTTTACCCGTCTTCAAGACAGTGAGCGTCAATCAACGGAATATTTAAGCCAAATAATACTAACAAACGTGGAATTTCGTACCCGTGAATTTAAAAATCAAACAAGTTTCGTGGCTAATCGGGCAAAAAGGAGTTTTTTGTTTCTCTTATATAATAAATATATAATATATATATAATAAATATAAGAGAAACAAAAAAACTCCTTTTTGCCCGATTAGCCACGAAACTTGTTTGATTTTTAAATTCACGGGTACGAAATTCCACGTTTGTTAGTATTATTTGGCTTAAAAATTCCGTTGATTGACGCTCACTGTCTTGAAGACGGGTAAAAATGCAATCTGTGTTGATCCGGCCTGAAAGACAAAGAGCTGTCGTAGGTCACGGACTATAGTTGTTTTCTTTTATTTGCATTCGATCTTTTCATTGATCGATATTGTATAGCAGTGTTTTCTTTCGCCTGCTTTTGGTTTTTTGTTTCTCTCGTATCTCGGTAGATGGCGCCTCTTGCTATAGTTCGCTCACTAATTACATTTAATTAGAGACAAAACCGTCTGATTAACTTCGCAAGATTTGTCACATCGACCAGCAGTGTTCTGAGGAGTCCCATAAGGACGAAACGGTTAACTGTCAACACTTATTAGGTGTCCATTAGATCTTGGACCCCCGTGAGGTTTAGCTTTCAGGCTACCCACGGAAAAATATAAGAGAAACAAAAAAACTCCTTTTTGCCCGATTAGCCACGAAACTTGTTTGATTTTTAAATTCACGGGTACGAAATTCCACGTTTGTTAGTATTATTTGGCTTAAAAATTCCGTTGATTGACGCTCACTGTCTTGAAGACGGGTAAAAATGCAATCTGTGTTGATCCGGCCTGAAAGACAAAGAGCTGTCGTAGGTCACGGACTATAGTTGTTTTCTTTTATTTGCATTCGATCTTTTCATTGATCGATATTGTATAGCAGTGTTTTCTTTCGCCTGCTTTTGGTTTTTTGTTTCTCTCGTATCTCGGTAGATGGCGCCTCTTGCTATAGTTCGCTCACTAATTACATTTAATTAGAGACAAAACCGTCTGATTAACTTCGCAAGATTTGTCACATCGACCAGCAGTGTTCTGAGGAGTCCCATAAGGACGAAACGGTTAACTGTCAACACTTATTAGGTGTCCATTAGATCTTGGACCCCCGTGAGGTTTAGGTTTCAGGCTACCCACGGGAAAATATAAGAGAAACAAAAAAACTCCTTTTTGCCCGATTAGCCATGAAACTTGTTTGATCTAAAAATTAATATTATAGTTTTTTTTTTCATGGCTACAAAAACCTCCAAGCCCCCCCCCTCAGACCCCCTAAAATCTGAAGGTTTGAGGTTATGTTAAATTTTCTTAAAAACTAAGTTTCTAAGAAAAAAAATGTGTTACATTTTATTATATTCAATAAAATTTCCTTTAAATTGGTGTATAATATGATCGGATTGGTTTCACAATTAAAACTTTAGGGGCATCTGTAAATTAAATCAATATTATAAAAAACATAAAATAAACCATTTTTGTTACACGTTTTATCCAATTTTCTTAAGCTTCCTACGATAAAATGTCTTTCTAACTTTTCGGTGGATAATGAAATTTTCTTTTAAACTCTCCAGGGACGTCCGTATATTACGGTCACCTTCAAAAATTACCAAAAAAACATTGTTGTAAAATGTAAAATTTAGTACCCGATAATTAAAACTCAAAAAAGTTTTTGTGGCTAATCGCGTAAAAAGAAAAATTAAGGTTTAACTGTCAACACTTATTAGGTGTCCATTAGATCTTGGACCCCCGTGAGGTTAAGCTTTCGAGCTACCCACGGAAAAGTACTAGAGAAATAAAAAACAAACAGTGGTGACAATTAAACCAGCTCAATTCTTCTTCATCATTTTGATTGTGTGAAACATTTGGATTGTTTTGATTTTGGGTCTCAGTAGTCTAGCAGCTAACGACGTCGCTTAACACCACACCAGGTGTTCTTTGCGGTGTTTAGTTAATTTACTTTGTCATCATCACGTTTAAACTAAGTTGTAGAAATACTAACTATTGGCTCAATATTAATAAAAGTCTCAGTATGAAAAACAACTTTTTTTAAAATGTTTTTAAATTTTTAAATTTGTTCAATGTATTCAGTTTTACATTTTAATATGAATCGATTTAGATTTGGATGCTATCTAATAATTTTGAGAAAACTGTGTGAAGCTGACGCATTTTTTTTTTCAGCTTTTTACAAATAATTAATAGAAAGGCTTATTTGAATAAGCTATTATGTTTTTAAATAAAAACTATGTATTTATAAGAAAGTGCTTATTATAACAAAACCTAATGCAACACAAGCATTTGGATTTGGACGATAGCAAAATGCAGAGAGAACGGGTGTGATGTTGTTCTCATCGTTCTTTTGACTTAGTTAATTTATCCTTTGTTTTAGTCTGAGCTTTTATGTCACATTAAACCCTTTTCCGTTTGGCCTCGTAATTAAAATGGTCGCATTTAAACCCATTCATTAAATTTTCACTTTTGTGTCTTTTTCAAACGAATTTTCAATTTCATTTGCTAGATGATGCCGCAGCAAATGCGTTTTCAAACCAGACTTCCGTTTGGCCTTGTAATAACAATGGCTGCATTTAAACCAACTAATTTTATCTGCTGCTTTGTGTCGATGCAAATGGGTTTTTAAAGCAGTTCCCCATTTTGTCTTAAAATCACACTGATTGCATTTAAACCAATCGATTTCATCTTCACTATTATGCACCCGCAAATGCAATGTCAAATTGGACCTGTGTTTGCCTTTATAATCACACTGATTGCATTTAAACCAACTGATTTCATCTGCACTTTGGTGCTGCACCAAATGTCTTTTCAAATTGAGCTTGTATAAACTTTCATAATCACACTGGTAGCATTTAAACCAATCGATTTCATCTTCCCTATTATGCACCCGCAAATGCAATTTTAAATTCGACCTGTGTTTGCCTTTATAATCACACTGTTTGCATTTAAACCAACTTATTTTATCTGCACTTTGGTGCTGCAGCAAATGTTTTTTAAAATTGCGCTTGTGTATACCTTTATAATCACACTGATTGCATTTAAACCAATCGATTTCATCTTCCCTATTATACACCAGCAAATGCAATTATTTCAAATTGAAGCTGTTTGACTTTTAAATCACATTGGTTGCATTTAAACCAACTGATTTTATCTGCACTTTGGTGCTGCAGCACATGTCTTTTTAAACTTGCTTTGAGCTTGGTCTTGTAACTACAGTGGTGACAATTAAACCAGCTCAATTCTTCTTCAACATTTTTATTGTGTGAAACATTTGGATTGTTTTGATGTTGGGTCTCAGTAGTCTAGCAGCTAACGACGTCGCTTACCACCACACCAGGTGTTCTATGCGGTGTTTAGTTAATTTACTTTGTCATCATCACGTTTAAACTAAGTTGTAGAAACACTAACTATTGGCTCAATATTAATAAAAGTCTCAGTATAAAAAACAACTTTTCTTTTAATGTTTTTGAATTTTTAAATTTGTTCAATGTATTCAGTTATACATTTTAATATGAATCGATTTAGATTTGGATGCTATCTAATAATTTTGAGAAAACTGTGAAGCTGACGCATTTTTTTCAGCTTTTTACGAATAATTAATAGAATGGCTTATTTGAATAAGCTATTATAATTTTAAATAAAAACTATGTATTTATAAGAAATTGCTTAATATAACAAAACCTAATGTAACACGAGCATTTGGATTTGGACTATGGCAAAATGCAGAGAGAACGGGTGTGATTTTGTTCTCATCGTTCTTTTGACTTAGTTAGTATATCCTTTGTTTTAGTCTGAGCTTTTATGTCACATTAAACCCACTTTCGTTTGACCTCGTAATTAAAATGGTCGCATTTAAACCCATTTATTTCATTTTCACTTTTGTCTTTTTAAATCGAATTTTCAATTTCATTTGCTCCATGATGCCGCAGCAAATGCGTTTTCAAACCAGACTTCCGTTTGGCCTTATAATAACAATGGCTGCATTTAAACCAACTAATTTTATCTGCTGCTTTGTGTCGATGCAAATGGGTTTTCAAAGCAGTTCCCCATTTTGTCTTAAAGTCACACTGATTGCATTTAAACCAATCGATTTCATCTTCCCTATTATGCACCCGCAAATGCAATGTCAAATTGGACCTGTGTTTGCCTTTATAATCACACTGGTTGCATTTAAACCAACTGATTTCATCTGCACTTTGGTGCTGCACCAAATGTCTTTTCAAATTGAGCTTGTATAAACTTTCATAATCACACTGGTAGCATTTAAACCAATCGATTTCATCTTCCCTATTATGCACCCGCAAATGCAATGTCAAATTGGACCTGTGCTTGCCTTTATAATCACACTGGTTGCATTTAAACCAACTGATTTCATCTGCACTTTGGTGCTGCACCAAATTTCTTTTGAAATTCAGCTTGTATAAACTTTCATAATCACACTGGTAACATTTAAACCAATCGATTTCATCTTCCCTATTATGCACCCGCAAATGCAATTTCAAATTCGACCTGCGTTTGCCTTTATAATTACACTGCTTGCATTTAAACCAACTAATTTTATCTGCTGCTTTGTGTCGATGCAAGTGGGTTTTCAAAGCAGTTCCCCATTTTGTCTTAAAGTCACACTGATTGCATTTAAACCAATCGATTTCATCTTCCCTATTATGCACTCGCAAATGCAATGTCAAATTGGACCTGTGTTTGCCTTTATAATCACACTGGTTGCATTTAAACCAACTGATTTCATCTGCACTTTGGTGCTGCACCAAATGTCTTTTCAAATTGAGCTTGTATAAACTTTCATAATCACACTGGTAGCATTTAAACTAATCGATTTCAGCTTCCCTATTATGCACCCGCAAATGCAATTTCAAATTGGACCTGTGTTTGCCTTTATAATCACACTGTTTGGATTTAAACCAACTTATTTTATCTGCACTTTGGTGCTGCAGCAAATGTTTTTTAAATTTGCGCTTGTGTATAACTTTATTATCACACTGGTTGCATTTAAACCAACTGATTCCAGCTGCTCCTCTGTGTCGGAGCAAATGCTTTTTCATAGCAGACCTCCATTTTGTCTTAAAATCACACTGATTGCATTTAAACCAATCGATTTCATCTTTCCTCTTATGCGCCAGAAAATGCAATTTTAAATTGGAGCTCTCTTTGGCTTTGTAATCACATTTGTTGCATTTAAACCAACTGATTTTATCTGCACTTTGGTGCTGCAGCACATGTCTTTTTAAACTTGCTTTGAGCTTGGTCTTGTAACTACAGTGGTGACAATTAAACCAGCTCAATTCTTCTTCATCATTTTGATTGTGTGAAACATTTGGATTGTTTTGATTTTGGGTCTCAGTAGTCTAGCAGCTAACGACGTCGCTTAACACCACACCAGGTGTTCTATGCGGTGTTTAGTTAATTTACTTTGTCATCATCACGTTTAAACTAAATTGTAGAAACACTAACTATTGGCTCAATATTAATAAAAGTCTCAGTATGAAAAACAACTTTTTTTTTATTGTTTTTGAATTTTAAAATTTGTTCAATGTATTCAGTTATACATTTTAATATGAATCGATTTATATTTGGATGCTATCTAATAATTTTGAGAAAACTGTGAAGCTGACGCATTTTTTTCAGCTTTTTACGAATAATTAATAAAACGGTTTATTTGAATAAGCTATTATGTTTTTAAATAAAAACTATGTATTTATAAGAAAGTGCTTAATATAACAAAATCTAATGTAACACAAGCAACTTGGATTTGGACGATGGCAAAATACAGAGAGAACGGGTGGTATTTGGTTTTCATCGTTCTTTTAACTTAGTTAATGTATCCTTTGTTTTGTCACATTAAACCCACTTTCGTTTGGCCTCGTAATTAAAATGAGCGAACCTAACCGAACCGAACCGAACCCACTTATTTAATTTTCACTTTTGTGCTGTAGCAAATGTCTTTTTAAATCGAATTTTCAATTTCATTTGCTCCATGATGCCGCAGCAAATGCGTTTTCAAACCAGACTTCCGTTTGGCCTTGTAATAACAATGGCTGCATTTAAACCAACTAATTTTATATGCTGCTTTGTGTCGATGCAAATGGGTTTTCAAAGCAGTTCCCCATTTTGTCTTAAAGTCACACTGATTGCATTTAAACCAATCGATTTCATCTTCCCTATTATGCACCCGCAAATGCAATGTCAAACTGGACCTGTGCTTGCCTTTATAATCACACTGGTTGCATTTAAACCAACTGATTTCATCGGCACTTTGGTGCTGCACCAAATGTCTTTTCAAATTGAGCTTGTATAAACTTTCATAATCACACTGGTAGCATTTAAACCAATCGATTTCATCTTCCCTGTTATGCACCCGCAAATGCAATTTCAAATTCGACCTGTGTTTGCCTTTATAATCACACTGTTTGCATTTAAACCAACTTATTTTATCTGCACTTTGGTGCTGCAGCAAATGTCTTTTAAATTTGCGCTTGTGTATATCTTTATATTCACACTGGTTGCATTTAAACCAACTGATTCCAGCTGCTCCTCCGTGTCGAAGCAAATGCTTTTTTATAGCAGACCTCCATTTTGTCTTAAAATCACACTGATTGCATTTAAACCAATCGATTTCATCTTCCCTTTTATGCACCAGCAAATGCAATTTTAAATTGGAGCTCTCTTTGGCTTTGTAATCACATTTGTTGCATTTAAACCAACTAATTTTATCTGTACTTTGGTGCTGCAGCAAATGTCTTTTTAAACTTGCTGTAAGTTTGGTCTTGTAATGACAGTGGTAACATTTAAAGCAGTTCATTTCTTCTACATCTTCATTTTGATTGTGTGAAACATTTGGTGCCGCAGATCTGAAAGTAATAAAAATAATGATTATTAATATTAGGAGGTTATATACGACGTAGATTTTAGTAGTACCCGAAAGTATTCGTAACTATCGGGTAAAAATCACTATGTTTCTCTTCTATTTTTAATTTGAAAAAATTGGCTATTCTTCAAAAAGAAATGCATTATTTTACATGCCGCAGCGGTAATATTTATTATTTTTCATATATGACAATATACAGTATGTCCCCCTAAGTTGGAATCATATGGAAAACTTTTTTATTATTAATTTTAGGAAAAAAGTTATTCTTCATAAAAAGTTCTGCATTATCTAAAACCTAGAATTCAGTCATCAAATATCAAATTTTTTCAGTGGTATACGAGGTTTGTCAAAAAATATGAGTTTTGCTCAAGAGTAAAGTACCTTTAAATTTGACAATATCGAAAAATGTTACTAAAAAAAGATTTAAAATTACGTTTAAATATTCAAGTACATCCATTTAAATTAAAACTTTAGATTATTTTATTTTTTACTATTTTAGTTTTTAGAAATTATTAAAAAACATCGAAAAACTGAAAAGATATCATCTGTTTCGTAATTACAAGAGATATATACAATAAAATAATCTTATAAGTTTTAATTTAAATGGATGTACTTGCATATTTAAACGTAATTTTTAATCCTGATTAACTTTTTTTAGTAACATTTTTCGATTTTGTCAAATTTGAAGGGACTTTACTCTTGAGTGAAACTCATATTTTTTTGATAAACCTAATATACCACTGAAAAAATGTGATATTTGATGACTGTATTCTAGGTTTTAGATAATGCAGAACTTTTTATGAAGAACAACATTTTTTCCTAAAATTAATATTAAAAAAGTTTTCCATATGATTTCAACTTAGGGGGACATACTGTATATACTGTTTAATTACAAAATTAAACAGATTTCTCTTTTAATATTTTACAAAAATCAAAATTTTTTAGTTATAGTTATTTTTTAAACATTCAGGTGATCTTGAGATATTAGGTTTTAAAAACATAAATTAGCCTTCTCAAGTTTACTCATTTTAATTATATAAATTATTTAGTTTATAAAACAGCACGAAATATTAAATTTTTATCAGTTGTCACGGACGACAATAATTTTCTTTTTATAAAAAGAAAAGATTTATCTTAATAAACCAGATTCAACATTTGATAGTTGTTCTCACTATATCTACTTAAGTTTACCATACCATAAGGGTGGGTCAACATCAATTCAACCAATTTTAAAATATTTTTGAACCTTGAGTTTTTTGATGATGGTGAGTTTTTGTGTAGTTATTCTCTGCCTAAGAAAAAGTAAAAATACAAATTTTGAAATTTTTTGGTTGCATATTTTTTAAGTTATGCGTTTCCAAAAATAAAAAGATTGACCCATTTTTAGCATGCATCGGTTTCTTTAAACTTCTATAATTTTTAAACCGTTTAAGATAATTAGCTGAAACTCGCTATCCGTAAAGAACGATTCACAAACCAAACTTTGATGTGTTGATAGCCTCATTTCCTACAAAAAACGGTCTATGCCGAAATTATATTTTTGATGAAATCTCAAAAGCAAATTTTTTGTTTTTCTTAATTTTTATAAATTTTTTTCTTAGACTATTTGTTTACATGTGTGCTAAATTTTACCTTGGGATGATAATAGGACCATAGTTTAAAAAAATTATTTATATCTTGATGCATATATTGTTTAATATTTTTATTACTATAAAAATTAATATTTAAAGTGCACATATTGTTATGAGGCATCTTATTTATGTAGCATGTATATTATAAAAACGTGGACACCATGGGCATCTGGTTTCGCTACGATGACATTTAAATAAAGAAACAATTAATTAACAAACGTACTTACATAATAACGGGCTCAGAATAATTGAGAACCAGTACATAAATGCCCCCTTTTCGCCCTTTCTCGCTGCAATGTTTGATATTAATGAAAATAGTTACATTATTTATCTCTTAGACAGTGGTTGCGCGTGGCGTAAAACTTAAGGGGTGCACACCAAAAAATTATTGCAGCCACACCCAACAGATTACGCCAAGTTTTCTCAGTGCACTAATTTAAGCTGCACCTTTCACAGCCAGCGGCAACCGGTGGGTGGCATCACGAGGGTGCGGGCGTTATCGATCACCGCAATTGATTTACAAGAGCATGAACCGAAGTAAGGTCCAGATTCTGTGTACTGTAATATTCTATATTTCGTAATTAGAATGGGACATAACATCCACGGTGCACAGAATTTGGATCCAGTTAAGTGCGGCGCCGGCGATAGCCGACCTACGCATCCTCGTTTCAACTCAAATACAAACACATACATACCGGGTATTAATTTTTAGATACTATTCAAGTCTTTGGTGAATTTCTTTTGGGATTTATTGATACTTTATGATAAAATGTCAGATTTTAATATATTTTTAAGTAAAATTTGGTAGTGCACTTATGGAGGAACCGCCACTGCTCTTAAAATAGTGGCAAAATCGGCCCTAAGGTAATTAAATATTAGAGGTGGCGTATTATTTTGACTGATGACTTTTTGTAAAAAACAAAAGTTACGTAAACATGACGTTTCGTAGCGTGTTTTCTCAGTCTGTTTGGCTTTGCGGGTCGTTTTGTTTCTGGAAATTAATTTAATTTTAAGTAAATACCGAAATTGAAATGGTAGATTGAAAATCGAAAAAAAAAATTGGTTGGTATTTTCCACTTAATGTTGCAACCCCTATGATGACCAAAATCATCCCACGTGAGTGGATGTGTAATCTTAACTTAGGCGTCGAAATAAGTAAGTCACGGCTAATTTATAGGTAAAATATTAAAGTAGAGGAATTGTTAAATAGTTATATTTAAAGTAAAATAAAAGAATTTTGAACAACATCAATTTACAAAAATAAATTTTTAAATAGGAACCCACTGTCATCCCATGATAAAACTTGGCCTACATATAAATATAAAACAAATATAAAAAAATTGGACAAAATAGAAAATCCGTTTTTAAACTGCATCAAAAATAAATTTTGTGGTGAGACCCCTGCATTTTTTTTACAAGAAGGATGCCACTAGGCATACCATAGTTAAGCTTGTAGACCTATAAGATTACACAGCAACTTTTACCTCGATATGCCCAAGACTATATGAATAACAAGGGTTTAAAGAAATCAAGTCAGTGCTAAAAAAGACGATATTAAGCATTAAAAAAAAATTAATAACTCAAAAACTAGACTGCTAAAAAATCTGAAATTTTGCATTTTTACTTCTTTCTACTTAGTAAAGGACTTGACCAAAAATTATGAAAATTAAAAGTGACAAGGTCCAAATCATTGGTTGATTTTATATGGACTTACCCATAAGGCTTCTTGGTCATTGCAGGGTGTGAGGCTGCTCCCTGGCAGTAAACTTCTTACTTTAAACTCGTTACTTTCATCCCGCTGCTTAACCAAGCCGAGTTAAGCAAGCGTAATTGTCAAGCACAGCTTGCACATATACAGGCTGTCTCAGACCACCCGTCCATCGCTTTTAAAGCTTAGAGATAGATTTTTTCAACGATTTAAAAAATGATTATAGAAATAACAAGTAAGGTCTTTTGCTATGTGGTATTTTCAAATTCCGGCGTAGACCGGAAATGGCCTATTCAGGCCTACAGTTCGTTTTTTTAATAGAGATAAGCATAATTTTGCAACGGATTCGGAAACTACTATTTAAAAAACGGTCAACACCAGAAGTTAAAAATACCTACCACTAATCGAAAGAACGTAGTATCAATATGACTAAAGTAAATTTTTAGATCGTTAAACAAAGGGGTGGACGGTAGGTCTGAGACACCCTGTAATAATACAAAAAGGTACTCACCACCCAAGTAACATTATTACCACTCAAGGTTTTATTAATTTGGTTCCTAGGTTATTTAGAGGGTGCTGTTATGGGTTTTAGAATCAATTTGGCTACATAAAGGTAATTTATATTGCCAATTACCTAAAGTGATTTATAAAGGGAGTATAATAAAACTGATATTCCTTCTGTTCCTTTTAAATACTTTTGGTTTTATTGATTTCTGATTTATAAAGATGGTCTTATAAAACCATGTTACCTAAAGTTTTTAAAAAGAAATAAATATAAACTTTGGTCATTTAGTTTTTTTCATTACTTTAGATCATCACAAAAGTGTTTTATAATAGAGCTAAACGGTTATCTTATATCCTTTTGTTTTTATAGTTACCAGTAGTTTAAAAGTAAATATGATTACATAGGCGGCCATATAGAACCTAGTTTCCTTACGGTTTTTAAGAGTGGTAAATATAAACTTAAGACTTTTGGTTTTTGCCATTACTTTTAGGCATTTTAAAAAGGTTTTATAGGAAGGCTTAAAGGTAATCTTAATTCTTTTGTATTTATAGTTACCCATAGCTGTATATTACATATTATTTAAATAGGCGGCCATATAAAACCTTGTTTCCTTAAGGGTTCTAACAGAAGTAAGTAAATACTTTCATGTTTTATTTTTTTAGGTATTGTAAAAATAATAGATATACCTAGGTACAGATTGGTACTTACCTAATGCAAGATTGAATAATTAAAGCCCAATAATTAATAATTGTTGAGTTTCCGTCCTCCTGGGTAGGACACCCAGGTTAAGGCCTGTTTAGACGGCCAATATAAGAGGTTGCCCTTCAACCTGCAGGCACAACGAATATCATTGCACTGGCCCTCTCGATTGTGTCAAAATTGCACGATAAAAAACATTTAAGTGTTGAATTATACGCTTTTAAACACTTTAAAAACAAATATAAAAAATTTAAGTGAGGTTATGTTGACTATGTTTACATTGTTCTTTTTTGTTGGTTTCATAAGGGCACTAAAAAATCCTTGTTGCGATACAGTAACAAATAAAACCAAGTGACCACTATAAAACCATAATGGCGTATATAAATTTATTTTAAAAACATTGTAAAGAGAAAATATTTATCTAGTCGTTTGTGTGTCGTTTTTTAACAATAATTTTACTTTAATTTTGATTTATGTAAACCAAACAGACTTTTTTAATGGTGAATAGTGTAAATGATTTTTTTTTTAATTTTAAATATTTGTTATTTTGTTATCAAAAAACTATTAAAAAGCATTCTTGAGATGGCGCGCTTGTTTTGAGAGCTTTTCAGATACGATTTTATAAGAAAAATAAATCTGGCAGGCAATTTGATCATCAACAAAACGACAAACTCGGTATATTTTTATGTGATAAAATAATTTTGGGTCTCTGACATTTTTGGCAATTTTGTGACCTAAATTATTTTATATAGCCATTGTGAATCTAAAATATCGCCATAGCTTTTATAGGAAAACTTCTTTACTCTAAAGGTATTATGGTATTCAACAGAATCGCCAGGATACCAAATTACCAAATCTAGTTTTATAATAGGATAGAGGACGTTTCTGAGTTGTTTTTAGAACCTGGCATAATAGGTTTAGGCTCTAAAAGGTTCTATACTGGTGGAACCGCTAGAGGGAGTTTATTTCTTATGGTTTTATAGTGAGTTTAATACATAGGTTGCCACCACCAATTAGGGAGTCTCATTTAGGAGGTCTAAGGGGTATATAAGGGTAATGGGAACGTGCTAGCGACCAAACATTGAAACTAATAGTTTTAAGGAAAGGCGCTGGCAACCTTTTAGCTTCTGCTATAAATAAAGAAATGTTACTTGGGCATTCCTTCTCTCAAATTTACACATTACATTGGTCAAAAAAATAAATTTAAAAAGTCAAACCACACTTTTACAACGAAAAACAATTTTAAAAGGATATATTACAATAAACACTAATATGATTAATACAAAGTTTGTGTGTGTGTGCTGGGTCTCTTGGGAGGTATGGCACATGCAAATCGTTCGTGTATCACTGATTGAAAAGAGATACCAGTCATACGGATCTCTTACCAACCAGTAGCAGACGAATGACTGATGATATGCCAATGACTTTTTTGTATTTTTTTTTAATATGGTTTTAGTCAAATACGTTAGAGCATAAATATGGGACATACCCATGCATTCTCACACGCGATGCTTGAAGCCAGGACCCCTATTTAATTCTTAATGTTCCTTTTTCGGGTAGACAGGATTTCAGTTACTGCGCATGCATCAGTTTTGGTGGTTTTGTAACATACTCTGTTACGTCACTATATTATTTAACAATTGTCAATTGTTTAGGGTTATGTTTATTTTTTTTAAAAAACTAGTTGATTGGGTGAAAATGTTTCAAATTGTAGATTAAAATTGTAGTTTTCCTAAAACTAATTGTGCAGATTTACTCTGGACACCATGAAAAGTGTTTAATGGCATCCATAAACCGCTCCTAACTTTATTAACAAATTATAAAAAAAAGTACATGTAGTTAGCTATGGAATGGCAATCCCTTACTTCTTCTGGACATTTTTCCACAAACCGCACACGTTTTACATGCATTAGATCCCAGAAGTTCACAGAAAAAGACATAACTTTACACGACAAATGCAAAACACCGCAAAATGTCAATATGGCCTCCATCCACATAGCAGCTGTGGGCGAGTTCGTAAAGGCATCGATAAGCTCATCGATAACAACAATCAAGTTTTTAAATTAATCAGTGCAATTCGTTGAAATCCATCGGGTTCGTAAATTATCTGATGAATTTCACCAAGGCACCAATTGATGGCATCAATGCTCACCGACCCTGAGAGTCGGTGAGCAATCTTCGATGAATGTCAATTACGTCAAAATCAGCTGTTTTTTGTGTTTTTTTTTCGGCTGTGTAATTTTATATCTTTTTTGTTGTTTTTTTTGTTAAATGCTCCACAGTGTGGTAAACAAAGTTTTGATGGTCATCTTAAAAGATATATAGTGACTCAAGCCTCGGATGATGAAGATCTGGCGTTAATTTCAATTTCTTTATTTATATACGAGTTAAAATTTTTATAAAATCCTTTACATTTTACAAACTTATTATTAATTTATTCTAAAGAGCAGAAGAACTTAATCTCGAGAGCCCTTTACCATTATTATTTTATGCTAAGTTTATATGCTAATATGACTTTTTAAAATAAATGAGTTTTAGTTGTTTTAACTTAGAGTAAATTTTTCAAGTAAAATTCCTCATCCTAATCCTAACCTAATCTATACAAAGGCACAAAAGCCTACCTCAACAAAAGCTTAAAAAAAACTTTATAACATTAAAACACTTATAAAATATGAAAAAACAAATCCTGTTTTTTATTTTGTTTTTAAAATTTTGATATCATCAGACCGTGGCATGCCAGGATTGAGGGTTACGTTGAAAATGTTGTTTCCATGTATTAATGCAGAGAATCTTTTAGAAAATAAATCAAAATCGAAAAAAGCGAGGTTCAGATATCTGATTCATCGCGTTATTTTTTATTTTCTGGTGTTCATCGGACTCACCGAATGAAAATGTCAAATGAACGTCAAACGTCATATGTCAAAAACCGATGTAATCGGTGAGCAAAATTAGATTACTTTACAAACTCGCCCCATGTGTCTACATGACAAAACACACACATGCGCACTTGAAATTTCGTATCCGCGAATTTAAATTTGCCATTGTTTCCAAAGCCAGCTATGAGCGCTTCCCTTTTGGATTCTTTGAACATGTACTTATGCTATAACTTATTTGGTTTTCGCCATCCGTAGGTATTAAATTTAAAATGGACTTCCACTTGGTCTTATAGTCACACTGATTGCATCCAAAACTAATCAATTAGGTTCGCACTTTTATGTGCTCGTAACTGATGTCTTTTAAAATTGGACCTTCTCTTGTCCTTGTAGTCACTGATTTGGCTGCATTTGCATGCAGAAGCAAATGCGGTTTTAAGTGAGACGTTTTCCTGGCCTTGTAGTCACACTGGCTGCATCTAAACCAATTAATTTTACTTATGCTTTTATGTTGTAGCTGATGTGTTTTTAAATTGGACTTCTTCTTCGCCTTGTAGTCACACTGATTGCATATAAACCAATTGATTTTATCTGCACTTGCATGCAGCAGAAAATGTGGTTTAAGGTGAAATTTATGCTTAGTCTTGTAGTCACACTGGTTGCATCTAAACCAATTGATTTCACTTGCACTTTTATGTTGTAACTGATGCGATGTTAAATTGTACTTCTTCTTCGTCTTGTAGTCACATTCGTGGCATTCAAACCAATTAATTTTATCTGAGCTTCTATGACGCAAAAAATGCATGATTTTATTTGGACTTGTATGCTGCAGCAAATGTGTTTTTAAATGAAACTTCTGCTTGGCCTTGTAGTCACAGTGGTTGCACCTAAACCAATTGATTTCGCTTAAACTTTTATGTTGTAACTGATGCTTTGTCAAACTATACTTCCTAATAGTTTTGTAGTCACATTGGTTGCATTCAAACAAATTAATTTCGCTTACACTTTGATGTTGAAACTGATGTAATTTTAAACTAGACTTCCGCTTAGCCTTGTAGTCACACTGGTTACATCTAAACCAATTAATTTCGCTTTCACTTTGATGTTGTAACTGATGCGATGTTAAATTGAACTTCTTATAGGAGTTGTAGTCACATTGGTTGCATCCAAACCAAGTAATTTGATTTGGACTTCTATGACGCACAAATGCCGGATCAAGTTATTCTTACGTTTGGTTTGGTAATTGCAATGGTGGCATTTGAAGCAATTGATCTTACTTTTGTGGTCCAAAAAATTTTCTGTTTCTGCTCTCAACTTAATTTGATGTGGATTTTCTCCAGTTCTGAAATGTTTAAAACAAAAATGGCAGTTCAAAGCAAATCTAGCGGTTATTGGGGTAGGGCCAAATACGTTATAGCATAAATACATGTTCAAAGAACCGAAAAGTGAAGCGCTTGAAAACAATGGCAAATTTAAATTCGCGGATGCGAATTTTCAAGTGCGCATGCATGTGTTTTGTCATGTAGACACACAGCTGCTATGTGGGTGGAGGCCATATTGACATTTTGCGTATGTGGTGTAAAATTATCTTTTTTTTTTTGAAAATGGGAAATAACTTATGTATAACGTGTGCAGTTTGTGGAAAAATGTCCGGAAGAAGTAAGAGTAGCTAACTACGTGTATTTTTCTTTATAATTTGTTTATAAAGTTAAGAGTGGTTTATAGATGCCATTAAACACTTCATGGTGTCCACAAAAAATCTGTACAATTATTTTTAGAAAAACTACCATTTTAAGCCACAATTTGATAAAATTTTACCCAGTCAACTAGATTTAAAAAAAAAATAATAGACATAACCCTAAACATTTGACAATTGTCCAATAATGTAGTGACGTAACGGAGTATGTTCCAAAACCACCAAAACTGACACATGCGCAGTAACCGAAAGCCTGTCTACCCGAAAAAGGAACATTAAGAATTAAATAGGGGTCCTGGCTTTAAGCATCGCGTGTGAGAATGTATGGGTATGCCCCATATTTATGCTCTAACGTATTTGGGTAGGGCATAGCATTGAATTTGGCGCCCAATGCAAGCAATGGTTGTTTTACGAGGGTGGATCAAATAAACAAGCCTTTTAAACTTACTAACGGAAAAGTCATTCCAGATGAACGTGACCGTTATAATTTTGGAGCAGGGATATTCAGCAGCATGTAGGCGGCTGGTAGTGCCGCGATGCTCATTTGGCCAGGAGCAATCGCAATGAGCAGCAGTGTTGCGCAAAGAATAATCATTAAATTTCTTACACGCGAAAACGTAAAACCTGCTAAAATTCGATGCAGATGGCGAGCACAGTTCGGAAATAAGACGCTTTCGTGGGTACCTGTAAAAACTTGGTGCAAAGAAATTAACGACGGCTGTGAGCGCGTCGACAACGTGAGTCACCCACATCGTCCGCGTACCATCATTTCTGCAGGCAAAGTTTTAGCGTCCGTTTTCTGGGACTGGAGAGGAGTTTTGTTGGCCGATTTTTTGCACGAGCGAATAACAATAAAGCCTACTGCAACTTACTCGACCAGGTAAAGCTTGATTATCGTTAAAAGAGAAAAGCACATCCAAGACGTGTTGCTCTTGCATGACAACGATAGACCAGATACGGCAGCTTTAACACAGGCCAAAATCAAAGAAATGCACTGGACTGTGCTGAAATACCCTCCAACAGTCCAGATTTGTCACCTTGCGATTTTCATATGTTTGGCCCACTCAAAGATTCACTGGTAGGCGAGCAATTTCAGACCAATGAAGAGGTGGAGGTATTCGTGCGCAACTGGTTAGATACCCGCCCAGCTTGCTTTTATGAAAACGGGATTAAGAAACTGTGAAACCGTTGGGAAAAGTGTATTAATAGATAAGGGGGATGTCTAGAAAAGTAGAAAAAAATTCTGTTATGTGTCATGTTTCTAAATAACTAGTTTATAAACAAAAGCTTGTTTATATTTGATCCACCCTCGTAATAAAAGTGAGGGTATTGAAGGAATGTGACAACTTGCAGATGATCAACACAGAATATACAGATATTCCTTAATAGTTTAGTGACCTATAGCGTCCTGTGGGATAGTTGTGGAAGATTTTTTAAACTACTCTAAATCGATTGCTAATAGATCACACAATTTTAAGTCACCGGATGTTTGCCTCCAATTTGAGTGGGAGGGTCGGTGTGACGTCATAAATCCAAGATGGCGGCTTTTTCATGTATTTTCATAAACTTTGGCTTATAAATCAAACAAGTTTCGTGGCTAATAGCGCAAAAAGGAGTTTTTGTTTCTCTCATATATTTTTCCGTGGGTAGCTAAGCTTAACCTCACGGGGGTCCAAGATCTAATGGACACCTAATAAGTGTTGACAGTTAACTGTTTCGTCCTTATGGGAATCCTCAGAACACTGCTTGGTCAATTTGACAATTCTTGCGAAGTTAATTAGACGGTTTTGTCTTTAATCATAAATAAATAGTGAGAAAACTTTCGTAAGAAGCACCATCTACCGAGATACGAGAGAAACAAAAAACAAAAGCAGGCGAAAAACTACTATACATATCGATCAATGAAAAGATCGAATACAAACAAAAGAAAACAAACTATAGTCCGTGACCTATCCCCGATAATAAAATGTCGCATAGTCAGTATAATAATTTGTGACGCTTCTCCGTTTTAGAACGACAGGATGTAAAGTAAGACTGGGTTGAGCATTGGTGATTGTTGCATAAACTTCCTTCCGAAAGCTTATCCAACAAGTATCTCGACCACCCTCCGGATTCATGTGGTAGAGGGCCCATGTGCCTATCGGGTAGCTTTTAGACAGAAGAGAAAGTTAAACCAGGGGTCTAGCTGTCTCAATAACAGATGTAAAAATAAAGAAAAAAGGCAACAAATTCCAAAAATAGCGGATTATATTAATTACCAGAAATTCCGGTAATCTTTATTCAATACCATAGAAAAAAATAGGATAGCAATATATACTGGGTGGGCCAAAAAAAAATTGGACAATTTTGTTTTTATTATAACTTTTAAACTATACCATCGAATTTAATGGGTCAAACTGCACTTGCTAGAGAATTAATCAGAGTTTTGCATAAATGTATTTTTTGTCCGCCATCTCAAAATTCAAGATGGCGGACGAAATTAAAATATATCCTTCAGATGCTCGTTTATTCTTGTGTTGCAAACATGTTTTAATAACTTTTTTAAATTAGTGTAAAAGCTGCATTCTTGCCACGCACAACAAGCTACGAATCAGCATAATCGGTTTGGTGGTTCTAAAAAAATATATTTTTGTTTCAACCATTGTTTTGAATATTATACGATTGCCTTGCCAATCATGTCTGCATTTATTTGCTTACAAATTCATTACTACTGAACCGCTTTTAGTAAAATAAAAAACATCCTGGTGAGAATTGATTGCCTTTTAAAGATTATGATCAAAATTTACAGCCATCTTAAAATTTAGGATGGTGGACAGAATCATAATTGATTCTTAAAAATGGCGTGTTTATTCTTATTTTCCGAAAATGTTTTAGTTTTTTTTTTAATTTATCAAAAAGCACTACTTTTGCCCCGCACAACGAGGTACAAATCAGTAAAATCGGTGTGGTAGTTTTCAAAAATCTATTTTTGTTTCAGCCATTGTTTTACAGATTATACGATTGCATTGCTAATCCTGTCTGCATTAATTTCCTTATAAACTCATTATTACCGAACCGATCTTAGTAAAATAAAAGAAATCATAGTGAGAATTGATTGTTCTTTAAACATTATAATCGAAATTTGACGATCCAAGAGAGTTATCATACCTTTGACAGTGAGAAAGAAGAATTTAGAGATCAGTTGGATGACTTGGTCGGGTTAATACCCTGAGAGTCTCTCGTTCTTGTATTGAGACACCGCAGCCTGCATAGGTAGAAGTTTCCGAAAAATTTATGTATGGCTTCGGTGGTTCAGTGGTGGAATGTTTGCCTAGATAGCAAGAGGTCCCGGGTTCGATCCCCGGCCGAAGCAGAAAACTTTTTTCTTATTTTTCTTTCTTTAATTTCACTTGCTGTTTATAGTTTTAGGTCCTTGCATTATTTGCAATTTGGTATTTGATATATTTATTTATTATTAAAAATAGTATTTAAACTAAGGTAATTACAAGGTTTTTATAAACCTTGCTAGTTGCTTTCTCATGCATTAAGCCGGCGTTAAATTTTACTATCAAAGAAAAGATTCAAATGTTACAATGGCATTTGCAGGAAACTCCGCTAGGAATGTAATAAATTTGTTTATTCCTAAGTATGAGGACTGCCAATCAGGATGAAAATAAAGTACTTTCTGCCTAAACAATGCGTACAATCCATCAATTACTCGCAAAAGAAAATAAATATTATTAAGGATTTTGTAAGGTTTTTAAAAGCACATATTCCTACTTTTTTTAAGTTGTTAAGTTGCAGTGTAAAAAATCAATTCTATACGTAGGATATGGCAGAGTAACTGAGTCATAGACCACTCTCAAATTAGGCACTTAATATCTTTATCCCTACCAAAAACAATGCAATAAAATTAATTCGACGCGGCTTATTTAAGGCGGAGCATGACTCGAGAGGGATGAAGACGGGAAGTTCTTTCTATTTTGATCTAAACACCTGGTAAATTAGTTTTTATCTTTCAAGCAGCATCTTGGTGGTGAGTATAGTTTTTACTCTGCTGGTATGTCAAGAGGCAATACTTGAGTTTTTTAAAACTGGTGGAAGTAATTGAGAGTGGGACAACAGAGTTTGTAGATTGATGTCCACGTGGGTTTGGTTTTGTTCATTTTTTAAAGAGGAATCCAATTTTTTATTCAAGATTTTATCGACTAAAGTTTTTGAAAGCCATTTTCTTCTGAAATTATTTGCCGCACTCTCAATTAGTTTCACCAGTTCCAAAAGAATTCAAGTACTTTTCCTTGACATAAATTGGAAGTTGATGAAACCATATAGAAAAATTAATTAGGTCTTATAATCCATATTCAAAAATAGCTTTTAAACCATTCCAAACTATAAAATCCTTATTTTCACGTCAGGTAGTCAAAGATAGTTTACCTACGATTCTACAGAGTGTACCAACTAGAATCTAACAATTGCAATACTAAATATATTGGTCAATCAGGTCGGTCTTTTAAGGTCAGGGTAAAAGAACATCTCAGATCTAGGAACACATCTGACAGCAAGTCAGCTTTTGAATCACAACTATACACAAACTTAAAATTGAAGAAAATTTTAAAGCTCTTCATAAAAAAATATTGGCAGACGTTTGAATTGTTTAGAATATAAAAACAGCAAGACTAGAACTAAGTGAAAATACAACTTTCCTCAATAAAGAACATTTAAGATCTAGGAACACATCTGACAGCAAGTCAGCTTTTGAATCGCACTTAGGCACAACTAAACTCGAACTTAAAATTGAAGAAAATTTTAAAGCTCTTCATAAAAAAATATTGGCAGACGTTTGAATTATTTAGAATATAAAAACAGAAAGACTAGAACTAAGTGAAAATACGACTTTCCTCAACAATAAATCACCCTCTAATTTTAGAGACGTAGCAAAAGTTATTAACACGTTTTTAAACAGTAAAATTATTTTATCTTTGTTGCTACACCGAATTTCAAATTTCATGCTTTCTCCAATTAATTTTTTGTGCAGCGTGACAGATTAATGGATTCTAACCTTTAAAAATGGACTGTGTAATGTTTTTGTAAAACCATCTTTGAAATTTTGTTATATTTTAAAATTTTTAAAAACGTTATTAAGATCACTGAGAAAGAATGGTTTTTATATTGTTAAATCATTAGTTGTGTGCAGCAGCTGGATGTTCAGACTCATCCATTTGTATAGTTTTTTAAGTTTTGTAATATTTGACAATTTGTTTTATTATTTTAGTCAATTGCGCATGGTCTAGATAAGATTTTTTTGTTAAAAATGTTGTTTTAATTCACTTTTAAGATTGTGGAGCAAAAAAAGATCCTATCTCTCACCATCTACAATTAAATATGGTCCATCTAGGAGAGAATAAAGAAACCCTTGTTATGAATACCCTTTTTGCAGTCTTTTCTTGAAATAACTGAAGTTTTCACTTGTGCCTTGTGGGGTTATAGTCTCAATCATACCACAGTATAAATATAATAAAGTATATGTGTTTATAAGAAGGTGCTTTATATAATACTAATTTAAGAAAAGGTAATTTGGACGGCTAAAAATATTCAACTATAGAAAACAATGAACGTATCGGGAGTTTTTGAATTTGGTTCCCATGCATCATTTTTTGTCTTAGAAACAAAATTTCGGACTTCTATTGTCTTTATTTATTTTAAACATGACGTTTCAGTAAGTAAGTATCTCTAACCATTTTCAAGTGTAAACTAAATAATCTAGTCTATAGGCTACTACTTGGCGTGCAGTCGGGTGTGACGGCCCGCCCCCTTTTTAATTCTAAGACGCCTGTTGTTCTTAAGGAGTGGTTTCCATATGTTTGGTATGTCCGTGCTTGGTTGAATGAAATCTTCTTTATTCTGCATTATAAACGCAGCTTCAATAAACTTTCGTTTTCTCCAGTGCGACTCCTTATGCAAAACTTTAGTTTCTGACCACGGAATCCTATGATCATTTGACCATGCATGGCTAAATCGGATTTTTTAATATCCCCTAATTGGGTACTTTTTAGATGTTCATTAACTTTAACCTGAACAAGGCGTTTCGTTTCACCTACATATGATTTACCACACTCACACGGGATTTGGTAAATACATTCTTCATTATTTGAGGGATTTTCTGGTTTTGTTTTAGTTACAAAACTCATTTCCCGATGAAAATACTGTTTTTATATTATAGTGCTTGGCTATTCGTCTAATATTACCCAACGGATTATTATTTTTAAAATTTGCTACATTTGGTTTTTTTAAATTTTAGAGATCGTTAAGTTGATTAATTTCTCGGAATAATCATTCTGTTGTAAGTCCTTTTTAATGTTGTTAATTTCTGTTTTTTTTTTAGTTAACTAATTACATAAAACAAGGTATAATTAATGTATAACAATTGATTAAATTAATAACAAAATCAAAGAAATAAATAAAATTATAAAACTAAAAAAAACAAAAAAAAAGGAAACATCAACAATAAAAAATTTCCTCTAAACCAGTATCGTCTGGGATTGTTCCAAGAATTGAAGCTGCGTTGCCGCGTTGAATTGCAAGATCTATTTGTTGTTTAAAGAAGCAATTTGCATTTTTATTGTTTATTAATTTTGATAATTTTTGAACAAAAGATTTAGCTTCTTCACCCCAGGGCCCCAATGTTTCGACGCTAAAGGGTACGTACGAAAATGTACCATTTGGCATCCAGCTCTTCGTATTTTTTTTGCTTTTGTTTTTCTCCGTTACGGGCAGCTTCTCCTGATATTATTGTCAAGATAAGAAAATGCAAAAGTATCTCTGCAAGTGGCGTCCCAAATTAGGGATTTTCCTCTGCACCAGGGAAACAAAGACAACCCATCTACTCGCTTTCCATCTCCCCTGAACATACCAGGAGGTTCAAGCACTGAGCGTATTCCTGCAGATACAAGAGCCCTCCTGATAATATTGTTGAGCAACCCGTGGCGAGACAAACGACCGGCACTTTTGTAGCAGCTTAGGGCGTGGTGCCCATAAATGTCTACGGTTTTGCCGCAAGTGCAGTCGTGTATCTCGCACAAAGGTTGGCCCAAACGTAACGAGATGGAAATACGAAAAGTGGAATCATCCAAAAGGTTCCCTAGAGCAGACGAAGGTAGAGCCTGCATGATGTTTGGGATCACTGGATGAATTAAAAATTGTATCGAATTTAGAACGACAAATTATATTATCAAAATCTTTTTGGCGATAGACATTATTGAAAGGGATATTATTAATATTAGAAAAAGAAGTCAAAAAATCAAAAGCTCTTTGAAATCACAGTCAGGATAACTTAAAATTTCAGGTGATAATATAGTTTTAAGAAGATTTGAAGCATCATTAACTGAGCCAAGGAATGCAGAAAAACAAAGACTAGAAGCATCACGAATGCCGAGGCCTCCCATTTTTATGGGAATGTTACATTGAGACCAAGCAGTGTTATCTATATGGCAGTTGGTAATATTTTCCAATGTTATTTTTAAATTTTTATCAAAATCTGATAAAAGATTTAGGACTTTCCAGCAAGGAGCACAGGTTAATTCTTCACTATTACTACAAATCTTTACGACTCTTAAATATAAACTTCTTATAACTCCTTGTTTTGTAGCAGTAAACAGAATGATTAGACTTTAAATTTAGGTACTGATGTGTATCTTTCCTATATATAGTGATTTGAATGTTTCTGTCTAATCGTTTGACAAGAACTTTGGTGCTGCAGCAAATGCAATTTCAAAGCAGACTTTTGTTTAGCCTTGTAATCACACTGGTTGCATTTAAACCAATTTATTTTATCTGCCCCTTCATGCTGCAGCAAATGCAATTTTAAAGCAGACTTCTGTTTGGCCTTGTAATCACACTGGTTGCATTTAAACCAATGAATTTCATCTACACTTTGGTGCTGCATTAAATGTGGCTTTAAAGCGTGCTTCCATTTGGTTTTGTAATCACACTGGTTGCATTTGAACCAATTTATTTCATCTGTCACTTTATGCTGCAGCAAATGTATGTTGAAATTCCCCTATTGTTTGACCTTGTAAACACAATAGTCGCATTTAAACGAATTTATTTAATCTGCACTTTGGTGCTGCAGCAAATGCAATTTCAAAGCAGACTTCTGTTTGACCTTGTAATCACAAAGGTCGCATTTAAACCAATTTATTTCATCTGCAATTTGGTGCTGTAGCAAATGCAATTTTAAAGCAAACTTCTCTTTAGCCTTGTAATCACACTGGTTGCATTTAAACCAATTTGTTTTATCTGCCCCTTCATGCTGCAGCAAATGCAATTTTAAAGCAGACTTCTGTTTGGCCTTGTAATCACACTGGTTGCATGTAAACCAATGAATTTCATCTACACTTTGGTGCTGCATTAAATGTGGCTTTAAAGCGTGCTTCCATTTGGTTTTGAAATCACACTGGTTGCAATAAACCAATTTATTTCATCTGCCGCTTTATGCTGCCCCAAATGTATGTTGAAATTCCCTTATTGTTTGACCTTGTAAACACAATAGTCGCATTTAAACGAATTTATTTAATCTACACTTTGGTGCTGCAGCAAATGCAATTTCAAAGCAGACTTCTGTTTGACCTTGTAATCACAATGGTCGCATTTAAACCAATTTATTTTATCTGCACTTTGGTGCTGTAGCAAATGCAATTTTAAAGCAGAGTTCTGTTTAGCCTTGTAATCACACTGGTTGCATTTAAACCAATTTATTTTATCTGCCCCTTCATGCTGCAGTAAATGCAATTTTAAAGCAGATTTCTGTTTGGCCTTGTAATCACACTGGTTGCATTTAAGCCAATGAATTTCATCTACACTTTGGTGCTGCATTAAATGTGGCTTTAAAGCGTGCTTCCATTTAGTTTTGTAATCACACTGGTTGCATTTGAACCAATTTATTTCATCTGCCGCTTTATGCTGCAGCAAATGTATGTTGAAATTCCCATATTGTTTGACCTTGTAAACACAATAGTCGCATTTAAACGAATTTATTTAATCTGCACTTTGGTGCTGCAGCAAATGCAATTTCAAAGCAGACTTCTGTTTGACCTTGTAATCACAATGGTCGCATTTAAACCAATTTATTTTATCTGCACTTTGGTGCTGCAATAAATGCAATTTCAAAGCAGACTTCTGTTTGACCTTGTAATCACACTGGTTGCATTTAAACCAATGAATTTCATCTACACTTTGGTGCTGTAGCAAATGCAATTTTAAAGCAGACTTCTGTTTAGCCTTGTAATCACACTGGTTGCATTTAAACCAATTTATTTTATCTGCCCCTTCATGCTGCAGCAAATGTAATTTTAAAGCAGATTCTGTTTGGCCTTGTAATCACACTGGTTGCATTTAAACCAATGAATTTCATCTACACTTTGGTGCTGCATTAAATGTGGCTTTAAAGCGTGCTTCCATTTGGTTTTGTAATCACACTGGTTGCATTTGAACCAATTTATTTCATCTGCCGCTTTATGCAGCAGCAAATGTATGTTGAAATTCTCCTATTGTTTGACCTTGTAAACACAATAGTCACATTTAAACGAATTTATTTAATCTGCACTTTGGTGCTGCAGCAAATGCAATTTCAAAGCAGACTTCTGTTTGACCTTGTAATCACAATGGTCGCATTTAAACCAATTTATTTTATCTGCACTTTGGTGCTGCAATAAATGCAATTTCAAAGCAGACTTCTGTTTGACCTTGTAATCACACTGGTTGCATTTAAACCAATGAATTTCATCTACACTTTGGTGCTGCATTAAATGTGGCTTTAAAGCGTGGTTTTGTAATCACACTGGTTGCATTTGAACCAATTTATTTCATCTGCCGCTTTATGCAGCAGCAAATGTATGTTGAAATTCTCCTATTGTTTGACCTTGTAAACACAATAGTCACATTTAAACGAATTTATTTAATCTGCACTTTGGTGCTGCAGCAAATGCAATTTCAAAGCAGACTTCTGTTTGACCTTGTAATCACAATGGTCGCATTTAAACCAATTTATTTTATCTGCACTTTGGTGCTGCAATAAATGCAATTTCAAAGCAGACTTCTGTTTAGCCTTGTAATCACACTGGTTGCATTTAAACCAATTTATTTTATCTGCCCCTTCATGCTGCAGCAAATGTAATTTTAAAGCAGACTTCTGTTTGGCCTTGTAATCACACTGGTTGCATTTAAACCAATGAATTTCATCTACACTTTGGTGCTGCATTAAATGTGGCTTTAAAGCGTGCTTCCATTTGGTTTTGTAATCACACTGGTTGCATTTGAACCAATTTATTTCATCTGCCGCTTTATGCAGCAGCAAATGTATGTTGAAATTCCCCTATTATTTGACCTTGTAAACACAATAGTCACATTTAAACGAATTTATTTCATCTGCACTTTGGTGCTGCAGCAAATGCAATTTCAAAGCAGACTTCTGTTTGACCTTGTAATCACAATGGTCGCATCTAAACCAATTTATTTTGTCTGCACTTTGGTGCTGCAGCAAATGCAATTTCAAAGCAGACTTCTGTTTGGCCTTGTAATCACACTGGTTGCATTTAAACCAATTTATTTCATCTGCCGCTTTATGCTGCAGCAAATGTATGTTTAAATTCCCCTATTGTCTGACTATGTAAACACAATAGTCACATTTAAACAAATTTATTTAATCTGCACTTTGGTGCTGGAGCAAATGCAATTTCAAAGCAGACTTCTGTTTGACCTTGTAACCACAATGGTCGCATTTAAACCACTTTATTTGATCTGCCCTTTGGTGCTGCACCAAATGCAATTTCAAAGCAGACTTCTGTTAAGCCTTGTAATCACACTGGTTGCATTTAAACCAATTTATTTTATCTGCCCGTTCATGCTGCAGCAAATGCAATTTTAAAGCAGACTTCTGTTTGGCCTTGTAATCACACTGGTTGCATTTAAACCAATGAATTTCATCTACACTTTGGTGCTGCATTAAATGTGGCTTTAAAGCGTGCTTCCATTTGGTTTTGTAATCACACTGGTTGCATTTGAACCAATTTATTTCATCTGCCGCTTTATGCTGCAGCAAATGTATGTTCAAATTTCCCTTTTGTTTGACCTTGTAATCGCAATGTTCGCATTTAAACCAATTTATTTCATCCGCACTTTGGTGCTGCAGCAAATGTATTTTCAAAGTAGATTTCTGTTTGGCCCTGTAATCACAAAGGTTGCATTTAAACCAATTTATTTTATCTGCTCCTTTATGCTGCAGCAAATGCAATTTCAAAGCAGACTTCTGTTTGGCCTTGTAATCACACTGGTTGCATTTAAACCAACTGATTTCATTTACACTTTGGTGCTGCATTAAATGCGTCTTTAAAGCGTGCTTCCATTTGGTTTTGAAATCACACTGGTTGCATTTGAACCAATTTATTTCATCTGCCGCTTTATGCTGCAGCAAATGTATGTTGGAATTCCCCTATCGTTTGACCTTGTAAACAAAATAGTCGCATTTAAACGAATTTATTTAATCTGCACTTTGGTGCTGCAGCAAATGCAATTTCAAAGCAGACTTCTGTTTGACCTTGTAATCACAAAGGTCGCATTTAAACCAATTTATTTCATCTGCACTTTGGTGCTGTAGCAAATGCAATTTTAAAGCAGACTTCTGTTTAGCCTTGTAATCACACTGGTTGCATTTAAACCAATTTATTTTATCTGCCCCTTCATGCTGCAGCAAATGCAATTTTAAATCAGACTTCTGTTTGGTCTTGTAATCACACTGGTTGCATGTAAACCAATGAATTTCATCTACACTTTGGTGCTGCATTAAATGTGGCTTTAAAGCGTGCTTCCATTTGGTTTTGAAATCACACTGGTTGCAATAAACCAATTTATTTCATCTGCCGCTTTATGCTGCAGATGAAATAAACGTGAAATGCCCTTATTGTTTAACCTTGTAAACACAATAGTCGCATTTAAACGAATTTATTTAATCTGCACTTTGGTGCTGCAGCAAATGCAATTTCAAAGCAGACTTCTGTTTGAACTTGTAATCACAATGGTCGCATTTAAACCAATTTATTTTATCTGCACTTTGGTGCTGTAGCAAATGCAATTTTAAAGCAGACTTCTGTTTAGCCTTGTAATCACACTGGTTGCATTTAAACCAATTTATTTTATCTGCCCCTTCATGCTGCAGTAAATGCAATTTTAAAGCAGATTTCTGTTTGGCCTTGTAATCACACTGGCTGCATTTAAACCAATGAATTTCATCTACACTTTGGTGCTGCATTAAATGTGGCTTTAAAGCGTGCTTCCATTTGGTTTTGTAATCACACTGGTTGCATTTGAACCAATTTATTTCATCTGCCGCTTTATGCTGCAGCAAATGTATGTTCAAATTTCCCTTTTGTTTGACCTTGTAATCGCAATGTTCGCATTTAAACCAATTTATTTCATCCGCACTTTGGTGCTGCAGCAAATGTATTTTCAAAGTAGATTTCTGTTTGGCCCTGTAATCACAAAGGTTGCATTTAAACCAATTTATTTTATCTGCTCCTTTATGCTGCAGCAAATGCAATTTCAAAGCAGACTTCTGTTTGGCCTTGTAATCACACTGGTTGCATGTAAACCAACTGATTTCATTTACACTTTGGTGCTGCATTAAATGCGTCTTTAAAGCGTGCTTCCATTTGGTTTTGAAATCACACTGGTTGCATTTAAACCAATTTATTTCATCTGCCGCTTTATGCTGCAGCAAATGTATGTTCAAATTCCCCTTTTGTTTGACCTTGTAATCACACTGGTTGCATTTAAACCAACTAATTTCATCTATAGTTTGGTGCTGCATTAAATGTGTCTTTAAATTGTTCTTCCATTTGGATTTGTAATCACACTGGTTGCATTTAAACCAATTTATTTCATCTACTCCTTTATGCAGCAGCAAATGTATGTTCAAATTAGACTTATGTTTGGATTTGCAGTCACAACTGAGTTTATCTGCAATTTGGTGCTGCAGCACATTTGACTTGTAGTTGTTCTTGTAGTCACATTGGTGACATTTCAACCAACTGATTTCGTCTGCATTGTTTGCATCGTCATTTTGATTGCCTGAAGCATTTGGCGCTTTAGATCTGAAAGTAATAAAAATAATAATAGGTTACCACAAGTAAATTTTAGTACCCAAAAGTTTTCGTAAAAATAATTTTTTTATTTTATTTTTTTTCTGTGCGGTTGTTTTTGTACAGTGTGATTTTTTATAACAAACACCCCCTTTATTTTTTTACCATTGAATATCAAACTTTAAAATAAAAAGCAGTCGATAGAGGAAATTTTTTACGTTGTTTCTGTCAGATTTGACAGTTGTACATTTTAAGCTGTTAATTTTATGTATTTTTTTAAAGGACACACCCTATTTTTAGCTCACACATATACTATACTATAGTAGTGTGAGCTATGGTGATCCTAACTTTTTCGAGAAAAAAGAAGTTGCTCCGATTTCAAAAATTTTTATATATCTTTGCGTTTCAGATGATTTTGAAACTTTTTTGTTGCGCCGTCTGTCTGTCTGTCTGTATGTTTGTCTGTCTGTATGTCTGTAACGACCAACGCGCATAACTCAAAAATCGCTTGGCCGATTTTAATGAAATTTGGTACCTAGGCTGGGTTTTGGGCCGAGATGGTCCCATTAAATAAAAGGGTGGGGGTAGATTTCAAAAATTAGAGTTTAAGTGAAAATATGGCGTGTGTGATATCAAACGAAAGGTAATTGAGTCTGGAGTTAAACAAAATACATTTTAATTTATTTTAAAAAAAAGGGTGGGGGTATATTTCAAAAATTAGAGTTTAAGTGAAAATATGGCGTGTGTGATATCAAACGAAAAGTAATTGAGTCCGGAGTTTAACAAAATACATTTTAGTTTTTGTTTTTTTTAAGGGTGGGGGTAGATGTAAAAAATTAGAGTTCATGTGAAAATATGGCGTGTGTGATATCAAACGAAAGGTAATTGAGTCTAGAGTTAAACAAAATAAATTTTCGTGTAAAAAAAGGGGGGGGTAGATTTTAAAAATTAGAGTTTAATGAAAATATAGCGTGTGTGATATCAAACGAAAGGTAATTGAGCCTGAAGTTAAAAAAAATATATTTTAGTTTAAAGAAAAGGGTGGGGGTAGATTTCAAAAATTAAAGTTTAGCTTGTGTGGTATCAAACGAAAGGTAATTGAGTCTGGAGTTGAATAAAATATATTTAAGTTTTTAGTTATATTAGCTCACACGTACTCTATAACTATTGTACCTAGTGTGAGCTTATGTGCCCATATATTGGCAGAGTATTTACTTTATGATTTCCACAAACCTCCGATATAAGGGGCCCCCATCTATGGTGAAATGAAATCCATGACATAGCGCCACAATTTTATATCGAACTTAAAAATATTCAATGTGCATTTAACGCTATCGTAAAATCTAGCCTGTGGTAAACAGAAATATGCTAAATTATTTTTTTTTGTGTAATTTTTTAATAAAATGGTTTAACTTTAAAAAAAAATATTTTATAAAATAGTAGGGAAGGCCGTGAAATTTTTTGGAACTTATTTTCTTTGTCAGCAAACATTAACAGAATTGTTCAGTGAGCAATTCTAAGAAAAAATGTTTATATAAACCCTTCCTATTTTCCGATGGGTTTATATATGTATATATATGTGGTATATGTATATTAGTGAAAGCTATACCTAAGCTAAGTTTAAAAAATAGTATGACTTATCTTTAAATATGGGAAATATCTCTGGCAAAATTCTCAACAATTGAATATTTAATTTTTTTACAATTTTGCCTGAGATTCATAAACTAATAAACATATATGCATTACTAAGAAAAAAAGTTCCTCGAATTTATAACTTTTTTTTAATTTTGCGAATAAACCCATCGGAAATCCCCCCCTATTCATATAATAAATATTTTTTAGAATTGATCAAGGAACAGTTTTATCGATGTTTGCTGACAAAGAAAATAAGTTCCCAAAATATTCACGGCCTCCCCTACTAAAAGGTGAAGACAAACGTTTTTTAAAACTGCCAATCCTTTTTGATATTTTTTTGATCGTATAAAATTTGCCACTGAACAATTTTTCTTATTCGCTGGCTGGTGCATTAAAAAACCACTCGTAAAAAATACTGTGTTAGACACTAGTTGTATAAACTAATATTTATTTTTTTACCTTCGTTAAAAAAAATAATTTATGCGCTACTAGCAAATTAGAAAGACTGCTCTAAAAACTTAAATTAATAGTCTCAAAGAAATTTTTTGAGCTGTAGTCAAAGAATAAATATACTTATTTCCGGGCTCGTCCTTAGAACGGGGTAGATGTAGCCGCAGACATCGATGTTACCGTCTTATCATTATATTTTTCTAGTTCAGGAACTACGTGGTCCGATACTGCGTTTACTGATGGAAGCAAACGTGCTTTTTGACGGTTTTTTGCTAATAACTCGAAAACGGTCAACTCATATTCGAAAGCGGATAAAATTTCCTTTTTACCAATGTACCTTAGTACCCTTTAAAGGCAGTGGTGCAAGCTCCATAGGCCTACGAAAAAAGGGAAAAATGTTAAAAATATTTTTTTATTTTTATTTTTCTTATGGTATTTTGTATCCTTAACACATTGTTTTTTTTCAAAAAAGTAATTTTGTTGAAAAACCCATTGTATACAGTTAAATATTTAATAAATTAGCCACTTTGAAATAAAAATAAATTTGTTTGTACAAATCCTCAAATCAAACAAAAATGTTGAACATTCATTTTTGTAAATCAGTAAATAATACTCTAGGTTAGTAAAAAATATTTTTGATTAGTATTAACTTAAAACTTAATTTTTCGAGTTGAATTCATTTAAATTGGGGGAGGGGCATCCCCCCTCTTGCCCCCTCAAAAGTGTCTTAAATAAAGATTCAAGTGTATATCAAATATAACCATTTTTGGGGTGTCTATGTAAGATCTACTGCTACGTTGAAGGGGAGTGATGTACATCGTTGAAAAGGAAATTTCTTCAGCTTTACAAATATGTTTTAAAACCAGACATGTAGAACAATAAAATTTAACAAAATTAAAAAAAAAATAGTTTTTTCCACACCTCTCATTTATTTAAATGCCTATAAAAGGGGCGTGTTATACATCGTTAGAGAGGACTTTTCATCAGCCTCAATATTTGTTACTTAGTTGTTTTTTGCCAAGTTAAAAGTTTGCAAATAATTGGGAAAATACTGTAATAAGAGAGCACTTTTAAGGGGGGTGAGAGGTGGAATGCCCCCCACCACCACTTTAAAGAAGGTCAACTAGAAAAAGTCAGTTTTAAGTTATTACTAACCAAAAATAATATTTTACTCACTCTTATTATAATTTACTGAGTTACAAAAATGAATGTTTAAGATTTTTGTTTGATTTAAGGATTTCTACAAACATATTTATTTTTATTTCAAGGCGGCTATTTAAAAAAATATGTCAAAAATATATTTTTTTGCAAAAAAAATAGTGTTAAGGATAAAAAATACCACAAAAAAATATAACAAAAATTATTTAAAAATGTTCTTTTTTTCGTACGCTAATGGAACGTGGACAACTGCCGTTAGAGGGTACTAAGGTACATCGTTGCAAAGGAAATTGTATTGGCTTAAAAAATGAACTCTAGAAGATTTTTTAAAAAGTTGATTGTTTTCGAGTTATTAGTAAAAAACTATCAAAAAGCACGTTTCAGGGGGGAATCACCCCCCTGCCAGGGTTGGGGGGTGGTTCCCTTTGGTAAAATGTTCGGGCGAGGCTTATGTCCATTCATACCAAGTGTGTTGCTTCTATCATTAAACTCAGCATATCGCCTGAATCTCGGATGTAGGGCCTGAACTATTTAACCTGTATAGAGACAAAGACACATACCCAGATAAACAGTCGTTTAATATAAGCTCTTCCTGCTTGATCTCCTCAGTCTTTGGCTGAAAGTATTTAAGATCCGATTGCACTTTGGATGAAGAAGAGTCAGGTGGTTTGCTGCAAAAAACATTTATAAAAAACAGAAATTCAACATTAAGTTAAAGTGACCAACTACTGAATGTGCAAAACCGGGACACTTCCAAAAACATTTAATGTAAAAAAAAAGTACGCGAAAATGGTAGCCAAGCCAAGTTCTCTAATACAATTTACAAAATGAAAGGTTCTTACTAGTGTGGAAATTTTTTTGTTATGATTTCACTCCTTTTTTAAAAACTTTTGCAATGCCTTATTAAAAATGTTGAGGTTTTTTAATTTTTTACGAATTTTTTAGTCTGGGTTTTTTTAGAACGCTCTTTTGAAATAAATTTTTTGTTTTGCCGGTTCGTTAGTTTTTTTTTCATAGAAATAGTAGTATCAGCCATTATCTTGAAAGTATCATAGAAATAGTAGTATCAGCCATTATCTTAAAAGTATTTATATTTACTACAGTGCTGTTAAATAGTGTTTCCGTACTGGTCTCAAATGAATCAGAAATTTTTTTAATAACAGTTTTTTTTTAATTTTTTTATTTGTCAAACACACTGTGTTTATTGTATTACAATCTAGTCAGTAAGACTAATTAGCAATTTTGTTTTAACCTAATTTACTAGAAAAGTCAGATTTAAACTTAGGGTTCACTCAACAGTTCTCCCCGCTTTGTTTAGTATGTAACTCACAATTGTGTTGTGTTTATAGCATTATTTTGTTTTATATAATTCACTTAGTTTACTAGCTCAAACGGCTTCACTCTTTTTAGTCTTCGAACTAGCATAGTATTGTCTAGAAGCTGAATTGCTTCCACATTCACATGCCGATGGAGTCCTTCTTCATGGCTTTTTGCGTACTTTTTTATAGTCTCTGCTACAGTTTCGATTTTTAGATGTCGATGAAGGTCACTATTTCGAACGTATAATTTTGCAACGGATTCGGAAAGTACTATTAAAAAAACCGTCAACACCAGAAATTAAAAATACCTAAAGTGCGGTTCAGACGCAGCCAGTAGTCGAGGAGTTTGGTGACTTGACCCAATTGAACACATTTGTTTTAGTTGAGCCCACTGGAAGTCGAGTACACGGTCGAGTTTTGGAAATAGAATTCTATTCTGGTCGAGTAGCAGCCCCCACCAGCCGATTAGCGCGCCGACTAGACACGTCTGGACAGGCCGGCACGAGTTTAGTGTAGTCGTTTTGGTTTAGTTGAAGAACGGTTGAAGGAAATAATTTAAACTTCATTTGATTTGAAGATTTGGTTTGAGGTGAATATTTTAATCCATACAATTTTGTGGTGGCTGTGGAATAGCATCCCTCATTATAGTATCATTCTTTTGAATAGATAATTCTATTTTATTTAGTAAAATATGATATGATTCCTTCGACATTCTGAGGGCCAGAAAATATTATTTTGGGTCTTCTAAAGCCAGTTCTTTTAAAAGACAGTTAGATGCTCCAAGGTCATTTCTTCTAAGAATCCAGCTTTTTAGCCATTTTCGTTTAGGCTTTTGCATTATTTCTAAACATATGTCTTCTGTTTCATAAATCACAAGTTTTAAAATTGAACGAAGAAGGACTTTTTTTTCACTTGCACTTTTCGATTCATAGCACTATTTTCAATAGAAAATACACAATGTTTATTTCGAGGTTATTTTCAGCTGCGAACGGCGACACTCGACTTTGACAAATTACCTCGTCTAAACCACTGGCTTCATGTAGACGCTGTTTTTACTCAAATTGATTAACTAAACTCTAATTTACTTGACTTGTGTGAACAGAAGACATACTTGACTAAATTACTTGACTCTACTACTGGCTGCGTCTGAACCGGCCTTAACACTAATCGAAAGAACGTACTCTCGATATGACTACAGAAAATTTTTAAATCATTGCACAAAGGGGTCTGAGACATCCTGTACATATATATATATATATATATATATATATATATATATATATACAGGGTGTCCCAGAACTAATGGTACAAAGTAAAACTGAAGATTCACTGGATCACAATATTACGATTTAGCCATACTTATCTTAGTCCAAAAGTTCGTACTAACCGAGATACAGGGTGTTAAACTTTATTTTTTCAATTCGATTTTCTTTAATAACTTTTTTATTAATTAATATTTTTGCAAAAAATAACCAGCGTGCAAGTTTTTTTCAAATTGTAAAGACGATTCCGTCGAAAATTTTGATGTAGAATGTACAGGGTGTTCCTAACATTGCATTAAAATCAGTGTATTTCTTTTGTGCCTCGGTGTATACCAGTTTTTATGTAAAATAATGGTTTTCCCATCCTTTTTATGTAAAAAAGTTATACTGTTTTAAAGTCGCTCAGAGCAACGGTTTTTGAGATTTTTGCATTTAAAGTTTTTATTGCATGTGAGTGATGTAATTTATGTATGATACTTTCTTCAATTCTTTCTACTAATTAATATTTTTGCAAAAAATAACCAGCATGTAGGTTTTTCTGAAAGTTGCAAGACGATTCCGTTGAAAAATTTGATCTACAATGTACAGGGTGTTCTTTGAACCACTACCATTTCATTAAAATCATCAGTATATTTTCTTGTGCGTCGGTGTATACTTAAGGAGGTTTTTAAACAGAATATTATTTTAAATATTAAAATTTAATTATTAAAATTATACATAGTTTATTGCAACAACAAATTTTTAGAGAGAATAACAAAAAAATCGACAATAAATGTTTAAACTGGCCACCGTTAACCTGAATACATTTGTTTATTCGCTTATTATACGAACGTCAGATTTTAGAATAAAGATTTGCATTTCTGAACGCCTCTCAGGCATTTTGAATTTTTTTAAATAGTTCTTCTCGGGTATTTATCTTGGTCTTATAGACAAATGATTTCATATAGCCCGATATACAAAAATCCAGGGGGTTTAAGTCTGCGCTACACAGTTGCAATAACGGAAAAATAACTTACAATTCTTTTAACACACTTATGATAATTCAGGAACCACCCTGTATATTTTTTAACTTAATATTTCTTAAGAAAACATCCAATCTTAGAATGCTATAAAAAGTATTGATTATAGCTAATATGTATGAAGTAGGTCAGAATTTAATCAAAAATCTTTTACGCATACAATAAAAACTTAACAAAAAACAAATCTGAACATCTTGAAAATCGTTGTCCTAAGCGACATCTAAACGCTATAACTTTTTTACTTAAAAAAAATAATGTTTTTAATAGAATATTGTATACACCGAGGAACAAAAAATTTAAACCTATTTTAATGTGACGGTACCGACCCAGAGAACACCCTGTATAATATATTTTTTTTTACCAAAATTAAATTGTTCATGCCCAAAAACCACCAAACCCAATTTATTGTGCAAAATTATTAGTTAGTAGAAAGAATTGAAGGAAGTATCATACATAAATTGGGCATATCACTCATATGCAATAAAAACTTTAAATGCAAAAATCTCAAAAACCGTTCCTCTGAGCGACTTTAAAACAGTATAACTTTTTAACATAAAAAGGATGGGAAATCCATTATTTTACATAAAAATTGGTATACACCGAGGCACAAGAAAAATACACTGATTTTTATGCAGTGGTAGTGGTCCAAGGAACACCCTGTACATTGTACATCAAATTTTTCGACGGAATCGTCTTGCCAATTTTAAAAAATCTTAAACGCTGGTTAGTTTTTGCAAAAATATTAATTAGTAGAAAAATTATTAAAGAAAATCGAATTGAAAAAATAAATTTTAACACCCTGTATCTCTGTTAATACAAACTTTTAGACTAAGGCAAGTATGGCTAAATCGTAATATTTTGACCCAAGGAATCTACAGTTTAAGCATGTACCATTAGTTCTGGGACACCCTGTATATATATATATATATATATATATATATATATATATATATATATATATATTTTAGGTTTGTAGGTTTCTTGGATATGTGGTTCATTAATCAACTAGCAACTTTTCATTTACATTTATTAACGTTTCGGTCTAAAGACCTTCTTCAGAACATTCATACATTCACAATTTCACATTACATTAATCAAAACGACATACAAAAAACACAAGTTCAGAAAGACACATCACATTATTTTACGAAACATTTTTAAAATCAATATTAAAACAAACTATACGACTATTACTTAGGTTACTAATAAAATATTTTTTAAAACAAACTATACGACTATTATTTAGGTTACTAATAAAATATTTTTTAGTAACCTAAGTAATAGTCGTATAGTTTGTTTTAATATTGATTTTAAAAATGTTTCGTAAAATAATGTGATGTTTCTTTTTGAACTTGTGTTTTTTTTATGTCGTTTTGATTAATGTAATGTGAAATTGTGAATGTATGAATGTTCTGAAGAAGGTCTTTAGACCAAAACGTTAATAAATTTAAATGAAAAGTTGCTAGTTGATTAATGAACCACATTCCCAAGAAACCTACAAACCTAAAAAATATTAAATATATGGTTCAAGAAAAAAGAAAATCCAAAAAAAAAAATATATATATATAGATATATATATATATATATATATATATATATATATATATATATATATATAGATATATTATATCTGGTTTTCCTTTTTTCTTGAACCATATATTTTTTTAGTTTTGTTGGTTTCTTGGGAACAAAAAATGGAAAACAACGTTTTTGGCTATTTGTTTTTATACTATTATTTTTAAGAGAAAAAATAATTACAGTCCAACCTCTGTAACTCGAACCTCTATAACTCGAACCTTTCCATAACTCGAACCTTTTAAGTGGTCCCTGCACATTTTTCATGTATTTTAACCTCTTTAACTCGATTTTCTATAACTCGAATTCTCCATAAGTCGAACTGTTTTGGTTGTGCCTTTAAGTTCGAGATATAGAGGTTCGACTGTAATTAAAATAACAAACAGTAATCACCATTCATTCTCTCAAATTTACACATTACATTTGTTAAAAAAGAAATTTAAAAAGTCAAATCACACTTTTACATCGAAAAACATTTTTAAAAGGATATATAATAAACACTAATATGAGTAATACAAAGTTTGTGTGTGTGTGCTGTGTCTCGTGGGATTTATAATGGGAGGTATAATGCACAGGCAAATCGTTCGTGTACCACTGATTAGATACCAGTCATTCAGATCTCTTACAACCAGTAGCAGACGAATGATTGATGATTTGCCAATGACTTTTACCCAACTGCAGCACGGCGATTGTTGTATGTATGTAAATATGTATGTTTGTGTCACTTTTTTTTAATTTTTTATTTAGTCGGTTTAGAACGTTTTTCTACGTTGTCCGACGCCTATTCTCCACCTCCTTCGATCCTGACAATCATCTTCTGTCAGATTTTTTTGACTTATTGATCTTTGGATTGACTGTTGCCATTCTAGTTTAGGACGCCCTCTTTTTCTGCGCCCTATTGGTTGCATTCTAGGACCTGCTTTGGTAATCTTTCGTCGTTTATCCGTTGTACATGGCCGTACCATATCAGTTGTCTTTTAGTGATGTCATCCGTTATGCTTCCTTCGATTCCCATTCTTTCTTTTATGATCTCATTTCTTATGTGATCTGTTCTAGATATTCTCATTGATCTTCTTATTGCATCCATTTCGACACTTTCCATTTTTGTTTTGTATTTTTCTGTTACGCGACAAGTCTCTATTCCATACAACAGCGTGCTTTTCACCATTGTTTCATATATGTTAAATTTTACATTCTTTTTTATCTCTCTGCTCCATAAAATACTGTTAAGACATCCAATAACCTTTTTTGCTTTTACTATTCTTTTTTCCAGTTCTTTACAGTCTGTTCCTGTCTTATCAAATGTGACACCCAAGTATACATACTCATTGCATGGAGATATTACTTGTCCATTGTCTAGTTCTAACTCAGGATTCGTTTCCAATACATAAGTACTGTGTCTTGTCCACGTTCACTGTTAATCCCCACTTTTGGTATTCTTCCATTAACTTTCTCATCATATACTCCATATCCTCTTTATCATTAGCTACAATTACTTGGTCGTCAGCAAACTGTAGTGTGTATATGGTAAATCGGTCGTTCAGTTGTATTCCCATGCCGTGCACTTTCCGTTTCCAGTTTTTTAGAGCTACTGCGATATATATTTTAAAAAGTTGGAGAAATACAACATCCCTGTCTTAAGCCTTTTGTTACCAGGAATTCTTTTGAAAGTCGATTTCCAATTTTAATTTTAGATTTTGACCCTTTGTATAGTTCTTTTATCGCTTTTATGTATGTATGATTGATATTAGTCTGCTCTAGCACTGTCAATAGTTTTTCTACTGGAACGGTATCATATGCTTTTTGTAGGTCCACAAAGGTAACATGAGTCTCTATATTTCTGGCGCTCCTTTTCTCAATTACTTGTTTAAGACAAAAAACATTATCACTACAAGATCTGCCTGCACGAAACCCACTTTGCTCTTCTTCTTCTTGTTCATGAAAATCCTTCTCTATTAGATCTCTAAGAATCCTACCGTACAATCTACTGAGAGTACTGGTTACTGAAATTCCTCTGTAATTGTTGCAATCCAGCTTGTTTCCTTTTTTGTGTATTGAGGATATGAATGGAATTTTCCAATCATCAGGTACTGGATGTTTGTGTCACGCTAGAGGCTAAACGGCTGAACCGATTTTGACCAAAAAGGTGTCGTTGAATTGCTACTGATCCCGAAGGTGCTATAGACTATATTTTTTTAAACAGAAATCAACATGGCGGACTTTAGAAGCCATTTTGCCAAATTTCTTTGATTACCAATTGCAACTGTCCTCTAATTTGCTGTAGTTACTTTGTAGTCCTCCCTGCTCTTACCCATCTCCCCTCCTGTCATTCCTCCCGCCCTATTCAAAAACTACCGGGTGGGCCAAAAAAAACCGGACAATTTTTTTTTCATTATAGCTTTTGAACTATTCGATCGATTTTAATGGGACAAACTGCACTTGATAAAGAATTAATCAGAGTTTTAACTAAATATATCTTTTTGTCCGCATCTCAACATCCAAGATGGCGGATGAAATCAAAGTATAGACAATAGAAAATAGATTTATTTAGCCAAAATATATACAATAGTAAATTTGGATCATCAACAAGTTGTCTAAAATTTCGTTGCTATACACAGCTACGTCATACCTCGTCACACTTAAATGTTTTATATATATTATTCGTTACAATTAATATGTATATTGTTTTCTTTGCGATTATTGTTAGTTCTAATCATTTAAAATTAGTCCAGGTAATAACTAAAATACATTGAAACAAAGAATTGAATTGAAACAAGTCTTTGAGATTTAAACAATTACAAAATTTATATCAAAACGAATTTTATACTTCACACAAAGGTATGTGTGCCTAACTTGCGAGTGTCAGAAGGAGAGGGAAGAGTTGATTTTGGTTGTTTTCCTACTTACACAAGGTTGCATCTCTAGACGTACGTTTCTGTGTGTTTCACGTCATCAGTAGAGAACAGCAAACCCAGGTAAGCCAATTTTAACCAAAACCAACTCCTATATATGAAATACTCGCGGCGGTGCAATGCGAGTAAATTACAAGTTGTTGCTCCATCTAGCGGACTGGCTCGAGCACTCGAAAGTTTAAACACCCTGGCATCGTCTTGTCTAAGACGCCGAAGCGCCATCTATGACAAGTTTCGTCCATTAATGTGGTATTACAACCACGTAATCACGTAGCAACTAAAAGGCCGTACTGCCCGAAGCATATGCAAAGAAGAAAGATGGAAAACGTGCTGTGTGTGGATCGATAAAAATCAAAACGAATTTTATACTTCACACAAAGGTATGTGTGCCTAACTTGCGAGTGTCAGAAGGAGAGGGAAGAGTTGATTTTGGTTGTTTTCCTACTTACACAAGGTTGCATCTCTAGACGTACGTTTCTGTGTGTTTCACGTCATCAGTAGAGAACAGCAAACCCAGGTAAGCCAATTTTAACCAAAACCAACTCCTATATATGAAATACTCGCGGCGGTGCAATGCGAGTAAATTACAAGTTGTTGCGCCATCTAGCGGACTGGCTCGAGCACTCGAAAGTTTAAACACCCTGGCACCGTCTTGTCTGAGACGCCGAAGCGCCATCTATGACAAGTTTCGTCCATTAATGTGGTATTAAAACCACGTAATCACGTAGCAACTAAAAGGCCGTACTGCCCGAAGCATATGCAAAGAAGAAAGATGGAAAACGTGCTGTGTGTGGATCGATAAAAATCAAAACGAATTTTATACTTCACACAAAGGTATGTGTGCCTAACTTGCGAGTGTCAGAAGGAGAGGGAAGAGTTGATTTTGGTTGTTTTCCTACTTACACAAGGTTGCATCTCTAGACGTACGTTTCTGTGTGTTTCACGTCATCAGTAGAGAACAGCAAACCCAGGTAAGCCAATTTTAACCAAAACCAACTCCTATAAATGAAATACTCGCGGCAGGGCAATGCGAGTAAATTACAAGTTGTTGCGCCATCTAGCGGACTGGCTCGAGCACTCGAAAGTTTAAACACCCTGGCATCGTCTTGTCTGAGACGCCGAAGCGCCATCTATGACAAGTTTCGTCCATTAATGTGGTATTAAAACCACGTAATCACGTAGCAACTAAAAGGCCGTACTGCCCGAAGCATATGCAAAGAAGAAAGATGGAAAACGTGCTGTGTGTGGATCGATAAAAATCAAAACGAATTTTATACTTCACACAAAGGTATGTGTGCCTAACTTGCGAGTGTCAGAAGGAGAGGGAAGAGTTGATTTTGGTTGTTTTCCTACTTACACAAGGTTGCATCTCTAGACGTACGTTTCTGTGTGTTCACGTCATCAGTAGAGAACAGGAAACCCAGGTAAGCCAATTTTAACCAAAACCAACTCCTATATATGAAATACTCGCGGCGGTGCAATGCGAGTAAATTACAAGTTGTTGCGCCATCTAGCGGACTGGGTCGAGCACTCGAAAGTTTAAACACCCTGGCATCGTCTTGTCTGAGACGCCGAAGCGCCATCTATGACAAGTTTCGTCCATTAATGTGGTATTAAAACCACGTAATCACGTAGCAACTAAAAGGCCGTACTGCCCGAAGCATATGCAAAGAAGAAAGATGGAAAACGTGCTGTGTGTGGATCGATAAAAATCAAAACGAATTTTATACTTCACACAAAGGTATGTGTGCCTAACTTGCGACTGTCAGAAGGAGAGGGAAGAGTTGATTTTGGTTGTTTTCCTATTTACACAAGGTTGTATCTCTAGACGTACGTTTCTGTGTGTTTCACGTCATCAGTAGAGAACAGCAAATCCAGGTAAGCCAAGAGTTTTTCATATATAGGAGTTGGTTTTGGTTAAAATTGGCTTACCTGGGTTTGCTGTTCTCTACTGATGACGTGAAACACACAGAAACGTACGTCTAGAGATGCAATTCAATGTGTGAAGTATAAAATTCGTTTTGATTTTTATCGATCCACACACAGCACGTTTTCCATCTTTCTTCTTTGCACAAAATATATATTAGAAGTATCTAAAATAAATAGGTAAGTTTTCCTTCCTCTGGAATCTGTAGCTAGTGCTTGTGATTAAGGTATTCGCTGATAGTGTAGGGCTCTATCTTACATAAAAAGTAGGTACATGCTTTCTTAAATAATCTTATGCTGTCTATTTGTTTAATTGTCTTTGGCAGAGTATTAAAGAATTTTACAGCCGCATAGTGGGGCCCTTTCTCTGTTACTGTTAATCTATGGTTTGGATATATGTAGACTAGCTCTTTTTGCCTTGTATTTTGTGCTGAGGAAGGTTTGTATTTAAGAAATTCATCAGGATTTTTCTTTATAAACAGGAGGCATTCGAAAATGTAAATTGCTGGCACGGTAAGAATTTATTTCTGCATGAATCAGATGATCTCATGCAGTTTATGACCCTAAATACTCGTTTTAGTATTACGAAGACGTCTTCCACATGACTGCTATGACCCCAAAGAAGAATACCATACTTGACATTTGAGTAAAATAACCCATAGTATAATGATTTTAGTGATTTCTGTTGGCGAAAGTATTTTGATATGACTCTTATTGCGTATGATGTCTTACTTAGTTTCTTACATAAGGCTTCAATGTGAGCATGATAATTTAAATCTTTGTCAAGTATGACTCCTAGCACTTTGGTATTGTTTTCGAAAGACAGTTTATCTCCCGAGAATGTGAGATATTAGATATCTATATCTGAAACCACAACAGCTTTTGTTTTTTCTGTATTTAGAATGAGCTGGTTCTTTCTTAACCAATCTTCGACGTTATTCAGTGTATTAAAGCATTGCTCATTAATACCCTGATTTTTGTTTATCGGAGCTACTACATTAATGTCATCCGCGTAATTTGCAATGATGTTGGGGTCTTGAATAACGTCATCAAATCATTCAGGTAAATGATAAATAAAAGTGGGCCTAGGATACTACCCTGCGGAATGCCGGTTTTAATATAAAGATAATCTGACTCTGTTCGGTTACCATCAGTTTCTATTACAACTGTTTGTGGTCTTCTATTTAGATATGATTTTAAAAAATTTAAAGCAATCCCCCTTATATCATAAGCTTCTAGTTTCTGTGTCAGTATCTCATGATTTATAGTATCAAACGCCTTCGATAAGTCTAGAAAAAGTCCGCACGCTGCACCTTCCTAGCTTCTAGTGTTTATATAATTTTTTTATTTATGGATAGAAGCGCCGTTTCAGTGGATTTTTTTGGGAGAAACCCATGCTGAAAATCATTAAAAAGCTGATTGGAAGTGAAGTAGTCTAAAACTCGTGTATATATTAAAATCTCAAACAGTTTAGCAAATGATGATAGCAGACTAATTGGCCTATAATTTGAAAATTCTTCTGGATCATTTTTTTTTAAATAGGAATTACCCTTCAAAGATGCTCGTTTATTCTTGCGTTGCAAACATGTTTTAATTATTTTTTTAAATTGGTGAAAAAGCTACATTCTTGCCACGCACAACAAGGGATAAACTAGCAAAATCGGTTTAGAAGTTCTAAAAAAAAATATTTTTGTTTCAACCATTAGTTTCCATATTATACGATTGCCTTGCCAATCATGTCTGCATTTATCTGCTTATAACTTCATTACTACTAAACCGATTTTGATGAAATTTAAAACATCCTGGTGAGAATTGATTGCTTTTTAAAGATCATGAACAAAATTTATCGCCATCTTAAAATTTAAGAAGGCGGAGCGAATCATACTTTATTCTTAAAACTGGCGTGTTTATTCTTATTTTCCGAAAATGTTTTAGTTTTTTTTAATTTATAGAAAACCACTACTTTTTCCTCACACAACGACGTATAAATTAGTAAAACCGGTGCGGTGGTTTTCAAAAAATCTATTTTTGTTTTAACCATTGTTTTACAGATTCTACGAATGCATTGTCAATGCTGTCTGCATTCATTTCCTTATAAATTCGTTATTACTAAACCGATTGTGGTGAGAATTGATTAATCTTTAAAGATTCTTATCAAAATTTTTCGCCATCTTGGAACTTAAAATGTCGGACAGAATCAAACTTGAATCTTCAAAATTGCATGTTTATTCTTATTTTGCGAAAATGTTTTAGTTTTTTTTATTTATAGAAAAACAATACTTTTCACCCGCATAAGGAGGTACAAATTAATTAAATCGGTGTAGGGGTTGTTCTCACAAAATCGGATTTTGTTTTACCATTGTATTACAAATTATACGATTGCATTGCCAATTGAATTCATTTGTTTATAAATTCATTATTACTGAACCGATTTTATTGAAATAAAAAACATCGTGGTGCAAACTTTAAAGACAAATCAGTTTGCGCCATGATGTTTTTTATTTAACTAATATCGGCTTAGTAATAATTAATTTATAAAGAACTGAATGCAGACAGGATTGGAAATGCAATCGTATAATTTGTAATACAATGGTTAAAATAAAATCCGATTTTGTGAGAACCACTACACCGATTTTATTAATGATCATGACCTTTGAAAAGCAATCAATTCTCACCAGGATGTTTTCTATTTCATCAAAATCGGTTTAGTAGTAATGAATTTATAAGAAAATAAATGCGGACATGATTGGCGAGGCAATCGTAAAATATGCAAAACAATGGTAGAAACAAAAATATTTTTTTTTGGAACCATCGAACCGATTTTGCTGAATTGTACCTTGTTGTGCGTAGCAAGAATGCAGCTTTGTTACTGATTTAAATAAATAATTAAAACATGTTCGCAACACAAGAATAAACGAGCATCTTTGAAGAGTACAATTTAATTTCGTCCGCCATCTTGGATTTTCAGTTGGCGGACAAAAAAATATATTTAATCAAAACTCTGATTAATTCTCTGTCGAGTGCAGTCTCTCCCATTAAAATCGATGGTATAGTTCAAAAGTTATAATGAAAAAAAAAATGTCCGGTTTTTTTTGGCCCACCCGGTATATTCGCATAATTTTATCAAATATAGAGCGATTTCAAAAATTCTTTCTGCATACCCTTTCAGATTTTTTTATGCGATTTCAAAAATTCTATCTGCACACGCTTGAAGACTTTTTTCCAACATCATTTTACTAGTTTTCCCCTCCCTATCTTCTCCCCTCCCTCCTTATTAGTAATAGTTGTAGCTATACCTTTCACAAATTAAGAGCGATTCCAAAAATTCTTTCGGCACACGCTTTAAGATTTTTTTCGACACCATTTTACTAGTTCACTCCTCTTCCTCTCCCCCCCCCCCTTCACTCAATGGAAGGTAACACTGTTCGTACTTCGTACACGTACTTCTTGGATAAAGCTAAATAAATTGTAAATGTATAGTGCTTTTTATAAGCCTGAATAAGAATTAAACCTAAAAATTGGAAATAAAAAAAAAATTATTAAAATAAATTTTACAGTATAATTTAACATTTTATGTAAACGCAAGGTGAAGGTATGACGTCATAACCACAATTTTGCGGAGTATTTACTAAATTGACTTGTTTTCCTTCATTTCATTTATTTAATACGACTTCTGCTGTGAAATTTGGAGTGCCTTGCTATTTTGGCCCTATTTAAAGTGCCTTGCTATTTTGGCCCTGACTTGTTTGGTATTATTCTCCAGTTTCCAATTAAAATACACAAGATGAACTAAATTTTTGCGTTATTTGTACAATCCAGTGAACCAACTTTGCAGAGACAAAAGGGAGATGAGGTTATATTCTTTTTGCGGTTTCCTTACACTGTTTTACCTCATGGGGTAGATCTCGGACTGGGTTGCTGTCTGTCTCATTCTACCCAACGTAGAATGATGACAGCAGATATTTGGTCCAGATCTCCCCTATGACGGAATAATTTTGGAAGTATATTTTTTTTTAACAATCATTTATATAAGTGAGTCTTACACTACCGACTCAAATGTAGGTACACTGTGACCTGTTGGAAATGTGCATCTACCTATAAGGAACTTTCTATTTGTGTCATTTTGATTCATTTAGGAATCTTTTAGAATTTTATCTTGTTTATTAGTCAATTTTTTGGTTATTCTTAATTACACAAATACTCTGGAAGCCTCGGAAGTAAGTAGAGTTTCATTGTTTGGCTACAACGTTTGGGTTGAACTGTATTTTAATAAAGATCTTCTTTGTAAAACATTGATATTAAAACACTGTGGCGCTTAAAATTTTCTTATTTCTGAACCCCCCCCTTCTCCACTGTATAAAAGTTACCAGGCATATCAATGTTTTACCTAGCTGGAAAATACAGTTCTGCTTCCAGATATTTGTTTAATTACTCAGTAATTTGATTTTAGTGTCACAAAATGGCGGCAACGTATTTAGTTTGCCACAAATGTCACCCAACGCATTTTAATTGGCCACAACTGCTAAATTTACTGGTAACTACTAGTCGCAGTTGGGTACAAAATTACTCAATAACCTGATTCATGAAAATACAAAACTGTATAATTTCGTAAGTGCACTTTGAGCATCAAAACTAAAAGTTGAAGCATGTCGTACATTATAGGTATACCTATCAATTTTGTACTCAACTGCGACTAGTACTTACAAGTAAATTTAACAGTTGGGTGTTTTTTTGGTCAAAGAGAAAAAACGTACATACTTGAAATGGCTCATTACTAAGGAGCAAAGAGACCTAGAAATCTACAGAGAAACCAGAAGACAGCTAAGAAATTTGATACGCACAGAAAAAGATGAAATGTTCGAGCGCAAGTGCCACGACATAAATACACACGTAGGAGGTAGCCAGAGTTCTGAAGTATGGAAATTCATTTCTACAGTAAAAAACCCAACAAAAGAAAAAGTAAACATCCAGATAATCAAACCAGAACAATGGACAGAACACTACAAGGGACTGCTGCAGGAGACGAGGCCCGAATATCTGGCAACCTCTCCGAGAAGAGACATAGAAGTACATGGAGAGGAAGTAATCATCGAAAAAGAAATGATATAGAATAATACTAAAAAGCTTAAATCCGGAAAAGCTAGCGGACCTGGGGGAATATATGCTGAAATGCTCAAATATGGATCAGAGAAACTAGTCGAAAATCTCACATATATTATTAACCAATGCATAAACGGACATCCAGTACCTAATGATTGGAAACTTGCATTCATATCCTCAATACATAAAAAAGGAAACAAGCTGGATTGCAACAATTACAGAGGAATTTCAGTAACCAGTACTCTAAGTAGATTGTACGGTAGGATTCTTAGAGATCTAATAGAGAATGATTTTCATGAACAAGAAGAAGAAAAAGAGCAAAGTGGGTTTCGCGCAGGCAGATCTTGTAGTGATAATGTTTTTTGTCTTAAACAAGTAATTGAGAAAAGAAGCGCCAGAAATATAGAGACTCATGTTACCTTTGTAGACCTACAAAAAGCATATGATACCGTTCCAGTAGAAAAATTATGGACAGTGTTAGTATCAATCATACATACATAAAAGCGATAAAAGAACTATACAAAGGGTCAAAATCTAAAATTAAAATTGGAAATCGACTTTCAAAAGAATTCCTGGTAACAAAAGGCTTAAGACAGGGATGTTGTATCTCTCCAACTCTTTTTAAAATATATATCGCAGTAGCTCTAAATAACTGGAAACGTAAAGTGCACGGCATGGGAATACAACGACCGATTTACCATATACACACTACAGTTTGCTGACGACCAAGTAATTGTGGCTAATGATAAAGAAGACATGGAGTATATGATGAGAAAGTTAACAGAAGAATACCAAAAGTGGGGATTAACAGTGAACGTAGACAAGACACAGTACTTATGTATTGGAAACGAATCCAGTGAGTTAGTACTAGAAAATGGACAAACAATATCTCCATGCCATGAGTATGTATACTTGGGTGTCACATTTGATAAGACAGGTACAGACTATAAAGAATTGGAAAAAAGAATAGTAAAAGCAAAAAAAGTTATTGGATGTCTTAATAGTATTTTATGGAGCAGAGAGTTAGAAAAGAATGTAAAATTTAACATATATGAAACAATGGTCAAAAGCACGCTGTTGTATGGAATAGAGACTTGTCGCGTAACAGAAAAGTACAAAACAAAAATGGAAAGTGTCGAAATGGATGCAATAAGAAGATCAATGAGAATATCTAGAATAGATCACATAAGAAATGAGATCATAAAAGAAAGAATGGGAATCGAGGGAACTATAACGGATGACATCACTAGAAGGCAACTGATATGGTACGGCCATGTACAACGGATGAACGACGAAAGATTACCAAAGCAGGTCCTAGAAAGGCAACCAATAGGGCGCAGAAAAAGAGGGCGTCCTAAACTAGAATGGCAACAGTCAATCCAAAGATCAATGAGTCAACAAAATCTGACTGAGGATGATTGTCAGGATCGAAGGAGGTGGAGAATAGGCGTCGGATAACGTAGAAAAACGTTCTAAACCGACATAGTAGTAGTAGTGTTTTTTTTATTGAAAATTTTTTATATTTGTATTTTTTTTTCATATGGTTTAAGCCATCCGTAGGTATTAAATTAAAATTGGACTTCCACTTGGTCATATAGTCACACTGATCGCATCTAAACTAATAATCAATTAGGTTCGCACTTTTATGTGCTCGTAACTGATGCTTTTTAAAATTGGACCTTCTCTTGGCTTTGTAGTCACACTGATTGCATATAAACCAACTGATTTTGTCTGCATTTGCATGCACCAGCAAATGTGGTTTTAGGAGAGACTTTTGCTTGGCCTTGTAGTCACACTGGTTGCATCTAAACCAATTGATTTCACTTTAACTTTTATGTCGTAACTGATGTCTTGTCAAACTCCTCTTCCAAATAGTCTTGTAGTCACATTGGTTGCATTCAAACCAATTAATTTCGCTTGCACTTTGATGTTGTAGCTGATGTGAGTTTAAATTGGACCTCAGCTTCGCCTTGTAGTCACATTGGTTGCATCTAAACCAATTGATTTCGCTTAAACTTTTATGTCGTAACTGATGTCTTGTCAAACTCCTCTTCCAAATAGTCTTGTAGTCACATTGGTTGCATTCAAACCAATTAATTTCGCTTGCACTTTTATGGTGTATCTGATGTGTTTTTAAACTGGACTTCAGCTTCGCCTTGTAGTCACACTGATTGCATGTAAACCAATCGATTTTATCTGGACTTGTATGCAGCAGCAAAAAATGTGTTTTTAAAGGAGACTTCTGCTTGGACTTGTAGTCACACTGATTGCATCTAAACCAATTGATTTCACTTGTACTTTTATGTTGTAACTGATGTTTTTTTAAATTGGACTTCTCACTGGCCTTGAACTCACATTGGTTGCATCCAAACCAATTAATTTCATTTGGACTTCTATGACGCAACGAATGCCGGATCAAGTCATTCTTACGTTTGGTTTGGTAATTGCAATAGTGGCATTTGAAGCAATTGATCTTACTTTTGACGTCCAAAAAATTTTCTGTTTTTGCTCTCAACTTGATTTGATGTGGATTTTCTCCAGTCCTGAAATGTTTAAAACAAAAATGGTAGTTCAAAGCAAATGCAGCGTTTATTGGGGTAGGGTCAAATACGTTATAGCAAAAATCATAGCTGGCTTTGGAAACAATGGTAAATTTAAATTCGCGGATGCGAATTTTCAAGTGCGCATGCATGTGTTTTGTCATGTAGACACACAGCTGCTATGTGGGTGGAGGCCATATTGAAATTTTTTGTGGTGTAAAATTATCTTTTTTCCTGTGAAAAATGGGAAATAACTCATGTATAACATGTGCGGTTTGTGAAAAAATATCCGGAAGAAGTAAGGGCGTGCCATTCGATAGGTAACTCGTTTATTTTTCATTATAATTAAAGAACCTGGGAAAGACGGAGTAACGGCAGAAATGCTAAAGTAAGGTGGTAAAACTGTAGTTAATACCCTCCATATTCTCCTCAATAAAATTCTAAAAGAAAAAATAATCCAAAACAACTGGAAAGAATCAGTAAACATTATTCTACACAAGAAAGGCGATAGAGCAGACCTAAAAACTATCGACCTATAACACTCCTCAATGTAATTTACAAGCTTTTCACGAAAATATTAACAGATAAACTAAGAACAAAATTTGACGAACATCAATCAAAAGAACAAGCAGGCTTTAGAAAAGGTTTCAGTACAGTCGACCACCTACTAACCATGAAAATTCTAATAGAGCGAGCCAACGAATACAATATTCCACTGTATATTGCGTTTATAGACTTTGAAAAAGCCTTCGATAGCGTTGAGCACTGGGCAGTAAAAGCATCTTTAATTAATAGCCGCACAGATCACAGATACACGTATTTAATAGCCAATATATATAGCCAAGCAACAACATCAATCAAAACCCACGAAGGAACCAAGCCAATCCGCATAAGAAGAGGTGTCAGCAGGGTGACACAATATCCCCTAAACTATTTATTTAACCAGGCCCTAGAAGATGTTTTTAAAAACTTAGATTGGGAAGAAATAGGCATCAAAGTAAGCGGACAGTACTTGAACTACCTAAGATATGCTGACGATATTGCCTTAATAACAGATAAGAAAGAAGAACTCATAAAAATGTTGGGAGAACTGGATACAGCAGCTAAGAATATAGGCTGAGTATGAACTACACAAAAACTAAAATCATAACAAACACAGATGAAGATATCAACATCAGAATAAACCAAGAAAAAATAGAACAAGTATATAAATCTGGGACAAATTATTAAACTAAAAAAAGAAAACCAAACGGCTGAAATCAAGAGACGAGTAAGATTGGCCTGGGCAGCATTCGGTAAATTAAGCTACATATTAAAAAATAAAAAATATCCTCAGTACCTTAAAACGAAAGTGTATAACCAATGTATTCTTCCTGTGCTCACATATGGATCCCAGACCTGGACGCTTACAAAATCAAACATGGATAAAGTAACAAAAGCCCAAAGATCAATGGAAAGACAAATGTTACATGTAAAGCTAACAGATAGAAAAAGGAATGAATGGATAAGAAATAAAACAAAAGTAAGGGATGTCAGAGGAGAGGTAGCAAAATTAAAATGGAAATTTGCCGGTCATAATATCAGACAGAAAGACGATCGTTGGAACAAATGCATTATCGTTGGAACAAATGCATTGTAGACTGGACACCTTGGGAAAATTAAAGAAGTAGGGGAAGACCCCAAATGAGATGGGCGGACGATTTGAAGAAACATGCGGGGACTAGATGGATGAACAGGGCGACAGACAGAGAAGAGTGGAAGATATTGGGGGAGGCCTATGTCCAAAGATGGATCGAAGAAGGCTAAATAGATAGAATAAAGAGTGGTTTATAGATGCTATTAAACACTCTGCATGGTGTCCACAATAAATTTGCACAATTATTTTTAGAAAAACTACAATTTTTAAGCCACAATTTGATAGATTTTCACCCAATCAACTAGTTATTAGAAAAAAATAATAGACATAACCCTAAACATTTGACAAAACCACCAAAACTGGCGCATGCGCAGTAACCGAAATCATGTCTACCCGAAAAAGGAACATTAAGAGTTAAATAGGGGTCCTGGCTTTAAGCATCGCGTGTGAGATTAGCTAGCCATACACACAGAGGTTGATCCGTCGGTTTGGCACGGCACAGATAAGTCTGACCGTTTTGTCCGCAACGGTTTAAAACTGCTGCTGTCCACTAACACAAAAAAAATCTTTCGAATCAATCCTTCATATCGGTCTGTGGCAGACATAACCGCGCGTTAGTGGGCTAAAACTCAAGATTTATTTGCAGGTTTAACCAAAACTGTGGAATTTCGTCAAGTCGAAAGTTTTATGCGGCACGGTATTTTAAGAATAGTGTATGTAAAATGTTTCGTGCTAAAAAGAAGCAGGCTCTGTGTATGGGAATGATTATTAATATGGAAATAATGCATAGTGGTGTAAAAAAGAGACGTTTCAAGTGGGTTTAAAGTTATTTGCTTAAGAGGAAACTATTTAGCCATGACCTTCTATTAAAAGAGTTAAGAGAAACTGATCCAGACGATTTTAAAAATTATTTAAGAATGAATATTAACACGTCACCTTTTATTAAATTCTGTAGGAGAGGATCTTACGAAACAAGATACTATAGATAGAAAATCCTTTGACAAAACAACACTTTCACAAGACATGTTGACCACCTTATCGCAGTTATCCTGGCACAGTGTAAACGGACAGACAAGTCTGCGCCGGTTAAAATATCTGTGAGCGCGGAACCCACAAGTTTCACCCGCCGGTCTGCACTCACAGATAAATCTGTACCAGCTATAACTGGCGCGTGGAATGTCCAATAATTGAAAGACAAATCCGCCAGTTTGAACAGCGCCGCGCCGTTCCAAACCGGCGGATCAACCTCTGTGTGTATGGCCAGCTAATGTATGGGTATGCCCCATATTTATGCTCTAACGTATTTGGGTAGGGCATAGCATTAAATTTGGCACCCTAACGCAATGGTTGCTCTGATAAAAGTGAGGGTTTGCTGCCAGTTATTTTTCTTTTTTTGAATTTTTTGGAAAACCTAACCTTAAAGTTTGTTTTGATATTTTGGGCTTTCTGCAAAAACCTTCATAAAAGAAAGTCCTGTTTGGGAAAAATTCCGATCAGGTGATAATTTCTCCCTTTGTTGAAAGTTATTTTCTTTTTGATCACCTGATCATTTTGGTAAGATCATGCGCGGTTATTGCTCACGCTGGGAGTTTGAAGCGCCACCCTGTGTGTGACAGGGGAATGAAGAAAACCACTTCCGCCAAAAAACTAAAAGAAGTCACACGTGTTTTCGGGTTGAAGACCGAAATTCCAGTCGCAAGAAGGGGCGGTGCCGCCAGTGAAATTTTGGGACTGCTGCAGAATTACAGAAGGTAAGCTTCTAGCATGTTGCCGATTTTTTCCTTTGTTTTTTAGTTTAATAGACTCTGTTTTCCCAGGCGGGGCGAATTTAATTTTGGGGTTATTTTTTTTTGGGATATCTCTAGTTTTTCTCCCCTTCAGGGCTCAGATCTCTAGAGGGTATCGAAGGAATGTGACAACTTGCAGATGATATGCAGATAAAAAACACAGAATATACAGATATTCCTTAATAGTTTAGTAGCCTATGGTATCCCATGGGATAGTTTTGGAAGATTTTTTTAAACTAATCAATCGGTAATAGATGACAGAGTTTTAAGTCACCCGGTGTTTGCCTATACTTTGAGTGGAAGGGCCAGTGTGACGTCATAAATCCCAGATGGCGGCTTTTTTCATGTATTTAAAACTCAAACTTTGCACAGTCGTAGACCTTGATAGAGTTAACAACCCCTTCAAGGTTCATGGACTTCCATAAAATATTAAAGTAGTAAAAAAATGTCGAAATTGCCACTCACTCATGTATAGATCAACAAAATTCTACTGTACTTCCAGACATGCTAGAAAGCTGAAATTTGGCAGATTGATAGAAATTATGACTAAACCCTTGGAAAAAATAAAAAAATCCCAAAATTGTAATTTATGTTTAATATAAAATTATGTAAAAATAACATTGCCCTTTTATGTGATAACTGATGTCTTTTTAAACTGGACCTTCTCTTGGCCTTGTAGTCACACTGATTGCACATAAACCAATTGATTTTCTCTGCACTTGTATGCAGCAGAAAATGTAGTTTTAGTTGAGACTTCTTCTTGGTCTTGTAGTCACATTCATTGCATCTAAACCAATTGATTTCACAAATGAGACTTTCTATTAGCCTTCTAGTCACATTCGTGACTTTTATGGGATAACTGATGTTTTTTTAAATTAGACCTTCTCTTGGCCTTGTAGTCACACTGATTACATATAAACCAATTGATTTTCTCTGCACTTGTATGCAGCAGAAAATGTGTTATTAGTTGAGACTTCTGCTTGGTCTTGTAGTCACACTCGTTGCATCTAAACCAACTGATTTCACGTGTACTTTTATGTTGTAACTGATGTATTTTTAAACTGGACTTCCTATTAGCCTTGTAGTCACACTGATTGCAAAAAAACCAATTGATTTTATCTGCATGCAGCAGCAAATGTGGTTTTAGGCAAAACTTATACTTTGTCTTGTAGTCACACTGGTTGCATCTAAACCAATTAATTTCACTTAAGCTTTTATGTTGTAACTGATGTCTTGTCAAACTGGTCTTCCTAATAGTCTTATAGTCACATTGGTTGCATTCAAACCAATTAATTTCGCTTGCACTTTGATGTTGTAACTGATGGGATTTTAAACTGGACTTCAGCTTCGCCTTGTAGTCACACTGATTGCATATAAACAAATTGACTTTATCTACACTTGCATGCAGCAGCAAATGTCGTTTTAGGTGACACTTATGCTTGGCCTTATAGTCACACTGATTGCATCTAAACCAATTGATTTCACTTGCACTTTTATGACGCAAAAGATGCATGATCAAGCTACTCTTATGTTTGGTTTGGTAATTGCAATGATGGCATTTAAAACACTTGATTTTATCTGGACTTGTATGCTGCAACGAATGCCGGATCAAGTCATTCTTACGTGTGGTTTGGTAATTGCAAAAGTGACATGTGAAGTAATTGATTTCACTTTTGTGGTCCAAAAAGTTTTCTATTTTTGCTCTCAACTTGGTTTGATGTGGATTTTCTTCAGTCCTGAAATGTTTAAAACAAAAATGGCAGTTCAAAGAAAATCTAGCGTTTGTTGGGAAAATGGTAACGTGTTTTTATATAATTGTTACAGGGTTTACACAGGGTAGTGAATTTGGCGCCCTCAAGCAATGGTTGCTCTGATAAAAGTGAGGGTATCGAAGGAATGTGACAACTTCTAGATATACAGATATTCCTTAATCGTTTAGTGGCCTATGGTATCCCGTGGGATAGATCAATTGGTAATAGATTACATAATTTTAAGTCACCCGGTGTTTGCCTATATGTTGAGTGAAATATTGCCCATATCCAAGATGGCGGGTTTTTTCATGTATTTTCACAACTTTTTCCAAATTAGTTTTACAGAAAATTTGTAAATACGTTTTTACCACAACACCAATCAAGATAGTAGAGAAATAAAAAACTAACAAAGATCTAGGGGCACGGTAGTGCCCTGCCAAGTTTGCGTTAACTGCTGTACCATCTTTTCAACCCACATTTGACCTATCTGAAACTCTACTTCGGAAAGAGCTACAAAACTCAAACTTTGTACAGTCGTAGACCTTGATAGAGTTAACAACCCCTCCAAGGTTCATGGACTTCCATAAAGTATTAAAGTAGTTACAACATTTCAAAAAATGTGATGAAATGAAATTGCCTTTTATTAACTCACTCATATACCGGGTGAGCCAAAAAAAACCGGACAATTTCCTTTTCATTATAACTTTTGAACTATACAATCGATTTTAATGGGACAAACTACACTTCGCGGAGAATTAATCAGAGTTTTGACCAATTATAACTCTTTGTCCGCCATCTCAAAATCAAAGATGGCGGACGAAATTAAAATGTACCCCTCAAAGAAGCTCGTTTATTCTTGTGTTGCGAACACGGTTTAATTATTCTTTTAAATTGGAAAACAAGCTGCTTTCTTGCCACGTACAACAAGGTACGAATCAGCAAAATCGGTTCGGTGGTTCTGAAAAAAAATATGTTTGTTTCAACCATTGTTTTGTATATTATACGATTGCCTTGCCAATCTTGTCTGCATTTATTTGCTTATAAATTCATTACTACTGAACCGATTTTAATAAAATAAAAAACATCAGAATTGATTGCGTTTTAAAGGTGATAATAAAAGTTTATTGTCATATTAAAATTTAAGATGGCGGACAGAATCATATTTGATTCTTAAAAATGGCGTGTTTATTCTTATTTTCCGAAAATGTTTTAGTTTTGTTTTTAAGTTATAGAAAAGCACTACTTTTCCCCCACACAACGAGGTAAAAACTTGTAAAATAGATTCGTTATTACTAAACCGATTTTAGTGAAATAAAAAAAATCTTAGTGATATTTGATTGCTCTTTAAAGATTATAATCAAAATTTTCCGCCATCTTAGAATTTAAGATGTCGGACAGAATCATATTTGGTTCTTAAAAATGGCGTGTTTATTCTTTTTTTCTGAGAATGTTTTAGTTTTTTTTTTAAACTTAATAGAAAAATACTACTTTGTACTTTGCTAAACGGGAGAAAAGTTGTACTTTTCTATAAATTAACAAAAAAAAACGAAAATATTTTCGGAAAATAAGAAGGCACTTTTACCGCTTTGAAGGGTCAAGTATGATTCTCTCCGACATCTTAACTTTTAAGATGACGACAAATTTCGATTGTGATCTTTAAAGAGCAATCAATTCTTACCATGACTTTTTTTATTTCACTAAGATCGGTTCAGTAATAATGAGTTTATAAGGAAATGAATGCAGACAGGATTGGCAATGCAATCGTATAATCTGTAACACAATGGCTGAAACAAAAATAGATTTTTTGAGAAACCCCACACCGATTTTACTAATATGTACCTCGTTGTGCCCAGGAAAAGTAGTGCTTTTCTATAAATTAAAAGGAACAAAAAACCTTTTCAGAAAATAAGAATTAACACGCCATTTTAAAGAATCAAATATGATTCTATCCGCTATCTTAAATTTTAAGATGGCGATATATTTTGATCATGATCTTTAAAAAGCAATTAACTCTCACAAAGATATTTTTTATTTCATCAAAATCGGTTCACTAGTAATGGATTTATAAGAAAATAAATGCAGTTGCATGGTTTTAACAACAATATTTTTTTTTGAGAACCATCGAACGGATTTTGTTGACTCGTATCTTGTTGTGCGTGGCAAGAATGCAGCATTTTTAATAATTTAAAAAGAATAAACGAGCATCTTTGAAGGGTATAATTTAATGTCGTCCGCCATCTTGGATTTTGAAATGATGGACAGAAAAATATATTAATTCAAAACTCTGATTAATTCTCTGTCAAGTGCAGTTTGTCCCATTTTAATCGATAGTGTAGTTCAAAAGTTATAATGAAAAGAAAATTGTCCGGTTTTTTTTGGCCTACCTGGTATAGATCATCAAAATTCTACTATACTTCCAGACATGCTACAAAGCTGAAATTTGGCAGACTGATAGAAATTATGACCAAACTCTAGGAAAAAATCAAGAAACCCCAAAATTTTAATTTACTTCCCTGCCCTAAAAATATAAAATTATGTAAAAGTAACATTGCTCACTTCTAGAAACGCTAGAGAGCTGGGCTTTGGAAGGCCAATGGGAACTATGCGGAGACTAAATACTTTTGTCATATTTACAACATATTTTATTTGACGGGACTGCTGTGTTTTATTTTTATTGTTCAGTTTGGTAGTAATAGATCTCTTTGAAATGGCGCCTATTAAAATACTTCTTAGTTTACGTGAAAAAATGGAAGTTGTTAACGTTTTGGAGAAGAAACATCTATCAGCGCGAAAGATCGCTGAAAAATTTAATGTCGGAAAAACTCAAGCAACGGAAATTGTTGATAAATATATATTAAAATTTCGCAGTTCTCTCTCATAAAGGGACACATCCAATAAGCGGACAAAATCGACGAAACCGTGAGTGTCCGTTTATAGGAGGTTTCACTGTATATATATATATATATATACATATATATATATATATATATATATATATTTTAAGTTTTGTTGGTTTCTTGGGGATGTGGTTCTAATAAAACTAGCAAATACAGACTTACATTTATTGACGTTTCGGTCCTCAGACCTTCTTCAGAAACTAAGAAGAAAGGAAACAACGCTTTTGTAATTATTTTTTAGAGAAAAAAATATATAAATAAAACTAAATAGTTAAAACAAAAATAAAAATGACTCATCATTCACTCACATTTTCACATTACATTTTGTCAAAAACAGTTTTAAAAAGACAGTCACACTTTTACACGAAAAACATTTTAAAATTAAATACAAACAAATAATACACATACGAAGACTCTTAGTTTGCTAATAAAATAGTTTAACAGCATAAATGTGTGTGTGTGTGTGTGTGTGTGTGTGTGTGTGTGTGTGAGAGAGAGAGAGAGAGAGCGCTGTGTTGTGGAAGGTATAATGATAAGTTTTTTTGTTCTTTCTTATAATTTTACTTTTTTCGTTTCTGTTATGTATGCTTTAAGCAATACTATATATTATGTTTTGGTGAGTTTGAGTTTGGTTTGGGTTTTATATATATATATATATATATATATATATATATATTTGGTCTTATAGTCCACTGATTGCATCTAAACTAATGAATTACGTTCGCACTTTTATGTGATAACTGATGTCTTTTTAAATTGGACCTTCTCTTGGCGGCCTTGTAGTTACATTAATTGCATATAAACCAGTTGATTTTCCCTGCACAATGTGGTTTTAGTTGAGACTTCTGCTTGGTCTTGTAGTCACATTCGTTGCATCTAAACCAACTGATTTCACTTGCACGTTTATGTTGTAACCGATGTGATTATAAATAAGACTTTCTATTAGCCTTGTAGTCACATTCGTGACTTTTATGTGATAACTGATGTCTTTTTAAATTGGACCTTCTCTTGGCCTTGTAGTCACACTGATTGCATATAAATCAATTTTTTCTCTTCACTTGTATGCAGCAGAAAATGTGGTTTTAGTTGATTCTTCTGCTTGGTCTTGTAGTCACACTCGTTGCATCTATACCAATTGATTTCACTTGCACTTTTATGTTGTAACTGATGAGATTTTAAATAAGACTTTGTATTAGCCTTCTAGTCACATTCGTGACTTTTATGGGACAACTGATGTCTTTTTAAATTGGACCTTCTCTTGGCCTTGTAGTCACACTGACTGCATATAAACCAATTGATTTTCTCTGCACTTGTATGCAGCAGAAAATGTGGTTTTAGTTGATTCTTCTGCTTGGTCTTGTAGTCACACTCGTTGCATCTAAACCAACTAATTTCACTTGTACTTTTATGTTGTAACTGATGTAGTTTTAAACTGAACTTCCTATTAGTCTTGTAGTCACACTGATTGCATTTAAACCAATTGGTTTTATCTGCACTTGCATGCAGCACCAAATGTAGTTTTAGACAAGACTTATACTTGGTCTTGTAGTCACACTCGTTGCATCTAAACCAACTAATTTCACTTGTACTTTTATGTTTTAACTGATGTATTTTTAAACTGTACTTTTGGTTCGCTTTGTAGTCACACTGATTGCATATAAACCAATTGACTTTATCTGCACTTGCATGCAGCAGCAAATGTCGTTTTAGGTGAGACTTAAGCTTGGCCTTGTAGTCACACTGATTGCATCTAAACCAATTGATTTCACTTGCACTTTTATGACGCAAAAGATGCATGATCAAGCTACCCTTATGTTTGGTTTGGTAATTGCAATGATGGCATTTAAAACAATTGATTTTATCTGGACTTGTATGCAGCAGCAAATGTGTTTTCAAATGACACTTCTGCATGGACTTGTAGTCACACTGGTTGCACCTAAGCCAATTGGTTTCGCTTAAACTTTTATGTTGTAACTGATGATTTGTCAAACTTTTCTTTCTAATAGCCTTGTAGTCACATTGGTTGCATTCAAACCAATTAATCTCGCTAGCACTTTGATGTCGTAACTGATGTGATTTTAAATAAGACTTTCTGTTAGCCTTGTAGTCACATTCGTGGCATCGAAACCAATTGATTTCGCTTGCACTTTGATGTTTTAACTGATGTATTTGTAAATTGGACTTCAGCTTCGCCTTGTAGTCACACTGGTTGCATTTAAACCAATTGATTTTATCTGCACTTGTATGCAGCAGCAAAACATGTGTTTTCAATACCGACTTCTGCTTGGACTTGTAGTCACACTGATTACATCTAAACCAATTGATTTCATTTGGACTTTTATGACGCAACAAATGCTGGATCAAGCAACTCTTCCATGTGGTTTGGTAATTGCAAAAGTGGCATGTGAAGTAATTGATTTCATTTTTGTGGTCCAAAAAGTTTTCTATTTTTGCTCTCAACTTGGTTTGATGTGGATTTTCTCCAGTTCTGAAATGTTTAAAATAAAAATGGCAGTTCAAAGCAAATCTAGCGTTTGTTGGGAAAATGGTAACGTGTTTTTTATCTATTTACTACAGGGTTTATATAGAAATGGTTGCTCTGATAAAAGTTAGGGTATCGAAGGAATGTGACAACTTGCAGATGATATGCATATGAAAAAAACAGAATATACAGATATTCCTTAGTGGTATCCCGTGGGATGGTTGTGGAAGATTTTTTTAAACTACTCGAAATTGATTGGTAATAGATCACAGAATTTTAAGTCACCCGGTGTTTGCCTCCAACAAACTTTGGCTTATAACTTTTTCCAAATTATTTTTACACAAAATCCGTAAATACGTTTTTACCACAACACCAATCAAGATAGTAGAAAAATAAAAAACTAACAAAGATCTAGAGGCACGGCAGTGTCCCGCCAAGTTTGCGTAAACTGCTGTAACATCTTTTCTTGAAATATTTCAGCCCATATTTGACCTATCTAAAACTTTACTTCAGCTACAAAACTCAAACTCTGCATAGTCGTAGATCTTGATAGTGTTAACAACTCCTCCAAGTTTCATGGACTTCCATAAAGTATTAAAGTAGTTACGAAATTTCAATAAATGTCGAAATTGCCACTCACTCATTCACTCATGTATAGATCATCAAAATTCTACTGTACTTCCAGACATGCTACAAAGCTAAAATTTGGCAGACTGATAGAAATTACCACCAAACCATTAAAAAAAACAAAAAATCCCAAAATTATAATTTACTTCCTTCCCCTATAAATGTAAAATTATGCAAAAGTAACATTGCCCACTTCCAAAAACGCTAGAGAGCTGGGCTTTGGAAGGCCAATGGGAACTATGAAAAAACTATAGAAAAAAATTAAAAAATCCCAAAATTTTAATTTACTTCCCTTCCTTATAAAGGTAAAGGTATGTAACAGTAACACTGCCCACTTCCAAAAACGCTAGAGAGCTGAGCTTTGGAAGACTGATAGGAACTATGATAAAACTATAGGAAAAAATGTAAAAACACCTAAATTTTAATTTACTACCCTCCCCTATAAATGCAAATGTATGTAAAACTAACAATGCCCACTTCCATAAACGCTAGAGAGCTGAGCTTTGGAAGGCTAATAGGAACTATGATAAAACTATTGGAAAAAATGTAAAAACCTCAAAATTGCAATTGCAAAAGTTTTGCACAATATTCCGCATATTTTACTATCTTGAAACTTAAATATCATCCAAATCCCAAAAAGGAGTGAAGTCATAACAAGAACGAACGTGGAATTTCATACCCGTGAATTTAAAAATCAAACAAGTTTCGTGGCTAATCGGGCAAAAACGCCTGCTTGTTTTTTGTTTTTCTCGTATCTCGGTAGATGGCGCTTCTTGCGATAGTTTTCTCACTATTTACAGTAGACAAAACGTCTAATTAACTTCGCAAGAATTGTCACATCGGCCTAGCAGTGTTCTGAGGAGTCCCATAAGGACGAAACAGTTAACTGTCAACACTTTTTAGGTGTCCATTAGATCTTGGACCTCCGTGAGGTTAAGCTTTCAAGCTACCCACGGAAAAATATGAGAGAAACAAAAATTCCTTTTTGCCCGATTAGCCACGATACTTGTTTGATTTTTAAATTCACGGGTACGAAATTCCACGTTTGTTAGTATTATTTGGCTTAAAAATTCCGTTGATTGACGCTCACGTGTCTTGGTGACGGGTAAAAATGCAATATGCATTGATCCGGCCTGAAAGACAGAAGAGATGTCGTAGGTCACGGACTATAGTTTGTTTTCTTTTATTTGTATTCGATCTTTTCATTGATCGATATGTATAGCAGTTTTTCGCCTGCTTTTGTTTCTCTCGTATCTCGGTAGATGGCGCTTCTTGCGATAGTTTTCTCACTATTTACTTATGATTAGACACAAAACCGTTTAATTATCTTCGCAAGAATTGTCACATCGACCTAGCAGTGTTCTGAGGACTCCCATAAGGACGAAACAGTTAACTGTCAACAATTATTAGGTGTCCATTAGATCTTGGACCCCCGTGAGGTTAAGCTTTCAAGCTACCCACGGAAAAAATATGAGAGAAACAAAAACTCCTTTTTGCCCGATTAGCCACGAACCTTGTTTGATTCATAACAAGAACATTTCATGTAAAAAAAAGCCAAGTACGCGAAAATGGTATTCTGTAAAACGAATTGAGATAAAAGTAAAGCCAAGTTTTCCAGTACAAATTTTAAAATGAAAGGATCTTACCAGGTTGAAAATGTTTTTCTACACTTAGCATTACGGTTACAAATGACTCTTAGGCACAGTGCTAAATTGAACATAAAGAAGTTTGGCTGTAATAGCAAAGTCAAACCAGTAAGAACCTTTAATTTTGAAATTTGTATTGGGGAACTTGGCTACTTTAATCTCAATTCTTTTTACGGAATACCATTTTCGCGTACTTGGATTTTTTTTACATGAAATGTTTTTGTTATGATAACCATTTTCTACTAATTTAATATAATACTGCAAACTGAAAGCAAGATGACTATTTTTAATTTTTCGTTTATTGGAGTTATGATATAGTAGTTTACCTAACTAGGGCGGAAAGTTCCTCTTTTCCGCACGCGATTGCAGATGGCCAAACGACGCGATAGCGGAGTTTGGCCAGCAATCAAGTGCGGAAAAGACACTTTACGCACGAGTTAGGTACACTATTTTTTCTATAAGCGTGAGGAAAAAACTAAAAATTAATCAGAAAATTATTTATATTCAAAACGTTTTAATCAAATCAATTATTATTATTCACATTCTAGCGGCTTTTAGAACTGACTGGGGTAGATCTTCGTCCGAAGAATCCATTGAAAATCTGATTTTTTTGTTTGAAAAATTCAAAAGACGCTTGTATCTGCAAAATTGGCTTTGTTTTGACAGTTTGTTTGTACTTTGTTGCTATGGTGATTTAAGATGCCAAATCTAAAACCACTAGTGTTCATTGTTGTTTGACATTGACAATGACGATATTTATACCGGGGAGGTTTAAAACTTATAATTTGAACCTATTTTACTGAAAACTTTATTTTATCGAAAATATTGAAAATATAGCAGAATTTTAGTCAATTTGAATATTTTTAGGATATTTCGTGTGCTAGGAAAGATACAAATGTATTTTGAACGGTCTAAATGTTATAGAACACGTTAAAATCGTAACAAATTTACTTTTCCGCACTAGTGCGGAAAAAATATTTTTCCGCACTAGTGCGGAAAAGTGGCACTTTCCACACTAAAATGCGTGCGGAAAAGTGGACTTTTCCGCACGCTTATAGAAAAAATATTTAAAACTGCTTTCTCTTTTGATCGTTCATATTTTGCAATATTACTGTCTTTTAACGATAATGGGAAACAGATTCATACTTGAAATGAGAGAAGGTAGGAGTATTTTTTTTGCAATCGTTAAATTTTGATACACTTGTTAACTTATTTGTTACCTTACTATGTGTGTGTCCATAAAGTGTGGAATCACCCATTCTTTGCCGGAACTCAATGTTTTTGAGAAAAAAGTTCAGTCACGTCGAGCAAGCTAGGAAAATGGTTATAAAAAAATACTCTGCCAATATATGGGCACCCAAGCTCACACTAGGTACTATAGTTTTAGTGTACATGTGAGCTAATATAACTAAAAACTGAAATAATTTATTCAACTCCAGACTTAATTACCTTTCGTTTGATACCACACAAGCCGTGTTTTGACTTAAACTATAATTTTTGATATCTACCCCCACGCTTTTTTAAATAAACTAAAATGTATTTTGTTTAACTCCAGACTAAATTACCTTTCGTTTGATATCACACACGCCATATCTTTTTTTTTAATCTATCCCCCCCTTTTTTTTAAATAAACTAAAATGTAATTTGTTTAGCTCCAGACTTAACTACCTCTAATTTTTGAAATCTACCCCCACCCTTTTATTTGCCTTGTGTTCGGTGGATTTTGTTCATTTTACAGACGTACATACAGACAGACAGACAGAGCGCGCGACAAAACGTTTCAAAATCATCTAAAACGCAAAGATATATAATCATTTTTGAAATCGGAGCAACTTTTTTTTTCTCGAAAAATTTAGGATCACCATAGCCCACACTACTATAGTATAGTGTAGTGTCATTATCTTATATTACCTCACACCACTACTTATACTATAGTAGTGTGAGTTATAGTGATCCTAATTTTGTCGAGAAAAAAAAGTTGCTCCGATTCCAAATTTTTTTATTTATCTTTGCGTTTCAGGTGATTTTGAAACTTTTTTGTCTGTCTGCCTGTCTGTCTGTAACGACCAACGCGCATAACGCAAAAACCGCTTGCCCGATTTGAATGAAATTTGGTACCTAGGCTGGGTCTTGGGTCGAGAGTATATTTAAAATTGAACAAATCCACCGAACGCAAATCAAATAAAAGGGTGGGGGTTTAGAGTTTATGTGAAAATATGGCGGTAAGGTAAGTGAGTCTGGAGTTAAACAAAATACATCTTAGTTTAAAAAAAAAGGGTGGGGGTAGATTTTAAACATTACAGTTTAAGTCAAAACATGGCTTGTGTGGTATCAAACGAAAGGTAATTGAGCCTGGAGTTGAATAATATATATTTCAGTTTTGAGTTATATTAGCTCACACGTACACTATAACTAAAGTACCTAGTGTGAGCTTAGGTGCCCATATATTAGCAGAGTATTTTTTTTAAATGAGACACTCTTTTTGTCAAGTTGTACCTACTTATTTCCAGCCGTTTTCAAGATATTATAAATTTTATTATACAGTCCTTCATGGAAATGAGTTTTCTTAGTGCGAATTTAGAGAAACGCTTCGACACGTAGATTTTGTTTGCGAGGGGGATACTTTTTGGCTATCTTGAAATTTTTGTAGCACGAACCCCCTTCGAGGGGTATACTTTACCCTTATAATTTGAATAGGGAAAGTGGGTCTAGTTATACCTTGTTTTGAAGCTCTCTTGAATCTCTTTACCACCGTGTAACAATTTCGAAAATCCATCGATATTGTAACTTTATCTATTTCCGGCCTAGTTAAGGAAATTTTCACTTTACCCGCTTGGATTAGTGTTAAGAGTTCATATTTTGGCCAAATTTATCATTAAATGGCGTAAAGGGTAGAGTTGTCTGTCAATTTCAACAAAAAAAAATATATCTTTTTTTAATTTGTACCAAAAAAAAAAAGTTTTTTTTAAGTAAATTTTTTCTATTACCGGCCTATCAAAAAAAGCCTTAATCTAACGCCGGCTTAAGTGCGATCTATTACCGGCTTATTATCAAACGTTGTGTTTGATTATAAAAAATATTTAAAATAAATAAGCTGGACAAATTGTTTATTTTTAAAACAGCAAAAACTTCAAAAAGTAAAATAAAAAATTTGTTAGTACATATAATGTGCAACTTGTTTATTTTTAAAAACTAGAACTACTTAAATACTAAAATCAAAAATATTTGAGTATATAAAATGCGTAACTTGTTTATTTTTAAAAACTAAAAAACAAAACCTTTAAAAACTAAAATAAAAATTTTGTGAGTACATAAAATGCGCAACTTGTTTATTTTTAAAAACTAAACAAAATACTTAAATACTAAAATAAAAAGTAAGAGAGTATATAAAATGCGTAAATTGTTTATTATTAGAAACTAAACAAAAAATCTTAAAACTAAAATAAAATATAAGTAGGTACATAAAATGCGTAATTTTAAAAAATCTAAATAAAAAAAACTATTAAAAACTTAAATTAAAAAAGTGAGCATTGGAAAAAAGCTAATACTTAGGTGGAGCTGGCCATTTCCTCAATTTCAGGAACAATGAATAGTCCCCTCTTGTTGATGGGCTGAGGTGGTTCTATTTTTGAAACCACCTCATCGAAATCGTACCATATAACGTCATCATGAAGGGGCCATTCTGGCTTCAATTAAACCTGGAAAATATTTTCGATCATATTTAAAGATAACACCACCTTTTGAAAAATCAGAGATTGTAATTTCAGCTTTTTCAGGCATTTCATGATTATGTGTTTTTTCCATTTTTCCTTCTGGAATTGTTTCATATTCATTTAGTTTCATAGAATCATTCTCAATATGCTTTTCTGGAAGTACTTTTAAATTTTTTGACAGAAAAACATTTCAATTTTTTTTGTTTTTGTTGTCATTTTTTTCTATGGCTTTCCGTTTTCTTTTTTCTAAATTTTCTGTCTTTTTTTGTTCTTTCGTCTCTTTTTCCAAATCTTTTCTTCTTTGGTACTCAATGAACTCATCTGAGATCGCAAGAATGGGGGTTATTTTTTCGGTTACACGCTTCTTGGGTACTACATAATCAGATGTATTTCCATTATTGCTGTTGTTTTGAGAACTTCCTGGTTTCGCTGAATGTGGAGGAATTACTGCGCAATCGAATGTATTGTCTTTATCGCTATTATATTTAGGATTTTCTAGTTTTGTTGAATCTGGAGGAGGTTTTAGGCAATCAGGCAATCTGGTTACATTTTCTATTTGTTGGTTTTGTGAAAATTTTAAAGGAGATTTTTCTAAAATCTCCTCAACAACTTTAATTTTATTATTTGAAGGAGTTATTGCGTAATCAGATGTATTCTCTTTATTGCTATTTTCTTTGAAAGTTTGTAGTTTTGATGACTCTGGAGGAGTTTTTAAGCAATTAGGGAATCCCGTTACGACATTTTCTATTTGTTGATTTTGTAAACATTTTAGAGGAGATTTTTCTAAATTCTCCTCAACCACTTTGATTTTTTCATGGACATTTATTTATTGGTTTTGCGGCCTTACAATCAAAATTTTTAGAACACAGCCACAGGATTAGTGTTTTTAGTAGAATTCAAATTGACGGCAACATGAAGATCATTTAGATTTTCCGCAGGGTTTAGATTGCCAACAGATATATACTTTGAACGGAATTGGCACCGTCAGCAGGATTCAGTATGTCGATTCTTAAAACCTTAATTTTATTGTTGTTATTAAACTCATCTGAATGCTCTGTAAATGTATTCAATTCAAGTCCTTCAATTTCCAGAGAGTCATCATCTTTTAAGTTAAAAATGCTGAAGTCTGGATCACTGTTATTTATTATCGTAGAATCTCCCAAAACACTTGTGTCAGATTCATCTTGACTATCAAATTCATTTAGGTGATGTATATCTTCAAATTTTTGTGAGACTTCAACTTCTATTTAATCTCTTTGTGCCTCCAATGTCTCTGGATGTAATTCCTCATCATTAGTGTTGCAATTTGACTTCCAAAAATTAAAAAGTTTTTCGTATTGAACTTCTCCCTTCCAGGACGTACTTGAATTGGATTGAAATTTTTCCAAAGTGTTTGGAGAGAGCTTTTCCTCAAACTTTTTCTTAAAATTATCAGTTACGACATCAGTTTGTTGATCGATTTCAATTAAGTCTTGGCTGGTTGAAACTTGGCTGTTACTTTTTTTAAGTTTGGCATAATTGACACCATCTGGACTGAATGGAAATAATCCAGTGCATTTAAACGCAGACTTAATTGTGTCTTTTTTTAGACATTCATCAAAGCATTCTTTGACCAATGATGAAAAATCGCTTCTTTTGATTTGCTGATAGTTATGATTAACTTTAAATTTTTGTACTATTTTTCGCCACGTTTCTTTTACAGGCCCGAATACAGCCACATCAAGTGGCTGAAGAATATGGGTGGAGTTGGGAACCAGGGCCACCAATATTATCCCCTTTTCCTTACAAAACACGCTAAGTGCCAGCGAAATATGGCTGGTGTGACCATCCATAAACAACACGACAGGCCTTTGTATATTATTATTTGACAGCCACTTGTCGAAAACATTCGTCACATACTCATAGAAAGCCTCGGCGTTCATCCATCCAGATTCGGTATGTCCAATTCCCCATCCTGGAAAAAAATAGATATTTAGTATTTGGGTTACGCAAGACGAAAGATGACGATCAAATAATGACCACTGATCTCACAGAGACCTTTTGGTTTATTATAGTGCCTTGTGCATTAATTTTATCTTGTCCTGGATGACTAAAAAGCACCTGCTCAGTTGCATCAGCCATAGCTGTTCAGAAATTTAAACCGTGCCCCCAGCTCTTACATAGTTTAAACGGTATGATGCAACTTAGAAGATTTTTATACTGACATGAATAATAACTTACCTGATGGCATTGTTGCCGGAAGGTTTTTTGGTAGTCTTGCATATGGAAACAGGACCATTGGGGGTGCAACATTTCCATCTGCTGATATATTGGCAAGAACCGTCAAGCATTCTTTTTCGTCATTAGCCACTCTGCTATAGACCGTTTTAGACCCCTTTCTGACAAGTACCCGTTTCTCTTGAGGACATACAAAAAAGGCAGTTTCATCCAAATTAAATATACGGCTGCCATCCTGTATCACGTCCATTAGTTGGTTCTCTTCCAAATATTTTGTTACCTTCTCAAACCAGTCCCTGATCTGTTTTTCCGTAATAACAGCACGAGATTTTGATAAATTTTGAGACATTCGAAGGCACGTATCTGGATGTCTTTTAAGAAAATGTTGAAACCACTGATACCCAGGAATACCGTTTTTGAAAGGATTTGGCCGGTTTAAATTCTTGACCAATGCAGCAACTGTCTCAACTAAGTGTTCTTTAGTTATTGGAAACCCCGCGTCTCCCAAATAGTGTATCCAATCTACAATCAAATTTTCTTCTTCTAAAGTGAGCACCGACTGTATGCCACATTTATCACTCGAATATTTTTTACTCTTTTTGTCCTTTAGGGTACTTTTAGGTATTCCGTATAATTCTGAGGCTCTGTAGGCTGACATACCTTTTGCCATCTCTTCTAGAGCGCGTTCTAAGCTTTCTTTGCTATACGTTTGTTTTATTTTTTGTACTTCATGGACCTTCTTTCTGGGTGCCATCTTTCTGCCGGAAAAAGGTAGGGGTAAGTTCATTTCCAATTTAACGCCGTAGTGTAATGCCGCGTGCCCAGGTTACAAGTAGCTTATGCAAATTGTTAAAGCGAGTTACTAAATTTAGTTACTTGTACGGTGTGAGTTGTCTACACCGTACTAGTAACTTAAATTAGTAGTTACTTGCACAAGCTACTTGAAAAGTGTGCAGTCTCCATAAGTACAGGTCTAGTCAATATAATTTTAGAAAATTTGACCGTGTTTACATTTAAAAAAATAACATAAATTTCCCACTTTTTTAATTGAAAATGCACTTTTTGTCTCGCATTTCAAGGATAAAAAAGACTCTTTTTATCTCCGGGATGAAATGTAAAAGATCTGGATAGAAATTAAAAATTGGGATAAAAAGTAAAAAAGTCGAGATAAAAAGTAAAAATCGGGATAAAAAGTAAAAATCCGGATAAAAATTAAAAATCAGGATAACAACAAAAAACCGGGATGCAAAGTAATAAAGTCGGGATAAAAAGTTAAAATCGGAATAAAAAGTGAAAATTGAGATAAAAAGTAAAAATCGGAATAAAAAGTAAAAATTGGGATAAAAAGTAAAAACTGGGATAAAAAAATTCATTGGGATGAAATGTAAAAGATTGGGATAAAAATTAAAAATCGGGATAAAAAGTAAAAAACTCGAGATAAAAAGTAAAAATCGGGATAAAAAGTAAAAATTGGGATTAAAAGTAAAAATCGAGATAAAAAGTAACAAACCGGGATAAAAAGTAAAAATTTGGATAAAAAGTAAAAATCAGGATAACAAGAAAAAATCCGGGATACTAAGTAATAAAGTCGGGATAAAGGGTAAAAATCGGAATAAAAAGAGAAAATTGTGACAAAAAGGAAAAATTCGGGATAAAAAGTAAAAATCGGAATAAAAAGTAAAAATTGGGATAAAAAGTAAAAATCGGGATAAAAAGTAAAAATTGGGATAAAAAGTAAAAATCGGGATAAAAAGTAAAAATTGATTAGGATGAAATGTAAAAGATGGGACAAAAATTAAACATTGGGATAAAAAGTAAAAAAGTCGAGATAAAAAGTAAAAATGGGGATAAAAAGTAAAAATCGGGATAAAAAGTAAAAATTGGGTTAAAATGTCAAAGAACGGGATAAAATTTAAAAATCGGGATAAAAAGTAAAAAAGTCGCGATTAAAAGTAAAAATCGAGATAAAAAGTAAAAATCGAGATAAAAAGTAACAAACCGGGATAAAAAGTAATAAAGTCGGAATAAAAAGTAAAAATCGGGATAAAAAGTAAAAATTAATTGGGATGAAATGTAAAAGATCGGGATAAAAAGTTAAAAAGTCGAGATAACAAGTAAAAATCGGAACAAAAATTATATTTAGCGATTAAAAGTAAAAATCGAGATAAAAAGTAACAAACCGGGATAAAAAGTAAAAATTGGGATAAAAAGTTAAAATCAGGATAACAAGAAAAAAACCGGTATAAAAGTAATAAAGTCGGGATAAAAAGTAAAAATCGGAATAAAAATTGGGTTGAAATTTAAAAGAAAGGGATAAAATTTAAAAATCGGGATAAAAAGTAAAAAAGTCGAGATTAAAAGTAAAAATCGAGATAAAAAGTAAAAACCGAGATAAAAAGTAACAAACCGGGATAAAAGGTAATAAAGTCGGAATAAAAAGTAAAAATTGGGATAAAAAGTAAAAATCGCGATAAATAGTAAAAATTGGGATAAAAAGTGAAAATCGGGATAAAAAGTAAAAATTAGGATAAAAAGTAAAAGTTAGGATAAAAAGTAAAAATCGGGATAAAAAGTTTAAAAAAACCGAATAAAAATTTAAAAAATCGGGATAAAAAGAAAAAATCGGGATAAAAAGTAAAAATCGGGATAAAATGTAACAATTGGGATAAAATGTAAAAATCGGGATAAAAAGTAAAAATTGGGATAAAAAGTTAAAATCGGGATAAAAATTTTAAAAATCGGGATAAAAAAGAAAATTGGGATAAAAAGTAAAAATCGGGATAAAATGTAACAATTGGGATAAAAAGTAAAAAATCGTGATAAAAGAAAAAATTGGGATAAAAAGTAAAAATCGGGATAAAATGTTACAAAAACGGGATAAAAATTTAAAAAGTCGGGATAAAAAGTAAAAATTGGGATAAAAAGTAAAACTTGGGATAAAAAATAAAACTTGGGATAAAAAGTCAAAATTGAGATAATAAGTAACAAACCGGGATAAAAAGTATAAAAGTCGGGAAAAAAGTAAAAATCGAGAAAAAATAAAAATGATAAAAAGTAAAAAATCATAAAGATCCTAAAACTTAAAAAATATTGAAAAAACTTGATTAATAACCTCGTGATAAAAGTGTCTTTTTATCCATCGAAGAACTGTACAAACTTTTTGCCTCGGGATAATCGTGACACTTTTATCCCCTGGTATTTATTATAGTATTTCGCACTTTAGGGGTAAAAAGTGCAATTTTTATTCCGCATTGTTGAAATAAATGTGCCAATTTTTACTCCCGGGATAAAATTGCAAAAAATACAGTAAACCTCGTAATTTTAGCCTTTCCCTCTGGTTGGACTACAAACTTTTTTCCTCAGGATAAAAAGTGTTACTTTTATCTTTTGTTATCCGATAACGGATAATATATCTTTTGTTATCCGATTATAGGATTATTTTTTTTTAATAAAAACTTGCCTTGAAAAAAGTTATAATTAAATAAGTACCATTTGTTTAACCCTGTTTAAAACAGAATATTATAAGAGGCAGATTTTTTAATTTAAACGATTACGTCGGAAAAAGTTTTTGATATTTTTTGAAGTATTCCTCAGAAAAATTGACAAATAAGAGTTTTTGTTTTTTGTTAGGAAATTTAAAAATATATTTAAGTATTTATATATTAAACAATAATATTTTATTTTTTGCCTTTTTTACCATTTCAATACAAAATATATGTTATAAAATCTCAAAAATACGTTCAATCGACCTTATTAAATAAACCGAAATCAAAAACATATCCAATCAGTCCAAAATCTACGAGTTATTAAAAAACTTGTCTAACTCTTTTTTTTTTTTGTAAAATATCATTCTAATTGGGTAATAAAAGATAAGATTTTCTCCATCTGTCAAGGAATTTCTGGGCCGGAAATTTTTTTTTATACTTAGATAATAAAAAAATATAAATTAAACAGTAACAGTAATTTTCCGGCTCAATAAGCCGTAGTTAGATCGAGGTCCAAAATATTAATCTATTACCGGCCTATTTTAATTTTGCCTTTTTTACCAATTGTCAACAAATTATATATTATTAAATTTAAAAATACATTAATAGACCTTTAAAAAATCAAAAAAAATCAAAAGTATTTTAAAAGGGTCTAAAATCTAGGAGTTATTAAAAAACTGGTTTTATTAAGAAGACTTTGCTTTGACCCTTTTTTTTTGTAATAACTCTTTTTAATTAGGTAATAAAAAGGGTGTATTTTAATATTTCTGTCAAACATTTTGTGGGCCGGAAATAGTTTAACATATTATTTTTTAAGGTATATTGGATAAAAGTTCAAAAACAAAGTTTTTTTTTCTTGTCCAAAAATAAAATAAATGTGAAAATAATTGCGAGTTTTTGCATTTCCGGCTCAATAAGTCGCAATTAGATCGGACTTCCAAATATTGGTCTATTACCGGCCTATTTTATATTTGCAATTTTCAGCACTTTTTCTAAAAAAAAAATTATAAATTGTGAAATTTATCGTAAACAGACATATATTATATGAATCAACCTAAATTTAAAAAAATATAAAAAACCTAAATTCTACAAGTTCCTGCTCAGAATACCTTAAGGGATGAAGTCAAATCACTTAGCAAAAAAAGAGCAAATTAGCCTGAAAACGCACCTTTTCCCTTTAGTTGAAACTTCCAGGCTGCCGCCTACACACTGACGCTTGCCGACATCCCCACTTTTATGCGTTAATTTGATTGGCAAATAATAGTCCAATAATAGACTGGCTACGGTTATAAATATTTTTCGCGCCAAATATGAATAAATCAGCCGCAAAGTTGATGTACCTTTTTGAGCCGGCATTACCCCACCGAAGTTTTTGATATATTTGTTTTAAAATTTTCAAATTTAACATGGAATGATAAAATAAAAATTAAATCCAAAAAATTTTAATTATAATCTAAGTTTATATGTTAACGTAAATTGCACAGTTTATTATGTAATCGACGGTATTTATTTTCATTTTATAAACAAAGCATACCAAAAACAAACAATGTCACGCAACCGGCAAGGACATACCCCAAATCAAAACAAACTCATACGTCTTCACTAAGGATAGAACCGGCAACACGCAGAATTGGCAACGAACGTTTTCGCACGATGAATATGGCCGACGTCAACTTTTATTTAAAAAAATGTATATTTTATAACATAAATATAAAAGAAATATATTTTTTTTAAAGTTGCAGTTGGCGGAATTTCCTGATACTTTCTACTGGTTTAGAAAGATTGATACATAAAAAACACATATTTTATAAAAATGTATTGGCCAATAAAAAAGCAAAACAGCATAATCTACATATACCGCGGCCGAAATCAAACTAAGGCGGCTACACCTCGCAACTGGCAGCTCTCTGGTATTTCTGGTTGCCTAGATACCTGAGGTGGCGGTATTACCCCGCATGGCGGAATTTCCCCATCTTCCCCTATCGTTTTTTCGGGTTCTTCAGTGGTGACAATACGAAGATTATTCCGGGCCCGACTTCATAAGCAATTCGGAAAAATGTTTTATGTTGATGAGTTTTATTTTTTTCAATGAAGCAACCTTTAGTTCCGTCAATTTTCAATTTAGGTGTTGTAACAAAACGGGATTTAAATATAAATGGTATTTTTGCCATTTATAAGTTTTTAAAGATTTTTAATTAAATATTGTTTTGACATCAACAAGCATTAATTATATGCAAGACTAGGTTAAGATTAAGTAAAATATATGGCAACTCGGCGACTTGTTTTTGGGCATATTTTCAGGTTCGCTGTATTTTAATAAAAGTTGTATTCGGCTAATATAATTCATATTTTGTAACTGGAAACAAATTTGGTAAACTATTTTCAACTTTTAAGAAACACACTGAAAGATTTAAACTTTACCGATTTTCTGACTCCACGCATCTTTGAATTGCGGTGGTATTTTGTCTCTTTGTCTTTCTCGCCAATGCGAGAGAGCTTAAGTTTCAGACCACGGCAACCAAGAATGTCTGTAGAGCAGAGTGGTGGAAGGATTTCTTAAAGAAAGCTTAGATTTAGACCAATCAGCTAGCGGCAAGCTGAGAATGTCTAGAGAGCAGGGTACTGAAACTTTCGAAAGTCGGATTTTACTTTAATTTTTAGTTACGTTTCGCTTGTTTCGTTACGCTTCCGTTCACACTTCTTAAGGGGGGTTTTATTTCAACTGGGGAAATTTATCAATTATTTTAACTTTGTATAAGCTATTATCTTTATTATTCATAATTATTTTAGTCTTTTCTTTTGGAGTTTATTGATTTTAAAGTCATTAATTATTACTGTTTCCAGTGTTTTGAAATAATGTGTTTAACTGTTTTATGGTGTTTTTTAACATCAAAATACAAACCATTCGTTGCCCTAAAATCGGCATTTTTAATCAACAATATATCCCAAACCTAAACAGTAATATTAAGTAAATTAAACAGTTGATTGAATGGTTTCACCTATTTAATCAACGTTTATAATGTTGATAAATATATATATATATATATATATATATATATATATATATATATATATATATATATTTACAACAAATATAAAAGGTTTATAAAACCTAAAAGTTTAAGAAGTGTAAATATTTGAATATAAAAGTTCAATAGTAGTAAAAATTTGATATTTAAATAATTCATATTAGAAGTGAAAGTGTGAAGCTACAAGAAGTAAATTGAAAAGGTATGTATGATTATCCTACATTAGTTATACATTTGAGAAAAACGTTTATAGCATACTTTTCTTCCAAGAACCGTCAAATTCCCTTTCGAGATCGTGTAAATTCAATAACATATAGTAACATTTAATCTTTTTATAATTTATATAAGTTGTAGCCTAAGTTGGTAGCTTACAATATTTAAGCCTTGGCCACTTGAGGTGACAGTACCACTGTCACATACTAGGCCCCTGTTACAGTGTTACTTTTTTTACTAAAACGTTCATAAGCTGATGATTTACTAATTATTCATCACACTGTAAACTTTGCACTGCAGCCACTAAGTTCTGAACCTTGACAGAAAAATCTAAAATTAAGTTTAAATTTTCTTCTTTTAAACAATGAAAGGTTTTTACGGAATCCAATATATTTTGAATGACAAGTTCGGGTCTGCCGAACATATTTGCTAAAATTGACATAATTTTGCCGTCATTGGTAAAATTTAAGAGCGCAAAGACTGATTCATACGCTTTGTGTTTTAAAAATGTTCTAAGCCGCCTATTTTTAGCGTCAGTATAGCCACAAAGTTTTGTACTTTGTTTAAATTGGGAAATAAAAAAAGAAAGATTTTTTGCCATTGACTGCCTAATAATAAATTTATTTATGTGTTCTTTCTGTTTCTCAGATGTAGCTGGAGAATGTAATGGTGCAATTGGTTTTGATAAAACATTTATAGGTTTGAAAAGAGTTTCTGAAAACTTCTTAGACGTAACCGGAAACACATTTTTCAAGTTTCTCAGATTCGTGCGCTGTTGTAATTTAATGTAATATACATATAACAAAATAAAGTTTACTGCATTAAATTAAGAGCACAAAACAATAAATTGAGCCTGAGGCGAAGTTTAGCTTCCTTCTTAATCATAGTTAATTAAGGTGCTATTCTTACACTAAACCTCAAAAAATTAATATAAAAATTATATATTAAAAATTTTTGGAATGTTTTATTCCTCCCTATACCTACCAGTTACCAAATAACAAAAAAAAACAGAGTTAAACACTGTGAAGTAATATTTAAGGCAAAAGATGGATAAAATCAGGTCATATGTGAAAAAAAAATTATATCTGAATGTTATTTTTAGAGGATAGGTTAAAAGTCAGAATCTATGTTGTGATAAATATATTATTTATCTTTTAAATTCACGTTTAAATGATATAACTGAAAGGCCTTTCAGAGAAGGAGGTATGTAATTGTTTTTAAATTTTGATTGCATAGTAGGAGAAACTTTTTTGAAACACTGCAGATCTGTGTCTAGGTATCCAAAAAGTTGAGTTACTTGAACTTCTGGTATTCCTTGAGTGGATATCTGAGGACACGACAGTGCCTCCCCAAGTTCGCGCTGCCGTACCATCTTAAACTAATCTATTGACGTTTTAGTCCAAAGACCTTCTTCAGAACTACAAAACATGGAAAACAACGTTTTTGGCTATTTGTTTTTATATCATTATTAATTAAGAGAAAAAATAAATAATTAAAATTACAAAAAGTACTCACCATATCGCACCCCCGCTAAAAAATAGTCACAACTCAAAAAACATTGTTTTGAGAGAATCGCTGTTAAAGAATTTAGTTCATTAGAGAGATTCATTTTTCCTTTACATGACAAATTACGAGTTAACATGTTATTTTATATCAACAGGAACCTATTAACTCAATGTAATTAGTGCAGTACGTTTCCCAGAAAAAATGATTTTTGTCGCTTTTAGTTAAAAAAAAAGACAAAAACTCGATATTGTGACACTTTTTTAGAACAAGGCATCATGACGTTGTAAATCAGGATGTCAGGCAGGATGGTAAATAATATAAAAAAAGAAAACAAATAAAGAAGAAACTTTGTATTTATTTTTACAACGAGTTATAAAATGCTGAATAACAACTAGGAATGTGATTATCCTCTAATAAATTCAAAAGATTTTTTTCTTATTCTCCTTAATTCTAAGTACACTGAACAATTCGAAAAAACAGTCACAACACAAAAAAGAACAGTATTGTACTTGTTATATGGGTCAGATTTAACCAATAGTTCACACGAAAACCTTCACAACACGAAATGTGACTCTTTTCAGGATGAAACTCCACGTTCACGCTGTTATAAAGTCAAAAGTGACACTGTAAAGGAACGCATCCTCAGCTAAACTGGACAAAATAAAAGAGTCACATCGCCATTTCGCGGTGAATTGTCGAAACATAAATGTGACGCTTTTATGGAAGAAAGTGAAAACCAAACAGTTTTAATAAGTTCCCAACGAAAGCCTCAAACCATCAGTATAATTCAATGCCGGTAGGGGTATTTTCCCTCGGAGTAGTTGTTTCTGGTGGTTTCACACAATTATACAGTATAAATAAAATTTCGGACTTCCATTGTCTTTATTTATTTTAAAACACGACGTTTCGGTTAGTAAGTATCTCTAACCGTTATCAAGTGTAAACAGTTTACACTTGATAACGGTTAGAGATACTTACTAACCGTGTAAACAGTTTACACTTGATAACGGTTAGAGATACTTACTAACCGAAACGTCGTGTTTTAAAATAAATAAAGACAATGGAAGTCCGAAATTTTATTTCTACAGAATCATTGTCTACGAGTTTCAAACAAAGGATTATATAGTATGTTGGCAACAACGCATTCTGCAGCCAGGGAATTACCTATTTCCGTTTTAATGCGGAGACTAAATACCTAAATTGGTTGGGTAGTAATTGATCTCTTTGAAATGGCGCCTTTTAAAAAAAAGAAACATCAGCACGAAAGATCGCTGAAAAATTTAATATCGGAAAAACTCAAGCAACGCAAATTGTTGATAAATATATATTAAAATTTCGCAATTCTCTCTCATAAACGGACACCTCCAATAAGCGGACAAAATCGACGAAACCGTGAGTGTCCGCTTATAGGAAGTTTCACTGTATATATATACAGGGTGGCCCATAACTTAGGGGCCATAGTGCAGCAGGTGATAGAGGAGGTTATTTCCGAGAAAAAAGTTTATATAACATGGGATCAACACACATCTGTTTTTAGGATATAGGATGTTTAAAGTTAGAGGAGTGGGAGGGAAAAAGGTTTTACAAAAAAAAGAAAATCTGACACAGCCAGCTGAATACTCAGCTAATTCAAAAATGTGGTATTCCTTTTTTTGATAAAATTACAAGTTGAGGAGATACAGGATGTCAAAATAACCTCTAAAAACGTATAAAAAATATTAATTTTTTTAAACAAATTAATTTTTGCTTATTCTTTTAAAAAATATCAATAATGTTTTTTTATTATGTCTTGCTAGAGACTTGTTTTTGGCATTTATAAAAGTTTATACCAAAAAATAGTTTAAAAAAAAAATTGACCAACTAATTTTTTTCAAAATAATTTTTATTTCAATTTATTGCCCTTATTCTGATCCACGACTCTACCCAATTTCATATTTTTACTGCGTTTTTTTAAAAAGTTATTATCAAAAAAGTAAAAAAAATTGCCAACTTTGAAGCCCTGTATCTCGACAAAGGAAGAGTTTTGAACCATGCATTATAGGAACTTTTTTATTAGACTTTACCTCCTCTATCACCTGAGGGCCTATGGCCCCTAAGTTATGGGACACCCTGCATATATATATATATATATATATATATATACAGGGTGTCCCAGAACTAATGATACATAGTTACTGTACTGTAGATTCCCTGGGTCCAAATATATATTACGATTTAGCCATACTTACCTTAGTCCAAAAGTTCATACTAACCGAGATACAGGGTGTGAAACTTTATTTTTTAAATTCGATTTTCTTTAATAACTTTTTTACTAATTAATATTTTTGCAAAAAATAACCAGCGTGTAAGTTTTTTTGAAATTGGCAAGACGATTCCGTTGAAAATTTTGATGTACAATGTATAGTGTATTTTTTTTGTGCCTCAGTGTATACCAGTTTTTATGTAAAATAATGGTTTTTCCATCATTTTTATGTAAAAAAGTTATACTACTTTTAAGTCGCTAAGAGCAACGGTTTTTGAGATTTTTGCATTTAAAGTTTTTATTGCATGTGAGTGATATGCCTAATTTATGTATGATACTTTCTTCAATTCTTTCTACTAATTAATATTTTTGCACAAAAAATTGGGTTTAGTGGACAATTTATTTTTGGTAAAAAAAAAATATTATACATAAATATTTTTGTTCCGCGGTGTATACAAGATTCTATTGAAAACATTAATTTTTTTATTTTTTTAAGTAAAAAATTATAGCTTTTAGATGTCGCTTAGAGCAACGGTTTTCAAGATATTTAAATAAGAAGTTTTTATTGTATGCATAAAAGATTTTTGATTAAATTCTTACTTACTTCATACATATCAATATTAGCTCACACCACTATAGTAGTGTGAGCTATGGCGAGAAAAAAAAGTTGCTCCGAATTCAAAAATTTTTATATATCTTTGCGTTTCAGATGATTTTGAAACTTTTTTGTTGCGCCATCTGTCTGTCTGTATGTCTGTCTGTAACGACCAACGCGCATAACTCAAAAATCGCTTGGCCGATTTTAATGAAATTTGGTACCTAGGCTGGGTCTTGGGTCGAGATGGTCCCATTTAAAAATGAACAAAATCCATCGATCACAAGCCAAATAAATGGGTGGGGGTAGTTTTAAAAAATTAGAGTTTATGTGAAAATATGGCGTGTGTGATATCAAACGAAAGGTAATTGAGCCTGGAGTTGAACAAAATACATTTTAATTTATTTAAGAAAAAGGGTGGGGGTATATTTCAAAAATTAGAGTTTAAGTGAAAATATGGGGTGTGTGATATCAAACGAAAGGTAATTGAGTCCGGAGTTTAACAAAATACATTTTAGTTTTTGTTTTTTTAAGGGTGGGGGTAGATTTCAAAAATTTGAGTTTAAGTCAAAACATGGCTTGTGTGGTATCAAACAAAAGGTAATTTAGTCTGGAGTTAAATAAAATATATTTCGGTTTTTAGTTATATTAGCTCACTATAACTATAGTACACGTACACTATAACTATAGTACCTAGTGTGAGCTTAGGGGCCCATATATTGGCAGAGTATTTTTTATAACATTCTAAGATATTATATATATATTAAATAAATAAAATAAATAAATAAATAACTAAAATATAAACCAATTGATTTTCTCTGCACTTATATGCAGCAGAAAATGTGGTTTTAGTTGAGACTTCTTCTTGGTCTTGTCAAATTCATTGCATCTAAACCAATTGATTTCACTTGCACTTTTATGTTGTAACTGATGTGATTTTAAATAAGACTTTCTATTAGCATTCTAGTCACATTCGTGACTTTTATGAGATAACTGATATCTTTTTAAATTGGACCTTCTCTTAGCCTTGTAGTCACACTGATTGCATAAAAACCAATTGATTTTCTCTGCACTTTTATGCAGCAGAAAATGTGGTTTTAGTTAAGACCTCTTCTTGGCCTTGTAGTCATTGCATCTAAACTAATTGATTTCACTTGCACTTTTATGTTGTAACTGATGTGATTTTAAATAAGACTTTCTATTAGCCTTCTAGTCACATTGGTGAATTTTATGGGATAACTGATGTCTTTTTAAATTGACCTTGTAGTCATACTGATTGCATATAAACCAATTGATTTTCTCTGCACTTGTATGCAGCAGAAAATGTGTTATTAGTTGAGACTTCTGCTTGGTCTTGTAGTCACACTCGTTGCATCTAAACCAACTGATTTCACTTGCACTTTTATGTTGTAACTGATGTATTTTTAAACTGGACTTTTTGTTCGTCTTGTAGTCACACTGATTGCATATAAACCAATTGATTTTATCTGCACTTGCATGCAGCAGCAAATGTGGTTTTAGGGAACTTATGCTTGGCCTTGTAGCCACACTGGTTGCATCTAAACCAATTGATTTTACTTGTACTATTATGTTGTAACTGAAGTGTTTTTAAACTGGACTTCTTCGCCTTGTAGTCACCCTGATTGCATCTAAACTAATCAATTACGTTCGCACTTTTATGTGATAACTGATGTCTTTTTAAATTGGACCTTCTTTTGGCCTTGTAGTCACACTGATTGCATATAAACCAATTGATTTTCTCTGCACTTGTATGCAGCAGAAAATGTGGCTTCAGTTGAGACTTGTGCTTGGTCTTGTAGTCACACTCGTTGCATCTAAACCAACTGATTTCACTTGCACTTTTATGGTGTAACTGATGTATTTTTAAATTGGACTTTTTGTTCGTCTTGTAGTCACACTGATTGCATATAAACCAATTGATTTTATCTGCACTTGCATGCAGCAGCAAATGTGGTTTTAGACAAGACTTATACTTGGTCTTGTAGTCACACTCGCTGCATCTAAACCAACTGATTTCACTTGCACTTTTATGTTGTAACTGATGTATTTTAAAAATGAACTTTTTGTTCGTCTTGTAGTCACACTGATTGCATATAAACCAATTGACTTTATCTGCACTTGCATGCAGCAGCAAATGTGGTTTTAGGGAACTTATGCTTGGCCTTGTAGCCACACTGGTTGCATCTAAACCAATTGATTTTACTTGTACTTTTATGTTGTAACTGATGTGTTTTTAAACTGGACTTTTTCTTCGCCTTGTAGTCACACTGATTGCATCTAAACTAATCAATTACGTTCGCGCTTTTATGTGATAACTGATGTCTTTTTAAATTGGACCTTCTCTTGGCCTTGTAGTCACACTGATTACATATGAACCAATTGATTTTCTCTGCACTCGTATGCAACAGAAAATGTGGTTTTAGTCGAGACTTCTGCTTGGTCTTGTAGTCACACTCGTTGCATCTAAACCAACTGATTTCACTTGCACTTTTATGGTGTAACTGATGTATTTTTAAATTGGACTTTTTGTTCGTCTTGTAGTCACACTGATTGCATATAAACCAATTGATTTTATCTACACTTGCATGCAGCAGCAAATGTGGTTTTAGACAAGACTTATACTTGGTCTTGTAGTCACACTCGCTGCATCTAAACCAACTGCACTTTTATGTTGTAACTGATGTATTTTAAAAATGAACTTTTTGTTCGTCTTGTAGTCACACTGATTGCATATAAACGAATTGACTTTATCTGGTCTTGTATGCAGCAGCAAATGTCGTTTTAGGTGACACTTATGCTTGGCCTTGAAGTCACACTGATTGCATCTAAACCAATTGATTTCACTTGCACTTTTATGTTGTAACTGATGTTTTGTCAAACTGTTCTTCCTAATAGTCTTGTAGTCACATTGGTTGCATTCAATCCAATTAATTTCACTTGAACTTTTATGTTGTAACTGGTGTGATTTTAAACTGGACTTCCTATTAGTCTTGTAGTCACACTGATTGCATAAAAACCAATTGATTTTATCTGCATGCAGCAGCAAATGTGGTTTTAGGCAAAACTTATCCTTTGCCTTGTAGTCACACTGGTTGCATCTAAACCAATTGATTTCACTTGCACTTTTATGTTGTAACTGGTGTGATTTTAAACTGGACTTCCTCTTCGCCTTGTAGTCACATTGGTTGCATTCAATCCAATTAATTTCACTTGAACTTTTATGTTGTAACTGGTGTGATTTTAAATTGGACTTCCTCTGCGCCTTGTAGTCACACTGGTTGCATTTAAACCAATTGATTTCACTTGCACTTCTATGACGCAAAAAATGCTTGATCAAGCAATTCTTACGTTTGGTTTGGTAATTGCAATGATGGCATTTAAAACAATTTTTTTTATCTGGCCTTGTATGCCGCAGCAAATGTCTTTTCAATTGAAACTTCTGCTTGGCCTTGTAGTCACACTGATTGCACCTAAACCAATTGATTTCGCTTAAAATTTTATGTTGTAACTGGTGTGATTTTAAACTGGACTTCCTCTTCGCCTTGTAGTCACATTGGTTGCATTCAAACCAATTAATTTCACTTAAACTTTTATGTTGTAACTGGTGTGATTTTAAACTGGACTTCCTCTTCACCTTGTAGTCACATTGGTTGCATTCAAACCAATTAATTTCACTTGAACTTTTATGTTGTAACTGGTGTGATTTTAAATTGGACTTCCTCTTCGCCTTGTAGTCACACTGGTTGCATTTAAACCAATAGATTTCATTTGCACTTCTATGACGCAACAAATGCTGGATCAAGCAATTCTTACGTGTGGTTTGGTAACTGCAAAAGTGGCATGTGAAGTAATTGATTTCATTTTTGTGGTCCATTGCTTGATGTGGATTTTCTCCAGTTCTGAAATGTTTAAAATAAAAATGGCAGTTCAAAGCAAATCTAGCGTTTGTTGGGAAAATGGTAACGTGTTTTTTATCTATTTGTTACAGGGTTTATACAGGGTAGCATTGAATTTGGCGTCCTCAATCAATGGTTGCTCTGATAAAAGTGAGGGTATCGAAGGAATGTGACAACTTGCAGATGATATGCAGATGAAAAACACAGAATAGACAGATATTTCTTAACACCAGTATTTATTAAAGGGTCTACAGTGCTAAGTAGTCTACATTTTGGTTGAAGGTTTAACTTATTTTTCCCGTGAATGCAATAGTTTTTAATTTTTATATAAATTCTTTATAAATACCTTGCGATATGGGTCATCTTTTTTCGTTGTAACAAAGACATTATTTCCACACAAAGGTTATAAATAAATAAAAATAATAAAATATTTTGGTTTAAAAATGGTAGTCATATTTAAACCTCCAAACGTCACTAGTAGATGTCGAATAAAAACGGTGTAAGTCAGAGTCAGCTGTTCGCTATATTTTACATATTAATTTTTTAGACAAGTTACCGATGATTAAACCGATGTTCAGTTGTTTTGGTGGATGTGTAATTGAAAACGGATTCTAATATGCCTTGTGCTTTTTACAATATTTAAATATTGATACGTATTTAATATGGTAATACATCTACAGATATAGTTTTAAGTTATTTATGTATTATTTCAATGTGAAAATGTTTGTATATAAGTTTTTTTATCAGTCATGGATTACTTATATTATTTTTCGAACTTTGAACTACCCCTCAGGGGTGGTACTACAATTTGAGACTATTTTTAACGGGAATCCTATAACTGCACGGACTAAATTTCCAAAAAATAACATTTTGATACAATTTTTTTATGTGATTTTCTTTTATTTCTAAAGTTACTTTGAATTTAGATGAGATAAAACTCACTGAAAAATGCTTACTATCATATTGCACATTAGGGTGAACCAAATCTTTGCAGTTATTTGACCTGTGAGTATTAAAAAAATACATTTAAACCGGTCGGTATCAAATCTATAGACTTGATACTTAAACTCGGTCTAAAATGCTAAGTTTTAAGGTCTTAGTAAATACTGGTGCTTAAGTTAGGGCTTTCTTAAATTAAAGAGGCCGTTAACTTTGAGAGCTTATTTATTTAAGGAATCTTTAACTTTTACTGAGGGGTTTCTTAATTAATTAATTCTATTTAAAATGTTGTGTTTAATTAATCATAGACATATCGGGATCACAAAGGGCTAGAGACGTTTTTTGAAGGAATTTAATTTACGTTAAACTAATTTAAACTAATTTCACCAAAGATCAACAACAAATGCAAGTCGCCAAAATCGGTAAAGGTGAGATCGGCTTAGATTTGAAGTGGGATAATAAAGTAGAAGTGATTCTTCATCCTTCATCCTTAGCACAAAAAGTAAATGTCATTGAAAATATAATCATAACAAAACATTTCATGTAGAAAAAGCCAAGTACTAGAAAAGGGTACTCCTTTAAAAGAATTAAGACAGTTTTTCAATACACATTTTAAAATGAAAGTTTTATATATATATATATATATATATATATATATATATATATATCGGTTTCACAACGTTCTACGTCTTCCGATACCCAATCTCCACTCGTTTCTGTCTGCCCATAATTCATCATCTAGGCCTCTTATTCTTATTTCACTGTCTATTCCTTCTCTCCAGCTTCTCCTCGGCCTTCCTCGTTTTCTTCGGCCAGTTGGTTTCCATTGTAATATTTGTTTAGGTAGTCTTCCATCATCCATTCTTTGTACATGTCCGTACCACACCAGTTGTTTTGTTCTTATATCATCCACTAAAGTACGTTCACCCACTGTCATAATTTCTCTTATTCTTTGATTTGTAACTCTTTCTCGTTTTGATTTCCCTGCTGCTCTTCTCCAACAGTCCATCTCCCTAGCGGAAAGCATTTTTTCTGTTCTATCTTTGATTGGCCATACTTCTAAGCCATATGTAACAATACTTTTTACAATGGTGTTATATATAAGCTTTTTGTTATGTTTTGATATATTTTGGTCCCAAATTATTCCATTTAATAAAGTTATTGCTTTTCTTCCTTGTACTTTTCTATCTTTTATAACTTTGTTTAGTGTTCCGTCAGCTGTAATTTTTAGACCTAAGTATTTATACTCATCACAGGACTGAATTCGTTGCCCAGTATTTAAGATTAGATCCTGTTTCGTTCCAACAATACACATATACTCTGTCTTATTGATATTAACCTCTAGTCCCCACTTATTGTACTCTTCTAGTCGTGTCATATATTCAAGGTCGTCATAATCCTGAGCCACCACTATCTGATCATCGGCGAAACATAAAGTATTCAAGGTGGTTTCATCCAACGGAATTCCCATGTTTTGGCATTTTCTCTTCCAGACTTTAAGGACTTGTTCCAAATATATCTTAAAGAGCGTAGGCGAGATACAGCAACCTTGTTTAAGACCTTTATTTACTTGAAAGCCTTTGGTTAGTTTTGCTTTTATTTTAACTTTTGCCTTAATATTGCGGTATAACTCTTTGATGGCCTTAATTAGTTGTACGCTTATGTTCGTCTTTTCCAACGCTTTCCAAAGTAGATTTAGTGGTATACTATCATATACCTTCTGCAAATCTACGTAAAGCAGATGCAGCTCTTGTCCGTATGCCATTTTCTTTGTAATAACTTGGGTTATACAAAAGAGATGATCTGAAGTCGATCTACTCGCCCTGAAACCGGCCTGTTCTTCTGCCTCCATATCTTTATATTCGCTTTCCACTTTATTTCTTATTATTTTGCCATATATTCTGCTTAGCGTACTAGTTACAGATATATCTCTATAGTTGTCACATATATCTTTCCGTCCTTTTTTGTGTATTGTGGATATATATGACATTTTCCACTCAGTTGGTACTACAGCTCCATTTAAATATTTTTGGAAAAGATTCCGTAATCTCCAAAACAGTTCTTCAGTGCCATATTTAATAAGTTCAGCTGGGGTATTTCCGGGTCCGGCAGACTTACCGCTTTTTAAGGTTGTGCACACGTTTTTGACCTCAGAGACCCTATCGTTCTAATGATATTGTTACAAATTTAAGTTATTTAAATTTTATAATTGGAATTTATTTAGGTTTAGTGTAGTATTAGGTTGATTTATCTTAAGGTTGTATTCTTAGTCTAGGTTTTAGCTGCGTTATCTGTGACTTGCGGTCCAAATAATACGAGAACTTTCCGGACGTCGAAGGCTGCCGGAAAGTTCGAGAGAGATGGACGATCCTATATATAGGGCCGGTGTCGTGCACCAGTCAGTCAGTCACAGATAACATGCTGAAGTGGTCGTGAGATATTAACACGAAGTTAATAGACCGATTATAGTGGTGAATTATTAGCAAGTTTAAGTGCGTGTTTTTGTACATAATTTGTGAAAATAAATTGACGTATCGTTTTCAACAATTGCGAGTTTTAATTTGTCGTTGTGAACCCGTAACAATTGGTGTCAGAAGTGAGATTAAAAGAAATAAATAGTGCAAAGACTATCCTTACACAGTACCACCGGCTAGGACAATTAAAAAGAAGAGCAGTAAGTGATTTTGCCAGAATATTCGGAACTGAATAGTGCAAAGACTACCCTTACATATTACCACCGGATAGGACAATTGGACAGAAAAACAGTAAGTGATTTTTCCAGAATATTCAGAGAAGTTCGATATTGTTTTATTCAAAAACTAAAAGAGATATTTAAGAACCGACTTCGACATTAACTTTACAGTCCAAAAATTGATAATTAGAGAGATTTTCTAGAATATTCTATAACATTCTACGACGTTCTATTCAAAAACTAGAAGAGATATACAAATACCGACTTCGACATTAGATTAGTAATTTTAAAAGTAAGAATCAGAAAGAATTTCTAGAACATTCCATCACTTTCTACGACGCTCTATTCGAAAACCAGAAGAAATATCCAAAAAGAGACTTCGACATTAGCTTAGTAATTTCAAAAGTAAGAACTAAAAAGAATTTCTAGAAGATTCCATAACATTCTACGACGTTCTATTCAAAAAACTAGAAGAGATATACAAATACCGACTTCGACAGTAGCTTAGTTATTTTAAAAGTAAGAATTAGAAATTATTGCTAGAATATTCCATAACATTCTACGACGGTCTATTCGAGAACCAAAAGAGATAATCAAAAAGTGACTTCTACATTTGCCTAGTAGCAGAAAGAGTAGCATTTACCAGTATATTCCAGAACATTCCATTAGGTTCTATTTAAGAATTGGAAGAGATATTGAAAAACCGACTTCGACATTCGCTTTATAGCCCTAAAATAGACGTTTTAAGTGATTTATCAGGAAGTTGATGCTTACTAGACAAAGATCGGCCAAGATGGAAGATTTAACTAAAATGATGCAGGCTCTAGCAGCTCAAATAGCTCAAAACCAGGGCGATATGAAACACACCATGGATGACATAAAGCAGATCATGGAACAAAACCAGAACGATATGAGACAGACTATTGAACAAAACCAAAACGATATGAGACGGACATTTGAAGAAAAATTAGATGGTATGCAAGAAAACTTCGACCAAATAAAGAGCAACTCCGAACAGCTGAGAGGAGAATTTAAGGTAGCAACAGAAAGTCTTAAGGAAGAAATAACTCAAAGAATGCAGAATGTAGAAGAAAAGGTGCAAAACAAATTGCAGAATGTTGAAGAAAAAGTGGAGACCAAACTACAGAATGTTAGGGAAGAAGTTTTTCAAACCATGGAAGAAAAATTCCAGGACATGTCAAAGCAGTTTATACAGCTTCAGAAAGAACACAACAAAATAAAAACTCAGGGATATGTTGTGAATTCCAACCAAAACATTAAGCCTCCAAATTTTGATGGTACGTCTTCCTGGTCTACCTACAAACAACAATTTGAAGCTGCCGCCGCTGCAAATAGTTGGAACGATGACGAAAAAGCTAGAGCTTTGTTAGTAGCTCTACGAGAACCTGCTCTTGGACTTTTACGGTCTATTCCAGCGGAACAAAAACAGAGTTACAATGCTTTAGTGGCAGCTTTAGAAAGAAGATATGGAGGTGAACATTTACGAAATTTGCATTGGTCAGAATTAAATATTCGCCAACAAAGAGCAGGGGAGTCATTACAAGAGTATGAAGCGGATATCAGGAGGCTGATGAACTTGGCTTACCCAGATATGCCAGAAAATTACAGAGATCCCTTTACGGTAGATCGCTTTATTAACGGCTTGCGAGACACGGACTTAGCAAAGTTACTTCGTCGAGAACGCTTCCATAACAGCAGTGAAGTGTTGATTCGAGCCCTTGAAATTGAATCATCAAATAATATCTCCAGGCCAAAAGTAAGAGCTGTTTCAATTCAGGAGGGAGAAGAAATGAGCACTGGAGAGGAGGTCAACTTAAAAACGCTAAACCAACTGTTTCAGTCACTGATAGAGAAGATTGATTCTTTGAAAGGAAGTAGACGATCCCCTCCAAATGTAAAGTGTTTCAGATGCGGACGTACAGGGCATATTCAACGCGATTGTCGTGTCCAAATGAGGTCTCGCTCACCATCTACTGGGACAGAGTACCGAAGAAGAGATCAGGAAAACTAAAACTAGTCAACGCAGAGGGGCGGGTGTTGGCTAATGGGAATTTAGCCCCCAAAATTTACTCTATCAAGAGCTTAAAACATACTGCTGACAGTCTTAACATCGACGGACTTATTAATGGAAGAAAAGTTAATATAACAGTAGACACTGGTGCTGCCATATCATTGCTTAAGTTCAAAATTGCAACGAGATATAAAATTCGACCAACAGAAAAGAAAATAACACTTAAGACTGTGACTGGAGAATCCGCCGACGTGTTGGGGCAGACAGACATAGACCTACAGCTGGGGAGGTTGAAGATTCGCCACTCGGTATTAGTTGCAGACATAGAGGACGAATTTATTTTGGGAATGGACCTGATAAGTAAACATGGATTTGCGTTTGATAATAAACTTAATACCCTAAGATTTGGGAACGAAGAGTTCATTTTGTCAAATAGTCACATCAATAAAGAACCAATTAAGGTGGTGGCAGTATGCACAACAAGACTAGTCGGTAACAGTGAGACCATAATTTTTGGGAGGCTGGAAAGTAAAACATCAAGCTGCGTCGGACTCATAAGCCAACAAAACACACCCAACACCTACCTCGTTGCAAAATCACTAGTTAAAACCGATAAAGACATCCCGATTAGAGTCGCCAATATTTTCCCAAATAGTGTCAAAATTAATAAGGGGGAGGTGGTAGCATTATTTGAACCAGTACAGAAAGTAACAAGATGTGAAGAGCCAACTTCCGAGGATACAAGCAAGTTACCAATGGAGGTACTTCAGCAATTTGAGTCAACTTGGCAACATCTCACTCCAGAAGAATTTAGTAAAGCGAGAGAGTTTATAGAAGAACAAAGTAATATCTTCGAAACTAGGAGTAGTTCGGGACGCACAAACCTTATTCAACATGCTATCAATACTGGCGATGCCCAACCGATAAGACAACCCCCAAGAAGACTACCAATGGCCAAGCAAGAAGAAGTTCACAATCTCATTAATAAAATGCTCAGCGACGGGGTTATTGAAGAGTCATCAAGTCCTTGGTCATCTCCTGTGGTGTTGGTCACTAAAAAGGATGGAAGTACTAGATTTTGTGTCGACTACAGGAAACTTAACGATGTGACCAAGAAAGATAGTTACCCACTGCCAAGAATAGACGATACATTAACAACGTTGGCAGGATCATATTGGTTTTCTACTCTTGACCTGAAAAGTGGGTATTGGCAAGTAGGAATCTTTAAAAGAGATAAAGAGAAGACTGCATTCTCTGCTGGAAGTGGACTTTATCAGTTTAATGTGATGCCATTTGGCCTGTGCAATGCCCCAGTACATTTGAAAGACTAATGGAAGTCGTTCTACGAGGCCTTACTTGGAAAACCTGCCTAGTCTATTTAGATGATGTCATAGTAATGGGGAAATCATTTCAAGATCATCTAGATAATTTACGAGAAGTATTCTCAAGAATCAGGAACGCAAATCTTAAATTGAACTCAAAGAAATGTTTTCTGTTCCAAGAAAAAGTTGAGTTCCTGGGTCACGTCGTTTCCCGAGAAGGCATCCATACCGACGAAAAGAAGTTACAAGCAATAAAAGAATGGCCTCAACCTCGTGACAAACATGAATTGAGAAGCTTTTTGGGTCTGTGTACATACTACAGACGATTTGTAGAAGGATTCGCCAAAATAGCGTCTCCATTACATAGACTTACAGAAGATAAAGCTTCTTACAAATGGAATACCGAATGTGACCAAGCATTTAGAAGACTAAAAGCAGCATTATGTTCTAGTCCGATTCTTGCATATCCCATTCCAAAAGGAAAATTCATATTAGATACTGATGCGAGCAACGATGGCATAGGAGCAGTACTCTCCCAAGTACAAGATGGAGAAGAACGGGTCATCGAATTTTTCAGCAAGAAGCTATCCAAACCAGAGAGAAATTATTGTGTTACTAGAAAGGAGCTCCTAGCCATAGTTAAATCCGTAGATCACTTTCACAAATATCTCTACGGACAAGAGTTTCTGATTAGAACGGATCATGCTGCGTTACAGTGGCTCATGAAAATGAAACAACCTGAGGGGCAAGTCGCGAGATGGATAGAAAAGCTACAAAAATACCATTATCAAATTAAGCACCGAGCGGGAAGGGTGCATAATAATGCGGATGCATTGTCCAGAAGAACTTGCCCTGAGGATTGTAAACATTGCAGGAAAATTGACTAGAAAGAAGGAATTACCTACGTGCGCCAGATAAAGTTAGAACCAGATGAAGAATGGATGTCGGCTTCGATTAGAACCACACAACTTAACGACAAAGATGTAGGACCTATCTTGCGATTGAAAGAAGATAACAAGCCACGACCATCATGGCAAGATATCGCAAACCAAGGGGTGATATTCAAATCACTGTGGGCACAATGGGATTCACTGATAGTAGAGGAAAACATCCTTAAACGTGCCTGGGAAAGTGCCGATGGCCTTACTGTGGTTAATCAAGTAGTGGTTCCTAGGAGCATGGTAGACAATATAGTGGCCGAATGCCATGGTGGAAAATCAGGCGCGCACCTAGGCATAAATAAAACCATGGACAAAATTCGAAACCGATTTTATTGGGTCAATTACTTTCAAGATGTGAAAAACTGGTGCCGCCGATCTTCGACTTGTGCAGCCAGCCAAGGTCCCAAAACAAGGTCCAGAGGTCAAATGAAACAATATAACGTAGGTCTGCCATTCGAACGCATTGCTATTGATGTGGCCGGACCGTTTCCAGAAACTAAAAAGTGCAACAAATACATCCTTGTTGTCATGGATTACTTTAGCAAATGGCCAGAAGTTTTTGCTTTGCCTAACCAAGAGGCCGCTACAGTTGCAGAAGTTCTGGTAAATGATGTTTTCAGCCGATTTGGCATTCCTTTGGAACTACATTCAGATCAAGGAAGAAACTTTGAATCAAAGCTCTTCCAGAATCTCTGTGACCTTTTAGGAATACATAAAACACGGACTACGGCTTTACATCCGCAGTCAGATGGCATGGTTGAAAGATTTAATAAAACAATAGAAGAACATCTTTGCAAAGTTGTTGATGAGCACCAAACAGATTGGGACCAATATATTCCATTGTTTTTGATGGCCTATAGAACCGCCATTCACAATACGACAGGAGCTACTCCATCTAGTATCCTGTTTGGTAGAGAACTGCGTTTACCATGTGATATCATGTTTGGTTCACCTGAAGAAGCACATTTAGAGGTTAATGACTATGTCGAACGTTTAAGGCAAAAGCTGCACGATATCCATGAAGTGGTTAGAGAGCGAATAGAAATAGCCAGTGATCGCATGAAAGCGAGATATGACCTGAAAGCAAACTCTTCAGGGTTCAAAGAGAATGATCAAGTCTGGCTATACAATCCTCAACGCAAGAAAGGAAGATCACCTAAGTTGACACCACCATGGGAAGGGCCTTATAAAGTTGTTAAGAGAATTAATGATGTAGTCTACCGAATCCAGAGAAGCCCGAAGTCCAAGATGAAAGTTGTTCATCTAGACAGACTAAAACCTTACCTGGGAAATGTTGATCGAGACGATCAAACCTGAAGAGGAGGATAGTGTTACAAATTTAAGTTATTTAAATTTTATAATTGGAATTTATTTAGGTTTAGTGTAGTATTAGGTTGATTTATCTTAAGGTTGTATTCTTAGTCTAGGTTTTAGCTGCGTTATCTGTGACTTGCGGTCCAAATAATACGAGAACTTTCCGGACGTCGAAGGCTGCCGGAAAGTTCGAGAGAGATGGACGATCCTATATATAGGGCCGGGGTCGTGCACCAGTCAGTCAGTCACAGATAACATGCTGAAGTGGTCGTGAGATATTAACACGAAGTTAATAGACCGATTATAGTGGTGAATTATTAGCAAGTTTAAGTGCGTGTTTTTGAACATAATTTGTGAAAATAAATTGACGTATCGTTTTCAACAATTGCGAGTTTTAATTTGTCGTTATGAACCCGTAACAATATTGTCTCTTTCGTGTTCCTTGAATTCTGCTCTATCTTAAGTTAAGAGTTTTTTAAAATACTCATCCCATTCTTTGTCTGGTATTGGTGAAATAATATCTCTGCATGTTTCTTTTTTGATCGATCTTATAGTTTTCCAGCTTTCGGTACTTCTCCAACCTCCTAAGTAAGAATCTATTTTCTGGCACTTTTGCATCCACGATTGATTTTTCTTATCACTGATCATTCTTCTCACAACAGCCAAACTTAGTTTTGTTTAATTTAGCATTGTACCCAAGAGTCAATATGCAGCCGTAAGAGTCAAATTTAACATATCCAAACTAGTAAGAACCTTTCATTTTAAAATGTGTATTGGAGAACCTGGCTATACATTTGTTTTAATTATTTTTACGAAATGCCATTTTCGTTCGCTTATTTACCCAAACTGCAGAACGGCAAAAGGGAGGGCAATGTTTTTCGCTTGGGATATGTATGTAAATCAGTAAAAATCAGGGTAGTAATGAGCAATGCTTTAATACACTGAATAACGTCGAAGATTGGTTAAGAAAGAACCAGCTCATTCTAAATACAGAAAAAACAAAAGTTGTTGTGGTTTCAAATATAGATATCTATATCCCTGAATATCTCACATTCTCGGGAGATAAACTGTCTTTCGAAAACAACACCAGTGCTAGGAGTCATACTTGACAAAGATTTAAATTATCATGCTCACATTGAAGCCTTATGTAAGAAACTAAGTAAGAGATCATACGCAATAAGAGTCATATCAAAATACTTTCGCCAACATAAATCACTAAAATCATTATACTATGGGTTATTTTACTCAAATGTCAAGTATGGTATTCTTCTTTGGGGTCATAGCAGTCATGTGGAAGACGTCTTCGTAATACAAAAACGAGTATTTAGGATCATAAACTGCATGAAATCATCTGAATCATGCAGAAATAAATTCAGTGAAAAAGAAATTCTTACCGTGTCAGCAATTTAAATTTTCGAATGCCTCCTGTTTATAAAGAAAAATCCTGATGAATTTCTTAAATACAAACCTTCCTCAGCACAAAATACAAGGTAAAAGAGCTAGTCTACATATATCCAAACCATAGATTAACAGTAACAGAGAAAGGGTCTCACTATGCGGCTGTAAAATTCTTTATTACTCTGACAAATAGACAGCATGCGATTATGCATACGATTATTTAAGAAAGCATGTGCCAGTTTTTTATGTAAGATAGAGCCCAAGTAACATTTCTTTATTTATTGCAGAAGCTAAAAGATTGCCAGCGCCTCTCTTTAAAACCATTAGTTTCAATGTTTGGTCGCTAGCACGTTCCCATTACCCTTATATACCCCTTAGACCTCCTAAATGGGACTCCCCAATTGGTGGTGGCAACCTATGTATTAAACTCACTATAAAACCATAAGAAATAAACTCCAGCTTCGCCCTCTAACGGTTCCACCAGTAGAGAACCTTTTAGAGCCTAAAGCTATTATGCCATGTTCTAAAAGCAAACGTCCTCTATCCTATTATAAAACTAGATTTTGTAATTTGGTATCCTGGCGATTCTGTTGAATACCATAATACCTTTAGAGTAAAGAAGTTTTCCTATAAAAGCTATGGCGATATTTTAGATTCACAATGGCTATATAAAATAATTTAGGTCACAAAATTGCCAAAAATGTCAGAGTCCCAAAATTATTTTATCACATAAAAATAAACCGAGTTTGTCGTTTTGTTGATGATCAAATTACCTGTCAGATTTATTTTTCTGATAAAATCGTATCTGAAAAGCTGTCAAAACAAGCGCGCTAGCTCAAGAATGCTTTTTAATAGTTTTTTGATAACAAAATAACAAATATTTAAAATTAAAAAAAAAGATCATTTACACTATTCACCATTAAAAAAGTCTGTTTGTAAATCAAAATTAAAGTTAAATTATTGTTAAAAAACACTGCTAAAACGACTAGATAAATATTTTCTCTTTACAATATTTTTTAAATGAATTTATATACGCCATTATGGTTTTATAGTGGTCACTTGGTTTTATTTGTTACTGTATCGCAACAAGGACTTTTGAGTGCCCTTATGAAACCAACAAAAAAGAACAATGTAAACATAGTCAACATAACCTCACTTTAATTTTTTGTATTTGTTTTTAAAGTGTTTCAAAGCGTATAATTCAACACTTTTAAATGTTTTTTATCGTGCAATTTCGACACAATCGAGAGGGCCAGTGCAATGATATTCGTTGTGCCTGCAGGTTGGAGGGCAACCTCTTATATTGGCCGCCTAAACAGGCCTTATCTAGGCCTGGGTGTCCTACCCAGGAGGACGGAAACTCAACAATTATTAATTATTGGGCTTTAAATAATCAATATTGCAATAGGTAGGTACCAATCTGTACCTAGGTATATCTATTATTTTTACAAGAAATACCTAAAAAAAATAAAACACGAAAGTATTTACTCGCTTCTGTTAGAACCCTTAAGGAAACAAGGTTTTACATGGCCACCTATTTAAATAATATTTAATATACAACTATGGGTAACTATAAATACAAAAGAAAGGGCCTTTAAGCCTTCCTACAAAACCTTTTTAAAATGCCTAAAAGTAATGGCAAAAACCAAAAGTCTAAAGTTTATATTTACCACTTTTAAAAACCTTAAGGAAACTTGGTTCTATATCGCCGCCTATCTAATCATATTTACTTTTAAACTACTGGTAACTATAAAAACAAAAGGATATACGATAACCTTTTAGCTCTATTATAAAACACTTTTGTGATGACCTAAAGTAATGAAAAAAACTAAATGACCAAAGTTTATATTTATTTCTTTTTAAAAACTTTAGGTAAAATGGTTTTATAAGACCATCTTTATAAATCAGAAATCAATAAAACCAAAAGTATCTAAAAGGAACAGAAGGAATATCAGTTTTATTATACTCCCTTTATAAATCACTTTTTGGTTGTATAACACCCCTTTAGGTAATTGGCAATATAAATTACCTTTATGTAGCCAAATTGATCCTAAAACCCATAACAGCACCCTCTAAATAACCTAGGAACCAAATTAATAAAACCTTGAGTGGTAATAATGTTACTTGGGAGCCCTACACTATCAGCGAATACCTTAATCACAAGCACTAGTTACAAATTCCAGAATGTGCAACAACGTTCTTAAATTAGCTTTATTTAGTAGTATTAGCGCAGTACAAAATTCGCTTTAAGGAAAACTTACCTATTTATTTTAGATACTTCTAATATATACTTTGTAATTGTTCAAATCTCAAAGTCTTGTCTTGTCTTATATTTAATGTATAGTGTCACTTGTACAATTCTTTGTTTCAATGTATTTTAGTTATTACCTCGATTAATTTTAAAGTATTGTTCATACTCGTCTTAGTCTTTTGTTTTTGATTAGTCTTTGTCCTTTGATTAGTCTTAGCTGTCTTAAACAAAATCGGGTGTTCATACTCGTCTTTTGTTTTTGATTAGTCTTAGTCATAACCCACTGAAAAAAAAATTCAATTTCGATAAAAAGGGCCCTTTTCAAAAGTCATTTTCTACACAAAACAATCTTATTTAACCTAATCTGTGCACGAAACACAGACACGAAAGAACAAAAGCGAAAAAGAAAATAAAAACAAATAAAATTTTGAGGTTAGGTTGAAATTTTCTTGCGCTCTTCGGACGCCCTGTAAAAAAAACAACAAATATCAGCTGATGTCTGTCACTCGTCTTAGTCGTTGTCCTAAGGATTGAAAGTTGGCAACTCTTAAGACAAAGACTAATCAAAAACAAAAGCAAAAACATTGTATGAACACTCCCATAAGAAACAGTGGTTTTAACTTTCTTATGACAAGACATATGACTAAACCAAGACAAAAGACTAGACAAAAGACGAGTATGAACGATCCATAAATGATTAGAACTAACAATAATCGCAAAGAAAACAATATAGATATTAATTGTAACGAATAATATATATAAAATATTTAAGTGTGACGAGGTATGACGTAGCTGTGTATAGCAGCGAAATTTTAGAAAACTTGTTGACGATCCAAATTTACTATTGTATATATTTTGGCTAAATAAATCTATTGTCTATTGTTTATGTAAATATGTATGTTTGTTTCGCGCTAGAGGCTAAACGGCTGAACCGATTTTGACAAAAAAGGTGTCGTTAAATTGCTACTGATCCCGAAGGAGCTATAGGTTATATTTTTTTTAAACAGGAGTCAATATGGCGGTCATCCGACTTCATTTTGTCACATGATGGCGGCTTTAAGGCATACAAATTACCTAAATTTTAATAAAATGCCTTTAATAACCCATTGCAAATGTCCTGTAATTTGCTGTAATCATTTTGTAGTCCTCCCTGCTCCCACCCATCTCCCATCTTGTCATTCCCCTCCACACTTTTAAAAACCCATATTCGCATAATTTTATCAAGTATAGGGCGATTTCAAAAATTTTTTCTCCACACGCTTTAAGAATTTTTTTTCCAACACCATTTTACTAGTTTCGCCCTCCCTCTCTCTTCCCTCCTCTCCACCCTCCTTATTAGTAATCGTTGTAGCTTTAACTTTTAGAAACGCTTTAAGACTTTTACTGGTTCCCTATTCCCTCTCTCCTCCGCCACCTTCACTTGACGAAAGTTTACACTGTTCGCGTCCGTAGAAAATCTACACGTACTTTTTGGGTAACGCTAAATGACTGTTAAATGCAAGTGCTTTTTATAAGGCTGAATAAGAATTAAACCTAAAAGTTGGATATAAAATAAATCATAACAAAAACATTTCATGCAAAAAAAAGCCAAGTACGCGAAAATGGCATTCCGTAAAAAGAATTGAGATAAAAGTAAAGCCAAGTTCTCCAATACAAATTTCAAAATGAAAGGTTCTTACTAGTTTGGAAATGTTTTTTTAAACTTTGCTATTACAGCCAAACTTCTTTATGTTCAATTTAGCACTGTGCCTAAGAGTCATTTACAGCCGTAATAGCCAAGTTTAGAAAAATATTTCCAAGCTAGTAAGAACCTTTCATTTTGAAATTTGTATTGGAGAACTTGGCTTTACTTTTATCTCAATTCTTTTTACGGAATGCCATTTTCGCGTACTTGGCTTTTTTTTACATGAAATGTTTTTGTTATGATTTCACTTCTTTTTTAAAGGAATTGGATAATACTTAATTTTTAAAGCAGTAAAATATGCGGAATATTGTTCAAAACAATGCCTTACTTAAATTTTTGAAGTTTTTTAATTTTTTTCCATGGTTTTATCGTAGTTCCTATCAGCCTTCCAAAGCTCAGCTCTCTGGCGTTTCTGAAAGTGCACAATGTTACTTTTACATAACTTTACATGTATAGGGGAGGGAAATAAATTAAAATTGTCGTGTTTTTAAATTTTGTCTTATAGTTTTATCATAGTTCCTATCAGTCTTCCAATGCTCAGCTCTCTAGCGTTACTTTAACATAACTTTACATTTATAGGGGAGGAGGGTAAATGAAAATATTGGACTTTTTAAATTTTTTCCCATGGTTTTATGATAATTTTTATCACCGTTCCAATGCTCAGCTCTCCAGCGTTTCTGGAAGTGGGCAATGTTAGTTTTACATAAATTTACATTTATAGGAGAGGGAAGTAAATTAAAATGTTGGTGTTTTTTTTTCATATAGTTTTATCATATTGTCTTTCAGTCTTAAAAAGTTCAGCTCTCTAGCGTTTCTGGAAGTGGGCAGTGTTACTTTTACATAACTTTACATTTATAGGGGAAGGAAGTAAATTAGAATTTTGGGGTGTTTTAATTTTTTTCTATAACTTTATCATAGTTACTATCGGTCTTCCAAAGCTCAGTTCTCTAGCATGTCTGGAAGTAGGCAATGTTACTTTTACTTCACTTTACATTTATAGGGGAGGGAAGTAAATTAGAATTTTCAGGTGTTTTAATTTTTTCCTATAGTTTTAACATAGTTCCTATCAGTCTGCCAAAGCTCAACTCTCTAGCATTTCTGGAAGGGGGCAATGCTACTTTTACATAACTTTAAATGTATAGGGGAGGGGAGTAAATTAAAATTTTGGGGTGTTTTAATTTTTTCTATAGTTTTAACATAGTTCCTATCAGTCTGCCAAAGCTCAACTCTCTAGCATTTCTGGAAGGGGGCAATGCTAATTTTACATAACTTTAAATGTATAGGGGAGAGGAGTAAATTAAAATTTTGGGGTTTTTTGATTTTTCCCAGGGGTTTGGTCATAATTTCTATCAGTCTGCCAAATTTCAGCTTTGTAGCATGTCTGGAAGTACAGTAGAATATTGATGATCTATACATGAGTGAGTCAGTGAGTGAGTGGCAATTTCGACGTTTTTTGATATTTCGTAACTACTTTACTACTTTATAGAATTCCATGAAACTTGGAGGGGTTGTTAACTCTAACTCCATGGAGATCTACGACTGTGCAAAGTTTGAGATTCGTAGCTCATTCCGAAGTAGAGTTTTCGGTAGGTCAAATATCGGCTAAAGTGTTTCAAGAAAAGATGGTTACGGCGCGCGAACTTGGCGAGGCACTGCCGTGCCCTCAGATTTTACTAAAAAAAATACCCTACTAAGTCTACTTGTAACTCCTAGTCGCAGTTAGGTATGAAATTACCCCATAACCTGATTCATGAAAATACAAAACTGTATAATTTCGTAAGTGAGCTTTGGGAATCAAAACTAAAAGTTGAAGCATGTCGTATATTATAGGTATACCTATTTTTACCCAACTGCGATTAGAAGTTACAAGTAAATTTAGCAGTTGGGTGTTTTTTTATTTTATTTTTTTTATTTTAATGAAATGTTTTTACGACATTACTACTTTTTTAAAGAATTTGAATAATATTTCCGTTTTAAAGTAGTAAAAGAATAGAATAGAATAGAATAGATGTTTATTTGAATCCAAAAAAAATAATAATACATGACCTGATATAAAGGAGAGTTTACACATGCATGGATTTGCTGGCGCCAATAAAAACTGGCGCGCCAGTAAGTTAAATTTGCAAGTGTAAACACCGACTTGCACACAAGTTATTTTTTTGCATGCATGTATCAAAAAAGTCTGCAGCTGACTGAATTTGCTGGCGCCAGTGGTGACGCATGCGCGCAGAAAAAGAAAATTTTCATGTGTAAACAAGTACTTGCACGTCGGCTCGCCAGTTTTATGTTAATTATTTTACATTATTTTTTATTTTCATTGTGTTTGAGCTCCAAAATTTTGTTTATTGTTCTTTTTATAGCTTATTATGGCTAAAAAAAAGTGGTCAGCAGAACTGACCATACAGTTTCATGAAGGCTATGAATGTTTTCCTTGTTTATGGGATGTACACAGTAGTTCTTATAAAAACAAAGATAGTCGAGATAATGCTTACCAAAAATTAGTGAAATAATGAATATTGAAGGCTTTGAAGTTGCAGAAGTAAAAGCAAAAATACGATCCATAAGAAACACATATGCTTTGGAATTGACAAAAATTAAGAAAAGCCCACATTCTGGAACCGGTGTAGATGAAGTATACACCCCAAAAGTACCATGGTTTAAAGTAGCAGACCGAATTTTAAAGAATGTTGTTCAAATAAGAGAAACTCAGTAGATCGACGAGCAATCCATGCTTTAACCCAGATACGGCCTTTTCGTTGTTCCTTTTTCTGAATCTCTTTACTCCGAGAGTTCAGTCGACATATCGCGTATCGTGTACACTTAAAAAATGAAACTGGCGTGCCAGTCTTTTTAATTTTCGCACAATAGTGTAAACTTTTGCTGGCGTGCAAATAGAACTGGCGCGAACACTGGCGCCACTAAATTCATGCATGTGTAAACCCACTATAATTCAATCAAACAAATAAACATACAAAAAGCACTATTTAAGTGATATATATCACTTCTTGTAAGTGTTAGAGTTATTTATAGGTAAGTACACAGTCTAAATTTTGATTTACTGTCAGAATCGGGTTACTTAGTCCAGTCCGGGTTTTATTGTCAATAGTAAAATGCACTTCACTTCGCTAAAACTTGACATTATCTTCCTAATTTAATTTAACTTAACTAAAAGTATCCTAAGGGACAGGCATTAAAAAATTATATCTACTACATTATGGTTTTTTGGGTTACAAAAAGTGATATGCTGTGTCTACTTTCCGCCTGTAAAAATTCTTTTACCGCTTTTTTAAATTTATTTTCTGTTTGCAACAACATGTTTTGCGGCAAAAAATTCAAAATTCTAGGCATAAGATATTTTGAATTTCTTTTTCCTATATTTAAATTTGACCTTTTTGTAACAAAATTATTAGTAGTTCTGGTGCAATGAGTAGTTTCACGTTTTTCCAATAGATGTTTCTCTTTATATGCCTTTAATGCAAGTTTTTCAAAATAAAGCTGCCTCACATCCAAAATTTTCGCTTCAGAGTAAAGTAAGGTGGTAGAATATAAATATGGTTTTTTGAATATAATTTTAAGGATCCACCTTTGGATAACATGCAGACTTTCTAAGTAATTGTCTAAAAGCGTGCCCAGGCAACTATGCCATAAGTTAAATGGGAATTTACTAGTGAAAGGTAAAGAGTTCTTATTTTAAACTAAGGAATTCCCGCAAATGTTTAAACCTAGAAATCATGCATCGCAATCTCCTAATTAAGCAATCTATATGTCGATTCCATCTCATGTGCGGATCTAGTAATATTCCCAAGTATTTGAAATAATCAGATCTTTCAATTTCAAAATTATTTGGAGAATATGCAGAATATTATTTAAAACTGAATTTTGCGATGCCTATTTCCGATCGGTTTTACCTTTTGTTAATTTTACTTGAGAATTGAAGACATTTTCATTTCTATCAAATTTTGCATTAGTACAATTCTTACATTTCAAGTCTATCCCTGGTAGGCAGGTGTATGAATTTTTTTAATTTTTAAATTGTTGCCTGTGTCGCTTTAAGTAAAACCTTATGCTCTTCATCAAAGCCTCCGACAGTAGTTAAGACCTACGTAGTTTTCTGCTAATAACCATTTTCTACTAAGTAAATCTAAAACTGCAAACTGAAAGCCAGATGGTTATTTTTAATTTTTTTATTTATTGTAGTTCTGATAAATAATTAAAATTACTGCTTTTTCTTTTGTTCGTTCATATTTTGCAATATTACTGACTTTTAACGAGAGAGGGGGTAGGGGTATTGCAATCGTTAGATTTTGATACACTTGTTAACTTATTTGTTACCTTTCTATTAGGGATGGCCGAAGCAGTAAATTTGCCAGAACAGGTCTGACCTGTTCCGATTTTTATTATGACCTGTTCCGAAACATCTGCTCCTGCTCCAAACTGTTCCGGGCTTTTCAAAGGAAATAAATTGCAACTGTTCCGCATTTTAGGAAAAATTTGTTCCAGCACTGCAGGAACAGATGTGCTGCATGAAATCTAACTATGTGTGTGCTCTGTTATTGGTGTTACAAGGTATATAAATGAGGTACAGGGTGTTAACCGCTATATCTGGTTGTCGCTTATAACAATTTTATTTTTTTTAATAGAAAAAGAAATGCAATTTTTACAAAACGCTTCACTTTAAAATTATAAAGTGGAGTTTTTGGTGTTATCAAGTGTTGGGCCTGAGAAAGATGCAGCTAGCTGAAGTGAAGACTCGGAACAGGCGTAAAAGCAGGGAGCAAGTTGTTTCTGTTATGTTCTGGCTCTCTCGAAGTTTCCTTGTCACTTCTGCTGCGGCGGAACAACTTGTTCCGGAAATTCATACCTGTTCCGACTTGCTCCGGGCACAGACCTGTTCCGAAAAGAACAGGTACTGCTCCGGAGTGCCATCCCTACTTTCTATGCAGTGTGTTCTTCTTCTTCTTTGTCGAACTCAATGTTTTTGAGAAAAATGTTCAGACACGTCGAGCAAGCTAGGAAAATAACTAGAAAAAAATACTCTGCCAATATATAGACACCCAAGCTCACACTAGGTACTATAGTTATAGTGTACATGTGAGCTAATATAACTAAAAACTGATATATTTTATTCAACTCCAGACTTAATTACCTTTCGTTTGATACTACACATGCCATATTTTCACTCAATTTTTTTAAATCTACCCCCACCTTTTTTTTAAATTAAACTAAAATGTATTTTGTTTAACTCCACACTAAATTACCTTTCGTTTGATATCACACATGCCATATTTTTTTTCACTTAAACTCTAGTTTTTTAAATCTACATCCACCCTTTCCTTTTAAATAAACTAAAATGTATTTTGTTTAACTCCAGACTTAATTACCTTTCGTTTGATATCACATCTACCCCCACCCTTGTATTTGGCTTGTGTTCAGTGGATTTTGTTCATTTTTAAATGGGACCATCTCGACCCAAGACCCAGCCCAGGTACCAAATTTCATTGAAATCGGGCAAGCGGTTTTTGAGTTATGCGCGTTGGTCGTTACTGATAGACAGACAGACAGACAGACGGCGCGACAAAAAAGTTTCAAAATCATCTGAAACGCAAAGATATATAAAAATTTTTGAAATCGGAGCAACTTTTTTTTTCTCGAAAAAATTAGGATCACTATAGCTCACACTACTATAGTATAGTCTATGTGTGAGCTAATATTCTGATAATATATGGGCACCTAAGCTCACACTAGGTACTTTAGTTATAGCTATATATATATATATATATATATATATATATATATATATATATATTATTCAGCTCCAGACTCAATTTCCTTTCGTTTGATACCACACAAGCCATGTTTTGACTTAAACTGTAATTTTTAAAATCTACCCCCACCCTTTTTTTAAAAACTAAAATGTATTTTGTTTAACTCCAGGCTCAATTACCTTTCGTTTAATATCACACACGCCATATTTTAATATAAACTCTAAATCCCCAAATTTTTATATATTTTTGCGTTTCAGGTGATTTTGAAACTTTTTTGTCTGTCTGTCTGTTGCCTGTATGTCTATATGTAACGACCAACGCGTATAACGCAAAAACCGCTTGCCCGATTTGAAAGAAATTTGGTACCTAGACTGGGTCTTGGGTCGAGATGGTCCCATTTAAAATTGAACAAAATCCACCGAACGCAAGTCAAATAAAATGGTGGGGATTTAGAGTTTATGTGAAAATATGGCGTGTGTGATATCAAACGAAAGGTAATCGAGTCTGGAGTTAAACAAAATAGATTTTTGTTTAAAAAAAGGGTGGGGGTAGATTAAAAAAAATTAGAGTTTACGTAAAAATATGGCGTGTGTGATATCAAACGAAAGGTAATTGAGTCCGAAGTTAAACGAAATACATTTTAGTTTTTGTTTTCTTTTAAGGGTGGGGGTAGATTTCAAAAATTTGAGTTTGTCAAAACATGGCTTGTGTGGTATTAAACAAAAGGTAATTTAGTCTGGAGTTAAATAAAGTATATTTCAGTTTTTAGTTATATTAGCTCACACGTACACTATAACTGTAGTACCTAGTGTGAGCTTAGGTGCCCATATATTGGCAGAATATTTTTTTTAAATGAGACTCTCTTTTTGTCAAGTTGTGCCTACTTGGTTCCAGCCGTTTTCAAGATCCTTTGGATGGAAATGAGTTTTCTTATTGCCTTCATTTATTAAGTTTTTGACACTAATTTTAAAGTTTCAACTTCAACTCACAAAAATAATATTCAAAATCCCCGAATATCTTAACAATGTTGAGCTACGGAAATAGTTAGAAGTTGAAGTACGAGATTAATTTAATGATAGACATCCAGATCGACCTATTACACAATCAACGGTCTCCAGAAAAAAAACTGAGTCAAAATATTTGGAGTGTTTAATTAAAAAAAAATATACCATATCTTATTTTTGGGTCAAAAAAATAGTTTCGGCAAAAAATGGGTGATTCCACACTTTATGGATACACTGCATGTATATTTTCATAATTGGGTTAATGCCAGATTTACTAATAAATACATGCTTTTATGAGAAAAAGTTAATTTCCTAAAGAATTTGTCTATAAGATCTGTCAGTTTGCTAAATCCCAGCCCTCTATCATAACTGGAAGTGAGCAATAATAGTTTTATGCACTGTGTTTCACGAACATCGAAACGGAGTTTGTTTGCAAGGGTGACACTTTTTGGCTATCTTGTTATTTTTGTAGCACGAACCCCCTTCAAGGGGTATACTTTACCCCCTATATTTTGAATAGGGAAAGTGGGTCTAGTGATACCTTGTTTTGAAGCTCTCTTGCATATCTTTACCCCCGTGTAAAAATTTCGAAAATCCTTCGATTAGTTTTTGATTTATTTGTTTTCAAATTTTCAAATTTAACATGGAATGATAAAATAAAAATTAAATCCGAAAAATATAAAATTCTAATTAAATTTTTATTTTATCAGTCCATGTTAAATTTAAAAGTGTGAAGACAATTATTTCAAAAACTAATGGATAGATTTTTGAAATTTTTACACGGTTGTAAAGATATTCAAAAGAGGATATTGTCGCACCCCGGCTTTCGCGAGCCATATCGGTAGGGTTGTTGGAGAAGATGAGGATCGTCAGTCTCTAAACAACCTTACCAATATATATTTTATTTAAATGTAAACTTCAATAGCTTTGGAATGAAAAAATGTAATGGTTTAAGACATGTATTGGTAATATTAAAATTCCATTTCTTTTATAAAATTATATCCAATATAAATATAAGGATACTTACAGTATTACTCGTAATAAAACCAGACACAGGTCAGGACACATCTTTGGGCTCTGTACTCTTTTACTTTCACTTACTTACTGATGAGCCAGCACCTCCCAATACAAATTTCTTCCTGCGTCAGCACTTATTGGCGATGGGTCGTTGCCAGAGCCATAATTGCTGACACATCAAAGCGAAGTTCGTTCACTGAACTTTTATTATTATATAGGTACTGTCTCATCAGCATTTAGGAGGAAGTTGTTTTTTAAATAATTTTAAAATAATACATTTTATGAAAATCTGATTTTAATATTTTACCTATTTGACAATATTCAAAAGACCTTCAAAACAAGGTATCACTAGACCCACTTTCCCTATTAAAAATATAGGGGTAAAGTATACCCCTCGAAGGGGGTTCATGTTACAAAAATTTCAAGATAACCAAAAAGTGTCCCCCTCGCAAACAAAATCGACGTGTCCGAGCGTTTCCCAAATTCGCACTCTAAATAATCAAACAACAACTTTATATGTAAAGGAGTAAGTAAATTAAAATTTTGGGGTTTTTTAATTATTTTCTCCAATAGTTTCATCAGAGTTCCTACCAGACTGGTAGACTGCTAAAGGTCAGCTCTCCAGCGTTTCTGGAAGTGGACAATGTTAGTTTTACATTAATTTACATGGATGGGGGAGGGTTCTAAATTAAAATTTTGGGGTTTTTCGATTTTTTCCAAGGGTTTGGTCATTATGTCTAGTAGGCTGCAATATTTAAGCTTTGTAGCGTTTTCGGAAGTATTGATGAATAGAAAGTGTCTACCGAATTTCACAAAAAATATTCAGAGAGAAGATTTTTTGTAAATCTTTAAAACACTGTATCTAAAAAGTAAAGTTTTTTTCTCAAAATGAACACAAATTCTGCTTGAATATTAACATCTTATTCAATAATACCCTGTATAAAAGCACTTACTCAGATGCGCTGTCATCTAATATGAGCTCTTCCTGTTTGATTTCTTCAGTCTTCATTTCAAACTCTTCCAGTTCAGATTTTATACTGACTGATGATGACCCAAGTAAATTGTCATCTGGCTGCCTGAAAAAAAATGATAAAATATTTTAAAAGGTTTCCTACGCTTATCATAAAAGATAAAGGGCGATTCCACAGAAAGTTTTAAACAAACATTTTTATAGGTTATCAAAATTAGTCTTAAATTAAAGCCAACACTTCTTAGCTTATGATCTTGAGTAAGGATTTCATATAGTTTTTCTGTTTTCCCAAAAAATCCGAAGAAAAAAGCATTAAAGTAATTTATATAAAAATATCCATTATTTTCGCTTAAAGATAAACATCTCAAAAAACTGTTTTTCCTTAAGCTTTTGATATTAAACAATAAATTAACCATACCATAGTACCATATACAACAAATGTACCAATTTTCATGCCAAAGTTCGCTTGTTTGTACTTGGTTTAGCCTAAAAATACATGGCATGATAAACTATTGTCACACACGTAACGAAAACAGAAATAAAAATGTATAACCCAAAAAATAGGCATTAAATTAAATTTTTCTTGTCAAAAGCCAACACATTTATAAGATACCAAAAACAAATTTTTAAAAAATTGCACGTTATAAGTTTTTTTTTATCAACAGAAATAAATCTGTCACACACGTAACGAATATTTAAACTTTTGCAATAAAATGCAATATTTTCTAAGTAATAATTTTGCTTATTCAGTTTTCGCCTTAAATATCTATTCTTTGAGTAATTCTAAAAGGAATAGTTTGTATAGTCATTGGCGTAAATAAAAAAACAAAATAATTATATTATTCGTTGTGTTCATCTGCGGAATGCTACTAGACCTAATAAGGTTATTTCAGTTAGGCCTAAATTGGCCCTTACTTCTACAAATAACACTGTCGAATTTCAACAAAGTTGTGTAAAATTTACTTAGTACATGGTAACATTGTTATGAAAAAATTATATTTACAAAAAGGTTTGAAGTATCTTGAAATCTATACATTTTTAGACCTATGTTTATAAGAACCTCTTTTATAAGAAAAAACTTTTTGATGTGCTTGGACACAAAAGAAAAGACAAAAAATACCATATTTGTATTTGTTAATAAGTTGTTTGAGATAATTTTTACAGAAGGTCAAAAGGAAGATGTGATAATTTTTAGTGATGATTTTTAAAAGACAAATTTTATGTTAGTTTTACATGGAAGTATTTTTGCACAAACCACGGCAAAGGTGTAGTAGACGGTATAGGAGGACGCGTAGAATCTTTGGATTGGCAACTATCCCAATCTAAAGATGACAAATTGGTAGTCCAAAATTTACTCGACTTTTATTAAGCTGCATCAAGTGTTTATTAAAATCAACTTCTTTATAAAGGCAACAACAGCAGATTACCATTTATAAAACTAAATAAGCCTAACCCAAAAAATTTCAGTAAGAAGTTATTTGGTCAAGTAATTATGAAGTTTAAAAAAAAAATCCTTTTTAGTTGTCTAGTTATAGTTGCTGTTACTTTCTGTATTTTTTCATTAGTCACACACGTAACACGTTGTTGTCACACACGTAACTCACTTTTAAGTTTATAAATAAAATAATAAAATGCATAAAGGGGCATTGAAATATAATCTTATTGTACAAAATATTACCAAGTATTAATTAAAATACTCTGCCAATCTATGGGCACCTAAGCTCACACTAGGTACTATAGTTATAGTGTGAGCTAATATAATCAAAAACTGAAATATATTTTATTCAACTCCAGACTCAATTACCTTTCGTTTGATACCACACAAGCCATGTTTTGACTTAAACTCAAATTTTTTTAATCTACCCCACACCCTTTTGAAAAAAACTAAAATGTATTTTGTTTAACTCCAGACTCAATTACCTTTCGTTTGATATCACACACGCCATATTTTCACTTAAACTCTAATTTTTGACATCTACCCCCACCCTTTTTTTAAAAATAAACTAAAATTCATTTTTTTTAACTCCAGACTTAATTACCTTTCGTTTGATATCCCACACGCCATATTTTCACATAAACTCTAATTTTTGGAATCTACCCCCACCCTTTTATTTGGCTTGCGTTCGGTGGATTTTGTTCATTTTTAAATGGGACCATCACGGCCCAAGACCCAACTTAGGTACCAAATTTCATTAAAATCGGACAAGCGGTTTTTGAGTTATGCGGGTTGGTCGTTACAGACAGACATACAGACATACAGACAGACAGACAGACAGCAAAAAAAAAAGTTTCAAAATCATCTGAAACGCAAAGATATATAAAAATTTTTGAAATCGGAGCAACTTTTTTTTTCTCGAAAAAATTACGATCACCATAGCTCACACTACTTATAGTAGTAGTGTGAGCTAAAATAAAAGTTGAATTAAGTATTTGGCAGTTCGCAGAAAATTTGTAAAATGAGAAAAATACATTATTTTGTTAAGAAATAAATGTCACACACGTAACGAATTTTTATAATCTTATAAGTAAATTAATATTTTTCAATCAGTGATTTTTTTGTCGTTAACGTAAGCAAAACTAACAACTTAACCCAGCAAAATTATATTTAATAATTACGATGTGTTTTTGTTGGGTTTAAAAGCAACAATTCTAAAAAAAATAAGTCTGAATGTCACACACGTAACGGTGGAATCACCCTAAAATTTCTCCTAGACCGCCAGAAAATGTTTCTAACAAGACAAATTAATGTCTCAGGATTAAAAAAACACACCCACATGATAAATCTCTTACGGAACACCTTGCCTATGTATAATAACTCAAAATTTTCGATTAGTGGATATCTACTCCAACGTCGATCACAATACGAATGATCCCCGTCTGGAACAGGTCCTGACAATCAGGAACAAGTGATCCATGCCAATCCACGACCGGTTTCGACCTTTTGGGCCATCCTCAGGTGAATGTAGGCGATAGCTCCGTGTAGAGCATAAGTTGTGTGAAACCAACAGAAACAACTACTCTGAGGGAAAATACCCCTACCGGCATTGCAATGTCTCAGGATTAAAAAAACACACCCACATGATAAATCTGTTACGGAACATCTTGCATAATAACTCAAAAATTTCGATTAATGGATATCTAGCAAGCATTGACTGGAAGGTTTTATTTCAAAATAGGACTGTGTTATAATTTACAAACGTGAAATTTCGTACCCGTGAATTTAAAAATCAAACAAGTTTCATGGCTAATCGGGCAAAAAGGATTAGCCATGAAACTTGTTTGATTTTTAAATTCACGGGTACGAAATTTCACGTTTGTTAGTATTATTTGGCTTAAAAATTCCGTTGATTGACGCTCACTGTCTTGATGACGGGTAAAAATGCAAAATGCGTTGATCCGGCCTGAAAAGACAAAGAGCTGTCGTAGGTCACGGACTATAGTTGTTTTCTTTTATTTGCATTCGATCTTTTCATTGATCGATATTGTATGGCAGTGTTTTTTCTCTGCTTTTGGTTTTTTGTTTCTCTCGTATCTCGGTAGATGGCGCCTCTTGCTATAGTTCGCTCACTAATTACATTTAATTAGAGACAAAACCGTCTGATTAACTTCGCAAGATTTGTCACTTGACCAGCAGTGTTCTGAGGAGTCCCATAAGGACGAAACGGTTAACTGTCAACACTTATTAGGTGTCCATTAGATCTTGGACCCCCGTGAGGTTAAGCTTTCAAGCTACCCACGGAAAAATATAAGGGAAACAAAAAACTCCTTTTTGCCCGATTAGCCATGAAACTTGTTTGAGTTACAATTTACTCACTAATAGAATACTTTATTCCACTAAAGAAATAAAACCTCCCCTCTTGATTCTCATCAGAGCTTCGTAACTTCATTATAAAAAAGAAACAAGTCCACAAAGAGTTTAAAGTGGGTCAAAGTCAGGAGGTTTATGACCGTTTCATATTCTTGAGAAGTCAGTGTAAAGCTTTAAGATCTGATTGTTTTCAGCAGTACTTAACTAAGAATGAAAAAAATATTTCCGATAACCCAAGATACTTTTGGTCCTATGTTAAAGGTAAGCGAAATGGTTATAATCTTCCCTCTAGAATGACCTACAAAGACAGGGTTGGGATGAGCACCCCATCGAGTTGTACACTGATAAAAAGGGAATTTCATTGTCAATAAAGTGCAGTATAGCAATTTTTCACATTCAGCTTAGTTTTTTTATTTTTTAAAATTGGTTTAATTTACGGACGCCTGTGAAGTTATTACCATGAAACCAATCCGACTTTGTTATACACCATTTAAAAGTAAATTTTATTATCTACAATAAAGTATAAAACACATTTTTTAATAAAGGGCTTGGTTTTTAAGAAAATCGAATAAAATATGTACTACTACTACTACTACTATGTCGGTTTAGAACGTTTTTCTAGGTTGTCCGACGCCTATTCTCCACCTCCTTCGATCCTGACAATCGTCTTCTGTCAGATTCTTTTGACTCATTGATCTTTGGATTGGCTGTTGCCATTCTAGTTTAGGACGTCCTCTTTTTCTGCGCCCTACTGGTTGCCACTCTAGGACCTGTTTTGGTAATCTTTCGTCGTTCATCCGTTGTACATGGCCGTACCATATCAATTGCCTTTTAGTGATGTCATCCGTTATGTTTTCCTCGATACCCATTCTTTCTTTTATGATCTCATTTCTTATGTGATCTTATCTAGATATTCTCATTGATCTTCTTATTGCATCCATTTCGACACTTTCCATTTTTGTTTTGTATTTTTCTGTTACGCGACAAGTCTCTATTCCATACAACAGCGTGCTTTTTACCATTGTTTCATATATGTTAAATTTTACATTCTTTCTTATCTCTCTGCTCCATAAAATACTGTTAAGACATCCAATAACCTTTTTTGCTTTTACTATTCTTTTTTCCAATTCTTTACAGTCTGTTCCTGTCTTATCAAATGTGACACCCAAGTATACATACTCATTGCATGGAGATATTGTTTGTCCATTGTCTAGTTCTAACTCACTGGATTCGTTTCCAATACATAAGTACTGTGTTTTGTCCACGTTCACTGTTAGTCCCCACTTTTGGTATTCTTCCGTTAACTTTCTCATCATATACTCCATGTCTTCTTTATCATTAGCTACAATTACTTGGTCGTCAGCAAACTGTAGTGTGTATATAGTAAATCGGTCGTTAAGTTGTATTCCCATGCCGTGCACTTTACGTTTCCAGTTTTTTAGAGCCACTGCGATATATATTTTAAAAAGAGTTGGAGAGTTACAACATCCCTGTCTTAAGCCTTTTATTACCAGGAATTCTTTTGAAAGTCGATTTCCAATTTTAATTTTAGATTTTGACCCTTTGTATAGTTCTTTTATCGCTTTTATGTATGTATGATTGATATTAGTTTGTTCCAACACCGTCCATAATTTTTCTACTGGAACGGTATCATATGCTTTTTGTAGGTACACAAAGGTAACATGAGTCTCTATATTTCTGGCGCTTCTTTTCTCAATTACTTGTTTAAGACAAAAAACATTATCACTACAAGATCTGCCTGCACGAAACCCAATTTGCTCTTCTTCTTCTAGTTCATGAAAATCATTCTCTATTAGATCTCTAAGAATCCTACCGTACAATCTACTTAGAGTGCTGGTGACTGAAATTCCTCTGTAATTGTTACAATCCAGCTTGTTTCCTTTTTTATGTATTGAGGATATGAATGCAATTTTCCAATCATTAGGTACTGGATGTCCATTTATGCATTGATTGATAATATATGTGAGATTCTCGAGTAGCATAAAATATGTAACAGAATTAATTTTTTTGGTGATTTAAAAAAAATGGTTTAAAATTAAGCACACCACTGGAGCGGTAAATATGAAATATTTTTTACCATGTTACACAACGTTTAAAAGGAAATTTTATTATCTACAATGAAGTAAAAATGATAAAGGGCATGGTTTTCAGAAAATCAAATAAAACCTGTGCAAAACATAATTTTTAAAAAAATTAATTAAATGGCCCCCATTTACGGACGACGCTGGCGGGTTCGTTGTAAGTCAAACCCCATCGAGTTATACACCGTTGAAAAGAGAATTTTACGGTCAATAAAGTGCACCATAGCATTTTTTTAAATTAGGCTTAGTTTTTGGAAAAATTAGATAAAACTTGTAACAAAAATATTTTAATTTGTGATTCTTTAAAATTGGTTAAATTTACGGGCGCCTCTGAATTTATAACCATGAAACCAATACGACTTTCTTGTACAGCATTTTAAAGGAAATTTTTTTTGCTACAATAACGTATAACACATTTTGTTCTATAAACCTTGGTTTAAAAAAAATCAAATAAATCATGGAAAAAAATGGATATTTTTTTACTTTTTGAAATTACTTCAATTAACGGACGCCGCTGAGGAGTTTATAAAAAGTTGGCCCCTATCGAGTTGTACCTTTTTCAAAAGGAAATTTCATTGTCTACAATAAAGTATATTACACATTTTTCTCTTAGAAGCGTATTTTTTGAGAAAATTTGAGAAAGCCTAAATATGTTAGATTTTGGGGGGTCTGGGGGGGTTTTTGAAGAGGTGATTAGTTTAAGGAGATGTTTGATCCCTAAGCTCTCTTACCTTTTTGTACGTCACTAAATTTACACAAAAAAATAAATAAAAAACGTGCCGTTTAAAGCACTAAATTTAAAAAAATGATTATTTTCTAACTTACTTACTTTAAGTTAAAAGTTACTCCCACTCCATTACAATATGTAAAAATACATTTAAAGAATGGGTTTTGTAGCTGATGAAATTCTCTACAAGATATGTTCTTAGAACTTTTACCCTAGTAAAAAATATTTCGGAGCTTATGCCGTCTAAAGTAGAAAAAATCTGAAAATTTGCCCAAGCACGTGATTTTAGTCATTTTTGGAAATTACCTAGCTCCGTTACTACTGCTCGCAGAACAACCATAGTACCACCCAATTGTAGATAATTATATCCTCTAAAAAATTTCAGTTTGTCTGAGTATATACACACGTAGGAGGTAGGCAGAGTTCTGAAGTATGGAAATTCATTTCTGCAGTAAAAAACCCAAGAAAAGAAAAAGTAAACATTCAGATCATCAAACCAGAACAAGGGACAGAACACTACAAGGGACTGCTGCAGGAAACAAGACCCGAATATCTGTCAGCCTCTCCGAGGAGAGACATAGAAGTACATGGAGAGGAAGTAATTATCGAAAAAGAAATGATAAAGAATAGTATTAAAAAGCTTAAATCCGGAAAAGCTAGCGGACCTGGGGGAATAAACGCTGAAATGCTCAAATATGGATTAGAGACACTACTAGAAAATCTCACATATATTATCAATCAATGCATAAACAGACATCGAGTACCTGATGATAAAAAAGGAAACAAGTTGGATTGCAAGAAGTACAGAGGAATTTCAGTAACCAGTACTCTAAGTAGATTGTACGATAGGATTCTTAGAGACCTAATGAGAATGATTTTCATGACCAAGAAGAAGAAGAGCAAAGTGGGTTTTGTGCGGGCAGATCTTGTAGTGATAATGTTTTTTGTCTTAAACAAGTAATTGAGAAAAGGAGTGCCAGAAATATAGAGACTCATGTTACCTTTGTGGACCTACAAAAAGCATATTCCGTTCCAGTAGACAAATTATGGAAAGTGTTAGAACAAACTAATATCAATCATACATATATAAAAGCGATAAAAGAACTATACAAAGGGTCAAAATCTAAAATTAAAATTGGAAATTGACTTTCAAAAGAAATCCTGGTAATGAAAGGCTTAAGACAGGGATGTTGTATCTCTCCAACTATTTTTAAAATATATATATCGCAGTAGCTCTAAAAAACTGGAAACGCAAAGTACACGGCATGGGAATACAACTTAACGGCCGATTTACCATATACACACTACAGTTTGCTGACGACAAAGTATCTGTAGCTAATGATAAAGAAGACATGGAGTATATGATGAGAAAGTTAACGGAAGAATACCAAAAGTGGGGGTTAACAGTGAATGTGGACAAGACACAGTACTTATGTATTGGAAACGAATCAAGTGAATTAGAACTAGAAAATGGACAAACAATATCTCCATGCAATGAGTATGTATACTTGGGTGTCACATTTGATAAGACAGGAACAGACTGTAAAGAACTGGAAAAAAGAATAGTAAAAGCAAAAAAGGTTATTGGTTGTCTTAACAGTATTTTATGGAGCAGAGAGATAAAAAAATAATGTAAAACTTAACATATATGAAACAATGGTGAAAAGCACGCTGTTGTATGGAATAGAGACTTGTCGCGTAACAGAAAAATACAAAGCAAAAATGGAAAGTGTCGAAATGGATGCAATAAGAAGATCAATGAGAATATCTAGAACAGATCATATAAGAAATGAGATTATCGTTAAAGAACTGACAGCATTCTTTTTTGCCAATAATCTCATACCATCCTCACAACATGGATTTCTCTGCAGACGTTCTACAACAACAAACCTACTCGAATGCCTTCAAGACTGGACAGGCAACCATGATAACTCACAACCTACTGATGTAATATACCTAGATTACGAGAAGGCATTTGACAAATTCCCTCATAATCTACTTCTATGGAAGTTGGAGCATTTTGGAGTAAGAGGTCAACTTTTAACACTAATAAAAGACCCACTATATGAGAGATCATATCAGGTGAAAGTAAATGGTGTGCTGTCAGATCCACACTGTGTAACCAGTGGGGTTATCCAGGGCTCGGTCATAGGCTCCTTGCTATTTACATCATACATGTTCGAACTTGTCAGTCTTATTGAAACTATCATAAAAAATTTTGCTGACGATGGCTCTATGCAAATCCATTATTACATGCAGGGCAGCTGAAGGCTAATCTTGAAACTGTTGAGAAATGGTCTACTAGCTGGGGAATGAAGTTGAATGAGTCCAAATGTACAGTCTTAAGAATCGGTCCAAATAATCCAAATGTAGAGGACAAACTAAATAATGTGACACTGACAACTGTCAAAGAACAAAACGACCTAGGAGTCATAATAACTTCAGACCTAAAATGGGAAACCCACATTTTTAAAATTGCCAAAAAAGCCAATTCATTTATATACCTCATTAAACAAGCTTTTAGAGATCAATCGATACAAATGATAGGCAAACTTTACTGAAGTTACATACGACCAAAGCTTGAGTATGCTTTCTCAGTGTGGAATCCCTACTATGTCAAAGACATTGAAGTTTAAGAGAAGATACAAAGACGAGTTACAAAAATACCAACAGAATTAAAAGATCTTCCTTATACAGAGAGACTGACAAGGCTGAAGCTGACTACTTTGAGGGAGAGAAGACACAGGGGAGACCTAATTGAGACCTACAACAATTGCGAAATCAGAGAAATGTTTAGACAAAACCAAAATAACCTTCGTGGGCATTCCAAAAAGCTCGAAAAAGAAAAAGCAGCCAAACTGCCTAGAAAAAACTTTCTTAATAACAGAGTTGTTTATTCATGGAACGCACTAGAAGAGCAGACAGTCACAGCACCAAGTGTAAACGCGTTTAAAAACAGACTAGACAGAGAGCTCGAGAACAGTTCAGTGAGAATGATCCACTACAGTGCATGAACATAAAACAATAAAACTAAATGAAACAATAGCCTCATCGGTTTTACCGCCTGAATTAAGTAATCGAACAACCACTTCGAGTTTATGCTTTATAATAAATGTATATTTTATTGATGCGAGTACAATAATAGACTTAAGAATACTAAAGGTAAAAACGTTTACAACAAATGAAATGAAAGGCAACTCCTCATCTCCGGTAGGTTTAGAGGTAGTCGGGTTTCTCTAGATGATTCCAGGTAAGGTCGACGTCGGTCGTATAACTTCTCCACCCCAAAATTAGACTTTACAGGGGCAGGTGGATGCTGGCCGGATCAATTTTCTGCTCACATTGTTTTAATTGCGAAGGAATTACGTTAATGCTGTCTTGTGGAGTTTGCATTTGAATTACAACTGGATTTGTGTTTTTTGATTGTTTGCATTTCCGTACTCGCTTATAGATTAAGTATAAACATATTATAAGTGTAAGTATTACATATACAAGTAATGTCCATATACTGGGTACATGATAAATGCTTGATGTTTCGAAGTGCGGATAGTTTTCTCGAATTTCTCTTTTTAGGTTGTTTAAGCTATCTAAGTCAATATCTTTTATACTGTTTGATAGGTCCAAAGGATGTATAACAGTTGGTGCATCTTGTATGTCAGGAAAGATATACGGCTGAACTATTGCTGCTGTTGTTTTGTTGTTGTTCGTAAAAATTTGTCGGCTGATCTGAATTAGACAGTCGTTTGGCAGTCTGATAAGGTATGTTCCCAAAAGTGTATGTACTTCTTCTTGATGTTGACAGGAAGTTTTAGCGTTTTCTTCATTTGGAAGAACAAATATCCATTGGTTTGATTTCTCTAGTTGGTGAATGATTGGTGTGGCTAATTTAATTTGTGTTTTTTGGCAGGTGGTTGGCTGACTTAGGAGCATGCTGGAGTCAATTAATGAAATTTCGCAAGGACTATCGGGTTCGCTGTTTTTGAAGTCTTCTTTTTTGTAAATATATTCATTTCTGGTTATTTCTGCCCATGGTTCTTGATAATATGCATGTTGCAATTTGTTTTTTATCAAAACGGGCACAATTTTTTTGTTATATTTGGATCTAAAAATGACTTTGTCGAGCCGCTGTCGATTAGTATTTTTAGGTTGTGTTCCGGAAATATAATGTATGGTAGCTCACTGGAGCTATTCATATTAAAGGGTATTTCTTGCGGTGTTATAATTTGGTGTCCCGACTGAGGATTTCTGTAAAATTTACGGCATCTAAATCGGTTTGCTCGTTTGCGTTGTATAGTAAAAAATCATTATCACTGGACTCGGATGTAAAGATTTGGCAATTATCCAAACGTTCCGAGAGGCAAAATTGATTATCCTCGGGGTAGTAACCGTTTTGTTGGTAATATTCATTGTAATACTGATCTGTAAAAGTTTGATCATATTGAGAAAGTTGGTTGGCTTCGGTATTATACATTTCTTCCACTTCCATTTTTTGCATTTGTGAAGTGCTAGGTTGGTAGTTATTATGTTTATAATAGCTGCTATTTGGCGTTATTTTTGAACTATTGCGCGTAGATATTGACATAGGTGTGGGCGGCGGTAAGGCTTTTTGGGGAATTTGTTGGGAGCGAACTATGTTTTGTGGCCTAAAAACTTGACTATTTGTAGCAAATCTTTGTTGTGGTCTGTACGCCGGTCGAGGATAAAAAGACTGAGGCCTAAATGTTATCGGCGGTTGTCTAAAAAAACGACTTGGTGCATAAGCATTAGATTGTATGGAACTTGGTCTAGGAGAGAAAAATCTTTGGGGCGTTTGAATGTGATTAAACGGAGGTTGAGGCAATGACACGTTTTGTTTCAGATAGGAACTATTCATTTCATCGGTGACATATTGCAAGGCTGTTGTTAGATCGTGAGGCTTCATGGGTCGGATGGCTCGTGTCAATTAAACCTGACAAAAATGTCTTAAGTGCAAGGTTTTTACAAAAATCAATTCGTGACTTTCTACTTTCTTCAGTGCCTATGTGGGTGTTTATGTACGAGGAGAGCAAATTAAGAGTGTGTAAAACTCTGTTATAAAATTGTGTGTAACTTTCATTTGAATCTTGTTTTAATGAGCATAGATCTTTTGTAAGAGCAACATCGTCTCTTTGGTCAGCAAAATTTCGAATAAGGGTGTTTTTAATATCGGCCCAAGAAGTCGATGAATCAATATTTACGACAGTACTTGCTTCGCCGTCGAGTTTTCCTATTAACGAGTTCAACAAATAAATATTTTGAAAACATCCCGGGTCGGTTGTATTTAAAAATGTTTCTACAATTTTGTCACAAATACTGATATACCTATATAAATCATTCGGATTGCCATCAAATTTGGGTACGCAATTGAGATATTCTGGTTTAAAACTCATTTTAGAATTTTCACTTTTTATCAAATTTGTTAGAAAGGTCTGGCTTTCTTTAGAAGCTGACAAAAAATCGAATTGCGGAGATTCGCGCGCCTGCAATGTTTGAGAAGGATTACTGAATGAAGAACTTTGTGTGTTTAAGTTTTGAGGGAGGTTGGTTTCAAGTCTTAAATTTTTGAGCCACTCAATTATATCTACTTGATCGTCGGAATCAGACATAAATTGCAACTTACATAAGCAGGTAAACAGCGAAGGTGGTCATTCCTCTATAAGAACAAGGTTCTGCTAGGCGATTTTGTCCTCACAAAAGTCCTTATCCTTGCGAAACTAGACGATGCTGTTCTAGTTCCCGATGATTGTGTTTCACAGGTCTTCGATAGACTGAGATTTTCAATTTTGTAAAATCCACACTGCCAATCGCCAATCACCAAAAGTTATTGAAGCCGAATAAGCCGATCGCGATGCGTTTGAAACTTCGAACTCCGTTGACTGCGCCAATTAAGTAATAGAACAACCACTTCGAGTTTATGCTTTATAATAAATGTATATTTTATTGATGCAAGTACAATAATAGACTTAAGAATACTAAAGGTAAAAACGTTTACAACAAATGAAATGAAATGCAACTCCTCATCTCCGGTAGGTTTAGAGGTAGTCGGGTTTCTCTAGATGATTCCAGGTAAGGTCGACGTCGGTCGTATAACTCCTGCTATTGAAGAAAATTACAGAATTACAGAATGGGAATCGAGGGAAGCATAAGGATGACCTCACTAAAAGACAACGGATATGGTACGGCGATGAGCGACAAAAGATTACCAAAGCAGGTCCTAGAATGGCAACCAGTAGGGCGCAGAAAAAGAGGATGTCCTAAACTAGAATGGCAACAGTCAATCCAAAGATCAATGAGTCAAAAAACCTGACAGAAGATGATTGTCAGGACTGAAGGAGGTGGAGGTGTCAGGCAATGTAGAAAAACGTTCTAAACCGACATAGAAGTAGTAGTACTATAATCTAAATAAACTAATCCTAGACATAGAAAAAAACAGAAAGTTTGGGACAGTATTGACAATATTTCCATGTTTTTGTGTACCATTTTGCCTATTTCTGCCAGCCCCACATTTTTGAATATCGCCACCACTGCAAAATAGAATGTGCATACTTTTAGTTGGTGTGGTTTTCAATCCTATGTTCTTTAAAAAAATTTTATTCCTGGTGTGAAAAGAACTGCATGGACCTTAATGTAAGAAAATGCATTTAGATTTCTTTCTACAGGACTCTCAGTCCACAGAGGTTCAATTGTTCAATTATTCAATTAATGGCGAATTTATAAAAGTATATGAGGAAATAAAAGATCTCGGGGTATTATTGGATAATAAACTAAGTTTTAATGTCCACATTGAAAAAATTACATCCAAAGCCTTTAAAACATTGGGATATATTAAAAGGATATCTAGGGACCTATCGGTCGAAACATTTAGGACTCTTTATTGCTCACTAGTGGTATGGAGCCCTCATTACGAAACACATATGGAAACACTAGAGAAAATCAAAAAAAAAATTTTGAGGTCTTATAGATGTGGATATACTAGGGAGGAATATTCATATAGCAAAACTTTATCTGCACTTAATCTAGAGCCCTTGCAACTAAGACAATTTAAATCGGAATTAATATTTTTTTATAAGCTACTTAATGAGCATATAAACAGCTCTGAGTTACTGGCGATGGTAGGTTTACATTCCCCTATCCGTCGTGAAAGATTCACTGAAGTTTTTCATTGTGAGTTTCACAGGACTAATTATGGTTCTAACAAACCAATTCCAAGAATGCTTGCAGAAGCAAACTTGACATCAGGCTCTATAAACTTTTTTGGATCAAGTGTGAATCAATTTAAAACTGACTTTAAAAAAATCTAAGTATGGTTTTGTCCAATTGTACCTGCAACCTAACCTTTTTTGTGATGATATTGTGATTTTAATATGTTTTTTATCTATTTGTGGCTTTTTACTATTAGTTATTTTTTGTAAGTTTTGAAAATGGCAAGTCTGTATATAAATAAATAAATAAATTAAATCTAGACTGTAGTAAACAAATCTGCCAAAATATTTTTAACTTTTTAGTGTAAATTCTTAATAAAATCTGAGGGGTGAACAGCTAACCCAAAATGTGTACACCGATTGTGAAAATCCACAATCTGTTGCTAAGATTGTGGAAAGATTGTGAGGGATTGTGGGAAGATTGTGGAGGACTGCACAGCGGCGTAGCGTACCTGCGTACCTGAAAGGGGGGGCCGTCCCATCAAAAATTCTGACAACCACAAAAAAAAAACAAGATCATCATGTCTATAGTTTCCTTGGCTGCCCTCTTAATTGACCGTAACCGGCCTTGCTACTTAATAATCGAGGGGTGACCAGCTAACCACAAAATGTGTACGCCGATTGTGAAAATCCACAATCTTTTGCTAAGATTGTGAGGGATTGTGGTAAGATTGTGGTAAGATTGTGACAGATTGTGGGTGATTGGGAGGGATTCTGTAAAGATGGTGTAAAGATCGTGAAGGTTTGTGAACAGATTGTGAGAAATGTGTACACTGATTGTGAGAGCTGTTCACCCCTCGACAAAATCATTTAACTGAAAAAAAAATGAATTATTTATTTTATAAGTAAATAAAAGTTACATACTTGTTTCATTTGGCAGTTCTAAAAAACAGAGACAAATATTGCCACAAACTCACTTAAGAAACTTATTTTACTACTCGCTTGACTTATGCGGACCTTGCCTAAGGCTCAGTCAACAAACTATCTCCCGCATTTTTAAAACATATTGTTTAAAAAACTATTCTACTCTTTCCCTTCTTTCTACTTACAGATTATCGGCACCACATTCTAAAAACTCTTCTTCAACTTTAATTTTGTCTGAACTAGATGTATGTCTTATTTTTTCACCCCACTTGCTGCATCCAGGTTGAATGACATAATCTGGGGATGTTTCTTTTTTAATATTTGAACTTAAAAATAAAGGTTCAACAGCTTGGACATCTGGCTGTTTGAAAATGTCTTTGGAATCGTTTGTCACCATATGGATATCCTTTTCTAGTGGTAATTTTGTAAAAAAGGATTTCTCTGAGGTAATTGTTTCTTTCGACATCTTTTGTTTTGTCTATTTTAGGTTTTTCTTTCACTTATTTCACAGATTAGGTTAAATACTTATTTCTGAGAAGCACCCAGAAAAATGCAAGCCCTGCCTTTTCCCAAACTAAGAACAAAATGGCTTCTGCCTTCTGTTTCGCGTTGCGCTCAAGCGAACATACCGCCATACCGGGTGCCTTCCTAGTTTACTGACCCGAAATTTACTGACCAAATAATTTTTTTCTACGTTTCGATGTCAGAGCGAAACTTTTGAGGTCGAAACAAATACTAACTAATAAAAAAAAAGCTGCTACCACTTCCAAACAGTTACCTATCTATCTATCACTTAGGTACAGATCAGTTTAATCTTAAAAATACATTTTTTCACAAAAAACAACTACTAGTACTTTCACCTAGCTTCTACCACCAAAAAGCACTTACTACCACCTGCCCCAACCTTCTACCATCAAAAACGAACCTTTATCACCTCTCCTAGCTTCTACCAGCAAAAAACCAACTACTATACTACCTCCCGCTAGTTTCTACTATCAAAAAATCAACTACTACCACCTTCCCCTAGCTTCTGCCATCAAAAACCAACTACTATTACCTTCCCTTGGCTTCTGCCATCAAAACCTACAACCACCACCATACGCTAGTTTTTACCAACAAAAAAGCAACTACTAACACTTTTCCCCTAGCTTCCAACAACAAAAAAACCAACTACTTTTACCTCCCGCTAGCTTCTACAACCAAAACACGAACTACTTCCACCTTCTATCGCCAAAAAACGAACTACTACCGCCTTTTCTTAGCTTTTACTAGCAAAAAACCCACTACTACTAAATTCCCCTAGCTTCTATCAGCAGAAAACCAACTACCACTACCACTAAAAAACCAATTACTACCACCTTCACCTAGCAGCAAAAACGCAACTACTACCACCTTTCCCTATCTTCTACTATCAAACAGCCAACTACTAACACATTCCCCTAGCTTCTACCATCAAAATATTTACTACTTTCACCTTCCCCTAGCTTCTAGGAGCAAAAAACCAATTACCTTCTACCAGCAAAAAACCAAACTACTACCACCTTCCTCTATTAGCTCCTACAATGAAAAACCCAACTACTACCACCTTCCCCTAGCTTCTAGGACCAAAAAACCAATTACCTTCTACCAGCAAAAAACCAAACTACTACCACCTTCCTCTAGTTTCCACCAAAAAACCAACTACTACCACCTTCCCCTAGCTTCTACCACCAAAAACCAACTACTGCCACCTTCCCCTAGGTTCTACCAGTAAAAACCAACTACCACCACCTCTCAGACAGCACACTTCGTCCCAGGGGCGTACATTTTATGCCAATTTCACGTCGGTACGTCCCAGGACCAATATAGTACGTATATAGTACGTACATTTTACGTTCATTTTAGAGATGCCCTGCCGGACATTTAACAATGGATTTTGCAAGCAGATGGCGTACACTAGTTAATATTTAACGGCATTGTTAGAGATATCTGAGGGCATGGCAGTGCCTCGCCAAGTTCGCGCTGCTGTACCATCTTTTCTTGAATCATTTCAGCCCATATTGACCTCTAAAACTCTACTTCGGAATGAACTACGAATCTCAAACTTTGCACAGTCGAAGATATTCATAAAGTTAACAACCCCTTTAAGTTTCATGGACTTCCATAAAGTAGTAGAGTAGTTACAAAATTTCAAAAAACGTCGAAATTGCCACTCACTGACTCACTCACTCATGTATAGATCATCAAAATCCTACTGTACTTCCAGACATGCTACAAAGCTGAAATTTGGCATACTGATAGAAATTATGACCAAACCCCTGGAAAAAAAAAATGTGGTTTTTTAATTTTTTTCTATAGTTTTTCATAGTTACTATCGGCCTTCTAAAGCTCAGCTCTCTAGAGTTTCTGGAAGTGGGGTGGGCAGTGTTAATTTTACATAACTTTAAATTTATAGGGGAGGGAAGTGAATTATAATTTTTTTATTTTTACATTTTTTTCTATAGTTTAACATAGTTCCTATCAGTCTGCCAAAGCTCAGCTCTCTAGCCTTTCTTTTACATAAATTTACATGTATAGGGGATGGGAGTAAATTGGAATTTTTGGGTTTTTTGATTTTTTCATAATTTCTATCAGTCTGCCAAATTTCAGCTTTGTAGAATTTTGATGATCCATACATGAGTGAGTGAGTGAGTGGCAATTTCGACGTTTTTTGAAATTTCGTAACTACTTTACTACTTTATGGAATTCCATGAAACTTGGTGGGGTTGTTAACTCCATGAAGGAAACGACTGTGCAAAGTTTGAGATTCGTAGCTCATTCCGAAGTAGAGTTTTAGATAGGTTAAATATCGCCTGAAATGTTTCAAGAAATGATGGTACGGCGCGCGAACTTGGCAAGGCACTGCCGTGCCCTCAGATTTTAGAATTAGGGTCAAAATTTCGATACTTGGGCCTCTGTAACTTTCCGGTTGACACATAGCGCTAAAGTAACAAAGAAAAATTTGTGTTCGCTAGTCAGTCCTTAATTTCTTAAAATATATCGAAAACTATAGCGCGGACGAATTTTATAGCACGAAGAGTTAACGTAATATTTATATAAACTCAAGTTTAAACACCGCATATCAAGCAGTAATTTGCATCTAAATTTATGAATTTTTCAATATTTTTAAAACCTTATTTTAAAACTGTTGAAAATTGAATTTTTGTTTTTTGTTGTTCCAATGTACGATCTAGTCTGAAGGTCTGATGAAGACAAAAACCATTGTCGAAACGTTACCAATGGATTAAAACGTATATTTACCAAAACAACAGTGTCCTTATTCCCACTAAATTTATGTGTAATTGAATTGCAAGCACGTGATAAGTTTACCAAATTAAAATAGTATATTTTATCACGACTACATTTAAAATCAAGTTTTCTAATTTCCGATTTGAATTTGCCGCTAAAACGCTCATTTCTAGCATGGTGTTGTAATGACGTCACAGCGTAGTAAACTCGTGGACAGATACACAGCATTTAAGTGTTTATTTGTTTTTCGTTTGTGGTTTTACTGCTTTTTATGGAAAAAAATGTCCTATAAGTGGTGTGTATTGCCTCAGTGTTCGAATACTAGCCTAAAAACACCTGAAAAACTATTTATTCATGTGACTACAGCAGTAGAAGAACGGAAAAAGTGGCTAGAACTTGCTTGAAGAGACTCAAGGGCCTTATCTAATACATCTTCACTTTACATTTGTGAAGATCACTTTGATGTGAGTATAACTAAATTGTTTCTATTAATTTTTCTCACGTTGTCTATATATAACTATTTCGTAAATGACGATGAAATTTTTGAGGTTATGTTTATTACAAGGGGTGAACAACTATAATAGGCAGAAAGGTGTACAAATTTTTAGGCGGTGCTAAGCAATTATTAGGCAAGTCTAGGGAGTACCTCTAAATGTAGGATTAGGCAGTGCGCATGAGCTAAATGTAGGACTGAGCAGTGCCTATACAAGACTAGGCAGTGCATAGGCAGGACTAGGCAGTACCTACGCAGGACTATGCAGTGTAATATATGCAGTACTTCAAGTATTGCGGGTCGTTGTATACTTTTTACCTACCTGTCCCCCCCCCCCATTTTAACGTTTCTAAATTCCGCAGAACAAAAATCACTGTTGTTGGCAAAGAAGCCTGCCACCATAAAGGAATTCTGCATAGGCAAGTTGGAGCTATCGGCTTTGGAGAATCCGTTTTCCATTGAAAATGTTTTTTATAAGCAAAACACAAAATAAAATCTAATTTAGGACGATAATTCGCACTTTAGACCAAAGCAAACATTACCATCCATAAGAAAATAACACAGAAGATAGGTTCGTTCGAGGCGTTTACTGTTTTGTGACGTCACTCGCAGCTGATTGGTAGACCGCCTGTTTTGAATCACGTGGCTAATTGTTTTAATTCAGTGAATTTATTTAATTAAAAGAACTATGAATTTGAGAAAAAATTAAACAAAAAAGTTTGTTTTTAGCATTCCCAAGACCTAAATAGATATCTAAAAATAAATATATATTTATTTTTTACTACTGTCAAACACCCTATTCGAAGATCATTTACTTGTAGGTATATTTTTGTTGTTAATATTATGGAAATATTCAATTGAAATTTCCAAATGCGGGCTAAAATTTAAAAAATAAAGGTAGGAATTACGTAGGAACTGTTCTGTGTAGAACTTTGTTTTAAAAATCTAATGCCTTACATGTAAAGAAATACATACTTAAAATCTAAAAGTACCTAAATAAAAATAGAGACAAAATTAAAAATCTTAGACGAGAACTCAAAAAATATACAAAAAGTTTGGACAAAAACAACAAAATTAAAAAAATACATTTCGTATACTATTGTAGATACTACATATTTAAAAAATATAATATCTTAAATAATTAGGAAGGAATCAAAGTAATCAAAGTAACAAAAGTAATCATTTAATTTTCGGATCGGTATTGGTTACTCCGTTATTTGTCGAGTAACAAGTACTCGAGTAACGAATAGTTATTTTTTCAACACCTCTAATTGGGAGATCAAAATCGGTGTTAAACCTAACCTTGGTCAAGTGATCGCAAACATATCGTAACCAGACCATATACATAATATGTCCCGACGATATCAACATTTAAAAAAAGTGCCCACAAAAAAAAATGAAAAAATTACCTATTAAAAAAAATTTACAAATTAAAAAAAAATTATATTACTTTTTAAAAAAAGTAGTTTGTTTAAAAACTAATTAAAAAAACTTGTTATTAAGCAACCCAGCAAACATCGACCTGTTGGTACTTTACTAATATTGTACTTTAACTGCTGGCAACTGCTGGCATCGGCAACGATGTATAATATGTATATTATTTAAAAGTGCAAAAAATGCATCATTTCAGCGGCGTAGCATGGGGGGGGCGCGGGGGTTCGCCCCCCCCCCTGCCCCGAAGGTAGTGGCGCCCCATAGGTGGCCGAAGCGCCCTCAGCTTTATTAAGTCGGGCCGGGAACGGCCAATTGGGTGGGTGCCAAAGGAAACTAACGACATGAAGACCTTTTTTTTTTTGGTCGCAAGATTCGTGAGAGGCGCCCTTGTGACTTATCGGCCGCCCCCTCACACAAGAGGACTTTTTTTTTTTTGTTTGGTCGCAAGATTTGTGAGAGGCGCCCTTTTGACCTTTTTGTTTTTTTTTTGTCACAAGATTTTTCAGTTTTCAGAGGCGCCCCTTTTTAGCTGTCGCCCCCCCCCCCCGCCCTTTCGGGCACGCTACGCCGCTGCATCATTTTAGTACTTTATTTTTAATACAACGAAAAGTTATACTTTATTTTTAAAGAATGCCAATGCAGCCAGCGTTAATGGCAAAAAAACATTTTAAAAGTATATTAAACAGTTGCTTTTCAAGCACTTTATTTTAGTACAAAACAATTAAATATTTTACTGTGAAAATAAAATATTCACAAAAAAACATTTTAATAACATTTTGAAAGAGGTACTCTTAAAGTACATTTAATTTATTATTAAAATTTTAAAAGTTTTACTGCAAAATTAATATAACAGTGAAAAAACATTTTAAAAGTATTTTTAAACAGTTGCTTTTAAAGCACTTTATTTTAGTACAAAAATATTAAATATTTTACTGTGAAAATAAAATATTTACAAAAAAAACTGACAAGTTGATGTTTGCCTTCCTTGCCACTAGATGGCAAACACTTAGCATTTTACAGGTACACTAAGGAATGTCAAGCTTAAGAATGTAAATGATTTTATTTATTTTTAAATTGATGTGGAATGTTCCATAATCCTTGGAAATATCCTCAACTGATATGAAAAGGAAAATATTAAAGATCCTTAATTATATAATGATCAAATATTTCCTTCCGTAAATGTGAGACGTACGTGAGTGACGTAATGTCCTTACAATATTTACAATAAACTTTTCTTTGTACTACCAAAAAATTAATAAAATACAACGCTTTAAAAGTACAGGTTTTTAAAAAAATATATAAAAATTCACTTTTTTTTGTATTTACTAAACATACAAAGAAAATACATTGCTTTAAAAGTACATGCTTTTGTGTACAAAGAAGTTAAACAAAATGCATTACTTTAAAAGTACAGTGTTTTTTGTATTAAAATATATACTTGCTGGCCTGATGCCGGCCGTTGTTCCAAATCAATACAAATCAAGTACTTCCTACTTAGTACTTTGCCGTTATGGCGTGCAGCGATAGCCAGTACTTAAAAAGTACTTTTTTTGTAATCCATGTTTGCTGGGAATTTTTTTTAAAATTTAAAAACAATTGTTTACTATACGAAATAAACATAATTGCAAACTTAAACCAGTTGACTCGGCTAAGAATCGGCGGCGGCGAATTATTTTATTCCCCTTGCTACGTGGGTTGCTGGGACTCATGGGCGCACCCTGGGAAGGCTCTTCTAGCCCGAATCCCCCCAAGGCTAAGAATTTTTTAGAAAAAAAATCTTAGTGCGCAAAAAGAATTTTTGAAATATTTTTAAAAAATTTAATCTATGGCACAATTAACAGCAATTTAACGCTACCTTTTTTGTCAAAATCGGTTCAGCCGTTTAGCCTCTAGCGCGACACAAACATACATTCATATCCCAAGCGAAAAACATTACCCTTCTTTTCGCCGTGCTGCAGTTGGGTAAAAACGCTGAAAGTTCTTGGAAGTGGTCAAAAAGTCTTATATTTATTTTAAATTCAGATTTGCCATACCTATTGTAATCTAATGTACATAATTTATTTGTTGGCTTTGAAAATACACCAGTTTTACAACTTGCACAATATCTCTAAAGGCAAAAAACTTTTTATTTAAAATCAGCGCGCTTAAGAAACTGGAAAAGTAAAGTACACGGCATGGGAATACAACTTAAGGACCGATTTATTATATACACACTACAGTTTGCTGACGACCAAATAATTGTAGCTAATGATAAAAATGATATGGAGTACGTGATGAGAAAGTTAACGGAATAATACCAAAAGTGGGGGTTAACAGTGAACGTGGACAAGACACAGTATTGGAAACGAATCAAGTGAGTTACAACTAGACAATGGACAAACAATATCTCTAAGCAATGAGTATGTATACTTGGGTGTCACATTTGAATAAGACAGGGACAGACTATAAAGAACTGGAAAAAAGTAAAAGCAAAAAAGGTTATTGAATGTCTTAGGAGTATTTTATGGAGCAGAGAGATAAAAAAGAATATAAAATTTAACATATATGAAAGAATGGTGAAAAGCACTTTGTTGTATGGAATAGAGACTTGTCGCGTAACAGAAAATATTGTGTTTTTCTGTTAAGATCAATGAGAATATCTAGAACAGATCATATAAGAAATGAGATCATAAAAGAAAGAATGGGAATCGAGAGAAGCATAACGGATGACATCACTAAAAGACAACTGATATGGTACGGCCATGTACAACGGATGAACGACGAAAGATTACCAAAGAAGGTTCTAGAATGGCAACCAATAGGGCGCAAAAAAAGAGGGCGTCCTAAACTGGAATGGCAACAGTCAATCCAGAGATCAATGAGTCAAAAAAACCTGACGGAAAATGATTGTCAGGATCGAAAGAGGTGGAAAATAGGCGTCGGACAACGTAGAAAAACGTAGAAAAACGTTCTAAACCGACATAGTAGTAATTTCTTAGATATTTTCCACATATTTCATAAATACAAAAATAAAAAAGCATAAAATACAGTATTATGGCTTCTCCCCAGCCCCCTTCCCCCGACATATTTATTGGTACGCCGCTGCTTGGTCTATTGAGAACCCTAATAAAGGTTTGGTAGCATAGAGTCGTGACCTATATGACTCTTTGGCTTTGCGCATTTTGTTTCGCGTTGGTTCCTTCCTTTCTCTTTGCAGGTCCGCAATCAGGGCCGTGGTTACACCTGCGAATCACCCAGGTAAATGAGATTAGCAGTGTTTTAAAATTATATATGTTATATAAGTTTTAAAAAATTATTTTTAATTTAGATGCATAATTTTTACTACTACTACTATGTCGGTTTAGAATGTTTTTCTACGTTGTCCGACGCCTACGTCTCCACCTCCTTCGATCCTGACAATCATCTTCTGTAAATTTTTTTGACTCATTGATCTTTGGATTGACTGTTGCCATTTTAGTTTAGGACGCCCTCTTTTTCTGCGCCCTATTGGTTGCCATTCTAGGACCTGCTTTGGTAATCTTTTTTCGTTCATCCGTTGTCCATGGCCGTATCATATCAGTTGTCTTTTAGTGATGTCACTTTATGCTTCCCTCGATTCCCATTCTTTTTTTTATTATCTCATTTCTTATGTGATCTGCTCCAGATATTCTGATTGATCTTCTTATTGCATCCATTTCGGCACTTTCCATTTTCGTTTTGTATTTTTCTGTTACGCGACAAGTCTTTATTGCATACAACAGCGTGCTTTTCACCATTGTCTCATATATGTTAAATTTTACATTGTTTTTATCTCTCTGCTCCATAAAATACTGTTAAGACATACAATAACCTTTTTTGCTTTTACTATTATTTTCTTCCCTCGATAACCATTCTTTCTTTTATGCTCTCATTTCTTATGTGATCTGTTCTAGATATTCTCATTGATCTTCTTATTGCATCCATTTCAACACTTTCCATTTTTTTTTCTATTTTTCTGTTACGAGACAAGTCTCAATTCCATACAACAACGTGCTTTTCACCATTGTTTCATATACGTTAAATTTTACATTCTTTTTTATCTCTCTGCTTCATAAAATACTGTTAAGACATCCAATAACCTTTTTTGCTTTTACTATTATTTTTTCTAGTTCTTTACAGTCTGTTCTTGTCTTATTAAATGTGACACCCAAGTATACATTCTCTTCTTCTATTAACTTTCTCATCATATACTTCATGTCCTGTTTATCATTAGCTACAATTACTTGGTCGTCAGCAAACTGTAGTGTGTATTTGGTAAATCGGTCGTTAAGTTTTATGCATAATTTTTATATTTTTAACTGTCTCAGTATATCCAGCGCCTGGCTAGTTTTTTAAGTCTAGGATAGGATAAAAAATGTTATTATTAAGCAAACAAAAACAATTTTATTTGTTTTTTATCAGACTAAAAGTTTTTGAGTTACATGGCCAAAAATTTCGTCACCATTTCGATTTTGAACTATTTTTATCGATACTGACCTTCCATCAATTTATATTTCCACATTAAGTTTGAAACAAACCCAAATAATTATTAAGTTATATTAAAATTTTTCAAAAACTATCATTTTTAGAAAAAATTTTAAGTAAATGAGCTTTACATCGTAAAAATTAAAATATAATTAAGAAATAATCATCTTAAACTTAATCGGATTAGGTGCATGGTAAGTACTTTAAGGGCGTTCCTGAATTAAGGTTTAAAAAAATTAAGGAAAAAAATATGTATTTACAGGTTTTATTTCGTTTTCTGAAAAACTAAGCATTTTAAAGAAAACCTATATTGATTTGATGTTCGAATCAAGAAATTTATATAATCATAACAAAAACAGTCCATGTAAAAAAAGCCAAGTACGCGAAAAAACTATTCCGTAAAAAGAATTGAGATAAAAGTAAATCCAAGCCTCCAATACAAACTCCATAATGAAAGATTTCGTTTTTTTTAAATTTTGCTATTACAGCCAAACTTCTTTATGTTCAATTTAGGACTGTGCCTAATAGTCATTTGTAGCCGTAATAGCCGAGTTTGGAAAAACATTTTCAAACTAGTAAGAATCTTTCATTTTGAAATTTGTATTGGAGAACTTTACTTTTATCTCAATTCTTTTTACAAAATACCATTTTCGCGTAATTGGCTTTTTGTTTGTTTTTGTTATAATTTTACTCCTTTTTTACTGTATTTGGATAATATTTAAGTTTTAGAGTCGTAAAATATGCGGAATATTGCTCAAAACTTTTGCAATACCTTATTTAAAATTTTGAGAAGTTTTAATTTTTTCCCATGGTTTTTTATAGTTCTAATCAACCTTCCAAAAATCAGATCTGTAACGTATCTTTAAGTGTGGAATGTTACTTTTACATAATTTTACATTTATAGAGGAGTGAAGTAAATTAAAATGTTGGGTTTTTAAATTTTTTCCTATAGTTTTATTTGAGTTCCTATAAGTCTGCCAAAGCTCAGCTCTCTAGCCTTTCTGAAAGTGGGCAATGATACTGTTACATAACTTTACATGTATAGGGGAGGAGAGTAAATTAGAATTTTGTGCTGTTTTTGATTTTTTCCAAGGGTTTGGTCACAATTCATTCATTCATTCAATAAGTCTGCCAAATTTCAGCTTTGTAGTATGTCTGGAAGTAGAATTTTGATGATCTATACAGTGAATGAGTGGCAATTTCGACGTTTTTTGAAATTCCGTAACTACTTTACTACTTTATGCAAGTCCATGAAACTTGGAGGGGTTGTTAACACTACAAAGATCTTCGACTGTGCAAAGTTTGAGTTTCGTACCTCATTCCGAAGTAAAGTTTTAAATAACTCAAATATGGGCTGAAATGTTTCAAGAAAAGATGTTACAGCAGTTTACACTGCGAACTCGGCCGGGCACTCTCGTGCACTCAGATAAGAACTTAAAATAACCATCAGTTATACCGAGATTATATGAGTTTTCTTTTGTTTCCCTAAAATTAAATTTTTTGAGTTGTGTCAGTTTCGTTCTAAGGATGCGATATATATAAAAATATGTCATGACGTAACCGCCAAAATAAAAAAAAAAGAATACTCAATATACACTTTTAATCAACGGTGTTTCTGGAATAAAAGTCTGGTAATAGTTAAATGGTGACCGTAAATAAGCGCACAGTAAAAAAGCGAAAAGGAAATATTTGCACACAAAAAAAGCCCACGTGGAAAAAAGCGCAGTCTAAAAAGCGCACAAAGATAACAGCGCATAGGGAAATCATAAAAAATACATTTTTGTCTAATGTTCTTTAGAATTAGAATGCTTCATGTGAAAAACAGGTTTGGTTACTTGCTCATCTCAACTTTACTCACAAAAAGAGTACATACAGGGTGTCCCAAATAAAGTCGGGACTATTGCTAACTTTGCTATTATTGGAGCTACGAGTTCGGTCAAATTAGCAAACTAGTAGCATTTTTAAGCTCATTAAGATCAAACAAAAAACAATTGAAATGCGCGTTTTTCTTTTTGAAGCAAACCCATAGTATATTTTTACAACAAGTCTTTATAGTCTATATATAAAAAGATTTCACTGGCCTAAACTGAAAAATGACAAAATTATCACAAGACTTTAAGATTTAAAAAAACATATATTTTTTCAATTCTTTCAATTATTTGTTTTCAAGTTTTAATCATCTTAATCAGCAGAAAAAATGCTTTAGTTTGGTAATTTGACCGTCCTCGTAGTTCTACTAATAACGAACTGTATATTGAAAAATTTATAAATTTGTTAATATGCGATTTTTAAAAAATGTTGATTTTAGAATTTTGAAAATATATAATTATTTAGAATTATCAAAATTTATCAACATTTAAAAATTATAAAAATATTTACAACTTTTAAATTATTTAAAAATTTGAAATATTTTCGAAAATTTTAAATATTTTTCAAAATTTTCGAAACTATAAATAAATTTTGTTTAAAACCTCTTATGATGTACGTCTAAGATTTATTATGATAAATGGGCCATTTCACTATTAGTATGTATAGATATTATTGGTTGGTCGTTGAAAATATTTACACCGGCACATAAAATCATTAAGTGATGTTCTTTATATTGGATCAGACCTACTTATCGACCTTCGTTTTAATCGTACATCCACAAAATTTTGAGTAAATTGGAAAAGAAACGGAAAATGCCGAAAATATCGAAAAATTTCGATTACAAAAATGTAAAATACTCTGCCAATATATGGGCCCCTAAGCTCACACTAGGTACTATAGTTATGTGAGCTAATATAACTAAAAACTGAAATATATTTTATTCAACTCCTCACTAAATTACCTTTTGTTTGATACCACACAAGCCATGTTTTGACTTAAACTCAAATTTTTGAAATCCACCCCCACCCTTAAAAAAAACAAAAACTAAAATGTATTTTGTTGAACTCCGGACTTAATTACCTTTCGTTTGATATCACACACGCCATATTTTCACTTAAACTCTAATTTTTGAAATATACCCCCACCCTTTTTTTTTAAATAAATTAAAACGTATTTTGTTTAACTACAGACTCAATTACCTTTCGTTTGATATCACACACGCCATATTTTCACATAAACTCTAATTTTTGAAATCTATCCCCACCCTTTTATTTGGTTTGTGTTCGGTGGATTTTGTTCATTTTTAAATGGGACCATCTCGACCCAAGACCCAGCCCAGGTACCAAATTTCATTAAAATCGGCCAAGCGGTTTTTGAGTTTTGCGCGTTGGTCGTTACAGACAGACATACAGACACACAGACAGACAGACAGACATACAGACAGACAGACAGACAGACAGACGGCGCAACAAAAAAGTTTCAAAATCATCTGAAACGCAAAGATATATAAAAAATTTTGAGATCGGAGCAACTTTTTTTTTCTCGAAAAAATTAGGATCACCATAGCTCACCCTACTATAGTATAGTATATGTGTGAGCTAAAAAATTTTTTTCTTAATTTTTAAATTTAGGTTTGTCCTATCTAATCAATTATAAATAATTTATTTTTTGGCTTTGAAAATGTACCATTTTTGCAACGTCCCAGTGTAATAACCACGATTAAGTTTCTGGAAAATTACTAGAAATTTTGGGAAATCTACGGGAAAAACAGGATTTTTGGATTCAGCACATCGAAACATATAATACATAAATAGGTAGATCTGGTGTTTTTGTTAAGATAAGTTTTTACTCTGTGTGCTTTTTGCGGGTTTTTCCCGTTTTTTCTATTCAATAAAATAAGTCAACAAAATTATAATTTATTTTATTTCAGCCATTAACTTAACTTAAACGTTCACATTTGTTTTTGCTTGTATTATGAAATTTCTGTAAGGTAAAATACAGCTGTCTTAAAAAAATTAAACGGTAATACAATAAAAAAAAATTTAAGGGTTTCCAAAAAACAGTTGGAAAATTGCTTTTCAAAAAATAACAAAAGCATAAAATATTCATTAAATATATATCTAACCTAACTTTTTTTTTACAAAAGTCAGCTGGAGAGTGGGGGACGTCAAAAAAATACTCTGCCAATATATGGGCACCTAAGCTCACACTAGGTACTATAGTTATAGTGTACGTGTGAGCTAATATAAAAAAAAACTAAAATATATTTATATAACTCTAGACTCAATTATCTTTCGTTTGATACCACACAAGCTATGTTTTGCCTTAAACTCTAATTTTTTTACTCTACCCCCACCCTTTTTTTGTTAAATAAACTAAAATGTCTTTTGCTTAACTCCAGACTCAATTACATTTCGTTTGATATCACACACCCCATATTTTCATAAACTCTAATTTTTGAAATCTACCCACACCGTTTTATTTGGTTGCGTTCGGTGGATTTTGTTCAATTTTAAATGGACCCTCCCTACCCAAGACCCAGCCTAGGTACCAAATTTAATTGAAATCGAGCCAGCGGAGTTTGAGTTATACGGGTTGGTCGTTACAGACAGACAGACAGACAGACAGGCAGACAGACAGACAGACAGACGGCGCGACAAAAAAGTTTCAAAATCATCTGAAACGCAAAGATATATTTAAAAAAAATTTATCGAAATTTTTTTTTCGAAAAAATTAGGATTACCATAGCTCACAGTACTGTTAGTAAAGTAGTAGTGTGAACTAAAAGATGGCGGAAAAAATGCAACGACCGCTTTCTGCTATAGACCGTGGGTTCAAATAGGACTACATATAACAAATAGAAAATGAAATAATATTAACAACAATATTAATTATGAAGACTAAATCAAAAGAAATGTATAACTTGTTCTTTTTAATCAAAGTTTCTTAATAAATCTTTAATAAACTTAAAAGGACAAACAAAATATCTTCTAATGTGTCTAAGCTAATATGATATTCTTGGAACTAAACAAATGAGATGATTTGTTTTGAGTCAATGCAATATTTCAAGAAGAAAAATCTTTTCTTTTGAAGAGCAGTTTTTGTTTTAAACCGATGCAATTTGACTTCGTTTGACGTAAAAAAAATCTGTGTAGTTAAGTGGTTGCTTTTACATTTTATTTCATTTTTCTTCGCCCGTTTGCGGCGTTTCCCCGATGGTCAAATGGCTTAGCACGGGCCTGCCCGCATTCTAAGGACAATGGGGTGATCTGTGCTATCAGTCAGTATAGTGCGCGAATTCGGGATGCAAACCCTTCTTCGGTGCTTTTTAAAATGCCTGCCAAAAATATACCTGTGGTAAGTTTTATTGATAATCTTCACTTTCTTGCTATAAATATCTAATATAGCATTTTTTGATTTGCAATAAATACCGAATTTCAAACATCGCGCCGCCGCGATTACGGAAAATACGTACTTTTGTCAAAATACGTTCAAAAGGCTACTACCTACAATTTTACACCCTACTTAACATTAAGCACAGCAAAATGCATTACATATTAAAAAAAAAGACTTTAAAATTGTATTAATTTATACCTGCTTCTTTAAAAACGCACTGCCTTCTTCGTTTTAGTTAACCCAAAAATCTAGAACCACGAAACCTGGTCATAAAATAGTTACTTTTGTACTAAGGTCGTAAAGAATAACATTTTTGAAGAAAAATGTAGTACCTCTTGTGTATTTTTTATATTTTACCAAAAGATGGCGCTACATTTCATATTTCTCCAACAATGGACCTAAAAACCTTTTATCTGAGGGCACGGCAGTGCCTCGCCAAGTTCGCGCGCCGTAACCATCTTTTCTTGAAACATTTCAGCCGATATTGGACCTACCTAAAGGGGCCTACAGACTCGCGAACATTTCTAGAGATTAGTACGCGCGTACAAGTCACAGATTAGGTAAATAAGTGTACAAGTTTGCGCATACTAATCTCTTCGTGTGTAGACAATATCCGCCTAAAATATCTCTCGAAGATTAGTTCGCGCGCACGATGTACGCGAGCAAATCTCTCGGTGTCTAGGCAAAACGCATTGATATTATCGTGTTTATGTTTAGAACGTTTAATTTTGTCTTCGTGTGTGTAGGCAATTCCACCAAACGTACATTTGTTAGGTGATCCGTGGTACATGTATGCAGAGATTAGTGCGCGTACTAATCTCAAGAAATGCTCGCGTGTCTGTAGGCCCCTTTAAATTCTACTTCGGAATGAGCTACGAATCTCAAACTTTGCGCAGACGTAGATCTCCATGGAGTTAACAACCCTTCCAAGTTTCATGAAATTCCATAAAGTAGTAAAGTAGTTACGAAATTTCAAAAAACGTCGAAATTGCCACTCACTCATGTATAGATCATCAATAATCTACTGTACTTCCAGACATGCTACAAAGCTGAAATTTGGCAGACTGATAGAAAATATGACCAAACCCCTGGAAAAAAAACCCAAAATTTTAATTTACTCCTCTCCCCTATACATTTAAAGTTATGTAAAAGTAGCATCGCCCACTTCCAGAAATGCTAGAGAGTTGAGCTTTGGCAGACTGATAGGAACTATGATAAAACTATAGGAAAAAATTGAAACACCCCAAAATTCTAATTTACTTCCCTCCCCTACAAATGTAAAGTTAAGTAAAAGTAACATTGCCCACTGAAATGCTGATAGAAATTATGATAAAACCATGGGAAAAAAATTAAAAAGTCCAATATTTTCATTTACTCTCCTCCCCTATAAATGTAAAGTTATGTAAAAGTAACATTACCCACTTCCAGAAACGCTAGAGAGCTGAGCATTGGAAGACTGATAGGAACTATGATAAAGCTATAGGACAAAATTTAAAAACACTACAATTTTAATTTATTTCCCTCCCCTATATATGTAAAGTTATGTAAAACTAACATTGTGCACTTTCAGAAACGCTAGAGAGCTGAGCTTTGGAAGGCTGATAGGAACTACGATAAAACCATGGAAAAAAATTAAAAAACCTTAAAAATTTAAGTAAGGCATTGCAAAAGTTTTGAACAATATTCCGCATATTTTACTACTTTAAAAATTAAGTATTATCCAATTCCTTTAAAAAAGAAGTGAAATCATAACAAAAACATTTCATGTAAAAAAAAGCCAAGTACGCGAAAATGGCATTCCGTAAAAAGAATTGAGATAAAAGTAAAGCCAAGTTCTCCAATACAAATTTCAAAATGAAAGGTTCTTACTAGTTTGGAATTATTTTTCTAAACTTGACAAGTGGAGCCAGCGTTAATGGCAAAAAAACATTTTAAAAGTATATTTAAACAATTGCTTTTTAAGCAATTTATTTTAGTACAAAACAATTAAATATTTTACTGTGAAAATAATAACATTTTGAAGAAGGTACTCTTAAAGTACATTTAATTTATTATTAAAAGTTTAAAAGTTTTACTGCAAAATTAATATAACAGTGAAAAAACGTTTTAAAAGTATTTTTAAACAGTTGCTTTTAAAGCACTTTATTTTAGTACAAAAATATTAAATATTTTACTGTGAAAATAAAATATTTACAAAAAAACTGACAAGTTGATGTTTGCCGTCCTTGCCACTAGATGGCAAACACTAGTCAACATTTTACAGGTATACTAAGGAATGTCAAGCTTAAGAATGTGAATAATTTTATTTATTTTTAAATTGATGTGGAATGTTCCATAATCCTTGGAAATATCCTCATCTGATATGAACAGGAAAATATTAAAGATCCTTATATAATGATCAAATATTTTTTCTGTAAATGTGAGATGTGAGTGAAGTAATGTCCTTACAATATTTACAATAAAAGTAGTTTCTTTGTACTACTAAAAAAATTTATGAAATACAATGCTTTAAAAGTACAGGTTTTTTTAAAAAATGTATACAAATTCAGTTTTTTTTGTATTTATTAAAAATACGAAGAAAATACATTGCTTTAAAAGTACATGCTTTTGTGTACAAAGAAGTTAAAAAAAATGCATTACTTTAAAAGTACAGTGTTTTTTGTACTAAAAAATATACTTGCGGGCCTGATGCAGGCCGTTGTTCCAAATCAATACAAATTAAGTACTTCCTACTTAGTACTTTGCCGTTATGGGCAGCAGTGAAAGCCGGTACTTAAAAAGTACTTTTTTTTGTAATCCATGTTTGCTGGGATTGTGCTGCTCTCAACAAAGCGTTTTCCTCCAAAAAAAATGTCCTGCTAAAAAAATTTTCATCCCCCAAAAACTTTCTACCCGACCAGAGATTCTCCAAAAAAAATGCCTCGCTAAAAAAAATTGTTCCGTCACCCAAAAAATTTCCTCTCCCAAAAAAAAATGCCCTACTAAAAACATATTTTTCCCCCCGACTAACCCCCAAAAAAAATTTAAAAGTCTCAATTATTATAAAAAAAAACAAGTCAATTAAATATATATATATAATCAAACAACATAATTAAACCACTTATTGGATGGATTTATATATTTTATATTTTTTAAATGATTTTTTTTATTATTATTATTAGTTATGTATTTGCTTTGTCTACAAAGTTTTATACTTTATATAAGACAATAAAGCTTGATTTGATTTGATTTGATTTGAAAAAAAATTGCGGATTCTCCCCTAAACAAACTGCGCCGCTAAAACAAATTGCGTTCCAAAAAAATGCTTGCCTTAAAGAAAATTGCTCCCCACCCCAAAAAAATGTCCCCTAACAAAAATTGTTGCACCCCAAAAAAATAGCCCCTTCCAAAAAAAAATGTTCCTCTCAAAAAAAGTAGCTTCCCCAAAAAAATGCCCTGCAAAATAACACCCCCAAAAAAAATTACTTCCTTCAAAAAAAATTGTTGATAAAAACCGCTCCCTCCAAAAAAAATTGCGATACTCCCCCAAAAAAAACTGCACCACTCAAAAAAATTTCGTCCCAAAAAAATGCTTGCCTAACATTGCTCCCTACCCCAAAAAGATGCCGGCTAACAAAAATTGTTTGACCCCAAAAAATAGCCCCCTCTAAAAAAAAATGCTCTTTTCAAAGAAAATTGCTTCCCTCAAAAAAATGCCCTGCAAAAAAAAATATTCCATCCCCCAAAAAACTTCCCTTCTACCAAAAAAGATCACCCTTAAAAAAAATGCCCATACAAAAAAAAATTGTACGACACCCCAAAAAAATTGCCAATAAAAAAAGTTCCCTACTAAAAAGAGTTGCTCCTTCCAAAAAAATTCTCTTGACCAAAAAGAAATTCCCTCCCTAAAAATGCATTGCTAAAAAAACTGTTCCCTTCAAAGAAAATTGTCCCCTCCTCCAAATAAAATTCTTATTTCTAAACAAATGGCATCGCAAAAAGAACATGCTTCGTCCTCCAAAAAACACCCGTCTTTAAAATAGTTGCCTACACCGAACCGAACCCCCCGACCCTAAAAAACTTCACTTATAGCACGGATCACCTTTTGTTAGGTGATCCGTGCCTCTATATAGGGATATAAAAGCTAAGGGACTGGTGTTTATATTAATGCCGAGAGAGGCCGCTAAAGTCACTTCAGTTTTGAGTTTTGGCATTTAAACTTTTATTTATATCTTACAAACACTAATCTATAGACCAAATTTTGGGGACTTTTTTATTTCTTTGTGAGGCAAGCAATAAAAATATAACGATTGTTTTGACGTATATCCAATAACAAAAAAGTTGACTTTTTTTTGAAGTTTTTGAAAATTTTCAACTTTTGATTTTATTTTTTTCGATAACCATATCATCTACAACGGTAATATTTTTAGGTTAGTATAAGGGACTCCGTAGCTTCGTCGTGACACAGTATCAACCAAATGTTTTTTTTGAAATTTTTGGTGAAAATTTTCCTGACCAAAGGGGTACCTAAAAAGTGCAGTTTTTTAATTTTTTAAAATTGTTAACTTTGTAAAAATATATATTATAATACATTAAATTAAACTTCTCGGGGCCCTCTATATAGCGATATAAAAGGTAAGGGACTGGTGTTTACATTAATGCCGAGAGAGGCCGCTAAAGTCACTTCAGTTTTGAGTTTTGGCATTTAAACTTTTATTTATTTCATACAAACACTAACCTATAGACCAACTTATGGGGTCTTTTTTATTTCTTTGTGAGGCAAGCAATGAAAATATAACGATTGTTTTGACGTATATCCAATAATAAAAAAGTTGACTTTTTTTTGAAGTTTTTGAAAATTTTTAACTTTTGATTCTTTTTTTCTCGATAACCATACCATCTACAACGGTAATATTTTTAGGTTAGTATAAGGGACTCCGTAGCTTCGTCGTGGCACAGTATCAACCAAATGTTTTTTTTGAAATTTTTGGTGAAAATTTTCCTGACCAAAGGGGTACCTAAAAAGTGCAGTTTTTTAATTTTTTTAAATTGTTAACTTTGTAAAAATATATACTATAATACATTAAAATAAACTTCTCGGGGCCCTCTATATAGCGATATAAAAGGTAAGGGAATGGTGTTTATATTATTGTTGAGAGAGGCCGCTAAAGTCACTTCAGTTTTGAGTTTTGGCATTTAAACTTTTATTTATTTCTTACAAACACTAACCTATAGACCAACTTATGGAATCTTTTTTATTTCTTTGTGAGGCAAGTAATGAAAATATAACGATTGTTTTGACGTATATCCAATAACAAAAAAGTTGACTTTTTTTGAAGTTTTTGAAAATGTTCAACTTTTGATTCTATTTTTCTCGATAACCATACCATCTACAACGGTAATATTTTTAGGTTAGTATAAGGGACTCCGTAGCTTGGTCGTGGCACAGTATCAACCAAATGTTTTTTTTGAAATTTTTGGTGAAAATTTTCCTGACCAAAGGGGTACCCAAAGAGTGCAGTTTTTTAATTTTTTAAAATTGTTAACTTTGTAAAAATATATATTATAATACATTAAATTAAACTTCTCGGGGCCCTCTATATAGCGATATAAAAGGTAAGGCGCTGGTGTTTATATTAATGCAGAGAGAGGCCGCTAAAGTCACTTTAGTATTGAGTTTTGGCATTTAAACTTTTATTTATATCTTACAAACACTAACCTATAGACCAAATTTTGGGGTCTTTTTTATTTTTTTGTGAGGCAAGCAATAAAAATATAACGATTGTTTTGACGTATATCCAATAACAAAAAAGTTGACTTTTTTTTGAAGTTTTTGAATATTTTCAACTTTTGATTTTATTTTTTTCGATAACCATACCATCTACAACGGTAATATTTTTAGGTTAGTATAAGGGACTCCGTAGCTTCGTCGTGGCACAGTATCAACCAAATGTTTTTTTTGAAATTTTTGGTGAAAATTTTCCTGACCAAAGGGGAACCCAAAAAGTGCAGTTTTTTAATTTTTTAAAATTGTTAACTTTGTAAAAATATATATTATAATACATTAAATTAAACTTCTCGGGGCCCTCTATATAGCGATATAAAAGGTAAGGGGCTGGTGTTTATATTACTGCAGAGAGAGGCCGCTAAAGTCACTTCAGTTTTGAGTTTTGGCATTTAAACTTTTATTTATTTCTTACAAACACTAACCTATAGACCAACTTATGGGGTCTTTTTTATTTCTTTGTGAGGCAAGCAATAAAAATATAACGATTGTTTTGACGTATATCCAATAACAAAAAAGTTGACTTTTTTTTGAAGTTTTTGAATATTTTCAACTTTTGATTTTATTTTTCTCGATAACCATACCATCTACAACGGTAATATTTTTAGGTTAGTATAAGGAATGCCGTAGCTTCTTCGTGGCACAGTATCAACCAAATGTTTTTTTTGAAATTTTTGGTGAAAATTTTCCTGACCAAAGGGGTACCCAAAAAGTGCAGTTTTTTAATCTTTTTAAATTGTTAACTTTGTAAAAATATATATTATAATACATTAAATTAAACTTCTCGGGGCCCTCTATATAGCGATATAAAAGGTAAGGGACTGGTGTTTACATTAATGCCGAGAGAGGCCGCTAAAGTCACTTCAGTTTTGAGTTTTGGCATTTAAACTTTTATTTATTTCATACAAACACTAACCTATAGACCAACGTATGGGGTCTTTTTTATTTCTTTGTGAGGCAAGCAATGAAAATATAACGATTGTTTTGACGTATATCCAATAACAATAAAGTTGACTTTTTTTGAAGTTTTTGAAAATTTTAAACTTTTGATTCTATTTTTCTCGATAACCATACCATCTACAACGGTAATATTTTTAGGTTAGTATAAGGGACTCCGTAGTTTCTTCGTGGCACAGTATCAACCAAATATTTTTTTTGAAATTTTTGGTGAAAATTTTCCTGACCAAAGGGGTACCTAAAAAGTGCAGTTTTTTAATTTTTTTAAATTGTTAACTTTGTAAAAATATATATTATAATACATTAAATTAAACTTCTCGGGGCCCTCTATATAGCGATATAAAAGTTAAGGGACTGGTGTTTACATTAATGCCGAGAGAGGCCGCTAAAGTCACTTCAGTTTTGAGTTTTGGCATTTAAACTTTTATTTATTTCATACAAACACTAACCTATAGACCAACTTATGGGGTCTTTTTTATTTCTTTGTGAGGCAAGCAATGAAAATATAACGATTGTTTTGACGTATATCCAATAATAAAAAAGTTGACTTTTTTTTGAAGTTTTTGAAAATTTTTAACTTTTGATTCTTTTTTTCTCGATAACCATACCATCTACAACGGTAATATTTTTAGGTTAGTATAAGGGACTCCGTAGCTTCGTCGTGGCACAGTATCAACCAAATGTTTTTTTTGAAATTTTTGGTGAAAATTTTCCTGACCAAAGGGGTACCTAAAAAGTGCAGTTTTTTAATTTTTTTAAATTGTTAACTTTGTAAAAATATATACTATAATACATTAAAATAAACTTCTCGGGGCCCTCTATATAGCGATATAAAAGGTAAGGGAATGGTGTTTATATTATTGTTGAGAGAGGCCGCTAAAGTCACTTCAGTTTTGAGTTTTGGCATTTAAACTTTTATTTATTTCTTACAAACACTAACCTATAGACCAACTTATGGAATCTTTTTTATTTCTTTGTGAGGCAAGTAATGAAAATATAACGATTGTTTTGACGTATATCCAATAACAAAAAAGTTGACTTTTTTTGAAGTTTTTGAAAATTTTCAACTTTTGATTCTATTTTTCTCGATAACCATACCATCTACAACGGTAATATTTTTAGGTTAGTATAAGGGACTCCGTAGCTTGGTCGTCGCACAGTATCAACCAAATGTTTTTTTTGAAATTTTTGGTGAAAATTTTCCTGACCAAAGGGGTACCTAAAAAGTGCAGTTTTTTAATTTTTTTAAATTGTTAACTTTGTAAAAATATATATTATAATACATTAAATTAAACTTCTCGGGGCCCTCTATATAGCGATATAAAAGTTAAGGGACTGGTGTTTATATTAATGCCGAGAGAGGCCGCTAAAGTCACTTCAGTTTTGAGTTTTGGCATTTAAACTTTTATTTATTTCATACAAACTGGTTCGTCCCGCCTTCCTTTTTGTAAATATGTTCTTTTTACTATAATTTACCAAATTGGTTCGAATTAGGCTATTTGGTGATTCACTAGAGCATTTTCTATTTTTTGTTTATTTAGTATTAATTAGCTAATTAAGTACTTAAAATTACTGGGTTATTTGCATTTGAAACTCCCGCGGTTTTAGAGGCAAATATTACAATTTGCTATAATTAATTTACTTTACATAAAATGCATTTTGAATTACTAAGGTTCCTAGTTCCTTTAATATGGACCTTCGTAATCTCATTCCTTCCTACTTATTCCTTTTCTTCTACGCCTATGGATTAACGACGCCACTGGGCGCCATGTGGGAGAATGAACGCAGCAGCGATACCTGCTGCCGCATACCAGAGAGAACCGTTTCGTCTTCCAACCAGTATACACGCGTGTTAGCGACTCTCCTACCACATGAATGTGGGTGCAAAGAATACGGTTAAACAGCGTGTCCTCCCATGAGTTCCGCTTCCTGTATAAAAATGGTAAGTGAAAATGCATTATTTTTACCTTACATACATTTGTTTATTGCTACACTAACCTAGAAGGTAAACTAGACCATTTCAGAATCCCTTGTACCAGCTTAGCCTATGACCTTATTCCCTTAAAATTACAGTCCACGCCTGACACCGTTAAATTCCAGACAAATCTCCTTTCTGGACCACCAGGGAGCCCCATTTTTGATCCTTAGCGACCCGGATTTCTGGAATCGTTTTTTTTGCCTTTTTAGGTTAGTTTTTTTTTACTGGTTTCAAATGCAAGAAAAACCCTTGTTTTTCCTAAATGCCTTTTTTACTGGTTTTAAATGCAAGAAAAACCCTTGTTTTTCTTACATGCCTACTTTAGAAAACCCCTAGGTTTCTAAAATACATTTTGCGATTTTTTTTTGTGTAAAAACAAATGCAAGAAAAACCCTTGTTTTTCTTACATGCCTACTTTAGAAAACCCCTAGGTTTCTAAAATACATTTTGCGATTTTTTTTGTGTAAAAATTAAATATTTTTACCAATAAATTTAGCCTTTTCATGCGAAAAACCAAACACAGATAAAATCTGTAAACTACTATGCTTTTTTTTTGTTTCGAATAAATCAAGTTTTTTCGTTTCTTTTTTGTAAAAAAAAAACCGTATAGAATTTGGGTGTTTTTTTGTTTGTCACTGGAAATAGTTTAAAATAGTGTCTGCAAAGTGCTATTATTTTAGCCGTTGTGCCTTCACATTTGTGGATTGCTATAATTATATCCAATTTGCTCGAAAAAAATCTCCAAATTGCCATATTCATTTTTGCTTATTGCAAATTGCTATGACTATATCCGATTGCGGATGCTTTACTATATTCGTTTTTGCGTAAAAATTGCTATGAATATATCTATTTCTAATTTACTATTATAATATCTGTCTGCAAATGGCTATGATTGTATCCATTTTTTGCGTGCATAATAAATTTTGAAGGAAATTTAATTCTTAACTTGAGAATTTGTTTTCGTGTAAAGGCAGATAAATAGTTTTACCAAATTAAATGCTTTTGATTTGTAGGTATTTATTTTTAAATATAATACATAGTAGGTACCTACTTATTTGAATTCGCGAGGCGAAGATAAAAAAACTTATACACAAGTTTTTTTGTTATCATTAGTTTGCATCGGGTATTTTCTTTACTTTTGTGCGCTTATAGTTTGATTATTGTAATTAAACGTAGGACATTAATATTTATACAGGGTGTCCAAATTTTGATTTTTTTTTCAGTTTACCTAATTTTTGTCAATTATTTTTTGGATTTTTTTTTAAATCATGTCTAGTTCGGATAAAATTTTAAAGGCTAAAGCCTTGCGCTATAGTGCGATTTCACAGCTAAATTTGATCATTGAATCCGCGACCCTCGCAAAAAATGACCCTGCCTATCACAGCGGCTTTAAAGTCAAATTTCGGACATTGTCAAAAATCAAAAAAGATTTTGAAAAGCACCATAATACTTTGTTGACGTTGGTAGCCTCTGATGAGGATCGCTTAGTAGTAGAAAACAAAGTGTTTATGGACTTTTGCAAACGCTGTGACGAGATTTCCACTATATTTTACGAACTTTTCGAACTACCCTTTGAAGATGGAGGGCTTTTGAGCAGTACGATAAATCCCATGGGCAGTCCCTGTGCCTCCACAGACCAGCATGGTTTACTGCCTAGGATAAAAATACCTCTTTTTCAAGGGGAATTTAAGGAGTTTCCAACCTTTTTGCAAGCCTTTAATGCTACCGTGCACAATAATAGGTCGCTGGGAAACTTTGAAAAATTCAATTTGCTTTTTTCTAATTTAAAGGGCCCTGCCCTGGATGTCATTTCTGACATTCCTATCCTTGCTGAAAATTATTTAAATGCCTACCACACCTTGGTGGATAGGTATACAAATAAACGATTACAAGCTTACCTTCACTGGAAGGCAATTGAAGGCTTCTCTCCTCTTACTAAAGAGAATGCTACGAATTTGAGGAATTTGCTTGATTGTTTTTCGAAAAACTTAAGTGCTTTAAAAGTCATGGGTTTTAAAACGGAGTTTTGGGATTATATTATGGCACAAATGCTCTTGGATAGGTTGGACCTAACCACGCGCAAGGCATTTGAGCAAAATTATTGCTCCAATGAGATCCCCTCTTATGATAAAATTCGTGCTTTTGTTTCTAGCCATTGCATTGCGTTGGAACAAATACAACAAACTCAAGATTACTTAAAAAATAAAGATTTGTCAACTTCAAGTCAGAAAAATCAAGCAAAGTTTCAAAATCGATCTGCTTTGTTTGCTAATACTCAGAGAGCCTCCAAAAATGCCTCCCAGTCTCCAAATGGCCAGAGTGGCTTAAATAATACTCCAAACCCTCAAAAATTTTGTTTTCTCTGTAAAAGTGGCGATCATATAATATACAGATGTCCTAATTTTTTGGCGAAAACTCCCCAGCAACGTTTTGAGATTGTTAAACAACATAAAGCGTGTGTCAACTGTTTGGCCTCAAAGCATAATTTACCCCAGCAATGCAAATCAGAAAAAAGATGTTTACATTGTGGCCAATTTCATCACAGTCTCTTACATTTTTTTCCTATTAATTCTACACCTAGTTCTGCGAGTAGCCCCTCTACTTCTGCAGTGCAACCCCCGAGGAGCCCCGTGGCTACCGAATTTAATAGAACCACTAACACCATTGTTACTGGTATGTCTTTAAATGATCGCGAAGTACTTCTCTGTACCGCTTTAATACAAATACAGGATGTTTTTCAAAATTGGCACACAGTGCGCGCCATCTGTGACTCTGGTGCTCAATCTTCATTTATATCTAAGTCATGTGCTGATAGTTTGGGCCTTCCTAAATTTAATATCGCCATGACTCTACAAAGCTTAGATCGAATGACAACTTCGGCAAAATCTGGAATTAATTGCAATATATCCTCTTTGCGTGATAATAATTTTGTTTTTAATTTTGATGCGATAATACTCGATAAAATTTGTAGTGATTTACCTCATTCCTCATTTTCGATTAAAAGTTTTCCTTTTCTCGCCAACTTAGAACTAGCTGACCCAGGCTTTAATAAAAGCGATAAAATTGATTTATTGTTGGGCGGCGATGTGTACCCTTACATTTTGCTAGATGGTCGTTTGTCTACGGGACCCAACAACCCCGTCTGCATTAATACTATTTTTGGTTGGGGAATAATGGGCAATCTTTCACTTTCACCTTCAACTACAAATCAAATTAAAACATTTTTTACTACGTCAATGAACGATTCTTTTGTCAATTTAGATAAAAATCTACAACGATTTTGGCAAATAGATGACATACCTAATGTCAAGGCCATTGACCCCGAAGATGAGTTTTGCGAAAATTATTTTTTGAAAACTACCTCAAAAAATGAGGAGGGGAGATATATTGTATCTTTACCATTTAAAGTTACTGCTCCAGATTTTGGCGACACTCGATCCATTGCCGTACGTCGTTTTTTCTCCCTTGAGAAGAAATTGCTACAAAACCCTGATTTTTATGCTGCCTACAGCTCTGTTTTACAAGATTATTTAGATAATAATCATATGCAACCGGTTTCTGCACCTTTGCCGACCGAAATTTCAAATCATTTTTATATTGCACACCATGCGGTGTTTAAAAAAGATTCTACTAGCACCCCCCTGAGGGTGGTTTTTGATGCGAGCATGCACGCCCCTGGCAAAATCTCGCTCAACAACGCTGTTTATACTGGGCCCCCTTTACAAAGGGACTTACAAAAAATTTTATTACTTTATCGTTTGCATAAATTTTGCTTTTGTTGCGACATCCGTCAAATGTACAGGATGATTTTAGTTGACCCTAGTCAAACTAATTTTCAAAGAATAGTTTGGAGGTTTGATCCTAACCAGCCTATTCAAGACTTCGAAATAAATAGAGTTTTATTCGGGGTCTCTTGTAGCCCCTTTTTGGCTATCAGAACTTTGCTGCAACTTGCTAGAGAGCATGAGGACCTTCCTCTTGCCTCAAAAATCATTGAGGAGGCAGTTTTTGTCGATGATGTGATTTCGGGAAGTGATGACTTTTTTAAGGCCACTGAGATGAAAAATCAATTAATCGAGCTACTTAGCCGAGGTGGATTCGAATTGCGTAAATGGGCGAGCAATTGTCCCGAGTTACTATCCGATCTTCCTGAGTCACACATTTCGATGAAGGCTCTTTCTCTCGATTTAGATGCTGAAAATTCAACTTTGAAAATTCTCGGTTTAAATTGGAACCCTCATACTGATGAATTTTTTTATACTTTCGACTGTTCTCTCCAAACATGCACTAAAAGAACAATTTTAAGTAATTTGGCCCGCATTTACGACCCTCTGTCTTTTTTGGCGCCAATAGTTTTAATTTTAAAATTAATTGTTCAATACTGCTGGGCAGAAGACTTAAACTGGGACGACCCTGTCAGTCCGGAAATTGTTTTTAAATGGGAAAAATTTAAAAATGAATTAAAGTTTTTGCATTCTGTTAAAATTCCTCGTCAAATAATTTTGCCTAATGCTAGTCAAATCCAGCTAGTAGGATTTTGCGATAGTTCAGAACGGGCCTATTGTGCTGTCGCTTATATTCGAATTTTTTATTCTGATGGAAACATTAAAGTTTTTTTTGTTTGTAGTAAATCTAGAGTCGCACCGTTGCGTCGTAAACTAACTTTACCAAGACTAGAGCTTTTAGGAGCTGTTTTGTTGGCTAAATTAATGGATTTTTTACTAGAAACGTTCTCGGAAAAAATTAAATTTGATAAAATTCTTGCTTTTACTGATAGCACAGTGACCTTATCTTGGATTCAGGGATCTCCTCACAAATTTAAAACATTTGTTTCGAATAGAACTGCCTATATACAAGGAAGAATTAGCCCTGAGTTTTGGCATTATGTTCCTACTGAACAAAATCCTGCTGACTGCGGTACTAGGGAAATGTATCCCTCTGATTTACAAAGATTTTATTTTTGGTTAGAAGGGCCTTCTTTTCTAAACCAACCTACAAATACTTGGGATTTTATGACAGTTACTTACGATGGGAATGCAGTTTTGGAAGAACAGCGAAAAAATATTTTTAACGTTTTTACTTGCGAACAAACAGTTGAATATTATGTAAACAACTTGTTTGAAAAATACAGTTCTCTTTTTAAAATTAAGAGAATAGTTGCTTACTTTTTGCGAGGGTTACAAAAGTTTAAAAATCCCTCATACAATTTTGCTACTGATTACCTTACAAATCAGGATTACTACAAAAGCTTACTTTTTATTTCGAAATGCGTACAATCTTTTTCTTTCCAAAAAGAAATTGAATTACTAAAAGATAAGAAACAGCTTCCAAAAGCTTTTCAAAAATTATGTCCATTTTTGCATAATGAAAGCTACGATTTGCTTCGTGTTGGAGGCCGTTTATGCCATTCAAATTTATCATACGATAAAAAATTTCCAATTCTTTTGCCTTCTAGTGCAAAATTCACTGAATTACTGATTTTAGATTTGCATCGCAGCAATCTTCATTGTGGTATACAGACCACAACTTTTTTACTAATGCAAAACTTCTGGGTATTGTCTGCTAAAAAGGTAGTGAGAAAAGTTTTAAGTTCTTGCCATACTTGCTGGAAAACTAAACCTAACTCCCTTCAACCCCCTATGGGTAACCTACCGAAATTTAGAGTTTCCGAAGCAAAGGTGTTCGAAAATGTAGGTATAGATTTTTGTGGTCCGTTCACGATTACTCTTGGTCGGACCAGAGGTGCAAAAACCATGAAAGCATATGTCTGTTTATTTATCTGTTGCGCTGTTAAAGCCGTGCATTTAGAGTTAGTCTCTGATATGACATCAGAAGCCTTTCTGGCTGCTCTGCGCCGCTTCATAGCTAGAAGAGGACTATGCTCAAAGATCTCTTCAGACTGCGGGACCAACTTCGTGGCCTCTGAAAAATACTTGCGACAAATTTTTTCTGATTGCGTGAAGGGGGAAGGTATAGTTTGGTCTTTTAACCCACCTGCTGCTCCCCACATGGGAGGCATTTGGGAATCAAACATTAAATCTTTAAAGACTCATCTTCACAGGGTAGTTGGAAATCAAATACTCACCTATGAGGAATTAAATACGGTTTTAACCCAAGTTGAAGCCATAATGAACTCACGTCCTTTATGTGCCTTAAGCACCGATCCTACTGATCTGGCGGTCTTGACTCCTAATAATTTTTTAAATTTGAGGCCTCCAGGTACAATACCCGATCCAAACTACTGCGATATTGCGTTAAACAGGCTGTCCAGGTGGCAACTGTTGCAAAGAATGCACCGCGATTTTTGGATTCGCTGGCATCGCGAATATTTGCACACTTTGCAACAGCGAGCCAAATGGCACCAACCTCTTGCTTCCATTGATATTGGTACTATGGTACTGATCAAAGATGAAAATTCCACTCCATTGGATTGGCCCCTAGGCCGCATTGAAGACCTTATTAAAGGTTCTGATAATGTTCCACGGGTTGCTATTGTAAAGACTACTAAAGGTACCTACAAACGGCCTTTGGTAAAACTATGCGCCCTGCCTACAAATTAAACTCTCTGAAATGCCCCTGGGCATTCTCAGGGGGGTGGGAAATGGTTCGTCCCGCCTTCCTTTTTGTAAATATGTTCTTTTTACTATAATTTACCAAATTGGTTCGAATTAGGCTATTTGGTGATTCACTAGAGCATTTTCTATTTTTTGTTTATTTAGTATTAATTAGCTAATTAAGTACTTAAAATTACTGGGTTATTTGCATTTGAAACTCCCGCGGTTTTAGAGGCAAATATTACAATTTGCTATAATTAATTTACTTTACATAAAATGCATTTTGAATTACTAAGGTTCCTAGTTCCTTTAATATGGACCTTCGTAATCTCATTCCTTCCTACTTATTCCTTTTCTTCTACGCCTATGGATTAACGACGCCACTGGGCGCCATGTGGGAGAATGAACGCAGCAGCGATACCTGCTGCCGCATACCAGAGAGAACCGTTTCGTCTTCCAACCAGTATACACGCGTGTTAGCGACTCTCCTACCACATGAATGTGGGTGCAAAGAATACGGTTAAACAGCGTGTCCTCCCATGAGTTCCGCTTCCTGTATAAAAATGGTAAGTGAAAATGCATTATTTTTACCTTACATACATTTGTTTATTGCTACACTAACCTAGAAGGTAAACTAGACCATTTCAGAATCCCTTGTACCAGCTTAGCCTATGACCTTATTCCCTTAAAATTACAGTCCACGCCTGACACCGTTAAATTCCAGACAAATCTCCTTTCTGGACCACCAGGGAGCCCCACAAACACTAACCTATAGACCAACTTATGGGGTCTTTTTTATTTTTTTGTGAGGCAAGCAATAAAAATATAACAATTGTTTTGACGTATATCCAATAACAAAAAAGTTGACTTTTTTTTTGAAGATTTTGAAAATTTTCAACTTTTGATTCTATTTTTCTCGATAACCATACCATCTACTACGGTAATATTTTTAGGTTAGTATAAGGGACTCCGTAGCTTCGTCGTGGTACAGTATCAACCAAATGTTTTTTTTGAAATTTTTGGTGAAAATTTTCCTGACCAAAGGGGTACTCAAAAAGTGCAGTTTTTGAATTTTTTCTAATTGTTAACTTTGTAAAAATATATATTATAATACATTAAATTAAACTTCTCGGGGCCCTCTATATAGCGATATAAAAGGTAAGGGACTGGTGTTTATATTAATGCCGAGAGAGGCCGCTAAAGTCACTTTAGTTTTGAGTTTTGGCATTTAAACTTTTATTTATTTCATACAAACACTAACCTATAGACCAACTTATGGGGTCTTTTTTATTTCTTTGTGAGGCAAGCAATAAAAATATAACGATTGTTTTGACATATATCCAATAACAAAAAAGTTGACTTTTTTTTTGAAGATTTTGAAAATTTTCAACTTTTGATTCTATTTTTCTCGATAACCATACCATCTACTACGGTAATATTTTTAGGTTAGTATAAGGGACTCCGTAGCTTCGTCGTGGTACAGTATCAACCAAATGTTTTTTTTGAAATTTTTGGTGAAAATTTTCCTGACCAAAGAGGTACTCAAAAAGTGCAGTTTTTTAATTTTTTCTAATTGTTAACTTTGTAAAAATATATATTATAATACATTAAATTAAACTTCTCGGGGCCCTCTATATAGCGATATAAAAGGTAAGGGACTGGTTATTATATTAATGCCGAGAGAGGCCGCTAAAGTCACTTCAGTTTTGAGTTTTGGCATTTAAACTTTTATTTATTTCTTACAAACACTAACCTATAGACCAACGTATGGGGTCTTTTTTATTTCTTTGTGAGGCAAGCAATGAAAATATAACGATTGTTTTGACGTATATCCAATAACAATAAAGTTGACTTTTTTTGAAGTTTTTGAAAATTTTCAACTTTTGATTCTATTTTTCTCGATAACCATACCATCTACAACGGTAATATTTTTAGGTTAGTATAAGGGACTCCGTAGTTTCTTCGTGGCACAGTATCAACCAAATATTTTTTTTGAAATTTTTGGTGAAAATTTTCCTGACCAAAGGGGTACCTAAAAAGTGCAGTTTTTTAATTTTTTTAAATTGTTAACTTTGTAAAAATATATATTATAATACATTAAATTAAACTTCTCGGGGCCCTCTATATAGCGATATAAAAGTTAAGGGACTGGTGTTTATATTAATGCCGAGAGAGGCCGCTAAAGTCACTTCAGTTTTGAGTTTTGGCATTTAAACTTTTATTTATTTCATACAAACACTAACCTATAGACCAACTTATGGGGTCTTTTTTATTTTTTTGTGAGGCAAGCAATAAAAATATAACAATTGTTTTGACGTATATCCAATAACAAAAAAGTTGACTTTTTTTTGAAGTTTTTGAATATTTTCAACTTTTGATTTTATTTTTCTCGATAACCATACCATCTACAACGGTAATATTTTTAGGTTAGTATAAGGAATGCCGTAGCTTCTTCGTGGCACAGTATCAACCAAATGTTTTTTTTGAAATTTTTGGTGAAAATTTTCCTGACCAAAGGGGTACCCAAAAAGTGCAGTTTTTTAATTTTTTTAAATTGTTAACTTTGTAAAAATATATATTATAATACATTAAATTAAACTTCTCGGGGCCCTCTATATAGCGATATAAAAGGTAAGGCGCTGGTGTTTATATTAATGCAGAGAGAGGCCGCTAAAGTCACTTTAGTTTTGAGTTTTGGCATTTAAACTTTTATTTATATCTTACAAACACTAACCTATAGACCAAATTTTGGGGTCTTTTTTATTTTTTTGTGAGGCAAGCAATAAAAATATAACGATTGTTTTGACGTATATCCAATAACAAAAAAGTTGACTTTTTTTTGAAGTTTTTGAATATTTTCAACTTTTGATTTTATTTTTTTCGATAACCATACCATCTACAACGGTAATATTTTTAGGTTAGTATAAGGAATGCCGTAGCTTCTTCGTGGCACAGTATCAACCAAATGTTTTTTTTGAAATTTTTGGTGAAAATTTTCCTGACCAAAGGGGTACCCAAAAAGTGCAGTTTTTTAATTTTTTTAAATTGTTAACTTTGTAAAAATATATATTATAATACATTAAATTAAACTTCTCGGGGCCCTCTATATAGCGATATAAAAGGTAAGGCGCTGGTGTTTATATTAATGCAGAGAGAGGCCGCTAAAGTCACTTTAGTTTTGAGTTTTGGCATTTAAACTTTTATTTATTTCATACAAACACTAACCTATAGACCAACGTATGGGGTCTTTTTTATTTCTTTGTTAGGCAAGCAATGAAAATATAACGATTGTTTTGACGTATATCCAATAACAATAAAGTTGACTTTTTTTGAAGTTTTTGAAAATTTTCAACTTTTGATTCTATTTTTCTCGATAACCATACCATCTACAACGGTAATATTTTTAGGTTAGTATAAGGGACTCCGTAGTTTCTTCGTGGCACAGTATCAACCAAATATTTTTTTTGAAATTTTTGGTGAAAATTTTCCTGACCAAAGGGGTACCTAAAAAGTGCAGTTTTTTAATTTTTTTAAATTGTTAACTTTGTAAAAATATATATTATAATACATTAAATTAAACTTCTCGGGGCCCTCTATATAGCGATATAAAAGTTAAGGGACTGGTGTTTATATTAATGCCGAGAGAGGCCGCTAAAGTCACTTCAGTTTTGAGTTTTGGCATTTAAACTTTTATTTATTTCATACAAACACTAACCTATAGACCAACTTATGGGGTCTTTTTTATTTTTTTGTGAGGCAAGCAATAAAAATATAACAATTGTTTTGACGTATATCCAATAACAAAAAAGTTGACTTTTTTTTGAAGTTTTTGAATATTTTCAACTTTTGATTTTATTTTTCTCGATAACCATACCATCTACAACGGTAATATTTTTAGGTTAGTATAAGGAATGCCGTAGCTTCTTCGTGGCACAGTATCAACCAAATGTTTTTTTTGAAATTTTTGGTGAAAATTTTCCTGACCAAAGGGGTACCCAAAAAGTGCAGTTTTTTAATTTTTTTAAATTGTTAACTTTGTAAAAATATATATTATAATACATTAAATTAAACTTCTCGGGGCCCTCTATATAGCGATATAAAAGGTAAGGGACTGGTGTTTACATTAATGCCGAGAGAGGCCGCTAAAGTCACTTCAGTTTTGAGTTTTGGCATTTAAACTTTTATTTATTTCATACAAACACTAACCTATAGACCAACTTATGGGGTCTTTTTTATTTCTTTGTGAGGCAAGCAATGAAAATATAACGATTGTTTTGACGTATATCCAATAACAATAAAGTTGACTTTTTTTGAAGTTTTTGAAAATTTTCAACTTTTGATTCTATTTTTCTCGATAACCATACCATCTACAACGGTAATATTTTTAGGTTAGTATAAGGGACTCCGTAGTTTCTTCGTGGCACAGTATCAACCAAATATTTTTTTTGAAATTTTTGGTGAAAATTTTCCTGACCAAAGGGGTACCTAAAAAGTGCAGTTTTTTAATTTTTTTAAATTGTTAACTTTGTAAAAATATATATTATAATACATTAAATTAAACTTCTCGGGGCCCTCTATATAGCGATATAAAAGTTAAGGGACTGGTGTTTATATTAATGTCGAGAGAGGCCGCTAAAGTCACTTCAGTTTTGAGTTTTGGCATTTAAACTTTTATTTATTTCATACAAACACTAACCTATAGACCAACTTATGGGGTCTTTTTTATTTTTTTGTGAGGCAAGCAATAAAAATATAACAATTGTTTTGACGTATATCCAATAACAAAAAAGTTGACTTTTTTTTTGAAGATTTTGAAAATTTTCAACTTTTGATTCTATTTTTCTCGATAACCATACCATCTACAACGGTAATATTTTTAGGTTAGTATAAGGGACTCCGTGGTTTCTTCGTGGCACAGTATCAACCAAATGTTTTTTTTGAAATTTTTGGTGAAAATTTTCCTGACCAAAGGGGTACCCAAAAAGTGCAGTTTTTTAATTTTTTTAAATTGTTAACTTTGTAAAAATATATATTATAATACATTAAATTAAACTTCTCGGGGCCCTCTATATAGCGATATAAAAGGTAAGGGACTGGTGTTTACATTAATGCCGAGAGAGGCCGCTAAAGTCACTTCAGTTTTGAGTTTTGGCATTTAAACTTTTATTTATTTCTTACAAACACTAACCTATAGACCAACTTATGGGGTCTTTTTTATTTCTTTGTGAGGCAAGCAATGAAAATATAACGATTGTTTTGACGTATATCCAATAACAATAAAGTTGACTTTTTTTTGAAGTTTTTGAAAATTTTCAACTTTTGATTCTATTTTTCTCGATAACCATACCATGTACAACGGTAATATTTTTAGGTTAGTATAAGGGACTCCGTAGTTTCTTCGTGGCACAGTATCAACCAAATGTTTTTTTTGAAATTTTTGGTGAAAATTTTCCTGACCAAAGGGGTACCCAAAAAGTGCAGTTTTTTAATTTTTTTAAATTGTTAACTTTGTAAAAATATATATTAAAATACATTAAATTAAACTTCTCGGGGCCCTCTATATAGCGATGTAAAAGTTAAGGGACTGGTGTTTATATTAATGCCGAGAGAGGCCGCTAAAATCACTTCAGTTTTGAGTTTTGGCATTTAAACTTTTATTTATTTCATACAAACACTAACCTATAGACCAACTTATGGGGTCGTTTTTATTTTTTTGTGAGGCAAGCAATAAAAATATAACAATTGTTTTGACGTATATCCAATAACAAAAAAGTTGACTTTTTTTTTTGAAGATTTTGAAAATTTTCAACTTTTGATTCTATTTTTCTCGATAACCATACCATCTACTACAATAATATTTTTAGGTTAGTATAAGGGACTCCGTAGCTTCGTCGTGGTACAGTATCAACCAAATGTTTTTTTTGAAATTTTTGGTGAAAATTTTCCTGACCAAAGGGGTACTCAAAAAGTGCAGTTTTTGAATTTTTTCTAATTGTTAACTTTGTAAAAATATATATTATAATACATTAAATTAAACTTCTCGGGGCCCTCTATATAGCGATATAAAAGGTAAGGGACTGGTGTTTATATTAATGTTGAGAGAGGCCGCTAAAGTCACTTTAGTTTTGAGTTTTGGCATTTAAACTTTTATTTATTTCATACAAACACTAACCTATAGACCAACTTATGGGGTCTTTTTTATTTCTTTGTGAGGCAAGCAATGAAAATATAACGATTGTTTTGACGTATATCCAATAACAATAAAGTTGACTTTTTTTTGAAGTTTTTGAAAATTTTCAACTTTTGATTCTATTTTTCTCGATAACCATACCATGTACAACGGTAATATTTTTAGGTTAGTATAAGGGACTCCGTAGTTTCTTCGTGGCACAGTATCAACCAAATGTTTTTTTTGAAATTTTTGGTGAAAATTTTCCTGACCAAAGGGGTACCCAAAAAGTGCAGTTTTTTAATTTTTTTAAATTGTTAACTTTGTAAAAATATATATTAAAATACATTAAATTAAACTTCTCGGGGCCCTCTATATAGCGATGTAAAAGTTAAGGGACTGGTGTTTATATTAATGCCGAGAGAGGCCGCTAAAATCACTTCAGTTTTGAGTTTTGGCATTTAAACTTTTATTTATTTCATACAAACACTAACCTATAGACCAACTTATGGGGTCGTTTTTATTTTTTTGTGAGGCAAGCAATAAAAATATAACAATTGTTTTGACGTATATCCAATAACAAAAAAGTTGACTTTTTTTTTTGAAGATTTTGAAAATTTTCAACTTTTGATTCTATTTTTCTCGATAACCATACCATCTACTACAATAATATTTTTAGGTTAGTATAAGGGACTCCGTAGCTTCGTCGTGGTACAGTATCAACCAAATGTTTTTTTTGAAATTTTTGGTGAAAATTTTCCTGACCAAAGGGGTACTCAAAAAGTGCAGTTTTTGAATTTTTTCTAATTGTTAACTTTGTAAAAATATATATTATAATACATTAAATTAAACTTCTCGGGGCCCTCTATATAGCGATATAAAAGGTAAGGGACTGGTGTTTATATTAATGTTGAGAGAGGCCGCTAAAGTCACTTTAGTTTTGAGTTTTGGCATTTAAACTTTTATTTATTTCATACAAACACTAACCTATAGACCAACTTATGGGGTCTTTTTTATTTCTTTGTGAGGCAAGCAATGAAAATATAACGATTGTTTTGACGTATATCCAATAACAATAAAGTTGACTTTTTTTTGAAGTTTTTGAAAATTTTCAACTTTTGATTCTATTTTTCTCGATAACCATACCATGTACAACGGTAATATTTTTAGGTTAGTATAAGGGACTCCGTAGTTTCTTCGTGGCACAGTATCAACCAAATGTTTTTTTTGAAATTTTTGGTGAAAATTTTCCTGACCAAAGGGGTACCCAAAAAGTGCAGTTTTTTAATTTTTTTAAATTGTTAACTTTGTAAAAATATATATTAAAATACATTAAATTAAACTTCTCGGGGCCCTCTATATAGCGATGTAAAAGTTAAGGGACTGGTGTTTATATTAATGCCGAGAGAGGCCGCTAAAATCACTTCAGTTTTGAGTTTTGGCATTTAAACTTTTATTTATTTCATACAAACACTAACCTATAGACCAACTTATGGGGTCTTTTTTATTTCTTTGTGAGGCAAGCAATAAAAATATAACGATTGTTTTGACATATATCCAATAACAAAAAAGTTGACTTTTTTTTTGAAGATTTTGAAAATGTTCAACTTATGATTCTATTTTTCTCGATAACCATACCATCTACTACGGTAATATTTTTAGGTTAGTATAAGGGACTCCGTAGCTTCGTCGTGGTACAGTATCAACCAAATGTTTTTTTTTGAAATTTTTGGTGAAAATTTTCCTGACCAAAGGGGTACTCAAAAAGTGCAGTTTTTTAATTTTTTCTAATTGTTAACTTTGTAAAAATATATATTATAATACATTAAATTAAACTTCTCGGGGCCCTCGATATAGCGATATAAAAGCTAAGGGACTGCTGTTTATATTAATGCCGAGAGAGGCCGCTAAAGTCACTTCAGTTTTGAGTTTTGGCATTTAAACTTCTATTTATTTCATACAAACACTAACCTATAGACCAACTTATGGGGTCTTTTTTATTTCTTTGTGAGGCAAGCAATGAAAATATAACGATTGTTTTGACGTATATCCAATAACAAAAATGTTGACTTTTTTTTGAAGTTTTTGAAAATTTTTAACTTTTGATTCTTTTTTTCTCGATAACCATACCATCTACAACGGTAATATTTTTAGGTTAGTATAAGGGACTCCGTAGCTTCGTCGTGGCACAGTATCAACCAAATATTTTTTTTGAAATTTTTGGTGAAAATTTTCCTGACGAAAGGGGTACCCAAAAAGTGCAGTTTTTTAATTTTTTTAAATTGTTAACTTTGTAAAAATATATACTATAATACATTAAAATAAACTTCTCGGGGCCCTCTATATAGCGATATAAAAGGTAAGGGACTGGTGTTTATATTAATGTTGAGAGAGGCCGCTAAAGTCACTTCAGTTTTGAGTTTTGGCATTTAAACTTTTATTTATTTCTTACAAACACTAACCTATAGACCAACTTATGGGGTCTTTTTTATTTCTTTGTGAGGCAAGCAATGAAAATATAACGATTGTTTTGACGTATATCCAATAACAATAAAGTTGACTTTTTTTTGAAGTTTTTGAAAATTTTCAACTTTTGATTCTATTTTTCTCGATAACCATACCATCTACAACGGTAATATTTTTAGGTTAGTATAAGGGACTCCGTAGTTTCTTCGTGGCACAGTATCAACCAAATGTTTTTTTTGAAATTTTTGGTGAAAATTTTCCTGACCAAAGGGGTACCCAAAAAGTGCAGTTTTTTAATTTTTTTAAATTGTTAACTTTGTAAAAATATATATTATAATACATTAAATTAAACTTCTCGGGGCCCTCTATATAGCGATATAAAAGGTAAGGGACTGGTGTTTACATTAATGCCGAGAGAGGCCGCTAAAATCACTTCAGTTTTGAGTTTTGGCATTTAAACTTTTATTTATTTCATACAAACACTAACCTATAGACCAACTTTTGGGGTCTTTTTAATTTCTTTGTGAGGCAAGCAATAAAAATATAATAATTGTTTTGGCGTATATCCAATAACAAAAAGTAGACTTTTTTTTTTGGAGTTTTTGAAAATTTTCAACTTTTGATTCTATTTTTCTCGATAACCATACCATCTACAACGGTAATATTTTTAGGTTAGTATAAGGAATTCCGTAGCTTCTTCGTGGCACAGTATCAACCAAATGTTTTTTTTGAAATTTTTGGTGAAAATTTTCCTGACCAAAGGGGTACCCAAAAAGTGCAGTTTTTTAATTTTTTTAAATTGTTAACTTTGTAAAAATATATATTATAATACATTAAATTAAACTTCTCGGGGCCCTCTATATAGCGATATAAAAGGTAAGGGACTGGTGTTTACATTAATGCCGAGAGAGGCCGCTAAAATCACTTCAGTTTTGAGTTTTGGCATTTAAACTTTTATTTATTTCATACAAACACTAACCTATAGACCAACTTATGGGGTCTTTTTTATTTCTTTGTGAGGCAAGCAATGAAAATATAACGATTGTTTTGACGTATATCCAATAACAATAAAGTTGACTTTTTTTTGAAGTTTTTGAAAATTTTCAACTTTTGATTTTATTTTTTTCGATAACCATACCATCTACAACGGTAACATTTTTAGGTTAGTATAAGGGACTCCGTAGCTTCGTCGTGGCACAGTATCAACCAAATGTTTTTTTTGAAATTTTTGGTGAAAATTTTCCTGACCAAAGGGGTACCCAAAAAGTGCAGTTTTTTAATTTTTTAAAATTGTTAACTTTGTAAAAATATATATTATAATACATTAAATTAAACTTCTCGGGGCCCTCTATATAGCGATATAAAAGGTAAGGGACTGGTGTTTACATTAATGCCGAGAGAGGCCGCTAAAGTCACTTCAGTTTTGAGTTTTGGCATTTAAACTTTTATTTATTTCATACAAACACTAACCTATAGACCAACTTATGGGGTCTTTTTTATTTCTTTGTGAGGCAAGCAATGAAAATATAACGATTGTTTTGACGTATATCCAATAACAAAAAAGTTGACTTTTTTTTGAAGTTTTTGAAAATTTTTAACTTTTGATTCTTTTTTTCTCGATAACCATACCATCTACAACGGTAATATTTTTAGGTTAGTATAAGGGACTCCGTAGCTTCGTCGTGGCACAGTATCAACCAAATGTTTTTTTTGAAATTTTTGGTGAAAATTTTCCTGACCAAAGGGGTACCCAAAAAGTGCAGTTTTTTAATTTTTTTAAATTGTTAACTTTGTAAAAATATATATTATAATACATTAAATTAAACTTCTCGGGGCCCTCGATATAGCGATATAAAAGCTAAGGGACTGCTGTTTATATTAATGCCGAGAGAGGCCGCTAAACTCACTTTAGTTTTGAGTTTTGGCATTTAAACTTTTATTTATTTCTTACAAACACTAACCTATAGACCAACTTTTGGGGTCTTTTTAATTTCTTTGTGAGGCAAGCAATAAAAATATAATAATTGTTTTGGCGTATATCCAATAACAAAAAGTAGACTTTTTTTTTGGAGTTTTTGAAAATTTTCAACTTTTGATTCTATTTTTCTCGATAACCATACCAACTACAACGGTAATATTTTTAGGTTAGTATAAGGAATTCCGTAGCTTCTTCGTGGCACAGTATCAACCAAATGTTTTTTTTGAAATTTTTGGTGAAAATTTTCCTGACCAAAGGGGTACCCAAAAAGTGCAGTTTTTTAATTTTTTTAAATTGTTAACTTTGTAAAAATATATATTATAATACATTTAATTAAACTTCTCGGGGCCCTCTATATAGCGATATAAAAGGTAAGGGACTGGTGTTTATATTAATGCCGAGAGAGGTCGCTAAAGTCACTTCAGTTTTGAGTTTTGGCATTTAAACTTTTATTTATTTCTTACAAACACTAACCTATAGACCAAATTTTGGGGTCTTTTTTATTTCTTTGTGAGGCAAGCAATAAAAATATAACGATTGTTTTGACGTATATCCAATAACAAAAAAGTTGACTTTTTTTTGAAGTTTTTGAAAATTTTCAACTTTTGATTCTATTTTTCTCGATAACCATACCATCTACAACGGTAATATTTTTAGGTTAGTATAAGGAATGCCGTAGCTTCTTCGTGGCACAGTATCAACCAAATGTTTTTTTGACATTTTTGGTGAAAATTTTCCTGACCAAAGGGGTACCCAAAAAGTGCAGTTTTTTAATTTTTTAAAATTGGTAACTTTGTAAAAATATATATTATAATACATTAAATTAAACTTCTCGGGGCCCTCTATATAGCGATATAAAAGGTAAGGGGCTGGTGTTTATATTAATGCAGAGAGAGGCCGCTAAAGTCACTTCAGTTTTGAGTTTTGGCATTTAAACTTTTATTTATTTCTTACAAACACTAACCTATAGACCAACTTATGGGGTCTTTTTTATTTCTTTGTGAGGCAAGCAATAAAAATATAACGATTGTTTTGGCGTATATCCAATAACAAAAAGTAGACTTTTTTTTTTGGAGTTTTTGAAAATTTTCAACTTTTGATTCTATTTTTCTCGATAACCATACCAACTACAACGGTAATATTTTTAGGTTAGTATAAGGAATTCCGTAGCTTCTTCGTGGCACAGTATCAACCAAATGTTTTTTTTGAAATTTTTGGTGAAAATTTTCCTGACCAAAGGGGTACCCAAAAAGTGCAGTTTTTTAATTTTTTTAAATTGTTAACTTTGTAAAAATATATATTATAATACATTTAATTAAACTTCTCGGGGCCCTCTATATAGCGATATAAAAGGTAAGGGACTGGTGTTTATATTAATGCCGAGAGAGGTCGCTAAAGTCACTTCAGTTTTGAGTTTTGGCATTTAAACTTTTATTTATTTCTTACAAACACTAACCTATAGACCAAATTTTGGGGTCTTTTTTATTTCTTTGTGAGGCAAGCAATAAAAATATAACGATTGTTTTGACGTATATCCAATAACAAAAAAGTTGACTTTTTTTTGAAGTTTTTGAAAATTTTCAACTTTTGATTCTATTTTTCTCGATAACCATACCATCTACAACGGTAATATTTTTAGGTTAGTATAAGGAATGCCGTAGCTTCTTCGTGGCACAGTATCAACCAAATGTTTTTTTGACATTTTTGGTGAAAATTTTCCTGACCAAAGGGGTACCCAAAAAGTGCAGTTTTTTAATTTTTTAAAATTGGTAACTTTGTAAAAATATATATTATAATACATTAAATTAAACTTCTCGGGGCCCTCTATATAGCGATATAAAAGGTAAGGGGCTGGTGTTTATATTAATGCAGAGAGAGGCCGCTAAAGTCACTTCAGTTTTGAGTTTTGGCATTTAAACTTTTATTTATTTCTTACAAACACTAACCTATAGACCAACTTATGGGGTCTTTTTTATTTCTTTGTGAGGCAAGCAATAAAAATATAACGATTGTTTTGACGTATATCCAATAACAAAAAAGTTGACTTTTTTTTGAAGTTTTTGAAAATTTTCAACTTTTGATTCTATTTTTCTCGATAACCATACCATCTACAACGGTAATATTTTTAGGTTAGTATAAGGAATGCCGTAGCTTCTTCGTGGCACAGTATCAACCAAATGTTTTTTTTGAAATTTTTGGTGAAAATTTTCCTGACCAAAGGGGTACCCAAAAAGTGCAGTTTTTTAATTTTTTTTAAATGTTAACTTTGTAAAAATATATATTATAGTACAATAAATTAAACTTCTCGGGGCCCTCTATCACGGATCACCTAACAAACAGATAAATAAGCCGGCTGGCCGTCTTTGATCTCGGAGAATTCAACGATGGCTGAGCATTGGGAATCAAACTCAGAGCCGGACTAAAATAAATTTATCATAAAATATGAATGTTTCAGATTGTTGATGCGAAAAAATATTTTTTACTGCCAGAAACAATAAAAACATTAAAATAGTTTTGTTTTGCTAAAAATGGGAGCTAAAATGAATTTTAGAGTCTCGACCGCGTAAAAATATTATATCTTGTCCGCTGTAGGGGACTATGGAAATAATGTGTTCTATTAAATGAGAGATATGGGAAGCACAAAAAGAGGTCTTCTTGGTTTAGAATACGTTAGCATGTTGTCGTTTCCAGCATACAGCCAAACACAAAAAGAAAAAAATTGATTGCTTTTTTTGTTGTAGTGGGATAACATTTAATAAGTTTCAAGAGGAGTAAAATTGTGAATTCTAAATATAAGAAGTTTGACATTGTAGAGTAATTTCTTAATTTACTGAAATCAGATATTATTTATTAGTTTTAAAAAAAAATTGAAAGTTTAAGGAGATACAGGGTGACCAAATAATCTTTACAATTAGCACAAAATTGCTTCACGGTAAATTAATATTTTAAAACTTAGTAAAATCCAATATTTAAAAAAAAATAGTTGTTTTATATGTATTCTTAAAAGTGTAAATAGTAGCATAATAAAAAATTATAACAAATTTGTGTCAAAAACTCTTGACCAATTGTTATATAATAGTGTATTATATAGGGTTTAATTTAAATGAAGCATGAAACTTTAAGGGGTTGTGGAAATGGTCAAAACAAAGATTTTTTTCGCATTACATTTAGACCTCTTTGTTTTTACAGGGTGTTAAACTTAGCACTTTTTTTCGATTTTTTGTTTGTTTCTTAAAAATTATAACAGACCATTAAAATTTTGTGGAATCATGCATTACCATAACGGTAATAATTAAGTTTCAAAATTATTCCAAAATATCTAAAAATATTACTCAAAAATCTGTTTTAAAAATGTTAATAAATTTAGTGCTAAAATGCATTTTTTTCTTTTTTTATTAAGGGCGCTTTAGATGGATAGGGGACAATTCGCCGCGGCCAATTCGCTGTGGTCCCATTCGCCGCGGGGACAATCCACCGTGAGATTTTTTTGTTTTATGATGTTACCATTGGGAATTGTTTAAACAGTTGTATTTAGCTTGACTTCATATATATTTGTTTGATTATAACTATTTTTAAACCTTTCCAAAATTTTTTTATTAGGAAAATAAATAAAATGGCTGATCCAAAATGGCGGATTTTTCCGTTTATGGACGGATTTGTATCTAACTCGGACTGATAAGATTTTTAAGGTCACTGATCATTATTTTTAACTTAAATTTTAAAAAATCAAAATGGCAATACATGGCGGATTTTTTCGTTTTTGAACCGATATGCATCAAACTCAGAAATTTGGGTGTTTCAGGTCGGTTCCCATTTTGATTTTTTTTAGTTTAAGTTAAAAATAATAATCAGCGCCCTGAAAGATCCTAAAGTTTCTAGTTTGATGCATATCGAATCATAAATGGTAAAAACCGCCATTTTATTTATTTTTTCCAATTAAAAAATGCTGGATTGTATAGTTACCACCAAATAAATAGTTGGAAAGTTTGAATTATTTTTATAAAAAAATATTATATGAAGTCAAGGTTTAACGTTTAACGTTTAACGTTTAACGGTTAACGTTTAACGTTTAACGTTTAACGTTTGACGTTTAACGTTTAACGTTTAACGTTTAACGTTTAACGTTTAACGCGAACGTTGCGAACGTTGCGAACATTGCAAACATTGCCAACATTGCGAACATTGCGAACATTGCGAACATTGCGAACATTAAACATTAAACATTGAACATTGAACATTGAACAATAAACGTTGAACATTGAACGTTGAACATTGAACGTTGAACATTGAACGTTGAACTTTGGAAGTTGACCTTTGAAAGTTGAAAGTTGAACTTTGAACTTTGAACTTTAAACTTTAACTTTAAACATTAAACGTTGAACGTTGAACGTCGAACGTCGAACGTTGAACGTTGAACGTTGAACGTTGAACGTTGAACGTTGAACATTGAACATTGAACATTGAACATTGAACATTGAACATTGAACATTGAACATTGAACATTGAACATTGAACATTGAACATTGAACTTTGAACGTTGAACGTTGAAGGTATCAAACTGTAAACGGCGTAGTTTAGATACATAAATAATGTTGACTTTTAGCTGGTAAGTTAGGTTATGTTTATATATCATCTGTTCATTCTAACATTCTGTCAGATTAGTGTTTTATAAAAAATACCGTCAAGATAAAGTCAATGGTTTAAAAGACAAAAATTACTTCTAGATACCTGTGAGTTTCCTGAAATGCCATATTTTATGATATTTTATTTTCCTATTCACGAAATATATTACCAATATCTAAAAAAATCTTATCCTTAAAGGGCCCGGGAAACCCCCTCGCCCCTAAATACATTACTGTACTACATTTTATTTCTTTTTTAGGTTTCTACCACAAAAATGGTACAAGATATCTACCGAAAGAGAAAAGCCGAAAATACCTTAAGGTAAGAAGCTTTTAAAACTGTTTTGGCTTTTTTGCTTAATCAATCCTAAGTTAACCTCCTTGGCCTTATTTTAGATTTTGTCTCCATTTCCCTGTATCGCACTTTTCTGAAACATACATTTAAAGAAAAAAAATGGGCGGCTATCACACAGGTTTAGAATTTTTAAAACTTTCAAACCCATAAATAATTTTGTTTTTAATTTATTTTATGTTTCTTGCACTATAAAAGAAAGTTTTATGGCATGATTTACGATATAAGCTTCATTAATAGGGACATTTGGAAACGTTTAAAATTTTTACAATTTTGCTGTTATAGATTTTTTTAAAGGCTGAAAATTATAAAGCAGAAAATAATTTTGACGAAACGTAATTTTGTTGATCCGTTAAAATGTCAGAATTAACATAGTCGAAACGTAAATGCATCCAAACGTAATTACGACGAATCACAGAGGTAGAAAAGTCGAAAATTAGATAGATGGCGTCTTATGTCATCTTAAGGTAGAAGGGCCCATTCATTAACTAGCCTAGAAAAGTCGGATTTTTTTTGGTTGCTTGTCCAGTACACAGGCACATAACCGGTTAGAAAACGTTTGCAATCAATTAACTCCCAAAAGGAGGACAGGAGAGCTCATTTAAGAAAAAATAAGATATTTATTTAGGATCTTTTGGGTTTTAAGCAGTTTAATATAATTTAATTTTGTTATGTTATAATAATTAGGTCAAATTTATACCACCAAGATCTACTATAAGTTTTTTAAAGCTGTGACAAAGTTTACCCAATCAAAATATAAGTTGCTACTTGAGCCGGCGGTGGCCGACATTAAACGCCGAATCGCACACCTGTTTTGCAGCGGGTTACTGGCTGATGGGTCTTTGCAGTGGCGTATATAGAAAAAAGTTTCGGGGTGGGCCCGAGACAGTTTTTTGGGGGGGCCCTAGACCTCATGAGGCTATTTTATGAAATATGCGAAAAATATCCAAAAAAATCTTAGCCCAACAAACATTTAAAGTTGTAACGACGAAACCCCAACTAGAAAGAATTTCTTAAAAGTAACCGCAACATACTCCCGCTACGTCTCAGTATACCATACAGCGACGTTATAATTCCCTAAGTGGGGAACCAATTTCTGGTTATAACTACTTGGCCAAGTGTTTAAAGTCACTGTAGTGACAACTACACTACTACGTCGTAGCCAGGTATCTACCACGTCGTAGAGGCTGTTTTTTTCCGTAATGGCATAAAAGTTGCGATGTAGTTGCAAATAATATAATCGTTTCTTTTTGGTAGAATTATTACACAATATGGTGGACACAACAGTAAACAGACTCGCTTAGTTTTTTTGTTTGGTTATGGTTATAATATGTACTATGTTATCCAAAAGTGTGAGAATTTACGAGCAGAGGATCAAAATTCGAGTGCGACGCAAAGTTTTTTGTATAACATGCATTATATATATTGCAAAAAACCGGTGCGCCCGTAAAATTGAGCCGTTTTCTGGTAGCTGATGGAATTTTTGTGTTGTGATTTTGGAGGTTATGTTTTCATAATCGACAGTTAACTCCAACAAATGGTGCTTAAGAAGAGCATTTTTGGTAAGCTTCAACTAATTTGTTTATAAAATAGTATAGCTCTTTAATATGAGCTCATAAAACGACAACAAAAATATTAAATTTTCTTTCTTACATAAAAACATGGCGTCCCAAACTATATTCCCTGATAGTCGAAAGATTTACTTGAAAGTGAGCCTAAGTTACGGCAACGTGTCACTTACGACTTTTATGTCGGCTTTCCTTTATAGTTCTATATAACACACTCGAATTTCTACTCCTTAGTTGCAGAAACGTATTATTAACTAGCTTTCGCCACTAGAAAACGTCTACAGAATGATAGGAACTACGCGATAAGTATAACTACTACCCTCAAGTTATTGGGGTGTCGCCACTTGTCATTTGCCGTTTCTGTCAACAACAGCACCACTGCTTATAGGTTTTGTCCTAGCGTAAATTTGTGGTAGGTTTTAAAACAAAAACAAGATAAATTAAATTCCATTAGAACAATAAATGAAGTGCCAATAAAAAGTGTTTTTTAAAAATGTATGTTGCAGTCGAGAGCATGATCCCTATTCTAGAATTTCTAGGAAGTGTTGGTCAAGGAACCATAAGAACGTAGTCACATCAATGAAATCAACTTATTGTTACTTTTTTTATTTACACATTGCTCTCACAATTCGTATGTAGTATTTTTTATTGTTTTAGATATTTTGGCATTCTCAATATTCAGTAATTTTTATTATTGAAAGCCCTATAAGTAAAAAAACAATCTCTGAGACTTGTTAGATCGCTTAGAAATCCGCATGTAACCACGATATATCTAACTTGTTTTTTTATTAGCCGCAAACAGCGCAAAAGTTCCTAGATGAAGTCTAGCATCTCCCAGAGGTTATTTTAGGGGCCGTGCATAAATTGGATATTAGGGACCTATTGCAATAAAGCCTGGCACAAATTGTGCCGGGCAATATATTGACGTTTCGCATTAAAAACTGACCGTTGATCTTTCAAAATTGACATACCAAAGTCGAATTTAGAAATCCAGTCGTTTATTTTTCATTAATAGTGGCGTCACTATTAATTCCGGCTCTTATAATACAAAATGGCCTAATTTTGAAAGAAGACAGCTGTTCTTATAATGCGAAACTGTCAATATAGTGCCCGGCACAATTAGTGCCTGGCACTACTGCAATAAGTCCCTAATAAGGGGGTAGATGATAGCTGAAACGTTACATATAGTGGCGAAGGTGATGTTGCGATAGCGTTACGTAAATTTTTTTACCGATTTGTTTTACGGTTTCTTTTTAATGTTCCTCATTTTGTTACTATTTTGTTCCTATTTATTTGTGTTTTACTTTATCATTATAGCAATAAACTAAGAATAAAATATTTTGTTTTGGAAGAGGGATAACCCAACAAACAATTAAAGTTGTAACGACGAAACCCCAACTAGAAAGAATTTCTTAAAAGTAACCGCAACGTACTCCCGCTACGTCTCAGTATACCATACAGCGACGTTATAAGTCCCTAAGTGGGGAACCAATTTCTGGTTATAACTACTTGGCCAAGTGTTTAAAGTCACTGTAGTAACAACTACACTACTACGTCGTAGCCAGGTATCTACTACGTCGTAGAGGCTGTTTTTTTTCCGTAATGGCATAAAAGTTGCGATGTAGTTGCAAATAATATAATCGTTTCTTTTTGGCAGAATTGTTACACAATATGGTGGACACAACAGTAAACAGACTCGCTTAGTTTCTTTGTTTGGTTATGGTTATAATATGAACTATGTTATCCAAAAGTGTGAGAATTTACAAGCAGAGGATCAAAATTCGAGTGCGACGCAAAGTTTTTTGTATAACATGCATTATATATATTGCAAAAAACCGGTGCGCCCGTAAAATTGAGCCGTTTTCTGGTAGCTGATGGAATTTTTGTGTTGTGATTTTGGAGGTTATGTTTTCATAATCGACAGTTAACTCCAACAAATGGTGCTTAAGAAGAGCATTTTTGGTAAGCTTCAACTAATTTGTTTATAAAATAGTATGGCTCTTTAATATGAGCTCATAAAACGACAACAAAAATATTAAATTTTCTTTCTTACATAAAAACATGGCGTCCCAAACTATATTCCCTGATAGTCGAAAAGGTTACTTGAAAGTAGTTGCGGCTTTAAAGTTTATCCAAAAAGTTATTTTGTCTACATTGTTACATCAGATGTTACTATGATGACACAAACTTTTGTGGTAAAAATTAAAGTTATAATGTAGTTGTCGGATACACTTGTTTGGGACTCCAATGAAGCTTAACTTTCTAGTGGTAATTAAGTAGGATATAAAAGTCAGGGCGACTACGAAATAACGACTAAAAAGAAAGTAAAACTTTAGCAACGTCCTATTGTGGTAGAGAATACTATCAGAATCGACTATCAAGAAACAATCCTATGAAGTAGTTTAGAGGGTCGTTTTTACGAAACATCTACTATTTCCTGATACTAAATAGTTGTTAGAACTAAAAAGTAACAAATTTTGGTTGGGATCACCACATTTCTACTATAAGAAAGTAGCAAAGCCTTTAGAACATGTAGCCGCTACTATAAATGTTAGTTGGGAATATATAAAGTTAAAGTCCAGCTCAACACATAAAATGAATCACAGCGAAACACGACACGTCAGCACAAGAGGGTGGCGACACAAGAGGGTGGCGGCACAAGAGGGTGGCGGCACAAGAGGGTGGTGCCACAGCACAAGCCACGAACGACCGTAAGACCGACAAGAATAGAATACCAACAACAAGTAGCGTAAAAGATTAAGGATAGAGATTAAGCATGGACCAGGGAATTCTTAAAATCCGTGTGCGGTACTCGATACTTTGGATCAATATTTTGCATTTTGATTATTTTGCAAAATGGTCAAGCAATGAGCTCGAAAAAATAGACTGCTCAAGGTAGTTAAAAAAATATTTGCAAAACTATTCCTAATATTCCCATATTATAAAAGGAGCCACAAAAAGTAGGGTTAAGAATGTGTGTGACCAAGATGCGCCTTCAAAAAGTCTACGTTTTCAAAGTAGAAACAGGAAGGAGAGATTACTTTAAGAGATCGACATTAAAAAAAAGTCAAAGTAGTTGCGGCTTTAAAGTTGATCCAAAAAGTTATTTTGTCTACATTGTTACATCAGATGTTACTATGATGACACAAACTTTTGTGGTAAAAATTAAAGTTATAATGTAGTTGTCGGATACACTTGTTTGGGACTCCAATGAAGCTTAACTTTCTAGTGGTAATTAAGTAGGATATAAAAAGAAAGTAAAACTTTAGCAACGTCCTATTGTGGTAGAGAAGACTATCAGAATCGACTATCAAGAAACAATCCTAAGAAGTAGTTTAGAGGGTCGTTTTTACGAAACATCTACTATTTCCTGATACTAAATAGTAGTTAGAACTAAAAAGTAACAAATTTTGGTTGGGATCACCACATTTCTACTATAAGAAAGTAGCAAAGCCTATAGAACATGTAGCCGCTACTATAAATGTTAGTTGGGGGGCCCGGACCCCCCAGGCCCCCCCCCGTATATTCGCCACTGGGTCTTTGAACCGGCGGTCGACATCAAACGCCGAATCGCACACCTGTTTTGTAGTAGTTACGACCAGCGACAGCCTACGTCGGCACGCGTTTGATCTCCATATATCCATTGATTTTTGACAAGTGCAGCAACTTATATTTTAATTTTGTAAACTTGGGCTGTGACATAAAATCGAACCGTAAAATAGTCAAATCGTAACTTTTGTAGGGTTCGACCCTTTTACGTTTCGACATAAATCCGTTTCATTGCTTTTGCGTCTCGACTATATATTATTTTCGACATTTTTACGGATCGATAATACTACGATTTGTTTAAATTAGTTTCGACAAAACTACGTTTCGTTTAAATTATTCAGAATTATTCTATTCTTTTTTCGATTTTTTATTTTAGCTATTGGCTTCTCATTCTTTTTAGCTATGGTTTGAAGAAAAAACCCAAAATAAGGAGACAAATCTTCAACGAACAGGTTTCAATAGAATGGATTAAACTACCTAATTCTGTCTCTGATGATAAAGGCGCAAAATTCTATAAATATGCTAAAGTTGGTAAGACTTTCTTTGATAAATAGTTTTTAGTTAATTAGAAAGTAACATTGGACACCTACACCGATATTTACTAATTTTAAGTTTAAGGTATTGGTTTAAAAGTTGAAATATGCAACAGGCCGCAATCGATATGATATTTTTACCTGCATGGGTGTCAAAATGTTTATTTGAATCATATGAAGAATTTTCCTTCTTAAATGGACTGTATACACCGGGAAAAAAAAGAAAATTTAAGTAAACATGCGAAACTGGTTTTTATTATAAGTTATATATAACTGTCAAATTTTGATTTTTACGTTACTTTAGTACCTTAGGTTATGGGATTTCTAGTAAAAATTGTCCTAACTGTCTGTCCTGTTTACTATTTTTTTGGTTAAGTTTTTCTAGTTTCAAATAAGAATATTTTTTATTATGAAGCGCAACAATTTAGAAAGTCCCTGCACGGTAAAAAAAATTGTCTTAGATCAAAGCAAATTACTTTGAAGTAAAATAATTTGTGCTTTCCTATTCACCAAGAGAACATTTTCTTGATATAGCACAAAAAATGTCTTACCTCTTTATTTTAATGTGAAACAGAAATTGTTTTATTATAAAATGGAACTGATTTAATTAATTCAAGGCACGGTTTTCTCTGGAAGAAAAATATTATTTATATGAAGACACTTTGCTTTGTTACAAAATGGAATATACTGAAACAAAACAATTAAAGAAGAAAGTCTCATTTCAAGATTAAACGCGGCGTTGAACTAAAAAGAAATATTTTAATTCAAAACAAATTGTTTTAAGGTAAAACAATTTATTTAAATAAAGAACTTGTTTTTTTACCGTGTGTCTGTACTTAGGGCTTGTTCTTAAATTATGTAACGCACTAAGAATGATGGCCTTATGTTACTTTCAGTGAGATAAATGGGGATGGGTGGTGGCTTTTGCGTTATGTAATTTAAGGATTGGCCCATATAGCTTTCTTGAAACACTAACACCAGTATTTACTAAGGCGTAAGTTTTGGTTTAAGGTTTAGGTTTAAAGTTTAAGTGTGCATGGTTTGGAAAAATCGATTTTTTGCCGAAACAGGCCGCAATTGATTTAGTATTTTTACCTGTATGGACGATAAAAAGTCCTAAAAATTGTACTGTAAGACGATTTGTTCTTGAAATGGACTATATAGACCAGAAAAGAAGAAAAAAACATAAAAAACTGATTTTCCTACAACTCTCAAATTTAGATTTTTACCTCACTTTAACACTCTAGGTAATGGGATTCCGAGTAAAAATCATCTTAAATTTTAAACTACCTCCGGGGAGTGGTTTATCTCATTTTGTCTTGAAAACAATGACGTTTTTGTTAATTTATTTGTTAAACATGTAAAATTTGATCATTTTTAGGAACGATATGATAAAATTTTATACGATTTTTAGTTTCAATTAACTATTAAAGCGTGTTTTTTGGGCAACGTACACAGGGCTGGATAAACCGTTTGGTATTAAATTCTCATATCTCTTTTATATTTTGGCATGTAGTTTTCGGACGAATATTTCCCTTGACAAGGAAAGTAAAAAAAACGATCTTCAGCTTAAAATCCAAACAACCTCACACGCGATTTTTTATTTTGCACATGATCTTTAAATGAATATAACAAAAATGTTTTTATTTATTTATTTATTTATTTATTTATTTCAACAATTTTAAAATACAAATATAAATTATTTGGACCAGTAAATCTCCTCTAAATAACGATTTCTGTTGTTATTGATTATGCGCACTTGTTTAAAAAATCTGTGATGGTTGCTTTTGAGATTTTATTCAAATAAATAATTAGTTGAGAAAGATAACATTTGGGTTTTCCTTTAATTGGTAGATTAAAAAGTAAAACGGGATGTTAAAAAAATCAATTTTTAAACCTTATAGATAAAGACAGTTTAATAATTAGGTAGCTACCTAAATTTCACATATTTTGTAATATTAATGAAAATTTAGACAGACATTACTTCATTTTAATAAATTTATTTTTCATTTTCGGTATGTTTTGTGCAAGTTATATAATAAAAATTAGGAAATATATACATTTTCGGACAATATCGCTTAATTTTTACTTAAACCTCGTTCCCTACAAACTTAAACCTGTAGTTTAAACCATTTCTTTTCCGTTGTTTTCCATTTTTTTACGAAATCCTTGCAGATTCTTATTTAAACCGGTTTTTTTCCACTGCGATATAACCTATGTAATTATAATTAGTCCAAAATTCCATTAACTTTTATTCAATTTAAAAGAAATTCAGTTAAAACTTTTCACCAAAGATAAACTAAAAGTTAACCTTAAACCTTAAACCTTAAACCTTAAACCTTAAACCTTAAACCTTAAACCTTAAACCTTAAACCTTAAACCTTAAACCTTAAACCTTAAACCTTAAACCTTAAACCTTAAACCTTAAACCTTAAACCTTAAACCTTAAACCTTAAACCTTAAACCTTAAACCTTAAACCTTAAACCTTAAACCTTAAACCTTAAACCTTAAACCTTAAACCTTAAACCTTAAACCTTAAACCTTAAACCTTAAACCTTAAACCTTAAACCTTAAACCTTAAACCTTAAACCTTAAACCTTAAACCTTAAACCTTAAACCTTAAACCTTAAACTTTAAACCTTAAACCTTAAACCTTAAACCTTAAACCTTAAACCTTAAACTTAAACCTTAAACCTTAAACATAAACCTTAAACTTAAACCTTAAACCTCTTTAGCAAATATCGGTGTAATAGTTTTACCGATATTACAATTTAGGTGACTTGTACATTAACCAAGGCGACAGCGTTATGATACCGGGTGAAAATAGGGAAGATCCACCACAGATTGCCTATGTGTCATACATGTTTGAAGAAAATATGGAGAAAATATGTCATGCTCATTTTTACTGCCGAGGCACTGATACTGTCTTGGGCAAGAAGTCAGACCCCAGAGAAATATTTTTGGTGGATCACTGCGAGGACATTAGTTTAAGTTGTATTCAAAGTAAAGCTAATGTAAGTAAAGTTTACTTAAGGTAAAATGGGTAATTACCTAAGTACCCGCTGTTATGCTAAATCGAAGAGTAAATGGGTAAATTTGAGCGTAATCATCGATCACATATATGAACAAAAATTTTGCGTATATATACATATGGCTGAACCTGGCCATATTTGATAAAAACAAAAATCTGTAAAAACACTATGTTTTAAATATATATTTTTTTCATTTTTAAATGTCCAATTTTATGCCTCTTTTACCCTTTACGATAGCAATTTCTTATGTTTGTACCTATGTCATAATATACCGGGTGGGCCAAAAAACCGGACAATTTTTTTTTCATTATAACTTTTGAACTATACCATCGATTCTAATGAGATAAACTGCACTTGGCAGAGAATCAATCAGAGTTTTGACTAAATATATTTTTTGTCCGCCATCTTAAAATCCAAGGTGGCGGACGAAATGAAATTGTGCCCTTCAAAGATCCGCGTGTATTGTTGTGTTGCGAACATGCTTTAATAATTTTTTTAAATCAGTAAAAAAGCTGCATTCTTGCCACGCATAACAAGATATAGATCAGCAAAATCGGTTCGGTGATTCTAAAAAAATATTTTTGCTTCAACCATTGTTTTGAATATTATACTATTCCCTTTCCAATCATGCATTTATTTCCTTATAAATTCATTACTACAAATCGATTTTAATGAAATGAAAAACATCTTGGTGAGAATTTAGAAAAATTTAAGATGGCGGACAGAATCATACTTGATTCTTCAAAACGGCGTGTTTATTCCTTTTTTCTGAAAATGTTTTAGTTTGTATTTTAACTTATAGAAAAGCACTTCTCCCGCTTAACAAGGTACAAAAATCTGTTTTGTTTTAACCATTGTTTAACAAATTATACGATTGCATTGCCAATCCTGTCTGCATTTAGTTCTTTATAAATTCATTATTACTGAATTGATTTTAGTGAAATAAAAAACATTGAATCGTTTCAGTAATAATGAATTTATAGAGAATTGAATGCAGACAGGATTGGCAATGCAATCTTATAATGTGCAAAACAAAGGCTGAAACAAAAACATTTTTTTTATAAACAACTAAACCAACTTTGCTAATTCGTATGTTGTTGTGCGTGACAAGAATGCAGCTTTTTTACTAATTAAAAAAATATATTAAAACGTGTTCGCAATACAAAAATAAACGAGCATCTTTGAAGGGTACATTTTAATTTCGTCCGCCATCTTGGATTTTGGGACGACGGACAAAAAATATATTAAGTCAAAACTGTGATTAATTCTCTGCCAAGTGCAGTTTTTCCCATTAAAATCGATTGTATAGGTCAAAAGTTATAATTAAAAAAAAAATTGTCTGGGTTTTTTTGGCCCACCCGGTATATGCAATTTATAATGATCAAGGTGCCTTTATCATAAACTGCAATATTTTAACTTACAATATAAGGAGAAATCGTAACACAAAATTAACTATAAATGTTACCAAATCCCGAATGTTATAACATTGCTTATCTGTTTAGTTTTTTATCAAAACTGGTAAGATTTTTATACTTTTTTTTTCTATATATTATTGTCTCATAGGATATTCATTTTATAACAACAAATAGCTTTTTTATTTAAATATCGGTAAAAAGTATGCCTTGGCCAATGTTTTAATTCCTAACCTTATTTTTGAATATAACACATTCATGAATTTTGAAGGTTTAATATGTTCGCCATCGTATATCCGTCACACTAGCTTTGTTTCTTGTTATAACAAAATAAACGGTGCGAAACAGTTATTTGAAAAAAAACGCGACAACGTTTTTCATAGTAGAGTATTTTATATTTCCGTCGCATTTTAAGATCTCTGTCAATCTTAATTTTCGTCACTCTATGTCAAAGTCAAATTGAAGTTATACCAGGACACATAGAGTTAATATTATTTAACCGATTTATGCAATTTCAAAAGGCTGGTTTAGATTTTATGCCTAAAAAAATCAATTTATTTGTTTGTCTACTACTACTATGTCGGTTTAGAACGTTTTTCTACGTTGTTCGACGCCTATTCTCCACCTCCTTCGATCCTGATAAACATCTTCTGTCAGATTTTCTTGATTCATTAATCTTTGGATTGACTGTTGCCATTCTAGTTTAGGACGCCCTCTTTTTCTGCGCCCTATTGGTTGCCATTCTAGGACCTGCTTTGGTAATCTTTCGTCGTTCATCCGTTGTACATGGCCGTACCATATCAGTTGCCTTTCAGAGATGTCATCCGTTATGCTTCCCTCGAGTCCCATTCTTTCTTTTATGATCTCATTTCTTATGTGACCTGTTGATGAATATCTATTCTCATTGATCTTCTTATTCCATCCATCTCGACACTTTCCATTTTTGTTTTGTATTTTTCTGTTACGCGATAAGTCTCTATTCCATACAACAGCGTGCTTTTCACCATTGTTTCATATATGTTAAATTTTACATTCTTTTTTATCTCTCTGCTTTATAAAATACTGTTAAGACATCCAATAACCTTTTTTGCTTTTACTATTCTTTTTTCCAGTTCTTTAATGTCTGTTCCTGCCTTATCAAATGTGACACCCAAGTATACATACCCATTGCATGGAGATATTGTTTGTCCATTTTCTAGTACTAACTCACTGGATTCGTTTCCAATACATAAGTACTGTGTCTTGTCCACGTTCACTGTTAATCCCCACTTTTGGTATTCTTCTATTAATTTTCTCATCATATACTCCATGTCTTCTTTATCAATAGCTACAATTACTTGGTAGTCAGCAAACTGTAGTGTGTATATGGTAAATCGGTTGTTAAGTTGTATTCCCATGCCGTGCACTTTACGATTCCAGTTTTTTAGAGCTACTGCGATATATATTTTAAAAAGAGTTGGAGGGATACAACATCCTTGTTTAAGCCTTTTGTTACCAGGAATTCTTTTGAAAGTCGATCTCCAATTTTAATTTTAGATTTTGACTCTTTGTATAGTTCTTTTATTGCTTTTATGTATGTATGATTGATATTAGTCTGCTGTAGCACTGCCCATAATTTTTCTACTGGAACGGTATCATATGCTTTTTGTAGGTCCACAAAGGTAACATGAGTCTCTATATTTTTGGCGCTACTTTTTTCAATGACTTGTTTAAGACAGAAAACATTATCACTACAAGATCTGGCTGCACGAAACCCACTTTGCTCTTCTTCTTCTTGTTCATGAAAATCATTCTCGATTAGATCTCTAAGAATCCTTAGAGTACTGGTTATTGAAATTCCGCTGTAATTGTTGCAATCCAGCTTGTTTCCTTTTTTATGTATTGAGGATATGATTGCAATTTTCTAATCATTAGGTACTGGGTGTCCATTTATGCATTGATTGGTTTGGTTTTCGTATCCCTCCATAGTAAAATTGGTTGTGTTCCTGGGTTATGGGATTGGCTAATTGCAAATCATCGAAATTAGAGGAAAAAAATAATTATTTTGCCAAAAAATTTCAAAAAATAAACGTAAGCAATTATCATCATTGTTTGCTCCATGGACACGCTTTACAGTGGGATGGATTCTACCTACACCAGCTATATTCTGACTCCATGACTTGTCTTTCTAAAGGTTGAAAAAGATTCAATATAGAATCGAAACGTCCCAAGGAATAAATAGTCTTTCAATTAAGCCAATCCCATAACCCACGAACACAACCAATTTTCGAGTAATTTCTCTGATCCATATTTGAGCTTATGCTGAAATATATATTAAATTACTTCCATGTACCTCTATGTCTCTCCTCAGAGAGGCTGCCAGATATTCGGGTCTCGTCTCCTGCAGCAGTCCCTGGTAGTGCTCTGTCCATTGTTCTGGTTTGATGATCTGGATGTTTACTTTTTCTTTTATTGGGTTTTTTACTGTAGAAATGAATTTCCATACTTCAGAACTCTGCCTACCTCCTACCACCACAATTTCGTTTATTGTCCTATTCCATCTTGTTTAAGTTTATTTAAAAGATTCATGGCGGAAACCTTATAGGAATTGATAAAAAAAATATACGCCAAAGTTAGCCGAAAATTTTTGGTCGTTTACACGTTACGTGTAGGTACTCAATCCATGAACGCACTGTATAAAATTATACGTAATAATTTTTTGCATTACCATGCAAACACTTTAATTAAATACCGAAACTGATTTTCGTAGGTTCGTCAAATCTCTTATGACTTCAATTGGAACAAGCTGGGTGGTATCCAAAAAGCCGAGTTAAACGATCATGATAACGGGAAACACTATGTATTTTCGAAAAGGTACAACTATATTAAAAGCCAGTTTGTTGATTTTGTCGATAACAAATCAAAGTGCATTTCGTGCTTTTGGGAAAAAGAGGAAGAAAAATATAACACTCCGACCTTCACTGAAGTTTACTTGGGAAATTCCTATATCCAGTATCAAGACACGAAGTATTACGTTGGATCAGGTATATTTTTGGAATCCGGTGACTATAGCGCAAAAGAAGAGTGTAATGTTAAAAAGGTAAATTAAGTAGTTTTTATTTACTAGATAGAGTGCACATTGTTTGGGCTGATCCGCGAAAATAAAACACTGCTAGAGGCTTTAATCTATGTCACGAGGGGGTTTTATCGTGACGTAACACAGTTTAAGTTAGGTGTTATGGTTTTATTATAATACTTATAATTACTACTTACCTTGTACTTAAATTCATCTTGTCTACAAATGTGTATCTTCTCGATACGCTCAACTTCTTATAACTTCTGACTATCCTACTACTTGTCTTCACTGTTAACTACGCCTGGGACGTTAGGTTCTCATCTTACAACTAACTGCTAAACTCTTTTGGAGATGCTTTTATTACAAACCGTTTGCCATTAATAGGATATCGAGATGTGTTTTGTTCCCTGTATAAACATCATTGATGACCGATTATTCGCTTTTTGTTTATAATAATTTCTGTATACAATTTATTACTTTTAATACAATTTGAACTATATACAGAAGTTCATTTCCTTAGTTTGTTTAGGGTTAATGTGCACTTGCTTATAAAGGTAACTTGTGCCATTTACCTTATAGGATATTATTTTCTATCCTGACAATATCTAGGACACGGCGGTACCCGGTGAAGTTCGTGGCGTAAACTGCTGCGCCATCTTTTTGTGAAACATTTCAGCCCATATTTGAGCTATCTAAAACTCTACTTCGGAATGAGCTACGAAACTCAAACTTTGCACAGTCGTAGATCTTCATACAGTTAACAACCCCTCCAAGTTTCATGGATTTCCATAAAGTAGTTGACCAAACCTTTAGAAAAAATAAAAAAAACCCAAAATTCTAATTTACTTCCCTCCCCTATACATATAAAGTTATGTAAAAGTAACATTGCCCACTTCAAGAAGCGCTAAAGAGCTGAACTTTGGCAGACTGATAGGAAATTTGATAAAACTGTGGGCAAAAATTTAAAAACCTCAAAATTTTAGTTTGCTTGCCTCCCCTATATAAATAAACTTATGTAAAAGTATTTATTGCCCACTTCCAGAAACGCTAGAGAGCTGAGCTTTGGAAGACTGATAGAAACTATGATAAAACTATAGAAAAAGTTTTTAAAATACCAAAATTTTAGTTTACTGCCCTCCCCATAAATGAAAAGTTATGGAAAAGTAACATTGTCCACTTCCAGGAATGCTAGAGAGCTGAGCTTCGAAAGGCTGATAGGAACTATAAAAAAACATAGGAAAAAATTTAAAAAACCTCAAAATTTTTAATAAAGCATTGCATTCCTCAAGTTTTGAACAATATTCAGCATATTTTACTACTTTAAAACTTAAATATTTTCTAAATTCTTTAAAAAAAGTTGTGAAATCATAACAAAAACATTTCATGTAAAAAAAAGCCAATTACGTGAAAATGGTATTCGGTAAAAAGAATTGAGATAAAAGTAAAGCCAAGTTCTCTAATACAAATTTTAAAATTAAAGGTTCTTACAAGATTTTAGATTTAAAATTATTAGCTTAACTAGAAAATAAACATCCACCTATTTAATGAAAAATTAAAAGTAGGGCTGTACTAAGATTTGAATAACTTAAATCATAACAAAAACATTTCGTGTAAAAAAAAAACGCGCGAAAATGGTATTCCGTAAAAAGAATTGAGATAAAAATAAAGCCAAGTTCTCTAATACAAATTTCAAAATTAATTGTGTTGAGTTTAACAATGCAGTCCGAGGTACTGCGAATATAGGGATAGAGGTGTCGAATTGACAAGGCAGAAATAAATCAACAAGAAAATAAGTACCTAACTAGGTGGGTAGGGGACAATTTGCCGCGTCCGATTTGCCGCAGCCGATTCGCCGCGGCCGATTCGCCGCGGGACAATTCGCCGCGGGGACAATTCGCCGTAAGATTTTTTATTTTATGATGTTACCATTTTAAACAGTTTTATTTAGCTTGACTTCATATAATATATTTGTTTATTTGTTTGATCAAAACTTTTTTAAAACTTTTACAACTAGATATTTGGGGTTAGTATACAATTCAACAGTTTTTTTATTAGAAAAATAAATAAAATGGCGGATTCAAAATGGCGGATTTTCCTATTTATAAACCGATATGCATCAAACTCGGAACTTTGAGATCTTTCAGGTCGCTGATTATTACTTTTAACGTAATTTTAAAAAATCAGTTTATACACAAGAAAGTGCGCCATTGTGAAACTGCTATTTTGATTTTTTAAAATTTAAGTTAAAAATAATAATCAGCGACCTGAAAGATTTCAAATTTCCGAGTTTGATGCGAATCTGTTCATAAATGGAAAAATCCACCATTTTGGATCCACCATTTTCATTTTTTAAATTTAAGTCAAAAATTGTATTAAGTTACCTTAAGCGCCGAGTGTGATTCAAGTTTGAAGCAAATCGGTTCATAAATAGGAAAATCCGCCATTTTATTTATTTTTCTAATAAAAAAAAATGTTGAATTGTATTGTACTAACCACCAAATAACTAGTTGGAAAAGTTTAAAAAAATGTTATGATCAAACAAATAAACAAATATATTATATGAAGTCAAGCTAAATAAAACTGTTTAAACAATTGCCAATGGTAATATCATAAAACAAAAAATCTGGCGGCGAATTGTCCCGCGGCGAATCGGCCGCGGCGTATCGGCTGCGGCAAATCGGCTGCGGCGAATCGGCCGCGGCGAATTGTCCCATCCCCAACTAGGTAAATAATAAAAGATAGCAAGCGCGTGCTGTCAGAAGCAGCATCGATTTATAGCGGTCGCGCTGGACGGGCGATAGTAAATTCGACTTATTCCTCCCTATGTTCTCAGACTCAGACCGCATAACATATAACTTAGTTATAAATAGAATTGATTTACTTAGAGGCATTGGTTGTTTCAGTAAAAAGTATCATATAGATTTAAAAGAGTGTAATGGAAGTCCATGAAACTTGGAGGGGTTGTTAACTCTATGAAGACTGCAAAGTTTGAGTTTCGTAGCTCATTCCGAAGTAGAGTTTTAAATAGGTCAAATATGTGCTGAAATGTTTCAAGAAAAGATGCTACAGCAGTTGCGCAAACTTGGCGGGGCACTATCGTGCCCCCAGATTTTCATAATACTAGTTAAGCCGCATATGACACAGATTTGCCAGTAAAATATATTACACAACTGAACCCAAACGACTAAACTATGCTTTTCTCAATAGGTCCTAGGTGGCGTATTTTTATATTACATTATAAAATTTATAAACTACTTAAATTCTGGTAATTAAACCCAAAATTTAGAAGGTGCTCTCATAATTAGGGTGCCGCCATCCCACATTTGCCCCACGTTTTAGTTCCATTGAATTGGTTCATACTTAACGAATTTATAAATTATAATCATCTCTAAAAGGTAAAGTATTAAGTATCTTCGAAATGGATCTTTAGGTTCCCTCGAATTTTAGATTTTTTTATTTAAACATATACAACATTTTAACATTTAGATAATCATAAAAGCAACAATTTAAATAACGATTGTTTTTAGGAAGAAGAGTTCTATACCTTAACCAAACTCAACGGCGAATATGTCAGATTAAGTAAAAGTGATCGTGAAATATTTTATCCAGAGAAATATAGAAAAATTGAAAACAATGATGAAGGCGAAACTATGGCATATCCGCAAACAATCGGAATAATTGAAAGTCTTAAAAAAATAAAGGATAAGGTTCATGTTAAAATCCGAATAATGTACAGATTCGAGGATGTTTTCAAAGGGCAACTGGGTGATCCCTATTTGCTATTTTGGACAAATGAGTTTTATAATATAAGTAAGTATTTTGCCTAGGTTTTAACTTTTTAATTATTGTACCATCTTTAGTCGTGCGACCAGTCATATGGCTTGGGGAGGCCCGAGATTCCATTATCCCATGATGCCGTATTTTATACTTACTACTACTATACTATAGTAGTGTGAGCTATGGTGATCCTTACTTTTTCGAGAAAAAAAAGTGGCTCCGATTTCAATTTTTTTTATATATCTTTGCGTTTCAGATGATTTTGAAACTTTTTTGTTACGCCGTCTGTCTGTCTGTCTGTCGGTATGTCTGTCTGTATTTCTGTCTGTAACGACCAACGCGCATAACTCAAAAACCGCTTGCCCGATTTTAATGAAATTTGGTATCTAGACTGGGTTTTGGGTCGAGATCGTTGCGTTTAAAAATGAACAAAATTCACCAAACACGAGCCAAATAAAAGGGTGGGGGTAAATTTTAAAAATTAGAGTTTTAGTGGAAATATGGCGTGTGTGATATCAAACGAAAGGTAATTGAGTCTGGAGTTAAACAAAATATATTTTAGTTTTAAAAAAAGGGTGAGGGTAGATTTCAAAAATTAGAATTTAAGTTAAAACATGGCTTGTGTGGTATTAAAGGTAATTGAGTCTGGAATTGAATAAAATATATTACAGTTTTTAGTTATATTAGCTCAGACGTACACTATAACTATAGTACCTAGTGTGAGCTTAAGCGCCCATTAATTGGCTGAGTATTTTATTCGTGAAATATTTGTAAAAATATCTAAAAAAACCTTATGCTTGGGGGCAGAGCCTGGCCCCTAAATGCCCACCCTCTGGGTGCGCCCCTATTATCTTTTATAATTGTAATTTTTCAAAAATTTTGAGTACAATTTTATCCTTATTTATTTTTTATTCGTGAAATATTTGTAAAAAATATGTAAAAAATCTTTTACTCTTCGAGAAGGGGCCCGGGCTCTAAAGGGCTTACCCACTAGCTGCTTCCTTCAATTATTGTAATTTTTCAAAAATTTCGACACTACAATTTTTAGCATTTTAATAAAAATTAATGATTGATACAAAAATAGACCATAATTGCAATTAAAGACTAGCTAATGATAAACCGTGGACCAGCTCTATAAAATTAGTTTTGAAATAAACTGGCATTTTGTACTAGAATTAGGTACAGGAACAACAGTTACATTATAATAACAGCGAAGTCTAAAGTAATAGGTACACTTTCAAAGTAACAGGAACACTTCCAAAGTGTACACGGTTGAAACGTTTGGAACAGTAACGGCATTTTTCAAATTTCAAAATCAATTTCCATCTTTTCATCTTTACTAAAGTTACTAATGCGTTAGCAATTATTCCTTATTAAGTATAGAGGTCTAATAGTTTAATTGTCTACAACAATTAAAATAAACTGTAATATTTTCCTTTTAAATCAACGTTCAAATAGTGTTTACTTACTTTCTGTCATCGAGTTACTAAAGTTGATATTTTATTATAGGCAACTTATTCTAAAGATCAAAAACCCTACAAGTTCATTTACTTTTAACTATTTTACTTGAACTTATTAAGATTTTTAACTATTGGCTGCAACTTTAATACCGATCTAATATAATTTAAGACATCGAATTTATAGGCGATTAAAATCCTGTTTATCCCTCTACCTCTGACGACGACACAATTACGAAACCCGGATAATGTGTTTTCGAGCTAATTTTCTCGATTACGGCCCATAGAAGGTGACATTTTGCTTCGATGCTACGATGATCAAATCCAGGGCCTCAGTTTTTCTAAATATATATAGCCCTAATATAAACAATCTGGCAAGACGAGGATAAGAAATTAGGTAAAAAACGGGATTTCCTCAACGTTTGGGTCAATTAATTTATTTCATTTGTAATTTTATGCTCGACGGAATCAGAAGTGTGCTGTCTAGTGAATAATAAGTGATAGAGTTTTAAGTTTAGCTTGTTTCATGTGAGGCTTTTTTATTATTTTTATTTTCACTCTTATTTTTTTACTTTTGGTTTTAATACTACTTGTTCATCATCGACCAGTTTGTCAATATTTTTTTATATTTTTTATTTATTATTTAGAATTTTGGTTTTTCTTATTTTATTTTAAAAATAATATTTTATTTCTTGTTGTGTTTTTATATTTATTTTCTTGCTTCAATAATACTTGTATATTTTCTAATTGGTTTGGAATAAGAATATGTTTTTATTTTTTTAAATTGAATATTTTATTTAAGTTTAAATGAATATTATTTTTTTTTTTTAATATATTTAATTATTTTTGATTTATTTATTTATTCACCTTGTTAAATCCTATTATCAACTAGGCGGAAATTCTAAAACTTCTCATATTTTTGGTAAAATATTTTTATATTTTATTAAATAAAACCGAACCTTTACAATGTAAAAGATTTTATTATGAGAACATAGAAAAAAACGACCATTTAACGAACTTTGACCGTTTATACCTCAAAAAATTTACAAAAAACCTTCATTTTACTTATATTTTTTAGCTACATATTCTTATTCTACAATTCTACCAAGCCAAAATATTTCTATATAACCTGTGCAAACGGGTTATAAAAATTAATTATCTTGTTAAAGTCAGTGGATAGTTTAAGTTGTGCTACGTATTTTTACGTAAGCATGAGATTTGACAGTTACGCAAGCACACTACGTCACACCGTCGTCAAGGCCACGTTGGGAGCTTACGTATTTACGTTAGCTTACGGCAGTCTGCGGGCACCTTAACGTTACCAAAAAATAGAATAGGTTGATTTACCGATCGAAAAATGAGGCCTAGACGATAATTTCCGCTTCCAGTACAAACGATTCTTTGCAAATATATTCCTACTGTAGTTGAAAAGACAAAAAACAAAATTGTAACATCAAAAAAACACAGTGCCAAATTCCATATTCTCTGCTATTAGTAGACTTGTTATGGTAACGTAAAAACATTCAACTTAAACTCAAATTTGGAACAAAACGTAGAGCGCTCAACGTGAAGTTTTACGTAAAAATACGTAGCACTACTATCTAGTTAAAATTTAAATAGTAGTAAAAAGGGGATAGATCGTTCGTGTTCCTGTGATCAGCCTCCTGAAACATGAGAAAAAGGCTCTCAAAACCTCTTGCGTTGAGAGCTTTTGCCCATACGGGAGGTGTTGGCTGGCGGCTTAGCGGCATTGCCATATAACTGACGAGTCAGTTTTACTGGCGCTTGGTAAAGAGTTGGCACCATTATGTTATCTTGTAATTTTAATATATTATTTCTAGAAAACTGGAACGAATGGAAGGATCTAGTCAAAGGAAAATGTTTCGTTTCTAATAAAGTTTATGTTCAAAATGCTTACGAATGGATTAAAACAGGACCACGTCGCTTTTATTTTGAACAGTTTTATGACTACAAGAACAAGAAGATTCTTTCTGAATTGCCCAAGGAAGCAAAAAATATTGGTAACTTTTAAGTGGCAAACTGGAATCCCTATCCATTGTCATCCAAAATTAGAATTATTACTAACCGCACATTATGAAAAACCTCATTTGTCAAAACAAGATGTGATCAAAATTGAAGTTTATCATACCTAATAAATACGGTTTTGAATAATATTCCGCATATTTTACTACTTTACTCCTTAAATATTATCCAAATCCTTTAAAAAAGGAGTAAATCGTAACAAAAAATTTCACGTAATCAAAAGCCAAGTACGCGAAAATGGTATTCCGTAAAAAGAATTGAGATAAAAGTAAAGCCAAGTTCTCCAATATAAATTTTAAAATGAAAGGTTCTTACTAGTTTGGAAATGTTTTTCTATTCTATATCTAAATCCTTGAAACTGAAACTTTCTCAAACAGCATGACTTGGTGATTTAATGGTTACATAGGCATTTTTTTATTGATTTTTTGTTTGTTTAATAGGGTTGCCACGAAATTTAGATTTTTTTACGAAACCAACTGAATGGCCTGAATTAACAAAAAGACTAAAATCGATGGATCTGTTTGTCGGATGTGGAGGACTTTCCGACGGATTGGAGAGATCAGGGCTGGTGGAGACCAAATGGGCGGTAAGTTACAGGATTTAGTAAGATTACATTATAAATAACACAATCCTACAAAAAAAAATCGAGATCCGTAAGACAGAACATGTATTTTTCGACGTTTAATCCGAATCTGGGATCAAAATAGTCCTTAGACGTCTGGAATTTTCCCCAATGGTTCAATTCATATACAGGGTGTAATTTAAATGATACACGAAAGTTTAAGGGTTGATGCTGAAGGTCAAAAGTAGACAAAAAAATTCAAATATTTAATGGTCAATATTTTTTTGTTTTCATATTATAGCTTTTATTATGTTTGAAGATTGGGGTTCAACTGCACATTTTAAAAATAACAAATTTGACAATGTCAATTAAATTTGTAATTCATTATGATTAAAGAATGTTATATAGTTTTTTTTAAAATACAGCGTGACCAAATAATCTTCACAACAGGTATAAATTTGTTAATTTTTTTAGGAATTAACTTTTTTTGAGTTAATAAATTTACAAAAAAAAATTGAGATACGTTTTTTTACATATCTAAAGAACCCTTAATAATTACAGAAAATAGTTATATTAGTGCTTAATTTATTCATATATTTTTTAATAAAAAACAATATTTTTAATATAATTAATATAATTAAATCCGAAAAATATAAAATTGTGATTAAATTTTTATTTTATCAGTCCATGTTAAATTTGAAAGTTTGAAGGCAATTATCTCAAAAACTAATGTATAGATTTTTGAAATTTTTACATGGTTGTAAAGACATTCAAGATGCCTTCAAAACAAGGTATCACTAGACCCAGTTTCCCTATTCAAAATATAGGGGTAAAGTATACCCATCGAAGATGGTGCGTGCTACAAAAATTTCAAGATAGCCAAAAAGTGTCCCCCTTGTACACAAAATCGACGTGTCCGAGCGTTTGTCCAAATTCGCACGAAAAATACCCAAAAAGACGTCTGTTACCTTTTAGTTGGGACACCCTGTATAACTCACAAAATCTCGTTTTTATCTGTTACAATTTTCAAGGAACTTTGACACTCTCTAGTTAACAAATTATGATTTAATACATGCTTTAAAACACATTCAATTGAATGAAGTTTATTATCTACAAAAAGTCACAAATATACAAAACAAAGAAGAAAAATATGTACCACACCTTACAAAAAATTACAATTTTATTCCTAGATCTGCGCTAGAACTTTTAATTGTTTTATACCATTAGATCGAAATCGATTCAGATGCAGCTGCTTCTTTCCGACTCAACCATCCATCTGCAAATATTGTTGAAGACGACTGCAACAAAGTCCTCAATATGATTCTTAAAAACGAACATCAACATTTAGAGTTTCCAGAAAAAGGAGAAGTGGACATAATCGTTGGTGGTCCACCCTGCCAGGGATTTTCAGTTTTAAACAGATGCGCCCATAGTAAAACATCAAAAGCTAAGAATTCGCAGATTAAAACTTTTCTGGGGTTTATTGATTATTACAGGTATGTATTTACTAGAAAATATATTTTTTTGGAACAAGACTTAAACTAGCACATAGGTCCACTAGCAACTGATAAGTATCAAATTTTAGATTTGCGTAACAGTTTCGTTACTATGTCTATTGGTAAGAGAAATGAATTATGTCACGGTCATGGGTACTATTTTTCGTTTCATCTGCCTGCCTTTTGTTTTTACTCTGGTGGTTTCTTTTGTATTTCTAGATGTCGCCACTATTGTGAAAGCATACGGTATGGCAGGCATTATTTTTTATTTCTCTTACCAATATCGTAAGATGACATTCATATACTATAGGGTAAGTCCACATCAATTCAACCAATTTAAAAATATTTTTGAACCTTGAGTTTTTTCATGATGGTGAGTTTTTGTGTAGTTATTATCCGCCTAATAAAAAGTAAAAATACAAATTTTTAAATTTTTTGGTTGCATATTTTTTGAGTTATGCGTTTCCAAAACTAAAAATATTGACCCATTTTTAGCCTGCATCGGTTTCCTTAATGTTCTATAATTTTTAAACCGTTTAAGATAATTAGCTGAAACTCGCTATCTGTAGAGAACGATTCACAAGCCAAACTTTAATGTGTTGGTAGCTTCATTTCCTAAACAAAAGGACAAAGGGTCTATGCCAAAATTATATTTTTGATAAAATCTCAAAAACGGATTTTTTGTTTTTCTTAATTTTTGAAAATTTTTTTCTTAGACTATTTGTTTACATGTGTGCTAAATTTTACCTTGGGATGATAATGAGATCATAGTTTAAAAAAATTATTTACATCTTTATGCATATATTGTTTGATATTTTTATTACTATAAAAATTAATGTCTAAAGTGCACATATTAGCTCACACATATACTATACTATAGTAGTGTGAGCTATGGTGATCCTAATTTTTTCGAGCAAAAAAAAGTTGCTCCGATTTCAAAAATTTTTATATATCTTTGCGTTTCAGATGATTTTGAAACTTTTTTGTTGCGCCGTCTGTCTGTCTGTCTGTCTGTCTGTCTGTATGTCTGTCTGTCTGTCTGTCTGTCTGTATGTCTGTCTGTAACGACCAACGCGCATAACTCAAAAACCGCTTGGCCGATTTTAATGAAATTTGGTACCTAGGCTGGGTCTCCGGTCGAGATGGTCCCATTTAAAAATGAACAAAATCCATTGAACACAAACCAAATAAAAGGGTGGGGATAGATTTCAAAAATTAGAATTTATGTGAAAATATGGCGTGTGTAATATCAAACGAAAGGTAATTGAGTTTGGAGTTAAACAAAATACATTTTAATTTATTTTAAAAAAAGGGTGGGAGTATATTTCAAAAATTTGAGTTTAAGTGAACATATGGCGTGTGTGATATCAAACGAAAGGTAATTAAGTCCGGAGTTCAAAAAAATACATTTTAGTTTTTGTTTTTTTAAGGGTGGGGGTGGATTTCAAAAATTTGAGTTTAAGTCAAAACATGGCTTGTGTGGTATCAAACAAAAGGTAATTTAGTGTGGAGTTGAATAAAATATATTTCAGTTTTTAGTTATATTAGCTCACACGTACACTATAACTATAGTACCTAGTGTGAGCTTAGGGACCCATATATTGGCAGAGTATTTTTATGGGGCATCTTATTTGTGTAGCATGTATATTATAAAAACGTGGACACCATGGGCATCTGGTTTCCCTACGTTGACATTTAAATAAAGAAACAATTAACTAAAAAACGTACTTACATAATAACGGGCTCACAAGAATAATTAAGAACCTGTACATAAATGCCCCCTGTTCGCCATTTCTAGCTGCAATGTTTGATATTGATGAATATAGTTGCATTATTTATCTCTTAAACAGTGGTTGCGCGTGGAGTAAAACTTTAGGCGTGCACACCAAAAAATTATTGCAGCCACACCCAACAGATAACGCCAAGTTCTCAGTCTCAGTCTCAGTGCACTAATTTAGGCTGCACCTTTCACAGCCGACGGCAACCGGTGGGTGGCATCACGAGGGTGCGGGCGTCATCAATCGCCGCAATTGATTCACAAGAGCATGAACCGAAGTAAGGCCCAGATTCTGTGTACTGTAATATTCTATATTTCGTAATTAGAATGCGATATAACATCAACGGTGCACAGAATTTAGATCCAGTTAAGCGCAGCGCCGGCGGTCGCCGACCTACGCATCCTCGTTTCAACTCAAATACAAACACATATATACTGTGTATTAATTCTTAGTTAGTATTCAAGTTTTTGGTGAATTCCTTTTGGGGTTTATTGATACTTTATGATAAAATTATTAATTGAAGAATGGTCAGATTTTAATATTTTTTTAAGTAAAATTGGTTTGTATTTTCCACTTAATATTGCAACCCCTATGATGACCAAAATCATCCCACGATAGTGAGAAATTCCCGAAATGTGACAGAGTGGATGTGTAATCTTAACTTAGGCGTCGAAATAAGTGAGTGAAAATGATTAAAAACTTTTTAAATAGTATAATTCCAGTCACGGCTAATTTATAGGTAAAATATTAAAGCAGAGGAATAGTTATATTTAAGGTAAAATAAAAGAATTTTGAACAACAACAACAAAAATACATTTTTAAATAGGAACCCACTGTCATCCCATGATAAAACTTGACCTACATGCAAATAAATAGTCTAGAAAATAAATATAAAAAAATTGAACAAAATAAAAAATCCGTTTTTAAACTGCATCAAAAATAAATTTTGTGGTGAGACCCCTGCATTTTTTTTTACAAGAAGGATGCTACTAGGCATACCATAATTAAGCTTGTAGACCTATAAAATTACACAGCAACTTTTACCTCGATATGCCCAAGACTTTATGAATAACAAGGTTATAAACAAATCAAGCCAGTGCTAAAAAAGACGATATTAAGCATTAAAAAATACTCTGCCAATATATGGGCCCCTAAGCTCACACTAGGTACTATAGTTATAGTGTACGTGTGAGCTAATATAACCAAAAACTAAAATATATTTTATTCAACTCCAGACTAAATTACCTTTTGTTTGATACCACACAAGCCATGTTTTGACTTAAACTCAAATTTTTGAAATCTACCCCCACCCTTAAAAAAACAAAAACTAAAATGTATTTTGTTAAACTCCGGACTCAATTACCTTTCGTTTGATATCACACACGCCATATTTTTACTTAAACTCTAATTTTTGAAATATACCCCCACCCTTTTTTTTAAATAAATTAAAATGTATTTTGTTTAACTCCAGACTCAATTACCTTTCGTTTGATATCACACACGCCATATTTTCACTTAAACTCTAATTTTTGAAATCTACCCCCCAACTAACATTTATAGTAGCGGCTATATGTTCTAAAGGCTTTGCTACTTTCTTATAGTAGAAATGTGGTGATCCCAACCAAAATTTGTTACTTTTTAGTTCTAACTACTATTTAGTATCAGGAAATAGTAGATGTTTCGTAAAAACGACCCTCTAAACTACTTCATAGGATTGTTTCTTGATAGTCGATTCTGATAGTCTTCTCTACCACAATAGGACGTTGCTAAAGTTTTACTTTCTTTTTAGTCGTTATTTCGTAGTCGCCCTGACTTTTATATCCTACTTAATTACCACTAGAAAGTTAAGCTTCATTGGAGTCCCAAACAAGTGTATCCGACAACTACATTATAACTTTAATTTTTACCACAAAAGTTTATGTCATCATAGTAACATCTGATGTAACAATGTAGACAAAATAACTTTTTGGATCAACTTTAAAGCCGCAACTACTTTCAAGTAACCTTTTCGACTATCAGGGAATATAGTTTGGGACGCCATGTTTTAATGTAAGAAAGAAAATTTAATATTTTTGTTGTCGTTTTATGAGCTCATGTTAAAGAGCCATACTATTTTATAAACAAATTAGTTGAAGCTTACCAAAAATGCTCTTCTTAAGCACCATTTGTTGGAGTTAACTGTCGATTATGAAAACATAACCTCCAAAATCACAACACAAAAATTCCATCAGCTACCATAAAACGGCTCAATTTTACGGGCGCACCGGTTTTTTGCAATATATATAATGCATGTTATACAAAAAACTTTGCGTCGCACTCGAATTTTGATCCTCTGCTCGTAAATTCTCACACTTTTGGATAACATAGTTCATATTATAACCATAACCAAACAAAAAAACTAAGCGAGTCTGTTTACTGTTGTGTCCACCATATTGTGTAACAATTCTACCAAAAAGAAACGATTATATTATTTGCAACTACATCGCAACTTTTATGCCATTACGGAAAAAAAACAGCCTCTACGACGTAGTAGATACCTGGCTACGACGTAGTAGTGTAGTTGTTACTACAGTGACTTTAAACACTTGGCCAAGTAGTTATAACCAGAAATTGGTTCCCCACTTAGGGAATTATAACGTCGCTGTATGGTATACTGAGACGTAGCGGGAGTACGTTGCTGTTACTTTTAAGAAATTCTTTCTAGTTGGGGTTTCGTCGTTACAACTTTAATTGTTTGTTGGGCCCCACCCTTTTATTTGGTTTGTGTTCGGTGGATTTTGTTCATTTTTAAATGGGACCATCTCGGCCCAAAACCCAGCCTAGGTACCAAATTTCATTAAAATCGGCCAAGCGGTTTTTAAGTTATGCGCGTTGGTCGTTACAGACATACAGACAGACATACAGACAGACAGACAGACAGACAGACAGACAGACGGCGGAACAAAAAAGTTTCAAAATCTTCTGAAACGCAAAGATATATAAAAATTTTTGAAATCGGAGCAACTTTTTTTTTCTTGAAAAAATTAGGATCACCATAGCTCACACTACTATAGTATAGTATATGTGTGAGCTAAAATGAATAACTTAAAAACTAGCCTGCTAAAAAATCTAAAATTTTGAATTTTTACTTCTTTCTACTTAGTAAAGAATTTGACCAAAAATTATGAAAATCAAAACTGACAAGGTCCAAACCATTGGTTGATTTGATATGGACTTACCCTATAGATTTACAAAAGTGTCACATTGACCATGTACTGTTCTGAACAGTCGCTTAAGGACGAAACAGTTAACTGTCAACATTTAATAGGGGTTCATTAGATCTTGGACCCCCGTGGGTGTATAGCTTGCGAGCTGCCCACAGAAATTCTGTATCAAACAACGATACACACAAACATTGATAAATAAACGGAATATGTCCAACAAAACGTTTTGCTTTTCGCGCAAGTTTCTCTGATCTTCCCTGTGATTCCAGCGCCATTCTCCTATGTCATAGCACAAGAACGTTCACCGGCGTTCAAGAATACAGACAAAGAAGTGAGCATTCTTATGATATGACACACCAACACAATTCAAGAATTAGCTTCCATGTAGGGTATTCAAAGTTCCGTAACGATTCTGCACATGCGCAGTTTGATTCTGATACGGGCAAATAAAAATAAATTTTTACCTTCTTATCTTAAAAATGATAAAGCGTTAAGAAAAAGTGTATAGAATAAAACTTGTCTGTTTTGAGTATTGAAATTCAAATGTAGAAATATTATAGAATATAAGAAAATTACCAGATATTGTGCCGGATAAAATTGGGCCATCCTGTGAATTGTAGTCTTTTAGGATTTATGCAGATATTTTTCTTGTGTCTAAACCCCTTATTTATTTGTTTTTAGGCCAAAATACATGATTTACGAAAATGTTCAAAATTTCGTAAGCTTTGACTGCAACTATCATTTAAGATCTACGCTGAAGTGTTTATTAACCATAGGATATCAGGTAAACCCATAATATACTGATGCACAGTGGAACGTTTTGATAATCTATGTGAACATGGTTAAGCTCTATAACTACCCAAATTTAAAGTAGACAAGTATTACATCTGGTTGTCAAGATATTTGTACTAAAACTTTTTTTTTTTTAATTTGTCAAACACACTGTGTTTATTGTATTACAATCTAGTCAGTAAGACTAATCAGCAATTTTGTTTTAACTTAATTTACTAGAAAAGTCAGATTTAAACTTAGGGTTCACTCAACAGTTCTCCCCGCTTTGTTTAGTCTGTAACTCACAATTGTGTTGTGTTTGTAGCATTATTTTGTTTTATATAATTCACTTAGTTTACTAGCTCAAACGGCTTCACTCTTTTTAGTCTTCGAACTAGCATAGTATTGTCTAGAAGCTGAATTGCTTCCACATTCACATGCCGATGAAGTCTATCTTCATGGCTTTTTGCGTACTTTTTTATAGTCTCTGCTACAGTTTCGATTTTTAGATCTCGATGAAGGTCAATATTTCGAACGTACCAAGGTGCATTCACAATGTTTCTTAATACTTTATTTTGAAATCTCTGTAAAACTAGAATGTTACTCTCTTTAGCACAACTCCATAGTTGAATACCATATGTCCATACTGGTTTCAGTATTTGTCTATAAAGCAGTAACTTATTATGAATTGTTAAATTGGACTTCCTTCCAATTAGCCAGTTCATTTTTCTATACCTTATCTCAAGTTCTTCTTTTTTTTCTTAACATGTGCTTTCCAGCGCAATTTGGCATCAAGTGTTATACCGAGATATTTTGCCTGATTTGAATATGGTACGGGAATGTTGTTAATTGTTATTTGTATGTGATTTATATTTTTGTTTGTAAAATCAACATGATTTGATTTGGTTTCATTTAATTTTATTCACCACTTTGTGGACCAACTGTGAACTTCGGTGACTGCATCCTGAAGTTTTTCTATGCATTTTTCAATAGATTTTTCTACCGTCAATAAACCAGTATCATCTGCAAATGTTGCTAAGTGACAATTTTCTGGCTTTGGGATATCGCAAGTGAATAATAAGTATAGATAAGGGCCTAGTACGCTACCCTGGGGCACGCCTGCTTGAATTTCTCTTAAATTTGAGTATGAGTCTTCCTGTTTTACTCTAAAATGTCTATCAGATATGTATGATTCCAAAATATCCGAATATTGTTTTGGCAGAAACTGGCATCTTAAAAATCTCTGGTACTCTTGGACATCTAAAATATATGTGTGGGTACTGCTTTGACGCAAAATCTGGGGGTACGCCATTGCCCTGCCAAGATCGCGGACACTGCTGTATTTATCTGAGGGCACGGCAGTACCTCACCTAGTTCGCGCAACTCCTTTTCTTGAAACATACTTCTGAGCTACGACTCTCAAACTTTGGACAGTCATAGATCTTCATAGAGTTAACAATCTCTTCAAGTTTTATAGACTTCCATAAACTGATGTATAGATCATCAAAATTCTACTGTACTTCCAGACATGCTACAAAGCTGAAATTCAGCATACTGATAGAAATTATGACCAAACCCCAGGAAAAAAACCCTAAAATCTGAGGGCACGGCAGTGCCTTGCCAAGTACGCGCGCCGTAACCATCTTTTCTTGAAACATTTCAGCCGATATTTGACCTACCTAAAACTCTACTTCGGAATGAGCTACGAATCTCAAACTTTACACAGTCGTAGATCTCCATGGAGTTAGCAACCCCTCCAAGTTTCATGGAATTCCATAAAGTAGTAAAGTAGTTACGAAATGTCACAAAACGTCGAAATTGCCACTCACTCACTCATGTATAGATCATCAATATTCTACTGTACTTCCAGACATGCTACAAAGCTGAAATTTGGCAAACTGATAGAAATTATGACCAAACCCTTGGAAAAAATCAAAAAACCCCAAAATTTTAATTTACTCCCCTCCCCTATACATTTAAAGTTATGTAAAAGTAGCATCGCCCACTTCCAGAAATGCTAGAGAGTTGAGCTTTGGCAGACTGATAGGAACTATGATAAAACTATAGGAAGAAATCAAAAAACCTCAAAATTTTTATTTACTCCCCTCCCCTATACATTTAAAGTTATGTAAAAGTAGCATTGCCCACTTCCAGAAATGCTAGAGAGTTGAGCTTTGGCAGACTGATAGGAACTATGATAAAACTATAGGAAAAAATTAAAACACCCCAACGTTTTAATTTATTTCCCTCACATATAAATGTAAAGTTATGTAAAAGTAACACTGCCCACTTCCAGAAACGTAGAGAGCTGAACTTTTTAAGACTGAAAGACAATATGATAAAACTATATGAAAAAATTTAAAAACACCAACATTTTAATTTACTTCCCTCTCATATAAATGTAAGTTAATAGAAAACTAACAATGCCCACTTCCAGAAACGCTAGAGAGCTGAGCATTGGAATGCTGATAAAAATTGTGATAAAACCATAAGAAAAAATTTAAAAAGTCCAATATTTTCATTTACTCTCCTCCCCTATAAATGTAAAGTTATGTAAAAGTATCATTACCCACTTCCAGAAACGCTAGAGAGCTGAGCATTGGAAGACTGATAGGAACTATGATAAAACTATAGGACAAAATTTAAAAACACGACAATTTTAATTTATTTCATGCCCCTATACATGTAAGTCTATGTAAAAGAAACATTGTGCACTTTCAGAAACGCTAGAGATCTGAGCTTTGAAAGGCTGATAGGAACTACGATAAAACCACGGAAAAAATTAAAAACCTCAAAAATTTAAGTAAGACATTGCAAAAGTTTTGAACAATATTCCGCATATTTTACTACTTTAAAAATTAAGTATTATCCAATTCCTTTAAAAAAGAAGTGAAATCATAACAAAAACATTTCATGTAAAAAAAGCCAAGTACGCGAAAATGGCATTCCGTAAAAAGAATTGAGATAAAAGTAAAGCCAAGTTCTCCAATACAAATTTCAAAATGAAACGTTCTCACTACTTCGGAAAGTTTCTAAACTTGGCTATTACGGCTGTAAATGACTCTTAGGCACAGTGCTAAATTGAACATAAAGAAGTTTGGCTGTAATAAAAAAGTTTAAAAAAACATTTCCAAACTAGTAAGAACCTTTCATTTTGAAATTTGTATTGGAGAACTTGGCTTTACTTTTATCTCAATTCTTTTTACGGAATGCCATTTTCGCGTACTTGGCTTTTTTTACATGAAATGTTTTTGTTATGATTCTAATTTTCTCCCCTCCCCTATACATGTAAAGTTATGTAAAAGTAACATTGCCCACTTCCAGAAACGCTAGAGAGCTGAACCTTGGCAGACTGATAGGAAGTATGATAAAACGATAAGAAAAAATTAAAAAACCCCAAATATAGAATTTACTTTCTTCCCCTATAAACGTAAAGTAATATAAAAGTAACATTGCCCACTTCCAGACACGATAGAGAGCTGAGCTTTGGAAGGCCGATAGAATAAAACTATAGAAAAAAATTTAAAAACACCAAAATTTTAATTTACTTCTCTCCCCTATACATGTAACGTTATGTTAAAGTAACACTTTCAGAAACGCTAAAGAGCTGAACTTTGGAAGCCTGATAGGATCTATGATAAAACCACGGGGAAAAATTAAAAAACCTCAAAATTTTAAATAAGGCATTGCAAAAGTTTTGATCAATATTCCGCATATTTTTCTACTTTAAATATTATACAATTTCTTTAAAAAAGAAATAAAGTCATAACAAAAACATTTCATGTAAAAAAAAACCAAGTAAAGCCAAGTTCTCCAATACAAATTTCAAAATGAAAGGTTCTTACTAGTTTGGAAATGCTTTTTTAAACTTGGCTATAAACTGTTTTTAAAGATTTTATATTATTTTGAAAGAAAAGAAAGCAAGCTAAAATATAAGTTAATGTTGCTCAAAGGTTGCCCAGCTACATCATCAAAACATTCCTTTTTCTACTACTATGTCGGTTTAGAACGTTTTTCTACGTTATCCGACGCCTATTCTCCACCTCCTTCGATCCTGACAATCATCTTCCGTCAGGATTTTTGACTCATTGATCTTTGGATTGACTGATGTCATTCCAGTTTAGGACGCCCTCTTTTTCTGCGCCCTATTGGTTGCCATTCTAGGATCTGCTTTGGTAATCTTTCGTCGCTCATCCGTTGTACATGGCCGTACCATATCAGTTGCCTTTTAGTGATGTCATCCGTTATGCTTCCCTCGATTCCCATTCTTTCTTTTATGATCTCATTTCTTATATGATCTGTTCTGGATATTCTCATTGATCTTCTTATTGCATCCATTTCGACACTTTCCATTTTTGCTTTGTATTTTTCTGTTACGCGACAAGTCTCTATTCCATACAACAGCGTGCTTTTCACCATTGTTTCATGTATGTTAAATTTTACATTCTTTATCTCTCTGCTCCATAAAATACTGTTAAGACAACCAATAACCTTTTTTGCTTTTACTATTCTTTTTTCCAGTTCTTTACAGTCTGTTCCTGTCTTATCAAATGTGACACCCAACTATACATACTCATTGCATGGAGATATTGTTTGTCCATTCTCTACTTTTAATTCACTTGATTCGTTTCCAATACATAAGTACTGTGTCTTGTCCACGTTCACTGTTAGCCCCCACTTTTGGTATTCTTTATCATTAGCTACAATTACTTGGTCGTTAGCAAACTGTAGTGTGTATATGGTAAATCGGTCGTCAAGTTGTATTCCCATGCCGTGTACACTGCGTTTCCAGTTTTTTAGAGCTACTGCGATATATATTTTAAAAAGAGTTGGAGAGATACAACATCCCTGTCTAAAGCTTTTCGTTGCCAGGAATTCTTTTGAAAGTCGATTTCCAATTTTAATTTTAGATTTTGACCCTTTGTATAGTTCTTTTATCGCTTTTATCTATGTATGATTAATATTAGTCTGCTCTCGCATAATTTTTCTACTGGAACGGTATCATATGCTTTTTGTAGGTCCACAAAGGTAACATGAGTTTCTATATTTCTGGCGCTCCTTTTCTCAATTACTTGTTTAAGACAAAAAACATTATCACTACAAGATCTGCCTGCACGAAACCCACTTTGCTCTTCTTCTTCTTCTTGTTCATGAAAATCATTCTCTATTAGATCTCTAAGAATCCTACTGTACAATCTACTTAGAGTACTGGTTACTGAAATTCCTCTGTAATTGTTACAATCCAGCTTGTTTCCTTTTTTATGTATTGAGGATATGAATGCAATTTTCCAATCATCAGGTACTGGATGTCCGTTTATGCATTGATTGATAATATATGGGAGATTTTCGAGTAGTTTTTCTGATCCATATTTGAGCATTTCAGCATATGTTCCTCCAGGTCCGTTAGCTTTTCCGGATTTAAGCTTTTTAATACTATTCTTTATCCTTTCTTTTTCGATGATTACTTCCTCTCCATGTACTTCTATGTCTCTCAAATAGCTAGTTACTCCGGTGGCTAGGGCTAAAGATTTAATTATTGAGTAACGCATTAGCTACAAGTGCGACATTTCTCTTTTTGTTTTGGTATGTCCTTCAATTGAACGTTACTGTTTTAGGTTTCTTTTGGGGTATTGCAAGCTGGAAATTACGGACTGCCGCAAGCAAGAAGAAGGTTTTTTATTGTTGGCGCGGCACCAGGACTTAAATTGCCAAATTTACCTGATCCCACACATTGCTTTGTGAAGAAAACGCAATGGTCCATTAAAGTTGACAATTTAATTTACGATACTGGTGAGACATGAATAAGATGTTAACGTTTAAGGCACTTTTAGCTCACACATATACTATACTATAGTAGTGTGAGCTATGGTGATCCTAATTTTTTCGAAAAAAAAAAAGTTGTTCCGATTTTAAAAATTTTTATATATCTTTGCGTTTCAGATGACTTTGAAACTTTTTTGTTGCGCCGTCTGTCTGTCTGTCTGTATGTCTGTCTGTCTGTATGTCTGTCTGTAACGACCAACGCGCATAACTCAAAAACCGCTTGGCCGATTTTAATGAAATTTGGTACCTAGGCTGGGTCTTGGGTCGAGATGGTCCCATTTAAAAATGAATGAATGAAAATCCACCGAATACAAACCAAATAAAAGGGTGGGGGTAGATTTCAAAAATTAGAGTTTATGTGAAAATATGGCGTGTGTGATATCAAATGAAAGGTAATTGAGTCTGGAGTTAAACAAAATACATATTAATTTATTTTAAAAAAAGGGTGGGGGTATATTTCAAAAATTAGAGTTTAAGTGAAAATATGGCGTGTGTGATATCAAACGAAAGGTAATTGAGTCCGGAGTTTAACAATATACATTTTAGTTTTTGTTTTTTTTAAGGGTAGGGGTAGATTTAAAAAATTTGAGTTTAAGTCAAAACATGGCTTGTGTGGTATCAAACAAAAGGTAATTTAGTCTGGAGTTGAATAAAATATATTTCAGTTTTTAGTTATATTAGCTCACACGTAAAATATAACTATAGTACCTAGTGTGAGCTTAGGGGCCCATATATTGGCAGACTATTTTTTAAACAAAACCAAAATTGCAAAATTAGCGGGTTATTAAAAACGGTACTCCTAAAGGTACTGTGTTCCAAAAAATCGGAAAAATGTTTTGTGTTATAACTTTGGAACTATTCCACCGGTTTTAATGGAAAAAGTGCATTTTTTGTCTGTTTTATCTAAAATCCAAGATGTCAAACTTAAACCAATAAAGAGACTCTTTTATTGTTATTTTTCCATTACTGGCCAACCTCTATCGCACAACAAACATTAATATTTACGAGGTAAGTATCATTGAAATCGGTTTATTGGTTCCCGAATTAATCATTTTTGTGTCAACCATTGTTTTAAAAACTAGATATATGATAATAAAATAATTTGAATGCCTCATAGTTCGATTCGATTGCTCTTTGAAGATCACCATCGGAAATTGTCCCCCTTTTTAAAATCCAAACAAACAACCGTTAAAACAAACTTTAATATCTTGAGAACTACTAAAGCGTTGTGCGCAGGAAACCTAGTTAAATTACAAAAATTTTAAAAACCTAAAAAAAAATTCAACATAAGGAAAAGCGATCTTTTATAGAGGGTGAAATTCGTGTGTTAGAATATATGACGAATTGAATACAAACTGAATCGCCAAAGCAATCGTATAATTTGTAAAACAACGGCTGAAATAAAATATAATATTTCCGAAACGACCAAGCCGATTTTAATGATTGAGACTGTTGTACGCGACGAAGATAGTGCTTTTCGATAGATTCAAAAAAAGTCCAAAATTTTCTCGAAACATGAGACAAGCCTTTTTTAAAGGACGAGTTTAAGTCTTGGATTTGAAGATAGTTTAAAGTTTTAATAATTATGTTTAACGAGCAATTCATCTTTGCCATGATACTTTTTACTTCATTAAAATCGGTTCAGCAAAATCTTATTTATGAGGAAACGAATGCAGATAGAAATGGGAGGGCAAGTGTATAATCGGTATAACAATGGTTGACATAAAAATTGATTTTTCGAGAACCACTAGACTGATTTTAGTATTTTAGTGATATACGCACCTACTTGTTCATGGTGAAAACAGAGCTTACAAATAAAAAAAAGCACTAAAAATATTTGGAACATAAATAATGAAGCCTCAGTAAAAGGTCAAGTTTGATTCTGTGCGCCATTTTGGATTTTAGGACGCGAACAAAGAAATATTTCTGCGGAAAAGCCTGATCCATTTCCTGCAAAGTTACTTGGTTCCAATAAAATCGGTGATATAGTTCGAAAGTTTCGAAAATTCTTATCTACAGAGAATGGATGAGACAAGAATACCGAGAAAAATAATGAACTCGAGACCTGCAGGAAGAAGAGTGTAAGGAAGTCCACGAAAATGGTTGATAGATGATTCCGAGGATAACATCAAGCATATGTGAATAAGAAGGTGGCAAAGAATCGTACCAGAGAGGGCAGAATGAAGAGCTTTAGTTAATGAGGCGAAAACCGACCAGGAGCCGTATTCTTCAAAGTTTGTGAAGGGCGTGCTCCCGGGAACGTTCCCGGGAAATCAAACTCGCTTTTTCTCCCGGGAATGAAAATGTCGTATTCTTGAACGCTCGAAGCGGTTTGTGAGTGCAGGGTTTGGAATCACGCCGTGCAACTCCAGTGCACAACGTTGCCGCGTATCTCGCAACCCAAGTAACATTATTATCACTCAAGGTTTTATTAATTTGGTTCCTGGGTTATTTAGAGGGTGCTGTTATGGGTTTTAGGATCAGTTTAGCTACATAAAGGTAATTTATATTGCCAATTACCTAAAGGGGTGTTATACAACCAAAAAGTGATTTATAAAGGGATTATAATAAAACTGATATTCCTTCTGTTCCTTTTAGATACTTTTGGTTTTATTGATTTCTGATTTATAAAGATGGTCTTATAAAACCATTTTACCTAAAGTTTTTAAAAAGAAATAACTATAAACTTTGGTCATTTAGTTTTTTTTCATTACTTTAGGTCATCACAAAAGTGTTTTATAATAGAGCTAAAAGGTTATCTTATATCTTTTTGTTTCTATAGTTACCAGTAGTTTAAAAGTAAATATGATTAGATAGGGGGCCATATAGAACCTAGTTTTCTTAAGGTTTTTAAAAGTGGTAAATATAAACTTTAGACTTTTGGTTTTTGCCATTACTTTTAGGCATTTTAAAAAGATTTTATAGGAAGGCTTAAAGGTAAACTTAATTCTTTTGTATTTATAGTCACCCATAGCTGTATATTAAATAATATTTAAATAGGCGGCCATATAAAATAAAAATATTGTTTCCTTAAGGGTTCTAACAGAAGTAAGTAAATACTTTCGTGTTTTATTTTTTTTTGGTATTTCTTGTAAAAATAATAGATATACCTAGGTACAGATTGGTACCTACCTATTGGAAGATTGATTATTTAAAGTCCAATAACTAATAATTGTTGAGTTTCCGTCCTCCTGGGTAGGACACCAAGGCCTATAAGGCCTGTTTAGACAGCCAATATAAGAGGTTGCCCTCCAACCTGCAGGCACAACGAATATCATTGCACTGACCCTCTCGATTGTGTCGAAATTGCACGATAAAAAACATTTAAAAGTGTTGAATTATACGCTTTTAAATACTTTAAAAACAAATACAAAACATTTAAGTGAGGTTATGTTGACTATGTTTACTTTGTTCTTTTTTGTTGGTTTCATAAGGGCACTCAAAAATCCTTGTTGCGATACAGTAAAAATTAAAACCAAGTGACCACTATAAAACCATAATGGCGTACCTATATAAATTTATTTAAAAAATATTGTAAAGAGAAAATATTTATCTAGTCGTGTTCGCAGTGTTTCTTAACAATAATTTTACTTTAATTTTGATTTATGTAAACAGACTTTTTTAATGGTGAATAGTCTAAATGATTTTCATTTCATTTTAAATATTTGTTATTTTGATATCAAAAAACTAATAAAAAGCATTCTTGAACTGGCGCGCTTGTTTTGAGGGCTTTTCAGATACGATTTTATCAGAAAAATAAACTCGGTATATTTTTATGTGATAAAATAATTTTGGGACTCTGACATTTTTGGCAATTTTGTGACCTAAATTATTTTATATAGCCATTGTGAATTTAAAATATCGCCATAGCTTTTATAGGAAAACTTCTTTACTCTAAAGGTATTATATGGTATTCAACAGAATCGCCAGGATACCAAATTACCAAATCTAGTTTTATAATAGGATAGAGGACGTTTCTGAGTTGCTTTTAGAACCTGGCATAATAGCTTTAGGCTCTAAAAGGTTCTATACTGGTGGAACCGCTAGAGGGCGAAGCTGGAGTTTATTTCTTATGGTTTTATAGTGAGTTTAATACATAGGTTGCCACCACCAATTGGGGAGTCCCATTTAGGAGGTCTAAGGGGTATATAAGGGTAATGGGAACGTGCTAGCGACCAAACATTGAAACTAATGGTTTTAGGGAAAGGCGCTGGCAACCTTTTAGCTTCTGCTATAAATAAAGAAATGTTACTTGGGAACTAACCAAAGTGCGTTTTATGCCATTTTATTTTTGAATTCAGGAAGTTTTTTTAAAATTAGAGACTTATTGCAAATAAAACCAGGCAGTAATAGTGCCGGGCACTATTCTGACAGTTTTCCATTGAAAACTGACAGTTGATCTTTAAAAATTGACATACCAAAGTCGAATTTATAAATCCAGTAGTTTATTTTCCATTAATAATGGCGGCACTATTAATTCCGGCTCTTATAATACAGAAAGGCCTAATTTTGAAAGAAGACAGCTGTTCTTATAATGGAAAACTGTCGAATAGTGTACAATTAGTGCCTGACTTTATTGCAATAAGTGCTTAATTATCTAAAAAAATTTTTGCTTTAGGGAGCCCTGGCTAGAGATCCTCTCCTTGGTGCGCCTATGTCTACATAAACATAACTTACACTTATTTCTGTCAGTTATTTCAGGCCAAATGGAGTAATGATTTTAACACTTTGTTTATAGATGCCTATTAAAGTGCTTTAATATAAGGACAGTTTAAAAATGTAGTTGTAAGACCACTACATTATACATTATTTTAAACCGCCTTTAGGTTCAGATAAACGTTTCTCTGTAGTGTCAAATTAATAAACACGCGGCTTTTCTCGCTTCTAAGATGTAATATTATATGTTATATAGGTACACATTTATATTATGCATTAAATTAAACACTCTCACTCAATTGGATCTGAAAGTGGAGATATTGCTTTTAACCTATGCACCGCAGTATAGCAAATTAGTTTCAATGCATATACATACATATATCTAAATAGGGCTTTACCTAAAAACTCTATTTTTACTTTCGCAAAAAAAACAAATCACAAAACAAAAAAGTGAGGTTAGAAACTTTCCCGGGAACTCGTTTTCTCCCGGGTAAGAGGTGGTGAACTTGAATTCACGGAAGCGTTCTTTCGAGAATAGAGCATTCACCTTTTTAGGGTGAGGATTACTCACATTCTCCTCCCAAAAATTCAAGAATAAGTATCCAGAGGTTGTAATGCTACTTCAAGAAAAAGAAGTTCGAAATTTATAACGCACAACATTTTTTCCGGCTTTTTTGGCCTACCTGGTACATTACTTTATGAGCACGCGTATGATTATTTTACTTCAAGGGATCGTGTTTCTAATTTTTTGAATACTTTAGGGGAAACCGCGTCCGGATACCTTGGATCCCTCCCGTACCGACACGTTACAGTAAAAGATGCTATTTCTGATTTACCATTGGTGGACTATGATAATATGAAAAAAGAAGTAGCTTACGTGGAAAAAGCAGGTAAGTAAACTTTATAAAGGGTTTAAATTAATTTCAAAATTATGCAAAGTATTTAAAATAATAATAACAATATTTAAGATAACTATAATTTCCTTATATATAAATTTTTTTGGATTTAAAATATTAATTGCATTGTCAAAAGCAAAAAAGAAAATGTAGGTAAAAGTGTTTCTTCATGAGATAAAAAATGTATTTTCCTAAATAGACAGATTATTATTTTATTAAATAAACCAAAACAGGTTTTTATTTAGCATAAGTAAAGTCTTTAAAAATATATTTTTGTTTTTAATAGTCGGTTTAGAACGTTTTTCTACGTTGTCCGATGCCTATTCTCCACCTCCTTCGATCCTGACAATCATCTTCTGTCAGAATTTTTTGACTCATTGATCTTTGGATTGACTGTTGCCATTCTAGTTTAGGACGTCCTCTTTTTCTGCGCCCTATTGGCTGCCATTCTAGGTCCTGCTTTGGTAATCTCTCGTCGTTCATCCGTTGTACATGGCCGTACCATATCAGTTGTCTTTTAGTGATGTCATCCGTTATGCTTCCTTCGATTCCCATTCTTTCTTTTATGATCTCATTTCTTATGTGATCTGTTCTAGATATTCTCATTGATCTTCTTATTGCATCCATTTCGACACTTTCCATTTTTGTTTTGTATTTTTCTGTTACGCGACAATTCTCTATTCCATACAACAGCGTGCTTTTCACCATTGTTTCATATATGTTAAATTTTTCATTCTTTTTTATCTCTTTGCTCCATAAAATACTGTTAAGACATCCAATAACCTTTTTTGTTTTTACTATTCTTTTTTCCAGTTCTTTACAGTCTGTTCCTGTCTTATCAAACGTGACACCCAAGTATACATACTCATTGGATGAAGATATTACTTGTCCATTGTCTAGTTCTAACTCACTGGATTCGTTTCCAATACATAAGTAGTGTGTCTTGTCCGCGTTCACTGTTAATCCCCACTTTTGATATTCTTCCATTAACTTTCTCATTATATACTCCATGTCTTCTTTATCATTAGCTACAATTACTTGGTCGTCAGCAAACTGTAGTGTGTATATGGTAAATCGGTCGTTAATTTGTATTTTCATGCCGTGCACTTTACGTTTCCAGTTTTTTAGAGCTAGAGAGAGATCCAACATCCCTGTCTTAAGCCTTTTGTTACCAGGAATTCTTTTGAAAGTCGATTTCTAATTTTAATTTTGGATTTTGAGCCTTTATATAGTTTTTTTATCGCTTTTATGTATGTATGATTGATATTAGTCTGCTCTAACACTGTCCATAGTTTTTCTACTGGAACGGTGTCATATGCTTTTTGTAGGTCCACAAAGATAACATGAATCTCTATATTTCTGGCGCTCCTTTTCTCAATTACTTGTTTAAGACAAAAAACATTATCACTACAAGATCTGCCTGCACGAAACCCACTTTGCTGTTCTTCTTCTTGTTCATGAAAATCATTCTCTATTAGATCTCTAAGAATCCTACCGTACAATCTACTTAGAGTACTGGTTACTGAAATTCCTCTGTAATTGTTGCAATCCAGCTTGTTTCCTTTTTTATGTATTGAGGATATGAATGCAATTTTCCAATCATCAGGTACTGTTATATGCATTGATTGATTTTCAATTAGTTTCTCGGATCCATATTTGAGCATTTCAGCATATATTCCTCTAAGTCCGCTAGCTTTTCCGGATTCAAGCTTTTTAATACTATTCTTTATCATTTCTTTCTCGATGATTACTTCCTCTCCGTGTACTTCTATGTCTCTCCCCGAAGAGGCTGCCAGATATTCGGGTCTCGTTTCCTGCAGCAGTCCCTTGTACTGTTCTGTCCATTGTTCTGGTTTGACGAGCGGGATGTTTACTTTTTCTTTTGTTGGGTTTTTTACTGTAGAAATGAATTTCCATACTTCAGAACTCTGACTAACCTCCTATGTGTGTAAAAATAATAAGAACTGGAAAAAAGAATAGTAAAAGCAAAAAAGATTATTGGATGTCTTAATAGTATTTTATGGAACAGAGAGATAAAAGAGAATGTAAAATTTAACATATGTAAAACAATGGTGAAAAGCACGCTGTTGTATGGAGTAGAAACTTGTCGCGTAACAGAAAAATATAAAACAAAAATGGAAAGTGTTGAAATGGATGCAATAAGAAGGTCAATGAAAATATCTAGAACAGATCACATAAGAAATGAGATCATAAAAGAAAGAATGGGAATCAAAAGAAGCATAACGGATGACATCACTAAAAGGCAACTGATATGGTACGGCCATGTACAACGGATGAACGACGAAATATTACCAAAACAGGTCGTAGAATGGCAACCAATAAGGCGCAGAAAAAGAGGGCGTCCTAAACTAGAATGGCAACAGTCAATCCAAAGATCAATGAGTCAAAAAAATCTGACAGAAGATGATTGTCAGGATCGAAGGAGGTGGAGAATAGGCGTCGGACAACGTAGAAAAATGCTCTAAACCGACATAGTAGTAGAAAATCAAAATGGCGTATACTTCTGCCTGGAAAACAGGCAACGGGCAAAATAAAATCTCGCTCCTGTGGTTCTGCAGTACACCTATGTTCCAGACATCTTCCCCATTTTAGAGCCGTCAGTATACCAGATCCAGATTCTATTCCATCCAGACATCCCTTTTGGGTACAAAGACCCTTACTGCCCCGCGAGCCTTTTAATGGGCCTAGTGGATACTGTCCTCATCGCACCAGGCATGCAAGCCGCTGAACTCAAGTTGAGTTCTTAAGGCCTTTGTCGGTGCTTCTGGCCACCATACGATGACCGCATAAATTAAAATAGTGTAGGGGTCAGCTAACAGCTTAATTTTAAAAATCTACAATGGCAACTTAATTAATAATTTTACTCAGTTAGAGGTTGAACCGTAAAGAAAATTCATTTATTTTTAACACTCACTATTGTACGATATTAAATTAAAGTAACTCATGTTATTGTATTCAACCCATCACTTAGACTTTGTATAACCAGTGACTAACACTTGACAACACCTTACTTGTGGAGACTCTGAGCTTAAATTAAATAATAAACGAATAGATCCTAGCCTTTTTATCAACTCTGTTCGATCATGAAATATCCGCCAAATCAAGGTTCTAAAGCCTCGAGACAAAAACGCCGCCACGCTACCTAATTTTAATTAGGACAGCCAAATAAGGCAATGTTTGCATGGCTTTGCGCATTGCTAAAAATAAAAGCGGGCAGACCTCGAGAATAATCCCACTAGGCCAAACTTTGATATTTGTATGACCTTAAATGGTGAAAAACATCACGAGACAGGAAAAAAACGATGTTCTTCCCCACTTTAAGACTTGTTATAAAAGCGCGATCTGGATAGCAAAAGAAATCAATCGGAGTAGATCAGTTGTAATATTTAGATCAATCGGAATAAATCAATCGGAGTAGATCAATCGGAGTAGTAATTTTAATCGGAGTAGATCAATCGGAATAAATTAATCGGAGTAGATTAGTTGTAATATTTAAATCAATCAGTTCAAATCAGTCGGAGTATTAATTTTAATCGGAGTCATGATCTCTGTTAAAATCAGTTCAAATCAGTCAAAAACTTAATATCATTCGTAATAAGTTATGATTTTTGAATCCAAACCTAAAAGTGAAAATAAGTAAATAAATAATAAAAGTGACTAAATGTGCCAAAGGTAACTGTAATGCCACAAAACAAAAAAACTAAGTAGTGTTAAATATTAGTGGTGGCATTCTGGCTGTAATTATGGTGAGAGATTTATTTTGAACTTTAATCTATCGGTTGTTGCTTAAAATTCGTGGACTATGAAAATTGACTTTGAATCATTTTGTTTTACCATACAAACTTTTGCTCACAAGAGCGTTTTGCTAATATGTTAACTGATAGACTATGGTTAAAAAGAGTTTATTGAAAAATATGATTTTAATGTTATAAATTTAACTTTTGTGTGACTTGAATAAAAATAACGACATGCAATACTTTGGAATATGTACTATATTTTATTTATCAATATATAATAACTTGCTTTAAAGAAAGTGTTTAATTTATATCAATAACACGGTTGCAAACAAAGCAATATACGCTAAAACGCTTACGCTAAAAAGATGGTAAAGATTTTGTAACTGCACCCGGGGTAACTTAGAAAAATATTCGCTCGGTTTTCACGAAACCCTGGGGCAGCTTCACAATAGGTCTTACTACCGCCGTCTATAATCATTAGTAAAGTGAAGACCTAACATATGTGTTTACCAATCAGACAATTTCTAAGGATACAAAATTTACTTCAAACTTAAAATATAATTACTATCGCTTTCTGGATCCCAAATGTGGTGGTTTTGGTAGCACCAAGGACATCCCTTAAACTACAAACACCGATTTCAAGGCGGTAAATTTTAGGTTATACGCTTTGTTTGATTGTGGAACATGCCTAATTGTGGAACACTTTCCCCTAGTTGTTTTTTGCACTGTAATTTATTTATTTTTTAAATTTTAGATGCGACGTTTTACGCAAAGTCGCTTAGGGAATACGCCAACAAAGAAGATATTGTAACGCTACACGAAAGTAAGCCCACCACCGATCTGGTTAAAAAAAGAATTGAATATATTCCAGCTTACGGCGATTGGAGAGATTTGCCTAATATAAACATAAAATTGGACAATAATACCAAGACTGATATTTTGCCTTATGTTTACCGGTAAGTACATCTATCTATCTAGCCCCCCGCCATTATTTTCCACTCTTCTCTGTCTGTCTTTTGCAATTTTCTCGAAAACTATAGTAACTTTCAAAAAAAGTCAAGAAAGAAAAAATACGCAAAAGCGTTCGGTCTGTACTATAAAATTATTCAAAACATCTAACCTAACACATACGACCTTATAGAAATTAACAAACGAAACGAATTAACGTAACATATTAAAAAAATATATATATATTTTTTTTTTCTCACTCTTTTGGTAACTTAAACTTAACTTAAAATGTTGATACTCTTAAATTTAGTTTCTGTTCTGTTTCTATTTTTTTTATACAATTAAGCACTGTGAGAAAAATACTCTGTCAATATATGGGCCCCTAAGCTCACACTAGGTACTATAGTTATAGTGTACGTGTGAGCTAATATAACTAAAAACTGAAATATATTTTATTCAACTCCAGACTAAATTACCTTTTGTTTGATACCGCACAAGGTAGTTTTGACTTAAACTCAAATTTTTGAAATCTACCCCCACCTTTAAAAAAAACAAAAAACTAAAATGTATTTTGTTAAACTCCGGACTCAATTACCTTTCGTTTGATATCACACACGCCATATTTTCACTTAAACTCTAATTTTTTAAATATACCCCACTCTTTTTTTTAAATAAATTAAAATGTATTTTGTTTAACTGGAGACTCAATTACCTTTCGTTTGATATCACACACGCCATATTTTCACATAAACTCTAATTTTTGAAATCTATCCCCACCCTTTTATTTGGTTTGTGTTAGGTGGATTTTGTTCATTTTTAAATGGGACCATCTCGACCCAAGACCCAGCCTAGGTACCAAATTTCATTAAAATCGGCCAAGCGGTTTTTGAGTTATGCGCGTTGGTCGTTACAGACAGACATACAGACAGACAGAGAGACAGACGGCGCAACAAAAAAGTTTCAAAATCATCTGAAACGCAAAGATATATAAACATTTTTGAAATCGGAGCAACTTTTTTTTTCTCGAAAAAATTAGGATCACCATAGCTCACACTGCTATAGTATAGTATATGTGTGAGCTAAAAAGCATATATAAACAAAATTCAACCTCTGGGTAGAAACAGCTTTAAAATATGCACAAATGTGCATACTTTTATTATGTTTAAAATTCCTTTTTCTAGGTGTTAGAATTCTTTTGATAAGAATGGCATTTATAGCCAATTAGTACCGATTAAGCAATATTGGTTCATCATCATCACCTCATATGCCGTGCCTTCATTTGAAAATGCAACTGTCTTGCGAGCAAAGCACGGCCTAGGATGTTGGAGACCTTGGCAACCTGGCATTCGTTTTGCATTCATGGGATTTTCCGTGAGACTACGTACTTAAATACTCTGCCAATATATGGGCCCCTAAGCTCACACTAGGTACTATAGTTATAGTGTACGTGTGAGCTAATATAACTAAAAACTGAAATATATTTTATTCAACTCCACACTAAATTACCTTTTGTTTAATACCACACAAGCCATGTTTTGACTTAAACTCAAATTTTTGAAATCCACCCCCACCCTTAAAAAAAAACAAAAACTAAAATGTATTTTGTTGAACTCCGGACTTAATTACCTTTCGTTTGATATCACACACGCCATATTTTCACTTAAACTCTAATTTTTGAAATCTATCCCCACCCTTTTATTTGGTTTGTGTTCGGTGGATTTTGTTGATTTTTAAATGGGACCATCTCGACCCAAGACCCAGCCTAGGTACCAAATTTCATTGAAATCGGCCAAGCGGTTTTTGAGTTATGCGCGTTGGTCGTTACAAACAGACATACAGACAGACAGACAGACAGACATACATACAGACAGACAGACAGACAGACGGTGCAACAAAAAAGTTTCAAAATCATCTGAAACGCAAAGATATATCAAAAATTTTGAAATCGGAGCAACTTTTTTTTTCTCGAAAAAATTAGGATCACCATAGCTCACACTACTATAGTATAGTATATGTGTGAGCTAATATATCTGTACTGGGAAAGGGTTTCTAAAAATAAATGCGACAAGCGTGCCGGCATGTTGGATTTTAAATGAACCCAAACGTATACTATAAATCCAGGCTACTGAAATCGCGAATTCGACTCGACGGATCAAAAATTTGACAATGTCATTTTACTGAAAGAATCAAATTTCTGTAGAGAAGTTGTAATATAATTGAAATATTGTTACTAGCAGGGGTGGGTTCGAGTTCAAGTTAAAATAAAATAAAAATAATTTAAAATAATGGCTGTAATAATTTATTGATATCTCAAAAACTAAAGAGGAAGGTACACTTACCTACACGTCAGTCACCCTTCGAGTATGGCTGGGTGCCTTAGTCTGGATAATAGCCAACTCTTAAGGCCACTCACGAGGGTCTAGGGTACACATAGAACCTAAGGGTGAATCTAGGTCTTAATTTATTTAATTAAAAAGGGGAAGAGCCTGAGGGGCTTTAATGACTAATTTATTCGGGTAGATTTAAATCCCTGTAGCCAGCGGCGTAGCGTGGGGGGGGGGGCGCGGGGGGCTCGTCGCCCCCCCCGCCCCGAGGGTAGTGGCGCCCCATAGGTGGCCGGTGGCGCCCTATAGGTGGCCGAAGCGCCCCCAGCTTTAGTAAGTCGGGCCGGTAATGGCCAATTGAGTGGGTGCCAAAGGACAAAGGAAACTAATGACATGAAGACCTTTTTTTTTTTTTTTTTGGTCGCAAGATTCGTGAGCGGCGCCCTCCCTTATGACTTATCGGCCGCGCCCCCTTACACATGATGACCTTTTTTTTTTGGTCGCAAGATTTGTGAGAGGCGCCTTTTTGACCTTTTTGTTTTTTTTTGCCACAAGTTTTTTCATCAGTTTTCAGAGGCGCCCTTTTTAGCTGTCGCCCCCCCCGCCCTTTTGGGCACGCTACGCCGCTGCCTGTAGCAACAAAGATTTGTTTTATCGTGCGCCCCCGATAGTATGATCTCGTTATGAAAACTATTGTACTCTTATTGAAAACTGATAGAGGATGAAACTATTTTATTTGACTGGAAGACAAAAACTAAGCGAGACTTGGGGCCCACGGGTAGCTAGTCGGCGGGGGAGTAAGTTCGTTTTGCTCTGAAATTGTGCTATGGTTGAAATAAGAAATAATACAAACTATTTCAAATAATAAATAGACGCTATATTACAAATTGTGAAAAGCTTTCGCGGCCATCGTCCAATGGTGGGTGTGCTTTCGGGCTGTTCGGCCGTCGTCGTTGGAAATTCGTTCTCGACGTTTCGCCATCTCGAGTGGATGGCATCTTCAGGAGATGTTGACTGTTTGTCCGCTTCTCGAAGACTGGTGGTTAGTCTGTCGCGGGCGCAGGTTATTTACGCTATGGTGAGCGGGGCGTATATCAGAGCTGGTCGGTGATTGGTCACTTTCCCGAGATTCAATTTTGTTATTGTAAGCGAGCCGTTTAGTGTTTTTAAGAAGCGGTACCCATGTTCTGTTAATTTTAAGAGTTTCTTCAAATCTGTTGAAGTTCTGCTGGTGTTTATGAATTTCGATTGCTTCTCTATAGAGTTTTGGATAGTATGAAGAGGAGGAGCAGAGAATTTGTGTGTCTTCGAATTTTATTCGGTGGTCTTCATTGTTTAGTGTGTGGTCTGCAACTGCGCTATATTGTAAATAGGAAAGTGTTGGGAATAGTACAAATACTATGTTATAATAAAAATGGCTAATAAATGTAATTATTTAATATACTAGTAATTACTTAATGATTACAGGCACTAAAAATAACTAGTATGAACCTAGCTGGATATTAATGTTATTTTTATATCACGACCAAATGTCTGTCCGAGAGTCTGTTTGTCTGTGTTTTATTTTATTAGTTTGTTTGTTGCAACTTTGATAGCATGTAAATAGATATCAAATATCCCACAGGGGGTACTTATCCAAGCTGGACACTGTAGTCTGATGGTCGGCTCCAACGTCGTAAGGGATGCAACCCTTATTAAACAGGCCACCAGAAATCTATCTCTCACAGGATCACGGACTGCTGCGTCCTTAGGCAAGCGCTGTTGCAGAAACGTACAGGATGACCTCGTGCGTCTCGTGGGGGTTGATTGGTACAAATAAATAGGGGTAGTTCAACAAATCCCCCACAAACATTTAAAGTTGTAACGACGAAACCCCAACTAGAAAGAATTTCTTAAAAGTAACCGCAACGTACTCCCGCTACGTCTCAGTATACCATACAGCGACGTTATAATTCCCTAAGTGGGGAACCAATTTCTGTTTATAACTACTTGGCCAAGTGTTTAAAGTCACTGTAGTAACAACTACACTACTACGTCGTGGCCAGGTATCTACTACGTCGTAGAGGCTGTTTTTTTCCGTAATGGCATAAAAGTTGCGATGTAGTTGCAAATAATATAATCGTTTCTTTTTGGTAGAATTGTTACACAATATGGTGAACACAACAGTAAACAGACTCGCTTAGTTTTTTTGTTTGGTTATGGTTATAATATGTACCATGTTATCCAAAAGTGTGAGAATTTACGAGCAGAGGATCAAAATTCGAGTGCGACGCAAAGTTTTTTGTATAACATGCATTATATATATTGCAAAAAACCGGTGCGCCCGTAAAATTGAGCCGTTTTCTGGTAGCTGATGGAATTTTTGTGTTGTGATTTTGGAGGTTATGTTTTCATAATCGACAGTTAACTCCAACAAATGATGCTTAAGAAGAGCATTTTTGGTAAGCTTCAACTAATTTGTTTATAAAATAGTATAGCTCTTTAATATGCGCTCATAAAACGGCAACAAAAATATTAATTTTTTTTTCTTACATAAAAACATGGCGTCCCAAACTATATTCCCTGATAGTCGAAAGGGTTACTTGAAAGTGAGCCTAAGTTACGGCAACGTGTCACTTACGACTTTTATGTCGGCATTTTTTTTTAGTTCTAGATAACACACTCGAATTTCTACTCCTTCGTTGCAGAAACGTATTATTAACTAGCTTTCGCCACTAGAAAACGTCTATAGAGTGATAGGAACCACGCGATAAGTATAACTACTACCCTCAAGTTATTGTGGTGTCGCCACTTGTCATTTGCCGTTTCTGTCAACAACAGCACCACTGCTTATAGGTTTTGTACCAGCGTGAATTTGTGGTAGGTTTTAAAACAAAAACAAGATAAATTAAATTCCATTAGAACAATAAATGAAGTGCCAATAAAAAGTGTTTTTTAAAAATATGTTGCAGTCGACAGCATGATCCCTATTCTAGAATTTCTAGGAAGTGTTTGTGATATTTTGGCATTGTCAATATTCAGTAGTTTTTATTATTATAAGCCCTATAAGTAAAAAAACAATCTCTGAGACTTGTTAGATCGCTTAGAAATCCGCATGTAACCACGATATATCTAACTTGATTTTTTATTAGCCGCAAACAGCGCAAAAGTTCCTAGATGAAGTCTAGCATATCCCAGAGGTTATTTTAGGGGCCGTGCATAAATTAGATATTAGGGACCTATTGCAATAAAGCCTGGCACAAAACACAGCACAAATTTAAGTTTATTCACTTCAAACCAAGCTTTAACAACAGCACAAATTTGAAGAAAACCAAAAAGAATTATTGACCCAAGCTCAACACATAAAAGAAGAGGCATAGATAAACGAATTCGGTTTAGTCCGCATAAGAGGGTTACGATGGCGATAGGGTGGTGCCACAGCACAAACCACGAACGACCGTAAAGACAGTACAAGAATAGAACAGCAACAAGTAGTGTACCAGTGACCAGGGAGTTCTTAAAATCCGTGTGCGGTACTCGATACTTTGGATCAATATTTTGCATTTTGATTGTTTTGCAAAATGGTGAGCTCGAAAAAATAGACTGCTCAAGGTAGTTAAAAAAATATTTGCAAAACTATTCCTAATATTTCCATATTATAAAAGGAACCACAAAAAGTAGGGTAAAGAATGTGTGCGACCAAGATGCGACTTCAAAAAGTCTACGTTTTCAAGGTAGAAACAGGAAGGAGAGATTACTTTAAAAGATCGACATTAAAAAAGTCAAAGTAGTTGCGGCTTTAAAGTTGATCCAAAAAGTTATTTTGTCTACATTGTTACATCAGATGTTACTATGATGACACAAACTTTTGTGGTAAAAATTAAAGTTATAATGTAGTTGTCGGATACACTTGTTTGGGACTCCAATGAAGCTTAACTTTCTAGTGGTAATTAAGTAGGATATAATAGTCAAGGCGACTACGAAATAACGACTAAAAAGAAAGTAAAACTTTAGCAACGTCCTATTGTGGTTGAGAAGACTCAGAATCGACTATCAATTTCCTGATACTAAATAGTAGTTAGAACTAAAAAGTAACAAATTTTGGTTGGGATCACCACATTTCTACGATAAGAAAGTAGCAAAGCCTTTAGAACATGTAGCCGCTACTATAAATGTTAGTTGGGTCTAGTCTAGACCATAGACAGGATGTGAACATAGACCAAAAGAAAGAGTAGGCCGATAGAAGAAAAATGGAATAGAGAGAAAATAGAGGACGAAAAAGAAGAAGAGTAGAAAGAGGCCCTGAAACAAAGAAAAAGGGAAAAATTAGTATGACAGCATCACTGATTTTGGAGGGAGATAACAATTTTAAAATAGTGTATTAACGGATAAATATACGTGAAAAAGACTTACTTAGATGGTGTGTGGCCTTTCCTTGACGTGTCCCGAATGTCCATGGGTTTTTCCAAGGAAACTTGTGGGTCTGTAACAAGATTTTCTTTATTAGCATGGCGTGTGTGTGAGAGATAAGGAAGATAAACGACTTACCCGACGTAATATTGGCACAAATACAAATCCACCACTATAGTGAAAGTCTCTAACAACACCAAACGACTTAACGAAGGTTTACTAAGTATCAAATATCTTTTTCTCAAGGAAATTCCCTCAAAACTCACAGAAACCTTAGCAACGACCTGTTCAATGTCACGTCAGACCACTCAATAGCTGGCCATACACACAGAGGTTGATCCATCGGTTTGGAACGGCACAGATAAGTCTGACCGTTTTGGCCGCAACGGTTTAAAACTGTTGCAGTCCACTAACATAAAAAAAAATCTTTCGATTCGATCCTTTATATCGGTCTGTGGCAGACATAACTGCGCGTTAGTGGGCGAAAACTCAAGATTTATCTGCCGGTTAAACCAAAACTGTGGAATTTCGTCAAGTCGAAAGTTTTATGCGGTACGGTATTTTAAGCATAGTGTATGTAAAATGTTTCGTGCTAAAAAGCATAGTGGTGTAAAAAAGAGTGGGTTAAAAGTTATTTGCTTAAGAGGAAACTATTTAGCCATGACCTTCTATTAAAATAGTTAAGAGAAAATGATCCAGACGATTTTAAAAATTATTTAAGAATGAATATTAACACGTATGACCTTTTATTAAATTTGGTAAGAGAGGATCTTACGAAACAAGATACCCAAATGACTTGCCACGGGAAGATCATAATATGAAGATTTGAAATTTTCAGTGGGAATTTCTGCACTTGGGTATATCATTCCGGAAACATGTGCCATAATATTCAATAAATTAAAGAGAGACTATATGAACGGTCTGTTATCCCTGGCACAGTGTAAACCGACAGACAAGTCTGCGCCGGCTAAAATATCGAGCGCGGAACCCTCAAGTTTCGCCCGCCGGTCTGAACTCACAGATAAATCTATATCGGCTATAACTGGCGCGTGGAATGTCCACTAATTAGCTGGCCATACACACAGAGGTTGATCCGTCGGTTTGGAACGGCACAGATAAGTCTAACCGTTTTGTCCGCAACGGTTTAAAACTGCTGCGGTCCACTAACCGAAAAAAAAAATCTTTCGAATCGATCCTTCATATCGGTCTGTGGCAGACATAACCGCGCGTTAGTGGGCGAAAACTCAAGATTTATCTGCCGGTTCAACCAAAACTGTGGAATTTCGTCAAGTCGAAAGTTTTCTGCGGCACGGTATTTTAAGCATAGTGTATGTAAAATGTTTCGTGCTAAAAAGAAGCAGGCTCTGTGTATGGGAATAATTATTAATATGGAAATAATGCATAGTGGTGTAAAAAAGAGACGTTCCAAGTGGGTTAAAAGTTATTTGCTTAAGAAGAAACTATTTAGCCATGACCTTCTATTAAAAGAGTTAAGAGAAAATGATCTAGACGATTTTAAAAATTATTTAAGAATGAATATTAACACGTATGACCTTTTATTAAATTTGGTAAGAGAGGATCTTACGAAACAAGATACCCAAATGACTTGCCACGGGAAGATCATAATATGAAGATTTGAAATTTTCAGTGGGAATTTCTGCACTTGGTTATATCATTCCGGAAACATGTGCCATAATATTCAATAAATTAAAGAGAGACTATATGAACGGTCTGTTATCCCTGGCACAGTGTAAACCGACAGACAAGTCTGCGCCGGCTAAAATATCGAGCACGGAACCCACAAGTTTCGCCCGCCGGTCTGAACTCACAGATAAATCTATATCGGCTATAACTGGCGCGTGGAATGTCCACTAATTAGCTGGCCATACACACAGAGGTTGATCCGTCGGTTTGGAACGGCACAGATAAGTCTAACCGTTTTGTCCGCAACGGTTTAAAACTGCTGCAGTCCACTAACCGAAAAAAAAATCTTTTGAATCGATCCTTCATATCGGTCTGTGGCAGGCATAACTGCGCGTTAGTGGGCGAAAACTCAAGATTTATCTGCCGGTTCAACCAAAACTGTGGAATTTCGTGAAGTCGAAAGTTTTCTGCGGCACGGTATTTTAAGCATAGTGTATGTAAAATGTTTCGTGCTAAAAAGAAGCAGGCTCTGTGTATGGGAATAAGTATTAATATGGAAATAATGCATAGTGGTGTAAAAAAGAGACGTTTCAAGTGAGTTAAAAGTTATTAGCTTGAGAGGAAACTATTTAGCCATGACCTTCTATTAAAAGAGTTAAGAGAAAATGATCCAGACGATTTAAAAAATTATTTAAGAATGGATATTAACACGTTTATTAAATTTGGTAAGGGAAGATCTTACGAAACAAGATACCCAAATAAGAGAAGCCATTGGACCAGAACAGCGATTAAATGCTGCCCTTCGTTTCCTTGCCACGGGAAGATCATATGAAGATCTGAAATTTTCAGTGGGAATTAAAGAGTAAAGAGAGACTATATGAACGGTCTGTTATCCCTGGCACAGTGTAAACCGACAGACAAGTCTGCGCCGGTTAAAATATCGAGTGCGGAACCCACAAGTTTCGCCCGCCGGTCTGAACTCACAGATAAATCTGTACCGGCTATAACTGGCGCGTGGAATGTCCACTAATTGAAAGACAAATCCGCCAGTTTGAACCGCGCCGTTCCAAACCGGCGGATCAACCTCTGTGTGTATGGCCAGCTGTCAATGCGGAGTTCGGTAAAGGGGGAAATCCTAAACGGCTCGGTCGCTGTACAGCGGCGCTTCGCGCACGCAGTTGGCGGGTCTAATATTTTAAATATTCGGCTCCAAAAAAGATTCTCACAGCGGAATTAATTATTAGCAAAGATGCAGTGATTTTTTACTTGCGTACCAATTACGTTCCTATGATTAAAACTTAGTAGATCTGGCCAAAATAGATGGCTATTTTTGGAATCGGCCTGGACAAGACTGCAAATGCCATTTCGTAACGTAACAATATCTGGCCTAATAATGGATTTCTGTGATCCCGAATTTTCCCTTAGAGCTTCAAAACTACAAGAGCTGAAAAAAACTTTTTACATATTGTTTTCTTGCCTTATTTTAGTACAGTTATTTGAAATCCCCAGTCATCTACCTTTTATAATAACTGAGTTTCTCATTCAATACTATCAAAAATGGTACAGTCGGGGACTTAATAAATGGCCGCTGCCGTTTTCAGAAGAGCTTGGATAAGAATCCCAATACCGGCCGAGGTTATTGACCGGATTTCGTGGCGCGTCGTTCAACACATATAATTTATTCGCATTCCTGGGTTAAATTTAATCATGAAAAATTTTGCTTAGGTCTGTATTCCGTTTGAATGTTCGGTTAAAAAAATACACATAATTGCAGAAAAAATTAGCTTTGGTCTGTAGTCCGTTTGAATGTTCGGTTAAAAAACTTAACTTTGTAAAAATATGTTTTATAATACATTAAATTAAACTTCTCGGTGCCCTCTATATCACCAATATAAAAGGTAAAGGACAAGTGTTTATAATAATGTCGCGAGAGGCCGCCAAAGTCACTTCAGTTTTGAGTTTTGGCAATTTAAACTTTTATTTATTTCTTACAAACACAAACCCTTAGACCAACTTTTGGGGTCTTTTTTATTACTTTGTGAGGCAAGCAATAAAAATATAACAATTGTTTTGACGTATATCCAATAGCAAAAAAAATGACTTTTTTTTGACAAAATGTTTAATTTTTTGAAAATTTACAACTTTTGATTTTATTTTTCTCGAACACCATTACATCTGCAACTGTAATATTTTCAGGTTAGTATAAGGGACTCGGTAGCTTCTTTGTGGCATAGTATCAACTAAATGTTTTTTTTGAAATTTTTGCTAAAAATTTTCCTGACCAAAGGGGTACCCAAAAAGTGCAGTTTTTTAATTTTTTTAAATTGTTAACTTTGTAAAAATATATATTATAATACATTAAATTAAGCTTCTCGGGCCCCTCTATATAATGATGTAAAAGTTAAAGGACAGGTATTTATAATAATGCCGAGAGAGACCGCCAAAGTCACTTCAGTTTTGAGTTTTGGCAATTTAAACTTTTATTTATTTCTTACAAATTCAAACCATTAGACCAACTTTTGGGGTATTTTTTATTTCCTTTTGAGGCAAGTAATAAAAATATAATAATTGTTTTGACGTATATCCAATAGCAAAAAAGGTGACTTTTTTTTGAGAAAATTTTTAATTTTTTGAAAATTTACAACATTTGATTTTATTTCTCTCGAACACCATTACATCTACAACTGTAATATTTTTTGACGAAAATTTTCCTGACCAAAGGGGTACCCAAAAAGTGCAGTTTTTTTATTTTTTTAAATTGTTAACTTTGTAAAAATATATATTATAATACATTAACTTAAGCTTCTCGGGCCCCTCTATATAACGATGTAAAAGTTAAATGACAGGTATTTATAATAATGCCGAGAGAGACCGCCAAACTCACTTCAGTTTTGAGTTTTGGCAATTTAAACTTTTATTTATTTCTTACAAACATAAACCTTTAGACCAACTTTTGGGGTCTTTTTTATTTCTTTGTGAGGCAAGCAATAAAAATATAACAATTGTTTTGACGTATATCCAATAGCAAAAAAGTTGACTTTTTTTTCAAAATTTTGAATTTTTTGAAAATGTTCAACCTTTGAGTCTATTTTTCTCGATAACCATTACATCTACAACTGTAATATTTTCAGGTTAGTATAAGGGACTCGGTAGCTTCTTTGTGGCACAGTATCAACTAAATGTTTTTTTGAAATTTTTGATGAAAATTTTCCTGACCAAAGGGGTACCCAAAAAGTGCTGTTTTTAATTTTTTTTTAAATTGCTAACTTTGTAAAAATATATATTATAATACATTAAATTAAACTTCTCGGGGCCCTCTATATCACCATATAAAAGGTTAAGGCCAAGAGTATATAATATTGCCGAGAGAGACCGCCAAAGTCACTTCAGTTTTGAGTTTTGGCAATTTAAACTTTTATTTATTTCTTACAAGCACAAACCTTTAAGCCAACTTTTGGAGTCTTTTTTATTACTTTGTGAGGCAAGCAATAAAAATATAACAATTGTTTTGACGTATATTCAATAGCAAAAAAGTTCCCTGTGGCACAGTATCATCTAAATGTTTTTTTTGAATTTTTTGACGAAAATTTTCCTGACCAAAGGGGTACCCAAAAAGTGCAGTTTTTTAATTTTTTTAAATTGTTAACTTTGTAAAAATATATATTATAATACATTAAATTAAGCTTCTCGGGCCCCTCTATATAACGATGTAAAAGTTAAAGGACAGATATTTATAATAAAGCCGAGAGAGACCGCCAAAGTCACTTCAGTTTTGAGTTTTGGCAATTTAAACTTTTAGTTATTTCTTACATATTCAAACCATTAGACCAACTTTTGGGGTATTTTTTATTTATTTGTGAGGCAAGTAATAAAAATATAACAATTGTTTTGACGTATCTCCAATAGCAAAAAAGTTGACTTTTTTTTGACAAAATTTTTATTTTTTTGAAATTTACAATTTTTGATTTTATTTTTCTCGAACACCATTACATCTACAACTGTAATATTTTCAGGTTAGTATAAGGGACTCGGTAGCTTCTTTGTAGCACAGTATCATCTAAATGTTTTTTTTGAAATTTTTGACGAAAATTTTCCTGACCAAAGGGGTACCCATAAAGTGCAGTTTTTAAATTTTTTTAAATTGTTAACTTTGTAAAAATATATATTATAATACATTAAATTAAGCTTCTCGGGCCCCTCTATATAACGATGTAAAAGTTAAAGGACAGGTATTTATAATAATGCGGAGAGAGACCACCAAAGTCACTTCAGTTTTGAGTTTTGGCAATTTAAACTTTTATTTATTTCTTACAAATTCAAACCATTAGACCAACTTTTGGGGTATTTTTTATTTATCTGTAAGGCAAGTAATAAAAATATAACAATTGTTTTGACGTATATCCAATAGCAAAAAAGTTGACTTTTTTTTTCAAAATTTAGAATTTTTTGAAAATTTTCAAATTTTGAATCTATTTTTCTCGATAACAATTACATCTACAACTGTAATATTTTCAGGTTAGTATACGGAACTCGGTAGCTTCTTTGTGGCACAACTAAATGTTTTTTTTTGAAATTTTTGATGAAAATTTTCCTTACCAAAGGTGTACCCAAAAAGTGCAGTTTTTTAACTTTTATAAATTGCTAACTTTGTAAAAATATATATTATAATACATTAAATTAAACTTCTCGGGGCCCTCTATATAACGATGTAAAAGTTAAAGGACAGGTATTTATAATAATGCCGAGAGAGACCGCCAAAGTCACTTCCGTTTTGAGTTTTGGCAATTTAAACTTTTATTTATTTCTTACAAGCACAAACCTTTAGGCCAACTTTTGGACTCTTTTTTATTACTTTGTGAGGCAAGCAATAAAAATATAACAATTGTTTTGACGTATATTCAATAGCAAAAAAGTTGACTTTTTTTTGACAAAATTTTTAATTTTTTGAATATTTTCAGGTTAGTATAAGGGACTCGGTAGCTTCTTTGTGGCACAGTATCATCTAAATGTTTTTTTTTGAATATTTTGACGAAAATTTTCCTGACCAAAGGGGTACCCAAAAAGTGCAGTTTTTTAATTTTTTTAAATTGTTAACTTTGTAAAAATATATATTATAATACATTAAATTAAGCTTCTCGGGCCCCTCTATAAAACGATGTAAAAGTTAAAGGACAGGTATTTATAATAATGCCGAGAGAGACCGCCAAAGCCACTTCAGGTTTGAGTTTTGGCAATTTATACTTTAATTTATTTCTTACAAGCACAAACCTTTAGGCCAACTTCTGGAGTCTTTTTTATTACTTTGTGAGGCAAGCAATAAAAATATAACAATTGTTTTGACGTATATCCAATAGCAAAAAAATTGACTTTTTTTGACAACATTTTTAATTTTTTGAAAATATACAACTTTTGATTTTATTTTTCTCGAACACCATTTCATCTACAACTGTAATATTTTCAGGTTAGTATAAGGGACTCGGTAGCTTCTTCGTGGCACAGTATCAACAAAAAATATTTTTTTAATTTTTGGTGAAAATTTTCCTGACTAAACGGGTACCTAAAAACTGCAGTTTTTTAATTTTTTTAAATTGTTACCTTTCTAAAAATATATATTATAATACATTAAATTAAACTTCTCCGGGCCCTCTATATCACCATATAAAAGGTAATTACAAGTGGTTATAATATTGCCGCGAGAGGCCGCCAAATTCACTTCAGTTTTGAGTTATGGCAATTTAAACTTTTATTTATTTCTTACAAACACAAACCCTTTAGACCAACTTTTGGGGTCTTTTTTATTACTTTGTGAGGCAAGCAATAAAAATATAACAATTGTTTTGACGTATATCCAATAGCAAAAAAATTGACTTTTTTTGACAAAATTTTTAATTTTTTGAAAATTTACAACTTTTGATTTTATTTTTCTCGAAAACCATAACATCTACCACTGTAATATTTCCAGGTTAGTATAAGGGACTCGTTAGCTTCTTCGTGGCACATTATCAATTAAATGTTTTTTTTGAAATTTTTGGTGAAAATTTTTCTGACCAAAGGGGTACCACAAAAGTGCAGTTTTTTAGTTTTTTTTAAATTGCTAACTTTGTAAAAATATATATTATAATACATTAAATTAAACTTCTCGGGTCTCTCTCTATCACCATACAAAAGGTTAGGGATAAGTGTATATAATAATGTTGCGAGAGCCCGCCAAACTCACTTCAGTTTTGAGTTTTGGCAATTTAAACTTTTATTTATTTCTTACAAACACAAACCTTTAGACCAACTTTTGGAATCTTTTTTATTACTTTGTGAGGCAAGCAATAAAAATATAATAATTGTTTTGACGCATATCCAATAGCAAAAAAAATACACATAGTGATTTTTCAGGATTTAAATTTATTGTTTTTTATTACATACTTACATAGAGAAACACAAATGCAACATGTTTGTATTCCTAGCTATTTTTAAAATGGTAAGTTTTAAAAGTGTAAAGCTAAAAAAAATTAATACAAGCAAAAATTGGTTATTTGAGTAAGGGCGATTCGAAAACAGCTGTGAAGACGGCCTTTAAAATTTGAATTGTTTTAAATGTGTAACTACCCCGACTCCTGGATGCAGCAGAACACTATTTTTGGGGGTGGCTAAATAGTCCAGTCATTATAGAATTTTAGGTTGCAAAAGGTGGTGTAGTCGCGATTTTGACATATGTTGTTGACATTGGAGTCCTAAAAATAAACTTGAGTTTTCGACCTTGGGGGCTGCCGGCCACACATCCAATGCTAATAAACAAGAAATCAGCTAAAAAAAGAAATGTGTGTATCCAAAAAACGTGTATGGCTTAGCCCGTTTATCGGCCAATATTCCAAATAGTTATTAATTTCAATAGCAAAAATTGCATTGCAAAAAAGTGCACAGCGACAGCCGATCGAAGAAATGAAAGCGCGCGATACGATGTTCAATAATTCATTTATTCATAAACCTCGCCCGGTATTGGGATTCTCATTCAAGCTATTCTGAAAACGGCAGCGGCCATTTATTAAGTCCCCGACTGTACACCCAGTACACATTACATAATTAAAAATTTGATAAAATTGTCTGGTACGATTTTATTTTAAATCAGCAAGGGTACCGTAGTAGATCTCTTGTATGTATAAAATAAAAATAAATAGTTTTAAAAACATTACAAACTTTAATTAATACAAAATAAAACTCTGTTGCAATTTACAAATTGTTACAAGACTTTTCTTATGATCTATCAAACAAACAAGACCCAAAATATAAAAATAAAAACTTTAACCAAAATAACAAACTGCAAAATATTCTTCAAATAGAGCAATCTTATGTTTCTTTACTGACAATTAATTTAAAGATTTTAGTTTAAGTTCAACAAAACTTAGAATGTGACTACCAACTTGTCTCCTTAAAGTTTGGGTTTTTATTAACGGTAGGTTGGACCTAACTAATCCATTATCCCCTCTTTGAAAAGCTTAGCGGAACCAAGTCAGTCCCAACAAACAATTAAAGTTTTAACGACGAAACCCCAACTAGAAAGAATTTCTTAAAAGTAACCGCAACGTACTCCCGCTACGTCTCAGTATACCATACAGCGACGTTATAATTCCCTAAGTGGGGAACCAATTTCTGGTTATAACTACTTGGCCAAGTGTTTAAAGTCACTGTAGTAACAACTACACTACTACGTCGTAGCCAGGTATCTACTACGTCGTAGAGGCTGTTTTTTTTCCGTAATGGCATAAAAGTTGCGATGTAGTTGCAAATAATATAATCGTTTCTTTTTGGTAGAATTGTTACACAATATGGTGGACACAACAGTAAACAGACTCGCTTAGTTTTTTGTTTGGTTATGGTTATAATATGAACTATGTTATCCAAAAGTGTGAGAATTTACGAGCAGAGGATCAAAATTCGAGTGCGACGCAAAGTTTTTTGTATAACATGCATTATATATATTGCAAAAAACCGGTGCGCCCGTAAAATTGAGCCGTTTTCTGGTAGCTGATGGAATTTTTGTGTTGTGATTTTGGAGGTTATGTTTTCATAATCGACAGTTAACTCCAACAAATGGTGCTTAAGAAGAGCATTTTTGGTAAGCTTCAACTAATTTGTTTATAAAATAGTATAGCTCTTTAATATGAGCTCATAAAACGACAACAAAAATATTAAATTTTCTTTCTTACATAAAAACATGGCGTCCCAAACTATATTCCCTGATAGTCGAAAAGGTTACTTGAAAGTAGTTGCGGCTTTAAAGTTGATCCAAAAAGTTATTTTGTCTACATTGTTACATCAGATGTTACTATGATGACACAAACTTTTGTGGTAAAAATTAAAGTTATAATGTAGTTGTCGGATACACTTGTTTGGGACTCCAATGAAGCTTAACTTTCTAGTGGTAATTAAGTAGGATATAAAAGTCAGGGCGACTACGAAATAACGACTAAAAAGAAAGTAAAACTTTAGCAACGTCCTATTGTGGTAGAGAAGACTATCAGAATCGACTATCAAGAAACAATCCTATGAAGTAGTTTAGAGGGTCGTTTTTACGAAACATCTACTATTTCCTGATACTAAATAGTAGTTAGAACTAAAAAGTAACAAATTTTGGTTGGGATCACCACATTTCTACTAGAAGAAAGTAGCAAAGCCTTTAGAACATGTAGCCGCTACTATAAATGTTAGTTGGGGTGATGTTGCTCATAATCCTAAAGTCTACTTTATATTCTAGCTAATGAGCTAAACAAGAAAACCTAGACAAAAACAGAGATAAAATGACATTTTATAGACAACACTTTCTAATCTCACAGTTTTTCCATAGCCAATCACTTTGAAGGGAAAACCCTCTCCCTACTTGATGTATCCCCACGCTTAACTATAACAACTCCCACTCTTCACTTTTCATTAGTTTTTCACGCATCAACCACCTGCTGTGTAGGTAGGCGGCAACCAACTGTTTACCAATGCAATGTAGAGAAAGGCGGAACCACTTTCTTATCTCTGCAAAACCATGTTTTGCGCTTTTCGTTTTTCCAAGCTGTTTTCTTAATGGCACAGTCAAAGGTAATTTACATTAATGACAATATTTTATTACTATGTAGAACCAAAGGCCAACCAGCTGGAACTGTACCCCGTGGAATGTGTCCTTGTGTCGAGGAAGATCAAGACTGTCCATACAAAGGCAGCCGCGGGCGGCTTGTGTCATTAATCCCATGGGGCGTTGCGCACTCGGCAAATAAGAACCGTGGCTGGCGAGGGGTTTATGGGAGGCTTCAGTGGGATGGATACTTTGGAACAGTCACTACGGAACCAGAACCCACCAGAACTCAAGGGAAAGGTAAAATTCTAGACTTAAAATAATACATTTTTAACAACAACAGTGTATTTTGTACACCATTTCGACAAAGCTTGCATTCGTTTTATACGGGTGGGCCAAAAAAAACCGGACATTTTTTTTCATTATAACTTTTAAACTATACAATCGATTGTAATGGGAAAAACTGCACTTGGCAGAAATTTAATTAGAGTTTTGACTAAATATATCTTGTTGTCCGCCATCTCAAAATCCAAGATGGCGGACGGAAATATACCCTTCAAAGATGCTCGTTTATTCTGTGTTGCGAATATGTTTTAATAATTTTTTTTTAAATTAGTAAAAAAACTGCATTCTTGCTACGCACAGAAAGGTATGAATCAGCAAAATCAGTTCAGTGATTTTTTTCAACCATTGTTTTGCATATTATACTATTGTCTTGCCAATCATGTCGGCATTTATTTCCCCTTAAATTCATTACTACTGAACCGATTTTATTGAAATAAGAAACATCCTGGTTCAGCGTTGCCACCTCTACCGATTTTTCGGTAGATCTACCGATTTAACCTTTTGCTTTACGATATACCGAATTACCATAGTTTTGTACCGATTTTTTTTTTCGATAAAAACTTTTTTTTGATACGCCTTGTGATCGCGATTAAAAGAAACACCATAAATAAAATATTCTTTTTATGTAAGATCCTGGTGTAAAAATTCTGTTTCAAGCCATTGTCTTTAAAAGTGTATTTATGGCGCCATCTCTTGGATTTTGCGATATATTCAGCCGGCAGCCGCAAGCGGCATTAAAGATCATGCTATTATAAAAGGATGATGCGAGAAGCGATTTGATTGGCTCCGACCTTGTGAATCCCCTAAGGTTACTTGCCAGTTAATTGAATGATTCGTTTCTTATTATTATTAATGCTAATTTGTCCCTTCTTATAAAAACTTTGGTGTAAATAATATTATTAGTGTAAAAGGATTATTTAATAAGGTAAGTAGTAAGTAGGGTCTGTTCTAAAAGTGTGGTTTAAAAATATTTAAGGCTTGGTTTTTTTATAATATTATCTACCTAATATGTACCAAATTTTTTTATTTAATTCTTAATTTTGGTATTTTGTCAGTAAAAACAAATCGTAGAAATACAATTTACCTACTAAATCAATCCCAACTATCGATAGTTCGCCAGCACTGCTTGCTAAGATAATTAAAAAATCTATTGAAATCTACCGATTTTTCTCGAAGCCTTCTACGGAAGACCTTAGGGTCGAGGGTGGCAACCTGGTTAGAATTGATTTCGGTTTAAAGATCATGATCAAAGTTTATCGCCATCTTAAAATTTAAGATAGCGGACAGACTCATACTTGATTCTTCAAAATGGCGTGTTTATTCTTCTTCTTATTTTCCAAAAATGTTTTCGTTTTTTTTTTAATTTATAGAAAAAGCATATGATACCGTTCCAGTAGAAAAATTATGGACAGTGTTAGAGCAAACTAATATCAATCATACATACATAAAAGCGATAAAAGAACTATACAAAGGGTCAAAATCTAAAATTAAAATTGGAAATCGACTTTCAAAAGAATTCCTGGTAACAAAAGGCTTAAGACAGGGATGTTGTATCTCTCCAACTCTTTTTAAAATATATATCGCAGTAGCTCTAAAAAATTGGAAACGTAAAGTGCACGGCATGGGAATACAACTTAACGACCGATTTAGCATATACACACTACTGTTTGCTGACGACCAAGTAATTGTGGCTAATGATAAAGACATGGAGTATATGATGAGAAAGTTAACAGAAGAATACCAAAAGTGGGGATTAACAGTGAACGTGGACAAGACACAGTACCTATGTATTGGAAACGAATCCAGTGAGTTAGTACTAGAAAATGGACAAACAATATCTCCATGCAATGAGTATGTATACTTGGGTGTCACATTTGATAAGACAGGTACAGCCTGTAAAGAATTGGAAAAAAGAATAGTAAAAGCAAAAAAAGTTATTGGATGTCTTAACAGTATTTTATGGAGCAGAGAGATAAAAAAGAATGTAAAATTTAACATATATGAAACAATGGTCAAAAGCACGCTGTTGTATGGAATAGAGACTTGTCGCGTAACAGAAAAATACAAAACAAAAATGGAAAGTGTCGAAATGGATGCAATAAGAAGATCAATGAGAATATCTAGAATAGATCACATAAGAAATGAGATCATAAAAGAAAGAATGGGAATCGAGGGAAGCATAACGGATGACATCACTAGAAGGCAACTGATATGGTACGGCCATGTACAACGGATGAACGACGAAAGATTACCAAAGCAGGTCCTAGAATGGCAACCAATAGGGCGCAGAAAAAGAGGGCGTCCTAAACTAGAATGGCAACAGTCAATCCAAAGATCAATGAGTCAAAAAAATCTGACAGAGGATGATTGTCAGGATCGAAGGAGGTGGAGAATAGGCGTCGGACAACGTAGAAAAACGTTCTAAACCGACATAGTAGTAGTAGTAGAAAAAGCACTACTTTTCCCCCACACAACGAGGTACAAATTAATCAAATCAGTGGGGGGTTCTCAAAAAATCTATTTTTGTTTCAGCCATTATTTTGCAGTTTATACGATTGCATTGCCAACCTGTCTGCATTAATTTTCTTATAAATTCGTTAATACTAAACCGATTTTAGTGAAATAACAAAATCGTAGTGAGAATTGATTGCTCTTTAAAGATTATAATCAAAATTTGCCGCCATCTTAGAATTTAAGATGTCGGAGAGAATCATGCTTGATTCTTGAAAATGGCGTATTTATTCCTATTCTCCGAAAATGTTTTAGTTTTTTTTTTAATTTATAGAAAAACACTACTTCTCTCCCACATAAAAAGGTACAAATTAATAAAATCAGTGTAGTGGTTCTCACAAAATCTGATTCTGTTTTAAACATGGTTTTACAAATTATACGATTGCATTGCCAATCCTGTTCAGTAGTAATTAATTTATAAGGAGATAAATGCAGACATGATTGACAAGGCAATCATATAATATTCAAAACAAAAATATTTTTTTTTTGAACTACCGAACCGATTTTTTTGTTTTAAACTAAACGTGACTTTAAACTATTTTGTATCATCAAAGATATGTGAGTTGCCTTTTTTATAAGGTGTTTTTGTTGGAATATAAGTTTTTTTGTCCCTTCTCTAACATAGTAGTTTTTCCTATATTACCTACCCACAATCTATCAAATGGGTTGAAATATGACTGAAATAAGATAGCTAGTGAGAAACCAAACTAAGTCAAAAACACACCGTGCAGTAATTTTATTATAAATAGCAAAATAATTCTTAAAAAATAATTTTTAGGTATTTTGGTTAGGTATTTCTATTTTTTTTTCTCACAGATGCTAAAATACACATTATCTGAAAAATAATTATTCTTTTACTTAAGTTTTATCTAAAGGACAACTTAAAATTCCAAAATAGGTTGCGGCAAAAAAAATATGATTTTTTTTTTCATAATTTTTGTTTCTCTCATATTTTTCCGTGGGTAGCTCGAAAGCTTCACCTTATGTGGGTCCAAGATCTAATGGACACCTAATAAGTGTCGACAGTTAACTGTTTCGTCCTTATGGGATTCCTCAGAACACTGCTTGGCCAATGTGACCCCCTTGCGAAGTTAATCAGACCGGTAGTACACCTATAGTGAGAAAACCCTAGCAAGAAGCGTCAGACACTAAAGTGACAGACAAAATTAGGTTTTGTTCCAAAAAAAAGTGCCATAACCGGGTGCATTTACAATATGTCTTTTTCCAGACAGATTTAAAAAAGGTGGAACGAGTAATTATTATTTTGCAAAGAAAAAAGATGGAAAACGTGCTGTGTGTAGATCGATAAAAACCAAATCGAATTTTATACTTCACACTTTCTCTTTCTGACACCCTCGAGTTAGGCACACACACAAGACGCTAGCGCTACCAAGTCCACTTTCAATCCCTGACTTCGCATGCGCAGATCTACCAATATTATTTACCTCATGTATTAGAATAGATGAATACAGGGTGATTTTCAATTGAATGATTCTAACCACATGAAAATAGAAAGTTTCAAAAACCTAACCTAACAAAACCTAATCAAATCTAACCGAACCGAACCAAAGGAAACTGAACCAATAATTTTTTTCAAAAAAAAAACTTTCCTTACTTCCTGCCCGGGATCCTAGAGGATGTGAATCCGAACCGAACCAAACCGAACCTAACTAAACTGAACTACAACACGTACTGCGAATTAGGTTTAGTTGGGTAGGGTTAGGTTTGGATAGGTTCGGTTCGGTACGGTCCGGTTCGGATTCACATCCTCTAGGATCCCGGGTTTGAAGTCAGGAAAGTTTTTTATTTGAAAAAAAAATATTGGTTTAGTTTCCTTTGGTTCGGTTCGGTTAGATCTGATTAGGGTTCGTTAGGTTAGGTTTTTGAAACTTTCTATTTTCATGTGGTTAGAATCATTCAAGTGAAAATCACCCTGTACATCTATTCTAATACATGAGGTAAATAATATTGGTAGATCTACGCATGCGAAGTCAGGGATTGAAAGTGGACTTGGTAGGGCTAGCGTCTTGTGGCACACACACCTTTGTGTGACACGTTTTCCATCTTTTTTCTTTGCATATCCTTCGGGCAGTACGGCCTTTTAGTTGCTACGTGATTACGTGGTTTTAAAACCACATTCAATGGACGAAACTTATCATAGATGGCGCACCTGCTTCTCAGACAAGACGATGCCAGTGTGCTTCCACTTTCGAGTGCTTAAGCCAGTTCGCTAGATGGCGCCACACCTTTGAGTTTTCTCGCATTGCACGGATGCGAGGATTTCATATGTAGGAGTTGATTTTGGTTAAAATTGGCTTACCTAGGTATGCTGTTCTTCACTGATGACGTGAAACACACAGAAACGTACGTCTGGAGATGGTACCTTGTGTAAGTAGGAAAACAACCAAAACCAACTCTTTTTTCTCTTTCTGGCACTCGCGAGTTAGGCAAACACACCTTTGTGTGAAGTATAAAATTCGTTTTGGTAATTATTATTTTCTTGCAGTTTTACATCCCGATCAAAACCGAGTAGTGACCGTTGAGGTTGGATAGGTTCGGTTCGGTACGGTCCGGTTCGGATTCACATCCTCTAGGATCCCGGGTAGGAAGTCAGGAAAGTTTTTTTTTTTTAATATTGGTTTAGTTTGCTTTGGTTCGGTTCGGTTAGATCTGATTAGGGTTCGTTAGGTTAGGTTTTTCAAACTTTCTATTTTCATGTGGTTAGAATCATTCAAGTGAAAATCACCCTGTACATCTATTCTAATACATGAGGTAAATTATATTGGTAGATCTACGCATGCGAAGTCAGGGATTGGAAGTGGACTTGGTAGGGCTAGCGTCTTGTGGCACACACACCTTTGTGTGACACGTTTTCCATCTTTTTTCTTTGCATATCCTTCGGGCAGTACGGCCTTTTAGTTGCTACGGGATTACGTGGTTTTAAAACCACATTCAATGGACGAAACTTATCATAGATGGCGCACCTGCGTCTCAGACAAGACGATGCCAGTGTGCTTCCACTTTCGAGTCCTCAAGCCAGTTCGCTAGATGGCGCCACACCTTTGAGTTTTCTCGCATTGCACGGATGCGAGGATTTCATATGTAGGAGTTTATTTTGGTTAAAATTGGCTTACCTAGGTATGCTGTTCTTCACTGATGACGTGAAACACACAGAAACGTACGTCTGGAGATGGTACCTTGTATAAGTAGGAAAACAACCAAAACCAACTCTTTTTTCTCTTTCTGACACTCGCGAGTTAGGCAAACACACCTTTGTGTGAAGTATAAAATTCGTTTTGGTAATTATTATTTTCTTGCAGTTTTACATCCCGATCAAAACCGAGTAGTGACCGTTCGTGAAACAGCCAGAGCACAGGGATTCCACGATGAGTTCCAATTTTGTGGAAGCTTATCGAAAGTTTACAGACAAATTGGAAATGCCGTACCACCAGTATTAGCCGCCGCAATTGGCAAAGAAATGATAAATTCTATAGTCTCAAAATCGAAAAAATAGGTACTGTCTATCTTCTACTCAAAATAACAGAAGGGGCTTTCAATAAATTGAGAGATTTTTGGATAAGTTCGTTAATTGCTAATCATTTATTAACTTGCTTGCCTTATATCTTGGCCGCTAAATTTTAGTGGTTCCTGAATTACTAGTTAAGGCAAGATTTTGGAAATCCACTTTCTAGAAGCATTTTATATTACTTTTTGGCAAATGGTCAATTCTCCCTATTTCGACCCCGTTGAAACGTTGTCAAGGGCTGAGATATTCAACATGGCGGCCAACATAGTGGCGAAATTTTAAATTGCCACTGTAAAGCCCAAATGGACAAAGGTAATCAAAATATTTATATAGCTAAAAAATAATATGATATTAAATGGCTGCAAAAACCTGCAACCCCCCCCCCCCCCCAGACACCCCAAAATCTGAAAGTTTGAGGTTTTTTCAAATTTTCTTAAAAACAAAGCCTTTAAGAAAAAAATTTACAAGATACTTTATTGTAGAAAATAAAACTCCCTTTTTAGCAAGGTTTATAAACTGTCCAGCGGCGTCCGTTAATTGAAGTAATTTAAAAAAGTTGAGAAAAATACCCATTTGTTTTCCAAGATTTATTCGATTTTTTTTAAAACTGATGTCTACAGGAAATCATGAATTATATTTTATTATCGTCAATAAAATTTTCTTTAAAATTATGCATAACTTCATCGGATTGGTTTCATAATTAAAACTTTAGGGAAAATTAAATCAATTAAAAAAAACAGAAAATAAACCATTTTTGTTACACGTTTTATCTAGTTTTCTCAAAAACTAAGCTTAATATGAAAAAATATATACTATACTTTATTGTACACAGTGAAATTCCCCTCCAACAATGTGAGACTTGGTGCGGTTTGTCTTATAACAAACTTTCCAGCGACGTCCGTAAATGGGAGTGATTTAAAAAAATCATTAAAAAAACATGTTTTGAATAGGTTTTATTCGATTTTCTTAAAAACCAAGCTCTATATCAAAAAATGTGTTCTGTACTTCGTCGTAGACAATACAATTTTCTTTCAAACGCTGTGTAACAAAGTGGAATATTCCATAGTTACCGCTCCAGTGGTGTATTTTTTTTACAGGTTTTATTGAATTTTCTTAAGAACTAAGCTTCTTTTTCTTCAGAACTAAGCTTCTTGACAATAGAAGTTATTAACTTTAGGGTAGATAATGAAATTTCCTTTTAAATTTTTTCCTAAAAAGCTTAATTTTTTTAATAAGAGATTAAAAGTGTACATAACAAAATTGATTATTTTGGTTATTTTTAAATATTTATTTATAACAGTACGACCCTGGAGACTTATATGTGACATAGACCCCACAGTATATTGCAGCGTTTAAAAGAAAATTTTATTATCTACAATAAAGTATACTACACATTTTTTTAAGCAGTGTAGTTTTTAAGAAACTTTTATAAAACCTATAACAAACATGTTTTTTATATATTATCCCAATTTACGGACGCCACTGAAGATCTACTTCCTTCTTCTAACCTTATCGACTAAAACATCGTTGAAAAGGAAATTTTGTTCTCCACAAAAATCTATTTTTTGCAATTTTCGATAAAAAGGTTAGTTTTCGAGAAAATTAAATAAAACTGAAAAAAACAGGTTTTTCGGGGATTTTCTCCGTTCCTGTGGATATTTCGAGAAGGCAACAGAAATATTCGGATTCCAAGGAGTCGAATTAGTGGGAAATGATCTGTTGCCAAAAAGTAATATAATTTGCTTCTAGAACGAAAAAAAAATAAATTTTTTGCTCTAACTATACAGGGTGATTCAAAATGGGCACTTTTAAGGGGGTTCGGCTATTTCTAACTAAAATTATAAGGCTTTATTTTAATGAGTGGGGGAGCTCTGCCCCCATGGATCCGCTACTCTTTGCGAGGCTCAAATTTCATAACAAGACTTGGTGATGGTGAAAACCGCTTTTTCAAACGTTAAATCTTTGACCTACAGGCACAGCCTACCTAACAAAGGTAGGCTGTGCTACAGGGGCTTTTTAAAAAGTTCGAATTTTTTGATCGTGTCTATAACTTCTTTATTTCTCGAAATTTATTTTTGGTGTAAGTTACTTTTTTTTAAAGCTGAATGCAACTATCGTACTGAATTTTGTATTTAATATTTTGATGAATTTAATCATATGCTGTTAACCCCTAATTTAAAATAAATAAATACAGGGTGGCAGATTGGATAACCCCACTTGTAATACCTCATTCGAAAGCTTATAAAAAAAAACAACGAAATAACTTTTTATTACATACACCAATAAAAATTAAAAAAAATTATTTTTTCAATGTTTTACTTGTGGTACCGTATTCAAAATATTATAAGAACAGAACCATGAAATATTTTTTGGGACCGGGCAATCAAAATGTCAAAAAATCATGACGTGCTTTTGTTTTTTTCCAATAAACCGATAGTCAAACATTTGAAGAAACAAAAATTAACAATTGAAATTTGTCAAAAAAATTATTTCTTTTGTTTTCCTTTCTCCAAAAGCTTTCGAATGAGTGGAGCCATTTCATCTGAAAAAAAAAGTTATATGCGAGTAAACCTCTTTCCGGGGCTCTGACAAAATTTTTTTGAAAAAAAAACTCAGTTTTTTTTTCAAAAAAATCGCCACCACCCCCAAAATTTTAATTTTTTTTCAAGTTTTGTTTTACATTTAAAATGCATTAAAAAAGTATATGCTAAAAACTAAACAAAATTATAGAAATAAAAAATATAAAAATAAAAAAATACAAAAAAAATAAAGTGTAATGCACTATTTTAAAGGAACTATACGCCGAGTTCAAAAATTAATAAAAAAATGATCATTACATAAGAATAATAATCAAAAAGCTCCCTTAGTTTAAAAATAGGTTTATATATTAAAATGCGATTTTCACCAAAAATCTTGTCCTAAAATTTGAACATTGCAAAGGGGGGATAATTTTTCTCTATCTTCCCTAGAATTACCCAAACTCTCTTAAAAGTGTCCAATTTGAATCAACCTGTGTACATACGAGGATATTACAAACAAAACGTTTGGAAGTTCTTGTTAAGATAAATGGATATTATTTATATGCAAATCTTAGTACCTACACATATTTTAAAAACGTAACGTATAAAGAAAGCAATTAAATACTCACTTATTTCGTAGAGAAATTCTGAGAATGACCAGGACATTTCTAACTATTTAAAAGCCATTTATGCTGGGTTAATAGAGATAAAAATAAATATTAAAATAATAAAAAAAATAAAGTTGACTTTATGGGAAACTGTGTAGGTGTTTATAAAGAACCAAATAAAAATTAAAATGTTGGCTAACTTTAGTTTTTTTTCTGAAAATGGATGTGCGCATGTGCGACATTGCGTCACGTGACCTTTCTTAAAATATTTTCACACTGCTTTTTGGCAAAAAAAGTGTTTTATTTGGCTGCATAAACAGCAAAATATTTTTATTTTATTTTTTATATTTATTTTTATCTGTATAAACCCAGCATTATATTAGTCTATTTGTTTTTAAGTTTGTTATTAATTTAATAGATTTTCGCTTCAACGTGGTTTCTTAGTATATAAGTCAGTTTTAACATATCGCTGCTTTGCTTTGATAGTTTCACAACTAAAATACTCTGCCAATCTATGGGCACCTAAGCTCACACTAGGTACTATAGTTATAGTGTGAGCTAATATAATCAAAAACTGAAATATATTTTATTCAACTCCAGACTCAATTACATTTAGTTTGATACCACACAAGCCATGTTTTGACTTAAACTCAAATTTTTTTAATCTACCCCTTACCCTTTTGAAAAACACTAAAATGTATCTTGTTTAACTCCAGGCTCAATTCTTTCGTTTGATATCACACACGCCATATTTTCACTTGAACTCTAATTTTTGGCATCTACCCCCACCCTTTTTTTAAAAATAAACTAAAATTCATTTTTTTTAACTCCAGACTTAATTACCTTTCGTTTGATATCACACACGCCATATTTTCACATAAACTCTAATTTTTGGAATCTACCCCCACCCTTTTATTTGGCTTGCGTTCGGTGGATTTTGTTAATTTTTAAATGGGATCATCACGGCCCAAGACCCAACTTAGGTACCAAATTTCATTAAAATCGGACAAGCGGTTTTTGAGTTATGCGGGTTGGTCGTTACAGACAGACATACAGACAGACAGACATACAGACAGACAGACAGACAGCAAAACAAAAAAGTTTCAAAATCATCTGAAACGCAAAGATATATAAAAATTTTTGAAATCGGAGCAACTTTTTTTCTCTCGAAAAAATTAGGATCACCATAGCTCACACTACTTATAGTAGTAGTGTGAGCTAAAATGCGTTTTTGCGATTTCTGTAAAAACTAACTTCTCATCTTATTGTATATATTTTTACCACAAATTTTTCCTTATTGTCTATTTCAAGCATGGGTAAGTTATTGATTGATTTAATTAAAGCAACAAAAATATATAAATATTTGCCTTTGCCATTATTTTTAAAAAGTGTTTCCTGAAAATTATCACTTCCAGTTATGCCACTATCAAAGCAAGGCAGCAATATGTATACAGGGTGCTGACTAGCAGGTTAAAAGGTTGTTTTCTACAATAACTAAAAAATTCTTCACTTTTGAAAAGAAAATTGGACAGCCCTCGAGCTATAAAAAAATTTATACCCAGTTTTTTAAAAATATTTAACAAGGTGTCATAACAAGGTCTTTATACTTTTACACAATTTGAAAGATCATTGAATTGGCCAGCTGTAATCAGATTAAAAAATCTACATCATCGGGCTTAAACCATTTGTTTTATGGAAACCCGATGACACAGTTAAATTCACATGACTGGTCATATTCTGTAGGCAACCTGCGTAAAAGTATAAAGACCTTCGTGTTATAAGCGGAGTCTAGTTATTTTATAAGACATTATGGGTATGTAACTAAATTCCTTTTCGAAGTCCGTACAAGTGCAAGAAAAAATTTGGTCAAAAATATTTCCTATATAAATTTTTGAGGCTGAAGTGGTTTTGAAATTTTCTAGTTACAAAGTTTAAAGCCATCGCCCTAGTTAGATTTAACCTAAAACATATTTGCTATCAATTTAAAAAAATAATTCAACTGTTAAATTTGTCCATTATATGAGTCTTTATTTTAACTCTCTTTGGTTTTTGTAATTAGCCCTCTTTTTAAATGGAATAATACGTTCAATTCAAAAAATTGAAAAGCGTTTATAAAAAAATACAGTGAAGTCCGGATATAACGAACCTCAAAAATGAACTAAATACGGTTCGTTATATCCGAGGTTCGTTATAAACAGTAATAATTAAATTTTGTTTAATTTTTTGTGTTTCTTTTTTTAATAGTATCCAAGATTAAGAAAACTAAAAATATTACAAAAAATACTATAAATTTTTATATTTATAGAAAAAGGCACAATACATACGAATAAAGACGTTTATTATTATTGTTCTACATATAAATATGTAAAGTACATAACATGGTGGTATGTAATACATATATAAAAGAAGCCTAAATCTTATCTTTTATTATTATGAAATCCATAATTTTTGTTTTTACATTTCTACTTGAAAAATATTCCCTGTTTATATAGCTTTCAAAAAATTACGAGTTTCCGAAATTTTGTTTTCTATTTCACAAATAGTTGGTACATAACCTTAGTGACTTCAACAGAACTATCTTGAACAGGATTATCATTATCTTCCTAATTATCACTTGAAACCATGTTTGCGGTTACAGAGAGATTATAATTTGCTCATCAGTCAACGTTTCTCTTGCTACAATGTCTTTATCAATAGTCACATAATCGTTAAAATCGAAGTCACACATTTTCTCTTAGCTTAATCTTCTACTAAACCAAGCATATCATTATCGAATTTATACTCGTGATCATATTCTGGGTCTTGTGCATGTCTTTGCAACCATTCGTGTCGTTGCCGTATCGTCTAGTGTGAAAACACCCATTGTCTGCTTATATAAAGTTCGTTTTAAAAGAAAAATACATATTCTAGATTATTAAAATTAGGTTCGCTATATCCGGAAGTTCGCTATAAGCGGGATCGTTATAACCAGTAAGACAATACATGAGTATTTATGGATGACTTTTCGTATAAAGCAAAAAGGTTTGTATTAACCAGAAGTTCGCTATAAACGGGTTCGTTATAAGCGGACTTCACTGTATTCATGTTTCTTTTATGTTTGAACTTTTATCGATTAAAATATATCTATTATATTTGAAACAAAAAAAGTTTTGAAGTTTAAAATATAACTAATTTTTTTATTTTTCATCTTCTTTGTTAGTTGAACCCCCACCTATATTTTTTTAAATTAAATATGCACCCCTGCAATACATTATTGGAAAGTTTTTTAAAGAAAATTAGCATCACAATTCTCACCTAGACTTCACAACTTTAATAAGGCAAGTAAAAGATATAAAATAAATATAAATTAATATATTTAAAAAATAAAAATTACATTTATTCTTTATTTAAAAATAACTTTCGAACAGGGCATTACAAAGCTGAAGAAGGTTAGTTAGGGATGGTGTCTAAAAAACAATTTTGTTGAAAACTTATCTCACTTTTAATTAATGTATTTTTTTTCATTTCATTTTTATCATTTTAATCCGTTTTTTTATGTTAATAAAGTTGTTGTTCTGAATATGGTACTATAAGGTTTATTGTTAAGTTTAAGAGAAAAAGTTAGGGGTCAAATAAATTCCAAAGCAGCTTAAAAATAAAAACTAACTAAAAATGTGCTGAACAAAAATCACATTTTTTTTTAATTTAAAACTTGAATCCTTACCTGCTTACGAATTAGTTTTGTTAAGGCCGCACCCTGTATTATATACCAGGTGGGCCAAAAAAAACCGGCCAATTTTTTTTTATATAACTTTTGAACTATACAATCGATAAATATATTTTTTTTTCCGCTATCTCAAAATCCAAGATGGCGGAAGAAATTAAAATGTACCCCTTATTCTTCTGTTGCAAACATGTTTTAATTACTTTTTAAATTAGCAAAAACGCTGCATTCTTATCACGCATAACAAGGTACGAATCAGCAAAATCGGTTAAGTGGTTCTAAAAAAATATTTTTGTTTCAACCATTGTTTTGCATTTTATACGATTGCCTTGCCAATCATGTCTGCATTTATTTCCTTATAAACTCATTACTACTTTTTTTAAATCGATGGTACAGTTCAAAAGTTATAATAAAAAAAAATGTCTGGTTTTTTTTGGTCCACCCGGTATATAACTTTTTTTTATTAAGGATTAAGTTGTTTTATATGTACCTAATACTGGTATTTATTTTACCAAATGCTAATATAAATTTACTTGTTTATTTGTTTTTTTAAGTTTTGTTTAAGTTATGAATTTTATTTTTAAATATCATATACCTGCAATAAAATATTAGGCACTGATTATATTTCTTGAGAGATCAGTTTTAAATGAAATAAAAGCAGTGTTTTGAATAAGGTACTATAAACTTTATTGTTAAATTTAAGAGAAAAAGTCAGGGGTCAAATAAATTCCAAAGCAAATTAAAAATAAAAACTAATATACTAAAAATGTGCTGAAGAAAAATCATAATTATTTTTTTAAATTAAAAATTCGAATCCATACCTGCTTACGAATTTATTTTGTTAAGAACGCACCTTGTATTGTATATATAACTTTTTTTTTATTAAGGTTTATATAAGTCGTTTTATATGTACCTAATATTTTGTTATTTATGTTACCAAATGCTAATATAAATTTACTCGTTTTGTTTATTTATTTTTTAAAGTTTTGTTTAAGATATGAATTTTATTTTTAAATATTATATACCTGCAATAAAATATTAGACATCGATTTATATTTCTTGATAGATCAGTTTTTAAATCAAATAAAAGTAGTGATTTTTAAAATAATTGTATTTATTCATCAACCAAAATAGTATATTTTCATATAAAAAATTTAACGAAATCGGTATTTTTCACAAGTTTTTCAAAACTTTTTTATCATTATTTTTACATTAGGCAGTAAGTATGTCACACCCAGTATTATCAAAATATAATGTACTTAAATACAATAGCGGATTTGGGTAAAAAGCCAGGAGTTCGTTGATCTTTATTTTTCTAGGTAGGGCAGCATTAACTGGGAATATATCGTCGGTTTCATGACATAAGGCCCTATCGTGAGATAGGGCCAAAATGGGTCCTGAAACAAGAGCAAGCTGCTATACATACAGTGTCCCCCATAATGTTTGCAACATATGGGAAAAATTTTTATTTGTGAGAAATGAGAAAAAATGTTATATACGATCAATCCTGCTTATTGAATATCCTAAAAAAACATTTTAACATTTGCCACATGATCACTATCATGGCGGCAAATTCAAAAAATTAGGCATGAAATCCCAAAAAGTGAGGTTAAATCGCAAAATATCGAAAACAGTTATTTGAAAAAAGTGTTTAGAATGTCATTTTCGGGTGCTCTATGAAATTTGGAGCAATAATAATAGAAAATAAGAAATACCCTATTTTTGGCCCTAGCATTATTATGAATTAATTTTATAAAGATTTTATTATTGAAATAGTTTAATTAACGCAATATTTAATGGACAAAGGTAAAATGATTCAAAATTCTATATTGAAGTCATTCATAAAAAATTAAATATAAATATCCGATTAGCATATGTTCCTTTCTTGTCGCAATGGCCTTTTTTTGACAAGTTTGTAAGGTTTCCGTGAATTTAGTATTAATACCACAATAGAAAAGAACCCCATCATTAATTATGTAAACTTTAATAAAATATTTAATAAATAATATCAATGACATTGTTCTTTTCCATTGTGGTATTAATACTAAATTCACAGAAACCTTACAAACTGTCAAAACAAAAGGCCATTGCAACAAGAAACGTACATGTGCCAATCAGATATTTTTATTTACATTTTTATGAATGACTTTAATACAGAATTTGGAATCATTTTACCTTTGCCCATTAAATATTGCGTTACTTGAACTATTTCAATAATAAAATCTGTATAAAATTAATTTATAATAAGGCTGGGCCCAAAAATAAGGTATTTCTTATTTTTTATGATTATTGCTCCAAATTTCATAGAGGACCCTAAAATGACATTCTAAACACTTTTTTCAAATAACTTCTTTCGATATTTTGCCATATAACCTCACTTTTTAGGTTTTCATGACTAAATTTTTGAATTTGCCGTCATGGCAGTGATCACGTGACTAATGTCAAAATGTCTTTCAAGGTTATTCAACAAGCAGGATTGATCGTATATATTTTTTTTTCCATAACTTACAAATAAAAATTTTTCCCATATGTTGCGAACATTATGGGGGACACTGTATATCGATCGATGACAAAGAAAAATAAACCATCCGTGACCTACAACAGCACTTCCGTCTTTCAGGTCAGAGCAACGCTGATTAGCGTTTTTAGCCACCTTCAGACGTATTTTTACTTCCTTGCAAGAGTTCAATTAGTTACAAAGTTTGGTGTTTCTATTTTTAAATTTCTTAAAATTCCTTTTACAAGGGAAGAAAAGAAATGTAGGTATTATTAAAAACTAAATCAAGTTGTATAAAAATAAACTGTTTTATTTAGAATAAAGAACTTGATTTTCGTTTCTTGTTTGTGCGCTTTGGTACGGTTAAAAACTGGAGGATCATAAGAAATTCGCTCTTTAGTCTATAAAATCCTTTAAGAATGAAACAATAAACATGGTAAAATTTACAAAAACACACTGTACGAATAAAAAATGTTTTATAAAAAAAAGAAAAAATAATAGAATAAAAGACCATCGTTAATAAAAATACTAAAGCTTTTTTTAATAAAATTTATTTGGCCATTTAAAACAATAACAATTTACAATTTTCATTTTACTATTTTTTTTACCTTAAATATATGTATATAAATCTCTAAATATTTTTCAAGTAATAAATAATTAGGCACCAATTGTAAACCATTGATTGACCAACCCGAATTATGTTACCAGTTTGTGCCTAAGCAATTAAATTAGGTAATAAAATATCTCAAACAATTTTTTTTTAAATATACTAGAGGTTAGCAACTGCCACGTCACTTAATATTTTTAATTAAAAATATTAACGCCTTTGAAGTCTTCATTGCCCTAATAATAAATAAAAACAAAAAATTGGCTGTTCAACCAACCTTTAAATGAAAACTATAAACAAAAAATTGCCTCTTTAACAAATCCTTACATCAACGTAATTTGTCTGTTTTATGTATTTAAGCAAAAATCGTATCATATCATTTTTTTGCAAGTCAAATTCCCTGACCTTTCCCAATTTTCCAGGCCATTATTAAAAGTTTTCCCTGACCTCTTTACCTACATTAAAAACACTTTTCCAATTTGAAGCAACCTAGCTCGCATGTCAGAGATATTTTTAAAACTGCCATAATAACAAATTACAATTTACCTTTGCAAAACTGCCATATTTTAAAACATCTCGACCGGTATTTACTAAAGGGTGCTAAGTCCTACAATCCTAGGTTTAAAAGTCTACGTTTTGGTTGAAGGTTTAACTCATTTTTCTCGTAAATACAATAGTTTTTAATACTTATATAAATTGTTCATAAATACCTTGCGATATGGGTCATCTTTTTTTGTTATTACAAAGACATTATTTCCACACAAAGGTTATAAATAAATAAAAATAATCAAATATTTTGGTTTAACAATGGTAGCCATATTTAAACCTCCAAATGTCACTAGGAAATGTCGAATAAAAACGGTGTAAGTCAGTGTCAGCTGTCCGCTATATTTTACATGTTAATTTTTTAGACAAGTTAGCGACGATTAAACCAATGGTCAATTGTTTTAGTGAATGAGTAATTGAAAAGGGATTCTAATATATCTTGTGCTTTTTACAGTATTTAAATATTGATACGCATTTAATACAGTAATGCATCTACAGATATTTTTTTTTTATTTGTCAAACACACTGTGTTTTTCTTATTACAATCTAGTCAGTAAGACTAATTAGCAATTTTGTTTTAACTTAATTTACTAGAAAAGTCAGATTTAAATTTAGGGTTCACTCAACAGTTCTCCCCGCTTTGTTTAGTCTGTAACTCACAATTGTGTTGTGTTTATAGCATTATTTTGTTTTATGTGTAATTCACTTAGTTTACTAGCTCAAACGGCTTCACTCTTTTATCTACAGATATAGTTTTAAGTTATTTATGTATTATTTAGCTTTGAATATTTTTGTATGTAAGTTTTTTTGTCAATCATGGATTATTTCTATTGTTTTTCGAACTTTAAACCACCCCTCAGGGGTGGTGCTACAATTTAAGACTATTTTTAACGGAATCCTACGACTGCGCGGACTAAGTTTCCAAAAAATGACATTTGGTTACAAAATTTTTATGTGGTTTTTCTTTATTTCTAAAGTTAATTTGAATTTATATGAGATGAAAGTCACTGAGAAATGCTATCATATTGCACATTAGGGTGAACCAAATCTTTGCAGTTATTTATATAAGTCTTAAGGTCTTAGTAAATACTGGTGCTCGTGTTATAATGTGCTAAAATGCAGTCTATTTTCCATATTTTATGCAAAATTGCATGACTTATGAGTAAACGATTGGATTTTCTGACCATTCCCTGTTTTTCAAAAAATGAAATCCTGCTATAAAATAAAAAAGTGTCCAATAATTTAAAGAAAAAAAAATGGTTAAATTGTAGCATCAGCATAGCTGACATATCAAAATGAGATTTTACATTTAATCCTCTGAGGTCACATTACTGTAACATAACAGGGGACTATCTTACAACATAAACATACAAACATAACAACCAAATAACTTGAGTATTTAAAAAAAGAAGAAAATCATCATCATTAAAATGAGTTTTCAGCTGCAACCAGCTTTTCTAACAGACCGTCAACGCAATATCAATAAAGATCACATCACTGTAAAATTATAGTCAAGGCAAAATTTCGAAAAATTAACTTTCAACGCCAACAAATCTGGTATATTGATTGCCCCCAACGATTATACACTAGACAGGATTGCTCAGTTTGCCTAATCTGTCTGCAATCGATGTTCAAGGTCAAACTCGATGTTACGTCACCACTTGTGCTGGGCAGAAAGCGCGCCTATTGTTATATTCGATTTTATGTGCTTTTAGAGCTATTTTCTTTATGCAAATTAAATTTTATGCAAAATTGAGGCATTGTACAATTAAAAATATTGTCTTTACATTAAATAAAAGGATGATAAATGATTTTATACTTGAAATATCTGTTAAATAAATTGAATTTAAATACTTAAAGTGAAAAAAAAACTACACATAATATCGTAGTCCCTATATATTTTGTCCAATTGTTTTAAAAGTATGTAAAGAAATTATTTTGCGATAATAATAATTAATAATAATTAAAAACGGAAATATAGACGAAAAATTTATTGATTTATTTAAAAAAAGGAAAAGCACAAATATTGTATAGTTTAAATATTACAACCGCTTTTTAAAGCATGTTAAGAAATTATTCAATAGATAATTAAAAAACGGGAATATAGAACATAAAAAAAGTATTTATTATTTCGTTTTTACAAAAAAAAAGTACAGATACATACAATAAATTTAAAAAAATAATATTTCAATTAGAAAAATATTCCTTTTCAATTCACAATCTTTTGTAATTTTCTTGATGTTCTACTCCGTTCAATGTCCTCACATCTTTTTCGTTTAAGATTTTTAGTTTTCTATGCTTGATCGTTATGGAAGTTCTTATTATTGTACGCAATTTACAAAGATCAAAAATTATTTTAAGTGGCATGGTTTCTTTTTTTTAAATTTTACTGGCCAATCTACCCACAATTCTGGTACCAAGCCTAAATGAGTTACCATGATATAACTCAAAGTATGAGTTCCATTTTTTAATTTTTTCCAACCAATGTCGAGAAGGTGGGTTTTCCAACCAATGTCGAGAATGAAAGACTATGTTTGAGCCTTGTTTTTTAAGAAACAACTAATTGTTTTTGCACACAGCAACCGCACAGATTCTTCCAGGCATAGTGAAATTATTTATCAATATACTTTAGATAATAATTACAGAATAATTAATAATAATAATAACCATTAGATATAAGTCCATTTGCTGAGAAAATCGTGGCCATTTTTTTACCCTGTAAACAAACGTTCTTCTCTATCCTGAATCGAATTTTTGCACAATGTTAACAAACCAAACGTGAAAATGTTTATTTATGTGTCTTTTCTTAGTAGCACTGCACTGAAACAATCCAAAAAACACAAACTATTCAGCGAAATATCAACAAAACTCTCTTGAAAATACGAATAACATCATATACAACGAACGTAAACAAAGGATTTAGCACAAGTGGTGACGTCACGCCGCTCTCCTCACCTCGCACAATTTGTTAACACAGGTTAAATGGAAGTAAGCAGTCCTTTATGTCTATAGTTCTTGGGTTGCCCCCCTCGAAATGTTGACAGGGGCTGAGATATTCAAGATGGCGGTCCATGGCGCCGAAATCTTAAATTGCCCACGAAACCTAAAACTTTTACGTTTTTCAAATTTTCTTAAAAACTAAGCTTCTAAGGGAACAATGTATAATGCACTTTCAAAAATTTTTAATTTCCCTTCCAACAATGTATAAATCGGTGGGGTTAGACTGATTAGGAACTCTCCAGTGGCGTCCGTTAAATGAAATAATAAATTGACATCAAGCTCCATAGGAAAAATTGTGTGACAACTTCTTGTAGTCAATAAAATTTATTTTTAAATGCTGTATTACAAGGAAGTTGCCTTTGACAGAAGGATTCTGGAAGTGAGTTGAATGGCCTGGTTGAGTTAATACCCTAATAATTTAATTCACTCTTTTGTTGACAGTGAAATTCTCTTTTTAGCAATGTGTAACTCGGTGGGGTTCGACTTATAACAAACTCTCTGGCGACCATAAATGGGGGACATAAAAAAGCTGTTTTTCACAAGTTTTATTCGATTTTCTTAAAAACCAGGCTCTTTATCAAAAAATGTGTTCCAAACTTTGCCGTAGGCAATAAATTTTTCTTTTAAACGCCGTATCATATTAATAGGAAGTTATTTTATAATTACCGCTCTAGTAGTATGCTTAATTTAAATTTAAATGTTTAAAAATCAAATTTGTTACATGGTTTATCCAATTTTCTTAAAAACTAAACCTTTTAGGACAAAATGTCTTTCTTACTTTATGGTGGATAACAAAACTTCGTTTTAAACGTTGTATCACAATGTGATATATGTGATGGCTAACTCTCCAGGAGCATCCGTAAATAAAAATTTTTTTAAAAAATTCAAAGGAAAACTCGTGAAATTTTCTTAAAAGCTAAGGTTCATTAAATAGATAAAATATGTAACAGAAATTGATTATCTTGGTTATTTTGAAAACTTCTTTATATAAGTACACCATTGGAGTCCTAAATGTGACATAAACCCTACATTATAATACAGCGTTTAAGAGAAAATTTTATCTCGTACAATAAAGTAAAATACACATTTTTCCTCTGGTGTGTTATCGAGAAAATTTTACCTTTAATAAACCTATAATAAAGACTTTTTTTCTCTCTAAATAATCCCAATTTACGGATCCACTGAAGAGCTATGTCCTTCTCCTTAGCTTATCGGCCAATACATGGTTCGAAAGGGAATTCTGTTCCAGAAAAAAGTGCTCTTTGCAATTTTTGCAAAAAAGGTTAGTTTCTGCGAAAATGAAGTAAAACCTAAAATGCGTTTAGACCGAAAACGGAGTCTTTTCACATTTTTGCCTTGACTTAAATAGGGAACCACCATTCAGCAATCAAAGCTTTATAAAATCAAATACTTGGGTATTTAAAAAAAATTAAATCATCTTAAAATTAGTTTCAGGTGAAACCAACTTTTCAAACAGACCGTCAACGCCAATAGCCAGGTTTTCTTACCAAACTCCATCATAAACCTTAAAACTAAATTAAAAACTAATGGATCGTTCATTCAAGATTTTCACGTAATTTGTTTGTTCAATGAGTTAGGCCCTAAAAAATCCATGATTTTTTATGCCCTATCAAAATTTATGGTGTTTAAACGCCTTGTTTTCGAGATACAGGGTGTTAAAGTGTCTTTTTTTTAGTTTTAGAGCAGTGTAAAATTGTATAATTTTGTTACCATAACTTTCCTCCGCACATGGAATACCGAATTTTGGTTTCAAAAAATTTCGTGTCAACCATACTTGACTGTTCCACTGCCAACTTCTCACCTATGAAGTGACGCACCAAATGTCATCTTTCTTTTTTGCATTTAATGGCAAAACGTGTTTTTTAGATAAATTAATTTTTCTTAGTTTTGGAACAATTTGTTTTATTTTAATGAGAAGACAGAAAAATGAGTTACATATGATAACCCATATACTTACCATACCAGCCCATCCTTACTTTACTACCTATTGGATGTTGCCCATGCTTACTTAATAGCAGACTGATAAACCTCGGGAGAAACAAGATTCAGCATCCACCGTATTTTATCTTTTAAGAATGCGTGGGATGTACTACTGATTATTATCGGATTTAGCTTACCTATTATTTTTACCGTATTTTATCAAAGGATGTAGTAGAGATTATTTTCGGGATTTGCCTACCTTTTATTTATACCGTATTTTATCATTTATATTTTACCATAAGTTGCTTTTACCGAACATTATATCTTTTATGTGTTATAAAAGCTAGGGACAATTAGAATTAAGGCAATAATTATTATACCTGCAGTCTTGATTAAATATCTTGTACTTGAGTAAAATAACTTATTACGAACCTCCAAACGTAACTGGCGCAGTCGGTACCGGATCTTTTGCGCCACGTGAAACTGAATTTTGACCTAGTGCCAAAAACTTTGGAAAGTGCCGCTTTTCGAACTCGTGAGCCGCAAAAGTTCAAAAACAAAAACAAAAAACGTGTGTGAATGAACCGTATATTCCTCTTCACACATAAAGACTTATTTTTGGAACGTATATCCAAATTTGGGTCAACGCAGTCAATTTTGTGGAACGTACATCCCTCAACTGGCTCAACACTTAGACGTAAGAAAAAGCAGAACAAAGCAAACAAGAAACCAGAGTAGGAAAGAAGAACTTTTTACATGGTGAGACATTTTTGTTTAAAATGTTTTAAGTGATTTTTTCTCATTTATTTATTACCTTTAATATCCACTTCCTTATATTATATAAAAAAAAAATTAAATAAGTTTTATGCTAAGGGATTTTAAAAAGCTTTCAAAGAAAAACAAAGATTTTAGAAAACAGTTTAAAATATTGTTTAATCGCTTAGATTCTGAATCATCATCTGACTCTGAAACAGAAAGGTCCATTTCACCAAATTTTGAACAAAATAATATTGCTGAAAGTTAACTTAAATATGGCAGCAAACTATCAACAACTAAGACTTTTCATAGACATAATACCACATTTTGATGGCGATCCTTGTGAAATAAATAATTTTCTAACTACATGTGATGAATTAGTTTTACAACTAACAAATGAGGAAGAAGCTATAAAAAAATTGATTTTTAGAGGGATCGTTGGTAAACTTAAAGGCAAAGCTCTTACATTAATTTCTAGCAGATCGGAGTTAAATTCATGGGATTTAATTAAACCTGTTTTAAAACAATGTTTTCATGATCAAAGGTCTTTTGCATGCTTGCTTAACGAGTTACATAGCAGTAAACCATATTACAGAGAAACACCATATGCATTTGGTGTAAGGTGCTAATATACAAGAAGCCTCTTATATGCTTCAGTTAATAATGATATCACTATGTCAGCCGTTACAAAAGCAGCGCAAATTGACAATGTTGAAAAACTTGTTTTAATAACTTACTTAAAACATTTGCCCTTAAGTATACAAACAAATGTTAGATTAAGGAATCCTATAAACTTAGAAACAGCAATGCAATTCGTAATTAAAGAAGAAAACTTTCTTGCCATAGTAAACGATAACAAGAGACATACGACACAAACATTACCCAACCCAAATTTTAAACTACAAATTTCTAAAAACTCAACTTTTAATTATACTCCTTTTAATCAACAGCAACATACTTTTAATCAACCAAGACAAAACTTTAATCAACAATTTTACAATCAGAATCAACCTTTTTATAACCAAACGCAACCAATTTTTAACCAACAATCAAATATTCAACGCCGTTTTCAATTATCAAATTTCCCGTTTCAACAAATGCAAAATAAACCACAATCCGTTCAACAAAATTTTTTTACAAATGAACAACTGTTTGGAAAACCAATTAATGTTTGGGAACCCCGCCCTAGACCTTTAGACAAACCCACACCAATGTCGGTTGTAACTAGAACAACAAAAACACCATCTCAAAATTTTAAAACAAATTTTACTCAACAAAATAAACCCAACTTTACAAACACTTTCGCACAACAACAATCCAGTAACGCAAGATACTCAGGTCCTAAAATTGAAGAAATTCATGCTATTGATGACAATCAAATTCCAAATAATTTGAAATTTTTTGAAAACTAACATTTTAATACACAAATACAAGGAACAGAATATAGAATCATTTTTCGACAATCCTGACATTAACGAAGAATACACAGACCTTAATGACATTGAACCCTTTGACCCTGACCAACCATCCAGCTCAAATGAAAATTTTTATATGCAGCCTCGGAAATTAATTTTACCTAACCACTGCTGATCAACGAAAACTACCATACATTTGCATTTCTGGCTATGAAAAACCACTTTACTTACTTCTTGATTCTGGCAGTCATGTTTCTATAATTAATCCCCATTTAGCAAAAAAGTACTTTTCAGAACACTTAGTCATAAAACCAAACCTAATTAAAACATCGTGTGGCCAAAGAGAATCTAAATACGAAGCACATATACCAGCCTTTAAAGAATTTGATACAAATGAAAACATTTTTTGTTTGACTTTCACCCATTTTTTGATGGATTACTAAGTTTTAGAGACCTTAGAAACATGGGTTTTAATTGGAATATTCAAGAAAATTTTCTTACCAGTTTTTCAGTGTTATCCTTCAGATTACAATTGTTTTAACATAATTGTCAATGAAAGTGAAATCTTTAAAACTAAACTACCTACTACTGCAACAACTGACGGAACATACTATGTACCATACACACAAATCACCCCACATTGCTATATACCTGAAGGCATAACTACAGTAGAAAACGGAAATGCTTATGTTGAAGTCCATGAAAAAATTCAACGTAAGTTTCTGAAGTACCTTGTTTTTAAGCTTGATGGTGTGTATCCTGAAATTGGTATTCTGAACCAGGTCCTTTGCGAAAGGTTCAGTATATCTTCATTGGAGGACAGGCGCAAGTTGGCAGAGTTGCAATTCATTTTCAAATTAATACATAATCAAATCGACTCCCAGGAATTATTGCATAAGATTAATTTTTTAGTACCCAGAACATCAGCACGCACTACTGTTCCGTTTTATCTTCCTTACCAGCGCACCAATATTTGCAAAAATTGTGACATATTTAATTGCAGTATCTCTACCTTAAAAAATATACGATTTTCATAATTTTTATTTCTGCTCACTCAGTGTAGATGTAGTAAATTTCTTTTATTTTGTACTTCATTTTATCATTAGATTCTGTTAATGTTAATCACTGTATTCTTCCCCACTTTGTAATTGGGTTAACTCCTGTTAAGTGGTGTAAATAAAATAAATAAATAAATAAATAAAATAAATAAATAACACGAACAATGAAGATGCTTACGTATCTCTACAACAACAACTCGAACTGTACCCAATTAATGAATTTGAGATTTACAATGGTGAAATAAACAATGAGTCTGAACCACCGGACTTTTATAAAATAGAATCAGCCCTAAGACTAGACCACCTTAACGAAGAAGAAAAATCAAAATTAGTAAAGTTATGCAAACAATTTAACACGATTTTCTACAACCCCAATCAACCTTTATCCCATACAACACAAACAACTCATAAAATCATTACATCTGATAACGAACCAATTTACACTAAGTCATACCGTTTACCAGAGGTCCACAAGCAAGAAGTAAAAAAGCAGATTGAATGAATGATGGCATTATAAGAAATAGCACCAGCCCTTGGTCAAGTCCTATATGGATCGTTCCCAAGAAATTAGATGCAAGTGGTGTTCAAAAATGGCGACTAGTAATAGATTACAGAAAACTCAATGCTAAAACTGTTCAAGATCGATTCCCTATTCCAAATATCGATGACCTATTGGAAAAACTTGGAAAGTCGCAATACTTTACAACTTTAGATTTAGCCAGCGGATTTTACCAAATTAGAATGCACACAGACAGCATAGACAAAACCGCTTTTTTCACAGATTTTGGGCATTACGAATGCCTAAGGATGCCATTTGGACTAAAAAATGCCCCATCAACTTTTCAAAGAATGATAAACGAAGTTCTAAAACACCAAATAAACAAGATATGTCTAGTATTTATGGACGACGTTATTGTTTTTTTATCTACTTTAGAAGAACATATTTTAAATCTTAAAGAAATATTCAAAAAATTTGAAGAATATAATTTAAAGGTGCGGTTAGACAAGTGTGAGTTCTTAAAACACGAAACCGAATTTTTAGGACACATTATCACCAGAGAAGGTATTCGTCCTAACCCAAAGAAGGTACATGCCATTCTTGATATGCCCTTACCCAAAACACACAAAGAAGTGAAAAGTTTTCTCGGAATGATTGGTTTCTATAGAAAATTTATTAACAATCTTGCAAAAATTACTAAACCCATGACATTATGTCTGCGAAAGGGAAAAAAGATTGAACATAACAAAGATTTTGTGGAATCTTTTAAAATGTGCAAACAAATTTTATGCAATGAACCAATCTTAGTTCACCCTGATTTTTCCAAAATTTTCACTGTAACATCTGATGCAAGCAAATTTGCAGTTGGTGGAGTTTTAAGCCAAAATGGAAAGGCTATTTGTTTCGCAAGCCGAACCCTTAATCCTAACGAAGTCAATTACTCAGTAATTGAAAAGGAATTACTAGCCGTAGTGTGGTGTATAAAATATTTTAGACCCTACATTTTTGGACGACATTTTAAAATAAAAACAGATCACAAGCCGTTAAAATGGAGAGTCTAAAAGAACCAAATTCCAAATTAGTTAGATGGAAACTCTTACTATCAGAATATGACTATGAAATAGACTATATTAGAGGAAAAGATAATCACATAGCAGATAGTCTATCAAGAAATATAACAGCTGAGGAAAAAGATATTACCAGTTCCATGGACAATGAAGCTGGAGATATTGATATTGCTATTCAAGATTTTCTTAAAAAAGTTGAAACTACATTACATTCTGCGGATGAACCACCAGTTCTTTCATTCCCCTACTGCAACAAACCACTTAACAATCACAACCACCAAATGATAATTAAAATAACGGAATCTTCTCCAGTTCCAACTATGATTAAAGAAAAAATATTTGAAAATCAACGTTACTACATCAATTTAAGATGAAGACATATGGATACTGATCTTCAGGAATTCATAAATAACCTAAACAACAATAACACTTACCATTTACACTTCCCAAATAAAGAAGACGAATAGTTTTTTCTTAAAATGATTTATTCTAACAAACTTTCTGACACTATAAACAACAAGTGAAATTAAAGAAAGAAAAATAAGAAAAAGTTTTCTGCTTCGGCCGGGGATCGAACCCGGGATCTCTTGCTATCTAGGCAAACATTCTACCACTGAACCACCGAAGCCACACATAAATTTTCGGAAAATTTCTACCTATGCGGGACGCGGTGTCTCAATACAAGAACGAGACACTCAGGTATTAACCCGACCAAGTCATCCAACTGATCTCTAAATTCTTCTTTCCCACTGTCAAAGGTATGATAACTCAAATTAGACGTGAAGAATCAACGTCTGAAAGCATGAGATCACCTTTTCGTGTGTTAAAATTTCTGATCGCAAAATGGGCGATTTGCCAATATAATTATCAAATACCAAATTGCAAATAATGCAAGGACCTAAAACTATAAACAACAAGCAAGGAGTTTTAGGTCCTTGCAATTTGGTATTTGATAATTATATTGGCAAAAACGCAATGGAGAAGCCCCGAACCAGCCCTGTGGATATCATACACTGCTGCTAAATCAACCATACTAAAACGGATTAAGAACAGCTTTCAACCATCTAGATAAATATACCAGAACTGGCTCACTCTAGAGAATTAATTAAAGGACCTTAAAAGAGAGAGAAACATCATTGGACTTACCAGACAGGAGATCCGTATAGTGACCAGAATTTTTACGGGTCGCTGTCGGTCGCGGTTTATCAATAGAGGGTTAGCCCAGACCTGTGGGTTAAAAAAAGAGATGATAAGATATTTACCACATGCCAAAAAAAGACGGCTATCAAAGATAACCCACGGGTCATGGCTCACCCTCTATTGATAAACTGACCCTAAGAGTACCCATGCACAGAATGAGGTAACCAGAAGAGAATGAAGAGAAGTCTATTGCCCCTTTACGTCAGAACACTTTCGATAAACCTCAGATTGATTCAGAAGATCTGAACAGTGTGTCACCCAAACTGATGACTAACCTTTTTGGAGGATTAGGCATACAGTGGTAAGAAGTCACTCAAAAGTGAGCCACAATAGACCCTACAATAGTTACTATCACAATCTCACAACAGGAAAAAACTGATAGTAGCAGAGGTTTTACCCACTCGCAACGTAGCGGAGGTTTTACCACCCGCAATAAACAAAGAAAAGAGGAGGTAATGTTACGTCCCAAAATAAATCACCAGATCTAACATATTGTCATATAAAAGTTTAAAGTTTATTTAATCTAGTATAAAAACGTAGCAATAATCAATATAGCTGAGTATGCACAAATTTCATCTATAAAAGCCGATGCTGGATAATCGACCGGCATCATTGTGTAAGGCCGACTCTCTACGGTCTATAAGATCTATTCCTTATGGCCTCAAGGTCAACTCTCTCCAGCCAGCATCCCTCTTATTACATTATTTAATTATTTATGGCAATAACCTCTATTCCTGTTAATCTGTTTTTCGTATAAAAAATAGATGTATAAATGTGGACTCTTTATACTTCATTTGATATTCCCCTAAATCCCTCAGTCACAAGGGCATTAAATACAAAACCCTGTGACATGTATGGCGGAGACACCACTTGTCACACATATAGTTGTGACATATATGGTGGAGTTGCCGGGTATGTGAAATCCATTAGGTGGTGCAACAACATCAGCTGTGGCCATTATCTTGGATAAAGTCTTGAAATATAATTTAGATTTTTGCGAAACAACTAATTTCAGAATTAAATAAATTAACATTTTGATATGCAACGAGGCCCGAATAGCAATTTTTTTAAACTTTAACACAAAAATAGCTCAAAATCTAAGAAATAGAAAACCATGATTGAGCGTTACGACTATTACAAAATATGACAAAAAACTTGAGTGAACGATTCCTAACAACAACGAACCATACTTAACAGTGTTATAAACCACATTAAATCATTAATAAATATTGAAAACCTGGGCTTATAAGTTTCACTTCGGCCCACTTCGGTCCAAGGATAAATAATTCCTTACCCCAAGGATAGTATGAGCAATTTTAATAGTTTCCTAGTTAAATTTTCTATCCACAGATCAGCATCTGAAATAAAAAATACTACTAATCAGCACATGAATAACGTAGGTATACAGGGTGTTTCAAAATTCAATAACAGAATATTAGTGTTATATTCCTTAATTGATTATAAGACAAAATTGTCATATAAACATAGGTCCTCAAACGCCTTGTTTTAGAGATACAGGATGTTAAAGTTTAATTTTTTTTAAAGTTTTTTGTTGATAACTCTTGTAGTTTTTGGGATATTTAGCTCAAATTTGAGACATATGTTGAGCTATAGGCACTACACTATTAGACATGCCAAATAATAGGAAAAATCTAAAGGGTGATATTTTTTTAGGAGTCACGTCGCCTTTTCCTCCTGATTTTTTTCCTTGTAAGCCACATTTTAATAAATAAAATCTATTTTTCATTTGCAAATTTTTTTTCTATTATGCGGCTACTTGTTTGACTTTAACAGGTTCAGTGCCCGCGTTCAGTTAACAGGAAACCCGTTTAATTGTGTTCTTATAAAACTCATTCTATGCCGATACCTTAGGGCATTTTTATTAAAATGTAGATGTTTGCAAGGGTAAAGCTAACTATTAAGCTTAAAAACCTCTCCATTTTAAATTTTAGTTTTTTACCGATCAGCTAAAGCATTACAAAAATATCAAAGAAACTCGACTTCAGTAAATTGCCCTCGATACAAGGAAATGAGAAACTTTGCTTTAACTTCCTTGAGACGGGAAAAAGCAGCCTATTTAAGATACAATAATTCTCAGGACGCTGCCATATTACGGAAGCGCCTAAAAATAGCTTCCTGCAAGTCTCCAGTTCATTATTTTTCTTGGTGTTCTTGTATCCTCCATTCTCTGTACATGTCCCAAACAAGCTAATCTTCTAGTTTTATCTATTAGTTGTTCTAATTCATCCGTTTCTGCCAATAACCATCTTCTGTTTGTCCTGGTCCAAAAGCCTTACAAAGAACTTTTCTTTCTAATATTTTCAGTTGTTCTTCATTCGCTTTTGTACGTGTCCACGATTCGCACCAATCTGTCACTACCGGTCTAATTATTGTAGTGTAGATTTCTTGTTTGAAATATCTCGTTAGAATCCTTGACTTGAGCAGTTTTTGATGAGCGTAAAAGACATTGTTTACATTTGGTTTATTTCGTCTGTAAGTTTTCTTTATTGATGTTTGCTCCCAAGTATGTAAACTTTTCCAGTTGCTCTAAATTATACCCAAGTACCTGAAAATTATGTAAATATCTCTGATTGTTTATTGAGATGTTAATGTATTTAGTTTGTGACTAATTTATTTTCAGTCCTCGTCACCGATTTTTCTGGTGTGTTTATTTCCAAATTTCCAATTTCTTCTATCACTCAGAATAGGATTTGAGTCAATTACACTAATTGTTAAGTTTGTCTGCTTTAAATTAAAGGACCAGCAAACTTTGAGCGTAGTTTTGACACAAAATTTAAGCGTGTGATGATATTTTTATGAATGCTGCGGAAATATTTTTATTTGTTCCGCAATTGCCACACTGTTCAATAGATTTTTCCTGAGAAAATAAATAAGGGCGAGAACATGTAGAAAAGCCAATAGTAGAACCAGATATGAGAATTCTGAGGCCAGTAAAAGAGAACCAAAAGGAATACCAGAATAATTGGAATTGGTGCAAGCTATAGCAGGAAAAAGAACAATCAAGAATATTACGAAAGCTAGAAATGAGGAACAGGAACAAAAGGACTTAGATACAGATACTGATAAAAGACGGAAAAGCGAAACAGTAGACGACAATGAAATCAAGACAAGCACTGACGAACAATGGACACAGACTAGAAGAAGAAGAGGGATAGGAAAAAATGGAAACGATAAAACCAAGACAACAAATCTAAGGCGATGAAATTGACAAAACAGATAGGACGGTTCGGTTCGGATATGAATATATTTCGCCACCGGCGCTGAAGAATTATTCACTAGTTGTGAAAATAAAAGAGAGAAAAGACTTGGTGAGGGTCATGGCGGAAGCCAAGAAAAGCCTAAAGGCAAGTGAATTTAAAGGTAATTTGGAAAGGGTAAATAGATTAAATAATGGAGTAGTGACTATTGAATAAGAGATACGGGAGGAGATAATTAAGAGAGCGAATGATGGCAAGATTCAATGCAAGAACGATAAATTGAGGCCTAGGGTGATGATAACCGGTGTATTAACTGGATACACGGAGGAAGAGTTTATGGTTGACTCATGGGAATAGAAGGAGATAATGTTTTGTGAAGTGAGAGTGAGAGAGAAGTGCGGTTGTCTTCAAAGTATTGATAAAAGAGGAAAGAGTGAGTCTGGGGTATAAAAAACTGTTTGTTGTTGTTCAGACTGGGTTGCTATGTTTTTATTGATTAGCATTAATAAGTGTCGTGATGTGGTGTATGTATTGTTGTTCAATGTCATGTATGTGTATTTGGTTATAAACACAAAAAACAAATCTAGCAGCAGTCTCTTACTGCTAATGGATGCCTTTTTTTATTTCGAAGTGTTTTTATACATCATAGACTGGGTTGTTATTTTTTTATTAAAGCATTAGTTTTTGTTGTTGTGCAATGTGGTGGATGTCAAGCTGGTAAAAAATATAAAAATCAAATCTTACTGCTAGATTCTCGTTTTAATTAAAAAGTGTTTTTATACACCACTTGCTTGCTATTTTTTATTGCAGCTTTAGTGACGTAATGTGGTGTATATGTTGTTGTGTGATGTAGTGTATGTGTAGTTGGTTAAAAAACATAACAAACGAATCTAGCAGAAGTTACTTACTGCTAGGGGTTGCCTTTTTTATTTTAAAGTGTTTTTATACATCAATGGGTTGCTATTTTTATTCAAGCGTTAGCATCAATAAGTGTCGTGATGTGGTGTATGTGTTGTTGTTTAATGTGGTGTACGGTTATTTGTTTATAAACATAAACAGAAATCTAGCAGTAGTCTTTTACTGCTAATGGGTGCCTTTTTTATTTCCAAGCATTTTTATACATCACTGGGTTGTTATTTTTTATTAAAGCTTAGTACCAATAAGTGTCATGATGTGGTTTATGTATTGTTGTGTGATTTGGTGTATGTGTAGCTAGTTAAAAAAACATAAAAACGAATCTAGCAGTAGTTGCTTACTGCTAGGACTGGCCTTGTCTTATTTTAAAGTGTTTTTATACATCTTGCTGCTTGTTCCTATTATTTATTGGGGTCGTGATGTGGTGTATGTGCTGTTGTGCGATATGGTGTAGGTGTAGTTAATTAAAACATGTAAAGAACTAATCTAGCAGTAGTTTCTTACTGAAAAGGGGTGATTTTTTCATTCCAAATGTTTTTATTATACACTGGGTTGCTATTTTTTCTTGAAGCGTTAGCATCAATAAGTGTCGTGATGTGGTTTGGTTATAAATATAAAAACAAATATAGCAGTAATCTCATACTGCTAATGGGTGCCTTTTTTTATTAAAGCATTAGCATCAATAAGTGTCGCAAAGTGGTGTTTTTATACATCATACACTAAATTGATATTTTTTATTAAAGCATCAATAAGTGTCATGATGTGGTGTTTGTGTTGTTGGTGTATGTCTAGTTGGCACAAAATAAATCTAACAGTGCTCTTGTAAGGCTAAGGGGTGCCCTTTTTTTATTTCAAAGTGTTTTTATACATTACTTGTATGCTATTTTTTATTGCAGCTTTAGGATGAATAAGTATCGTAATGTGGTGCATGTGTTGTTCTGAGATGTAGTGTATGTGTATTTCGTTGCCCTTGCTGCTAAGGGGTACCTTTTTTAATAAAGCATTAGCATGAATAAGTGTCGCAAAGTGGTGTATGTGTTGTGCGATGTGGTGTATGTATAGTTGGTAAAAAAACATCAAAGTGTTTTTATATATCACTGGGTTGCTATTTTTTGTATCAATAAGTTTTGTGATGTGGTGTATGTATAGTTATTTTAAAAATTAGTGCAAGCGGGCGCGTACAGCCATCCATAAGACCTAGTCGTTTTGGTTGATAACGTGGCTTTGTTTTTGTTGAAAATAAAAATTGAAATTAATTTGTTAAAACACGTTACTCTAGTTGCTGTCATTTTTGAGATATTTCCTTTGCGGTGATTAATTTAAGAACTTGAGTGTAAAAAACATAAAAAAAACGAATCTAGAAGTAGTTACTTACTGCTAGGGGTTGCCTTTTTTATTTTAAATTGTTTTTATACATCAATGGGTTGCTATTTTTATTCAAGCGTTAGCATCAATAAGTGTCGTGATGTGGTGTATGTCTTGTTGTTTAATGTGGTGTACGGTTATTTGTTTATAAACATAAACAGAAATCTAGCAGTAGTCTCTTACTGCTAATGGGTGCTTTTTTATTTTCAAGTATTTTTATACATCACTGGGTTGTTATTTTTTATTAAAGCTCAGTACCAATAAGTGTCATGATGTGGTTTATATATTGTTGTGTGATCACTGCTTTGCTATTATTTATTGCATAGCGTTAACTACAATAAGTGTTGTAATGTGGTGAATGTGTTATTGTGCCATGTGGTGTATGTGTAGTTGATTAAAAAAACGAATCTATCAATAGTTTCTTACTGATAAATGGTGCCTTATTTTATTTTTATTGAAGCGTTAACATCAATAAGTGTCGTGATGTGGTTTATGTGTTGTTGTTTGATGTGGTGTACGTTTATTTCTTTATAAACATAAAAACAAATCTAGCAGTAGTCTCTTACTGCTAATGGGTGCCTTTGTTATTTCAAAGTGTTTTTATACATCACTGGGTTGCTATTTTTTATTAAAGCTTAGCATCAATAAGTGTCATGATGTGGTTTATGTATTGTTGTGTGATTTGGTGTATGTGTAGCTAGTTAAAAAAACATAAAAACGAATCTAGCAGTAGTTGCTTACTGCTAGGACTGGCCTTGTCTTATTTTAAAATGTTTTTATACATCTTGCTGCTTGTTGCTATTATTTATTGGGGTCGTGATGTGGTGTATGTGTTGTTGTGCGATATGGTGTAGGTGTAGTTAATTAAAACATGTAAAGAACTAATCTAGCAGTAGTTTCTTACTGAAAAGGGGTGATTTTTTATTCCAAATGTTTTTATTATACACTGGGTTGCTATTTTTTCTTGAAGCGTTAGCATCAATAAGTGTCGTGATGTGGTTCGGTTATAAATATAAAAACAAATATAGCAGTAATCTCAAACTGCTAATGGGCGCCTTTTTTTATTAAAGCATTAGCATCAATAAGTGTCGCAAAGTGGTGTTTTTATACATCATACACTAAATTGTTATTTTTTATTAAAGCATCAATAAGTATCATGATGTGGTGTTTGTGTTGTTGGTGTATGTCTAGTTGGCACAAAATAAATCTAACAGTGCTCTTGTAAGGCTAAGGGGTGCCCTTTTTTTTATTTCAAAGTGTTTTTATACATTACTTGATTGCTATTTTTTATAGCAGCTTTAGGATGAATAAGTATCGTAATGTGTTGCATGTGTTGTTCTGAGATGTAGTGTATGTGTATTTGTTTGCCCTTGCTGCTAAGGGGTACCTTTTTTAATAAAACATTAGCATGAATAAGTGTCGCAAAGTGGTGTATGTGTTGTGCGATGTGGTGTATGTATAGTTGGTAAAAAAACATCAAAGTGTTTTTATATATCACTGGGTTGTTAGTTTTTGTATCAATAAGTTTCGTGATGTGGTGTATGTATAGTTGTTTTAAAAATTGGTGCAAGCGGGCGCATACAGCCATCCATAAGACCTAGTCGTTTTGGTTGTTAACGTGGCTTTGTTTTTGTTGAAAATAAAAATTGAAATTAATTTGTAAAAACACGTTACTCTAGTTGGTGTCATTTTTGAGATATTTCCTTTGCGGTGATTAATTTAAGAACTTGAGTGTTGTCATCGATGGCTTTACGAACTTATCCGTTTTAGGCAAAACCATATCGAAGCACCAATGATGTATTTTTTAACTTACCTGAATTTAGTGTAGCAAACATACTTGTTCGTGCAACTTTAATTTTAAATTCAAATTTCGCGCCAAATTCCCGTATTCGGAAAACCCACACAATTTCAATTTGATTGGCACAAGCAAAACGCCAGCGCCATCTACGGAAAAATGAATCTGCGCAAAAGGGCGTAACCAAAAAGAGATTCGTCTGTCGTATTCTATCGAGATCACCACGCAGCATGGTGATAAATTCTATTAACCAAAAAATCCAATAACATTCTTAGAAAATCAAACTAAACCATTACACAAACAAGTGATTCTAGTGTGGAGCGACTGCAACGACTGGGCCAGCGAGAGGAGCTCCTCTGGACGACGGAAACAGCTGAAGAGGTGAGTGCCAATCCTCTATATTGTCTTTGTGTGGCTCGGAAAAATTGATATTTTTACATCGTCCTTTTAAGGATTTTGCACCCAGATTTTATAAAACGGCCAGCGCATACAGTCCCGCAGCTCTCAACCCTCAAAACACAACATTTTCTGGTCCCACGACCCAGATAGTTTTTTAAAATTTGTTTGCTAAAAATATTAGATTTTCGTCTCGCCATTTTGGCTCGTTGTTGCCGTGTCCGGTTTAGAAAGGAGGTTCCGTCCCCCCTTGCGTGGCTTAACGGTGGCTCCACCCACATTTCATTGCAGCCGAAATTGGCACTTCGTACGTCGTTTGTTTTGATTCAAAAATCGAAATTTGTTTAAATAATAGTTATTTGTTTAAATAATATGTTATAGTTATTCAAAACAACAAAAGTGCTTGTGAGTTGAATGCTTTATTCTTATTTAACAGGTAAACAAACACATCTGGTAGAATTAGTATTTACCTGTAAATTATAAGTAAACGGTAGTAGGTACAATTTGTTTTCTGTGCATTTATTTTGGGAGAAAGATCGCGACCTAGGAACAGCTGTTGATAAGTTTTTGCATTTATTCGAGAAATCGATAATAAAATATATGCTGTCGGACTCTTTTGGACTGATTAAAGTCAATAGGGGTCAAGTGTTAGTTTTATTCCTTTTAAATATTTTTAATTTTTTAAATTAACAATATGTCGTTAAAAAAGCTTGAGAATCAACGCAAAGTTTCAATATCTCGTATTACGGAAACGTATAACTTGGGAACAAAAGCTAAATCAGATAGTTCTTCCTTGCCAATTTTTAAGGCGTTTTACGAATCGTTAGATGATCACTATGAACAATTTAAAAACATTCATAATGACATCATAGGTCTCTTGAAAGACGACGACGATGATGAGTTCGAAGTACAAGACAAAATTAGGAAAGATACGGATCTATTCTACCACCAAGCTAAAGTTCTTTTTTCGAGTTTATGTTCCGATTCAGTTCATTCAAATTTCACCCCCGCAACTTCACACTATTCACGTAGCGATGATCTGGGCCCTTTAAAGGTACCTTGCTTTAATGGAAACGTAAAAAAGTGGCCAACCTTTTACGATGTTTATTCTTGTTTGGTTCACGAAAACTCTAATTATTCCGATATAAGGAAATTTCAACATTTGCTAACCTTCCTTGAGGGCGAACCACTTAATATTTTAAGCTCTATAAAATTAACGGCAAGTAATTACGCAATCGCCTGGAAGGTATTAACAGATCGCTATCAAAATAAAAGACTTTTAGCCAGTACCTACTGGAACTCAATCTACTATGCAAATTCTTTAAAGGGAAACCAGTCAGCAAAGGATCTTAGAGTCTTGGTAGATACCTTTTCCGAGAATATTGCGGCGCTCGAAAATCTTGAATTTCCAGTAACGTCGTGGTGTTTTTGTTTATTTTCAATTTTATTATCAAAAATCGATCAAACCACAAGAACCGCTTTCGAATTAAAGTATAGTACTACCGAGATTCCAACATATCAAAATCTAATTCAGTTTCTTATTAACCAATGCCGTGCTCTTGAAAGAGTACAGCTATCTCCCCAAAATACGCAAATGCAACCTTCGACTTCAAAACAGCAAAAACCAAATTATTCGAATTCTAGTAACCACAAATATAATTCTTATTCAAATAATCAGTACAAATCAAGCCCTCCATCAAATTTTTTAGCGCATACGCACTCACAAGTATCAAATAAACAATCCAATACTCAATTTCGACAAAACCAACAACCCTATAAGTGCAAATTATGCAATAATTCTTTTCATCCACTCTCGCAGTGTGGTGTTTTTATTTCCAAATCTCCTTCAGATCGTTTTACTTATGTAAAACAACAATCGTTATGTATCAACTGTTTACGTTCAAATCATCAAGTAATCGACTGCAGTAGTACCTACAACTGCAGGGTATGTCGACATAGGCACCATAGTCTTATTCATCTATCGCAAACGACAGATTCAATCCGTCAGAATTCAAGTCAATCCTTTGTTAATTCAAGCCAAAATTCAAATCAAAATTCGAACTTAAATCAAAGTTTTAATTCAAATCAAGTGGCCGTGCCTAGCACAGGCACAAACTTATCGTACCAGAATTCAAATTCAATTCTTAGCCAACAGAACCCTAGTTTTGTTCAACCCAGTTCAAATTCAATTCAAATCAATTCGAATCCAAATACATCTACAAATCAATACTCTTCGTTATCCACCTTGACGCCGCGTACGACAGTGCTTCTAGCGACTATAAAATTAGAGGTACTCGATAGTCGGGGTAACTACCAACCTGTCCGAGCACTTCTGGACAGCGGTAGCCAAGCTAACCTGATAAGCGAAGCTTGTCTTAACAGGTTAGGCTTGCCAAGAAACAAAATTTCGATCCCTGTTCTGGGACTAAATCAATCTTCATCGGCCACTAACGGCATTTCTACTTGCACTATTCGAGCCCTAGGCCAACAAGAGCCTACCTTTTCCATTCAAGTCTTCGTTTTACCGAAACTCTGTTCGAATATACCCTCAATACAGGTAGATTCATCCAATTGGAGTCATATTTCAAATCTAAAGCTTGCAGATAACCAATTTTACAACCCTGGTCCAATTGACTTACTCTTAGGTGCACAACTTTACACAGAAATCGTCCAATCAGGACGAATTCCAGGACCTCACGGCCTACCCTCCGCTTTTGAGACAGTTTTTGGGTGGGTCTTGATGGGCCAAACTCAAAGCATAAATATTTCACCTCAAGTCAATTCGTACTTTACTTCCTGTGAGCAGTCTCTCGACTTTAATATTCGCAGATTTTGGGAACTAGAATCAATTAAGTCAAAAACGTTTCTCTCACCCGAAGAAAAGAGATGTGAAGAGATTTTCCAAAAAACTACCACTAGAGATATTTCGGGCCGATTTACTGTAAATTTGCCTTTTCGTCACATTGACCCTCCTGACCTAGGAGACACATATTCAGTGGCCTACCGTCAATTTTTGTCTCTCGAATCTCGCTTAATAAAAAATTCAAATTTCTATAGTATGTACTCGGATTTTATGAGAGAATATCTCAAAAACGGGCACATGTCTTTAATTCCAAGATCCGAACCTAGACCTCAGTTATGTTCTTATTTACCACATCACGGAGTCCTTCGTCTTGACAAATCAACGACTAAACTCCGGGGGGTTTTTAACCCCTCGATTAAGGGTTCGAAAGGCCTAAGCATGAACGAAACTCTTTTAATAGGACCAAAATTACAAGCCGATATTTCCGAAATTCTATTAAAATTCAGATTTTATTCTATCGTATTTTTAACTGATATAAAACAGCACTTTTTACAAATTCAAATTAATCCAATTCATCGGGACTACCAAAGGCTACTTTGGCGATTTGATCCCAATGAACCCCTGCAGGAATACAGGCTTAATACAGTGACGTTTGGTGTTAGTTCAAGTCCCTATTTAGCTATTAGAACTCTTAGAGAACTAGCCATCCTGGAGGCTAAGAATTATCCTGAAGCATCCCAGGTCCTTTTGAATAACATTTTCATGGACGATATTTGCTGTGGAGCTAACTCTCTAGAAGGTGCTTTATCACTTCAAAAGGATCTCATAGCGTTGCTTAAATTGGGGAAATTTGAATTAAGAAAATGGGCATCAAATAATCCGAAACTTCTTTCACATTTGTCGCCCGCTGATTGTCAGATCCCTGTTACCTTTGAAGACGATTCTTCAACATCGATTAAGGTGTTGGGCCTTCAGTGGCACCCTTCTACAGATACTTTTACCTATTCTTGTACCCCTTGTGAAAAACCTTGCACCAAAAGGAATATTTTATCGGCTATCGCTAAAATTTGGGATCCTATAGGTTTCTTATCGCCTGTTTCATTTTTAGCCAAAGTGATTATGCAAAAACTTTGGTTATGCAAAACTGATTGGGATGAAATACCCCCCGATCCAATCAAAACTCTTTGGAATCAATTCAATAATCAATTAACCACTCTTTCGAATCTTTGTATACCTAGACATATTTTTTCGAATAATATTCAACGATGTCAATTGCTAGGTTTCTGCGATGCATCCGAGCTAGGATACGCTTCTTGCGTATACGTTCGCGTCGAATTACCAAATAAAATTATCAAAACTGCTCTAGTCATGGGCAAGTCAAGGGTTGCTCCCTTACACACTATTTCAATCCCACGTTTGGAACTACTTGGAGCTACTCTATTAGCTGATTTACTCGAACTAGTTATTCGCACCTATTCATCATTACTCGTAATCGATGAAATTCTTGCGTTCTCGGACTCACAGGTCACGCTTCATTGGGTCACATCTTCACCTCACAAGTGGAAGACCTTTGTGGCAAACCGCGTGAGTCGTATTCAAGAAACAATCCCCGAAGTCCCATGGTATCACATTACTTCACTCGAGAACCCTGCCGACTGCGCTAGCAGAGGGTTGTCGCCCAATAACTTAATAAATCACCCTCTTTGGTTTCACGGCCCTCCATGGATTACCTTGCCCACTACGGAGTGGCAAATTCAAAGGTTTATAAATGAACGTTCTTTGGGAGTTCCAGACGAGGTTCTCAAAGAAGAAAAACCGGAAAATTCAGTGGTGCTGACGGCAGAAATTCAAAATCAAAACTTTTTTGATAGATTAATCGATAAAATATCCAATTTAAATACCATTCAAAAAATCATTTGTCATTTTCTAAGACTTATTCACAATCGAAAAACCTCAGTTGACCCTTTATCCGGCGTTTTTTCCGCTTTTGAACTACACAAGGCTCTACTTGTTTTAGTTAAAAGGGTCCAAGAAGAGTGTTTTTCGGATATCATTCAAAAAATTCAAAATACTCAGCTATTACCTAAGCCGTTTCGCAAACTCGCGCCCTTTTTGGACGAATTGGGTTTCCTTAGAGTGGGCGGACGCTTACGGCATTCTCAACTCTCCTTTGAGGCAAAACATCCCTTATTATTGCCGAAATCTCATAGATTAACCCAATTGATCATTATTCAAACTCATAACGAAAATTTACATCCCGGAATAAACACAGTCCAATACTTAATTCGTCAAAAGTTTTGGATTATGTCATCACGTCGAGCTATTCAGAGGGTTTTATTGAAATGTATTCCCTGCTTTCGCTTAAAACCAAAACCTTACACTCCGTACATGTCGGATTTACCTTCTTTTAGAACGTCACAATTAAAATGTTTTTCACACGTTTGCTTAGACTATGCAGGCCCAATCAAAACCTTTGTAGGTCAGAGACGTCGTGGAGCACAAGTTGGTAAATCATATATCGCAGTCTTTGTCGATACTTCTGTCAAGGCAATCCATATCGAGCTTGTTTCGGATTTAACCACAGAGGCGTGCATCGCTGCGTTACGACGATTTGTCGCTAGACGTGGCACTTGTGTCCAAATCACAAGTGATAGAGGCTCAAACTTTGTTGGGGCTATTAAGGAGCTCCATAATCTTTCGAAATTAGCTTCTGAGAGCTTAAAAATCAAATGGTGTCTTAATAGTCCGGGAGCCCCCCACCTAAATGGTCTAGCAGAAGCAGGAGTCAAATCTATAAAAACACATTTGTATCGGGTCATCGGTGACCAGATACTAACCTTCGAAGAGCTCTATACTCTCCTCGCCCAAATAGAGGCATTACTCAATTCTCGACCCCTTTGTGAGCAAAGCTCTGACCCAAACGATCTTACGTCTTTGACTCCGGGTCATTTCCTCACAATGGAACCCCTTAATTCGTGTCCTGATCCTGACCTTTCTACCCTTAAAGTTAATACCCTTAATCGTTGGCAACTTATCCAACGAATTCATGCCGATTTCTGGAAGCGTTGGAAACTCGAGTACTTAAATACTTTACAACAGCGTTCTAAGTGGTCGGACCCTTCGGTTGAAATCAAGCTAGATACGCTTGTATTAATTAAGGATGAAACTAGGCCGCCATTACACTGGTTGCTGGGTAGAATAGTATCTGTACATCCTGGTCGGGATAATTACATTCGAGTTGCTACTGTTAAAACACAACACGGACTTTTCACTCGTCCCGTGGTCAAGTTGTGCCCACTACCTTTAGATGCGCACTAAACTCCCAAGCAACTTCTTTTGTTTCGTGTGTCGTTATCTAGAATATATTTTATTTTTTTTTTTCATTTTTTTTCCTTTTGATCTATAAACCTAAAACGGATTTAATTACCTACCCTTTAAGGTTTTGAATTAACTTATATTCTTTTTATATAGCCATTTGTTTATTCAATTAATCTCAATGTAAAACTTCGTTTTAAGTGGGCGGAAAATGTTCGTGCAACTTTAATTTTAAATTCAAATTTCGCGCCAAATTCCCGTATTCGGAAAACCCACACAATTTCAATTTGATTGGCACAAGCAAAACGCCAGCGCCATCTACGGAAAAATGAATCTGCGCAAAAGGGCGTAACCAAAAAGAGATTCGTCTGTCGTATTCTATCGAGATCACCACGCAGCATGGTGATAAATTCTATTAACCAAAAAATCCAATAACATTCTTAGAAAATCAAACTAAACCATTACACAAACAAGTGATTCTAGTGTGGAGCGACTGCAACGACTGGGCCAGCGAGAGGAGCTCCTCTGGACGACGGAAACAGCTGAAGAGGTGAGTGCCAATCCTCTATATTGTCTTTGTGTGGCTCGGAAAAATTGATATTTTTACATCGTCCTTTTAAGGATTTTGCACCCAGATTTTATAAAACGGCCAGCGCATACAGTCCCGCAGCTCTCAACCCTCAAAACACAACAATACTCATTTCAACAACCACGAACTTTCTTACTTCTCACTTGACAAATTACACATCAGTATACCTACTTAAGTAAAACTTGCAGATTGTAATTATGGATGTTCAATGTTGACTTTAAAAAATTCGCAATCTTTGCTTACACTTACCTTACATATTCCTGCGTTCCTGCAAACGCATGTTCCACAAGGTGACCAGTTTCAAACCCCAGTAAATGCCAAAACCATGCACTTGCGCGCCGGCGACCACGAACACGTTGTTAAGGACTGCGTAGGGCAACCCCTAGTAAGAAGAAACAATATAGTAAAACAGTTTTCTCATCGGGAAAAACGACAACAAAAAGTTTCATGGTCCAATAGGCGAAAATGGTATTCCGTAAAAGAAATTGAGATCAAAGTATAGCCAAGATTTCCAATACATAATTCAAAATGGAACGTTCTCACTAATGTAAAATTTAGTACCCGTAAATTAAAATTCAAACAAGTTTTCGTGGCTAATCGGGTAAAAAAAGTAAGGGTTTTTTGTTTCTCTAGTATTTTTCCGTGGGTAGCCACGAAAACTTGTTTGAATTTTAATTTACGGGTACTAAATTTTACATTTTTAAATATTTGGCTTTAAACTCCGTTGACTGACGCGATGCCGACGTCTTGATCGCGGAACAAACGCAATTAGCGTTGACCTGATCTGGAAAGGCAATGTGTGTTGTAGGTCACGTGATGGATTCTTTCTTTCAATCGATACTTTCATCGATCGATGATATAGCAGTTTTACTCGCTTGCTGCTGTTTTAGTTTCTCTTGTACTTCGGTAGATGGCGCTCCTTGTTGGGTACATGGATTTGTTTTTTCACTGGAAATGTAAGGTGAGAGACAAAACCGTATACTTAATTTAGGAAGGGTGTCACATTGACCAAGCAGTGTTCTGAGGAGTCCCATAAGGACGAAACAGTTAACTGTCAACACTTATTAGGTGTCCATTAGATCTTGGACCCCCGTGAGGTTAAGCTTTCGAGCTACCCACGGAAAAATACTAGAGAAACAAAAAACCCTTATTTTTTTACTCGATTAGCCACGAAAACTTGTTTGAGTTCTCACTAATTTGAAAATGTTTATTTAAACTTTACTATTACAGCCAAACTTGTTAATGCCCTTGTAGCCCTGTGCCTAATAGTCAATTATGCAGCCGTAATAGCCAAGTTTAAATATACATTTCTAAATTAGTGAGAACCTATCATTTTGAAATTTGTACTAGAGAACTTGGCTTTAGTTTCATCTAATTTTTTGTAAGGAATACCATTTTCGCATACTTGGCCTTTTTTTAACATGAAATGTTTTTGTCATGATTTCACAATTTTTTAAAAGATTTGGATAATATTGAGTTTTAAACTATTGAAAATAAATTTCTGTCCCTGCTAGTAGGAGTAGTAGTAGTGGTGGGGAGACGATTTGTGGTCTAGCGACTAGGCACACGGCACGCCCCTTTCGCAAACCCCGATTTGTCCGTACATCATATAACAAACTGAGGACTTAATTTTGCCTGACACCTCTTTGTCGAGGGCAGGGATCCTTATACTGCGTAGCAAGTATACACAATGGGCCCACGCTTTTGCACCACTTCCGAAAAGTGGTCCTGCTACATGTTAGACTTGCATCTATCTAACATCGCTATCGTCCCAGCAGAACTTGGTTATAGACGATAGACTTCTTTCTCTTTCAGCGCAACAGTCGTGGTCGTCGTGAGTTGACTATAGGAGATTTATGCTGGCGCCATCCTGGTTCCGACTATATAGCACTTATAGCAGGCTCCTGGGTTATTATTCCTGGTTCCTCGACTGGCTTTGTGTCGGCTCCTGGACTACACCAGCGTATATTCTCGATGTTCAAGGTCAACTTATATTTTTGCGGGCATCGCATCGCATGCTTATTCGATGACGGCTGTTGAACGCTGAAAAAGAAGTGGGCGACAGGGCGACGGTTTTTTTTTTGTTGAAGTTGAAGTGAAGCCGACGAACATACCACGACACTACCCTGCCGCCTTCTATCCCAGGTGGGTTAGCGATTTTTTTTTAATGTTCAGTTTGTTACAGGAAATGGTTTTTTTGTTGAATGATTACCTATATCAATTTTTATATTAACGAATTGGATAAAATTTTTCATATCTAATTAGATTTCTGCTTATATCAATTTTGTACAAATTAAATCTTATAATGTAAAGTGGAAGAAGGGGGTTTTTATATTTCTTGCTTTTAGGATAGATTCCCTCTACGATTTGTTAGAGTAAGGGTAATTTTTTGCACTTAAAATTTATAAAAATGTTTCACTGCTAGCGGAAATCGTCATTTTTTGGATATGGTTTCTACATACACGGTGTTTCACGAACATCGAAACAGAGGCCTTTCTGTGTATTTAGAGTGCGAATTTGGAGAAGCGCTAGGACACGTCGATTTTGTTTGCGAGGGGGGCACTTTTTTGCTATCTTAAAATTTTTGTAGCACGAACCCCCTTCGAGGGGTATACTTTACCCCTATATTTTGAACAGATAAAGTGGGTCTAGTGATACCTTGTTTTGAAGCTCTCTCGAATATCTTTATTACCGTGTAAGAATTTCAAAAATCCATTAATTAGTTTTTGAGATATTTGCTTTCAAATTTTCAACTTTAACATGGAATCATAAAATAAAAATTAAATCCGAAAAATAATAAAATTCTAATTAAATTTTTATTTTATCAGTTCATGTTAAGTTTGAAAGTTTGAAGGCAATTATCTCAAGAACTAATGGATCGATTTTTAAAATTTTTACATGGTTGTATGGGCATTAAAAAGGTCTGCAAAACAAGGTATTACTAGATCCACTTTCCCTACTCAAGATATAGGGGTAAAGTATACCTTTTGAAGAGGGTTCGTGCTACAAAAATTTCAAGATAGCCAAAAAATGTCCCCTCGCAAACAAAATCGACGTGTCCGAGCGTTTCTCCAAATTCGCACTCTAAATACCCAAAAAAACTTCTGTTTCGATATTCGTGAAATACCGTGTATATCAAAGACTAAAAAACAGCCAAGACCCCAAAAATATGGGACCCCCCACCACCAGTGTTTACACAAACCACGCTTGTAGACATGGACTAATCCACTTCGCCAAATTTTTTATTACAACCCAGTTTTAGATATACGTTATATCCTAAAACATGATACCTCTATAGGTAAATTTAGTGGGAATAAGGACACTGTTGTTCTGGTAAATATACGTTTTAATCCATCGGTAACGTTTCGACAATGGTTTTTGTCTTCATCAGACCTTCAGACTAGATCGTACATTGGAACAACAACGATCTAGTCTGAAGTTCTGATGAAGACAAAAACCATTGTCGAAACGTTACCGATGGATTAAAACGTATATTTACCAGAACAACAGTGTCCTTATTCCCACTAAATTTACCTATAGTTGCATTGCAAGGACGTGATAAGTTTACCAAATGATACCTCTATTTAAAAAAAAAAATTCGTTTCGTTTTTGAACGCTTACTTCAGACAAACATTCATACACATGAAGACCCAGCAGGCTAGCCTGCTACCTGCTAAGCAACCCCAGTACGCAATTTTTTTTCTCAAGGATTTAATTTTGCCTGATACCCTTTGTCGGGCACAGGGGTCTTTATCGTGCTAACGCCATCTCCGCTCTAAACACGAGACCAGCGGCTTAACGTGACTTCCGAACCACGGCCTTGTAATGATCATCAACTTTGCCTACTTCGTTGATACCCAAACTTCGACAGGTTTTCTGTGTGCTTCCGGTAAATCTGTATTCACAAACGGACAGTAGGTTTTAGTTTAATTAGTTATTCAATAGGACGTATTCAAAAAAATACATAAAAAAACCAAAATGACTGAAAATTCAAAAATCAACAAAAAAAAATTATTTTTAAGAAATAGTAACTCGGAATGAACACGGGCGTTTGTAAAGTTTTACATAACTTTACATGTATAGGGGAGGAAAGTAAAATAAAAATTTGGATTTTTTATATAAGTCTTGTTATATTTTCTATTAGTCTGCCAAATCTTAGCTCTCTAGCGTTTCTGAAAGTGGGCAATGATAGTTTTGCATAACTTTAGGATAGGCAATTATTATTTTGGATTTTTTTACATTTATTCCAAGGTTTTTTTCATAATTCCAATTAATCTGTCAAATTTCAGCCTTTTAGAATTTCTGGAAGAATAGTGAGTGAGTGAGTGACAAATTCGATGTTTTTCAACTAATTTACTGCTTTATGGTGAAACTTTGAGGTTAGCTCCCGCTAAATTTCGTGGTTGTTTGTAAATTTTAAAAACCACACAATTGGATGACGGACAGAGTGCATTTTCGCGCATTTTGGACATGCGCACCAAGAATCAGTGAGTTCATTTTTCGACCGCCTCGAGAAATGGCGTGTTAATTTACTTTCTCCAACTATTTCAAATTTCTACACTTGAAAGTGCTCGATTTTGGTGTACTGAAGCATAGAACTAGAAACTTCAGCCCTTCAGTTACGTGGTGACATCATTAGATCCAGACAGGGGCCCCTTGGAACGTGGAGAAATTGGCTGCAAACTGGTGAGTGCTTTGTTTCTGATTTCCGTTGTGTGGTACCCACAATTAACCTATGGACCTTTTAATTATTTCGTAATTTCATATCAATATATTTATGTTTGTTCGCGCTTTCATTAATTAAAATATATACAGTCCATTGCAGTTATCGTTTTTCTTACTGCGGGCATAACACTTTGATGAATTGTTAGCTCTATTGAGATCTACGACAGTGCAAAGTTTAAGTTTCATAGCTTATTCCGAAGTAGAGTTATAGGTAGGTCAAATATGTGCTGAGTTGTTTCAAGGAAAGGTAGTACAGTAGTGTGCGCGAACTTGGCGAGGCACTGCCGTGCCCTCAGAACTAAAATTTATGTTTGGATATTTTAGTGGAATTCTCTATTTATAAAAAAAATACAAACTTAAAATTTTGCTGGCTTTCTCTGGGTTAAAAAAATAAACCTAAAACCTTGTCTTTCAACTTTGCTTACCTTCCAATAGTAAATCTCTTTCGTTTCGCGGTCATCTTTGGCAGTGACGATAACAAGAAAATCCGGTAGATAGTAAGCAAAGCAAAACATAAGGGGCAATACTCCCAAAACCACCTCTACGGTCAACATGCTACGCATTACTTTGATGCTGTTTTTCTTTATGGCGGAGAAACCCATGAAGCAGGCTATAATAGAAGTCAACCAGATCCACTCCCATAGCAAGGGCTAAAACAAATAAAGTAGTTATAGTCAAGGCAAGATTTTCGAAAATCGGCTTTCTAGAAGCATTTTATATTAAAATCATACAAGTTTTCGTGGCTAATCGGTTAAAAAGAAGTTTTTGTTTCTCTCATATTTTGCCATGGGTAGCTCAAAAGCTTAACCTCAAGGGGGTCCAAGATCTAACGGACACCTAACAAGTGTTGACAGTTAACTGTTTCGTCCTTATGGGACCCCTCAGAACACTGCTTGGTCAATGTGACACCCTTGCGAAGTTAATTAGACAGTTTTGTCTCTAATCCTATGTAAATAGTGAAAAAACTCTCGCAAGAAGCGCCATCTACCGAGACACGAGAGAAACAAGAACAAGAGGAGGCAAAAATAAACTGCTATACATATAGATCAATGAAAAGATCGAAAACAAATAAAAAGAAACAAACTAATCCGTGACATACGACAGCTCTTCTGCCTTTCAGGCCAGATCAACGCTTATTGCGTTTTTACCCGCTATCAGACACGTGAGCGTCAGTCAACGGAATTTTTAAGCCAAATAATACTAACAAACGTAAAATCTGGTACCCGTGAATTTAAAAAATCAAACAAGTTTCGTGGCTAATCAGGTAAAAGGAAGTTTTCGTTTCTCTCATATTTTTCCGTGGGTACCTCGGAAGCTTAACCTCACGGGGGTCCAAGATCTAATGGAGACCTAATAGGTGTTTAGAGTTGACTGTTTCGTCTTTATGAGACTCCTCAGAACACTGCTTGGTCAATGTGACACCCTTGCGAAGTTAATTAGACGGTTTTGTCTCTAATCCTCTCTAAAAACGTCTAATTAACTTCGCAAAGGTGACCAAGCAGTGTTCTGAGGAGTCCCATAAGGACGAAACAGTTTTCCATTAGATCTTGGACCCCCGTGAGATTAAGCTTTCGAGCTACCCGCTGAAAAATATGAGAGAAACAAAAACTTCTTTTTCCCAGATTAGCCGGATTGTTTGATTTTTAAATTTACGGGTACGAAATTTCACGATTTTTTATTATTTTTTGGCAAATGGTCGATTTCCCCTATTTCGACCCCACCCCACTGAATCCATATATGCAGGTTCCCCGTCCGCTCCTCAAATTTTAACAGGGGCTGACATATTCAAGATAGCGGTCAACATGGCACCGAAATTTTAAATTGAAGACCATCTCACATATTTGGAGAATTTTTTTCTACCTACATATTTTTCTGATTTAGCACTTTCTTTAATTTAATTTTGAAAAAAAAAATCTGGCAATTTGGCTAAATATGGGGCTTATTTAACACATTTATATGTTTGTACTTATATTTATAGAACCTCTTGACAATGTCCAATATCATGTAAATTATGATCAAATGGAAAATAAAGATTACATTTAAATTTACATTTACATTGAAAAGGTATTTAAACTACCCTATTTTTTTTATAAAAAACAAAATTGTGAAAAAAAACATTTTCTTAATGTTTTAGCAAGATCCTAACTAAATTTTAAGATGAAGAAATGTTGGGTTAATTTTGAAAAAAATGTTTTAACAATAAAACTATAGGAAAAATTTATGAGAAAAAAATCATTTTCTTAATAAAATACACAAAACAGACATTTTAGAGAATGTTAAGTTATAACATACATATAACACACTAGGTACTACATTTATAGTGTACGTGTGAGCTAATATAACTAAAAACTGAAATATATTTTATTCAACTCCAGACTCAATTACCTTTCGTTTGATACCACCACAGCCATGTTTTGACTAAAACTCTAATTTTTGAAATCTAACCCCACTTTTTTTTAAAACTATAATGTATTTTGTTTAACTCCGGACTCAATTATCTTTCGTTTGATATCACACACGCCATATTTTCACTTAAAATCTAATTTTTGAAATCTACCCCCACCTTTTTTTTTAAAATAAACTAAAATGTATTTTGTTTAACTCCAGACTCAATTACCTTTCGTTTGATATCACACAAGCCATATTTTAACATAAACTCTAATTTTTGAAATCTACCCTTTTTTATTTGCCTTGTGTTTGGTGGATTGCGTTGATCGTTACAGACATACAGACAGTCGGCGCAACAAAAAAGTTTCAAATTCATCTGAAACGCAAAGATAAAAAAAATTTTTGAAATCTGAGCAACTTTTTTTTTCTTGAAGAAAATAGAATCACCACTACTACTATACTATAGTAATGTGAGCTAAAAGCTTTTATGTTGATATACTTTTATTTAGGCAAAATCATTGAAATAATTCATTCATTCTTTTCTCTACAATGTCTGTTTTGTGTATTTTATCAAGAAAATGAAATGAAAACATTAAGGAAAACAACATATTTTTTGAAAAATTAAATTAAAAAAAAAATTATTTGAGATTTCCTTTTTGTAAAAAATAAATGATAAAATACCGGAATACCTCATTTAAAAGGTATTTTAAACACTTTTTAAATAGGCCCAATTTCACATTCTCCATTTTTTTTGTTTAATTTCATATGAAATGACACTTTTACGAAATCTTTGTGAATAACTTACCTCAGGCACTTCAAGCTCTTCGATAGCCAAAATGAAGATGTTCGCTTTGTCTAACAGAAAAGGCGTCAGTTTAAGCACCATGAGGATGGCAAGTGCAACATGCGCTCTTAACCAGAATCTTAATTGGTTTTTATTCCTTGCACTAAAAAAATTACTCAATTTAGAGATATTCACCCACAAAGTCTTTTATCAAAACCAGACAAAATCATAAAAAGGGGCCGGGCCGCATATTCATATCTATCACCTGGAATAGCGATTCGAACGAGCCCGAGCTCAGTTCTTATCCATCACATGTTATATTCATATCTATCACTTGATATCGCGCATCAAGCGAGCTCGAGCGCAGCTCTTATCCATCACATGTTATCAACGCGTCTTCATAACCAGCATGAGCAATCGCGATATTTTAGTACATTGAATAATTTTTAAATACCTACTTAGATATCAAAAAGCAATTTTCACAATTTTTGTGTGTGTCTGTCATCACGCAAATATTGCCAAGCTGATTTTGATGAGGTGGTAAAAATAATCCTAACCGAACCGAACCATTGTTCCGAACCGAACCGAACTGAACCATTGTTCCCAACCGAACCGAACCCTAAACAGTGAATACAACTTACCTCCGTTTCTTCTTCCGTTGACAAGTTCACTCTGAATGAACAATCATCAATGTAAGGGTAAATACTCTGGCAATATATGGGCCCCTAAGCTCACACTAGGTACTATAGTTATAGTGTACGTGTGAGCTAATATAATATAAAAACTGAAATATATTTTATTCAACTCCAGACTAAATTACCTTTTGTTTGATACCACACAAGCCATGTTTTGACTTAAACTCAAATTTTTGAAATCTACCCCCACCCTTAAAAAAAACAAAAAACTAAAATGTATTTTGTGAAACTCCGGACTCAATTACCTTTCGTTTGATATCACACACGCCATATTTTCACTTAAACTCTAATTTTTAAAATATACCCCCACCCTTTTTTTTTAAATAAATTAAAATGTATTTTGTTTGACTGCAGACTCAATTACCTTTCGTTTGATATCACACACGCCATATTTGCACATAAACTCTAATTTTTGAAATCTACCCCTACCCTTTTATTTGGTTTGTGTTCGGTGGATTTTGTCATTTTTAAATGGGGCCATTTCGACCCAAGACCCAGCCTAGGTACCAAATTTCATTAAAATCGGCCAAGCGGTTTTTGAGTTATGCCCGATGGTCGTTACAGACAGATATACAGACAGACAGACAGACAGACAGACAGACAGACAGACAGACAGACAGACAGACAGACAGACAGACAGACAGACAGACAGACAGACAGACAGACAGACAGACAGACAGACAGACAGACAGACAGACAGACAGACAGACAGACAGACAGACAGACAGACAGACAGACAGACAGACAGACAGACAGACAGACAGACAGACAGACAGACAGACAGACAGACAGACAGACAGACAGACAGACAGCGCAACAAAAACGTTTCAAAATCTTCTGAAACGCAAAGATATATAAAAAAATTTGAAAACGGAGTAACTTTAGGATCACCATAGCTCACACTACTATAGTATAGTATATGTGTGAGCTAAAATAAGCTAATCTTTTTTGCAAAATAAGACAAAAGCACATGGCTCGCTACACAGCTGAAGGTGAACTAACTTCTTATTTTTGCGATTGCGTGTGCTAGTTATAAAGGCGCGTTGCTTAACAAGTGATAGATAAGAGCCTAGGTCCGGCATACGTTCGGGCTCACCCGATTCGCTATTCCAGGTGATAGATATAAATATGCGGCCGGGCCTAGCATGAGCCTCTCTTTTCATGTATACTGGTTTCGTCTCTCTTCCTCTCATACAAATCCGTCTCATGGAAGTTTGGCGGCAAAATTAAATCGGGAACAAATAATATTGTTGTTAACAAACGTGGAATTTCGTACCCGTGAATTTAAAAATTAAACAAGTTTCGTGGCTAATCGGGCAAAAAGGGGTTTTTTGTTTCCCTTATATTTTTCCGTGGGTAGCCTGAAAGCTTAACCTCACGGGGGTCCAAGATCTAATGGACACCTAATAAGTGTTGACAGTTAACCGTTTCGTCCTTATGGGACTCCTCAGAACACTGCTGGTCGATGTGACAAATCTTGCGAAGTTAATCAGACGGTTTTGTCTCTAATTAAATGTAATTAGTGAGCGAACTATAGCAAGAGGCGCCATCTACCGAGATACGAGAGAAACAAAAAACTAAAAGCAGGCGAAAACACTGATATACAATGTCGATCAATGAAAAGATCGAATGCAAATAAAAGAAAACAACTATAGTCCGTGACCTACGACAGCTCTTTGTCTTTTCAGGCCGGATCAACGCATTTTGCATTTTTACCCGTCATCAAGACAGTGAGCGTCAATCAACGGAATTTTTAAGCCAAATAATACTAACAAACGTGGAATCCATTAGATCTTGGACCCCCGTGAGGTTAAGCTTTCAGGCTACCCACGGAAAAATATAAGGGAAACAAAAAACTCCTTTTTGCCCGATTAGCCACGAAACTTGTTTAATATTGTTGTTTTTGGACCCAAAAATACATAAAAAAAATTTTTTATAAAAAAAACTTCAAAGCTTCAACTTTTAGTTTTAATGCCCAAAGCACACGAAAAAATAGCGACTAGTAGTTACAAGTAAATTTAGCAGCTGGGTGTTTTTTTTATTTAATTTTTTTTTATTTTCAATTTTCAGTTTTAATTTTTATTCAGCCTTTTAAAAAGCACTATGCATTTACAACTCATTTATCTTTACCCATAAAGTACGTGTACATTTTCTACGGACGCGAAAAGTGTTACCTTCCATTGAGTGAAGGTGGGGGAGGAGAGAGGGAGGAGGGAACTAGTAAACTGATGTCGAAAAAAAAGCGTGTGCCAAAAGAATTTTTGAAATCGCTCTACATTTGTCAAAGGTATAGCTACAACTATTACTAATAAGGAGGGTGGGGAGAAGAGAGGGAGAGAAAGGGGGAAACTAGTAAAATTGACAAAAAGTCTTAAAGCGTGTGCAGAAAGAATTTTTGAAATCGCTCTATATTTGTGAAAGGTATAGCTACAACTATTACTATTAAGGAGGGAGGGAAGAAGAGAGGGAGAGGGAAACTAGTAAAATGATGTTGGAAAAAAGTCTTCAAGCGTGTGCAGAAAGAACTTTTGAAATCGCTTTATATTTGTGAAAGTTATAGCTATAACTATTACTAATACAGATGGCGGGGAAGAGAGAGGGAAAAGCGGGGGGGGGGGGGACTAGTAAAATGGTGCTGGAAAGAAAATCTGAAAGTATATTATGCAGAAAGAATTTTTGAAATCGCTCTATATTTAATAAAATTATGTGAATATGGTTTTTGAATAGGGTGGGGGGAATGACAGGAGGGGAGATGAGTGGGAGCAGGGGGGACTACAAAGGAATTTCAATAAAATCGCCTGAAATTTAGATAATTTGTATGCCTTAAAGCCTACATCATGATACAAAATGTCGTCTGATGACCGCCATGTTGATTCCTGTTTAAAAAAATATAGCCTATAGCACCTTCGGGATCAGTAGCAATTCAACGATATCTTTTTTATCAAAATCGGTTCAGTCGTTTAGCCTCTAGCGTGACACAAACATATTTACTTACATACATACAATAATCGAAAAACAGTACCCTTCCTTTCACCATGCTGCAGGTGGGTAATAAAAAAATAAAAATGTCCGTTTTTTTCCTTTAATTAGCTCTGCTGTCCTTCTTTTAAGAGGTCGAAATCGGTGCTAACTGAAACGAATCTTTTTTAAGGATGGGTGGGTCTTGCTTAGTGAAAATGTTGTATGTACTATAGCAATCCCTATGTAGATACGGCGTTTTCTTTAGGGATGGCAGTAAAAAAAATGCAGTGAAGGATGCTTCAATTGCATAGCAATAAAAAAACCGCTCTTCTTAGGTGAACGTCGTAAGCTAGGCCCGACCACTCTTTATGATTTTGTCCTTTTTCTTTTTGTCCGGTTTTGATAAAAGAGGTTATACAGAACTTGATTTTGTTTGTTTGTCTTGTTTGAAAGAATAACGTTTCTGATAATGTTTGGTTATTTCATGCAAGCTTAGGTTTTGAGAAAAAGTATCAAAACGGAAAAAATGCACGTTGTCAAAGGAACAATTATCAGGAGAAATTAACTTGTAAGCTTTTATCTCAGTTCGTCTCAAAAATAGCTGTAAATGACTGACCCACTATAGATCTCTCTAGATTTACTATGGGGCAACCTCACCGAATCTGAAATATTTTTTATTGTAAAAACAAATCCTACAGTTTGAATTGTAATATTCATGATCATAAACTTTTTGACATTGCTGTTTGTACACTTAACAATTTATAGCAATAGCTGGCCATACACACAGAGGTTGATCCGTCGGTTTGGAATGGCACAGATAAGTCTGACCGTTTTGTCCGCAACGGTTTAAAACTGCTGCAGTCCACTAACACAGAAAAAAATCTTTCGAATCGATCCTTCATATCGGTCTGTGGCAGACATAACCGCGCGTTAGTGGGCGAAAACTCAAGATTTATCTGCCGGTTAAACCAAAACTGTGGAATTTCGTCAAGTCGAAAGTTTTATGCGGCACGGTATTTTAAGCATAGTGTATGTAAAATGTTTCGTGCTAAAAAGAAGCAGGCTCTGTGTATGGGAATGATTAATAATATGGAAATAATGCATAGTGGTGTAAAAAAGAGACGTTCCAAGTTGGTTAAAAGTTATTTGCTTATTTTTTTCAGTTCCTTTCGAAAACAACCTGAGATTTTGTATGTTATTGCACACGAACTTTCGATCGGCACCTGGGTAATATGTTTTACAATATTTTACAAGTTCATCACAACCTTTGTTCTTTAAATTTTTGTTAGTATATAATTTGTATAAATTTGCCAAGAAAATCCCTTGACAAAACAACACTTTCACAAGACATGTTGACCACCTTATCGCAGTTAAAACTTTGGAGGAAAATGGTCTGTTATCCCTGGCACAGTGTAAACCGACAGACAAGTCTGCGCCGGTTAAAATAACTGTGAGCGCGGAACCCACAAGTTTCGCCTGCCGTTCTGAACTCACAGATAAATCTGTACCGGCTATAACTGGGGCGACGAATGTCCACTAATTGAAAGACAAATCCGCCAGTTTGAACCGCGCCGTCCCAAACCAGCAGATCAATCTCTGTGTGTATGGCCAGCTAATAAAAATGAGTTCAGTTGATAATTTTTGGTACATTAATTCTAGCCAGAAAAATGATGATAAATCCCAAATTTCAAATTTTTCTGAAGAGTAATTTTTTTAAATTAATTTTTGAAAATCAAAAATACTGCCAATTTGGCTTGAACATGTTCCTAACAAGCATTGATATATCTCGAGAACTACTTATACCAAGGTAGTGGTATAGAGCTTATTTAAAAGGTATTTAAAGTACCTTTCTAGTGAGGTATCACATTATCAATTTTTTCTTATAAATAACAAATTTGAGATTTGGACAAAAAAAATATTATGTATTTCTTAAAAAAGTATTTTTTAATGTTTTTCAAAAACAGCTTCTTTTCCTTAATTTTTTAGCAAGATCCTCACCAAATTTTAGGATAGAGAAATTATGGATTCATGTTGAAAAAAAATACATAAACAAGTAGTGGCAAAAGTTATTTTTTCACTAAAATGTTTTGTGTATTTTTTCAAGAAAATTATTATTTTTCTACTATTTTTCCATGCATTTTAGCTCACACATATACTATACTATAGTAGTGTGAGCTATGGTGATCCTAATTTTTTCGAGAAAAAAAATGTTGCTCCGATTTCAAAAATTTTTATATATCTTTGCGTTTCAGATGATTTTGAAACTTTTTTGTTGCGCCGTCTGTCTGTCTGTCTGTATGTCTGTCTGTCTGTAACGACCAACGCGCATAACTCAAAAACCGCTTGGCCGATTTTAATGAAATTTGGTACCTAGGCTGGGTCTTGGGTCGAGATGGTCCCATTTAAAAATGAACAAAATCCACCGAACAGAAATCAAATAAAAGGGTGGGGGTAGATTTCAAAAATTAGAGTTTATGTGAAAATATGGCGTGTGTGATATCAAACGAAAGGTAACTGAGTCTGCAGTTAAACAAAATACATTTTAATTTATTTAAAAAAAAAGGGTGGGGGTATATTTTAAAAATTAGAGTTTAAGTGAAAATATGGCGTGTGTGATATCAAACGAAAGGTAATTGAGTCCGGAGTTTAACAAAATACATTTTAGGTTTTTGTTTTTTTTAAGGGTGGGGGTAGATTTCAAAAATTTGAGTTTAAGTCAAAACATGGCTTGTGTGGTATCAAACAAAAGGTAATTTAGTCTGGAGTTAAATAAAATATATTTCAGTTTTTAGTTATATTAGCTCACACGTACACTATAACTATAGTACCTAGTGTGAGCTTAGGGGCCCATATATTGGCAGAGTATTTTTATTGTTAACATTTTTTCAACATTTTTCCATCTTGAAATTTGGTAAAAACCTTGCTAAAACCTTAAGAAAAAAAAATACTTTTTTGAGAAATTTGAGTTTTTTGCTAAAATAAATTCTATGATACCCGATTCAAAGGGTATTTTAAAGGCCTTTTAAATGCGGCCTATATCACTACTCTGGTGTAAGTGGTTCTTGAGATATCTTAATTTTTTTAGTACATGTTTCAGCCAAAATGGCAGTTTTTTTTATTTTTAAAATTTAATTAAAAAAAACTACCAGAAAAATTTGAAATTTGGTATTTTGCACCCTCTTTATGGATGGAAAGAATGTACTAAAAATCATCAAAATCGATGAGATGGTCTGCCAAACTTTTTTTTTTGGGATTTTATATAAAATTTTTTGATGGTTTCTTTTTCGTTTTTAGCCAGAGAGAAGAAAACAAGTACTTACATCTGTACATATACTTCAGAAACTGTTTGTCTGTACTCATACTCTTTCTGTTCGCGGTGTGATCGGAAAATGTAAGGGATTGTATCATCTGAAGATGAAGTTCCTGATCCACCAGGACTGACCATTGCGGGCACTACTCTATTTGTTAATTCACTCATAATGATTCTGAAAATAATAATGTAATTTTAGTTTAAATTTTATAAACCTAAACAGAGAAAAAAATTTGTATCAACATGAAAACTATAAGTAATGAAAGAAAATATATTGCAGCCAGCAAAAAAAATAAATTAGACTAGATCCAAGTTATTAGGGTGAATTGGTGTGAAGTTTTACAAGTAGTAACGGTTTTTCACGGTTTTCAGCAAAACCAGATCTTTTATCAAAAAGAATTAAATACAGTCGAACCTCTATAACTCGAACCTGAAGGGACAACCAAAACAGTTCGAGTTATGGAGAGTTCGACTTATAGAAACTCGAGTTACATAGGTTAAAATACATGTAAAAAGTGCAGGGACCGCTTAAAAGGTTCGAGTTATAGAGGGGTTCGAGTTATAGAGGTTCGAGTTAGAGAGGTTCGACTGTACAAATATTCTAGGTAGATATAAAATAAATAAAATAAAGGATATTAACGACATAGAAACTAACGTTAAAGAGGATATCATACATATCACACAACTATTCTATACAGAATTATACTAAACAAAAAGGGAACCATCACGAGAGACCATGAAGAAACTCCAAACCAAAATAAAGAACATAAACTCAGAGCTACAACCTGAAATAAGCAAAGCGGAAATAAAGAGAGCATTAAAAAATACTCTGCCAATATATGGGCCCCTAAGCTCACACTAGGTACTATTCAACTCCGGACTAAATTACCTTTTGTTTAATACCACACAAGCCATGTTTTGACTTAAACTCAAATTTTTGAAATCTACCCCCACCCTTAAAAAAACAAAAACTAAAATGTATTTTGTTAAACTCCGGACTCAATTACCTTTCGTTTGATATCACACACGCCATATTTTCACTTAAACTCTAATTTTTAAAATATACCCCCACCCTTTTTTTTAAATAAATTAAAATGTATTTTGTTCAACAGCAGACTCAATTACCTTTCGTTTGATATCACACACGCCATATTTTCACATAAACTCTAATTTTTAAATCTACCCCCACCCTTTTATTTGGTTTGTGTTCGGTGGATTTTGTTCATTTTTAAATGGGACCATCTCGAGCCAAGACCCAGCCTAGGTACCAAATTTCATTAAAATCGGCCAAGCGGTTTTTGAGTTATGCGCGTTGGTCGTTACAGACAGACAGACATACAGACAGACAGACAGACGGCGCAACAAAAAAGTTTCAAAATCATCTGAAACGCAAAGATATATAAAAAATTTTGAAATCGGAGCAACTTTTTTTTTCTCGAAAAAATTAGGATCACCATAGCTCACACTACTATAGTATAGTATATGTGTGAGCTAAAATTAAAAATAACTAATCACAATGAAAAGACTGAGTAACGGCATGAACGCTCAAGTACGGTGGTAAAGCTGTAAACCCTTCATATTCTCCTGAATAAAATACTAAAAGAAAAAATAATCCCAAACAACTGGAAATAATTCATAACCATTATTCCACACAAGAAAACCGATCGAGCAGACCTAAAAAACTATCGACCTATAACACTCCTCAATGTAATTTATAAGTTTTTCACGAAAATATTAATAGACTGAACAACAAAATTTGACGTATATCAATCAAAGGAACAAGCAGGCTTTAGAAAAGGTTTTAGTACAGTTGACCACTTATTAACCATGAAAATCCTAATAGAACGAACCAACGAATATAACATTCCACTATATATTGCGTTTATAGACTTCGAAAAACCTTTCGATAGCATTGAGCACTGGGACTTAATAGCCATGTAGCTGGAAAACTCAACTCTGCATACTTCGCAATAGTGAATTTGAAAAACATATTAACAACAAAACAACTTATAAAGGTATATTATGCTTTGGTATACAGTCATCTGAAATACATGATTCTTTATTGGGGTCAATCATGCGGAATTGGGAGGGTTTTTGTGCTTCAGAAACGAATCTTAAGGAAGATTTTTTCCTTGAGCCCTGTGGAATCGTGTAGGCCTATATTTAAAAATCAAAAGCTACTTACTATTTATGGCATTTTGAAACTTGAGGCGGCTATGTTTGTAAGGAGAAACAAAAGTAAATTCCCAACAGTTTCATCGAGTCATAACTATAATACTAGGCAAACAAGTAAAATCTTGATTCCAAATTTTCATCTATCAGCTTTTAGGAAAAGTCCAAAATGTTTTGCTAGTTATGTATATAATAAAATTCCTAATGAAATAAATAATGTCACATCAGAAAAACAGTTCAAAAAAAGACTACAGAGCTACCTTATTGATAAATGTTTCTATAGCAATTATGACCTTTTTGATCATTGACTAGAGTTAAATGTAATATTATATAGTATTTTTTGCAGTAAAATTTGACATTGTATATACTTTTATAAGTCGATGTACAATAAAGAATTGAAATTGAAATATATAGCGAAGCAACATCAATCAAAATCCATGAAGGAACCAAGCCAATCCTCATAAGAAGAGGTGTGAACAGGGTGACACAATATCCCCTAAATTATTTAACCAGACCCTAGAAGATGTTTTTAAAAGCTTAGATTGGGAAGAGATAAGGCATCAAAGGAAACGGACAATTCTTGAACCACCTAAGATATGCTGATGATATCGCCTTAATAACAGACAAGAAAGCAGAACTGATAAAAATGCTGGAAGAACTGGATACAGCAGCTAAAAATATAGGCTTAAGTATGAACTACACTAAAACTAAAATCATAACAAACACAGATAAAGATATTATGGTCAGAATAAACCAAAGAAAATAGAACAAGCAGAGAAATATATATATATATATATATATATATATATATATATATATATATATATATATATATATATATATACAGGGTGTTCCTTAAGGGTTTGCGAATATTTAAGGAGGTGATTCTACATTAAAAAATAATGATAATTTGTCGTATAAACTATGGTCGAAAACTGCACCGTTATAAAAATACAGGGTGTTAAAGTTTTCAAAAAAAAATTGAAATTTATTAATAATTTCGAAATCATTAAGGATATTTTATTTAAATTTGGTACATAACCATAAATGTCTAAGGCGCATATTTTCCAAGAAGAAAATGATTTTTAACTTCGACAGTGGCGTGCGTACGGGCACTAGCTTTTTTATTTTTTTAGAAAAAAAAAGTACGCCACTGGTTTTTGTCAAAAAAGTTTCACTTTTTGAATTATCCACTTCATTCTAAAGAAAAAAGGTCTCTTAATTTTTTTCTCTACAGGGCGTCGTTCTTGAGTAAAAAAATAAAAACCGTTGTTCTGCAAAAGCAAAATAATGTGACCACTTAAAGAATACAATTGATCAAGTTGCCTTAGAAATATCTCGATTTAATTCAAATTTAGTACGTAATAATAGGCTATTAAGATGCATTTTTCTCAATAAAAAAATAATGTTTAGCTTCATTAGTGGCGTGCGTACGGGTACTAAATTGTAAATTTTTAAAGAAAAAATAGTACGCCACTGGTTATTTTTAAAACATTTTTCTTCTTTCGAATTCCTCGTTTAATTTAAAAGAAAAAAAGTATCTTTAGTTTTTTTTCTACAGGGCGTCGTTTTTGAGTAAAAATAAAAACCGTTGTGTTGCCAAAGAATGTAATTTATTTAAGAATACATTAACCTAGTTGCCTTGGAAATACTTAAAATATGACACTTATTCAATTGTTTTTATATGTATTTGTCATTTTGTAGCACTAGTTTATGATCGGTTAGGTCTGTTTGCTGTAAATTATCTTTTTTGCTAATTTATTTTTACAATCTTTCCAAAAATGGTTATTTATTCCAATGCATTACATGTATGGTCTCGCCGATGGTAATGCAGAGGAAGCCAGACGTCTGTACCACCAGAGGTATCCAAACCGTGTTTTGCCAGACAGCCGAACCTTTTCTAATATCCATCGGCGTCTGGTTGAAACTGGCAGTGTTAGATGGGGTACAGCTGAAGGTAGACCTCAAATTGTAAGAACACCTGAAATTGAGGAAGCGGTATTGCAGGAAGTGGAGGAACATCCTGAAACCAGCACGAGGAAAATCGCCAGAAACCTAAACATTTGCCACCAAATTGTATGGAGGATATTAGTGGATTTTTTATTGTATCCTTACCATATTTTAAGAGTTCAGCCAAGAGATTTTCCAGGGCGAGTAACTTTCTGCCAGTGGTATGTTCATAATATTGAACGAAATCCGCAATTCGAAAATTTATTTATGTTTACAGACGAAGCCAATTTTTCAAGAAATGCCATTCAAAATGTACGTAATAATCATTTGTGGGCAGAAGAAAATCCTCATGCGGTAAGTCAAACGAATTTTCAGCAACAATTTTCGGTTAACGTGTGGGCAGGCATTATTCATAATTATTTAATTGGTCCGTTCTTCTTGCCAGGACGGCTTAACGGGCAATCTTTTCTAAACTTTCTACAAGAACAATTGCCCTTATTGTTAGATGATATTCCACTGGCCACAAGAAATCAAATGTGGTACATGCACGTTGGTGCACCTGCCCATTTCAGTCTTGAAGTTCGTAATCATTTAGATACTGTTTATCCAAATCATTGGATAGGCCGTGGTGGAACCCAAGAATGGCCACCAAGGTCCCCCGACCTTAACAGTTTAGACTTTTTCTTGTGGGGACATCTTAAAACCCTGGTCTATACAAATCCGCCTATTAATACCGTTGAAGAATTAAGAGAAAGAATAGTTCTGTCCTGCGACAGAATAAGAAATACTGCAGGAATATTCCAAAGAGTACGCAGTTCTATGAGAAGGCGGGCAGAAGCATGCATTTTAAGTGGAGGGGGCCATTTTCAGCAATTTTTTTAAAAACGTTATTTGTAATATGTATTGTATTAAATTATTGATTTAAAATTATTCTAATTTTGCAAGCCTTTTTTTGCGTTCCTGTAAAATTTATACAACTGCACACAGCAGGTTTTGGATTGTCAATGACGATATTCAAATGCATGATTAATTGCAAAATTGTATTTAATAAATTACATTACTTTCCTTTGGCAAAACAAAGGTTTTTATTTTTTTACTCAAAAACGACGCCCTGTAGAAAAAAAAAAATAAAGAGACTTTTTTTCTTTAGAATTAAGTGCACTATTCAAAAAATAAAAATGTTTTGAAAAAAACCAGTGGCGTACTATTTTTTCTTTAAAAATTTAAAATTTAGTACCCGTACGCACGCCACTGATGAAGCTAAACATTATTTTTTTATTGAGAAAAACGCATCTTAATAGCCTATTATTACGTTCTAAATTTGAACTAAATCGAGATATTTCTAAGGCAACTTGATCAATTGTATTCTTTAAATGGTCACATTATTTTGCTTTTGCAGAACAACGGTTTTTATTTTTTTACTCAAGAACGACGCCCTGTAGAGAAAAAAATTAAGAGACCTTTTTTCTTTCGAATTAAGTGGATAATTCAAAAAGTATAACCTTTTTAAAACAAACCAGTGGCGTACAATTTTTTTCTGTAAAAATAAAAAAGCTAGTGCCCGTACGCACGCCACTGTCGAAGTTAACAATCATTTTCTTCTTGGAAAATATGCGCCTTAGACATTTATGGTTATGTGCCAATTTTGAATAAAATATCCACAATGATTTCGAAATTATTAATAAATTTCAATTTTTTTTTGAAAACTTTAACACCCTGTATTTTTATAACGGTGTATTTTTTGACCATAGTTTATACGACAAATTATCATTATTTTTTAATGTAGAATCACCTCCTTAAATATTCGCAAACCTTTAAGGAACACCCTGTATATATATATATATACCTGGGACAAATTATTAAACTAAAAAAAGAAAACCAAACAGCTGAAATCAAGAGACGAGTAAGATTGGCCTGGGCAGCATTCGGTAAATTAAGCTACATATTAAGAAATAAAAAATATCCTCAGTAGGGGAGCCCGGGGCTGGTTGACGCACCGGGTTGGTTGACGCACCTCAATTTTTTGAAAAACAGTACACTTGGCAACGTCGCCGACCGGTTTGTCTTAAAGCGGCCATAAAAAACCACTCTTGAACGTTCTTTTCAGTTTGATTGCATCAGTGGTGTTTTGTACAGTGCGGTTTGTAGTTTTTTGGCAGTGGTAAGTAATTTTTTATTTTCTTACAGTTTTGGTTCTAGAAACTTTATTTTTAAAGATAATTGAGATCGGTTTTTTGCTAAATAAAGCTCCAACCGTCCCAAACAAGAACTGTTAATTAGATTTTCTAAGAATAAAATAGTATAAGTGCAGTTGCATCACACATACAAAAACGTGGTCAGGGGCTGGTTGACGCACCCAACAAGGGGCTGGTTGGCGCATGCGTCAACTTTGAGACGTTTTTGCAAAAAAATTACTGAGGAAGAAATTAATGGCGATACCGCAATAACGACAAAAGTTGGATATTACAGGAATCGCCAGGTATATACTAGAACGTTTTTCTACGTTGTCCGACGCCTATTCTCCACCTCCTTCGATCCTGACAATAATCTTGTGTAAGATTTTTTTGACTCATTGATTTTTATATTGACTGCTGCCATTCCAGTTTAGGAAGCCCTCTTTTTCTGCGCCCTATTGGTTGCCATTCTAGGACCTGCATTAGTAATCTTTCGTCGTTCATCCGTTGTACATGGCCGTACCATATCAGTTGTTTTTTAGTGATGTCATCCGTTATGCTTCCCTCGATTCTCATTCTCTCTTTTATGGTCTCATTGATCTTCTTATTGCATCCATTTTGACACTTTCCATTTTTGTTTTGTATTTTTCTGTTACGCGACAAGTCTCTATTCCATACACTAGCGTGCTTTTCACCATTGTTTCATAGATGTTAAATTTTATTGCACAGATAACTATAAAAATAGTGTCTCATCCGAAAAATGGATTCAGTGCACTAGTTGCAAAATGTGGGCGCGTGAAGCCTGTGCTGGGGAACCTGGCGTCTTCTTTGTTTGTGTAAACTGTGAAAGCGAATAAAGACTTATATATATTTTTTTAAGCTATAATATTAAATTTGTTAATTACTTTGTTACCTTTTTGAGAATTAATGCATCTTTTGTTCCTTGGGAAGTTACCTTTTTTATGTTTTATGCATATTTTGTTCCTTGGGTAATTACCATTTTTAGAATTTAATATATATATTTTTTTAAATTTAGATTATAACAGATGTTTTACCTTATTTTTTTGTCTGCGTCAACCAACCCCATGATATGCGTCAACCAATCCCGGCCCGGGGCTGGTTGACACACCCTGACATACATCTTTAAAAAACAAACTATACCTAAACTGTTGCTAAAAAAATTTTTTTTTGTCTAATCTAAAAGATAAAACATTTAAACTTTCCTATTTGGTACCAAAAGCACAGCAAAACCTAATAATGTATTAGCTAAAAATAAAAATACAAAAAGTGCGTCAACCAACCCCGGGCTCCCCTACCTCAAAATGAAAGTGTATAACCAATGTATCCTTCCTGTACTTATTTACCTATGGATCGCAGACCTAGACACTTACAAAATCAAACATGGATAAGGTAACAAAAGCCCAAAGATCAATGAAAAGATAAATGTTACATGTAAAGCTAACAGAGAGAGAAGTACCAAATTAAAATGCAAATTTGCCAGTCATAAAATCAGCCAGAAAGACGATCTGGAGACCTTGGGAAAATAAAAGAAGTAGGGGAAGACCCCAAATGGGATGGGCGGACGATTTGGGGAGGCACGCGGGGGCTGGATGGATGAACATGGCGACAGACAAAGAATAGTGGCAGATATTGGGGGAGGCCTATGTCTAAATATGGATTGAAGAAGGCTAAATAGATAGATAGATAGATAAATTTTAGGTAAAATACTTATTTACAACTAAGGTTAGGTTTGCAAAGCAAATTTGTTGGTACACATGCATGGGGGATACTTGAGCTGATATTATTAAACTTTATTTACATAAAATTCATAACAGAAGAACACTTTATACCACAGAACATCTAATAGATTTGTGTTTATTATTCAACCTTTATCTGAGGGCACGGCAGTTCGCCAAGTTCGCGCGCCGTAACCATCTTTTCTTGAAACATTTCAGCCGATATTTGACCTACTAAAACTCTACTTCGGAATGAGCTACGAATCTCAAACTATGCACAGTCGTAGATCTCCATGGAGTTAACAACCCCTTCAAGTTTCATGGAATTCCATAAAGTAGTAAAGTAGTTACCAAAATTCAAAAAACGTCGAAATTGCCACTCACTCACTTACTCACTCATGTATAGATCATCAATATTCTACTGTACTTCCAGACATGCTACAAAGCTGAAATTTGGCAGACTGATAGAAATTATGACCAAACCCCTGGAAAAAATCAAAAAACCCCAAAATTTTAATTTACTTTCCTCCCCTATACATTTAAAGTTATGTAAAAGTAGAATCGCCCACTTCCAGAAATGCTAGAGAGTAAAACTATAGGAAAAAATCAAAAAACCCCAAAATTTTAATTTACTCCCCTGCCCTATACATTTAAAGTTATGTAAAAGTAGCATTGCCCACTTCCAGAAATGCTAGAGAGTTGGGCTTTAGCAGACTAAGAGGAACTATGATAAGACTATAGGAAAAAATTAAAACACCCCAAAATTCTAATTTACTTCCCTCCCCTATAAATGTAAAGTTAAGTAAAAGTAACATTGCCTACTTCCAGACATGCTAGAGAGCTGAGCTTTGGAAGACCGATAGTAACTATGATAAAGTTATAGAAAAAAATTAAAACACCCCAAAATTCTAATTTACTTCCTTCCCCTATAAATGTAAAGTTATGTAAAAGTAACAATGCCCACTTCCAGAAACGCTAGAGAGCTGAACTTTTTAAGACTGAAAGACAATATGATAAAACTATATGAAAAAACACCAACATTTTAATTTACTTCCCTCTCCTATAAATGTAAATTTATATAAAACTAACATTGCCCACTTCCAGAAACGCTAGAGAGCTGAGCATTGGAATACTGATTTAAAAAAATTTAAAAAGTCCAATATTTTAATTTACTCTCCTCCCCTATAAATGTAAAGTTATTTAAAAGTAACATTACCCACTTCCAGAAACGCTAGAGATCTGAGCATTGAAAGACTGATAGGTACTATGATAAAACTATAGGACAAAATTTAAAAACGCGACAATTTTAATTTATTTCCCTCCCCTATACATCTAAAGTTATGTAAAAACACTGTGCACTTTCAGAAACGCTAGAGAGCTGAGCTTTGGAAGGCTGATAGGAACTACGATAAAACCATGGAAAAAAATTAAAAAACCTCAAAAATTTAAGTAAGGCATTGCAAAAGTTTTCAACAATATTCCGCATATTTTACTACTTTAAAAAAGAAGTGAAATCATAACAAAAACATTTCATGTAAAAAAAAGCCAAGTACACGAAAATGACATTCCGTAAAAAGAATTGAGAGAGTAAAGCCAAGTTCTCCAAGGTTCATACTAGTTTGGAAATATTTTTCTAAACTTGGCTATTACAGCTGTAAATGACTCTTAGGCACAGTGCTAAATTGAACATAAAGAAGTTTGGCTGTAATAGCAAAGTTTACAAAAATATTTCCAAACTAGTATGAACCTTTCATTTTGAAATTTGTATTGGAGAACTTGGCTTTACTTTTATCTCAATTCTTTTTACGGAATACCCTTTTCGCGTACTTGGCTTTTTTTACATGAAATGTTTTTGTTATGATTTTATTAATCTAAAAAAATTAAACTATAATCAAGTATCCCCCTTACCCCTATTCTAAAAATATTGCTTTTAATGCAGATTTAATTTATTTTTGATCTACTTGTGATAAATTGTCCCATGAAAAACATATGTCCTTAACCAATTATAATCTTTGTTATAATTATATTGTTTTTTAATTTTTATTTTTTTAACATGTTTTAATGGAAGGCTGGTTTCATGGGACCAATAACTGTTTTTTTTGTAAAGCTGCGCTGGTCCCATGAAAGCATAATAAAAAAAATTGAATACAAAAATTAAATCCACAGTGGTTGCACATCTAATTTTGGAATGTATGTGCAGGACACTTACATAAAAGAAGGAATGATAAGAGCCTGTGTACTTATTTGCTGTTATGTTTGACTTAAATGGACATATATTCACAGTGTTACCCAGGAGGGGTTAAGGGGTCAAACCCCCCCTTAAATACCACTAAAACAAGAAAACCATAGCTCCCCTTCCAAAAATATATCCTGGCTACAGCCTCGTATATGTTTACACTTAGAATAGAATAGAATATTTTAGTTACAAACTAGTCAATTTACAAAATACCTTAACTAGGCTTAACCATTTTTAGAAAAACATTCCTGTTTAAATCTTATAACTAGCTTTACTTTTCTACAATGTAATTTGCACAAAAAATAATTTTATTTAGTAATTATTAATTCCAAAAAAAAACTTGTTGAGTAAGTTTTATGATATTGAAATTGAAATTGAAATTTATTTATTCACCAATATGATACATCATAGAAGGTTTTGTCACAAAGAGAACACTGACTTATAAAATCATGTAAATGTTTTAAAAATTTTAAATCCTAATATTTAAATCTAAGGTCAGTCTTAAAATATGATTTTTAGTAAAAAGGTACATACATAGTTTAAAAAAAAATGACAAAAAATATAAAGAAGTACAAAAACAAATACACAAAAAACACTACTCTAATTTCCCTAGCAGTTATTATTACACAGACAGATGTAACTTGGAGATCAAAATTAAATTTTGGATTCATTAAAATCAAGAAATTCTTGTGTAGAGTAAAAGGCATTTTTACATAACAGTTTTTTTACATACAATAGGAACTGTTTTTCACTTAAATTTATAACTTTTTCTGGCAACTTGTTATAGAATAAGGGGCCAAAATAATTTTTTGAGTACCTGCAGTGGTTTAATCTTGTGTAGTCCAAATAAATTTTTTTGTTATGCCTGGTATTGTGCTCATGAATATCATTATGTGTTTGATAATTCTGTATATTTACTCTGACATATTTTAAACATTCGAAAATGTACAAGGACGGAAGTGTAAAAAGATTATTGCTTATAAATATGTCCCTTACATCTGCTTGATAGCCCAATCCAAACGCCACTCTCAAGGACTTTCTCTGCATGCCAAAAGCACGTTCCGCGTGTGAAGAATGTCCCCATGCTAATATCCCATAACTGATATGAGACACAATCAACGAGTGGTAGGCTGTTAAAATTATGTTTCTTGAGACAACATTTATTAAATTTCTTAAAACAAACACGTTCTTTGATAATTTGTTGCATATTTTATCGACCTGATATTCCCATGTTAACTTTTGATCTAAATCAAATCCCAAAAACTGGATGTGTGTGTTTTCGTTTTCCACTGGTAGCTCTTTAAAAGTAAAAAAGTATGTTTTTGTTTTAGTTTCATTAAGTTTTAGTTTATTTGTTCTGAACCAGACCTCCGCTTCGTCGGATGCACCATCCATTAGTTGCTTTAAATCATTTAACGCCCTTCTTCTTATTGAAAAGGACGTATCATCAGCAAATAACATAAGCAGCAGGTCGATGCCCAGTCCTACCCTCAGGTCATTGATGTAAATCAAAAAGAGTACAGGACCAAGCACAGACCCCTGCGGAACTCCGTGACGTACTTTTTGTATATCAGATGATTTTTTATTCATGTGTACGTATTGTTCTCTGTCATTTAAGTATGAGTTTATTAGTGTTACTGATTTTTCATCGAAGTTATACCGATCTAGTTTTGTGGTTAGGTATGGATGGTACACACAATCAAAGGCAGAGCTCAAGTCGCAGAACACACTTCCCGTATATTCACAGTTTTGATATCCGTCTGTTATTTTTTCTAGTAACTCCATTACAGCACTGGTAGTTGACCTTTTAGATCGATAACCATGTTGACTATTTAAAAATATGTTATTTTTTTCAAAATGTTCCGTAATTTGATTTTTTAGAGCAGTTTCATAAACTTTTGATAAAGCGGGAAGTAAAGAGATAGGCCTTAACTTGTTGAAATTATCTGTTATTCCTTCTTTTGGAATAGGAATAACTTTTGCTTTTTTAAAAGCTTGAGGAAACACACCAAGATTTATAGCCTGATTTATAAGTTTCGTTAATGGAATGATCAATGCATTCTTAACTTTTTTAATCAAAAAAACACTCATCTCGTAACAGTCTTTAGTTTTTTTATTTTTTAATTTCTCTATAATATTTCTGGTTTCTATAAATGTAATGTTTTTAAAAGAAAAACTTTGAAACGTGTGATCATTGTAAAAATACTCGGTAACTGATTTATCTGTGGGCCGAATTCCCTGATGTATATCCTCAGCTTTTTGTATAAAAAACTTATTCACCTCATTTTCATCTAGGTCAATTTTTTGTTCTTTTTTAGTTTTGCCCCTTTCCTCGTTAATTATCTCCCAGCATGTTTTAGGTACGTTTTGTGAATTTTCTATCTTAGTTTTATTAAAATCTTTTTTTGCTTTTATAATTTTTTCTTTGTAAAGATTTTTATAAAAAATTTTCTCTTCCATTATTGCTGGACTGTCAACATTTTGGCACAATTTTGTTAAGAACTCTAACTTATCTTTTATTTCCCTTAATTCATTTGTATACCAATTTTTATGCTTTCTCTCTTTATTATTGTTTAGAGATTTAAGAGGAAAAGCCTTTTCTATGCATCCTTGCAAGTTTTCAATACAGCGATAGAATTTTTGCTCAATATTTTGTTCGCATAGTAGTTTGGTTCAAATTTAGGAATAAAATGATATCACAATAAGACAAAACTTAATACTCTGCCAATATATGGACCCCTAAGCTCACACTAGGTGAAGTGTACTGATAAGCCGGGTTGTTAAGGATGTACAATAAAAGATTGCGGACTCAATTACCTTTCGTTTGATATCACACACGCCTCTAGTTTTTGAAATCTACCCCCACCCATTTATTTGGCTTGTGTTTGGTGGATTTTGTTCATTTTTAAATGGGACCATCTCGACCGAAGATCCAGCCTAGGTACCAAATTTCATTAAAATCGGCCAAGCGGTTTTTGAGTTATGCGCGTTGGTCGTTACAGACAGACATACAGACAGACAGACAGACGGCGCAACAAAAGTTTCAAAATCATCTGAAACGCAAACATATATAAAAATTTTTGAAATCGGAGCAACTTTTTTTTCTTTGAAAAAATTAGGATCACCATAGCTCACACTACTATAGTATAGTATATGTGTGAGCTAAAAAAGCAATACTGTTAAATTTAAGGATAAAATGATATTACAATAAGACAACACAATAAAAACACAATACAAACTGTTTTATAGGTAAAAAATATGATATTAATGAGTTCCCTATACACATCTATTTAAAATTTAATTTATGTTTTAGACTTTTCTTGAAAAAAGGTTAAATTGATCAAAGGGGTGAAAAACCCATACTTGGTACTATAAAAATTAACCTGAAAAAGCTCATTATTTTACAATTACACTTGGCCAAAGATCATTTTTTTTTGTATGATGGCAGTCAGCATATTGATATTTTGATTGGACAGATCACCTCACTTAGAACAAGTTACTTCATAAATGGAAATATCTACTTGTTTCAATAATGACCTCAAACATACTGAAAAGACCAACAGGATTTAAGTATAAATGTGGGGTAAGGTTTACTTTTATTTATTTAATTTATTAGAACCCAAAAAGAGAAACAAATCTACATAGGGCCATAACTACATGTTCTTTTCTTAATTATATATTAATAGCTTATGTTGTAATTTTAGTAAATTTAAACTAATTAATATTGCAATAAAGTAAATCTTCATGTACATAAGTAACTTATTATACAACCAAGTGAGATCAGAGCGAAAATTTAACATTAGCTACTTAATAATACAAAATACTTCTTATCTATCTAAGAGCTAATAAGTGATTCCTGCATTTAAATGTGAAAATTTTTAGTTTTTGATTGTTTTAAAGTTGTTGGTAGAGCATTATAAATTTTTACTGCTGTGTATGACAAGTGTTTTTTACCAGAACTTCTTCTGTTTCTTCTAATATGAATCTTGGAGTCTTAATTTATAGTGTGGTAATCATGTATCTGTTTGTTCATTGATAAATTTATTGGTATCTTCATTAGATTATTCTCTATTTTAAAAATAAGCTTGCATTGTTCAATTTAACTGTTTCTGAAATATTTAGAAAGTTGGTTTTTTTTGTAGATATTACAGGTTGGTATGTATAAGTCCATTCCAAAAAGAGTTTTTATAACTTTATTTTGAGTTCTTTGTAACATATTCAGTGTTGTTAAGCTCGCAGTACCATAGATAGGAGCCATGTATGTAATAACAGAGTTAAAACAGTAGACTAGCGCTAGTGTGAACAAGAAAAAAATCTGCACGTTCATACCATGAAGACTGTTGACACTACGGAAGGTCTAATTCTAATAAATTTTAAATGTAACTATTCTTATAATTTAGAGCAAATCTGTTTCTGCTAAAAATGATAATTTAAAGTATGTTTCGACAAATACTACAATTACGAATTTTTATGAAACTTCAAAGTTTACATATCATTAGGTAAAATAGGATGTTATTTTAGTCCAAACTTATCTAGCTGACTAATGAATGGCTACTTCTCAGTCTGAATATTTCTTAGGCTCTACTATGTTGTTTGTTTCTGACTATCATGTAACCACTTTAAGTGATTTCAATAAATCTTACCATTTGATAAACATCTCTTTTCCGTTTTCATACGATCGAGACTCGTTACTTTTTATACTACTATAATACATTGATCCTCACTGTTCACACTACTAATTAAGTAATCGAACAACCACTTCGAGTTTATGCTTTATAATAAATGTATATTTTATTGATGCGAGTACAATAATAGACTTAAGAATACTAAAGGTAAAAAACGTTTACAACAAATAAAATGAAATGCAACTCCTCATCTCCGGTAGGTTTAGAGGTAGTCGGGTTTCTCTAGATGATTCCAGGTAAGGTCGACGTCGGTCGTATAACTCCTCCACCCCAAAATTAGACTTTACAGGGGCAGGTGGATGCTGGCCGGATCAATTTTCTGCTCACATTGTTTTAATTGTGAAGGAATTACGTTAATGCTGTCTTGTGGAGTTTGCATTTGAATTACAACTGGATTTGTGTTTTTTGATTGTTTGCATTTCCGTACTCGCTTATAGATTAAGTATAAACATATAAGTGTAAGTATTACATATACAAGTAATGTCCATATACTGGGTACATGATAAATGCTTGATGTTTCGAAGTGCGGATAGTTTTCTCGAATTTCTCTTTTTAGGTTGTTTAAGCTATCTAAGTCAATATCTTTTATACTGTTTGATAGGTCCAACGGATGTATAACAGTTGGTGCATCTTGTATGTCAGGAAAGATATACGGCTGAACTATTGCTGCTGTTGTTTTGTTGTTGTTCGTAAAAATTTGTCGGTTGATCTGAATTAGACAGTCGTTTGGCAGTCTGATAAGGTATGTTCCCAAAAGTGTATGTACTTCTTCTTGATGTTGACAGGAAGTTTTAGCGTTTTCTTCATTTGGAAGAACAAATATCCATTGGTTTGATTTCTCTAGTTGGTGAATGATTGGTGTGGCTAATTTAATTTGTGTTTTCTGGCAAGTGGTTGGCTGATTTAGGAGCATGCTGGAGTCAATTAATGAAATTTCGCAAGGACTATCGGGTTCGCTGTTTTTGAAGTCTTCTTTTTTGCAAATATATTCATTTCTGGTTATTTCTGCGCATGGTTCTTGATAATATGCATGTTGCAATTTGTTTTTTATCAAAAAAATTTTCCGCGGGAAAACAACTTTAAACCAACTGCTCTCAAATTGTATTGGCACGGGATATAAATGAAAGTAGTCAAAAATGTCTTTAGATGTGATTGGAATGTGTAGGAGATAAGTAATTTTATTATTTAGAATAAAACAGTCTAAAGTGATAAATTTTTCATAAAAAAATACATTTTGAAGAGTAACAGTTAATAACATTTGTTGTTCTCCTACTTTTTCTTGCACAGACAATAATTCTTTGTGAAGATCAGATAACTTTATTATACTTGGATGCATGACCTTTAGTTTAGAAAATGTAATTGAATTTTCAACATCTTGCAAGATTGATTGAATAATTTCATAGGAGTTTATAAGTTGAAGCAAAATATCTTTGATAAAAAGGGAATTTTCTCTGTAGCCAGAATTTTTAACAATTGAAGCAATCTGATTGATTTTGGACTCTAAAAATTTTTCATTTTGAATTATTTGTTGAACCGTTTGATTAAATTTAGAAATAACACTAATCGATAAGGAATTCTGTTTTAAAATTGTCGTCGACAATGTTTTTTGATTATTTTGTAACTCATGAATCATTTTTTCATAGTACTTGCCATCCGATGCGTCCAAATTGCCTGTAACAGCCTTAAATACAGACCCTAACATGTTAATCATCCCACGTCTTAATCGTTTGGGATGAGGCAAAATTTCTGATATTTTGGTATCGATCCTGGTTTGTAATATTTTTAAAAGTTTTAGGTAGTTCTGTGTATCGTTGGAATATCCAGTATGGCTATCTATTAAAGTCGTGATATTATTTACTTTTAAGTTTAATTTATTGGTTTCCCACAGTATGGGGTCTAAATCAAAGTAATGAATTAAAGTGTAGGTATATTCTATTGTTTTTGCAGTTCCTAATTTTATTGGCATTATTCCAAGCTTATTATCCAGTTTTTTTATAATCATTTCATCCTCAAGACCCGAAGCAAGGCCGAACCTGAAATACAAAACCCAAAGATAAAAGTTACCCAAAGTCATATTTATTTTTAATTAGCGGTCTTTTTAAATTAGACATATGAATTTTTCCATGGGAGTTTGTTGATATTGTTTTACTTGCTGGGTTTACTGACACCGTTGTAGTGGGTTCTAAGAATTTGTTTCCTAGTTTTTTCCGTTCATGTTTACGTATATATACCTCTTGATTGGGTTGAAATAAAATAGGATCATCGCATTTTTTGTTTAATTTATTGATTAAAGTCGTTTTGAATTGGGCTAGTTTTTCGTTAATTTTTGAGTACAGTAATTTAGATTTTTTTTTATGATCATTAACATAGTTACTCATGAGAATATGGTCTAAATTTTGGTCGAAAGGGTCGTCTGACGAGATATGACCGTTTACAATGTCCATAGGCTTCATTTTTGTTACTGAATGTATAGTATGGTTATAGGCCAGGATCGCGTAGGAAATTTTATTTGTAATAGGCTCTTTCGAAAATCCTTGATTATTTAAAAGACAAATATGTTCTGCCAGTGTTGAGTGAAACCGTTCAATACTCCCATTTGAATCAGGGTGATTTGGAGAAATAAAGTGAACTTTTAATTTGTGTAAAAGTAAAAGTTCAGTAATTACGCTATTTTTAAACTCTGAACCATTGTCAAAATTAACTAAAAGGTTTGGTACACCGTGATGTGAGAAAAATGTCAATAATTTGTCGGCGATATCAGAGGCAGTCAGTGTTTTGAGATAGTATGCCTGAGCGTATTTAGAAAAGCTATCTATTACTGTTAAAAATTTATTATGTTCCGCGGTATAAGTGTCGATGTATAGGATTTCAAAAGGTTTAGTTGGGGTGGGGGTAATATTCATTTTTACTTTAACCGGGTGTCGTTCGTACTTGCTAATCTGGCAAATTTCACATTGATTTATGTATGTTTGAACGGAACTTTTAAGATTTGGCCAGTAATATTTTATTTTTATTTTATATTCTGTTTCGTCAATGCCCCGGTGATTGCTTTTTCCTTCATGATAGTTTTTTATAATTTCTGGAATGTCATTTTTTTCGGTAACGTCTAGTAACTTGATTGTACATTTCTTAAAGCGTAATGAAGGATATTTAAAATTCTTTCTGACGACTTCGCAAAACGGTTCATAGAGGTCAGGTTCCTGGAAATATAAATAATAAAGTTTGTTCGGCAAAACATTTTCTTTTATGAAATTGATAATGTCATTTTCAAAATTATTCTGTGATATTTGAACTAAATACCTTCTTTTTGTCGAAAAAAGTATTTGTAATTTTGGTTTTACAGGAGAGTGCAATACTTTAGAAAAAATTATTTGGTTGGCCCCATAGTTTACGGCTGTTTCTATTATTGGAATCCCCACGATAGGGTCTTCGTCGTTATTAGTATGTATAGTGATATCATCGTCGTTATTTGGGTTTGGTCTATTTGCTGTTTTTTTCTGTGTGATGGTCTTATCTACTTGTTGCTGAAATCCTGTCGAACGGGTTGACATGGCGTCTACCTGTGCGATGTGTGATATTTGGTCCAGATTGTCGGTCTCTGATACATGTAATTCTATTCTTGAAAGTGCGTCCGCGTTAGAATTTAATTTTCCAGATCTGTGGATCAAAGAATAACTATATTCTTCTAACTTTAAACGCCATCTGAGCAATTTGGAAGAAGGGTCTTTTATGGAATGAAGCCACTGGAGGGGCTTGTGGTCCGTGATAATGAAAAAGGGACGACCAAAGAGGTATGGCCGAAAATATTTGGTTGCCCAAACGATAGCTAATAATTCACGTTCAATTGTGCTCAGTTTGGTCTCACTGTCATTAAGGGTACGCGAAGCGTATGCAACGGGAAGGTCTTGGCCAATGGGCCCTTGCGAAAGTACTGCACCTAGTGCGAAACTTGAAGAATCGGTGGCCAGGTTGAATGGTTTGCTAAAGTCTGGATATTGTAATATAGGATCGTTTGTAAGAAGTTTTTTGCATGTGTCAAAACAAGTTAAAAATTCTTCATTATGGACAATTTTTGCGCCTTTTTTTAAGCATCTAGTGAAAGGTTTTGTGATTCGGGCAAAGTCCCGTATAAATCGCCTATAATATCCGAGAAGGCCGAGAAATTCGCGTATCTGTTTCTGGGTAGAGGGAAGTGGCCAATCAAGAATGGAACGGATTTTATCCTCATTAGGTTTTACTCCATCTGGGGTCACCACATGGCCTAAATAGGCGACTTCTTTCTTTAGAAATTCTGATTTTTTTAACTGTATTTTAAAGTTTGATTCACGCAGCCGTTGAAAAACAGCTCTTAGGCGGTCAATGTGTTCTTGTAGTGACGTACTAAAAATAATTATATCATCTTGATATACCAAGCACATTTCATTCTGGATGCCTCTTAAAACATTATCCATCACTCTTTGAAAAGTGGCGGGGGCGTTTTTTAAGCCAAACGGCATTCTCTGAAATTCAAAATGGCCGTTTTCTGTACTAAAGGCGGTTTTTTCGATATCTTTTTCTGACATCTCAATTTGGTGAAACCCACTTGCCAAATCTAAGGTTGAAAAATATTGACATTTTCCAAGTTTATCAAGGAGATAAGTGACGTTAGGAAGGGGATAACGGTCATCTACAGTTTTAGAGTTCAATGACCTGAAGTCAAGAACAGCTCTATACTGTTGTTCCCCTGAAGCGTCCATCTTTTTTGGGACCACCCATAATGGAGAGTTCCAAGGAGAAGTGCTGGGTCTAATAATTTTTTGATCAAGTAACTGTTTCATTTGTTTTTCTACTTCTTTTTTGTGAGCAAAAGGTAATGGATACGATTTTTTGTAGACTGGTATTTCATCGGTGGTCCGTATATTATGTTTTATTTTGTTAGTAAAAGTAAGTGGCGTATTTTCTTGATAAAACACATCTGAAAAGTTATTTATTAGTGTCAAAAGTTGATTTTTTTCCTCCGAATTTAAATGGTTTAAACGAAATTTTGAAAAGTCCAATTTTGTTTCATGCGTTTCAACAATATTATTAAAATTGATTTCTTCAATTTCTTTGCGGTTCCATTTTTCTACTTCAAATGGTAAAGAAAAATCCATAGTTACGCTTTCACATGTATTATTTAGGATTGTAGTCAAGGCAAAACCATTTTTAGCTGAGGTTAAACATTCTGGGATTTCGCAATTGTGTATTTTTTGATATGGGAGAATTATCTCACCATTTTTTACGTTTACAGGTACTCTTATTACCTGATGAACACGAGGTGGTATTGTAATACAATTATTTATTTGTGACTTGGTTTTATAAAATTGTAACTTGACCTTTGCATATGGTGTAGCGAGAATTCCAGAGTTAAAATCAAGATTAGCTTGCAAAATTTTCAGATTGTCAATCCCAATAAGGCCATTAAAAAAATCGTGAAATTTAAACAAAAAAAATTTTAGATTTTGGGCTTTTGGCAAATTAAATAATTTTGAGCAGGGCAGATGCGCACTAAACTGATGAGCGGACTTTTGAAATACTGTTGAGACTACAAAAGGATCTTTTTTTATGTGGTTCGGGTACAATTTTTTTGTTATATTTGGATCTAAAAATGACTTTGTCGAGCCGCTGTCGATTAGTATTTTTAGGTTGTGTTCCGGAAATATAATGTATGGTAGCTCACTGGAGCTATTCATATTAAAGGGTATTTCTTGCGGTGTTATAGTTTGGTGTCCCGACTGAGGACTTCTGTAAAATTTACGGCATCTAAATCGGTTTGCTCGTTTGCGTTGTATAGTAAAAAATCATTATCACTGGACTCGGATGTAAAGATTTGGCAATTATCCAAACGTTCCGAGAGGCAAAATTGATTATCCTCGGGGTAGTAACCGTTTTGTTGGTAATATTCATTGTAATACTGATCTGTAAAAGTTTGATCATATTGAGAAAGTTGGTTGGCTTCGGTATTATACATTTCTTCCACTTCCATTTTTTGCATTTGTGAAGTGCTAGGTTGGTAGTTATTATGTTTATAATAGCTGCTATTTGGCGTTATTTTTGAACTATTGCGCGTAGATATTGACATAGGTGTGGGCGGCGGTAAGGCTTTTTGGGGAATTTGTTGGGAGCGAACTATGTTTTCTGGCCTAAAAACTTGACTATTTGTAGCAAATCTTTGTTGTGGTCTGTACGCCGGTCGAGGATAAAAAGACTGAGGCCTAAATGTTATCGGCGGTTGTCTAAAAAAACGACTTGGTGCATAAGCATTAGATTGTATGGAACTTGGTCTAGGAGAGAAAAATCTTTGGGGCGTTTGAATGTGATTAAACGGAGGTTGAGGCAATGACACGTTTTGTTTCAGATAGGAACTATTCATTTCATCGGTGACATATTGCAAGGCTGTTGTTAGATCGTGAGGCTTCATGGATCGGATGGCTCGTGCCAAATCTGTGTCAATTAAACCTGACAAAAATGTCTTAAGTGCAAGGTTTTTACAAAAATCAATTCGTGACTTTCTATTTTCTTCAGTGCCTATGTGGGTGTTTATGTACGAGGAGAGCAAATTAAGAGTGTGTAAAACTCTGTTATAAAATTGTGTGTAACTTTCATTTGAATCTTGTTTTAATGAGCATAGATCTTTTGTAAGAGCAACATCGTCTCTTTGGTCAGCAAAATTTCGAATAAGGGTGTTTTTAATATCGGCCCAAGAAGTCGATGAATCAATATTTACGACAGTACTTGCTTCGCCGTCGAGTTTTCCTATTAACGAGTTCAACAAATAAATATTTTGAAAACATCCCGGGTCGGTTGTATTTAAAAATGTTTCTACAATTTTGTCACAAATACTGATATACCTATATAAATCATTCGGATTGCCATCAAATTTGGGTACGCAATTGAGATATTCTGGTTTAAAACTCATTTTAGAATTTTCACTTTTTATCAAATTTGTTAGAAAGGTCTGGCTTTCTTTAGAAGCTGACAAAAAATCGAATTGCGGAGATTCGCGCGCCTGCAATGTTTGAGAAGGATTACTGAATGAAGAACTTTGTGCGTTTAAGTTTTGAGGGAGGTTGGTTTCAAGTCTTAAATTTTTGAGCCACTCAATTATATCTACTTGATCGTCGGAATCAGACATAAATTGCAACTTACATAAGCAGGTAAACAGCGAAGGTGGTCATTCCTCTATAAGAACAAGGTTCTGCTAGGCGATTTTGTCCTCACAAAAGTCCTTATCCTTGCGAAACTAGACAATGCTGTTCTAGTTCCCGATGATTGTGTTTCACAGGTCTTCGATAGACTGGGATTTTCAATTTTGTAAAATCCACACTGCCAATCGCCAATCACCAAAAGTTATTGAAGCCGAATAAGCCGATCGCGATACGTTTGAAACTTCGAACTCCGTTGACTGCGCCAATTAAGTAATCGAACAACCACTTCGAGTTTATGCTTTATAATAAATGTATATTTTATTGATGCGAGTACAATAATAGACTTAAGAATACTAAAGGTAAAAAACGTTTACAACAAATAAAATGAAATGCAACTCCTCATCTCCGGTAGGTTTAGAGGTAGTCGGGTTTCTCTAGATGATTCCAGGTAAGGTCGACGTCGGTCGTATAACTTACTGGGAGGTTCACACAAGTATTTGTTCACACCAGCACGAGTCTGTACTGTATATGCATGGGAGATCACTTGTTTTGATTTTTTGCTTAAAACTGACCAGCTGGCAACAGCATGCCTAGGCAGCACTCAACAGATTGTATAATATTTTTAATTTATAATTAGAAGTTTAGCTTTAGTTGGGAAAAATTCCTTACTAGCATTTGCCAAAAGTTCAAGATACATCATGTTTATTATCTTTCTCCTACTTACATTACTTAAGATTTGTAGTCTGTGTACTAAAAAAAATCTGCTAAATTTACAAACAAGAAGCATGAGTTATCTCAAACTTTTTCAAACTTAAGCCAAAATTCTCAGGATAAATGAAGCTTATACTTAGTCTTAATGCCTCATTTACTTACCCATCTTTTAAACACAAATTTACCTAGAGTTAATTTTGTATGTGTCTACTTTTTACTTATCAAAATAAAGAGATTCATTTTGTGCTTAAAAGATGGGTTAATGTTAATGAGGCATCAGAAAAACTGGGTTTAAGCCCCAAAGAAAAGTTTACCTTGAAACCAGACAAAAATAGCCTCAGTGGAATTTCCTAATATTGTCCTATAAAAAGAGATTTTTCAACTAGATTACAAAATATGGGCATTCAAAAACAAGGCATAAAAACTTTTAAAATCAAAGGGAACAAAAATCACTTCACATCGACTTAACCTTAAACTTCTTCTTGCTTTTAATTCTATTGGCTTATTTTGTCTGGATCATCTAGCCGGGAATTTCTATTTAACTGACCAAGAATATACTGACCAACGAATTTTCGCATTTTTCGGCGTAAGGCCGCCTTGTTCCTAGAAAAAACCAATACTAACTTACAAGTCTTAGCTGTTACCACTTCTAAGCAGCTACAGTGACCTATCAGTTAGCTACAACTCAGTTTTATCCCAAAAACCACCTTCCCCCAGCTATTACCACCAAAAAACCAACTACTACCACCTACACCTAGCCTCTGTTGCTAAAAAAGCAACTGCTACCATCTTGCCCTAGGCTCTATCACTCAAAAATCAACTACTACCACTTCCCCCTAGCTTCTACTAGTAAAAAATCAACTACTACCACCTTCCCCTAGCCTCTACCAATAAAAAAATCAACTACTACCACCTCCCTCTAGACTCTACCACCAAAAAATCAACTACTATACCACTTCCCCCTAGATTCTACCCCTTAAAAAAATCAACTACTATACTACCTTCCCCTAGCCTCTACTAATAAAAAATCAACTACTACCACCTTCCTCTAGCTTCTAATAACAAAAAACCAACTACTACCACCTCTCCCCCTAGATTCTACCAGCAAAAAACTAACTACTAACACATTCCCCTAGCTTCTACCAATAAAAAACAACTACTGCCACCTTCCCCTAGATTCTACCCCCAAAAAATCAGTAGTTGATTTTTTAGTGGTAGAGGCTAGGGGAAAGTGGTAGTAGTTGGTTTTTAGGTTTTAGAATGTAGGGGGAGGTGGTAGTAGTTGATTTTTGAGTAGTAGAAGCTAGGGGCAGGTGTTAGTAGTTAATTTTTTGATGGTAGAATCTAGGGGAAGGTTGTAGTACTTGATTTTGTATTGGTAGAGGCTAGGGGAAGGTGGTAGTAGTTGATTTTTTGGTGGTAGACTCTAGGGGAAAGTGGTAGTAGTTGGTTTTTAGGTTTTAGAATGTAGTGGGAGGTGGTAGTAGCTGATTTTTGAGTAGTAGAAGCTAGGGGCAGGTGTTAGTAGTTAACTTTTTGATGGTAGAATCTAGGGGGAGGTTGTAGTACTTGATTTTGTATTGGTAGAGGCTAGGGGAAGGTGGTACCCAACAAACATTTAAAGTCGTAACGACGAAACCCCAACTAGAAAGAATTTCTTAAAAGTAACCGCAACGTACTCCCGCTACGTCTCAGTATACCATACAGCGACGTTATAATTCCCTAAGTGGGGAACCAATTTCTGGTTATAACTACTTGGCCAAGTGTTTAAAGTCACTGTAGTAACAACTACACTACTACATCGTAGCCAGGTTTCTACCACGTCGTAGAGGCTGTTTTTTTTCCGTAATGGCATAAAAGTTGCGATGTAGTTGCAATTAACATAATCGTTTCTTTTTGGTAGAATTGTTACACAATATGGTGGACACAACAGTAAACAGACTCGCTTAGTTTTTTTGTTTGGTTATGGTTATAATATGTACTATGTTATCCAAAAGTGTGAGAATTTACGAGCAGAGGATCAAAATTCTAGTGCGACGCAAAGTTTTTTGTATAACATGCATTATATATATTGCAAAAAACCGGTGCGCCCGTAAAATTGAGCCGTTTTCTGGTAGCTGATGGAATTTTTGTGTTGTGATTTTGGAGGTTATGTTTTCATAATCGACAGTTAACTCCAACAAATGGTGCTTAAGAAGAGCATTTTTGGTAAGCTTCAACTAATTTGTTTATAAAATAGTATAGCTCTTTAATATGAGCTCATAAAACGACAACAAAAATATTAAATTTTCTTTTTTACATAAAAACATGGCGTCCCAAACTATATTCCCTGATAGTCGAAAGGGTTACTTGAAAGTGAGCCTAAGTTACGGCAACGTGTCACTTACGACTTTTATGTCGGCTTTCCTTTATAGTTCTATATAACACACTCGAATTTCTACTCCTTCGTTGCAGAAACGTATTATTAACTAGCTTTCGCCACTAGAAAACGTCTACAGAGTGATAGGAACTACGCGATAAGTATAACTACTACCCTCAAGTTATTGGGGTGTCGCCACTTGTCATTTGCCGTTTCTGTCAACAACAGCACCACTGCTTATAGGTTTTGTACTAGCGTGAATTTGTGGTAGGTTTTAAAACAAAAACAAGATAAATTAAATTCCATTAGAACAATAAATGAAGTGCCAATAAAAAGTGTTTTTTAAAAATGTATGTTGCAGTCGAGAGCATGATCCCTATTCTAGAATTTCTAGGAAGTGTTGGTCAAGGAACTAAAAGAACGTAGTCACATCAATGAAATCAACGTATTGTTACTTTTTTTATTTACACATTGCTCTCACAATTCGTATGTAGTATTTTTTATTGTTTTTAGGTATTTTGGCATTCTCAATATTCAGTAATTTTTATTATTATAAGCCCTATAAGTAAAAACACAATCTCTGAGACTTGTTAGATCGCTTAGAAATCCGCATGTAACCACGATATATCTAACTTGTTTTTTTATTAGCCGCAAACTGCGCAAAAGTTCCTAGATGAAGTCTAGCATCTCCCAGAGGTTATTTTAGGGGCCGTGCATAAATTAGATATTGGGGACCTATTGCAATAAAGCCTGGCACAAATTGTGCCGGGCACTATATTGACGTTTCGCATTAAAAACTGACAGGTGATCTTTCAAAATTGACATACCAAAGTCGAATTTAGAAATCCAGTCGTTTATTATTCATTAATAGTGGCGTCACTATTAATTCCGGCTCTTATAATACAAAATGGCCTAATTTTGAAAGAAGACAGCTGTTCTTATAATGCGAAATTGTCAATATAGTGCCCGACAGAATTAGTGCCTGGCACTACTGCAATAAGTCCCTAATAAGGGGGTAGATGATAGCTGAAACGTTACATCACCTGATGTTGCGACAGCGTTACGTAAATTTTTTTACCGATTTGTTTTACGGTTTCTTTTTAATGTTCCTCATTTTGTTACTATTTTGTTCCTATTTGTTTGTGTTTTACTTTATCATTATAGCAATAAACTAAGAATAAAAAAATATTTTGTTTTGGAAGAGGGATATATAAAGTTAAAGTCCAGCTCAACACATAAAATGAATCACAGTGAAACACGACACGTCAGCACAAGAGGGTGGCGGCACAAGAGGGTGGTGCCACAGCACAAGCCACGAACGACCGTAAAGACAATACAAGAATAGAATACCAACAACAAGTAGCGTAAAAGATTAAGGATGGCGATTAAGCATGGACCAGGGATTCTTAAAATTCGTGTGCGGTACTCGATACTTTGGATCAATATTTTGCATATTTTGCTAAATGGTCAAGCAATGAGCTCGAAAAAATGGACTGCTCAAGGTAGTTAAAAAAATATTTGCAAAACTATTCCTAATATTCCCATATTATAAAAGGAGCCACAAAAAGTAGGGTTAAGAATGTGTGCGACCAAGATGCGACTTCAAAAATTCTACGTTTTCAAAGTAGAAACAGGAAGGAGAGATTACTTTAAAAGATCGACATTAAAAAAAAAGTCAAAGTAGTTGCAGCTTTAAAGTTGATCCAAAAAGTTATTTTGTCTACATTGTTACATCAGATGTTACTATGATGACACAAACTTTTATGGTAAAAATTAAAGTTATAATGTAGTTGTCGATACACTTGTTTGGGACTCCAATGAAGCATAACTTTCTAGTGGTAATTAAGTAGGATATAAAAGTCAGGGCGACTTCGAAATAACGACTAAAAAGAAAGTAAAACTTTAGCAACGTCCTATTGTGGTAGAGAAGACTATGAGAATCGACTATCAAGAAACAATCCTAAGAAGTAGTTTGGAGGGTCGTTTTTACGAAACATCTACTATTTCCTGATACTAAATAGTAGTTAGAACTAAAAAGTAACAAATTTTGGTTGGGATCACCACATTTCTACTATAAGAAAGTAGCAAAGCCTTTAGAAGATGTAGCCGCTACTTTAAATGTTAGTTGGGTAGTAGTTGATTTTCTGGTGGTAGAATCTAGGGGGAGGTGGTAGTAGTTGATTTTTTATTGGTAGAGGCCAGGGGAAGGTGGTAGTAGTTGGTTTTTTGCTGGTAGAAGCTAGGGGAAGGTTAGTTGGTTCTTTGCTAGTAGAAGCTAGGGGGAGGTGGTAGTAGTTGATTTTTTGGTGGTAGAATCTAGGGGGAGGTGGTAGTAGTTGATTTTTTAGTGGTAGAGGCTAGGGGAAGGTCGTAGTAGTTGTTTTTTTGGTGGCAGAAGCTAGGGGAAGGTGGTAGTAGTTGATTTTTGATGGTAGGCTCTAGGGGGAGGTGGTAGTAGTTGATTTTATAGTGGTAGAGGCCAGGGGAAAGTGGTAGTAGCTTTGATTTATTCGTTAGGATTTGTTTCGACCTCAAACAATTCGCTCTGAAATCGAAAATTATAAAAACATCGTTGGTCAGTAAAATTCTGGTCAGTTAAATAGGTAGGCCCAATTTCGAATGTTAAATATAGCCACTATTTCGCGAGGGATTTTATTTGTTTGGTTTTTTCTAACCCAAAATTTTGCTTGGTTTTCGTGGTGCTCTGTGATTTTGTGATTTTTATTTGTTTGGTGATCCATGATATAAATATAAATAAATAAAATACCTATTAAAAAATATGTCTGAAGGTAAGAATCAGTACAGTGTAGTTTTACAGTTAAATAATTTATCCTGAAATTTTTCGTACTAAAGGCCGCTTGACATGGTGCATGATGTGCTGCAAATATTTGCAAGCAAAAAATTTCGGTCAAATTGTTTCCTGCAAAAAATCTTCTTTTCACTAAAGGCCGCTTGACATGGTGCATGAAGCGCTGCAAATATTTGCAAGCAAAAAATTTCGGTCAAATTGTTGCCTGCAAAAAATCTTCTTTTCGTTTGACATTGCACATGGCCATGCATGGATTCCCCAGAATCTAGGTAAAAATTCCCCAGTTTGCATGCAAGTACAGTTTGCATGCAAAAAAATGGCACTGGACCGATAAAAATGGATTGCCTGCAACAATCAGCTGGATTTGTACTGCACATGCACCTGGGCAAAATTTCATGCATTTGCCTACAAATTTTATTGTCATGCACCATGTCAAGCGGCCTTTAACATTGTGCATGGCCATGCATTGATTCCCCAGAATCTAGGTAAAAATTCCCCAGTTTTCATGCAAGTACAGTTTGCATGCAAAAAAATGGCACCGGACCAATAAAAATGGATGCAACAATCAGCTGGATTTGTACTGTGCATGCACCTGGGCAAAATTTCATGCACTTGCCTGCAAATTTTATTGTCATGCACCATGTCAAGCGGCCTTTAAGGCCACTTGACATGGTGCATGACGCGCTGCAAATATTTGCAAGCAAAAAATTTCGGTCAAATTGTTGCCTGCAAAAAATCTTCTTTTTGTTTGACATTGTGCATGGCCATGCATGGATTCCCCAGAATCTAGGTAAAAATTCCCCAGTTTGCATGCAAAAAAATGGGTTCAGACCGATAAAAATGGATTGCCTGCAACAATCAGCTGGATTTGTACTGTGCATGCACCTGGGCAAAATTTCATGCATTTGCCTGCAAATTTTATTGTCATGCACCATGTCAAGCGGCCTTTAGTTATATTTATACTGATGGTGAAACAATTTATAGCATTACAATTGTACAGAGAATTTTATCTGGTGGCATTACCTTGCATTACCCTGAGGGGCGAACAGCTCTCACAATCGGTGTACACATTTGTCACAATCTTTACATAATCCCTCCCAATCACTCACAATCTGTCACAATTTTACCACAATCCTTCACAATCCCTCACAATCTTACCACAATCTTTACACAATCCATCCCAATCACTCACAATGTATCACAATCCTTCAGCCCACAATCCTTCACAATCTTTACACAGTCTGTCCCAATCGCTCACAATCTTACCACAACCCCTCACAATCTTACCACAGTCCTTCGCAAAGGAAACTATAGAGATGATGACCTTTTTTTTAAATTTTTTTATTTTTTTTTGGTTGCAAGAATTTTTGATGGGCGCCCCCCCCCCCCCCCCCCCCCCCGCCCCTTCAGACATGCTACACCTCTGCACAGTCCTCCACAATCCCTCACAATCTTACCACAATCCCTCACAATCTTTACACAATCTTAGCAAAGGATTGTGGATTTTCACAATTGGTGTACACATTTTGGGTTAGCTGTTCACCCCTCGCATTACCCATACAAGAGTCATTCTCCCCAAATTCACAGAAAGCATGTGATCTGTAAATTGTACTGCATTTGTACTTGGTACAAAAGTTTTGACCTGTTCTGTTGGTCGCACTTACATGTAAAAAGGAACTCATTCCACTAATTTTCATATTATTATGTTAAACTAAGGTTGGTTTTGAAATAGACCAATGTGTGAATTTGGAGAGAACGACTCATAAAGTAGCATGAGATTAAGTACCCCAAGATTTACATGGCATTACTGGCAATATATGTACAAATTTTTGGTCAGTTGTTGCCCCTGCTTGGTACATAATATGAGTAGGGCTGCTACAAGGGGTTTTGTACTGGCCAAAATTTGTCCAGGTACCCTAATTCATATTACACAGGTTTTTTCCCAGTATTCCCCTTTATTACCTAGTAGGGGAAAGGTGGAATACTTGATCATGTGAGATACTTGATCATTTTGTACTATCTTATCTTTAAATATTTATTTCTGGTATTTTCAAATGAAATTAGAAAAATAACATGAGTGTCATAGACTACTTGATTCCCAGCTGCCATTTGTAGTAATTTTCAACAGGGGTGTGAAACTAGCAGCCAATTGCCCGCAGCCAAAGTGTGAAGTTAGCAGCCAGTTTCCCGCAGCCAAATTGTGAAGTTAGCAGCCAGTTTCCCGCAGCCAAATTATAAAATTGGCAACTATACTATAATGCTAGCAGTCAATTCTTCACGCTGCCTAAGAGCAATTTACTCTCATAATTATTCTGTAAGCCTTCATTGTGTTTTAATGAAAATCTTTAAAACATACTTTATCGAAAAAGTTACGCAATCAAACTTTGTCGGTACAATGGGGCCGTCATAAGAAATCAAAAGTCCAAGCCGCATCTTAATGCATGCTGCTCAATATGGAGAAATGGATAATATTATGAAAATTAAAAAAAAATTCAAAAATCATACTTAGCGACGGAGTTACGTTACCTACAACGGGGCAATCATAAGAAATCAGCTGTCCAAGCCGCATCTCCTTGCGCGCCGTTTAACATGGAGAAATGGATAATAGTATGGAAATTAGAAAAAAATTCAAAAATCACACTTAGCGACAGAGTTACGCGATCAAACTTTGTTGGTACATTGAAGCCATCATAAGAAATCAGCTGTCCAAGCCCCATCTCCTTGCGCGCCGTTTAACATGGAGAAATGGATAATAGTATTGAAATTAGAAAAAAATTCAAAAATCACACTTAGCGACAGAGTTACGCGATCAAACTTTATCGGTACAACGGGGCAATCATAAGTAATCAGCGGTGTAAGCCGCATCTCCTTGCGCGCCGTTTAACATGGAGAAATGGATAATAGTATGGAAATTAGAAAAAAATTCAAAAATCACACTTAGCGACAGAGTTACGCGATCAAACTTTATCGGTACAACGGGGCAATCATAAGTAATCAGCGGTGTAAGCCGCATCTCCTTGCGCGCCGTTTAACATGGAGAAATGGATAATAGTATGGAAATTAGAAAAAAATTCAAAAATCACACTTAGCGACAGAGTTACGCGATCAAACTTCGTTGGTACATTGAAGACATCATAATAAATCAGCTGTCCAAGCCGCATCTCCTTGCGCGCCGTTTAAGATGGAGAAATAGATAATAGTATGGAAATTAAAAAAAATAATAAAAAATCACACTTAGCGACAGAGTTACGCGATCAAACTTTATCGGTACAACGGGGCAATCATAAGTAATCAGCGATGTAAGCCGCATCTCCTTGCGCGCCGTTTAACATGGAGAAATGGATAATAGTATGGAAATTAGAAGAAAATTCAAAAATCACACTAAGCGACAGAGTTACGCGATCAAACTTTGTCGGTACATTGAAGCTATCATAAGAAATCAGCTATCCAAGCCGCATCTCTTTTCGCGCCGTTTAACATGGAGAAATGGATAATAGTATGGAAATTAGAAAAAAATTCAAAAATCACACTTAGCGACAGAGTTACGCGATCAAACTTCGTTGCTACATTGAAGCCATCATAATAAATCAGCTGTCCAAGCCGCATCTCCTTGCGCGCCGTTTAACATGGAGAAATGGATAATAGTATTGAAATTAGAAAAAAATTCAAAAATCACACTTAGCGACAGAGTTACGCGATCAAACTTTGTTGGTACATTGAAGCCATCATAAGAAATCAGCTGTCCAAGCCCCATCTCCTTGCGCGCCGTTTAACATGGAGAAATGGATAATAGTATGGAAATTAGAAGAAAATTCAAAAATCACACTTAGCGACAGAGTTACGCGATCAAACTTTGTCGGTACATTGAAGCCATCATAAGAAATCAGCTATCCAAGCCGCATTTCTCCTTGCGCGCCGTCTAACATGGAGAAATGGATAATAGTATGGAAATTAGAAAAAAATTCAAAAATCACATTTAGCGACAGAGTTACGCGATCAAACTTTATCGGTACAACGGGGCAATCATAAGAAATCAGCGGTCCAAGCCGCATCTCCTTGCGCGCCGTTTAACATGGAGAAATGGATAACAGTATGGAAATAAAAAAATAATAAAACATCACACCTAGCGACAGAGTTACGCGATCAAACTTTGTCGGTACATTGAAGCCATCATAAGAAATCAGCTGTCCAAGCCGCATCTCCTTGCGCGCCGTTTAACATGGAAAAATGGATAATAGTATGGAAATTAGAAAAAAATTCAAAAATCACACTTAGCGACAGAGTTACGCGATCAAGCTTTATCGGTACAACGGGGCAATCATAAGAAATCAGCGGTCCAAGCTGCATCTCCTTGCGCGCCGTTTAACATGGAGAAATGGATAATAGTATGGAAATTAGAAAAAAAATTTAAAAGTCACACTTAGCGACAGAGTTACGCAATCAAACTTTGTCGGTACATTGAAGCCATCATAAGAAATCAGCGGTCCAAGCCGCATCTCCTTGCGCGCCGTTTAACCTGGAGAAATGGATAATAGTATGGAAATTAGAAAAAAATTCAAAAATCCCACTTAGCGACAGAGTTACGCGATCAAACTTTGTCGGTACATTGAAGACATCATAATAAATCAGCTGTCCAAGCCGCATCTCCTTGCGCGCCGTTTAAGATGGAGAAATAGATAATAGTATGGAAATTAAAAAAAAAATAAAAAATCACACTTAGCGACAGAGTTACGCGATCAAACTTTATCGGTACAACGGGGCAATCATAAGTAATCAGCGGTGTAAGCCGCATCTCCTTGCGCGCCGTTTAACATGGAGAAATGGATAATAGTATGGAAATTAGAAGAAAATTCAAAAATCACACTAAGCGACAGAGTTACGCGATCAAACTTTGTCGGTACATTGAAGCTATCATAAGAAATCAGCTATCCAAGCCGCATCTCTTTTCGCGCCGTTTAACATGGAGAAATGGATAATAGTATGGAAATTAGAAAAAAATTCAAAAATCACACTTAGCGACAGAGTTACGCGATCAAACTTCGTTGCTACATTGAAGCCATCATAATAAATCAGCTGTCCAAGTCGCATCTCCTTGCGCGCCGTTTAACATGGAGAAATGGATAATAGTATTGAAATTAGAAAAAAATTCAAAAATCACACTTAGCGACAGAGTTACACGATCAAACTTTGTTGGTACATTGAAGCCATCATAAGAAATCAGCTGTCCAAGCCGCATCTCCTTGCGCGCCGTTTAAGATGGAGAAATGGATAATAGTATGGAAATTAGAAAAAAATTCAAAAGTCACACTTAGCGACAGAGTTACGCGATCAAACTTTATCGGTACAACGGGGCAATCATAAGTAATCAGCGGTGTAAGCCGCATCTCCTTGCGCGCCGTTTAACATGGAGAAATGGATAATAGTATGGAAATTAGAAGAAAATTCAAAAATCACACTTAGCGACAGAGTTACGCGATCAAACTTTGTCGGTACATTGAAGCTATCATAAGAAATCAGCTGTCCAAGCCGCATCTCCTTTCGCGCCGTTTAACATGGAGAAATGGATAATAGTATGGAAATTAGAAAAAAATTCAAAAATCACACTTAGCGACAGAGTTACGCGATCAAACTTCGTTGGTACATTGAAGCCATCATAATAAATCAGCTATCCAAGCCGCATCTCCTTGCGCGCCGTTTAACATGGAGAAATGGATAATAGTATTGAAATTAGAAAAAAAATTAAAAATCACACTTAGCGACAGAGTTACGCGATCAAACTTTGTCGGTACATTGAAGCCATCATAAGAAATCAGCTATCCAAGCCGCATCTCCTTGCGCGCCGTCTAACATGGAGAAATGGATAATAGTATGGAAATTAGAAAAAAATTCAAAAATCACACTTAGCGACAGAGTTACGCGATCAAACTTCGTTGTTACATTGAAGCCATCATAATAAATCAGCTGTCCAAGCCGCATCTCCTTGCGCGCCGTTTAACATGGAGAAATGGATAATAGTATTGAAATTAGAAAAAAATGTAAAAATCACACTTAGCGACAGAGTTACGCGATCAAACTTTGTCGGTACATTGAAGCCATCATAAGAAATCAGCTATCCAAGCCGCATCTCCTTGCGCGCCGTCTAACCTGGAGAAATGGATAATAGTATAAAAATTAGAAAAAAATTCAAAAATCACACTTAGCGACAGATTTACGCGATCAAACTTTGTTGGTACATTGAAGCCATCATAATAAATCAGCTATCCAAGCCGCATCTCCTTGCGCGCCGTCTAACATGGAGAAATGGATAATAGTATGGAAATTAGAAAAAAATTCAAAAATCACACTTAGCGACAGAGTTACGCGATCAAACTTTGTTGGTACATTGAAGCCATCATAAGAAATCAGCTATCCAAGCCGCATCTCCTTGCGCGCCGTCTAACATGGAGAAATGTATAATACCATGGAAATTAGAAAAAAATTCAAAAATCACACTTAGCGACAGAGTTACGCGATCAAACTTCGTTGGTACATTGAAGCCATCATAATAAATCAGCTGTCCAAGCCACATCTCCTTGCGCGCCGTTTAACATGGAGAAATGGATAATAGTATGGAAATTAGAAAAAAATTCAAAAATCACACAGCGACAGAGTTACGCGATCAAACTTTGTTGGTACATTGAAGCCACCATAACCCAACAAACAATTAAAGTTGTAACGACGAAACCCCAACTAGAAAGAATTTCTTAAAAGTAACCGCAACGTACTCCCGCTACGTCTCAGTATACCATACAGCGACGTTATAATTCCCTAAGTGGGGAACCAATTTCTGGTTATAACTACTTGGCCAAGTGTTTAAAGTCACTGTAGTAACAACTACACTACTACGTCGTAGCCAGGTATCTACTACGTCGTAGAGGCTGTTTTTTTTCCGTAATGGCATAAAAGTTGCGATGTAGTTGCAAATAATATAATCGTTTCTTTTTGGTAGAATTGTTACACAATATGGTGGACACAACAGTAAACAGACTCGCTTAGTTTTTTTGTTTGGTTATGGTTATAATATGAACTATGTTATCCAAAAGTGTGAGAATTTACGAGCAGAGGATCAAAATTTGAGTGCGACGCAAAGTTTTTTGTATAACATGCATTATATATATTGCAAAAAACCGGTGCGCCCGTAAAATTGAGCCGTTTTCTGGTAGCTGATGGAATTTTTGTGTTGTGATTTTGGAGGTTATGTTTTCATAATCGACAGTTAACTCCAACAAATGGTGCTTAAGAAGAGCATTTTTGGTAAGCTTCAACTAATTTGTTTATAAAATAGTATGGCTCTTTAATATGAGCTCATAAAACGACAACAAAAATATTAAATTTTCTGTCTTACATAAAAACATGGCGTCCCAAACTATATTCCCTGATAGTCGAAAAGGTTACTTGAAAGTAGTTGCGGCTTTAAAGTTGATCCAAAAAGTTATTTTGTCTACATTGTTACATCAGATGTTACTATGATGACACAAACTTTTGTGGTAAAAATTAAAGTTATAATGTAGTTGTCGGATACACTTGTTTGGGACTCCAATGAAGCTTAACTTTCTAGTGGTAATTAAGTAGGATATAAAAGTCAGGGCGACTACGAAATAACGACTAAAAAGAAAGTAAAACTTTAGCAACGTCCTATTGTGGTAGAGGAGACTATCAGAATCGACTATCAAGAAACAATCCTATGAAGTAGTTTAGAGGGTCGTTTTTACGAAACATCTACTATTTCCTGATACTAAATAGTAGTTAGAACTAAAAAGTAACAAATTTTAGTTGGGATCACCACATTTCTACTATAAGAAAGTAGCAAAGCCTTTAGAACATGTAGCCGCTACTATAAATGTTAGTTGGGAAGAAATCAGCTATCCAAGCCGCATCTCCTTGCGCGCCGTCTAACATGGAGAAATGGATAATAGTATGGAAATTAGAAAAAAATTCAAAAATCACACTTAGCGACAGAGTTACGCGATCAAACTTCGTTGGTACATTGAAGGCATCATAATAAATCAGCTGTCCAAGCCACATCTCCTTGCGCGCCGTTTAACATGGAGAAATGGATAATAGTATGGAAATTGGAAAAAAATTAAATAATCACACTTAGCGACAGAGTTACGCGATTAAACTTCGTTGGTACATTGAAGCCATCATAATAAATCAGCTGTCCAAGCCGCATCTCTTTGCGCGCCGTTTAGCATGGAGAAATGGATAATAGTATAAAAATTAGAAACTTTGTTGGTACATTGAAGCCATCATAATAAATCAGCTATCCAAGCCGCATCTCCTTGCGCGCCGTCTAACATGGAGAAATGGATAATAGTATGGAAATTAGAAAAAAATTCAAAAATCACACTTAGCGACAGAGTTACGCGATCAAACTTTGTTGGTACATTGAAGCCATCATAAGAAATCAGCTATCCAAGCCGCATCTCCTTGCGCGCCGTCTAACATGGAGAAATGTATAATACCATGGAAATTAGAAAAAAATTCAAAAATCACACTTAGCGACAGAGTTACGCGATCAAACTTCGTTGGTACATTGAAGCCATCATAATAAATCAGCTGTCCAAGCCACATCTCCTTGCGCGCCGTTTAACATGGAGAAATGGATAATAGTATTGAAATTATAAAAAAATGCAAAAATCCCACTTAGCGACAGAGTTACGCGATCAAATTTTGTCGGTACATTGAAGCCATCATAAGAAATCAGCTGTCCAAGCCGCATCTCCTTGCGCGCCGTTTAACATGGAGAAATGGATAATAGTATGGATATTAGAAAAAAATTCAAAAGTCACACTTAGCGACAGAGTTACGCGATCAAACTTTATCAGTACAACGGGGCAATCATAAGAAATCAGCTAACCAAGCCGCATCTCCTTGCGCGCCGTTTAACATGGAGAAATGGATAATAGTATAAAAATTAGAAGAAAATTCAAAAATCACACTTAGCGACAGAGTTACGCGATCAAACTTCGTTGGTACATTGAAGCCATCATAATAAATCAGCTGTCCAAGCCACATCTCCTTGCGCGCCGTTTAACATGGAGAAATGGATAATAGTATGGAAATTAGAAAAAAATTCAAAAATCACACTTAGCGACAGAGTTACGCGATCAAACTTCGTTGGTACATTGAAGGCATCATAATAAATCAGCTGTCCAAGCCACATCTCCTTGCGCGCCGTCTAACATGGAGAAATGGATAACAGTATGGAAATTAGAAAAAAATTCAAAAATCACACTTAGCGACAGAGTTACGCGATCAAACTTTGTGTGTACATTGAAGCCATCATAATAAATCAGCTGTCCAAGTTGCATCTCCTTGCGCGCCGTTTAACATGGAGAAATGGATAATAGTATGGAAATTAGAAAAAAATTCAAAAGTCACACTTAGCGACAGAGTTACGCGATTAAACTTTGTTGGTACATTAAAGCCATCATAAGAAATCAGCTGTCCAAGCCGCATCTCCTTGCGCGCCGTTTAACATGGAGAAATGGATAATAGTATGGAAATGAGAAAAAAATTCAAAAATCACACTTAGCGACAGAGTTACGCGATCAAACTTTGTCTGTACATTGAAGCCATCATAATAAATCAGCTGTCCAAGCCGCATCTCCTTGCGCGCCGTTTAACATGGAGAAATGGATAATAGTATGGAAATTAGAAAAAAAATTCAAAAATCACACTTAGCGACAGAGTTACGCGATCAAACTTTGTTGGTACAATGAAGCCATTATAAGAAATCAGCTGTCCAAGCCACATCTCCTTGCGCGCCGTTTAACATGGAGAAATGGATAATAGTATGGAAATTAGAAAAAAATTCAAAAGTCACACTTAGCGACAGAGTTACGCGATTAAACTTTATCGGTACAACAGGGCAATCATAAGAAATCAGCTGTCCAAGCCGCATCTCCTTGCGCGCCGTTTAACATGGAGAAATGGATAATAGTATGGAAATTAGAAAAAAATTAAATAATCACACTTAGCGACAGAGTTACGCGATCAAACTTCGTTGGTACATTGAAGCCATCATAATAAATCAGCTGTCCAAGCCGCATCTCTTTGCGCGCCGTCTAACATGGAGAAATGGATAATAGTACGGAAATTAGAAAAAAATTCAAAAATCACACTTAGCGACAGAGTTACGCAACCAAACTTCGTTGGTACATTGAAGCCATCATAATAAATCAGCTGTCCAAGCGGCATCTCCTTGCGCGCCGTTTAGCATGGAGAAATGGATAATAGTATAAAAATTTAAAAAAAATTCAAAAATCCCACTTAGCGACAGAGTTACGCGATCAAATTTTGTCGGTACATTGAAGCCATCATAAGAAATCAGCTGTTCAAGCCGCATCTCCTTGCGCGCCGTTTAACATGGAGAAATGGATAATAGTATGGAAATTAGAAAAAAATTCAAAAGTCACACTTAGCAACAGAGTTACGCGATCAAACTTTGTCGGTACATTGAGGCCATCATAAGAAATCAGCTGTCCAAGCCGCATCTCCTTGCGCGCCGTTTAACATGGAGAAATGGATAATAGTATGGAAATTGGAAAAAAATTAAATAATCACACTTAGCGACAGAGTTACGCGATTAAACTTCGTTGGTACATTGAAGCCATCATAATAAATCAGCTGTCCAAGCCGCATCTCTTTGCGCGCCGTTTAGCATGGAGAAATGGATAATAGTATAAAAATTAGAAAAAAATTCAAAAATCACACTTAGCGACAGAGTTACGCGATCAAACTTTGCTGGTACATTGAAGCCATCATAAGAAATCAGCTGTCCAAGCCCCATCTCCTTGCGCGCCGTTTAACATGGAGAAATGGATAATAGTATGGAAATTAAAAAAAAAATCAAAAATCACACTTAGCGACAGAGTTACGCGATCAAACTTCGTTGGTACATTGAAGCCACCATAATAAATCAGCTGTCCAAGCCGCATCTCCTTGCGCGCCGTTTAACATGGAGAAATGGATAATAGTATTGAAATTAGAAAAAAATTCAAAAATCACACTTAGCGACAGAGTTACGCGATCAAACTTTGTTGGTACAGTGAAGCCATCATAAGAAATCAGCTATCCAAGCCTCATCTCCTTGCGCGCCGTTTAACATGGAGAAATGGATAATAGTATGGAAATTAAAAAAAAATCAAAAATCACACTTAGCGACAGAGTTACGCGATCAAACTTCGTTGGTACATTGAAGCCACCATAATAAATCAGCTGTCCAAGCCGCATCTCCTTGCGCGCCGTTTAACATGGAGAAATGGATAATAGTATTGAAATTAGAAAAAAATTCAAAAATCACACTTAGCGACAGAGTTACGCGATCAAACTTTGTTGGTACATTGAAGCCATCATAAGAAATCAGCTATCCAAGCCGCATCTCCTTGCGCGCCGTCTAACATGGAGAAATGGATAATAGTATGGAAATTAGAAAAAAATTCAAAAATCACACTTAGCGACAGAGTTACGCGACCAAACTTCGTTGGTACATTGAAGCTATCATAGTAAATCAGCTGTCCAAGCCGCATCTCCTTGCGCGCCGTTTAGCATGGAGAAATGGATAATAGTATAAAAACTAAAAAAAAATTCTAAAATCCCACTTAGCGACAGAGTTACGCGATCAAATTTTGTCAGTACATTGAAGCCATCATAAGAAATCAGCTGTCCAATCCGCATCTCCTTGCGCGCCGTTTAACATGAAGAAATGGATAACAGTATGGAAATTAGAAAAAAATTCAAAAATCACACTTAGCGACAGAGTTACGCGATCAAACTTTGTTGGTACATTGAAGCCATCATAAGAAATCAGCTATCCAAGCCGCATCTCCTTGCGCGCCGTCTAACATGGAGAAATGGATAATAGTATGGAAATTAGAAAAAAATTAAAAAATCACACTTAACGACAGAGTTACGCGATCAAACTTCGTTGGTACATTGAAGCCATCATAATAAATCAGCTGTCCAAGCCGCATCTCCTTGCGCGCCGTTTAGCATGGAGAAATGGATAATAGTATAAAAATTAGAAAAAAATTCAAAAATCCCACTTAGCGACAGAGTTACGCGATCAAACTTTGTCGGTACATTGAAGCCATCATAAGAAATCAGCTGTCCAAGCCGCATCTCCTTGCGCGCCGTTTAACATGGAGAAATGGATAATAGTATGGAAATTAGAAAAAAATTCAAAAGTCACACTTAGCGACTGAGTTACGCGATCAAGCTTTATCGGTACAACGGGGCAATCATAAGAAATCAGCGGTCCAAGCCGCATCTCCTTGCGCGCCGTCTAACATGGAGAAATGGATAATAGTATGGAAATTAGAAAAAAAATCAAAAATCACACTTAGCGACAGAGTTACGCGATCAAACGTCGTTGGTACATTGAAGCCACCATAATAAATCAGCTGTCCAAGCCGCATCTCCTTGCGCGCCGTTTAACATGGAGAAATGGATAATAGTATTGAAATTAGAAAAAAATTCAAAAGTCACACTTAGCGACAGAGTTACGCGATTAAACTTTATCGGTACAACGGGGCAATTGAATTTTTTTCTAATTTCCATACTATTATCCATTTCTCCATGTTAAACGGCGCGCAAGGAGATGTGGCTTGGACAGCTGATTTCTTATAATGGCTTCATTGTACCAACAAAGTTTGATCGCGTAACTCTGTCGCTAAGTGTGATTTTTGAATTTTTTTCTAATTTCCATACTATTATCCATTTCTCTATGTTAAACGGGGCGCAAGGAGATGCGGCTTGGATAGCTGATTTCCTATGATGGCTTCAATGTACCGACAAAGTTTGATCGCGTAACTCTGTCGCTAAGTGTGATTTTTGAATTTTTTTCTAATTTCCATACTATTATCCATTTCTCCATGTTAAACGGCGCGCAAGGAGATGTGGCTTGGACAGCTGATTTCTTATAATGGCTTCATTGTACCAACAAAGTTTGATCGCGTAACTCTGTCGCTAAGTGTGATTTTTGAATTTTTTTCTAATTTCCATACTATTATCCATTTCTCCCTGTTAAACGGCGCGCAAGGAGATGCAGCTTGGACAGCTGATTTCTTATGATGGCCTTAATGTACCGACAAAGTTTGATCGCGTAACTCTGTCGCTAAGTGTGATTTTTGAATTTTTTTCTAATTTCCATACTATTATCCATTTTTCCATGTTAAACGGCGCGCAAGGAGATGCGGCTTGGACAGCTGATTTCTTATAATGGCTTCAATGTACCATCAAAGTTTGATCGCATAACTCTGTCGCTAAGTGTGATTTTTGAAATTTTTTCTAATTTCCATACTATTATCCATTTCTCCATGTTAAACGGCGCGCAAGGAGATGCAGCTTGGATAACTGATTTCTTATGATGGCTTCAATGTACCGACAAAGTTTGATCGCGTAACTCTGTCGCTAAGTGTGATTTTTGAATTTTTTTCCAATTTCAATACTATTATCCATTTCTCCATGCTAAACGGCGCGCAAAGAGATGCGGCTTGGACAGCTGATTTAATATGATGGCTTCAATGTATCAACGAAGTTTGATCGCGTAACTCTGTCGCTAAGTGTGATTTTTGATTTTTTTTCCAATTTCAATACTATTATCCATTTCTCCATGCTAAACGGCGCGCAAGGAGATGCGGCTTGGACAGCTGATTTATTATGATGGCTTCAATGTACCAACGAAGTTTGATCGCGTAACTCTGTCGCTAAGTGTGATTTTTAAATTTTTTTCTAATTTCCATACTATTATCCATTTCTCCATGTTAAACGGCGCGCAAGGAGATGCGGCTTGGATAACTGATTTCTTATGATGGCTTCAATGTACCGACAAAGTTTGATCGCGTAACTGTCGCTAAGTGTGATTTTTGAATTTTTTTCTAATTTCCATACTATTATCCATTTCTCCATGTTAAACGGCGCGCAAGGAGATGCGGCTTGGACAGCTGATTTCTTATGATTGCCCCGTTGTACCGATAAAGTTTGATCGCGTAACTCTGTCGCTAAGTGTGACTTTTGAATTTACTTCTAATTTCCATACTATTATCCATTTCTCCATGTTAAACGGCGCGCAAGGAGATGCGGCTTGGACAGCTGATTTCTTATGATGGCTTCAATGCACCGACAAAGTTTGATTGCGTAACTCTGTCGCTAAGTGTGACTTTTGAATTTTTTTCTAATTTCTATACTATCATCCATTTCTCCATGTTAAACGGCGCGCAAGGAGATGCGGCTTGGACAGCTGATTTCTTATGATTGCCCCGTTGTACCGATAAAGCTTGATCGCGTAACTCTGTCGCTAAGTGTGACTTTTGAATTTTTTTCTAATTTTCATACTATTATCCATTTCTCCTTGTTAAACGGCGCGCAAGGAGATGCAGCTTGGACAGCTGATTTCTTATGATGGCTTCAATGTACCGACATAGTTTGATCGCGTAACTCTGTCGCTAAGTGTGATTTTTGAATATTTTTCTAATTTCCATACTATTATCCATTTCTCCATGTTAGACGGCGCGCAAGGAGATGGGGCTTGGAAAGCTGATTTCTTATGATGGCTTCAATGTACCAACAAAGTTTGATCGCGTAACTCTGTCGCTAAGTGTGATTTTTGAATTTTTTTCTAATTTCCATACTATTATCCATTTCTCCATGTTAAACGGCGCGCAAGGAGATGCGGTTTCGACAGCTGATTTCTTATGATGGCTTCAATGCACCGACAAAGTTTGATTGCGTAACTCTGTCGCTAAGTGTGATTTTTGAATTTTTTTCTAATTTCCATACTATTATCTATTTCTCCATGTTAAACGGCGCGCAAGGAGATGCGGCTTGTACAGCTGATTTCTTATGATGGCTTCAATGTACCGACAAAGATTGATCGCGTAACTCTGTCGCTAAGTGTGATTTTTGAATTTTTTTCTAATTTCAATACTATTATCCATTTCTCCATGCTAAACGGCGCGCAAGGAGATGCGGCTTGGACAGCTGATTTATTATGATGGCTTCAATGTACCAACGAAGTTTGATCGCGTAACTCTGTCGCTAAGTGTGATTTTTGAATTTTTTTCTAATTTCCATACTATTATCTATTTCTCCATGTTAAACGGCGCGCAAGGAGATGCGGCTTGGACAGCTGATTTCTTATGATAGCTTCAATGCACCGACAAAGTTTGATTGCGTAACTCTGTCGCTAAGTGTGACTTTTGAATTTTTTTCTAATTTCTATACTATCATCCATTTCTCCATGTTAAACGGCGCGCAAGGAGATGCGGCTTGGACAGCTGATTTCTTATGATTGCCCCGTTGTACCGATAAAGCTTGATCGCGTAACTCTGTCGCTAAGTGTGACTTTTGAATTTTTTTCTAATTTTCATACTATTATCCATTTCTCATTGTTAAACGGCGCGCAAGGAGATGGGGCTTGGACAGCTGATTTCTTATGATTGCCCCGTTGTACCGATAAAGTTTGATCGCGTAACTCTGTCGCTAAGTGTGACTTTTGAATTTTTTTCTAATTTCCATACTATTATCCATTTCTCCATGTTAAACGGCGCGCAAGGAGATGCGGCTTGGACAGCTGATTTCTTATGATAGCTTCAATGCACCGACAAAGTTTGATTGCGTAACTCTGTCGCTAAGTGTGACTTTTGAATTTTTTTCTAATTTCTATACTATCATCCATTTCTCCATGTTAAACGGCGCGCAAGGAGATGCGGCTTGGACAGCTGATTTCTTATGATTGCCCCGTTGTACCGATAAAGCTTGATCGCGTAACTCTGTCGCTAAGTGTGACTTTTGAATTTTTTTCTAATTTTCATACTATTATCCATTTCTCATTGTTAAACGGCGCGCAAGGAGATGGGGCTTGGACAGCTGATTTCTTATGATGGCTTCAATGTACCAACAAAGTTTGATCGCGTAACTCTGTCGCTAAGTGTGATTTTTGAATTTTTTTCTAATTTCCATACTATTATCCATTTCTCCATGTTAAACGGCGCGCAAGGAGATGCGGTTGCGACAGCTGATTTCTTATGATGGCTTCAATGCACCGACAAAGTTTGATTGCGTAACTCTGTCGCTAAGTGTGATTTTTGAATTTTTTTCTAATTTCAATACTATTATCCATTTCTCCATGCTAAACGGCGCGCAAGGAGATGCGGCTTGGACAGCTGATTTATTATGATGGCTTCAATGTACCAACGAAGTTTGATCGCGTAACTCTGTCGCTAAGTGTGATTTTTGAATTTTTTTCCAATTTCAATACTATTATCCATTTCTCCATGCTAAACGGCGCGCAAGGAGATGCGGCTTGGACAGCTGATTTATTATGATGGCTTCAATGTACCAACGAAGTTTGATCGCGTAACTCTGTCGCTAAGTGTGATTTTTGAATTTTTTTCTAATTTCCATACTATTATCCATTTCTCCATGTTAAACGCTGCGCAAGGAGATGCGGCTTGGATAACTGATTTCTTATGATGGCTTCAATGTACCGACAAAGTTTGATCGCGTAACTCTGTCGCTAAGTGTGATTTTTGAATTTTCTTCTAATTTCCATACTATTATCCATTTCTCCATGTTAAACGGCGCGCAAGGAGATGAGGCTTGGACAGCTGATTTCTTATGATGGCTTCAATGTACCAACAAAGTTTGATCGCGTAACTCTGTCGCTAAGTGTGATTTTTGAATTTTTTTCTAATTTCAATACTATTATCCATTTCTCCATGCTAAACGGCGCGCAAGGAGATGCGGCTTGGACAGCTGATTTATTATGATGGCTTCAATGTACCAACGAAGTTTGATCGCGTAACTCTGTCGCTAAGTGTGATTTTTGAATATTTTTCTAATTTCCATACTATTATCCATTTCTCCATGTTAAACGGCGCGCAAGGAGATGCGGCTTGGACAGCTGATTTCTTATGATTGCCCCGTTGTACCGATAAAGTTTGATCGCGTAACTCTGTCGCTAAGTGTGACTTTTGAATTTTTTTCTAATTTCCATACTATTATCCATTTCTCCATGTTAAACGGCGCGCAAGGAGATGCGGCTTGGACAGCTGATTTCTTATGATAGCTTCAATGCAACGACAAAGTTTGATTGCGTAACTCTGTCGCTAAGTGTGACTTTTGAATTTTTTTTTTAATTTCTATACTATCATCCATTTCTCCATGTTAAACGGCGCGCAAGGAGATGCGGCTTGGACAGCTGATTTCTTATGATTGCCCCGTTGTACCGATAAAGCTTGATCGCGTAACTCTGTCGCTAAGTGTGACTTTTGAATTTTTTTCTAATTTTCATACTATTATCCATTTCTCCATGTTAAACGGCGCGCAAGGAGATGCGGCTTGGATAACTGATTTCTTATGATGGCTTCAATGCACCGACAAAGTTTGATTGCGTAACTCTGTCGCTAAGTGTGATTTTTGAATTTTTTTCTAATTTCCATACTATTATCCATTTCTCCATGTTAAACGGCGCGCAAGGAGATGCGGCTTGTACAGCTGATTTCTTATGATGGCTTCAATGCACCGACAAAGTTTGATTGCGTAACTCTGTCGCTAAGTGTGATTTTTGAATTTTTTTATAATTCCCATACTATTATCCATTTCTCCATGTTAGACGGCGCGCAAGGAGATGCGGCTTGGATAGCTGATTTCTTATGATGGCTTCAATGTACCGACAAAGTTTGATCGCGTAACTCTGTCGCTAAGTGTGATTTTTGAATTTTTTTCTAATTTCCATACTATTATCCATTTCTCCATGTTAAACGGCGCGCAAGGAGATGCGGCTTGGACAGCTCATTTCTTATGATTGCCCCGTTCTACCAATAAAGTTTGATCGCGTAACTCTGTCGCTAAGTGTGATTTTTGAATTTTTTTCTAATTTCCATACTATTATCCATTTCTCCATGTTAAACGCTGCGCAAGGAGATGCGGCTTGGATAACTGATTTCTTATGATGGCTTCAATGTACCGACAAAGTTTGATCGCGTAACTCTGTCGCTAAGTGTGATTTTTGAATTTTCTTCTAATTTCCATACTATTATCCATTTCTCCATGTTAAACGGCGCGCAAGGAGATGAGGCTTGGACAGCTGATTTCTTATGATGGCTTCAATGTACCAACAAAGTTTGATCGCGTAACTCTGTCGCTAAGTGTGATTTTTGAATTTTTTTCTAATTTCAATACTATTATCCATTTCTCCATGCTAAACGGCGCGCAAGGAGATGCGGCTTGGACAGCTGATTTATTATGATGGCTTCAATGTACCAACGAAGTTTGATCGCGTAACTCTGTCGCTAAGTGTGATTTTTGAATTTTTTTCTAATTTCCATACTATTATCCATTTCTCCATGTTAGACGGCGCGCAAGGAGATGCGGCTTGGATAGCTGATTTCTTATGATGGCTTCAATGTACCGACAAAGTTTGATCGCGTAACTCTGTCGCTAAGTGTGATTTTTGAATTTTTTTCTAATTTCCATACTATTATCCATTTCTCCATGTTAAACGGCGCGCAAGGAGATGCGGCTTGGACAGCTCATTTCTTATGATTGCCCCGTTCTACCAATAAAGTTTGATCGCGTAACTCTGTCGCTAAGTGTGATTTTTGAATTTTTTTCTAATTTCCATACTATTATCCATTTCTCCATGTTAAACGCTGCGCAAGGAGATGCGGCTTGGATAACTGATTTCTTATGATGGCTTCAATGTACCGACAAAGTTTGATCGCGTAACTCTGTCGCTAAGTGTGATTTTTGAATTTTCTTCTAATTTCCATACTATTATCCATTTCTCCATGTTAAACGGCGCGCAAGGAGATGAGGCTTGGACAGCTGATTTCTTATGATGGCTTCAATGTACCAACAAAGTTTGATCGCGTAACTCTGTCGCTAAGTGTGATTTTTGAATTTTTTTCTAATTTCAATACTATTATCCATTTCTCCATGCTAAACGGCGCGCAAGGAGATGCGGCTTGGACAGCTGATTTATTATGATGGCTTCAATGTACCAACGAAGTTTGATCGCGTAACTCTGTCGCTAAGTGTGATTTTTGAATATTTTTCTAATTTCCATACTATTATCCATTTCTCCATGTTAAACGGCGCGCAAGGAGATGCGGCTTGGACAGCTGATTTCTTATGATTGCCCCGTTGTACCGATAAAGTTTGATCGCGTAACTCTGTCGCTAAGTATGACTTTTGAATTTTTTTCTAATTTCCATACTATTATCCATTTCTCCATGTTAAACGGCGCGCAAGGAGATGCGGCTTGGACAGCTGATTTCTTATGATAGCTTCAATGCAACGACAAAGTTTGATTGCGTAACTCTGTCGCTAAGTGTGACTTTTGAATTTTTTTTTTAATTTCTATACTATCATCCATTTCTCCATGTTAAACGGCGCGCAAGGAGATGCGGCTTGGACAGCTGATTTCTTATGATTGCCCCGTTGTACCGATAAAGCTTGATCGCGTAACTCTGTCGCTAAGTGTGACTTTTGAATTTTTTTCTAATTTTCATACTATTATCCATTTCTCCATGTTAAACGGCGCGCAAGGAGATGCGGCTTGGATAACTGATTTCTTATGATGGCTTCAATGCACCGACAAAGTTTGATTGCGTAACTCTGTCGCTAAGTGTGATTTTTGAATTTTTTTCTAATTTCCATACTATTATCCATTTCTCCATGTTAAACGGCGCGCAAGGAGATGCGGCTTGTACAGCTGATTTCTTATGATGGCTTCAATGCACCGACAAAGTTTGATTGCGTAACTCTGTCGCTAAGTGTGATTTTTTGAATTTTTTTATAATTCCCATACTATTATCCATTTCTCCATGTTAGACGGCGCGCAAGGAGAGCGGCTTGGATAGCTGATTTCTTATGATGGCTTCAATGTACCGACAAAGTTTGATCGCGTAACTCTGTCGCTAAGTGTGATTTTTGAATTTTTTTCTAATTTCCATACTATTATCCATTTCTCCATGTTAAACGGCGCGCAAGGAGATGCGGCTTGGACAGCTCATTTCTTATGATTGCCCCGTTCTACCAATAAAGTTTGATCGCGTAACTCTGTCGCTAAGTGTGATTTTTGAATTTTTTTCTAATTTCCATACTATTATCCATTTCTCCATGTTAAACGGCGCGCAAGGAGATGAGGCTTGGACAGCTGATTTCTAATGATGGCTTCAATGTACCGACAAAGTTTGATCGCGTAACTCTGTCGCTAAGTGTGATTTTTGAATTTTCTTCTAATTTCCATACTATTATCAATTTCTCCATGTTAAACGGCGCGCAAGGAGATCAGGCTTGGACAGCTGATTTCTTATGATGGCTTCAATGTACCAACAAAGTTTGATCGCGTAAACTCTGTCGCTAAGTGTGATTTTTGAATTTTTTTCTAATTTCCATACTATTATCCATTTCTCCATGTTAAACGGCGCGCAAGGAGATGCGGCTTGTACAGCTGATTTCTTATGATGGCTTCAATGCACCGACAAAGTTTGATTGCGTAACTCTGTCGCTAAGTGTGATTTTTGAATTTTTTTCTAATTTCCATACTATTATCCATTTCTCCATGCTAAACGGCGCGCAAGGAGATGCGGCTTGTACAGCTGATTTCTTATGATGGCTTCAATGTACCGACAAGTTTGATCGCGTAACTCTGTCGCTAAGTGTGATTTTTGAATTTTTTTCTAATTTCCATACTATTATCCATTTCTCCATGTTAAACGGCGCGCAAGGAGATGCGGCTTGTACAGCTGATTTCTTATGATGGCTTCAATGTACCAACAAAGTTTGATCGCGTAACTCTGTCGCTAAGTGTGATTTTTGAATTTTTTTCTAATTTCCATACTATTATCCATTTCTCCATGTTAAACGGCGCGCAAGGAGATGCGGCTTGTACAGCTGATTTCTTATGATGGCTTCAATGTACCGACAAAGTTTGATCGCGTAACTCTGTCGCTAAGTGTGATTTTGATTTTTTTCTAATTTCCATACTATTATCCATTTCTCCATGTTAAACGGCGCGCAAGGAGATGCGGCTTGGACAGCTCATTTCTTATGATTGCCCCGTTCTACCAATAAAGTTTGATCGCGTAACTCTGTCGCTAAGTGTGATTTTTGAATTTTCTTCTAATTTCCATACTATTATCAATTTCTCCATGTTAAACGGCGCGCAAGGAGATCAGGCTTGGACAGCTGATTTCTTATGATGGCTTCAATGTACCAACAAAGTTTGATCGCGTAACTCTGTCGCTAAGTGTGATTTTTGAATTTTTTTCTAATTTCAATACTATTATCCATTTCTCCATGCTAAACGGCGCGCAAGGAGATGCGGCTTGGACAGCTGATTTATTATGATGGCTTCAATGTACCAACGAAGTTTGATCGCGTAACTCTGTCGCTAAGTGTGATTTTTGAATTTTTTTCTAATTTCCATACTATTATCCATTTCTCCATGTTAAACGGCGCGCAAGGAGATGCGGCTTGGACAGCTGATTTCTTATGATGGCTTCATTGTACCGACAAAATTTGATCGCGTAACTCTGTCGCTAAGTGTGATTTTTGATTTTTTTTCTACTTTCCATACTATTATCCATTTCTCCATGCTAAACGGCGCGCAAGGAGATGCGGCTTGGACAGCTGATTTCTTATGATGGCCTTAATGTACCGACAAAGTTTGATCGCGTAACTCTGTCGCTAAGTGTGATTTTAGAATTTTTTTCTAATTTCCATACTATTATCCATTTTTCCATGTTAAACGGCGCGCAAGGAGATGCGGCTTGGACAGCTGATTTCTTATGATGGCTTCAATGCACCGACAAAGTTTGATTGCGTAACTATGTCGCTAAGTGTGATTTTTGAATTTTTTTCTAATTTCCATACTATTATCCATTTCTCCATATTAAACGGCGCGCAAGGAGATGCGGCTTGGACAGCTGATTTCTTATGATGGCTTCAATGCACCGACAAAGTTTGATTGCGTAACTCTGTCGCTAAGTGTGATTTTTGAATTTTTTTCTAATTTCTATACTATCATCCATTTCTCCATGTTAAACGGCGCGCAAGGAGATGCGGCTTGGACAGCTGATTTCTTATGATTGCCCCGTTGTACCGATAAAGCTTGATCGCGTAACTCTGTCGCTAAGTGTGACTTTTGAATTTTTTTCTAATTTTCATACTATTATCCATTTCTCCATGTTAAACGGCGCGCAAGGAGATGCGGCTTGGATAACTGATTTCTTATGATGGCTTCAATGCACCGACAAAGTTTGATTGCGTAACTCTGTCGCTAAGTGTGATTTTTGAATTTTTTTCTAATTTCCATACTATTATCCATTTCTCCATGTTAAACGGCGCGCAAGGAGATGCGGCTTGTACAGCTGATTTCTTATGATGGCTTCAATGCACCGACAAAGTTTGATTGCGTAACTCTGTCGCTAAGTGTGATTTTTGAATTTTTTTATAATTCCCATACTATTATCCATTTCTCCATGTTAGACGGCGCGCAAGGAGATGCGGCTTGGATAGCTGATTTCTTATGATGGCTTCAATGTACCGACAAAGTTTGATCGCGTAACTCTGTCGCTAAGTGTGATTTTTGAATTTTTTTCTAATTTCCATACTATTATCCATTTCTCCATGTTAAACGGCGCGCAAGGAGATGCGGCTTGGACAGCTCATTTCTTATGATTGCCCCGTTCTACCAATAAAGTTTGATCGCGTAACTCTGTCGCTAAGTGTGATTTTTGAATTTTTTTCTAATTTCCATACTATTATCCATTTCTCCATGTTAAACGCTGCGCAAGGAGATGCGGCTTGGATAACTGATTTCTTATGATGGCTTCAATGTACCGACAAAGTTTGATCGCGTAACTCTGTCGCTAAGTGTGATTTTTGAATTTTCTTCTAATTTCCATACTATTATCCATTTCTCCATGTTAAACGGCGCGCAAGGAGATGAGGCTTGGACAGCTGATTTATTATGATGGCTTCAATGTACCAACGAAGTTTGATCGCGTAACTCTGTCGCTAAGTGTGATTTTTGAATATTTTTCTAATTTCCATACTATTATCCATTTCTCCATGTTAAACGGCGCGCAAGGAGATGCGGCTTGGACAGCTGATTTCTTATGATTGCCCCGTTGTACCGATAAAGTTTGATCGCGTAACTCTGTCGCTAAGTATGACTTTTGAATTTTTTTCTAATTTCCATACTATTATCCATTTCTCCATGTTAAACGGCGCGCAAGGAGATGCGGCTTGGACAGCTGATTTCTTATGATAGCTTCAATGCAACGACAAAGTTTGATTGCGTAACTCTGTCGCTAAGTGTGACTTTTGAATTTTTTTCTAATTTCAATACTATTATCCATTTCTCCATGCTAAACGGCGCGCAAGGAGATGCGGCTTGGACAGCTGATTTATTATGATGGCTTCAATGTACCAACGAAGTTTGATCGCGTAACTCTGTCGCTAAGTGTGATTTTTGAATTTTTTTCTAATTTCCATACTATTATCCATTTCTCCATGTTAGACGGCGCGCAAGGAGATGCGGCTTGGATAGCTGATTTCTTATGATGGCTTCAATGTACCGACAAAGTTTGATCGCGTAACTCTGTCGCTAAGTGTGATTTTTGAATTTTTTTCTAATTTCCATACTATTATCCATTTCTCCATGTTAAACGGCGCGCAAGGAGATGCGGCTTGGACAGCTCATTTCTTATGATTGCCCCGTTCTACCAACAAAGTTTGATCGCGTAACTCTGTCGCTAAGTGTGATTTTTGAATTTTTTTCTAATTTCAATACTATTATCCATTTCTCCATGCTAAACGGCGCGCAAGGAGATGCGGCTTGGACAGCTGATTTATTATGATGGCTTCAATGTACCAACGAAGTTTGATCGCGTAACTCTGTCGCTAAGTGTGATTTTTGAATTTTTTTCTAATTTCCATACTATTATCCATTTCTCCATGTTAGACGGCGCGCAAGGAGATGCGGCTTGGATAGCTGATTTCTTATGATGGCTTCAATGTACCGACAAAGTTTGATCGCGTAACTCTGTCGCTAAGTGTGATTTTTGAATTTTTTTCTAATTTCCATACTATTATCCATTTCTCCATGTTAAACGGCGCGCAAGGAGATGCGGCTTGGACAGCTCATTTCTTATGATTGCCCCGTTCTACCAATAAAGTTTGATCGCGTAACTCTGTCGCTAAGTGTGATTTTTGAATTTTTTTCTAATTTCCATACTATTATCCATTTCTCCATGTTAAACGCTGCGCAAGGAGATGCGGCTTGGATAACTGATTTCTTATGATGGCTTCAATGTACCGACAAAGTTTGATCGCGTAACTCTGTCGCTAAGTGTGATTTTTGAATTTTCTTCTAATTTCCATACTATTATCCATTTCTCCATGTTAAACGGCGCGCAAGGAGATGAGGCTTGGACAGCTGATTTCTTATGATGGCTTCAATGTACCAACAAAGTTTGATCGCGTAACTCTGTCGCTAAGTGTGATTTTTGAATTTTTTTCTAATTTCAATACTATTATCCATTTCTCCATGCTAAACGGCGCGCAAGGAGATGCGGCTTGGACAGCTGATTTATTATGATGGCTTCAATGTACCAACGAAGTTTGATCGCGTAACTCTGTCGCTAAGTGTGATTTTTGAATATTTTTCTAATTTCCATACTATTATCCATTTCTCCATGTTAAACGGCGCGCAAGGAGATGCGGCTTGGACAGCTGATTTCTTATGATTGCCCCGTTGTACCGATAAAGTTTGATCGCGTAACTCTGTCGCTAAGTATGACTTTTGAATTTTTTTCTAATTTCCATACTATTATCCATTTCTCCATGTTAAACGGCGCGCAAGGAGATGCGGCTTGGACAGCTGATTTCTTATGATAGCTTCAATGCAACGACAAAGTTTGATTGCGTAACTCTGTCGCTAAGTGTGACTTTTGAATTTTTTTTTTAATTTCTATACTATCATCCATTTCTCCATGTTAAACGGCGCGCAAGGAGATGCGGCTTGGACAGCTGATTTCTTATGATTGCCCCGTTGTACCGATAAAGCTTGATCGCGTAACTCTGTCGCTAAGTGTGACTTTTGAATTTTTTTCTAATTTTCATACTATTATCCATTTCTCCATGTTAAACGGCGCGCAAGGAGATGCGGCTTGGATAACTGATTTCTTATGATGGCTTCAATGCACCGACAAAGTTTGATTGCGTAACTCTGTCGCTAAGTGTGATTTTTGAATTTTTTTCTAATTTCCATACTATTATCCATTTCTCCATGTTAAACGGCGCGCAAGGAGATGCGGCTTGTACAGCTGATTTCTTATGATGGCTTCAATGCACCGACAAAGTTTGATTGCGTAACTCTGTCGCTAAGTGTGATTTTTGAATTTTTTTATAATTCCCATACTATTATCCATTTCTCCATGTTAGACGGCGCGCAAGGAGATGCGGCTTGGATAGCTGATTTCTTATGATGGCTTCAATGTACCGACAAAGTTTGATCGCGTAACTCTGTCGCTAAGTGTGATTTTTGAATTTTTTTCTAATTTCCATACTATTATCCATTTCTCCATGTTAAACGGCGCGCAAGGAGATGCGGCTTGGACAGCTCATTTCTTATGATTGCCCCGTTCTACCAATAAAGTTTGATCGCGTAACTCTGTCGCTAAGTGTGATTTTTGAATTTTTTTCTAATTTCCATACTATTATCCATTTCTCCATGTTAAACGGCGCGCAAGGAGATGAGGCTTGGACAGCTGATTTCTAATGATGGCTTCAATGTACCGACAAAGTTTGATCGCGTAACTCTGTCGCTAAGTGTGATTTTTGAATTTTCTTCTAATTTCCATACTATTATCAATTTCTCCATGTTAAACGGCGCGCAAGGAGATCAGGCTTGGACAGCTGATTTCTTATGATGGCTTCAATGTACCAACAAAGTTTGATCGCGTAACTCTGTCGCTAAGTGTGATTTTTGAATTTTTTTCTAATTTCCATACTATTATCCATTTCTCCATGTTAAACGGCGCGCAAGGAGATGCGGCTTGTACAGCTGATTTCTTATGATGGCTTCAATGCACCGACAAAGTTTGATTGCGTAACTCTGTCGCTAAGTGTGATTTTTGAATTTTTTTCTAATTTCCATACTATTATCCATTTCTCCATGCTAAACGGCGCGCAAGGAGATGCGGCTTGTACAGCTGATTTCTTATGATGGCTTCAATGTACCGACAAAGTTTGATCGCGTAACTCTGTCGCTAAGTGTGATTTTTGAATTTTTTTCTAATTTCCATACTATTATCCATTTCTCCATGTTAAACGGCGCGCAAGGAGATGCGGCTTGTACAGCTGATTTCTTATGATGGCTTCAATGTACCAACAAAGTTTGATCGCGTAACTCTGTCGCTAAGTGTGATTTTTGAATTTTTTTCTAATTTCCATACTATTATCCATTTCTCCATGTTAAACGGCGCGCAAGGAGATGCGGCTTGTACAGCTGATTTCTTATGATGGCTTCAATGTACCGACAAAGTTTGATCGCGTAACTCTGTCGCTAAGTGTGATTTTTGAATTTTTTTCTAATTTCCATACTATTATCCATTTCTCCATGTTAAACGGCGCGCAAGGAGATGCGGCTTGGACAGCTCATTTCTTATGATTGCCCCGTTCTACCAATAAAGTTTGATCGCGTAACTCTGTCGCTAAGTGTGATTTTTGAATTTTCTTCTAATTTCCATACTATTATCAATTTCTCCATGTTAAACGGCGCGCAAGGAGATCAGGCTTGGACAGCTGATTTCTTATGATGGCTTCAATGTACCAACAAAGTTTGATCGCGTAACTCTGTCGCTAAGTGTGATTTTTGAATTTTTTTCTAATTTCAATACTATTATCCATTTCTCCATGCTAAACGGCGCGCAAGGAGATGCGGCTTGGACAGCTGATTTATTATGATGGCTTCAATGTACCAACGAAGTTTGATCGCGTAACTCTGTCGCTAAGTGTGATTTTTGAATTTTTTTCTAATTTCCATACTATTATCCATTTCTCCATGTTAAACGGCGCGCAAGGAGATGCGGCTTGGACAGCTGATTTCTTATGATGGCTTCATTGTACCGACAAAATTTGATCGCGTAACTCTGTCGCTAAGTGTGATTTTTGATTTTTTTTCTACTTTCCATACTATTATCCATTTCTCCATGCTAAACGGCGCGCAAGGAGATGCGGCTTGGACAGCTGATTTCTTATGATGGCCTTAATGTACCGACAAAGTTTGATCGCGTAACTCTGTCGCTAAGTGTGATTTTAGAATTTTTTTCTAATTTCCATACTATTATCCATTTTTCCATGTTAAACGGCGCGCAAGGAGATGCGGCTTGGACAGCTGATTTCTTATGATGGCTTCAATGCACCGACAAAGTTTGATTGCGTAACTATGTCGCTAAGTGTGATTTTTGAATTTTTTTCTAATTTCCATACTATTATCCATTTCTCCATATTAAACGGCGCGCAAGGAGATGCGGCTTGGACAGCTGATTTCTTATGATGGCTTCAATGCACCGACAAAGTTTGATTGCGTAACTCTGTCGCTAAGTGTGATTTTTGAATTTTTTTCTAATTTCTATACTATCATCCATTTCTCCATGTTAAACGGCGCGCAAGGAGATGCGGCTTGGACAGCTGATTTCTTATGATTGCCCCGTTGTACCGATAAAGCTTGATCGCGTAACTCGGTCGCTAAGTGTGACTTTTGAATTTTTTTATAATTTTCATACTATTATCCATTTCTCCATGTTAAACGGCGCGCAAGGAGATGCAGCTTGGACAGCTGATTTCTTATGATGGCTTCAATGTACCGACATAGTTTGATCGCGTAACTCTGTTGCTAAGTGTGATTTTTGAATTTTTTTCTAATTTCCATACTATTATCCATTTCTCCATGTTAAACAGCGCGCAAGGAGATGCGGCTTGGACAGCTGATTTCTTATGATGGCTTCAATGCACCGACAAAGTTTGATCGCGTAACTCTGTCGCTAAGTGTGATTTTTGAATTTTTTTCTAATTTCCATACTATTATCCATTTTTCCATGTTAAACGGCGCGCAAGGAGATGCGGCTTGGACAGCTGATTTCTTATGATGGCTTCAATGTACCAACAAAGTTTGATCGCGTAACTCTGTCGCTAAGTGTGATTTTTGAATTTTTTTCTAATTTCCATACTATTATCCATTTCTCCATGTTAAACGGCGCACAAGGAGATGCGGATTGGACAGCTGATTTCTTATGACGGCTTCAATGTACCGACAAAGTTTGATCGCGTAACTCTGTCGCTAAGTGTGATTTTTGAATTTTTTTCTTATTTCCATACTATTATCCATTTCTCCATGTTAAACGGCGCGCAAGGAGATGCGGCTTGGACAGCTCATTTCTTATGATTGCCCCGTTGTACCCATAAAGTTTGATCGCGTAACTTTGTCGCTAAGTGTGATTTTTGAATTTTTTTCGAATTTCCATACTATTATCCATTTCTCCATGTTAAACGGCGCGCAAGGAGATGCGGCTTGGACAGCTCATTTCTTATGATTGCCCCGTTCTACCAATAAAGTTTGATCGCGTAACTCTGTCGCTAAGTGTAATTTTTGAATTTTTTTATAATTTCCATACTATTATCCATTTCTCCATGTTAAACGGCGCGCAAGGAGATGCGGCTTGGACAGCTGATTTCTTATGATGGCTTCAATGCACCGACAAAGTTTGATTGCGTAACTCTGTCTTTAAGTGTGCTTTTTGAATTTTTTTCTAATTTCCATACTATTATCCATTTCTCCATGTTAAACGGCGCGCAAGGAGATGCGGCTTGGACAGCTGATTTCTTATGATGGCTTCAATGCACCGACAAAGTTTGATTGCGTAACTCTGTCGCTAAGTGTGATTTTTGAATTGTTTTCTAATTTCCATACTATTATCCATTTCTCCATGTTAAACGGCGCGCAAGGAGATGCGGCTTGGACAGCTGATTTCTTATGATGGCTTCAAGGCACCGACAAAGCTTGATTGCGTAACTCTGTCGCTAAGTGTGACTTTTGAATTTTTTTCTAATTTCTATACTATTATCCATTTCTCCATGTTAAACGGCGCGCAAGGAGATGCGGCTTGGACCGCTGATTTCTTATGATTGCCCCGTTGTACCGATAAAGCTTGATCGCGTAACTCTGTCGCTAAGTGTGATTTTGAATTTTTTTCTAATTTCCATACTATTATCCATTTTTCCATGTTAAACGGCGCGCAAGGAGATGCAGCTTGGACAGCGGATTTCTTATGATGGCTTCAATGTACCGACAAAGCTTGATTGCGTAACTCTGTCGCTAAGTGTGACTTTTGAATTTTTTTCTAATTTCTATACTATTATCCATTTCTCCATGTTTAACGGCGCGCAAGGAGATGCGGCTTGGACCGCTGATTTCTTATGATTGCCCCGTTGTACCGATAAAGCTTGATCGCGTAACTCTGTCGCTAAGTGTGACTTTCGAATTTTTTTCTAATTTTCATACTATTATCCATTTCTCCATGTTAAACGGCGCGCAAGGAGATGCAGCTTGGACAGCTGATTTCTTATGATTGCCCCGTTGTACCGATAAAGTTTGATCGCGTAACTCTGTCGCTAAGTGTGACTTGAATTTTTTTCTAATTTCCATACTATTATCCATTTCTCCATGTTAAACGGCGCGCAAGGAGATGCGGCTTGGACCGCTGATTTCTTATGATGGCTTCAATGTACCGACAAAGTTTGATAGCGTAACTCTGTCGCTAAGTGTGATTTTTGAATTTTTTTCTAATTTCCATACTATTATCCATTTCTCCATGTTAAACGGCGCGCAAGGAGATGGGGCTTGGACAGCTGATTTCTTATGATGTTTTCAATGTACCAACAAAGTTTGATCGCGTAACTCTGTCGCTAAGTGTGACTTGAATTTTTTTCTAATTTCCATACTATTATCCATTTCTCCATGTTAAACGGCGCGCAAGGAGATGCGGCTTGGACCGCTGATTTCTTATGATGGCTTCAATGCACCGACAAAGTTTGATTGCGTAACTCTGTCGCTAAGTGTGATTTTTGAATTTTTTTCTAATTTCCATACTATTATCCATTTCTCCATGTTAAACGGCGCGCAAGGAGATGCGGCTTGGACAGCTGATTTCTTATGATGGCTTCAATGCACCGACAAAGCTTGATTGCGTAACTCTGTCGCTACGTGTGACTTTTGAATTTTTTTCTAATTTCTATACTATTATCCATTTCTCCATGTTAAACGGCGCGCAAGGAGATGCGGCTTGGACCGCTGATTTCTTATGATTGCCCCGTTGTACCGATAAAGCTTGATCGCGTAACTCTGTCGCTAAGTGTGACTTTTGAATTTTTTTCTAATTTTCATACTATTATCCATTTCTCCATGCTAAACGGCGCGCAAGGAGATGCAGCTTGGACAGCTGATTTCTTATGATGGCTTCAATGTACCGACATAGTTTGATCGCGTAACTCTGTCGCTAAGTGTGATTTTTGAATTTTTTTCTAATTTCCATACTATTATCCATTTCTCCATGTTAAACGGCGCGCAAGGAGATGGGGCTTGGACAGCTGATTTCTTATGATGTTTTCAATGTACCAACAAAGTTTGATAGCGTAACTCTGTCGCTAAGTGTGATTTTTGAATTTTTTTCTAATTTCCATACTATTATCCATTTCTCCAGGTTAAACGGCGCGCAAGGAGATGCGGCTTGGACCGCTGATTTCTTATGATGGCTTCAATGTACCGACAAAGTTTGATAGCGTAACTCTGTCGCTAAGTGTGATTTTTGAATTTTTTTCTAATTTCCATACTATTATCCATTTCTCCAGGTTAAACGGCGCGCAAGGAGATGCGGCTTGGACCGCTGATTTCTTATGATGGCTTCAATGTACCGACAAAGTTTGATTGCGTAACTCTGTCGCTAAGTGTGACTTTTAAATTTTTTTCTAATTTCCATACTATTATCCATTTCTCCATGTTAAACGGCGCGCAAGGAGATGCGGCTTGGACCGCTGATTTCTTATGATTGCCCCGTTGTACCGATAAAGCTTGATCGCGTAACTCTGTCGCTAAGTGTGATTTTTGATTTTTTTTCTAATTTCCATACTATTATCCATTTTTCCATGTTAAACGGCGCGCAAGGAGATGCGGCTTGGACAGCTGATTTCTTATGATGGCTTCAATGTACCGACAAAGTTTGATCGCGTAACTCTGTCGCTAGGTGTGATGTTTTATTATTTTTTTATTTTCATACTATTATCCATTTCTCCATATTGAGCGCCCATTATGATGGCCCCATTGTACTGCCAAAGTTTAACGTAACTTTTTCAAGAAAGTATGTTTTTTAAAGATTCATTCATTAAAACACAATGAAGCCGTACAGAACAATAATTAGAGTAAATAGCCCTTAGGCAGCTTGAAGAATTGACTGCTAGCATTATATTTGGCTGCTGCCTTTGGCTGCTAAATTCACACTTTGGCTGCGGGAAACTGGCTGCTAACTTCACACTTTGGCTGCAGGCAACTGGCTGCTAACTTCACACTTTGGCTGCGGGCAATTGGCTGCTAGTTTCACGCGGATATTTTCAACCATGTTTATTTCAGGTGTTATAAGTACGTTATTTGATTTTGTCTTTGCAGTGTTTTTTACTCCTTTATTTTTTAAACTTATGAATATTTTATTAAAAAGAATGCAAATTTACATTGATTTTTGCCATCTTACTAATGTTTACTTTTTTTTTTAAGGGCATAGTCAGTGCAAGCACTGAAAACAAGTGGTCCCTTTAAAATGCATGTGTCTCTGGAACCGTTTTCTAAACATTACATCAGGTGGCAGTCTTTCTGTGTAGTCACTACATCTTCCTTCCACTCTGGCAATTAGAAGTTCATGCATATCATCTAATTTCTCTTTGTTACTTTATTTTGTTGTGCTCCTTTACTCTCATTACTGACTAAAACTTCTTTTGAAGAGTTCTAGCAATACTTCAATACTATCAAGCCATTTGGTATCAAACAATTTCTATTTTACTATTGTATTATTGTTTGCGTTCTGAGTGTTCATCTTTACTTTTATTATCCATTATTTCTTTGATAAATTGGTTACCTACATTCCAATTATCTTTGTTTTTTAGAATCTCATTTATGATTTGTTCTGGTAGTATGTTTCCTTGATCTATATGTAAGGCTTCTAGCATAATGTTTCGTTTTTCTCTAAACTTTGGGCAATGAATCAGTGTATGGTTGTGTTGTCTATGCCCATACAGTACATACATCTAAAGCACCCATGATTTGTTAAAATCTGTGTTATTTGATAATTGACTCTTTGTCCAAACAGCTTTTCCGGTATCTTTTTCCCACCTTTCTTGCCATGGCAATCATAGATGAAGGATTTTTGCTGCGGTTCAGTCAGCTTTTATGGCAATGTTGTTTACTGACTTAGGTTAAGTTCGCAAAGCAATTTTGTGTGTAGGTCTGCTGTGCAAAGCAGAAACCTAGTAAGTCAAAAACTAGTGTTTTGGGAAATCAAACTCTAGTTTGAAGTTTATTTACCTACATACTAACTATAGTTTATTTAACTACATACTAACTACATAACTTCCTTGTTTTTCAAGATAAACAAATTCTAGAAAGACTGGCTGGCGCCCTTTTTTGCAGCTTTCAATGATATAAAAATCTCATTTTCGAGTAAGTCAAGTTACTAAGTTTTTGCTCTGCATAGCAGAGGTGCATGTGGGATATTTGAGTAATCAAGATGTCGGAATACTTAAGCTGATTTTATTAAATTTTATTTATATAAAATTAATACAGTACATCTAATAGAATTATGTTTATCTTTCATAGTTGGGTTGTTCATAAAATATGGTCACATTTGACTTAATAGTTTTCAAAAAAACAAAAATTGATTTAGCACTTTTTAAGTGATTACAATATGTTGCTATTGTCAAACATATTAAAATGTGATATGTGACTGAGATAACAATCTTTAGTTTTTGAGTTATTTTTGTTTTTGTGTTCACACTAGTGACAACTGTACAATAGTGACTTGAGCGTAAATTATTTATTAAATATAAAGATACAACCAAATAAAAATAAATGGACCATGACAGATATCTTCCTAGTTAGCCTGTTAGTAGCACAATTCAAGAGAAGCCATAATATATTGTTACGGGTTCTCCACAACAATTAAAACTCGCAATTGTTGAAAACGATACGTCAATTTATTTCGACAAATTATGTACAAAAACACGCACTTAAACTTACTAATAACTTGCTAATAATTCACTACTTTAATACGCCTATTAACTTCGCGTTAACATCTAGCGATCACTACCATTGGTTATCTCTGACTGCCCCATGCACGACGTCCGGCCCTATATATAAGGGTCTGCCTACTATTCGAGAATTTTCCATCCTTGTTCGATTCGGAATTATTCCACCCTTTTCTAGAACACGGACCGTTCGCATACAAGTTTGTCACAGATAACGCAACTAAAACCTAGATTAAGAATACAACCATAAAATACGTCAACCTAATACTACACTAAACCTAAATAAATTCTAACTATAAAATTTAAATAACTTAAATTTGTAACAATATCAACCTTCAAAATAGTTTTTTGCAAATATGTCAAAAACTAAAGCTCCTACAATTTGTTATAACACAAATTATTGAGCAAAATGTAGTCTACTATATTCTGAAAACCGCATATTGATGCAATGCTCCGTTAAAAATTTTGCATTTTTTTTATTACAAGCTTTTATTTAGCTTCAGGATGTTCTGTCTAACTATCTATCAAATCTTGTGAAGGGTTTTTGACACACTTTCCATTATCCGATTTGGATGAAATTTGGTACACACATAGTGGTCCCATGACAATACAACATTAAGAAAAATATCCTCCCACCCCTACCCCCACCCCTTCTATCGAAAAATGTGTTTTTGACACACTTCCCGTTATCTGATTTGGATAAAATTTGGTATACACATATTGGTCCGATGATAATAGAACAATAAGAAAAAAATATCCTACCACCCCTACCCCCACCCCCTTCCATAGAAAAATTTGTTTTTGACACACTTTCCGTTATCCGATTTGGATGAAATTTGGTATACATATAGTGATCCGATGACAATACAATATTAAGAAAAAAATATCCTCCCACCCCCACCCCCTTTCATAGAAAAATGAGTTTTTGACACACTTCCCATTATCCGATTTGGATGAAATTTGATATACATATAGTGATCCGATGACAATACAATATCAAGAAAAAATATCCTCCCACCCCTACTCCCACCCCCTTCCATAGAAAATGCGTTTTTGACACCCTTCCCATGATCCGATTTGGATGAAATTTGGTATACATATAGTGGTCCGATGACAATACAACATTGAAAAAAAAATCCTACCACTAATACCCCGACCCCCATCTATAGAAAAATGCGTTTTTGACACACCCCATTATCCGATTTGGATGAAATTTGGTATACATATAGTGGTCCGACGACAATACAACAATAATGAAAAAATGTCCTCCCACCCTACCCCTTACCCCCTTCCATAAAAAATGCGTTTTTGACAGACTTCACTTCAAATGACTTTTATAAAATTTGGTATATGCATAAAGGTCCGATGGCAATACAGCCCAAACAAAAAATATATTTCTACCTCTACCCCCACCCTCTCCTTCCCCCAATAGAAAATTGAGTTTCCAAACAACTCACGATCAGCGATTTCATTATAATCTAGAATAAACTCTTCTGTTCTGTTATTGAACAAATATTTTCATTTAATAGAGTAGATAGCTGAGACTAAAAAGTAGAAAATAAATTGGCAAAATTTTTTTTTTAAGTCACAAGATTTTATAAATTATAATACCAAACATATGGAAACCACTCCTTAAGGAAAACAGGCGTCTTAGGATTAAAAAAGGGGGCGGGCCGTCACACCTGACTGCACACCAAGTAGTATGATTAGTAGCCTAGAGACTAGATTGTTTAGTTTACACTTGATAACGGTTAGAGATACTTGCTAACCGAAACGTCGTGTTTTAAAATAAATAAAGACAATGGAAGTCCGAAATTTTATTTCTACACAATCACTGTCTAAGAGTTTCAAACAAAGAACCCATATATCCCCCAACATCGACCTGCAAAAATTGATATTTCTGATGACATTAGACAACTTTGGCGTAACTCTGCTAAAAATTGTTAAAAAGGTATATAATTTTCCTATTGAATCCGAGAAGGCATATGTTTGCTCTTCTCGGGTTATAATAACGGAAAAAAGAGTTTGCATTTATGATAGAACACCCTGTACAGGGTTTTCCCGTATATTTTTACACCATTATCCAAAATGTTTATTTGAATCAATATCAAAATATGATAAATACAAAAGTTTCATATTTTTTTACAAAGTTTAAGAATTTTTAAGTCGGAATGCCAAAAAAAAAATCTAAATGTCAAAATTTGACAGGTCGATGGGTTTTTAAAGGGAACACCCTGTATATTATTTTAGATGTTTATATCTTTTATCCCTGATTTTAAAAATATATATCATTGTATTATATTATTCATTAGTTTTGGAGATATATGCGCTTAAATGTATAAAATACTTAAATTGATCTCTTTAAAACATCAAGACAGCCATGAAAAAGACAATCGCATTTACACAAAAAGTGATGCTGTTGCTTTTGTAAGGTATATAATTAATTAATATTTACTATCCGGGGTGATTCTGCGCAGTAATGTGTGGCGCCGCAAGCCAGTAAAAACAAAAAATTATGCAATATTTGTGAAAGAAAAAAATATTTATTACTTCATTTTTAATTTTCTACATAGCCTCCTTGATTATTAATACAATTTTGAATAATTCTTACAAACTTTTTGTGGATAGCTTGAAAGATAGAGCTCGCAAAATTTTCTTTAAGATCAACAATTGTTTGCTCTATGTTCTGTTGTAAAATTTGAAGTGTTTGCGGCCTGTTATAGAACACCTTATATTTTAGGTAGCCCCACAAAAAAAAAATCAAGGGGAGACATATCGGGGCTATTTGCTGGCCATAATAATGTGCCGTATCTTCCTATTCAATGGCTGGATGTTATGTGGGGGCTCCGTCCAGTTGCCATATTAAATTTCTATAGTTATTAACAGGGAGTTCTTCTAAAAGCTCTTCTATTTCATTTCGCAACAAATCATGGTATTTTTCTCCGGTTAAGTTACCATTTAAAAATATAGGCCCAATAACTCTGTTATTCAGGAGACCGCACCAAACATGTAGGGATTTGCGTCCTTGAATTTTGACAGCTTGTAAAGCATGCGGGTTTTCTCTTGACCAAATATGCTTATTTTTTTCTATTGAACATTCCCGCCGTGATGAATGCTGCCTTATCAGTAAAAATTATATTTGACAAATTTTTTTTGATTTGCCGCTATTCCTCGTTGTATTTCCTGACAAAAATGTAATCTGTTTTTTATTTTCGTTGCTTAAATTTTGCACGGGTAAAAATTTATAAGCCTTGTTTTTGTGATATTTTAAAACAGAGTAAATTTTATGCCATGATTTGTTAAAAAAAAGTTGCTGCATCCGGAATAGACTGTTCAGGATTGTCTAAAATAACAAAAAAAAACATACAAAAAAAGGGAAAACATTTTTTTAAATATGATAAACTTATAAAGAAAAACTAACCTTGAAAATATAACAAAATATTTAAGTCCTCTTCAGCGTTTCTTTCAACTGTTCTAGTTTTTCTTTTAATTGTTTTTCTTTGATTGAATGAGTTTACTATATTTACTATGGTTTGGCGGGTTGGTTGTCTTCTGTCGGGAAACTGAATAGAATACTATATATATATATATATATATATATATATATATATATATATATATATATATATTTATCGGTTTCACAACGTTCTACATCTTCCGATACCCAATCTCCACTTGTTTCTGTTTGCCCATAATTCATCATCTAGGCCTCTTATTCTTATTTCACTGTCTATTCCTTCTTCTCTCCAGCTTCTCCTTGGCCGTCCTCGTTTTCTTCGGCCAGTTGGTTTCCATTGTAGTATTTGTTTATGTAGTCTTTCATCATTCATTCTTTGTACATGTCCGTACCACACCAGTTGCTTTGTTCTTATATCATCCACTAAAGTACGTCTCCCCACTGTCATAATTTCTCTTATTCTTTGATTTGTAACTCTTTCTCTTTCGGATTTCCCTGCTGCTCTTCTCCAATAGTCCATCTCCGTAGCGGAAAGCATTTTTTCTGCTCTATCCTTGATTGGCCATACTTCTGAGCCGTATGTAATAATACTTTTTACAATGGTGTTATATATAATCTTTTTGTTATGTTTTGATATACTTTGGTCCCAAATTATTCCATTTAATAAAGTTATTGCTTTTCTTCCTTGTACGTTTCAATCTTTTATAGCTTTGTCTAGTGTTCCGTCAGCTGTAATTTTTAGACCTAAGTATTTATACTCATCACAGGACTGAATTCGCTGCCCAGTATTTAAGATCAGATCCTGTTTTGTTCCACCAATAAACATATAGTCTGTCTTATTGAGATTAACCTCTAGTCCCCACTTATTGTACTCTTCTATTAGTTTTCGTGTCATATATTCGAGGTCGTCATAATCCTGAGCCACTACTATCTGATTATCGGCGAAACATAAAGTATACAAGGTGGTTTCGTCCAACGGAATTCCCATGTTTTGGCATTTTCTCTTCCATACTTTAAGGACTTGTTCCAAGTATATCTTGAAGAGCGTAGGCGAGATACAGCAACCTTGTTTAAGACCTTTATTTACTTGAAAGCCTTTGGTTAGTTTTGCTTTTATTTTAACTTTTGCCTTATATTATATATATACTCTGTGCTGGCCTTAATCAGTTGTACGCTTATGTTTGTGTTTTCCAACGCTTTCCAAAGTAGATTTAGTGGTATACTATCATATACCTTCTGCAAATCGACGTAAAGTAGATGCAGCTCTTGTCCGTATGCCATTTTCTTTTCAATAACTTGGGTTGTACCGAGGGGTGAACAGCTCTCACAATCGGTGTACACATTTCTCACAATCTGTTCACAATCTTTACACAATCCCTCCCAATCACCCACAATCTCTCACAATCTTACCACAATCCTTCACAATCCCTCACAATCTTACCACAAGCCCTCACAATGTTTACACAATCCCTCACAATCTTTACACAATCCCTCACAATCTTTACACAATCCCTCACAATCTTAGCAAAAGATTGTGGATTTTCACAATCGGCGTACACATTTTGGGGTTAGCTGGTGACCCCGCGGTTATTAAGTAGCAGGGCCGGTAACGGTAAATTAAGAGGGCGGCAACGGAAAGTATAGACATGATTACCTTTTTTTTTTTTTGGTCACAAGAATTTTTGATGGGACGCCCCCCCCCCTGCCCCTTTAGGCACGGTACACCGCTGCACAGTCCTCCACAATCCCTCACAATCTTGCCACAATCCCTCACCATCTTGACACAATCTTAGCAAAAGATTGTGGATTTTCACAATCGGTGTACACATTTTGGGTTAGCTTTTCACCCCTCGGGTTATACAAAAGAGATGATCTGAAGTCGATCTACCCGCCCTGAAACCAGCTTGTTTTTCTGCCTCCATGTCTTTATATTCGCTCTCCACTTTATTTCTTATTATTTTACCGTATATTCTGCTTAGCGTACTAGTCACAGATATACGTCTATAATTGTCACATATATCTTTCCTTCCCTTTTTGTGTATTGTGGATATATATGACGTTTTCCACTCAGTTGGTACTACAGTTTCATTTAAATATTTTTGGAAAAGATTCCATAATCTCCAAAACAGTTCTTCAGTGCCATATTTAATAAGTTCGGCTGGGATATTTCCGGGTCCGGCAGATTTACCGCTTTTTAAGGTTGTGCACACGTTTTTGACCTCAGAGATTGTGAGGGGTACTGGAGATCCCATCGTTCTAATTATATTGAATTCTGTTCTATCTTCAATTAAAAGTTTTTCATTATTTGAGTAAAATAATTTAATAATATCGAGTTTTTCTTCCTCGGCAAAAATCATCCTTAACCGCTCTTAAAACTGAATTTGACAACGTGACAAAACAATGCGATTGTTTTTTTCATGGCTTAATGTTTTAGAAAGTACCAATTTAAGTTTTTTATACTTTTAAACGCATATATCTCCAAAACTATTAAACGAAATAATCCCAACATATATATTTTTGAAATCAGGAAAAAAGGATCTATAAACATCTGAAATAATATATAGGGTGTTTCCTTTAAAAAAACCATCGACCTGTCAAATTTTGACATTTACAATTTTTTTTTGACATTCTGACACAAACATTCTTAAAATTCGTAAAAAATTATGAAACTTTTGTATTTATCATATTTTGATATCTATTCAAATAAACGTTTTAGATATGGTGTAAAAATATACGGGAAAACCCTGTACTTAAAAAAAAGTATTCTTTTGGCTTAGAGGAAATCATAAGGAGACGTCTACTTTTCGACGGAGACGGTACTGGCGAAGATCGCAGACTGAACAACTTCGTGAGGATGGCAACGAAATACATCATGGACGGACAAGCTAATGCCAGCGAAAAGGGTCTGCTCTACGACAGGATGATGGCTGAGTTGGCTTTGATTAAACTTAGTCGAAAAAGGTCTATTTTGGTGCACGAGAGAAATCAGGTAAGAAGTACCGTAAAGTGAGTATTTATGGAACAGCGGGGGTATTATGGGTCATTAGCACTCTTTTCAAGTATGCCGCTGTAACTCGATCATCGACCAAAATTGATAAAAATTAATTTCTGTGGTATTTGACTCAGACCTGTCAAACATAGTCTTGAATCAAATAAGTTTTCGTGGCTAATCGGGTAAAAAATAAGTTTTTGTTTCTCTCATATTTTAGCTCACACATATACTATACTATAGTAGTGTGAGCTATGGTGATCCTAATTTTTTCAAGAAAAAAAAAGTTGCTCCGATTTCAACATTTTTTATATATCTTTGCGTTTCAGATGATTTGGAAACTTTCTTGTCGCGCCGTCTGTCTGTCTGTATGTCTGTCTGTCTGTCTGTATGTCTGTCTTTAACGACCAACGCGCATAACTCAAAAACCGCTTGGCCGATTTTAATGAAATTTGGTACCTAGGCTGGGTCTTGGGTCGAGATGGTCCCATTTAAAAATGAACAAAATCCACCGAACACAAGCCAAATAAAAGGGTGAGGGAAGATTTCAAAAATTAGAGTTTATGTGAAAATATGGCGTGTGTGATATCAAACGAAAGGTAATTGAGTATGGAGTTAAACAAAATACATTTTAGTTTTTTTTTTATTCAAAAAGGGTGGGGGTAGATTTCAAAAATTAGAGTTTACGTGAAAATATGGCGTGTATGATATCAAACGAAAGGTAAGTGAGTCGGGAGTTAAACAAAAAACATTTTAGTTTTTGTTTTTTGAAGGGTGGGGGTAGATTTCCAAAATTTGAGTTTAAGTCAAAACATGGCTTGTGTGGTATCAAACAAAATGTAATTTAGTCTGGAGTTGAATAAGATATATTTCAGGTTTTAGTTTTATTAGCTCGCACGTACACTATAACTATAGCACCTAGTGTGAGCTTAGGGGCCCATATATTGGCAGAGTATTTCCGTGGGTAGCTCGAAAGCTTAACCTTAAGGGGGTCCAAGATCTATTGGACACCTAATAAGTGTTGACAGTTAACTGTTTCGTCCTTATGGGACTCCTCAGAACACTGCTTGGTCAATGTAACACCCTAGTGAATTTAATCAGACCGTTTTGTCTCTCATCCTACGTCTATATTGAGGAAACCCTCGCAAGAACCGCCATCTACCGAGATACGAGAGAAATTAGAACAAGAGCAGGCGAGTATAAACTGCTATATAAATCGATCGATGAAAAGATCGATTGCAAAGAAAGAGAAATCATCCATGACCATGGAAAACTGACAGTTGATCCTTCAAAATTGACATACCAAAGTCGAATTTAATTAATAAAAGAAGGCACTATTTATTCCGGTTCATATAGTAAACAAAGGCCGTGTGTTGAAAGATCACAGCTGATATTACAATGTGAAGGTATCAAAATTGTGCCTGGCACTATTATAGCCTGGCTTTATTTCAATAATTTTCTATTATCAAATACAAACAAAATAAAAATACACATAGGTATACCGGGACGCCGCGCCGGCGCCGGGACCAGCTTCAAATAATCGAGCAAACTAAAGAGTTTTTTATTCTATCATGTAACATAATAAAATCGAGCTTCGATTTTGGAAAAAAAGATCGATTATCCAAGAGATCGCTTGGAAAAAAATCGATCGATTTTAATCGATCTTTTTGGTCAAAAGATCGATCTTCGATTAAAATCGATTCGAATCGTACATCCCTATTTGGATATCAACTTGTTTTTTTTGATACGCCTCGTAATCGCGATTAAAAAAAAACACCATAAGTAAAATATTCTTTTTATGTAAGATCCTTTGTAGAATAAAAATTTTAGTTGAAGCCATTGTTTTTAAAAGTGTATTGATGGCGCCATCTCTTGGATTTTGCGATATACTCAGCCGGCAGCCGCAAGCGGCATTAAAGATCACGCTATTATAAACCCTGAGGTTTTTTTTATAAGAATTATCTACTTATAGGGACCTATTGCAATAAAGCCAGGCACAAGTTGTGCCGGGCACTATATTGACAGTTTCACATTATAAGAACAGCTGTTTTCTTTTAAAATAAGGCCTTTGTTTATTATAAGAGCCGGAATTAATAGTGACGCCACAATTAATCGAAAATAAACGATTGGATTTCTAAATACGACTTTGGTATGTCAATTTTGAAAGATCAACTGTCAGTTTTTAATGCGAAACTGTCAATATAGTGCCCGGCACAATTTTGGCCTGGCTTTATTGCAATAGGTCCCTAGTATGTACCTAATTTTTTTATTTAATTCTTAATTTTGGTATTTTGTCAGTAAAAACAAATCGTAGAAATACAATTTACCTACTAAATCAATCCAAACTATCGATAGTTCTCCAGCACTGCTGCTGAGATGATTAAAAAATCTACCGAAATCTACCAATTTTCTCGAAGCCTTCTACCGAAGGGGGTGGCAACACTGCGCAGGGGTGTTTGATAATCTTTTTGTTGCAAAAAAATCGGAAGGTAGAAAAAACAGTAAAAACAGTTTGTTTGTAATGTCAAGTTCTACCGCAGACAGAGGTAGTAAGAAAAATCGAAAGAAGCCTAAGCACGAACAGAAGCCCCTCCAAAATAAATTAGGACCCATCAATCAGAAAATAGTGGTAATTTCCAAGGGAGAGATCTCAGGGTCTGGCTATACATTATAGGGTTAAATATAATGCAGCTCTTGAAACTTTCATAGGATACATCAAAAAGTCATGTGGAGCTAAACGTGAAATAACTTCAATCAGATCTAAATAAACCTAAAAGATTTGTTGTAGCAGCACCAGTAGTTGACAAGTTTCAAGTTTATTTATTTCATATACTTTATATTACAGATAGTATAATACTTATTTGATTAATATTAAATTTTAAATATATAAGCGCCTAGATGACTTAACACCTATATGCCCTTTTTTTTTACTTCTTAAAAATAGTAATATTGAAATCTGTTCAAGTTAGTTCATAACATGCTACTTTAGAGTTTTATATTTTAAAAACTAAACAAAAAAAAACAACATAAGAACACCATTACACAAAAAAAAACTCTGCCAATATATGGGCCCCTAAGCTCACACTAGGTACTATAGTTATAGTTTACGTGTGAGCTAATATAACTAAAAACTGAAATATATTTTATTCAACTCCAGACTAAATTACCTTTTGTTTGATACCACACAAGCCATGTTTTGACTTAAACTCAAATTTTTAAAATCTACCCCCACCCTTAAAAAAAGCAAAAACTAAAATGTATTTTGTTAAACTCCGGACTCAATTACCTTTCGTTTGATATCACACACGCCATATTTTCACTTAAACTCGAATTTTTGAAATATACCCCCACCCTTTTTTTTAAATAAATTAAAATGTATTTTGTTTAACTCCAGACTCAATTACCTTTCGTTTGATATCACACACGCCATATTTTCACATAAACTCTAATTTTTGAAATCTACCCCCACCCTTTTATTTGGTTTGTGTTCGGTGGATTTTGTTCATTTTTAAATGGGACCATCTCGACCTAAGACCCAGCCTAGGTACCAAATTTCATTAAAATCGGCCGAGCGGTTTTTGAGTTATGCGCGTTGGTCGTTACAGACATACAGACAGACAGACAGACATACAGACAGACAGACAAACAGACAGACAGACAGACGGCGCAACAAAAAAGTTTCAAAATCATCTGAAACGCAAAGATATATAAAAATTTTTGAAATCGGAGCAACTTTTTTTTCTCGAAAAAATTAGGATCACCATAGCTCACACTACTATAGTATAGTATATGTGTGAGCTAAAACACACACTCACACATACACAGACAGGCATAAAGAGTTTATCAGAGTTAGGTTTTGAACAGCCTTAGAAATGTTGTTCTGTTGTTCCATATATATATTTTTGTTAATTTAGAAAAATGTTTGTTTTTATGCTTATTTTGAGGTTTACTTTTTATGTTAATAGGCATCATGTTGTACACTTTTGGGCCCAAATATTCTAATGATCTCTTAAAAAATTCGCTGCGGCAGTGTGGTATGTAGTAGTAGTAGTAGTCGTGTGGGGTAGGCTCTAGGCCTGGCGACTAGGCACATGAAGCGCCCTTTTCGCCAACCCCCGGGCATCCCCCCTACTGCGTCCTTCCCTCGCTAAGGAATCTGCCCGTCTTCTGTATAAAGGCCAGAATATCGGGCCACCTCAGATTCAGAAGGTCCTCCGTCTCAAAGGCCTCCTCTTCGAATACCGAATGAACCTCTCTTCTTGCCTCCTTGTATGCTTCACATGATGAGAGAAAATGCGCCGAGGTCTCGTCCTCGGCTCGCACGTCGCGTCCTCCTTCACTCTCATCTTTGCCAGGTGTCCTTGTAGGACGCAGTGTCCGGTCAGGACTCCCACTATGGCTCCCACCTCTCTTCGTGTTCTACGGAGCAGCCAGTCCCTACGGGATTTGCTGTAGCCTGTCACATACTCCTTCGCCTGTCTGGCGTTTCCTGTGTTGGTCCACTCCCTTTGTATCTCTTTCTGGGTCCACTCTGTTAGGGCCGACTTCATTTGCCCTCTTGTGAGCCCCAGGAACGGTTCTGGCCCGACGCATTTCTGCTGGGATCCTCCCCTGGCGAGTCTGTCCGCTTTCTCGTTTCCGGGGACTCCCACGTGACCTGGGACCCATACGAGCTCTACCTCTCTTATGCCGGCCAATTCCTGAAGTGCATCCGCACACTCCTGCACCAAAGGCAGTGTGGTATACTGAGCATATTGTTGGCTAAATTTCTAGTTAAATGCTTATGTGATAGTCTTTTTTTGTCTTTCTTTTTATGGAGGTATAGTATTCTTATATTGTTAATCCTAGAATTATAAAGAAGATGCGTGGGATATAAATAATCTTGTTTAAAAATCATTTTTAGTATTTTGTTTTGAATTATTTGCAATGGTTTCAATGTATTGTCATACATTGCACCCCAAGCCAGTATACCATACCTTAGCAAGGATTCCACCAAGCACTGATATAAAGATGTTAGTAATTTTTTTGACAATATATTTCTTAAAACATAAAATCTATAAATGAGAGATTTTAATTTTTTAGTTAGATGTTCAACTTGATTTGTCCACTTTAAGTTCGAGTCAATACAGATCCCAAGATATTTTGTATATGGTACTTCCATTATTTTCTCTTCAAAAGTATCTATTTCAATATAACTGAAATCCGGACGTCCCCTATCGATTTTTGTAAAAGCTATGTAATTTGTTTTTTGTAGATTTAATGACAATTTGTGAACATCTAACCATGTTTTTATTTTTTTAAGGCCCTCAGCAACCTTAGCCTTGACCTCTTCCCATGTGACACCACATAAAATTATAACTGTACCGTCAGCATATGATACTATTTTAGCAATAATTCCCTGATTAGTTAATCCTTTTATGTAAATATTAAAAAATATAGGTCCCAGGACGGTCCCTTGAGGTACTCCTATATTAATTTTTTGAGGTGCACTCAGGGTATTGTTAATTTTGGTTTGCTGTTCTCTTTCCAAAAGGTAGTCTGTACAAAGTTTCAATGCAGTGCCTCTAACGCCATTAGATTCTAGAATGCGTAGCAAGATTTTATGAGACACCGTATCAAAGGCCTTGGCCAAATCTAGAAACACAGCTATACATTTCTTATCACTATTGGTGGTGTTAGATATTTCACTAAGCAAAGCAGCCATAGCATCGCTAGTACTAACCCCTTCTGTAAACCCATACTGATTTTCTGAAAGTAGATTTATTGTTTTAAAAAAAATTACTAAACGTGCTTTCAGACATTTTTCAAAAATTTTCGCAAAGTTACTAATTAGACTTATTGGTCTATAGTTTGATATTATACTCTTTCTGCCTGATTTATGTATTGGGATTATAATAGATTTTTTAAAGTGGGAGGGTAAAGTTCCTGTCTTAAAAATTAAGTTGTAAATATGTTTGAGTGTTTCAACTATATATTGATGTAGATCTTTGATCTGTTGAACAGTGACCATGTCATAGCCAGGACTGCTTTCCGTTTTTAAAGTACCAATATGCTGAATGAGTTCTTCATTGCTTACAGGGGCTAAAAAAATTGATTTATTCAAATGATCTATTTCATAGTTTTGTTTAACTTCTGAAATCTTGTTAGCCATTTCTAGACCAATATTTGAAAAATATGTATTACAGTAATTTGCCATTTCAAGATCATTTTCAATTTTTTTATTGGCATCATTGACTATATTAATATTATTCTTAACTTTTTTCTTACAATTTGTTATTTCAGCAATTATTTTGTATGTTTTTTTAATGTCGTTCTTATTTTTTTCAAATTTTCCTTTATAATAGTCATTTTTTACTGTGTTCAAAAGATTTTTAAGAGCATTTCTATAATTTCTATATTCTAACTCTTTTTCGGCTGTGAAGTTTTTTTGAAGATCTTTTTTCAATTTATCTCGTTTTCTAATAGATTTTATTCAACCTAGGGAGACCCAGGGTTTAATTTTTTTATATGTTTTGCTAAACGTTTTTGTTGTTTTAGAGAGGGATAAATAATTTTGGTAGATTGTAATAAAATTTTGGTAACCTGATTCTGGGTCACTGCTATTTAAAACTTCTGTCCACTGTTCGCTTTTAAAGAACTCACCCAGCCTACCAAAGTCAATTTTGGTAGTTGTCCTAACCTCGTTTATACACTCTGTAACATCGTTATTGTTGTTTATTATATTCAATGAAATCGGGTAATGATCGGTTATGTCAGTTTTTATAATAAATGCCCGAAAAGACATACTATTTAATTTAAGATTTGGTTTCACAAAGAAATGATCTAGACAGCTTCTTGTTTTTTCCCGAATGACGGAGTTAATGTAAGATTTAAAGCCGTTAGCTGTTAATGTTGAATAATAACTAATAACTAAGGGATCCTGATTGGCTAGTAGATTAAAATTAAGATCGCCAACAACAATTTCAATATGTTTTTGCTGCATGTTTTTTAAATACATGTTAAAATCGCTTATAAAATTGTTTGTGTTTGTTGCTGGTGACCTGTATGCTGTCGTAATACTATAACTTACACTATTGATGTCTATGATTATTCTACTTACATTAATTTTTGTTAGTTGTAAAGTATGTATTCAGAATTCAGGCTATTTCTTACCAATATCAAAACACCATCATTTTTATTAATGGCGCCCTGATTATAGTATGTTCTGTATCCCTCTATTGAGAATTCATCATATGACTCAAGTTGAAAGCATTCTGTTAAAACTATTACGTCACAGACACTTAAGTGATAAGTTTCCAAGAAACTAACCAAGCTGTCGAAATTTTTTCTCGCACTGCTAATGTTTATGTGAAATATATTAAGACATTTTTCCACGATTACTTTGTCAAAAATTTCATCCGGATTAATTGCTTCACCCAATTTATCATTTTTCAATACATTAATGAGATCAGCTATGTCGTTAGTCATAACGACTTATAGCCTGACTGTAGTTAATTCGCCTTTTCATTAGTTGTGTATGATAGTAATAAGTGGGGCAATCCGTGGAGCTTGGTTCATGATTTGTACTATAACCCTTTTTGTATTTTTCGTTAGCAATAACACAGTTTTTGCAGGTTTGGTTACGTCCTGAAACTAGATGGGGGCATTCACGACGTACGTGATTTTTTGAACAGTAGGAACAAACCACTGTATTGGGGCAGTTGGTATTTTTATGGTAAAATCCCCAACAGTGATAACATTGAGGTGGTTTTACATGTTCATAGACTGCATATCTTTCCCAACCTATAAAGATTTTTCCACTATTCATTATTCTCTGAAAGTTTAGTGGTGAGCATTCGATAAAAATAGTTTTTTTGTTTGTATTGTTTATAGTTTTAATGTGGACTATTTTAAAAAGTTCATTGTTTTCAATAAAATTATTTTGTTGTTTTAAAGATTCCTCTATTTCTTTATTAGAGATATTTTTATCAAAACCAGTAATTTTTACTTGCGGATTCTTCAACTTAGCCTCCTCTACATCGTAAGAATTTTGAAGCTTTTCTTGTACCGCTGTTTTAAGTTTTTGCGCATCTTGTAAGCTATTGCATGTTACTTCTATGTTTCCTGTCTTGGTTGTCTGTATTTTTTGTACTGCTATGTTTAATTGCGCTGGCTTAATAATCTGCATAATTTCTTGTTTACTTTCATCAACTTGCTGCGCTTTTTTAGGTTTAATTATTATGTTAGGTATATTCCGATTTACAGTGTTTTCAACATTCCCGTTTTTTGAGTTTGTTGAAGAAGCTACACTGGCATATGTTGAGGAAGTACACCCCATATTTTTCGTAGTTTGTAGTTCTTTTTTAAGACCTGTGATCTCCTTTCTTAATCCTTGAATTTCATCCCTCATACATTGCACAAGTTGATAAATTTCTGTTGATTTGGCGGCTGTACGCCTACAACTTTTGCACATAAGTGTCAGTTTGCGTTTTAGCAAGGGCATACATTTAATTTCCGATGGTGTTAAGTCTGCGCATTTTTTATGTATTTTTCTAAAACAGATGTCACATAAAAAATCTTTTTCATTTTCATCAAATGTCTCTTTGCAATGTATGCATAATTCCTCCTCTTCCTCCTCCTCAAATATTTCAAGCTCATGTCCCTCGCTCTCGCTTGACTTTGAACTTCTTGTAGCCATATTAATACATTTTATGCGTTTATTTATTTAATAAAATATCTTGTTCCATACCATATCTATGGTTCCAAACAAAAAAATACTAACACCGCGATTCTTTATCAGCCTTTAATAAATAAATTGTGATTGTTTTTTGTCCTAGCTCGTATTTATATTTTGTGCACTTGTTACTAATTTTTAAATCATACCTTGTGATATATACGCAATACTTTCACAAAAACTAACATCAAAATGAGAAAGTTCGCACTTTTATCTAAACTCTGTATAATTAATCTTATTAATTAAAATATAAAACTTATCTATTAGTATGTTATCTTGTGTTTACAGAGTTTAAAATTGTTTTTTTCTTTAATATACATACAACTAAACTAAATATAACTAATTATTAGTTTTATCTTTTTTTAACTTAAAAAATATTAAGTCGGTTTAAAATTACTTTATTTCTAAAAAATTGATTATCTTTGCGACACTCTGTATAATAGAAGATTCGCATGTTTTAATTTGATGTGTTTAAGGATTATAAAATTTTGTCTGTCTGTCTGTCTGTCTGTCTGTCTGTCTGTCTGTCTGTCTGTCTGTCTGTCTGTCTGTCTGTCTGTCTGTCTGTCTGTCTGTCTGTCTGTCTGTCTGTCTGTCTGTCTGTCTGTCTGTCTGTCTGTCTGTCTGTCTGTCTGTCTGTCTGTCTGTCTGTCTGTCTGTCTGTCTGTCTGTCTGTCTGTCTGTCTGTCTGTCTGTCTGTCTGTCTGTCTGTCTGTCTGTCTGTCTGTCTGTCTGTCTGTCTGTCTGTCTGTCTGTCTGTCTCTCTGTCTCTCTGTCTCTCTGTCTGTCTGTCTCTCTGTCTCTCTGTCTCTCTGTCTGTCTGTCTGTCTGTCTGTCTGTCTGTCTGTCTGTCTGTCTGTTTGTCTGTCTGTATATCTGTCTGTAACGACCAACGCGCATAACTCAAAAACCGCTAGCCCGATTCTAATGAAATTTGGTACCTAAGCTGGGTTTTGGCTCGAGATGGTCCCATTTAAAAATGAACAAAATACACCAAACACAAGCCAAATAAAAGGGTGGGGGTAGATTTCAAAAATTAAGTTGTTGTAAAAATATGGCTTGTGTGATATCAAACGAAAGGTAATTGAGTCTGGAGTTAAACAAAATACATTTTAGTTTATTTAACAAAAAAAGGGTGGGGGTAAATTTCAAAAATTTGAATTTATGTGAAAATATGGCATGTGTGATATCAAACGAAAGGTAATTGAGTCTGGAGTTAAACAAAATACATTTCAGTTTTTAGTTATATTAGCTCACACGTACACTATAAATATAGTATCTAGTGTGAGCTTAAGTGCCCATAAATTGGCAGAGTATTATAATTTGTTTTACACTTTGTATTAATATTGTAATTTTAACACATATTAAATAATATCTACGTGCTAAATAATTTTTCGTAGCAGAGACTATAAAAAAGTACGCAAAAAGCCATGAAGATAGACTTCATCGGCATGTGAATGTGGAAGCAATTCAGCTTCTAGACAATACTATGCTAGTTCGAAGACTAAAAAGAGTGAAGCCGTTTGAGCTAGTAAACTAAATGAATTATATAAAACAATATAATGCTACAAACACAACACAATTGTGAGTTACAGACTAAACAAAGCGGGGAGAACTGTTGAGTGAACCCTAAGTTTAAATCTGACTTTCCTAGTAAATTAAGTTAAAACAAAATTGCTAATTAGTCTTAGTGACTAGATTGTAATAAAATAAACACAGTGTGTTTGACAAATAAAAAAAAAATAAACAAAATAATTTTTCAATAAAATGTGGTCCGACTGGCCCACTTTGCGGCGTCTGCCTCCATGTGGCAAACCTGGGAATGGGGGTATAGGTATCTATGGTGCGACCATGACTAAAGACGCCGTATCAATAATCAGTGGGGTATTACGGTGGCTTCTTGTACAAGAAGGCTATGAAGCCACTGACGGAACCCCCAATGATTCTTGCTTGCGACACACTTAGCATGGGGCCGTAACTGGAACCCCAAATTAACGATCTGCAGGTGTTCTTCAAACTATAAGATGATATGTTTCAATTAACATTCTTTCTAACTAACTTTGCAGTTAGCATGGGCACAAAATGTATTAGGTGCAAGGTTTACCCTGCTCATAGACCGTGAACAAAGAGTTTATTTTTGCAGTCCTTTACTTTTTAAGGACGAAAACCACCACTTCAACGTAACCAAATTTTTTTTATTGGTTTCAGAAGGAACTAAAAAATTATCAAAGCATGCGTACCGAGTACGAAAAGAAAATTGATGATCTACACCAGGAAATAAACACCAAACGCAAGGAACTCGATATCGCCAAAGTCACCAAAGAAAATAGAATAGAGTACGACAGGTTGGCAAAAGCAATTGTCATGGAGCCACCATGTAAGTTTATTTTTGACAGATATAATATAATATAATTTACAATAATTTAATGGTTATTGGATGTCTTAACAGTGTTTTATGGAGCAGAGAGATAAAAAATAATGTAAAATTTAACATATATGAAACAATGGTGAAAAGCACGCTGTTGTATGGAATAGAGACTTGTCGCGTAACAGAAAAATACAAAACAAAAATGGAAAGTGTCGAAATGGATGCAATAAGAAGATCAATGAGAATATCTAGAATAGATCACATAAGAAATGGGATCATAAAAGAAAGAGTGGGAATCGAAGGAAGCATAACGGATGACATCACTAAAAGACAACTGATATGGTACGGCCATGTACAACGGATGAACGACGAAAGATTACCAAAGCAGGTCCTAGAATGGCAACCAATAGGGCGCAGAAAAAGAGGGCGTCCTAAACTAGAATGGCAACAGTGAATCCAAAGATCAATGAGTCAAAAAAATCTGACAGAAGATGATTGTCAGGATCGAAGGAGGTGGAGAATAGGCGTCGGACATCGTAGAAAAACGTTCTAAACCGACTAAATAAAAAATAACTTAATGTACCCTCGCACACAGGAAAATTTTAGAGAATAGCCGTCAAAAGTATTTTTGAGTCTTATTTAACATAGTGAAATATTTTAGCTCACACATATACTATACTATAGTAGTGTGAGCTATGGTGATCCTAATTTTTTCGAGAAAAAAATAGTTGCTCCGATTTCAAAAATTTTTATATATCTTTGCGTTTCAGATGATTTTGAAACTTTTTTGTTGCGCCGTCTGTCTGTCTGTCTGTATGTCTGTCTGTCTGTCTGTCTGTCTGTCTGTCTGTCTGTCTGTCTGTCTGTCTGTATGTCTGTAACGACCAACGCGCATAACTCAAAAACCGCTTGGCCGATTTTAATGAAATTTGGTACCTAGGCTGGGTCTTGGGTCGAGATGGTCCCATTTAAAAATGAACAAAATCCACCGGACAGAAACCAAATAAAAGGGTGGGGGTAGATTTCAAAAATTAGAGTTTATGTGAAAATATAGCGTGTGTGATATCAAACGAAAGGTAATTGAGTCTGCAGTTAAACAAAATACATTTTAATTTATTTAAAAAAAAGGGTGGGGGTATATTTTAAAAATTAGAGTTTAAGTGAAAATATGGCGTGTGTGATATCATACGAAAGGTAATTGAGTCCGGAGTTTAACAAAATACATTTTAGTTTTTTGTTTTTTTTAAGGGTGGGGGTAGATTTCAAAAATTTGAGTTTAAGTCAAAACATGGCTTGTGTGGTATCAAACAAAAGGTAATTTAGTCTGGAGTTAAATAAAATATATTTCAATTTTTAGTTATATTAGCTCACACGTACACTATAACTATAGTACCTAGTGTGAGCTTAGGGGCCCATATATTGGCAGAGTATTTCTTTTTTTTAATGTTTATTTATTAAAAATTTATCTCTAGCTGGAATCCGGGTTTGTAGCTTAGGAAAATCTGTCAACTAAATGTCATTATTTTTTCGCTAAATTTAAAAATAGCGTTTTTTAAATTAAAATATAAATAAATAGAATCCGTTTTGAAGCAAAAAATGTCATATAAACTTTTATAAACTGTTTTGCTCCCGATAAATAAAAAAATATTCTATTCTATCCTACTGGCGTTTATTTCTAAGAAAATTTGACTAAAATGTTTTATTTGGTAATTTTTGAAAATCGCCCCAATGTACGGATGCCTCTGGAGAGTTAGCCATATTTTCTATCACATTTTTTAATACACTGTTTAAAAGGAAAGAAAATTGGATAAATGATTAGTTTGGTAATTTTAAATAATTACTTTAAAATAAGGAGACAACTGGAGGGGTAACTATGAAATATCTTTCACTTTGTTATACGGCGTTTGAAAGGAAATGTTATTGTCTATGGCGAAGTGTAGAACACATTTTTTGATAAAGGGCTTGGTTTTTAAGAAAATTGAATTAAACTTTTTTTTTTAAATACTACTACTATGTCGGTTTAGAACGTTTTTCTACGTTGTCCGACGCCTATTCTCCACCTCCTTCGATCCTGACAATCATCCTCTGTCAGATTTTTTTGACTCATTGATCTTTGGATTGACTGTTGCCATTCTAGTTTAGGACGCCCTCTTTTTCTGCGCCCTATTGGTTGCCATTCTAGGACCTGCTTTGGTAATCTTTCGTCGTTCATCCCTGGTACATGGCCGTACCATATCAGTTGCCTTTTAGTGATGTCATCCGTTATGCTTCCCGTGATTCCCATTCTTTCTTTTATGACCTCATTTCTTATGTGATCTATTCTAGATATTCTCATTGATATTGCATCCATTTTGACACTTTCCAATTTTGTTTTGTATTTTTTTGTTACGCGACAAGTCTCTATTCCATACAACAGCGTGCTTTTGACCATTGTTTCATATATGTTAAATTTTACATTCTTTTTTATCTCTCTGCTCCATTTTTTTAATGATTTTTTTAAATCACCCCCATTTACGGAGTTTGCTGGAAAAGGTTTGTTATAAGTCAAACGTCACCGAAATTCACATTGTTGAAAAGGGAATTTTACTGTCTACAATAAAGTATAGTATATATTTTTTCATATTAAGCTTGGTTTCTGAGAAAATTAGATAAAACGTGTAAGAAAAATGGTTTATATTCTGTTTTTTTAAAATTGAATTTAATTTAAAAAAATTTATTGCATCCATTTCGACACTTTCCATTTTTGTTTTGTATTTTTTTGTTACGCGACAAGTCTCTATTCCATACAACAGCGTGCTTTTAACCATTGTTTCATATATGTTAAATTTTACATTCTTTTTTATCTCTCTGCTCCATTTTTTTAAATGATTTTTTTAAATCACCCCCATTTACGGAGTTTGCTGGAAAAGGTTTGTTATAAGTCAAACGTCACCGAAATTCACATTGTTGAAAAGGGAATTTTACTGTCTACAATAAAGTATAGTATATATTTTTTCATATTAAGCTTGGTTTCTGAGAAAATTAGATAAAACGTGTAAGAAAAATGGTTTATATTCTGTTTTTTTAAAATTGAATTTAATTTAAAAAAATTTATTGCATCCATTTCGACACTTTCCATTTTTGTTTTGTATTTTTCTGTTACGCGACAAGTCTCTATTCCATACAACAGCATGCTTTTGACCATTGTTTCATATATGTTAAATTTTACATTCTTTTTTATCTCTCTGCTCCATTTTTTTTAATGATTTTTTTAAATCACCCCCATTTACGGAGATCGCTGGAAAAGGATTGTTATAAGTCAAACGTCACCGAAATTCACATTGTTGAAAAGGGAATTTTACTGTCTACAATAAAGTATAGTATATATTTTTTTATATTAAGCTTGGTTTTTGAGAAAATTAGATAAAATGTGTAAGAAAAATGGTTTATATTCTGTTTTTTTAAAATTGAATTTAATTTAAAAAAATTTATTGCATTTATTTCGACACTTTCCATTTTTGTTTTGTATTTTTTTGTTACGCGACAAGTCTCTATTCCATACAACAGCGTGCTTTTAACCATTGTTTCATATATGTTAAATTTTACATTCTTTTTTATCTCTCTGCTCCATTTTTTTTAATGATTTTTTTAAATCACCCCCATTTACGGAGTTTGCTGGAAAAGGTTTGTTATAAGTCAAACGTCACCGAAATTCACATTGTTGAAAAGGGAATTTTACTGTCTACAATAAAGTATAGTATATATTTTTTCATATTAAGCTTGGTTTCTGAGAAAATTAGATAAAACGTGTAAGAAAAATGGTTTATATTCTGTTTTTTTAAAATTGAATTTAATTTACGGATGCCCCTAAAGTTTTAATTATGAAATCAATCCGATCATGTTTTACATTATTTTAAAGTAAATTTTATTGTATATAATAAAATATAACACGTGTTTTCCTTTAGGTATTAGTTTTTAAAAAATCGAATAAAGCTCGGGAATAACATGGGTATTTTTTCAACTTTTTTAAATTACTTCAATTAACGGACGCTGCTGAAGAGTTTTGTTATCAGTCTAACTTCATTAAGTTATACCTTGTTAAAAAGGGAATTTTAAGTATATTATAAAATTTTCTCTTAGAAGCTTAGTTTTTAAGAAAATTTGAAAAAACCTCAAACTTTCAGATTTTGGGGGGTCTGGGGGTTTTTAGAGGTTTTTGCAGCCATTTACAAAAAGACTAATATGATATTATTTTTTTAGTTATATAAATATATATTTTGAATGTACACCTGTGTCAATTTGGGCTTTACAGCGGCAATTTAAAATTTCACCGCCATGTTGGCCGGCATCTTGAATATCTCAGCCCCTGTCAACATTTCGAGGTGGCAACAGGGATATTCATATTCAGCGTGGTTGAAATAGGGGAATTGACAATTTGCCAAAAAGTAATGTAAAATGCTTCTAGAAAGTGGATTTTCCGAAATCTTGCCTTAACTACATTTATTTAAAAAAAAAAACCGTTTTTTGCTTAGTTGGCTGTGCAACAAATGTCGCAATTGTGTTTGTTGTCATACCTACATCAATAACTATCTGACATAATTTTGCCAATTATTTGATTTATCTGTAAAGACCTTTATTTTTAAACAAACGTGGAATTTCGTACCCGTGAATTTAAAAATCAAACAAGTTTTGTGGCTAATCGGGCAAAAAGGAGTTTTTGTTTCCCTCATATTTTTCCGTGGGTAGCCTGAAAGCTAAACCTCATGAGGGTCCAAGATCTAATGGACACCTAAGAGTGTTGACAGTTAACTGTTTCGTCCTTATGGGACTTCTCAGAACACTCCTGGTCAATGTGACAAATCTTGCGAAGTTAATTAGACGGTTTTGTCTCTAATCAAATATAAATAGTGAGAAAACTATAGCAAGAAGCGCCATCTACCGAGATACGAGAGAAACAAAAAAAATAAAAGCAGGCGAAACACTGCTATACAATATCGATCAATGAAACGATCGAATGCAAATAAAAGAAAACAACTATAGTCCGTGACCTACGACAGCTCTTTGTCTTTCAGGCCGGATCAACACATATTGCATTTTTACCCGTCATCAAGACAGTGAGCGTCAATCAACGGAATTTTTAAGCCAAATAATACTAACAAACGTGGAATTTCGTACCCGTGAATTTAAAAATCAAACAAGTTTCGTGGCTAATCGGGCAAAAACAGTTAACTGTCAACACTTCTTAGGTGTCCATTAGATCTTGGACCGCCGTGAGGTTTAGCTTTCAGGCTACCCACGGAAAAATATGAGGGAAACAAAAACTCCCTTTTGCCCGATTAGCCACGAAACTTGTTTGATTTATTTTTAAACTTGACTTTTTTTACCTTTATCTTTTGTTTACGAGACTGAAGTTAATAGCTTTTTTTTTAAATAAATTAACATTTTCCGTGAGCCAAAGATAGGCTTTTTTCAGAAGGTTGAAAAGCTCTTTTTATTCTCTAATTAAAGAAGTATAAATCCAATAAGGCGGCCATGAGAAATCACAAAGTTTGTTATGGTTACAAAAATATTAGAAGGCCTAAAAAATTACATTCGTTAAAGTTATTCGATTATGCGTAGTTGCTAATACTAAAATACTAAAAATAAAATGGTAAAAATAATTTAATTTTTCGAAAAACACTTAGCTCGAAATTTTGAAAATTCCTGTAGATATTTTTAATAATAACAAAAACATTTAATGTAACAAAAGCCAAGCACGTGAAAATGGCATTCCGTAAAAAGAATTGAGATAAAAGTAAAGCCAAGTTCTCCAATACAAATTTCAAAATGAAAGGTTCTTACTAGTTTGGAAATGCTTTTTAAACTTTGCTAAGGGGTTCCATGTCTGGAAGTGAGTGAGTGAGTGAGTGGCAATATCGACGTTTTTTGAAATTTCGTAATTACTTTACTACTTTATGGAATTCCATGAAACTTGAAGGGGTTGTTAACTCCATGGAGATCTACGACTGTGCAAAGTTTGAGATTCGTTGCTCATAGTAGAGTTTTAGGTATGTCAAATATCGGCTGAAATGTTTCAAGAAAAGATGGTTACGGCGCGCGAACTTGGCGAGGCACTGCCGTGCCCTCAGATTTTGATCATCTGGTTGGGTTGTGAATACTGCTTCTTTTTTCTCATTTAACTAAAATTTTATTTGGGACACCCTGTATTTAGTGGTTTTACGAATTTTAGGTAAAGAAACAACTGCACGTATCGAAGTTCTTCAAAAAGAGCTAGCAGAATTGGCTCTAAAAAAGGAAGAACTGGACAAACAGCTCGAAGACAAAAAGAAACAGTTTTATGTTCTGTCTACCTCAGCCAATGCTTTAAGAATATCTCTCGATAGAGATGCCAACGAGGGTAAATCTGATGGTATCAACAATGCAGCTGGTGGCACTCCTAGTAACGACGTTGGTTCTTTTGATCCCATGGAGACTGGTAACAATAGGGAACCGAGTGTTGAACCAATGTCAGAATAATTTGACACAAGAATGAAAAAGTCAAATAGCTTATAGCATAAATACAGGTCATTCTCATTCATTCTTAAGCGGGGTCTACACATAACGTTTTGCCTGACGTTTTACTTGATCAGATAAAACGGATCAGGCAAAACCTTTCGTGTAGACACGCAGCCCACGAGAAAGACCGGCCCGGGCGCGGAAATATCACGTGACCGTAGGAGTCCCACAAAAAAAACGCCTCACGGCCCGCTGTCATTCTAAAACATGTGTGTGTTCAGTTTTGGTATGTTTGTTTACGTCGATTTTTTTTTAATTCGAGCACGAATTTTATGTGAATTTTATCAAAGTTATTAAAATAACGCAGCCCACGGAAAAGACTGTAGTGGGCTGCGTTAAAATAATTAATGGCAAATGAGTAAATTATAAAGAAAATACCTATAAGATAAACAATTCCGCGAACGTGTAATTAGTGTTGTTCCTTGTCGGTCCAACTATAAAACTAAAACCTAATATGTTGCAAACGGGAAAGAAGTAGTAAAAGATAAGATCTTGGATATGATTGATCAAGTAATAGACATCCTTAGTTATTTTTAGACATTTTCGATAGTGAGAGTGAAAAATGTGTTCAGTTGTCATTTCTTATTGAACAATTAGGTCTCTTGAAAAGGTAACCTGAGAATCGAAGATATTGTGGATACACTTTAATGCTGGCTTCATCTTTGTTCATCCAGTCATCAATTTACAACTCTAAGGTAATATGTCTTCCGCACTCTCGCAATATTAAAAAACTGATTTGTAAAATATTGTTAACAGATAGTAATCTCTCTGGTAGTGTGAAATATTTAAAAAGTAAGATACAGCTTTTAAAAGGACATGAGTTGATAGTTAACTTACACTTTATTGAAATAGATATTAAACTTTGTGCTGGGTAATTTTTCAAAAAATTATTGACGACCACTACAAACGGGAAAGAAGTGGTAAAAAATAAGATCTTGGATAAGATTGATCAAGTAATAGACATCCTTAATGACATTTTCGATAGTGAGAGTGAAAAATGTGTTCAGTTGTCATTTCTTATTGAACAATTAAGTCTCTTGAAAAGGTAACCTGAGAATCGAAGATATGGTGGATACACTTTAATGCTGGCCTCATCTTTGTTTATCCAGTCATCGATTTACAATTCTAAGGTAATATGTCTTCCGCACCCTCGCAATATTAAAAAATTGATTTGTAAAATATTGTTAACAGATAGTAATCTCTTTGGTAGTGTGAAATATTTAAAAAGTAAGATACAGCTTTTAAAAGGACATGAGTTGATAGTTAACTTACACTTTATTGAAATAGATATTAAACTTTGTGCTGGGTAATTTTTCAAAAAATTGTTGACGACCACTACATTCAGTATATTGAATGGGAAAACCATCTCACTTATTCACAAAATCACTTGTTTCTTTTTAATAAATTATTGTGAAATGTTTTATATTGAAAATTTTTCTTCAGATAACTCTCGCGAGTGTTTTTGTGGAGAAAAACTATTGTAAAAGCTTGAAAAAATTAGTTTAAGGGCATGTAAAGTTTTTTTAAATAATTTTATTAAAAAGCACAATGATTTAGTGTCTGCTAATAAATCTTTGAATAAGAATTCAGACAAAGATGATGACACTCAAAGAAAAATTAAAAAACTAAAAGCTAAGGTTTGATATGTCCAATTTTGAAAGACTTGTTTAGATTTGAAGTTACTAACAATATTATGTACTTAATATATGTACAGGGTGATTTTTTATAATTGCAAGATCGCTATAACTCGGTTATTATTGGGAGTAGAAAGTTCAAACAAAAACTGTTCGGTTTGGTAAATTATGGCCACTTTAGACCCACCATTAGTATTTTTTTGTAGGTTATAATATACAGGGGGCGACAATCAGATCAATTTTTTTAAAGGGAACACCCTATATATTTTTGTATTTTTAAGTTCCGCAAAAAATTAGCTTTACAGATATATGTAACACTATGGCTCTATTTTTATTAGTTTTCGGGATATTGACGATTGAAATTCCGAAAATTAGCAAATTTTAAATAGGTATACGGTGCGGAGTATTTAACGTATAGACTGTAAATAACAAACTGAAACAATATTGACTGACAGTTTGATAAATATAAATAATCATCTTTGTCAATTTTCATAGAAATTTAAAATCAAAAGATGACAATTTTTTAAATGTTTTAATTGTTTTAAATCCATAAATAAATAAAAATTAACGTAACAAATGTTCAAACCTATCACCATTGACTTCAATACATTTTTGAAACCGGTCTCTTAACTTATTTATTGTTCTGGTTATTAAATTAGAAAAATGTTCATTAAGCTCAGTGACAGACAGTGATATTAATTCTCTGAGCTCTCGAGTATTCCTCGCTTCTAATCTGTAAACTTTATCTTTAAGGTGACCCCATAAAAAAACGTCTAAAGGAGTTAAATCAAAACTGTTGGGTGGCCAGCGTATTGTGCCGTTTTTCCCAACCCATTCATTAAAATTATTATTTAAGAATTCTCGAACCTCATGAACATTATGAGGAGGAGCCCCATCGTGCTGAAAAATCAATCTTCTTCTTTGATTTAGTGGCAAGTCATCCAAAAAATTTCATTTTGTAAAAAATTTAAATAAATTTGTTCCGTTAAAGAGTGCTCAAAAAAAAATGGCCCAACAACACGGTCGTTCAGTATGCCACACCAGACATTCACGGATTGTCTTCCCTGTCTTTTAATTTCTTTTACAAAATTAGGGTTAGTCGTGGACCATAGTCTGCTATTCTGTCTATTTGGTAGACCACAAGTTGTAAACGTCGACTCATCCGACCACAAAATGTGATTTAAAAAACGGGGTTCTGCGTTTAGTCTTTTATGCATAAAGTGACAAAACTCTACTCTTTTTCTTTTCTGATCGGGTATTAGGCCTTGAACTTCTTGTTGTTTATATGCCCAATAAGAATTTGTTCTTAGGACACTTCTTACTTTGGTAAAAGACGTCAAGCGTTCCTGTCCTTCTTGCACTAATGCGGAAGATACTTTTCTTATAGAAATTTGTGGGCTTTCTTGAAAATGTAGTAAACTATTTAAATTAGCCTCTTCGTTTGGACGAACAACTCGTTTTTTTCGTTCCACAGACGATGTTTCACGAAATTTTCTATATATCCTAAGAATTGTGGATATATTAGGACATTGTCGGACTGGATACAGTTTTTGATATTCTCTCGCAGTAGCAGTGGCATTTTTATTATTTTTCGCATATAATAAAAGTATCTCTTGCTTTTCTGTATTGGAATAAAGCAACATTGTTGATAAATATTTAAAATTTGGCACTGACAATGTCATTAGGTATCCACTGTATGCACAAGACATACACCCTTTCGATAGCTTTAGGCGCTGGTTAAACTTTTAACGCATTAAGGATAAAAATGGAAAATAACGCGAGAACCATACAAAATGTCGATTGACACCTACCTTGCTTTTTCTCGGCGGTACAAATTCCATTCACTGGGCGCCCAGGCTTCTACCAGAGTTCTTGAGTTGATCGAAATCACTGTGAGGAGTTGAGGTAACGGATTGGAATGATTTTAGAATTGATTGGCACTAATTGTAATTGATTGAATTGTAGTTTTGGAAACCGAGTAAAACACGCCGGTTTCAATATGGAGGCTACGATGATCTCTCTCTCATCGCGCCGGTGGGTTGCGCACTTTCTATCCGCGCACTTTGCGGTGTCACGTGACAACCTGTATGGTTCAGTGCCACGGAATAATTAATATTTAGGAAAATTAACTAAGTATTATTTGTCTTGCACGTACATCCACACATCTTAATATTGTTTGTGACTTGTCACAGGAAATTCTCCGCACCGTATTTAAAATTTGCTAATTTTCGGAATTTCAATCGTCAATATCTCGAAAACTAACAAAGATAGAGCCATAGTATTACATATATCTGTAAAGCTAATTTTTTGCGGAACTTAAAAATACAAAAATATATAGGATGTTCCCTTTAAAAAAATTGATCTGATTGTCGCCCCTTGTATATTATAACCTATAAAAAAATACTAATGGTGGGCCTAAAGTGGCCATAATTTACCAAACCGAATAGTTTTTGCTTGAACTTTCTACTCCCAATAATAACCGAGTTATAGCGATCTTGCAATTATAAAAAATCACCCTGTACCTGAAGATATTAGAGTGCAAATTTTGTATAACTTTTTATTTTATAGATTCAGTTCTTTTATCCATAATAAACACATATATCAGCAAAATATTTTTTTCAATTTTTGCCTATAAAAGAACAAACATTTTTTGTTAATTTATTTAAATTGTGTAAAAACATATAATATTGTCGGGTACGATTTTATTTTAAATCGAGCCCTTAAACGAGGGTACCGTAATGGATCTCTTGTGTGTATAAAATAAATATAAAACAGTTTTATAAACGTTACAAACTTTAATGAATACAAAATAAAACTCTGTTGCAATTTACAAATTGTTACAAGACTTTTCTTATGACCTATAAAACGAACAAGACCCAAAATATTAAAATAAAACTTTAACTTACCAAAATAACAAACTGCAAAATATTCTTTAAATATAAAAATCTTATGTTTCTTTACTGACCATTAATTTTAGAGGTTTTAGTTAAGTTCAACAAAACTTAGAATGTGACTACCGACTTGTTTTCTCAAAGTTTGGGTTTTTATAAATGGTAGGTTTGACCTAAATAATCCATTATCCCCTCTTTGAAGAGCTTGGAGGAACCAAGTCAGTGGCGTTGCTGATAATCCTAAAATTTACTTTACATTCTAGCTAATGAGCTAAACAAGTAAACCTAAACGAAAACAGAGATAAAATACATTTTATAGACAACATTTTCTTATCTCACAGTATTTCCATGTCCAATCACTTTAAAGGGAAAACCCTCTCGCTACGTGCTGTATCCCCACGCTTAACCATTACGACTCCCACTGCTGTGTGGTAGGCGGCAACCAAATGTTTTCCATTTTGGAGGGAGGCGGAACCACTTTCTTATCTCAACAGAACCATAATTGTGTTTGTCGCTTTTCCAAGATGGTTTCGTACAGTGGCACAGTCAGGGGAAATTTACATTCCTGACAATATATTAAGCAAGACAATAAGAATCCTGGGACTCCTAAGATCACGTGACCACCGACTTGCTTATAACGCGCCATGGCCGGTCTTTATCGTTGGCTGCGGTGTAAAAACGTACGTTTTGCCTGAACTGAACAGGACTGAAGTCGGACCTGTTAAACTGATCGGTAGAGGCTTTGTTTCCGGTAAAACGTCAGTTTTAGCGGCATTTCTTGTGGTAGTGCATACAATTTTAAATCCTTTCGAGTGCAACTTAGAAGTTGGTATACGAAACGTCCGACATTAGATAAGGTAATTTTTTAGGAAATCAAACAGGTTATTGTCTTCCTCCACTAATTTTTAATTTGTTTTAAACAAATAGTCCCGACATGTTTCGTAAACCGAAACTTACATCTAAAAAAAAAAAAAAAAAAAAAAAAAAAAAAAAAAAAAGGGGGACATTACCAAACTAAATCAGCACAACATTTTGACAAACTGGTTAAAAAACTATGTTTAGCCACTGAAACGGTTAAGTCATAGACATTTAAAACAAAAAACATTATTGACAAAAGCAGTGCTTCCTCCATGGTGTATCAAAAACTGATCTAAAAACGTACGTTTAAACTATCAAGTGTGTACGCTAGTCTTTCAACCGTCATACTTGACCCTTTTAACTGACAGGCAAGATGTAAGGTAAAATGTTATGTCTAGACCGGGCTTTACGCCAACGTTTAAAGCCAAGACTTTCCTTAATTCTTAATGTTCCTTTTTCTGGTAGACTAAACTTTAGTTACTGCGCATACGTTTTAGTTTTAGTTTTTTTGGAACATACTCCGTTTCATGTGACCATATGACTTGTTAAAAAAACCTGGTTATGTCTGTTATTTTGGTAAACATTAGTTGATTTAACAATCAAACAAGTTTCATGGCTAATCGGGCAAAAAGGAGTTTTTTGTTTCCCTTATATTTTTCCGTGGGTAGCTTGAAAGCTTAACCTCACGGGGGTCCAAGATCTAATGGACACCTAATAAGTGTTGACAGTTAACCGTTTCGTCCTTATGGGACTCCTCAGAACACTGCTGGTCAAGTGACAAATCTTGCGAAGTTAATCAGACGGTTTTGTCTCTAATTAAATGTAATTAGTGAGCGAACTATAGCAAGAGGCGCCATCTACCGAGATACGAGAGAAACAAAAAACCAAAAGCAGGGAAAAACACTGCTATACAATATCGATCAATGAAAAGATCGAATGCAAATAAAAGAAAACAACTATAGTCCGTGACCTACGACAGCTCTTTGTCTTTCAGGCCGGATCAACACAGATTGCATTTTTACCCGTCATCAAGACAGTGAGCGTCAATCAACGGAATTTTTAAGCCAAATAATACTAACAAACGTGAAATTTAGTACTCGTAAATTTAAAAAATCAAACAAGTTTCGTGGCTAATCGGGTAAAAGGAGTTTTTGTTTCTCTTATATTTTTCCGTGGGTAGCTTGAAACTTTAACCTCACGGAGATCCAAGATCTGATGGACACCTAATGTTGACAGTAAACTCTTTCGTCCTTTTGGGACTCCTCAGATCACTGCTTGGTCAATGTGACACTCTTGCGAAGTTAATTAGACGGTTTTGTATATATCTATTCTAACTATGAGTGTTAAGTTTTGGAAAGTGAGAATTTTAACTTAGAAAGTAGGCTAACTATTTTATTTATTAACTATATTCAGCTGACATCCATTAAACTGGCTTTTGATTGTAATTTTTAATGCAAAATAGCAAACATACATTTTGTACTTTTATTATTGCTATTGAGTCTTTTTAATTTTTATTGTTGTGTAGACTGTATTATATTTTAAAATATTGTAAATGGCATGACCGTTAAATAAATAAACTAAAACTAAACTAAAACTATCTAATCCTATGTAAATAGAGAGAAAACTTTCGCAAGAAGCGCCATCTACCGAGATACGAGAGAAACAAGAACAAGAGCAGGCGAAATAAACTGCTATACATATCGATCAATGAAAAGATCGACAACAAATAAAAAAACAAACTAATCCGTGACCTACGACAGCTCTTCTGCCTTTCAGGCCAGATCAAGTATTATTTGGCTTAAAAATTCCGTTGACTGACGCTCACGTGATAGCCGGTAAAAACGCAATAAACGTTGATCTGGCCTGAAAGGCAGAAGAGCTGTCGTAGGTCACGGATTAGTTTGTTTCTTTTTATTTGCTTTCGATCTTTTCATTGATCGATATATATAGCAGTTTATTTCGCCCGTTGTTTCTCTCGTTTCTCGGTAGATGGCGCTTCTTGCAAAAGTTTTCTTACTATTTACATAGGATTACAAAACCGTCTAATTAACTTCGCAAGAGTGCCACATTGCCCAAGCAGTCTTCTGAGGAGTCCCATAAGGACGAAACAGTTAACTGTCAACACTTATTAGGTGTCCATTAGATCGTGGACCCCCGTGAGGTTAATCTCTGAAGCTACCCATGGTAAAATATAAGAGAAACAAAAACTCCTTTTTACCCGATTAGCCACGAAACTTGCTTGATTAGTTGATTTGGTTAAAATGTATCAAATTTCGGTTAACTTTGCAGTTTTTCTGAATATAATTGTGTGGAACTGGAAAAAGTATTCTGGTTCCAGTTGTGTAAGCAATCGCGTGCATTTGTCTATTTTTTATGTAAGATATTATTTTACTGTATCTAGCTGCAAATATTATTACAAAAGTATTGTCAAGAAGATCCTTAGTTTGAGCAAGTACTATCAGCTTTTCTAAATGTCAAAGCTGATTTCATACAGTTTCTCGGCATTTTCTAGATTTTTAACATGTTATACAAAACGTAAACAAACAGAAAACATGAGTTCGGCACAGCTGTTCGTTTGCTTTTTCATTGTTTCTAGAGCAAGCTATGATTGTTTAACTTTTCGATTTTTTGGCTTGTATTTATGCTTACAGGTATACAGACAATTTTTTTTTCATTATAACTTTTGAACTATACAATCGATTTTAATGGAACAAATTGCACTTGATAGAGAATTAATCAGAGTTTTGACTAAATATATTTTTTTGTCCGCCATCTCAAAATCTAAGATGGCGGACAAAATTAAAATGTACCCTTCAAAGATGCTCGTTTATTCTTGTGTTGCAAACATGTTTTAACAATTTTTTTTAAATTGGTGAAAAAGCAGCATTCTTGCCACGCACAACAAGGTGTGAACCGGCAAAATCGGTTCAGTGGTTCTAAAAAAAATATTTTTGTTTCAACCATTGTTTTGCATATTATACGATTGCCTTGTCAATCATGTCTGAATTTATTTCCATATAACTTTATTACTACTAAACCGATTTTGATGAAATAATAAAGATCCTGGTGAGAATTGATTGCTTTTTAAACATCATTAACAAAATTTATCGCTGTCTTAAAATTTAAGATGGCGGACAGAATCATACTTGATTCTTCAAAATGGCGTGTTTGATAAACTGCATGCAGACAGGATTGGCAATGCAATCGTATAATTTGTAAAACAATGGTTAAACAAAATCAGATTTTGTGAGAACCACTTAACCGATTTTATTACTTTGTACCTTCTTGAGCAGGAGAAAAGTAGTGCTTTTCTATGGATTAAAAAAGACTAAACCATTTTTCAGAAAATAAGAACAAACACGCCATTTTGAAGAATCAAGTATGATTCTGTCTGCCATCTTAAATTTTAAGATGGCGGTAAATTTTGATCACGATCTTTAAAAAGCAATCAATTCTCACCAGGATGTTTTTTATTTCATCCAAATCGGTTTAGTAGTAAGGAATGTATAAGGAAATAAATGCAGACATGATTGGCAAGGCAATCGTATAATATACAAAACAATGGTAGAAACAAAAATATATTTCTTTGTTACTGATTTAAATAAATAATTCAAACATGTTCGCAACACAAGAATAAACGAGCATCTTTGAAGGGTACAATTTAATTTTGTCCGCCATCTTGGATTTTCAGATGGCGGACAAACAAATGCATTTGGTCAAAACTCTGATTAATTCTCTTTCAAGTGCAGTTTGTCCCATTAAAATCGATGGTATAGTTCAAAAGTTATAAAGAAAAAAAATTGTCCGGTTTTTTTGGCCACCCGGTAGAGAGTGTGCAAGCAAATAAATATTTAGGGAAAGGTGACCTATGATGGCTCCCCTAACTACTTATTCCTGTAAACTGGAAACCATTTAGGGATAAAAAAATTGCGCCAGCAGGCACGTTCAACTATCCGTAACATTTAGTCGTTCTGGATGTTAAGTTAGACTTATTTTTCTTTAAACTAATTTGTTTAATCAATTTGTGAAAACTACGTTACTCTATTTGCTGTCGTTTTTGAGATATACAGTGCATATTTAAAAATTATGTTTAACACTTTTCTTTTAGTACTTTTTAAGGTATCAAACGTGGAATTTCTTACCCGTGAATTTAAAAATCAAACAAGTTTCGTGGCTAATCGGGCAAAAAGGAGTTTTTGTTTCTCTCATAAAATTTTTCCGTGGGTAGCTAAGCTTAACCTCACGGGGGTCCAAGATCTAATGGACACCTAATAAGTGTTGACAGTTAACTGTTTCGTCCTTATGGGACTCCTCAGAACACTGCTTGGTCAGTTTGACAATTCTTGCGAAGTTAATTAGACGGTTTTGTCTCTAATCATAAGTAAATAGTGAGAAAACTATCGCAAGAAGCGCCCTCTACCGAGATACGAGAGAAACAAAAAACAAAAGCAGGCGAAAAACTGCTATACCTATCGATCAATGAAAAGATCGAAAACAAACAAAAGAAAACAAACTATAGTCCGTGACCTACGACAGCTCTTCTGTCTTTCAGGCCGGTTCAACGCATATTGCATTTTTACCCGTCATCAAGACACGTGAGCGTCAATCAACTAACAAAATTTATTAGTATTATTGCTTAAAAATTCCGTTGATTGACACTCACGTGTCTTGATGACGGGTAAAAATGCAATATGGGTTGATCCGGCCTGAAGACAGAAGAGCTGTCGTAGGTCACGGACTATAGTTTGTTTTCTTTTGTTTATATTCGATCTTTTCATTGATCGATAGGTATAGCAGTTTTTCGCCTGCTTTTGTTTTTTGTTTCTCTCGTATCTCGGTAGATGGCGCTTCTTGCGATAGTTTTCTCACTATTTACTTATGATTAGAGACAAAACCGTCTAATTAACTTCGCAAGAATTGTCAAACTGACCAAGCAATGTTCTGAGGAGTCCCATAAGGACGAAATAGTTAACTGTCAACACTTATTAGGTGTCCATTAGATCTTGGACCCCCGTAAGGTTAAGCTTAGCTACCCACGGAAAAATATGTGAGAAAAACAAAAATTACTTTTTGCCCGATTAGCCACGAAACTTGTTTGATTTTTTAAGGTATTTCTACAAATCGTTATGTGGGCCAAAGACTATAAGTTCACTAATTACTTTAAATTATTAAATGGAAAGGGGCCTTATGTGATACCTTGTGTGAAAGGTACTTTAATAAATTTTTTAAAAATGGTTCTATGTATATAGTTAGTATACGAAGTTATATATATTATGTTGATTATAATCCGCGCAACTCTTCTTATCTTTGAGCAGTTTGAGATAAGTAAGTAGAATAAAAACTATGTTTAATGAGATTAAATCGGTACAATACTTACCAAGTTATAAGTTTTTTCGATTCTGCATAACTGACACCTTCTAATCTTAAATAAACATCACGTTTGTTAAAAAAAACAACGTCACAATTTCGTAAGTACCACACCGATTTTAAACAATATATCACTTGACTCCCCCATCTCATTTGATAATTTAAAGTTGTTAGTGACTTTCTAGGCCTAAAAGGAATAACTAAAAAAAGGAGTAAAAGTGTTACTATTTAACATGCTTTTTATTTAAAGTTGATGGCTACGTCTTTTCAAAAGTGATGAAGCCGGGTATAATTATGTCCGCACTGTATACAATTTTTGATTTCCTTTTTTTTTTTAATTATGACTGGCAAATTTTGACGTTATATGACCAAATTTTCTTAATCTTCTCATCTAAATTTGAATACCGCGTTTTGATATCTGCTGTGGTTCCTACGATATTTTTGATATCTCAAAAACTGTGACTCTGACGAACATTGACGGTATGACAAATATTGGTAAAAATATATTTCCTAATTTAACTAATAAAACCTCGTTTTTCTAGCTGCTCGAATTATGATTTTTTAAAATCGTTTGAAACTCTCTACTACCCCTTTGCAGCCTCACACCCACACCAAAATTGAGTGACCTTATCCATGGGTATCGCAAAATTTTTGTGCCATCTGTTTATTTGATTTTAAGTTATCGTGTCACAGACAGACAGGCAGACACCATCACAAAATTTGGTAGTTAGGCTTTTTTTGGCAAACAACTTATTTTGAGTGAAAACAAAAAATATTTTAATTTTGAAGGAAGTTCACGAGGTATAAAGTCTTAACAAAAAAGTTTCACGGGCAAGACCTCAGAGGTAAAGGTAGCTACGGGGACGCGTTTCTGCCTAATGAAGCCTAATGAGGCAGAAACGCGTCCCCGTAGCTACCTTTACCTCTGAGGTCTTACCCGTGAAACTTTTTTGTTAAAAAATATTTTTTTGATGATCTGGCTAGAAAAGCTCTGTTGAAAAATTATATTATTAGGTGCTGGTGTCATTGACCCGTATTATATTTTTTTTCTTTACTTCCAGTGCAAACTGGGATAATTAGAAGAAAACCAGTTTATAATTAAAAAAAGGTTGATCATTGATCTTCTTAATGCTTCCATTTTGACACTTTTCATTTTCGTTTTGCATTTTTCCGTTACGAGACCAGTCTCTATTCCCTACAACAGTGTGCTTTTTACCATTGTTTCATATATGTTAAATTTTACATAATTTTTTATTTCTCTCCTCCATAAAATACTGTTAAGTCATCCAATAACCTTTTTTGCTTTTATTATTCTTTTTTCCAGTTCTTTACAGTCTGATCCTGTCTTATCGAATGTGACACCCAAGTATACATACTCATTGCATGGAGATATTATTTGACCATTGTCTAGTTCTAACTCACTTGACTCGTTTTCAATACATAAGTACTGTCTCTTATCCACGTTGGTTGTTAACCCCCACTTTTGGTATTCTTCCGTTAACTTTCTCATCATATATCTTCTTTATCTTTACAACTACTTGGTCGACAGCAAACTGTAATGTGTATATGGTAAATTGGTCGTTAGGTTGTATTCCCATGCCGTGTACATTACGTTTCCAGTCTTTTAAAGCTAATGCGATATATATTTTAAAAAGAGTTGGAGAGATACAACATCCCTGTCTTAAGCATTTCGTTACTAGGAATTCTTTTGAAAGTCGATTTCCAATTTTAATTTTAGATTTTGACCCTTTGTATAGTTCTTTTATTGGTTTTAAATATGTATGGTTGATAAAGGTTTGCTCTAACACTTTCCATAATTTTTTTACTGGAACGGTATCATATGCTTTTTGTAGGTCCACAAAGATAACATGAGTCTATATATATCTGACACTCCTTTGCTCAATTACTTGTTTAATAATATCATTACAAAATCTGCCTGCACAAAACCCACTTTGCTTTTCTTCTTCTTCTTGTTCATGAAAATCTTTCTCTATTAGGTCTCTAAGAATTCTACCGTACAATCTACTTAGAGTACTGGTTACTGAAATTCCTCTCTAATTGTTGTAATCCAGCTTGTTTCCTTTTTTATGTATTGACGATATGCATGCAATTTTCCAATCATCAGGTACTGGATGTCCGTTTATGCATTGATTGATAATATATGTGAGATTTTCTAATAGTTCCGCTGATACATATTTGAACATTTCAGCGTATATTCCTCCATGTCCGCTAGCTTTTCCGGATTTAAGCTTTTTAATACTATTTTTTATTATTTCTTTTTCGTTGCTTACTTCCTGTCCATGTACTTATATGTGTCTTCTCGGCTCACAAATATTCGGGTCTCGTTTCCTGCAGCAGGCCCTTGTAGTGTTCTGTCCAATGTTCTGGTTTATTGATCTGAATGTTTACTTTTTCTTTTGTTGGTTTTTTTGTTTTTTTTACCTATTTTCGTCAGTAGGCACTCACAGCTATCAATAAAACCGTCGTTCTGGGTGTTAAGTAAGCTTTACGTTTGTTAAAAATTGCCTTTTTCGAGATATATATGATTTTCTTTACTTCATAAATTATGACTGCAAAATTTGATACTTTGACAAATTTTGTTAAACATATAATTCTCTATCTAATTTTGAAATTCGCATTTCACATGCTGTTGTGGTTCGTAAGATTATTTTTTATATCTCGAAAACAGTGGCTCTGACTAGATATGAGTCGATGGAACTGGACCTGTTACTTTGGAACAGGTATCGCCAACCTGTTTCTTGTACCTTTTACTTTATACGAAATATACTTGTTCCGATTCAGCGAATCACATATTCCGGTTTGGAACGTTTGGAATAGACGATTTTGGTATTTTATGATAGGATATTATATTGGAATAGAATGAATAACTGTTTTGATTTCTGAATCAAACAAGTTCAGTCGTTCTCTACTAATTTTATTATTACAACGACATGTTTCGAGAACATACGCTTTTATCTTCAGGTTGTAGACTAAAAAAAATTAGGTCTTATAAATGCCCGGTACCTACAATTTCTTATAAAAATAATATCCACCCAAACTTAACAAAAGAACAACCTGAAATTTAAAACCTAAAAGAATGAAACCCATCTTGATGAAGTTAATCCATCGCCATTGCCTACAGCTTGTAGGGTCAAAAAAATTTACAGCAGCATCTGTAATGAAGCAGCACAAAAAAAAAATTACTACAGCATGTGGAAGGAAGGGGTTAAATTAAATTAAATTATCCAGTGGAGAACTGAAAATAAAGAAAAAGCAATCAACAAACTGTCTATAGGTGTCGAAGGTTTATTTTCTCTTAAAAGAATTCATATTTAGTTATTCTCCTCTATTGATTACAGAATGAAAACAAAAAAGAGCAAAAACTTTATTCATTCACTTTTATATAGTTATGAGTTTGGAATTGTAGTAACCGAAAAAAAATAAATAAATAAATAAATAAAAAATAATATCCCAATGTACATTGTCAAGATAACCTTCCCCCAACGGAAGGGATTGGTTTTTAATTTAATAAAATAAAGCATTTAAAAAATTGAAGTTTTACAGTGCATAAACGGAAAAGATGGTGGTTCGATACTTTTGACAGAAGGTCAGAATAGGCAGTTGGTTGGTTGCTCCATCCTCTACCCGGTTCTAGGTATTGCTTTAACTAAGGGTACTTCATCAAGGACCAGTCTCATTCAACAAAATAGTAAAATAAACTTATCTAAAACTAAATAACGAATTTAAAAAACTAAAACTAGAAAAGTCACAATGGCTACAATGGAGGGGTAGTTCACAATTTACGCTAAAAAGAAACGAACAGTGCTACAAGAGGGATAGGAGAGTTGGTTTAACAAAGAATTTGTAGGTGGCGCTCAGACTAACAAGTCTTTATGGCGTACATTAGACAAAACGAAAAACCAAACTAAAAATAAAGTCATTTTAAATTTCAACACAGTTAAAAGAAAACCCGATTGGCTGTCAGTGGAACTGTAACAATAGATGGCGCTAAGAGTAATATGAAGCTGCAGAATATGTGAGAAGAAACCTTATATGAAATAAAAAATATTGAGTTCAAATGAGAGTTTGCACTAAGAAATAAGTATTCATCAAGAAAACCCTTGGTGACCTAATTTTGCAGAACGAATTCGTTCAGTTATTAATTTCAAAGTAATCAATAATATGATATTTATCGGTTTAGCTTAGCAGATGCATTTTTTATTCAAAAGGACGTGGACGTGATTGCCTACTGTAAGATTCCGAAACTACAGGTAGAATAATTCCACGCCAAATCATCCAACAGGGGGAGCTGCCATGTCAAGAAAAAATCTAAATTTTGATAACATGTATTAGTGTCCTTAGGAATACCAAATTTATAAATTTTAATTTTTAAAGTCGCCTCCCGTAATTTAAAGGACACTTTAAAAGTAAAAAAAAAAGAAGAAAATCAGTTGTGGCCTTAGTTTTTTATTTCTATTGTATTAAATCTAATGTAAAAACAAATTTGACGGAAGAAATCTTTAATATTGGTTGGATGATCCTATACAGAAAAAAAATTAACCTCACTTTTTTGACATGGCAAAAATAGTTTTAAAAAAATAGCTAATTTTATGATTTTCTCAATTTTTAATTATTTACACTGTAACGAAGTTACCTTGTTGAATTATTTACTTAAAATAATAACTGTTGTGAGTGGTTGAAGTGTTGACAACTTAATTAATTACACGTCTTCGGTCCGTTTTCTTGTTGAATTATTAATTTAAAATAATCACTTTAAATTGATAGGTCATTTTCATTCTTTCCTCACGTACTCTTAGGGGTTGTGGGTGGTTGGATTGTTGACAACTTAATTAATTACACGTCTCCGGTCCGTTTTCTTGTTGAGTTATTTATTTAAAATAATCACTGTAATTTGATAAGTCGTTTTCATTCTTGTGTTGTGATCCTTTTAACTTCTATTTAAATAAAAGATTAAGAAAACTTTTAGACTATTTATTTATTTATTATAATATATACTAATATGAGTGGTTGAGATGAGATTTAAGAGTGTCATCTTGCTTAGAGGTTTCAAAGTTTTTATAGTGGATTTAATTGATTTGTTATTTCAGTTTAGATTGATAACAAGAGAAAAATAAAGTCGTTAGGATAAAATAGTGTTGATAATGATTATTGTCGTTACGCTCTAATACTATTTACGAGTGTGTTTTTATATTAGATTGATAATAGGAAAAAAATAAAGTCGTTAAATTGATAAACGCGGTTTCGTAATATTCTAAGCAAGAGAATAACAGAATTGTGAAATATGTAACAAACACTACCTATTTACGTGGGCTATAACAATCCTCCCTGTTTAGGTATTTTAATAATTGTGGATTGTTAAAACACACATAAAATAATAAAAATAATAAAATTTAAATGAGATGAATGAGTAAACGAGAAAATAAAGAATATAAAAGTACATGATTTACAATTTAAATTTTTTAGAATTTGATCTTGTGATTCTCCTGGATTCTGATGAGTCCTGTGGCAACTCGAGTTCATCCTAAATGTGTTCGGGGGTTTCGGACTGTGTCAAATTTTCAACTGCTTGAGGTGACGTCGTCTGCTGTATCGTAGTTCCGTAAAGTGGATTGTTTGCCAATATGGAGTGAGTTCGCCGAAACGTGACTCTACCTTGAGGGTCATCGGACTGTTCTGCTTGTAAATTGCTGTTATTTAGTGTGTTATGACTGTTGATGCCCACTAGATATTGACAGCCATTTGGTGAAGAGAACCATCGACGAATGCGAGTGATTAAAGACCATCGACATCGGCGGCAGCAACATAAACAGGTAAATAGAATTATACCTGCAATTGCAATGACAGCTATCAATGAGTTGTACCATTTCTTAAAACTGTAGAAATGAAACGGATGATCGATTTTATCTTGGAGTTCTTCATTGAACAAGTGAATCTGATCTTCTGCATGGTGTAGATCATTTAGATTCAAGGAGGCTATTTTAATTGGCTCCATTTCTTCCATTTTTAGGAATTCTTGTTGATAAGTGCAACAATCATCTAATGTAATGTCTATACCAGGTAAGTATATGGTATGATTTGCTGATTGGTTTGTAGCAGAGGTAAGTATAGTGTTCAATGTATAAAGTTTGCATCCAGGTGCTAATGTTAAAATACCTGTGCCTTGGATTTCGATTTCCGTCATTGAGTTGATAATTTCGCAACTCATAGATCCGCTTAAAGAACATACTTCAAAGTATTTATACATGTTGTCGATACTATCAGTATCAAAAGGAAATTCAAGATTATTAGACAACTTTAGTTTTGATAATTCCGTTTTTAAATGTCTCGGAGTTATCACATTTGGATGTAATATATTTTGTTTAGAAAATAAGATGGATGAAATGATGACATCGAATTCTTCTTGTAACTGATTAATTAATCTAAGGAGATTTAACTGTTCAGTAACAGTATCTTGAAAAGTTATTTTATTAATAGTTTTAACTGCAGATTTTGCGAATCTATTAAAAACTTCTACATTTATATTTAGTTTATTTTGATTTCGAATGATAGACTGAGCCGGTTTGTTGTAATCATGGATTGCGTCAGAAATGATATGCACTTGTTGTTTCATTAATTTGTGCATTTCATCGTTATCTGTAGCAAGTTTATTTATTGAATTTGAATAATTTTCCGCGTCGTCTGCATCGGGAGTTCCGAATAACCATTTAAATGCATAAGATACTCCGTTGATTAGACCACGTTTGTATCTAGAATTTTCTTTTGAATTGAACAAATTGTGTCCAGTTAAGTGACATATAGAGTCGAATTTTGTGTCTAATATTTTAAAATTATTTTCACAGCCTACTAGGGTTTCCGAACAAGGAAACTCCAGTTTTTTGTGAGTTATATTAATGCTTTTTCGGAATCCTTTGCAAAGCGGTATTGAAGATTCATACATTTTTCGTGTAATTTTAAGTTTGTCTTCAAAAACTGATATAATAACATAGGAAAGAAGAGTGAATTTATCTTGATTTATTCGTGCTAAACCAATATTTTGGTAGAAAACGCCTGGTTTTTCATTGATTGATTGAATATGATATGGATTGCCGTAGAAGTAAGGAAGAATAGAGCAGAAGAGTTAGAAGAGTGACGACGAGACTTTTGCTCGGCGATGAATGAAAGTACATCTGAAATTAAATTTATTGTTTTTAATTTATTGTATAAATTATTTTACTTTTATTCTTCAGAAGCTCTTTTATCCATTATATTAAGATCTGAGCTTAATTGATCAAGATGTTTATAAAATACTTTTTTGGTAGCACGCTGGCTTAACTGCTCTGTATGTTGAACAGTTCTTTGTCCATACGTACACGCAATGTGACAATAGATTGTGTTTATTTTATCTGATAATTGTTGATGATTAAAAGCATATAATAAGACAGCGAGAGTATCATAGATTTTAATCTGGAGAAGGTCTTCTGTGCAGTAAGATTCAGGTAATTTTTCTTGTAAAGAAACTATAAATCGAGAATTAAAAACTAATTCTATTGTGATTTGATCTTTTAGTTGATAAACTTCAATTTGGGATAAGATTCTATAACCAGTTGTGGGACTTAATGGACGGGGTAGCTGAAGGCTATATATGAATTCAGAGGTTATTCCCATAATCTGAAATAAAAGGTTTTAATAAGTTGTGATATGTTCCAGTTTTGTTATTATTTAGAAGTAACTTTAAAGTTTGATTACCGTAAACTTTTAATATTTTATAGGGACCTTTGTACAAAGGAGAAAGTTTTTTCGTTAATCCTTGTTTCATAAATTTGTTCTGTAAGTATACTAAATCACCTACTTGGTATTTATGTTGACGCACATTTTTATCATAATAAGCTTTAGAGATTTCTTTTGATTTAATTATGTTTTGTCGGGCTAGTTCAAAGCTTTTATTTAACTTTAACTTTAGATTACTATAATAATCATCATATGTATATTTAAATTCAGGCTTAGAAGTTAAAGAAGAAGGAATAGAGGCCTTATGTCCGAAAATGAGTTCAAAAGGAGTGAAATTAGTGGTTTTATGAAAATGAGAATTATAAGCGAAGATTGCTAAATAAACATACTCATCCCAATCATTTTGGAGTGTGTTTATATAATGTTTGAGGTGCTCTTTTAGAGTTGCGTGAGATCTTTCTAATGCGCCATTTGTTTGAGGGTGATATGGGCTAGATATTATATGTTTTAATTTGAAAAGATTGTTTACATCTTTGATCAAATTTGACATAAAATCTTGACCTTGATCGGTCAAAATTGTTTCTGGGATACCAAAAAGACAGATAAATTTTACAAATTGATCAGCAATGGTTTGAGATTCGTGGTTTTCTAGAGGAACTGCATATGAATATTTTGTAAGATCGTCTTGCATGGTTAAAATGAACCGATTTGAATGGATCGTTATAGGTAGAGGACCTACTATATCAAGAGCTAATTTTTGGAATGGTCTTTCACTTGTAGAAGTGATTTCCATTTGAGCTTTAGCAGTACGATTGTTTGATTTATGAATTTGACAAGATGGACAAGATCTAATAAATCGTTTTATGTCATTTTTCATGTTAGGCCACTTGAAATTTTCTTTGATGCGCCTATATGTACGTAAATGACCTGCATGTCTAGAAATAGATGATTCATGATTTTCTTTACAAATTTTCAGAATTTCGTCTTTATTTACTGGCTTAAGCTTCGGATTGTTTACCAAAATAATTGTAATTTTGTGTTTCGAAAACAAGAAGTCTACGAATTCGTTAAACATGTCTTGTTTTAAATTACTGTTATTTTCCACTGGATTTTTGATATATATTTCTGATACTTTTTGTTTAAGCAAGAAAGCTCGGAGATTTTGTAATGAATAAAAAAGATCATTGTAGGTTAGTTTGTCATAGTGATTCAGTTTTGTTATCATCAAAAATGTTATTTTATTTTTATTTTCAGACTGAAGTAAGACAGTGTCGTACAGGTTTATTTATTCAGTATTAATTTTGTTTAGGTCGAAACTTGAAAGTAAATTCTCCGAATATGTGTTATTTTCATCGAAATCTTTGGAAAATGACAAGGCATTGGGAAATTTAGAAAATAAATTTTCTTTAATAATTTTGATATCAGCCAGATTTTGATTTTCATAATGAAATTTTATAAAGTCAGAATATGTTTCAGAATGAATAGGGTAGCATGTTTTAATTAGATGTATGCTATTAAAGTTAACGGGATTTCGAGAGAGAGCATCAACGTTAGAGTTAACTCTACCTGGTTTGTAAGAAATTTTGAATTGATACTCTTCTAGTTTTAATCGCCATCGCAATAAACGACTACTAGGATCTTTGCAATTTATTAGCCAGACTAAAGGGCTGATGATCTGTCAAGATAAGGAATTCCCTGCCAAAGAGGTACAGTCTGTAGTGTTTTACAGCCCAAACTATGGCAAGTAGCTCTTTTTCAATAACTGAATAATTACTTTCTGCTTTATTTAAAGTTCTAAGCATAAGAGATGGGGAGATCTTTGCCAACCTCTCCTTGAGATAACATAGCTCCAATGGCATAGTTTGAAGCATCAGAGGTAAGTAAGAAAGTCTTGGAAAAATCAGGATATAACAGCTCCAATGGCATAGTTTGAAGCATCAGAGGTAAGTAAGAAAGTCTTGGAAAAATCAGGATATTGCAAGATAGGTGAAGAGGTAAGTATTTTCTTGAAATGTTCAAATGAAATTTGACAGTCTTCAGATCAAATAAAAGTTATATTTTTCTTTAACAAATTCGTCAAAGGTTTTGCAATTTTTGAAAAATTATTAATAAACTTTCGATAATAGCCTACAAGGCCCAAAAATTGTTTAATTTGTTTTTGATTGGTTTGAGCAGCGTAATTTGAAATTGCTTCATGATATTTTGAAATGTACTAGTGGCGTTTTTAAGACCAAATGGCATACGAAGATATTCGTAATGACCATTAGGGGTAGAGAATGCAGTTTTTGGAATGTCATTGTCATTCATTTGGATTTGGTGAAATCCGGATGCGAGATCTAGAGTAGTAAAATATCTGGATTGGCCTAATTGATCTAAGATTTCTGAAATTTGAGGAAGGGGGTAACTATTACCCACTGTGACGTCATTAAGTTTCCTAAAATCGGTCACGATGCGCCATTTTTGTTCTCCAGAGGCGTCCCGTTTATCCAAAGTGGACTATTATATGGAAGAAACTGATTCGCGTATTATACCTTGTTGAATCATTTTGTGAATTTGATTTTCGAGCTCTTTTTTATGAACTTCTGGAAATCTGTATATTTTTGAAGTAATTGGAGTGTTGTCTGTGACTTTCATGTTTTAGTATGTTTGTCGATGTCAATTGGTCATCAGGGAGGAAAAATATATCATGATATTCTTTACAAATTTTTAATAGTGAGTGCTTTTCCTCAGAATTTAGGTGACTTAACCTCAAATTTTCTTGCAATTGTTTTAATCTTTGTGAAATATTAATGTTTGGTTTTTCCTTTATTTCATTAACAAAAATATATGAGTTTTTTTCACAAAATAGTTCAAGATGTAAATTTATTTCGTTAATTTTTACAGATCTTTCGGTGGTATTAAGAATTGTGGTTACGGCCTTTCCGTCATTTACTTTTAATATGGATTTCTTCTCTTCTTCTGAAATATTTTTATTTAAAATATTTATTCTCTCCGACCGTGGTTTTAATATAAAATAATCCAAGGAATTTATATTTTTATTTTGACATATGAATTTAATAGGATTCGGCAGAGAGATAATGCTTAATTGTAAATTTTGTAAGTCGATTATAGCCTTTTCTTTTGATAAAAAGTCATTCCCGATGATACCATCATATGGTATATTATTATTTTGAGATATGACATAAAATTTAATAGGAATCGATACTTTGTCGATTTTTATATTAAGGATGTAGCTTTGAGGGAAAGAATGTCATTTTTATTGACATTTTGGAAGGTTCGAGAATTCCGGATTTTCTCGCCTTTTATAAGAGATACAGACGCGCCTGTGTCGATTAAAAATCGATATTTAGTTCCATCATGGTAAGCTTCCATGTATGGATTTGGGTCAGCGTTATTTAGAAAAATTTGGTATTTATGAAAAGATGATTTTGATAGATTTGTTGGTGAATAGCTGGCCAGGCTAGTGGTATCACTACAAGGTCTAGTATAATCATTAAAAATAGGAAAAACGCCGAATTTTGTGTTAAGTTCCAGCCCCAAGATACGACGTTTGTCTGGGACTCGGACTCGTTTAAAGAGTTGACGTTGACATGTGCCGAATTTGAACTTGGATTAGAATTAAAATTAGAATTAGAGTTGCTGTTGCGCTGTTCATTATTCTTTTTGCGTTTTAAGCACTCGTTTGTAAGATGCCCTGATTTTTTGCAATAGTTGCAAAATTTTGATTGATTTGAAGAGGGTTGCTTATTATATTTTTGTTCCGTTTTATTAAAATGTACAGAACGATTTTTGCGTTTAAAACAGTCATTTAAATTATGACCTTTGGTTTTGCAGTAGGTGCAAAATTTTTGAGAAGAAGAAGAAGAAGGGGAAGAGATATGCATTTTGTTAAAAGTTTTTGGAATTTGAAGAGCTCTTTCCTCTTCAAGTGCTGATGTCAATGCATTTTACATATCTTTAGGCTCTTTGCTTCTTAGAAAGCGAGAGATTTCAGAAGAAGAATAAATCTGAAGAGATAATTCACGAATGGTTTCTTGTCGACCTTCAATTTCTCCAGGTTTATGAAGTGAAACATTATTTAATAGTCGGGTGCATAATTTATCGATGCGATTATAGAAGCTAAGGACATTTTCAGTTTTAGATTGCCTAATAGTGTTAAGTTCTTCCATGAGTTGAGTATAATGTTTACGATCTGAATAAAGTTTTAAGAGAAGTTCTTTAGTTTCATTCCAAGTGTCAATTGATTTTTCTCGTAACTGGGCCTTTGCGCTTCCAGTTATTCGTGACAAAATAAATGCCAAAAGAATGTCAACTTGGTGATCACTTGCAAATTTGAACGCATGTTCGCAATTTGAAATAAATTCAGGTAACTCATTTCAGTTACCATCAAAAGGTTTTTGAATAAGAGAACATAAAACAGCTATAGAACAAATTTCAGTCCTAGGTAAAACTTGATTTTGCCCGTCTTGTGCGTTATAAGAAATAGTTATGTTTTCCATTATAATATTAATAAAATCAAAAATAAAATTCGCAAACAGAAATACAAAGAGAGAGAAAAATTCCAAATTCAGTTATGAGGAAGATCGATGGGACACTCTTGATGATAGATGATAAAATTATTCTAAATTGGATAACATAATATTTTCTTTTAATTATTTATAAAAAGAAAAGTAAAATCTTTTTTTGTTGAATATACCTTTACTAAACAATTTTTATAAAGGGAAAGAAGGAAGAAGGACTTACGATTGGTTCTTTTGCTTCTGGACAAGGAGGTGCCTCTCTTCCTGTTGTGCCAGATGGTTGCTGTGGTTTGCTGTTGTTATAACTGTAGCTGCTGCTGTAAGGATACCAGATCCTAACGACTGCGCCAAAATATGTTGTGATCCTTTTAACTTATATTTAAATAAAAGATTAAGAAAACTTTTAGACTATTTAATTATTATAATATATACTAATATGAGTGGTTGAGATGAGATTTAAGAGTGTCATCTTGCTTAGAGGTTTCAAAGTTTTTATAGTGGATTTAATTGATTTGTTATTTCAGTTTAGATTGATAACAAGAGAAAAATAAAGTCGTTAGGATAAAATAGTGTTGATAATGATTATTGCCGTTACGCTCTAATACTATTTACTAGTGTGTTTTTATATTAGATTGATAATAGGAAAAAAATAAAGTCGTTAAATTGATAAACGCGGTTTCGTAATATTCTACGCAACAGAATAAGAGAATTGTGAAAGATGTAACAAACACTACCTATTTACGTGGGCTATTACACTTGGCTCACGAACTCTTAGAGGTTGTGGTTGGAGTGTTGACCACTTAATTAATTACAAGTCTCCGGTCCGTTTTCTTGCTGAATTATTTATTTACAATAATAAATGTAATTTAATATCTCATTTTCATTCTTGGCTCACGAGCTCGGGGGGGTTGTGGGTGGTTGGAGTGTTGACAACTTAATTAATTACATGTCCATATTTTATCTCCTTTAATTAAATTAAACATTTTATGTTATTTTACAAATTTATCGTCTTTTGGTCAAGCATAAACCATTTCACCCTGTAGAACAAACCTAAATAAAATTTGGTGAAAGAAGGTAGCTGACTCTGGTATTTTGTAAAGTAAATAAAACTAAAAACTAGAGTACTATAAGTTTGCATTTTACTAAAATTTCATAACTGATGTTTTGGGATCTGGCTTTTGGACTTTTTTGTGCTTTTAACCGTATATAAAATAAATAATCTGCTTTTTAGTAAATTTAACCTAAGCTTGCTTCAACTTCGCTTGGTTTGTTTATATTTTATGAATTAAGCACTGTCTGAACTAAACACAAGTTGCTTACTTACAGAAGGTTTATTATAATTTTCAGGGGTGGTTTACTGTAAATTTTAATATTTGCTCCGGCACAGAATCAAAGGTTTCTTAATAATTTAACTTACCCCAGATTTGGTTTTCTTGGTTCGGTTAAACTGGGTGAATCTTACCGTTAGCATTATGTATATAACATATTTTGGTGATATTCTAGGATATAAAAGAAAACTACACTTTTATATAATAAAAAAAATAGTTAAAACCATAGTGTTAATTATTATTAAACTCAAATTTGAAGTAATACTTTACCTGTAGGAAATTTGACAGACACCCTGTGACGTCAAAGTTAGGGGAAAACTCAATAAAGGGGATTTTTATATTTTCAATATAATAGTTAGAAATTAGTATAAATTCGACCCCCCAGAGCAAACACCCTCACAAAGATTTTTTTTTTAATTTTTTTTTTGGTTGTGAAAACGTTCAGGTTCCCGAAGAAATCTTCGGGGACGCAGTGTATAATATCCACCTCCACGAGCGTCTTCCTGGAGGATGGACTTGCAACTGGTGATTGTGGTGGTGTCCTTTCCAGTGGCGAAGGCGGTGTCGGTGGCCTTTCCGCCGCTGACGCTGCTGGTTCGGGCGATGTCGGTGGCCTTTGAATCGCTGGCGCTGCTGGTTCGGGAGGTGTCGGTGGCCTTTCTTCCGCTGGCGCTGCTGGTTCGGGCGGTGTCGGTGACCTTTGTGGAGGGGCCGGTTCGGGCGATGGCGATGGAACAGCCAGCCGGGCCCTCTTGCGGTCGACCATGTTAATAAATGCGTCGGCCTCTTTGCGCAAATTGTCTAGTTCGTTTCGCCTCTTCTTCCTGGCCCGCACCTTTAGAGCTGGCAGATGGGCGGGCTCAGGAAGAGCGTCGGCTGGAGCCTCTTCAAGCTCATCTGGGGCGGCTGGTACCGGGGCCGCCGGTTCCGGGGCGGCAGGTTCCGAGGCGGCTTGTTCTGGGGCGGCCGGTTCCGTGGCAGGCGAAGGTATATCAAATACAACCATTTTAAGGGCCCGTCCCGGCTGCTCCCGGATGGCCTTGCGTCCCTTGGCCAGGGGCCGCAGCTGCAAATATTACAGCATTGTGTGCAGTTCTGGAGTTCTCTGGAGCGGGCTTCTCCATGAAGCCCGCTCTTCTTTAGCTGCTGGCTGGGGTGGCGGCTGGGCAGGCTCAAGGTCCTTTGGCCCAGCTCTTAAAGTGTACCGACCGGAGAGGGTCCGCGGGGGCGGCGGTCGCGCCGGCTTAAGGAGCCCCTTTAGGGGGCGTGGTGTGCGTTCCTCCGCTGGAGGTGGCCTCCCTTGTCTGGATGTTGTCGCTGGAGGGTCCGTTCGTTCTGGACTTGGTTGGCGACGGTTTGGTTGGAACCGGACTTGCAACTGGTTATTGTGGTGGTGTCCTTTCCAGTGGCAAAGGCGGTGTCGGTGGCCTTTTTGGAGCTGGCGCTGCTGGTTAGGGCGGGGACGGTGGCCTTTGAATCGCCGGCGCTGCTGGTTCGGGAGGTGTCGGTGGCCTTTGTGGAGGGGCCGGTTCGGGCGATGGCGATGAAACAGCCAGCCGGGCCCTCTTGCAGTCGACCATGTTAATAAATGCGTCGGCCTTTTGGCGCAAAATGTCTAGTTCGCTTCGCTTCTTCTTCCTGGCCCGCACCTTTAGAGCGGGCAGATGGGCGGGCTCAGGAAGAGCGTCGGCTGGAGCCTCTTTAAGCTCATTTGGGGCGGCTGGTACCGGGGCCGCCGGTTCCGGGGCGGCCGATACCGGGGCAGGCGAAGGTAGATCAAATACAACCATTTTAAGGGCCCGTCCCGTTTGCTCCCGGATGGCCTTGCGTCCCTTGGCCAGGGGCCGCAGCTGCAAATATTGCAGCATTCTGTGCAGTTCTGGAGTTCTCTTGAAGGGCTTCTTAATAGAGCAGGTCAGGCTCTTTGAGCCTTGCGTCGAAAGAGTGAATTAATTTTCTACTGTTTTTTCTTGTATTTGCGGCTGCCTGCAGTGCCCCTTGGATGTCGGTGTGGATTTTTTGCACTGCCAGTTCCAACTGAAAAACGTCATTTTTTCTGGGAACTGGGTCCGTGTGTCACAGGCTGTCTTTGAAAACATCCCAAGAGATTTTTGTTTGGGGGGGTTGGTGGGGGGAATAGCTGGGTTTCCAAGGGTTGTGGTAACTGGAAGGTGGTCTGACGATAACTCATGGTGGCCTTGCGGCGTGGTAATTAGTCTTCTTATTTCTTTTGTCAAAAAGAAATCTCGCTTTGTTGGCTCACAGTGTTGGTTTTCCTGCACCCCCATTCTACATGAGTTGCGTTGAAGTCGCCTCCAATTATCGTTGGCAGCTGTGATTGATTTAGAAGGGCTTCATAATCTTCGTCAGGAAATGCAAAAGATGGTCTGTGATACAGCGATACAATTCTGATTTTGGTTCTATCCTGCATGCAAACCACTATCTGTGTTGTTTCTATAATGTCGAAGTACGGGTTTGTGAGTGGGTAGTGGTCAACACAACTCTTGATTGCTAGGGTTCCTCCGTCGCCACCGTTTGTGCGGTCGCTTCTGTGGATTGTGAAATTGGTCATTGGCTTTAAGCAGGTCTCTTGGATTAAGAATACATCGGCGTTGCATTGCTGTGCCCAGTCCAGGAATTCTAGTTTTTTCTTGAAAATTGAATCTGCATTCCATGTTGCAATCTGGAGTGTTTCTGGCTTTATTTTACTAGACATTTAGAGGCGTAGCTGAAAATAGTTTCGCCATCTGCTGCAGTTGGCTTTGAAAATCGTGCACCATTTTAGTGAATGTTTCCATGACATTTTGTGACCGGGTCGCTGTGGATGTGCTTCAAATCAAATAAAATCAAGCTTTTTTGGCCAAATTTTGACAGTATTTTTCTGCGACAGCTTTTATTAATAAAACTCTATGGCTGTCTAATGGTGATTGGTCATAACTATGAATTAGTAAATTGGAAAAAATATTTTTGTTTACAAAGGCTCTAAGAATAATATTAACTACAGAAGCTTGAGACTTGGTTTTTTCGGATCGCAAGAAACATAACTTTTCAAATTTTTTTCGGCTTGAGTACAAATCTCCAATACATCAGTCGAAGGATATTGTAACCCACCTTTAGTTTTCTTATCAATAAAAGAGAATAGATACAAATCCTTTATAGGGCTCGTTCGAGCTAATATGCAGTCTGTACAAACAACTTTGTTCTGTAAAAGATTAACAACGTAGCCTGCTATGTAGGCAATAATATGTTTAGAAAACTCTGACAAAGAATCTGGTAAATAATCGTGGTCTTGGTAAATTTTATCTAACTCACTATCAGTACTTTTATCTACTTCAAGTATCCTATAGTCTCTTGATTAATTTGACGTACAGGGTTACATTTTAAAATTTGCAGTTCTTCCAAGGGAATACAATTCCCACGTAAACTTTGGCGTAATTCTACATGAACAACTAACTTTTTATAAGCCGACTGAAATTGACGGGCAGTGGGGTTGTTATTGTAACCACCTTGGAAACGAATAGATCCAAAAAACAATTCCAAGTGATCCTGTGAAAATTTGTAAAAAGGTAAGAACTGCAAAATATTTGAAAGAACTAAATTTTTGAACACAATCTTAAGACTCTATATATACTAGTAGCCCTAAAAATCCGGTGTGTCTTGCGGAATCCAAAAGTAAGGGACCACCAACATGCTTTCTTAGGGAACTTAAATATGTATATGCTGAGTTTAGAAAAAGCTCTATGTTTTCGTAATTTATGACAGATAATGGTTTATTGTAATTACACTGCACTAAATTTCTGGAGTTCAAAACATCGAATAAATTGTTTATAATCAAAATAAATCTTACCGTGGGTCCTGCTCCAATAAATTGTCTTAAATGTAACTCATTTTCACAAAAATCTAGAGCAGTTGCGACACATTCACTAAAAACTTGTGTTGCTAACTTTACATTCATTTTACGCTTGCCAAAAGCGATATGCTGTTCTCTTAGCTTATTTGCCATATGAAACGATTCATTTTTCTGTAAAGTATTTAATTCCTTTATATAGTGCCAAGAAACTATTTCATTATTATCATCTACAAGTGAACCCTTTTCACCTAATGTATTGCGCAAAAGTGTCACCATATGGCAGGGGTCTAAAACGAAAACCACAGAGTCATTTGACGATGGATGTTTAAAAGATGTTTTTAAATTTGTATGCTCCAAATTACAACCCAAAAGTTTTGCCAAGGTTAAATTGGCAGGAAGGCCATCAAATGTTAAGCTGACTACCTGTATACCCACTTCATGGCACTTTTCTAAACATTGCAGGACTAGTCCTTTTTTTTGTTCTGCAGTTATGCCAGCAATTAAAAAAAATCCAACTGACATTTTCCACGAACCGTTGACACAATTTAAACTGACTTCATTAGATCCTGTTCCCATATCAACCCCATTTTCCTCACATGAAGCCTTTAACTCCAGAGCCTTAAATGATTCACTTGTAAATCCTGGTTCTTCATCAATACTTTGATACCATTCGCTTAACGTTCTTGTGTGAGGTAAGCATATATTAAACGTTCTCCTCACATAATTGTATGCAACAGGAGAATAATAATGAAGGGTTAAAGCAAATACTTTTAGTTCTTCTGAATACTGTCTTGTGTTTTAGGCACTTTGTTAGTTGCTTTTTTATACTGCCTTAAAAATAATTCTTGGGGTGGTCCTAATTTAGAATCATCTTGTACTAATTTTTTCTTTCTCAAATCTGCAATAATATCCTTCATGTTGGCAATGCTTTTTTCTCTTCGTAGAAGTTTCCTTTGCAAGGACCATACTTTTCTGTTTCTTTCTCTGCTAATACGCATCGTATAATCTAGTTTATTTATGAGTTTTCTTTTTTTGGGAGTCACTACTACTTCACACTTCTCAGAAGTTAACTTTCTTTTTCTAAGAGTCCCTATTTCAGCAATCTGCGAAGTGGACGCCCTTGGTTCAAAACCTCAATATCACAGGAAGTAGTAGATACTTCTACAGAACTTAGTACTGGAACTGGTGGTACTATTAAAACATATGACAGTATTTTTAATTTTTCTGTTGTTTCTGTCATCTTCACTTGCTCCTGCAATAAGAAATAGTAAATTATAAACTGTAGTCACGTGGTATATACCTATACTATTTTATACAGTTTAGGATCAGAAAAAATTAAAATAAAATATTCAAAAAAAATAATAATAGACAGCATTTTAATCCCTGAGGGGTAAACATAAGGAATTTGGGGGGGAGTCGGTTCGGTTCGGTTGGGGGGGGGAGGTTAAAAATAAAAAGAAATTGGAGGGGGCAAAATAAAAAATAGTTGGCGGTCAAAACTTTTGAAAAAATGGGGGGAGGCAAAAAATAAAAAATTGGGCAGTGAGGGAATAAAAGGGTACTTAAATCCCTGAAAAATGGGATTTAAAGTACTCACTATTTAAATCGCTAAAGTGCACTATTTTTTTCGCCTTATATAGGTATATTCTTCAATGAAATAGTATACCAGAAATAAAATATAAAGGAAACAAAAATACAAATACAAAAACCTGTTCATAATTTTTTTTATTAACGTTTATTGAGAAAAAAAATTCAATAAAAAACAAAATCGTAAAAAGGACTACTTTTATTAAAATACCTACAATTTTTATTTACCTTTATCTCTTAAGCGAACATAACATTTTGAGGTCCGATCAATGTATTGCTCAGAAAAATGCTTTGAACAACACTACATTTGGATGGTTGCCATGTGCCTTTATTAACAAATTGTATCCAAATATTTCTACCTGTCAGATCTTGGGGAAATCTGAAAATATATATAACTTTAAACTTATTTTATTATTCCGATTACAGGCATTGTAACGCTGGGCTTATACAGCAAAATAAAAATAAATGTCCAGGTCTGCGATTGGATAATAAATAAAAACCAACTGACCAGAAGTGCAGTTGTGATTGGCTAATTTTTATTTTACTGTATAAATCTGGCATAAAAGATCTTGTCAAAGTTATAGAAATGAGTTTTCGATTTTTCGGAGATAATTTATCTGCAGTTTAATCCTCATAAACAGCAAAAACAGTTTATGTAAGCCTTAACTATTATATTAATAAAAGTACAAATACGGTCCTGCACATTGTTATTTTTTCCATAGCAACAATACTAACCGATGAAATATAATTCCTGTTATAATAAGCACATGAAACCATTATTGTTTGTTAATTGAAAAATTAAATAGAAAACGCAAGAAAAGCAAACAGAAAAGAAAACAAATGAAGCATCAGCTGTTTGACGCAAGTGTTGAATCAATATGGCCTGCTGCACCTGCTTTCGGTCACGTGATCGCGTCTCCCTACTAGTCTACCTCAATGACAAATTTACAATAGTACTCTCACATGGCCAAGAATTCCAAAAAAAGCTTATCTAAAACTTAAATACTACTATAAGAAAATATATAAACAAACGTTTACAGTCACACAATACCGAACCGAACCCTAAGAGCTACATGTGCACAGACTGACACACAAAGAGTCAAACTTATAACTAACCCCTTTTTTGCATAGATATGCCTCATTTATTTAATTATTTCTTGTCATTACACCCATAGTGTTTGACATTGCTACTGGTAATGGGGAGCTGTAAAGTAAAAGTTTTAAAACCTACCTTTGTTTTTAGCCTTATTTTATAAAATAAATGTTTTGTATGTTTGGAACTGTTAGATTAGGAGTGCTATTTGTTTCCAAAGACATACTGAAAGTTTATTTATTATCATCTTCATCATTATTAGTGACTAAAAACGATTGAGTTATTGTTGGCAAGACATTCTCGAAACGTGACAAACCTCCGGTCAATAAATATTACAACTCATTGCTTTGAAGCTTCGTCGCGTAGAGATAATATGAAAACATTTGAAACGTTATAGTGTTAAACATTTAAAATTGGTGTACTTTGACGATTATATACATGCAGTGATCTATGGCCAAACTTAATAATTATTTACCGTCATTAAGCGAAATGCCATCGTCAATTGAAAAAACACTTATATTTTAAATATCTTTTATTAGATTGACATATTATTGTTTTTTGTCCGATAATTTTTGATAATAGTTGACATCATCAACTAAACCATTTAAAAGGAATATTAGTGACTTTGATGTGCACCACTTTTTCTCTTAAGAGTGATAGTTATTACCAGGGAATACAATTTCCGGTCGCATATTGTTTATGTAAAATTATTTTGTTTTTAATTTGATCCCTTTTCATAAATAATTAAAAGAGAGTACTCTGTATTTGGTAACAATAATAGTGCTCGGTTGAGATTTCCTGAAGGATCGAAATAGTTAGGAAGCTTTTCATTAGGATTGAAATCCTTAGGAGAGTACGGACTTTTTATTTCTATGACGGTATTATCGTTTATGAACCCATCTGTAAAAGCAGCTATAAAAGGATACTTTTTATGATTTACTATGTTTTCATGGCGAGATAGATCTTTGACTTTGTTAAATTTTTAGATGTGCCTTTAAGTGAATGTGCCTGTTTCCATTTGCGAATTTTTCCAAATGACGATGACGTTATCCTTTTTTTTTTCTCTCTTTAGCCCATGTCTTTGTCTCCCTTTGGGTTCTGGTGTATTTTTCCAAAGATTTTATATCTTCATCTGAAATATCTAATTCTTTAATAAAGTGAAGAAAAGATTGAAGATTTAAAGAAGTCTGTTTGGCCATGCCTCTATTTTTGTTCGGTTGAGCTTTATTTATTAATTTTAACACCCTACCATCGAAATGGGTTGTGTGTTTTAGGAATTTTACCCTACAACTCTTGAGAACTATGTTCGGTGACACTATTATATTGCTTTCGGGATAATTTAGTTTTTGTGATATCCAAACTAGCTTCAGCATTTAGTGCTAAAAATTTAGCCTTATTTTATTAAATAAATGTTTTGTATGTTTGAAACTGTTAGGTTAGGAGTGCTATTTGTTTCCAAAGACATACTGAAAGTTCATATCATCTTCATCATTAAGAGTGACTTTAAAAACGATTGAGTTATCGTTGTCAAGACATTCTCGAAATGTGACAAACCTCCGGTCGATAAATATTAGAACTCATTGCTTTGTCACTTTGTCGCATAAAGATAATGAGAAAACATTTGAAACGGTTGAGTGTTGATCTGAAGTGGTTATTAAAGAAGAGCATTGGGCACACTTGGTAATGAAATGTAATTTTTTTCTACATAGAAAAATATAAAGATATTTGTTTGACGAAAAATATATTTTATCCAAATAAATACGTGCTCTTTAAAAGCTTATTATGTTTAAGGTACTGTCTATACGTACTTCGTTCAAAAGTAGTAAATCTAGATTTCTCGTAAACCTTTCAAAGAAAAAAATACAAATATTTCACAACTGAATGGGTCTGACCGATTAATGGGAAATCTTTCTCAAATGGCTTAGCTACCCTTATGGGAAACTATATTGTTTTAAAAACTGCCTTTTCTGTCATAAGGTTCTCCACAAAAATATGAAGTCAATTCATTAAATATTTACATCGTCAATTAAAAAAACAGTTATAGTTTAAATATCTTTTATTAGATTGACATAATATTGTTTTTTGTCCGATAATTTTTTATAATAGTTGATATCATCAACTAAACCATTTGAAAGGAATATTGGAGGCTTGGATGTGGCCACTTTTTCTCTTTGGAGTTATAGTTATTACCATAGCAATACAATTTCCGGTAGCATATTGTTTATGTAAAATTATTTTGTTTTTAATTTGATCCCTTTTTATAAATAATTAAAAGAGAGTACTCTGTATTTGGTAAAAATAATCGTGTTCTTTTGAGATTTCCTAAAAGATCGAAATAGTTAGGAAGCTTTTCATTAGGATTGAAATCCTTAAAGAAGTACGGACTTTTAATTTCTATGACGATAGTATCGTTTATGAACCCATTTGGAAAACCAGCTATAAAAGGATACTTTTTATGTTTACTATGTTTTCATGGCGAGATAGATCTTTGACTCCCTTTGGGTTCCGGTTTCTTTTTCCATCTTCATCTGAAAGATCTAATCCTTTAATAAAGTGAAGTAAAGAAAGAATATTTAAAGAAGTCGAGAAAAAAAAATAACATCTTTAATGTTGCTTGATGTTTGGCCATGCCTCTATTTTTGTCCGGTTTACCTTTATTAATTAATTTTAAAACCCTACCGTCGAAATGGGTTGTGTGTTTTAGGGATTTTACTCTACAACCCTGTTCGGTGTCAACATTATATTTCTTTCGGGATAATTTAGTTTTTGTGATATTCAAATTAGCTTTAGCATTTAGTGCTAAAAGTTGTTTTCTCGTCAACGTTAAAAATCTACAGCACTTTATATTTTTTTCGTTCTTGTGGAGGTTTTTAATTTTGTGAAAATAATTTTCTACTGGGCCGCTGCTAAGTTTGATTTTGTTGCCGATAAGCATAGCAGACCAAGGGCATGGTGAAAGATATCTAATAAGAAATAAATCAAATATGTGGAAACAATAAATTTTCTTGTTGTTTTTAAAGTAAAATATCTCTCAAAGAGTGATGCTTTCTCATTTTTGGTATTATCTTTTATTTTGCCATAAAATCCAGGTTCATTTGATTTTGTCTCCTGTGATTGCTTGAGCGGCTCAGTATATTTGTATAAGTTTTTTAGCGGTAATGACCGCTAGATTTGGAACAAGGGTACTAATATCCAGTAGATAAGTTATTTTTATTTCGAATGCAATCGCGTCTTTAAAGTATGGTGGTTGCTCTAAGTTACTGGCATTGTTATCAATCTGATTATTGCCTCCGCATAAATATTCGTAACAATTTTGCAAATATTCCTTCAAGTTTTGTTTAGTTTTGCCAGGCATATAGGTTCGCGAAAAAAAGTCGGTTACCTCATTGGAAATTGCAGGCCAGGTCGAATGTTTTTATCATATAGTGATTTATAAATTGTGTTAAAATCATGAGACAATTTCAAAAACTGTTGAGTGTTCATCTGAACTAGGTTTTTAAAGAAGAGCATTAAGTGGGCACACTAGGTAATGAACATAGAAAAAAAAAACATATTGGATTGACAGAAGACATATTTTATTCAAATAAATACATGTGTTACTGTTGCGTTACAATGCAAACACCGATCTATAACTGACAAGGAGTTTTTTAAGAGCATATATTTAAGGTGCTCTCTATACGTACTTGATTTAAAAGTAGATAGAAAATATTACAAATATTCTGTCACTGACTGATTAATGTGGGGTAAAGTGATACTGGGCCATTCACATTCATCAGTTTCTGAGCTATTCAGAAGGTTTTCCTTAATTTGTATCTAAAAAAGCAAACGTCTTTTCATCGAAATCTCATATAAAGGTTTCCTTGCTCACATGACATAGCTATCCTCTTATGGGTAAACAGCATTTTTTAAAAAAAATGCCTCATTTCTGTGTCCATAAGTTTTTTCAAAAATATATGAAGCCACTGCAACGCAACCACTAGATTTGCAATATAGGGTATCACAATCCGTTAGATTTGTTATTTTTATTCCGTATGCAATCATGTCTTTAAAGTATTGTAGTTGTTCGAAGGGACCAGCAATGTTATCAATGTTATTTTCATAAACGGGCCTCAACAAAGGTGTATTGTTATTTATTTAACTTACTCATTACATTCACTAGTAACATAAACTACAAGCACAATATACTGGGCACAATTTTGCAAATATTCCTCAAATCATATTCAGTTTTGCCCAGGCAAGAAGGTTGGCGAAATAAAAGTCGCTTACCACCTTGCAGAATGTAGGCCAGGATTTTGACATTAAACGGCAAATAAAGTTCTTTAATATATAATTTTAAAGGAAAATCTTGTTTTAACTGAATGGGCTTTTTGTTAGATTTAAATACAATTATGTAATTGTTATTCTCATGATTAAATACCTGACGCCGTAAATAATAAAAGTAAAAGGTACCATCATTAAAATTGCAGTTGCCAAAATTTAAATTATTAGAGTTGGTGTATTCCGAGATTTATGTGGCAAAATTTGGGCTTTGTTATCTGGCGATAACATATTAAGGACCTCTTTAGGAATAACAATCGTTTTTGGTGTAATATTTGGATTATAAGGATTGATTGATTTATTATCACCATCATTATCAATAGTGACACTAGGAATAGTTGTGTTATCTTTAGGAATAAAAATGGTTTCTGATGCATTATATAGATTGTTAGGAGTGCTCTTTGTTTCAAATTATTTAATGAAAATTGCATCTGCCAAAATTGTAATTTATTTGAATTGCGGTATTCCGGGATATATGTGGCAAAGTAGGGGCTTTGATATCTGGATCTCTTTAGGAATATTAATCGTTGGTATAACATCTGAATGGTTAGGAGTGTTGTGTTTAAAGACGTACCAAAAGTTGATTTATTATTATCGTCATCACCAATACTGCCAGCAAAAACCGCTAAGTTAGCTTTGGGATAAGCAATGGTTCCTGATGCATTATCTAGATGGTTAGGAGTGTTACATGTTTCTAAAGACTTACTGAACTGAACTGAACGCTAATAGTTACATCCGAAACGGTTGCAAGACATATGGCAGAAATACTCGAAACGTGACAAACCTCCGGTTAATAAATATTTGAGCTCATTGCTTTGTCACATAGGGATAAAGAGACATCATCAGAAAGTGTTTAGTGTTTATCTGATGTTGGTTTTAAAAAATAGTATTTAGTGGGCACAATCAAATGGTATTGCTACACTTATAGGAAATTATATTGTTTAAAAAAATGCCTTTTCTATATGTTAATAAAGTTCTCCAAAAATATATGAATCCACTTCAACGCTAAACATTTAAAATTGGTGTAGTTTGTCGATTATATACATGCAGTCATCAATGGTTAAACTTAATAAATATTTACTGTCATTAGGCGAAATACAATCGTCAAAAAACACTTATAGTTTGAATATCTTCTATCAGATTGACATAATATTGTTTTTTTTGTCTGATAATTCTTTATAGTAGTTGATATCATCAACTAACCCATTTGAAAGGAATATTAGTGGCTTGGATGTGCACCACTTTTTCTCTTGAGAGTTATAGTTATTACCAGGGAATACAATTTCCGGTAGCATATTGTTTATGTAAAATTATTTTGTTTTTAATTTGATCCCTTTTCATAAATAATTAAAAGAGAGTTCCCTGTATTTGGTAAAAATAATCGTGTTTTTTTGAGATTTCCTGAAAGATCGAAATAGTAAGGAAGCTTTTCATTAGATTTGAAATCCTTAAGGGAGTACGGAATTTTAATTTCTATGACGGTATTATTGTTTATAAACCCATCTGGCGAAGCAGCTATAAAAGAATACTTTTTATGTTTTACTATGTTTTCATGGCGAGATAGATCTTTGACTCTGTTAAGTTTTTAGAGATGCCTTTAAGTGAATGTGCCTGTTTCCATTTGCGAATTCTTCCAAAGGACGATGACTTTTTTCTCTCTTTAGCCTATATCTCTGTCTCCCTTTTGGTTCTGGCTTCTTTTTCCAGAGATCTTATATCTTCGTCTGAAAGATCTAATCCTTTAATAAAGTGAAGAAAAAATTGAATATTTAAAGAAGTCGAGAAAAAAAAGTAACATCTTCAATATTGCTTTCTGTTTGGCCATGCCTCTAGTTTTGTCCGGTTGAGCTTTATTAATTAATTTTAAAACCCTACCGTTGAAATGGGTTGTGTGTTTTAGGAATTTTACTCTACAACTCTTGAGAACCCTGTTTGGTGTCACTATTATATTTCTTTCGGGATAATTGTTTTCTCGTCAACGTTAAAAATCTACAGCACTTTATATTTTTTTCGTTCTTGTGGAGGTTTTTAATTTTGTGAAAATAATTTTCTACTGGGCCGCTGCTAAGTTTGATTTTGTTGCCGATAAGCATAGCAGACCAAAGGCAAGGTGAAATATACCTAATAAGAAATAAATCAAATATGTGGAAACAATAAATTTTCTTGTTGTTTTTAAAGTAAAATATCTCTCAAAGAAGTGATGCTTTCTTATTTTTGGTATTATCTTTTATTTGGCCATAAAATCCAGGTTCATTTGATGTTGGTGCAAGCAAGAAATTTCCTAATTTTCATTTTCTTTTCCTTTTCTGCGCGTTTAAAATAGTTTAAATTTTCGCGCTCTAAAATATGCATATGGGGTTTCACGGCACCGGACACGTGGAAGACAAGCAGCGCCGCGATGAGTGCGCAAAGAACCACCGTCACAACAAGACACGAGCAAAATCACGTTCCCGAAAAAAGTGAATTTGAGGTGAAAAAACTGGACGTTTAAACGTCGACTGGAGCTGCAAGAGAGTCCGAGGTAGGTGCCTTTTCATATAAAATTCCATATGTATCGTAACTTTCCATTTTCAATCGTCAATACCGACAATTATTTTTAAATGTGCTTGTGAAGCCAATACCGGCGACCTATCGAAGGAAATTCCGTTATTTTCAGCCCTTGCACGCACATTTGATTTTGTCTCCTGTGATTGCTTGAGCGGCTTGGTATATTAAGTGTGTTTGTATAAGTTTTTTTTTAGCGGTAATGACCGCTAGATTTGGAACAAGGGTACTAATATCCAGTAGATAAGTTATTTTTATTTCGAATGCAATCGCGTCTTTAAAGTATGGTGGTTGCTCTAAGTTACTGGCATTGTTATTAATCTGATTATTGCCTCCGCATAAATATTCGTAACAATTTTGCAAATATTCCTTCAAGTTTTGTTTAGTTTTGCCAGGCATATAGGTTCGTGAAAAAAAGTCGGTTACCTCCGTGGAAATTGCAGGCCAGGTCGAATGTTTTTATCATATAGTGATTTATAAATTGTGTTAAAATCATGAGACAACAATTACAAAAACTGTTGAAAGTTCTTCTGAAGTAGGTTTTAAAGAAGAGCATTAAGTGGACACACTAGGTAATGAACAGAGAAAAAAAAAGATATTGGGTTGACAGAAGACATATTTTATTCAAATAAATACATGTGTTACTGTTGAGTTACAATGCAAACACCGATCTATAATTGACAAGGAGTTTTTTAAGAGCATATATTTAAGGTGCTCTCTATACGTACTTGATTCAAAAGTAGATAGAAAATATTACAAATATTCCGTCACTGATTGATTAATGTGGGGTAAAGTGTCACTGGGCCATTCACATTCATCAGTTTCTGAGCTATTCAGAAGGTTTTCCTTAAATTTGTATCTAAAAAAGCAAATGTATTTTCATCGAAATCTCATATAATGGTTTCCTTGCTCAGATGGCATAGCTTCCCTCTTATGGGTAAACTACATTTAAAAAAATGCCTCTTTTCTGTGTCCATAAGTTTTTTCAAAAATATATGAAGCTACTGCAACGCAACCACTAGATTTGCAACATAGGGTATCACAATCCGTTGGATTAATTATTTTTTTTCCGTATGCAATCGTGTCTTTAAAGTATGAAGGCAATATATATATATTTCATATATATTGCCTTCTCAGAAATATTCATAACAATTTTGCAAATATTCCTCAGATCATATTCAGTTTTGCCCAGGCAAGAAGGTTGGCGAAATAAAAGTCGCTTACCACCTTGGAGAATGTAGGCCAGGATTTTGACATTACACGGCAAATAAAGTTCTTTAATATATAATTTTAAAGGAAAATCTTGTTTTAACTGAATGGGCTTTTTGTTTCAAAAGTTTCTGTTTAAAACTATTTCTTTCTATTCCGCTTACTTCTCCAGTAAACCGTCGAAATGGGTAAAATTTAAAGAAGTTGAATAGACATCCACAAATCTCGTTTTGTTATTGATTTCAAATTTAATATTTTTGCAGGTTTGCTTAGACAAACCGAACTCGAATTAAATTATTTGTTTTAAAGTATTTGACAGATTTAAATACAATTATGTAATTCTTATTGTCATGATTAAATACCTGACGCCGTAAATAATAAAAGTAAAAGGTACCATCATTAAAATTGCAGTTGCCAAAATTTAAATTATTAGAGTTGGTGTATTCCGGGATTTATGTGGCAAAATTTGGGCTTTGTTATCTGGCGATAACATATTGTTACGGGTTCACAACGACAAATTAAAACTCGCAATTGTTGAAAACGATACGTCAATTTATTTCGACAAATTATGTACAAAAACACGCACTTAAACTTAGTAATAACTTGCTAATAATTCACTACTATAATCGGTCTATCAACTTCGTGTTAATCTCACGACCACTACAGTACGGTATCTGTGACTGACTGCCTGGTGCGCGACCCCGGCCCTATATATAGGATCGTCCATCTCTCTCGAACTTTCCGGCAGCCTTCGACGTCCGGAAAGTTCCCGCACTACCGCGACCGCAAGCCACAGACAACGCAACTAAAACCTAGACTAAGAATACAACCTTAAGATAAATCGACCTAATACTACACTAAACCTAAATAAATTCCAATTATAAAATTTAAATAACTTAAATTTGTAACACTATCCTCCTCTTCAGGTTTGATCGTCTCGATCAACATTTCCCAGATAAGGTTTTAGTCTGTCTAGATGAACAACTTTCATCTTGGACTTCGGGCTTCTCTGGATTCGGTAGACTACATCATTAATTCTCTTAACAACTTTATAAGGCCCTTCCCATGGTGGTGTCAACTTTAGTTTTAGAGTCATATTGTGACGGATTACTTATTTGTCTTTCGTAAGTCTTGTAACAGTGGTCTATCCAAGACTTAATGAAAATATAGGCTTTGTTGCTTTTTCCTCTATCGATGGACAGTTTTGCTTGAATGGGATTTTCTGACATCTTAGACTTCAACTTCAATATTTTAGGCGAGATAACTGCTATATCTCCTGGATCGTTTACTACAATACTCACAATCTCATATATAGTATCGGGAATATTTGGATATGCCTTGAGGACTCTTTCCATAACCTCAGCCCTTTCATTCTCATACATGTCTTTTCTTGAGGTTACAGAAGGATTCTTATTCTCTTGGCTTTCTTTCAATTTACTCGGATTGCTTGTCTTTTTAGAAGTTACCTTCCTAGTTCCTCCAACAAATCGATTGACACTGCTGACAGATGAGCGTGTGTCAGAATCATCTGAATCATCCATTATAGATTCGGTCCCTTTGGTTTGATGTAATCCTCTCTCTAATGTCTTATTTTTATCTTTGAGGTCCTTTAAGATAGTTATACTTTCTTCCATCCTTTTGTCTATCTTGTCAGCTAGTGTTACATGTCTTCTGATATCATTTGCCATTCCTTCATTTCTAGCTCTCACTTCTTGAACCTCCTCCATGTAAGTACCAACCTGTGCGGTGAGATTAGCGGTACTGGCCTCCATATCGGAGCTCATTTCCGTTAATTTATCCATTATTCCTGACATGACATTATTAATAATGTCAGGGACAATTCTTGTTATCTCTTCTTTAATTACAATTCTTATCTCGGATATAGTGATTCTGTAATGATCATTCTCTTCTTCTTCATCGGAAGATGAGGCAGAGGTGTCTATAGTTATCTTGTTTTTCTCCTTGCTAAATTTTCTGTGGGTGTTATTACTGCCCTTGTGCGGATTATTGTCTGAACTCTTGAATACTATTTTGTTTTTGTTCTTGGTTTTCTTCTTTATTGCTCCAATTGGAGATTGCGCTTTAGTGTTCTTTGGTTCTTTGTCTGAGCTTATATCTTCTGAGGTTGAATCTTCCTTGCTCTCTTCCTCATTATCAGGCCTTTGCGTCAATGAAGTGGATTCTTTATCTATTAATGCATCCAAAGGAGGAGCAAGATCTTGGCCTCCAATCTCAAGAGGTGAGTCTGGAGTAGGGTTAAATAAATGATTAGGATTAACATACTCAGGAGTAATTGTAGCTTGTGTGCCTAATGAAGTTGATCCTTTGTCAACTACACCAGGGTTAGAGGTGCTGGTAGCTGCCTCGGGAAGGGGTGTATTGGTTCCTCCCTTAGCCTCCCGAACGGAGTGTTCTAGGGCTAACTTCTGGTGCGCCGCAGCCACAAGTTCGTCTTGGAGAACTAGCACTTTATCATTATTGGGTGCTTTCTCTGTACCTGATAGTGATTTCTTCTCAGGCGCAGGAGATTTGCTTCTGGTGCCTAATGTATTGGTTATGTTGGCAGCAGGAAAGTTGGCTTGAGCCTTAGAGTCCTCCTTGTGGCATCTGCACTTACAATCCGGGTTATTTTTGCAGGAGACGCACGCTTTGCAATTTTGCCCTTTGGTATTGATAGCTGGTTGACTAATTATTTTGTTACCTAGCTTTATAGTCCTAATATGGAGCTTGTTTCTAGGTATCTTGTCGCACAACTTGTGTTCTTTTAGAAATTTGTCTTGTAATATTGAGATAACTTTATCCGTATTACCATTAGTACTCATAATAATCCGTTAATAAAGCGATCTACCGTGAAGGGATCTCTGTAATTTTCTGGCATTTCTGGGTAAGCTAAATACATCAGCCTCCTGATATCTGCTTCATACTCTTGCAATGATTCTCCTGTTCTTTGTTGACGAACATTTAATTCTGACCAATGTAAATTTCGCAAGTGTTCGTCTCCATACCTTCTTTCTAGCGCTGCCACTAAAGCGTTATAATTCTGTTTTAGTTCGACTGGAATGGACCGTAAAAGTCCGAGTGCAGGTTCCCGTAGAGCTACTAACAACGCTCTAGCTTTTTCGTCCTCGTCCCAACCATTTGCAGCGGCGGCAGCTTCAAATTGTTGTTTGTAGGTGGACCAGGAGGACGTACCGTCAAAATTTGGAGGCCTAATGTTCTGGTTGGAATTCACGACACATCCCTGAGCTTTTATTTTGTTGTGTTCTTTCTGAAGCTGTATAAGTTGTTTCGACACGTCCTGGAATTTTTCTTCAATTTTTTTTTTTTTTAATTAAATCTTTTCTTAACCTATTTGTGATGCTTATTTGACTAAATAGTGATGTTTATTTGTACTTGTCTCATTGGGCTACCAGACGACTATGTTCTACAACCCTGCTCTCAGCTGATTGGAGATCTCACGGAATTCAGCTAATATTCTATCTCTTTCACGTCTTTGGGCCTCAATATGTGTTGCTGGCAATAGCAATTCTTCCCTCTTGAGAGCCCGGATCATCTCTTTCTTTCTATCTCTCCACTCGGTGAGTTGCATAATTCTATCTCTTCTCTCTTGGGGATCGAGTATTTGGTCAGCTGTTGCTCGATGTGTCTCGTATTTGTCCTCCATCAATGAAGTGAGAGAGGTTTGTGCCTGGCTGATGCACTTGTTCAAGAATTCTGCTGTTTCTTGGTTAAACTGATCTAATGCCCAAGGACCAGGGTCACGGTTGTTTCGCAGGAGCCCTATCACTTGTTGAACAACCTCAGGTGACCTAGAGCTCTTTAAATTGAGTGCTTTTTCATGATCTAACACCCTTACAATAGCAGCTAATGAAGTGACAGAGGTAGGAGGGAAGAGAGCAACTGCACTCTCTATAATGCTTCTCTCTTCAGCCAGCTCGATGTGTTCTCTGACTCCCTTAATATTATAAGCGCGAAAGCTTTCTTTATCTTCTTCCGTGGTTAGAGTACGTTGGTGGTAAAGGATCCCACAATAGACTAACCGTGCATAAGTCTTAACTTGGTAGCGTTCAGGTAGCTGCCTGCGCAATCCCATGTAAGGAGCAGTTCGTACTACATGGGCTATGTTCTGAAAGGCCTCAATTTCGTCCCTTACCCCAGGAACAGTCTGACTCAAAAAGTCCCCTATTTGAGGAAGTACTGGTGGGACAATGTATCGAAGTTGAATGGTGATTTCGGTAAACTAGCCTAGCCTGTTCAAGGAGCACCCCTGCCTCTGGGCTGATTATTCTCTCCCTAAGTAGATCATCAATAGACATCAGGTCTTGTATCCTCGCATCAGGGTAATATTCTCCAATGTTAGTGACGCAGATCACCATGGCTAGAGCTTCGTCTATAATGGGTGATTGATCCGCCGCCTGCCAATTCAAGCCAGTTATTACATCTTTGGTGGCAGCTGCATCATAGTATTCCAATTGGTCTGCGGCAGCAGCAGCTTGGACTCGGCGACTAATCTGATCTGCTACCATCTCTTGCCTCGAATAGGCTGGGCCTAATATATGTATCGCTAAAAGGGTCAGCATTTTCCCTGGATCAACTAACTGTTGCGCTCCCAACCCGATATTTTGGGCTCTTTCCTCAACTCGCCCGTCACCCCCTGCTCTGACTAGAGATATTATCTGATCTAGGCTATCTGTTATATATGGGAAGGTGTTCACTAAGGCAGTTAAAATCCGTGTTACTTGGGGGTATCCGGGGTTGCTTAATATCCGCCCTAGCAGCTTTTCTCCTGCTATGTATGCAATTTTGTTTTCCAACTGTCTTGAAGGATCTGATTGGTGGAATATTCATCTGTAAGGCAGCATTTTCTGGGTTAGCCAATACCCTTATAGTGCCATAAAGCTTAACAATCATAGGAGAAACGGATTTAATAAAATCCTCTGTTCCGTAAACGATTAGGGCTTCCGGATGAGCTCCTATGGGGGAAGCTAAAGGAGCCCGTAATAACATCACATATGAACTTATTGGATATATCGGACCACTCGCCTCAAAACTAATTCCTTGAACCTGATTAGGAACCTCTACATCCCAATTAATCAATATTAAGTTGTCAGGAGCTTGGGAGGCATAGGCTGCCAGATCGGGATGTCCACTGAATACCCATGTTTCCGGGAACTCACCTACTCTTCCTACTTGTAAGATGTCAAACATCTCGTTTAGATCTGCTAGGGCGATGGGGAGAGCCCCACCCTGTGGCAGTATACTAGGCATCTTTAGGACCTAGTGGTGATCTTGGTAATGATTTATTCTAAAAGTCAGTCTTTCCGTTGCTGTGTCTTGCACTGATTGGTCGGGGGTTTGTACTAGAGTTGCTTATTAGTCTTTATTATCTTTTATCAAACTTCTTCCCTTACATTCTGTAGTTTGTTCTCCACTTTTTCTTCAACATGTTGTACCTTTTCTTCAACATTTTGTACCTTCTCTTTAACATTTTGTACCGTTTCTTCTACATTCTGCAAATTATTTTGTACCTTTTGTTCTACACTATGCATTCTTTGGGTTATTTCTTCCTTAAGATCTTCGGTTGCAGTCTTGAACTCTTCTCTCAGCTGTTCGGAGTTGCTCTTTATCTGATCGAAGTTTTCTTGCATGCTATCTAATGTCTGTCTCATGTCATTCTGGTTTTGTTCCATGGTCTGTCTTATATCGTTCTGATTTTGAGCCATTTGAGCTGCTAGAGCCTGTATCATTTTAGTTAGATCTTCCATCTTTGCCGATCCTTGTCTAGTAAGCATCAACTTCCTGATAAATCACTTAAAACGTCTATTTTAGGGCTATAAAGCGAATGTCGAAGTCGGTTTTTCAATATCTCTTCCAATTCTTAAATAGAACCTAATGGAATGTTCTGGAATATACTGGTAAATGCTACTCTTTCTGCTACTAGGCAAATGTAGAAGTCACTTTTTGATTATCTCTTTTGGTTCTCGAATAGACCGTCGTAGAATGTTATGGAATATTCTAGAAATAATTTCTAATTCTTACTTTTAAAATAACTAAGCTACTGTCGAAGTCGGTATTTGTATATCTCTTCTAGTTTTTGAATAGAACGTCGTAGAATGTTATGGAATCTTCTAGAAATTCTTCCTAATTCTTACTTTTGAAATAACTAAACTAATGTCGAAATCGGTATTTGTATATCTCTTCTAGTTTTTGAATAGAACGTCGTAGAATGTTATGGAATCTTCTAGAAATTCTTTTTAGTTCTTACTTTTGAAATTACTAAGCTAATGTCGAAGTCTCTTTTTGGATATTTCTTCTGGTTTTCGAATAGAGCGTCGTAGAAAGTGATGGAATGTTCTAGAAATTCTTTCTGATTCTTACTTTTAAAATTACTAATCTAATGTCGAAGTCGGTATTTGTATATCTCTTCTAGTTTTTGAATAGAACGTCGTAGAATGTTATAGAATATTCTAGAAAATCTCTCTAATTATCAATTTTTGGACTGTAAAGTTAATGTCGAAGTCGGTTCTTAAATATCTCTTTTAGTTTTTGAATAAAACAATATCGAACTTCTTCGAATATTCTGGAAAAATCACTTACTGTTTTTCTGTCCAATTGTCCTATCCGGTGGTACTATGTAAGGGTAGTCTTTGCACTATTTATTTCTTTTAGTTCCACTTCTGACACCAATTGTTACGGGTTCACAACGACAAATTAAAACTCGCAATTGTTGAAAACGATACGTCAATTTATTTCGACAAATTATGTACAAAAACACGCACTTAAACTTAGTAATAACTTGCTAATAATTCACTACTATAATCGGTCTATCAACTTCGTGTTAATCTCACGACCACTACAGTACGGTATCTGTGACTGACTGCCTGGTGCGCGACCCCGGCCCTATATATAGGATCGTCCATCTCTCTCGAACTTTCCGGCAGCCTTCGACGTCCGGAAAGTTCCCGCACTACCGCGACCGCAAGCCACAGACAACGCAACTAAAACCTAGACTAAGAATACAACCTTAAGATAAATCGACCTAATACTACACTAAACCTAAATAAATTCCAATTATAAAATTTAAATAACTTAAATTTGTAACAATATTAAGGACCTCTTTAGGAATAACAATCGTTTCTGATGTAACATTTGGATTATAAGGATTGATTGATTTATTTTCACCGTCATCACCAATACTGCCACCAAAAACCGCTAAGTTAGCTTTAGGATAAGCAATAGTTTCTGATGCATTATCTAGATGGTTAGGAGTGTAACATGTTTCTAAAGACTTACTGAATGTTGATTTATTATCATCGTCCTCGCTAATAGTGAAATCGGAAACGGTTGCAAGACATATGGCAGAAATACTCGAAACGTGATAAAACCTCCGGTTGATAAATATTTGAGCTCATTCCTTTGTTACATAGGGATAAAGAGACATCATCAGAAAGTGTTTAGTGTTTATCTGATGTTGGTTTTAAAAAAGAGTATTTAGTGGGCACGATCAAATGGTATTGCTACCCTTATAGGAAATTATATAGTTTAAAAAAATGCCTTTTCTTTATGTCCATAAAGTTCTCCAAAAATATATGAATCCACTTCAACGCTAAACATTTAAAATTGGTGTACTTTGTCGATTATATACATGCAGTCATCAATGGCAAGGAGTTTTTTAAGAGCATATATTTAAGGTGCTCTCTATACGTACTTGATCCAAAAGTAAATAGAAAATATTACAAATATTCCGTCACTGAATGATTAATGTGGCGTAAAGTGACACTGGGCCATTCACATTTATTAGTTTCTGAGCTATTCAGAAGGTTTTCCTTAAATTTGTATCTAAAAAAGCAAAACGTCTTTTTATCGAAATCTTATATTATGGTTTCCTTGCTCAAATGGCATAGCTTTCCTCTAATGGGTAAACGGCATTTAAAAAAAATCCTCTTTTCTGTGTCCATAAGTTTTTTCAAAAATATATGAAGCCACTGCAACACAATCACTAGATTTGCAACATAGGTATCACAATCCGTTAGATTAATTATTATTATTCCGTATGCAATCGTGTCTTTAAAGTATTGTAGTTGTTCGAAGGGACCAGCAATGTTATCAATGTTATTTTCATAAACGGGCCTCAACAAAGGTGTATTGTTATTTATTTAACCTACTCATTACGTTCACTAGTAACATAAACTACAAGTACAATATACTGGGCGCCTATGTGCATGTGTACATGTATGATAATATATTTCATATATATTGCCTCCTCAGAAATATTCATAACAATTTTGCAATCCTCAGATCATATTCAGTTTTGTCCACGCAAGAAGGTTGGTTGAAAGAAAAGTCGCTTACTACCATGGAGAATGTAGGCCAGGATTTTGACATTAAACGGCAAATAAAGTTGTTTAATATCTAATTTTAAAGGAAAATCTTGTTTTAACTGAATAGGCTTTTTGTTTCAAAAGTTTCTGTTTAAAAATATTTCTTTCTATTCCGCTAACTTCTCCAGTAAACCGTCGAAATGGGTAAAATTTAAAGAAGTTGAATAGACATCCACAAATCTCGTTTTGTTATTGATTTCAAATTTAATTTTTTTGCAGTTTTGCTTAGACAAGCCGAACTTGAATAAAATTATTTGTTGTAAAGTATTTGACAGATTTAAATACAATTATGTAAGTGTTATTGTCATGATTAAATACCTGACGCCGTAAATAATAAAAGTAATAATCTGCATTCAGTTTATTGAATTAAATCTAGAAACTTCTGTTGAAATTATGAAGGTACCATCATTAAAATTGCAGTTGCCAAAACTTAAATTCATTAGAGTTGGTGTATTCCGGGATTTATGTGGCATAATTGGGGCTTTGTTATCTGGCGATAACATATTAAGGACCTCTTTAGGAATAACAATCGTTTCTGGTGTAATATTTGGATTATAAGGATTGATTGATTTATTATCACCGTCATCATCAATAGTGACACTAGGAATAGTTGTGTCATCTTTAGGAATAAAAATGGTTTCTGGTGCATTATATAGATGGTTAGGAGTGCTATTTGTTTCTCGGTATATTAAGTGTGTTTGTATAAGTTTTTTTAGCGGTAATGACCGCTAGATTTGGAACAAGGGTACTAATATCCATTAGATAAGTTATTTTTATTTCGAATGCAATCGCGTCTTTAAAGTATGGTGGTTGCTCTTAGTTACTGGCATTGTTATTAATCTGATTATTGCCTCCGCATAAATATTCGTAACAATTTTGCAAATATTCCTCCAGGCATATAGGTTCGCGAAAAAAAGTCGGTTACCTCCTTGAAAATTGCAGGCCAGGTCGAATGTTTTTATCATATAGTGATTTATAAATTGTGTTAAAATCATGAGACAACTATTTCAAAAACTGTTGAAAGTTCATCTGAAGTAGGTTTTAAAGAAGAGCATTAAGTGGACACACTAGGTAATGAACAGAGAAAAAAAAAAGATATTGGATTGACAGAAGACATATTTTATTCAAATAAATACATGTGTTACTGTTGAGTTACAATGCAAACACCGATCTATAATTGACGAGGAGTTTTTTAAGAGCATATATTTAAGGTGCTCTCTATACGTACTTGATTCAAAAGTAGATAGAAAATATTACAAATATTCCGTCATTAAATGATTAATGTGGGGTAAAGTGACACTGGGCCATTCACATTCATCAGTTTCTAAGCTATTCAGAAGGTTTTCACACTCTAATTTGTATCTAAAAAAGCAAACGTCTTTTCATCGAAATCTCATATAATGGTTTCCTTGATCACATGGCATAGCTTCTCTCTTATGGGTAAACGGCATTTAAAAAAAATGCCTCTTTTCTGTGTCCATAAGCTGTTTAAAAAACATTTGAAGCCACTGCAACGCAACCACTAGATTTGCAACATAGGTATCACAATCCGTTAGATTAGTTATTTTTATTCCGTATGCAATCGTGTATTTAAAGTATTGTAGTTGTTTGGAGGGACTAGCAATGTTATCAATGTTATTTTCATAAACAGGCCTCAACAAAGGTGTATTGTTATTTATTTAACTTACTAATTACGTTCACTAGTAACATAAACTACAAGCACAATATACTGGGCACCTAGGTGCATGTGTACATGTATGATAATATATTTCATATATATATTGCCTCCTCAGAAATATTCATAACGATTTTGCAAATGTTCCTCAGATCATATTCAGTTTTGACCAGGCAAGAAGGTTGGCGAAATAAAAGTCGCTTACCACCTTGGAGAATGTAGGCCAGGATTTTGACATTAAACGGCAAATAAAGTTCTTTAATATATAATTTTAAAGGAAAATCTTGTTTTAACTGAATAGGCTTTTTGTTTCAAAAGTTTCTGTTTAAAACTATTTCTTTCTATTCCGCTTACTTCTCCAGTAAACCATCGAAATGGGTAAAATTTAAAGAAGTTGAATAGACATCCACAAATCTCGTTTTGTTATTGATTTCAAATTTAATATTTTTGCAGTTTTGCTTAGACAAACCGAACTCGAATTAAATTATTTGTTTTAAAGTATTTGACAGATTTAAATACAATTATGTAAGTGTTATTGTCATGATTAAATACCTGACGCCGTAAATAATAAAAGTAATAATCTGCATTCAGTTTATTGAATTAAAACTAGAAACTTTTGTTGAAATTATAAAGGTACCATGATTAAAATTGCAGTTGCCAAAACTTAAATTCATTAGAGTTGGTGTATTCCGGGATTTATGTGGCAAAATTGGGGCTTTGTTATCTGGCGATAACATATTAAGGACCTCTTTAGGAATAACAATCGTTTCTGGTGTAATATTTGGATTATAAGGATTGATTGATTTATTATCACCGTCATTATCAATAGTGACACTAAGAATAGTTGTGTTATCTTTAGGAATAAAAATGGTTTCTGGTGCATTATATAGATGGTTAGGAGTGCTATTTGTTTCTAATTATTTAATGAAAATTGCATCTGCCAAAATTGTAATTTATTTGAATTGCGGTATTCCGGGATATATGTGGCAAAGTAGGGGCTTTGATATCTGGACCTCTTTAGGAATATTAATCGTTGGTATAATATCTGAATGGTTAGGAGTGTTGTGTCTAAAGAGATACCAAAAGTTGATTTATTATTATCGTCATCACCAATACTGCCACCAAAAACCGCTAAGTTAGCTTTGGGATAAGCAATGGTTCCTGATGCATTATCTAGATGGTTAGGAGTGTTACATGTTTCTAAAGACTTACTGAACTGAACTGAACGCTAATAGTTACATCCGAAACGGTTGCAAGACATATGGCAGAAATACTCGAAACGTGACAAACCTCCGGTTAATAAATATTTGAGCTCATTGCTTTGTCACATAGGGATAAAGAGACATCATCAGAAAGTGTTTAGTGTTTATCTGATGTTGGTTTTAAAAAATAGTATTTAGTGGGCACAATCAAATGGTATTGCTACCCTTATAGGAAATTATATTGTTTAAAAAAATGCCTTTTCTATATGTTAATAAAGTTCTCCAAAAATATATGAATCCACTTCAACGCTAAACATTTAAAATTGGTGTTGTTTGTCGATTATATACATGCAGTCATCAATGGTTAAACTTAATAAATATTTACTGTCATTAGGCGAAATACAATCGTCAAAAAACACTTATAGTTTGAATATCTTCTATCAGATTGACATAATATTGTTTTTTTGTCTGATAATTCTTTATAGTAGTTGATATCATCAACTAACCCATTTGAAAGGAATATTAGTGGCTTGGATGTGCACCACTTTTTCTCTTGAGAGTTATAGTTATTACCAGGGAATACAATTTCCGGTAGCATATTGTTTATGTAAAATTATTTTGTTTTTAATTTGATCCCTTTTCATAAATAATTAAAAGAGAGTACCCTGTATTTGGTAAAAATAATCGTGTTTTTTTGAGATTTCCTGAAAGATCGAAATAGTAAGGAAGCTTTTCATTAGATTTGAAATCCTTAAGGGAGTACGGAATTTTAATTTCTATGACGGTATTATCGTTTATAAACCCATCTGGCGAAGCAGCTATAAAAGAATACTTTTTATGTTTTACTATGTTTTCATGGCGAGATAGATCTTTGACTCTGTTAAGTTTTTAGAGATGCCTTTAAGTGAATGTGCCTGTTTCCATTTGCGAATTCTTCCAAAGGACGATGACTTTTTTCTCTCTTTAGCCTATATCTCTGTCTCCCTTTTGGTTCTGGCTTCTTTTTCCAGAGATCTTATATCTTCGTCTGAAAGATCTAATCCTTTAATAAAGTGAAGAAAAAATTGAATATTTAAAGAAGTCGAGAAAAAAAAGTAACATCTTCAATATTGCTTGCTGTTTGGCCATGCCTCTAGTTTTGTCCGGTTGAGCTTTATTAATTAATTTTAAAACCCTACCGTTGAAATGGGTTGTGTGTTTTAGGAATTTTACTCTACAACTCTTGAGAACCCTGTTTGGTGTCACTATTATATTTCTTTCGGGATAATTGTTTTCTCGTCAACGTTAAAAATCTACAGCACTTTATATTTTTTTCGTTCTTGTGGAGGTTTTTAATTTTGTGAAAATAATTTTCTACTGGGCCGCTGCTAAGTTTGATTTTGTTGCCGATAAGCATAGCAGACCAAAGGCAAGGTGAAATATACCTAATAAGAAATAAATCAAATATGTGGAAACAATAAATTTTCTTGTTGTTTTTAAAGTAAAATATCTCTCAAAGAAGTGATGCTTTCTTATTTTTGGTATTATCTTTTATTTGGCCATAAAATCCAGGTTCATTTGATTTTGTCTCCTGTGATTGCTTGATCGGCTTGGTATATTAAGTGTGTTTGTATAAGTTTTTTTTTAGCGGTAATGACCGCTAGATTTGGAACAAGGGTACTAATATCCAGTAGATAAGTTATTTTTATTTCGAATGCAATCGCGTCTTTAAAGTATGGTGGTTGCTCTAAGTTACTGGCATTGTTATTAATCTGATTATTGCCTCCGCATAAATATTCGTAACAATTTTGCAAATATTCCTTCAAGTTTTGTTTAGTTTTGCCAGGCATATAGGTTCGTGAAAAAAAGTCGGTTACCTCCGTGGAAATTGCAGGCCAGGTCGAATGTTTTTATCATATAGTGATTTATAAATTGTGTTAAAATCATGAGACAACAATTACAAAAACTGTTGAAAGTTCTTCTGAAGTAGGTTTTAAAGAAGAGCATTAAGTGGACACACTAGGTAATGAACAGAGAAAAAAAAGATATTGGGTTGACAGAAGACATATTTTATTCAAATAAATACATGTGTTACTGTTGAGTTACAATGCAAACACCGATCTATAATTGACAAGGAGTTTTTTAAGAGCATATATTTAAGGTGCTCTCTATACGTACTTGATTCAAAAGTAGATAGAAAATATTACAAATATTCCGTCACTGATTGATTAATGTGGGGTAAAGTGTCACTGGGCCATTCACATTCATCAGTTTCTGAGCTATTCAGAAGGTTTTCCTTAAATTTGTATCTAAAAAAGCAAATGTATTTTCATCGAAATCTCATATAATAGTTTCCTTGCTCAGATGGCATAGCTTCCCTCTTATGGGTAAACTACATTTAAAAAAATGCCTCTTTTCTGTGTCCATAAGTTTTTTCAAAAATATATGAAGCTACTGCAACGCAACCACTAGATTTGCAACATAGGGTATCACAATCCGTTGGATTAATTATTTTTATTCCGTATGCAATCGTGTCTTTATTATATATTGCCTTCTCAGAAATATTCATAACAATTTTGCAAATATTCCTCAGATCATATTCAGTTTTGCCCAGGCAAGAAGGTTGGCGAAATAAAAGTCGCTTACCACCTTGGAGAATGTAGGCCAGGATTTTGACATTACACGGCAAATAAAGTTCTTTAATATATAATTTTAAAGGAAAATCTTGTTTTAACTGAATGGGCTTTTTGTTTCAAAAGTTTCTGTTTAAAACTATTTCTTTCTATTCCGCTTACTTCTCCAGTAAACCGTCGAAATGGGTAAAATTTAAAGAAGTTGAATAGACATCCACAAATCTCGTTTTGTTATTGATTTCAAATTTAATATTTTGTAACGTGTCATTTTTACGTTTAAGACAACGTTACATATTTGTTTATTTAGGTAAATAATCAAGGCTCTTTGATTCGTCTTTCTGTACACAAGTAAGGGTATTTTATAGAGCTAGGTTTGGATGTTATATAGGGTCTAGGAAGTTACCTTAAAAGGAGGCATTCCATCGAATTACTGTGGACACTACGCACATCGCATTATCTGGACATCGTAATTGGAATTTAAGATCACAGGCTTCGGGAAAAATCACATAAAAATTTTGATTGTTTTGTTTTTATCTGTGGAATTTTGTGATTCACTTGACGTTCATAAAGTTAAACAGCTGTTATGCTGGGGAATGGCGGCGTTGCCGCATCACAAATGGTTTCAGTAACAGGAAGGAAACATTTAGATGAACATTTCATTCCCTTACGTTTATTCTCGAGGATATTGGGACAATCCGAACCCCATATTCTTCACGGATTAGCTAGTTTTGATAGCACGAAAACATATTTAGGTTCACGGTTTGACCAGTAACAACCGAGGCTCCGCCACTTTGATATCTGTATTAATTTGATAGGGAAAGGATAAAATAAATATGAGTTATGCACTGTTGTAAATGGGAGATAAACGAGGGATAAAAACCAAGACTAAAAGAATAAACGAAATCGTGTGAGTTAACATCTGAACACTCTTGTGCCTTTAAGCAATAGTTCAGTGTGTATTTTTGGGTTCAGGTTCAGAAACAACTTTATTACTGTAGAAATGTTTTACAAAAATGGCGTTAAACCATATGAATATTAGAGAAAACATTTATAAAGAGCGAAGGAAACTTTTGACGAAGACTGTAACTGGAGTGCAACTAAATTCTGCACTTAGTATAGCTTTATTCATATGGGAATTGGTTGAGTGTTCGAATATTCCTGGGTTTGCTGCATGCCCTGATCTCCAGTAATTGATTTTACAGTTGATGGTTTCAATGCTGAGCTTCTTATAGTCCGTCTGGTTATTTTCCTCTTACTTGATATGTTGGCGGGGGTCCGGTAGGCAAATGTTCGGTCAAATGTATGGAGGGTGTCTCGACGTCCTTGTTATAAAAATTTCAACCGTGGAAATAGATCCGACAACACCTCAAGGTTTGTTTTACGTACTTCCTATCCCCTTGGTCGGTGCTGCCCCCTATATACCTGTATAGAACTATGCGGTATCTCCTCATTGGTTACTTTGAAAACCCCGGGTTTTTCTTCCAGGCTTGCCACTGAATGTAGAGATTTATTTTTGGCGGAAAAGTTTTTTATAAATAGGTTTGCATCCTTTATTTGAATTTCACCGGGAAGATTAGGTTGGTACTATTGCGTTTTACCGTCCCCACTCCCCACCAAATTTACAAAACGGTTTCCGGCCACTACATTATTCTGGTATTCTCGACGAAGTGCTTGGTCTCTCTTTGCTAACAAATTTGGCTGGGTCGGCAACAGGCTCTGGGATCGCCATTGTTTTTGGTTTTGGCACTGCAGCGAATTGTAGGAGATATCCCAGAGACTGTGAGGAGTGAGCCGTCGTGTTTTAGGCGTAATCGAATGTGACGCTCGAACCCTATTGAGGGGAATTTAAGTCGGCCTACGCCATTTGTACGGAAAGAGCAGCGGTAAGTTCGATTTTATTTTTTTTTCATTTTTTTTATTATTTGGGTACTCTTCAAGATAATATTTGCCTCCCAAATTGTAATTATTTTTCGTGGGAAATGTACTTTTTTTGACAAAGGACGTGGGGAATTGTTGGCGTTTTTATATTTTTCTTTTAACCACGTGTTGGATAAAAACTATATATTGTTTTTCTCCTTTGTCTACAGCCCTGTCAATTCCAGCGACGGGACAGTTGGGCTGGACGCTGGTGGGAAGCCGGACGGGCCAGTTATAACCCTGAGAAAGGTACGTTAGGATTATTTTAGTTCATCTGTTTAAATCTACTTTGTTTTATTGAGTCGACATGGGGTTCTCGATTTAAGTTACTGTGTAGGGGAACTTCGTGCAAAATTGACGAATTCCAGGAAACTGAAACATTTCATTTTCCACAGGGTTCTACGCTCGGGCAAGAACCAACATTTTGACCACCATGTGCTGCCCTAGTGTGATGTGCTAAGCGGGCATTAGGGGAGGCGCGGGCAAGCCAGGAGCAGCGAGAGCAGTGACAACTCCAGGTTTACTAGACAAAACACATTTTTTTTTATTTTTACAATATAATCAAGGACCAAGGTAGGAGCAAGCCTTAACTATAATTTTTTTTCTCATATATAACTTTCACAATATAATTTAGAAGTGATCTTTCCCTATATAATTTTGCACAGCTTAATTTTAACACTTCTTGTAAACGCAAGGTAACGGTATGACGTCATAACCACAATTTTGCGGTGTATTTACTAAGTTTTCCTTCATTTCATTTATTTAAGACAATTTCTCTTGTGAAATTTGGATTGTCTTGCTACTTAGGCCCTGACTTGTTCCACTACATTTCATTAATTTTTTTCTATTTCATGTTTTTGGTAATACTCCAGTTTTACCTTTTAAAATAAACAAGATGAACTAATTTTTCTTGTGTTATTTGTACAACCCGATGACCAACTTTGCGGAGACAAAAGAGAGATGAGATTATATTTTTTTTTAGCGGTTTCATTACACATTTTTACCTCATGGGGTGGATCTCGGACTGGGTTGCTGTCTGTCTCATTCTACCCAACGTAGAATGATGACAGCAGATATTTGGTCTAGATCTCCCCTATGATGGAACGATTTTGGAAGTATATATTTTTTTTAACAATCATTCATATAATTGAGTCCTACGCTACTGACTCAGATGTAGGTACACTATGACCTGTTAAAGGAGTCCATCTACCTGTAAAGTATTTCTGTTTTGTCATCTGAATTCAATCTAATAGAATTTTATTCTGTTTATTTTTTTTTGGTTATTCTTAATTACACAAATACTCTGGAAGCCTCGGAAGTAAGTAGAATTTCATTGTTTGGCTGCAACGTTTGGGTTGAACTGTATTTTATTTAAGATCCTCTTTGTAAAACATTGGTATTAAATAATGTGGCGCACTTAAAATTTTCTTATTTCTGAACCCCCCCTTCTCCACTGTATAAAAGTTACCGGGCATATCAATGTTTTACCTAGCTGGAAAATACAGTTCTGCTTCCAGATATTTGTTTAATTATTCAGTGGTTTTGTTGTGTCACAAGTTGGCAAATTTCTAATTATAGTGCCACAAAAGGGCAGCAACGTCTTTAAGCTGCCACAAATGTCACACAACGCATTTTAATAGGCCACAAATTGGCGCCCAAATTATTTTTTAACTTTTTTTTAAGGCCACAAATTGGCGCCCTACGTGTGTTTTGGCTAGTTTTTAACATCTGATGTAATTTTTTTGGTTTTTTAATTAATTATTAAAAAAAGACAAAATTATTAAAAAAAATTTTTTTTGAGAAAAAATTTTTTGTGGTACCGCCAAAGCAAGGTTGAAAGGCTTTCAGTGGCTGTCGGTGTTTTTTGACACCCAATCATTTTTTTTACTATAAAACAGGATTTTCCATCATCATTGGTTTTTTTTTTGAAAAAACACTTTTTAAATATTTTTTTGATAATATTTTAATATTTAAGCGTTGATTTGAAATTCGTTGTTGCTCTGTTGATCCTCATAGTTTTTTGTTAGCTTATCTTCACAAGTTTTTTCTTGGAAAATAAAATATTCATTGTTATTTATTAAGGAAGAATAAGTGGATAAAGAGCATGGGAGTTTTATTCAACAGCGTCCAAATCATGTTCTTAATTCTTTAAAGTTTTTTTGTAGGAAAAACATGTTTTAATTTTTTTTAAAGAAAAATAAATACAACAATGTAAATTTACTTCAATTTTTATTTGTTTATTTATAGGTGGATGGACCTCCAAATATGGTCTTTTTATGTTTTAAATATATGACATAGGTACTGTGTTTTTTCTAACAATTTTTTTTTCTGCAGGTTCATTTATTTATATTTTATTATTTCCTGCTTGTGATAAGATAGAAATTGTTTCACAGATTATTTTTTAGTGCAGTCGATTTATTTAGGTCAACAAGTTTTTTTTGGTGATTTTAATTTTTGTGGGATATCACCACTTGGGAATTGGAATATTTTGACAGGGTTTCACACAAATTTTTCTTGGCTGAGTTGTTTTAAAGTAAATATAGCTTAACAGCTGGTAGCTTTGTTTAGTTGAAAGTATTAATTAGTAATGAAAGAAAAGGAAAATAAGTTTATTTTGCTTTGTCATTTTCTTTTCTTGTTTTTTTTTGGAGGTAACTGTTGATGACAATTGAGATCATACGTCACTCAGTTACATCGGGTCAGAGGAGGGTACTACTACTAGTGTCGGCTCGGGAGGTTAGGAAACACAAGGCTAAAACCCTAGAGCGACATATTGGCTGAAGATCAACGCCAGAGGTCCAGTTGGCATTTTTTTTTGGAGTATTTTTTTGTCTAGTTGTGTTTTTGTGACTGGTCAAATTTTTTTTGGTAGAAAATACAGCTTTGGGCTTTGGAGTGCATTTTTTTTTTAAAAATGACCTACGTGTATTCCTATCAATTAAAGTTTTTCTGGTTCACAATTATTTTTTTTCTGTATTTTTTTCTGCGTTCAGGGCATAGCTTGGTCATGGCCATTGGAGAGCAAACATTTATGTTTGAGCCTTGAGAAGTTTTGCCTGCTCCAGATTGAATACAGAGAAAATGAATTTGAAGCCCAACTAGATATAATACCACAAAAGAAATGTTTAGCTGAGACAGATATAGATATAAGTTTTTTTGATTTTTTTTTTAGTTCATTTGTAGAGTTCATTTGTAAAGTTCAGTAATTTTTTTTTAAGTAATGTCATTGTGAGGCCGAAAAATTGGTCAGTGAATTTAAGAGAGACTTTCAACTAAATATAAATGCTAGTCGGTGGTAATTGGTAAAAATATTTCAAAATTTTACTTTTTTTAAAATAATTTAATCTTTCTTAAAAAAAATTATTTTTTTTTTCTGTAAGCATAACTTCTCGAATTCTTGTTTTGGTCAAAACGGTTTGTATAGTGGTCGTAGTTTTAAAGGGTGACCAGACAGGTTATTTTTTTTTGGGGGACCAAACAGGAATTTCTTGAGTTACAAAAGGTGAACTTTTTTTTGTCTTAGTTGATCAGGCAGGAATAAATAAATCTTTCACGTCCAAATCATAATTTTGAATAACAAGATTTATTGGTTAAGTGTTTGGGTCTTATAGTAAAAAACGTTTTGTTTTTGGAGGATACTGGTATGAGATGAAATTATTTTAATTTCATGCCAAATGTTGTTTGACGGCAGATATGCTAGTCTTCAGTTTTTTGTTAGTTTGCATTTCAGGACAGTGGCGTGTACTTAAGGGGGCCTTACATCTGCGCCCATTGTAAAGCAACTTCCAACTTACTTGCTTAGCTTTTTTTCACTTAATCTTCGTTTTGTTGCTTCTGAAATTAAAGCGTTATGTTGGATAACGATGGATGGTGTTAGACTAAGAAAGTACCTATTTAGGGATGAAAACTTGGAAGTTGTGGACAATTGGGAAATATTTTTTTTTATTATTTCATTTTTTTTTTTAATTTTAAAATAATTTCATACTGGTGACCTCAGATAATGAAGCAGATTTTTAAATTACAATACACCGTTGTGGAATAAATGGGAAAGTGTTTAGGTTAAACAATAAATTTAAGATCATTGATTTCTAAAAAAAAAGATTTCAACCCAAGAATAAATTTAAAAACAATAGGTTTTCTTTGATGCGACTAAACAATGATGAGGGCATATACTTTTTTGTTATGCATAATATGATAGTAGTACCTTTTGTATAGCAATAATTAGGGGTTTTCCTCCCGCGAGCTGGGTGGAAATGGAAAAAATGTTTGGTTCGGAGTGTAGAAATCGAGGAACGAGGACTTCCTGCTAATCTTTTTAGGATTTCGCAACTTTGGTTTTCGCTAAATTAAAATACATCCAAATTTGGCCTACAGGCTGAATCTCACATCTTCCAGGACCTTGCAGATTCGCGGAGAAAGACAATTTTTGTGATCTGTTTAGTTATGATAGGAATTAAAATAGTAACATGCACATGAGGGGACTAGATATATTTAGGTTAAAAATTAGTAAGAACACTGATCTGAACAATTTTTCATAATAGTGTAATTTTCACAGGGTGCTTCAAAATATCTTCACCCTTTCTTTGAAATAAGATATTGTTTCGCCTGTGGGTGTTTGGCCGGTTAAAAATATATAGGGTACAGATGGGATTGGAATGGAAATCACAAGTTTTGGGTTTATTGACATTATACTTAGGAAATAGGGGAAATGTCTAATAAAAAGGTTTTTGGGTTTAGGCCGAGTTTTGTTGAGATAACAAAAATTTAATTGGGGCCGGGAGTTTTATTATGCTCTTTTAAAATTAATGTAATAGTTTTTGGTTCTTGATTTTGTTTTCTGGTTTTTACGCAGGATTATTCCCAACTGTTTCATTTCAAATTGTCATTTGTAAGTGATAGGATCTCATTAGCCCTGTACATTTGGTAATTTTGCTTTGAATAATGGTTGTGGAGAGGGCCCAACTTAATTTTATATCTCGTGAACACCAGGAATAAGGATCTGAGAATGCATTAAGCAGTAAAATTTTTTTTTGATTAGATGTTGTGTGTAAAGACACTTGAGTAGGCAGATTTAGTTTTACAACGTTCTTACAGGTGAACCTTGAAATTGTTTTCATATTTGGTTTTTGAAAATGCACACAGGATAATTCTTTACGGAGTTGAGTGCAAAGGTTCTTCACATTATAGTGGTACAGTAAATAAGTACTAACGTTGCTTATTTCCTTAAGTAATAATTTTAAACAAATATACTAACATCGTTTGTTTTTTTGTAACATAAATATTTTTTTAACTTTTCGTAAACTGATTGTTTTTTTTTGCAATTACGATTTTTATACCTTGTGGTTCTTAAGTGAATTTTATTTTCAATAATTTTTTTTGTATGGTAAATTAATTTTTCTAGCTTATTCACTTTTCACATTCACACAGTTTTGGGAGAGGAAGGGGAATCTACAACTGTTTTTTAAAGAAAAGAACAAAAACTGTTGCCTGACAACTCGAATGAGATTTTCTGGTGTTGATTTTATTTGATTTTTTTTAAGGTTCACTAATAGGAGCTGCAACCCCACTTAAACATTTTTAATTTTTTTGAAAATATTTTTTTTAAATATTTTTTTTTAATATTTTTTTTTAGGAAGGAAACTTGATTTTCTTGTTGCAAAAAAATTTTTTTTTGGTGCATGCATTTAAATATTTTTTTTTCTGAATTAAAATATAATTTCATTTCGAACCCTCACGTTTTAACAACCTATTATCATTTGTTTAATTTTTTTTTCCCTACTCCAAACCACCTATCAGAGTGGAGTAATTTTTGAAAATTTTAGTGAGTCACTAATTAATTTTTTTTTACTATTGGACTAAAGTGGTCGACATCAAAAATTTTTTTTAAAATTTTTTTTGGACACCTTTGGGTACGATCCTAGGGTCTTTTTGACCATGACCATGGATGATGCATCAATTTAGTTAAAATTTTGGGAATTCCATTTTAACGATTATTAGAGAGTTGCAGTCCTACCAAGACGTTATTTGTGTAAATTTTTTATTACCATCGGTAATTTTTTTTTAAAATTTTCTTAAATTTTTTTTTAATTACACACAACATCCTTACTAGTCTAATTCGACGCAATTTCAGCGAGCGGTTTTTTTTTAATTGAGCATATTTTACGATTTCTATAACATGAACATCTGTTCCGACGTTTATTGCGTTCACTTATATATTAAGGGATGATGTGACCTTAAGCAATGCATGTTTCGTGTAAACTCAGAGTAGGTAAGCAGGTTAAAGTGGGTTTTGATTTTTTCTTTTTAGAAAAATCATTGTATACGGCGATTTGGGTTTTTTTTTTGAGGAGTTTAGTTGTGGAGCCGTTCTGCAATAGCAGGAGTATACCCTAGCGTTAACTGTGTACAACAGCTTTGGGATTTTTTGTTATAGGTAGTCTGTTGTACGTTCCATTTAGGGATAAATTTACCTATTCGGTTGCTGAGGTAAACAAACATCACTTAACTTTAATTTTAATCCAGTTCAGCTAGGATAAGCGCAATTATTTTTTTTTTGGTTTTACTCACGCAGGAGTGGAACATAAGACCTGACCACTGCCAAAGCTCTTGTCTCTCTTTTATTTTTTAACTTTTTTTTTATGGCTACTTGTTAATTCTAATTTAGGATTTAAGTAGTTATTTCTCTCTGCAAGGTTGGACGTCATAGTTGGTTGTACAAATACTTGATATAAACTATGATTACATTTTTAAATGCAAATAAATTTTATTTTCTTACTGCTCCGGTGTTTTTCGGTTTTGTTCGCGTCTGCCCGTATTTAAGTTTTATATTTTCTACATTTGTGAGAAAATTTATAGTGATTTTCACTGGTGAATTTAAAGTGAACTTTGTGTTGGTTATTGCGTGGTTTAGTTTTTATAATTGGGAGGTATAATTAAGAGTTTTAAGTTTAAAGTTTGAATATAAAAGGCATCATGGCTATTTCTTTGAGTCGGTTGTCTGACATAAGGTACTTAGTCAAGGACGAATTAATCTATGAATTAACATGGAGAGGCATAGCCATTGGATCGGTGGAAGAGATGAAGCAACAGCTCATACTGATTAGACAGAGAGAAAAGACCGATGGGAGTATGAGATACCCTCCGTATCCCTTTAAATTTGGCCAGGATGCTTTTAGCTGCATGAAGAAGCTTGATAGTCTGGTACCGCTGGTAGAGAAGTTCTCTGGTACGAGTAAAGGGGGAGAGTTTAGAAAAATTGCTGTAAGGTTGGAACATGTGTTAGCCAGGATAAATAACATGAATCCGTCTAACTTTGAAGAAAGTCAAACCAAAGGCATACTGGTTGCGGAAACCTTGAGTTTGATTGGGAGGTTGCAGAGCCAAGCAACAGATTTATTGAGAGTTGGCGTTGCCTCAGATGATGATGAAGCATCTGAAACCCATTCAACGAGTCGAGGCTCAGACCACTCAACAAATGCTGGCAACACACCAAACCAGTCTCATTTCCCGCAACCACAGCACTCGAGCACACAAAGAACAGCTCAACAGCCTACGAACCAACCGTCGGTCATTGCTCCAGTGCAAATGCAAGTGCTAACGAACCCAACTCAAGCACCAATACAGGCACCAGTCCCTATGCCGATTCAGAATGACGGTGCATCAGCTTTTCAGTATCAACAACCGTCTACCGTTCCTTTGAGTTTAGCTGCCCTCCAAAGTAGCATAGCACCAATTGCTCAGTCCCGACCATTCTCATGTTCGTCGCCAGTACCAATGTCAAGTGATCCTGGTACTTCATATCATGTTGCACCTGTACCTCCGCATAAGTGGAACTTAAAGTTTACAGGCGAGAGGGGTACAATCTCCGTCACCGCATTTTTCGAGAGAGTGGACGAGTTGAGCCAGGCTAGAGGAGTCAGCAAAAAGGTTTTACTGAATTCGGGCATTGATCTTTTTGAAAAGTCAGCTTATACTTTTTACAAAGATGTACGTAGAGAAGTCCATACATGGGAACAGCTGGAACAAAGGTTCATGGCAGAGTATCTTCCTTCTTCATATGGCGAGAAGCTATTGAAGGAGATCCAAAAACGTAAACAAGGCCCTGGAGAGTCTATAGGGACCTATATTGCTGTCATGAACACATATTTCCAAAGACTTGGCTGTCCTGTTTCCGAAGAGGCAAAATTAGCTATCGTCTTCAGAAATATCGCGGACATCTATAAAAATGGGTTAATTGCTACTGAGGTCAATAGCCTATCACATTTAAAGGATCTGTGTCGTAGAATAGACCAGAGATATGGTTTAGAAGAGGAGAATTTTACACCTAGGAAAGACCAATCTATTGAACCTGACTTGGCCTACGTTGACGTAGAGAGCGACAGTGACGATTTTTCAACAGGGGTTGATGCAATTCAAATATCAGGTGCCGGGACATCAAATCAACAGAATGTGAATATTCCTGAAAATAGATTTAACAGAGATAGGCAGCAGCCAGCAAGCAGTTTCGCTGCTAGGGCTGATAGAGATAGACAGCAACCACCTAGTGGTCAGTCTAGCGTAAGTGACAGGGATGTACAACCACCGCAGGGTGTTGGTTTTGGTAGGGCGAATAGGGACGTTGTTTGTTATAGATGCAACCAAACAGGGCACATGGCGATCGGGTGCGCATTACCTAGAGGCAAACAGTGCTATTCGTGTGGACAGGCAGGGGTGACAGTCAGAGAATGTCGAAATTGTAATCGTCAGGGAAACGGACCCAGGCGCTCGTAGGTGGTCGACCTTCGAGTCAGCCTGAACAAGCATCGACCGATAGGCTAACGTACGTCTTAGATTATGTGATAAGTCATGCTCGGAAAGATGAAAGGCCTTATTTAGAAGTGGATGTACTCGGAAATAAGTTCTTAGGTTTGTTGGATTCCGGGGCTTCACGTACCTTTTTAGGGAATCATGGTTGGTCAATCATCGGGAGGTATATCCTGGTACAGACGTTTCATAGAGAATTTTTCAGCGATAATAGCTCCGATTACAGCTCTAACTAAGAAAAATCAAAAGTTCGATTGGACTCCAGACTGCGAAAAAGCATTTGTTAAGATTAAGGAACTTTTAGTGACTGCACCGATTCTTACATGTCCAGATTATACCAAAGAATTTGTCATTCAAACAGACGCATCAGGATATGGAATAGGAGCATGTTTAACGCAGCCTTATCCTGAAGGAGACAAAGTCATATGCTATTTGAGTCGATCTTTGACTAAGCAAGAACGTGTTTACACGACCACCGAGCGAGAATGTTTGGCATTGGTTTGGGCGATAGAGAAGCTCCGGCCTTATATTGAGGGGATCTCATTTAAGGTCATAACAGATCATTTTAGCTTAAAATGGCTTCATAGCTTAAAAGAGCCCAGTGGAAGACTTGCTCGTTGGTCTGTAAAACTGCAGCAATATGATTTTGAAGTAATCCATCGGAAAGGGAAAGATTTAGTTGTCCCGGACATGTTGTCTCGTGCAGTACCTATGATTGATACAATTTCGCAGCCCAGAGATGTTTCAACAACAATAAAAGATCGATGGTACCAAAAGATGGTAAAGAGGGTCGTAGAATCACCGTTAAAATTTATGAACTGGAGATACACTGATAATAAGTTGTATAAATATGTCAAACAAGAATACCCTCAACTTTCACCATCTAACGAATATTGGAAAGAGGTAGTCCCCAAAGATCATAGGCGTAGAATTATTGGAGAAGCTCACGATCCTCCTACCGCAGGACATATGGGTGTGTATAAAACCTTCCACAGACTGGCAGAAAAATATTATTGGCCAAAAATGCGCCAGGACGTGGCAACTTTTGTAAAGAAATGCTTTGTCTGTGCAGCTCATAAAGGTGATACACAAGGTGTATCTGATCAGATGATATCTCACCCAAAACCAACTCGTCCTTGGGAAATTATTTCGACTGATTTATGTGGACCTCTACCTCGTTCGACAAAGGGTAATTGCTGGATTCTCGTCGTGACGGACTATTTAAGTAAGTTTTCCTTAGTTTTTCCAATGCAAACAGCCCCTACTCAAGCTGTTGTCAAACATCTTGAGGAACAAGTATTTATGGTCTTCGGAGTACCCCGTTTGATACTTTGTGATAATGGCCCTCAGTACAAAAGTAATGAGTTTAAGCGTTTTGCTGAGAGTTATCAGGTTAAAATTCAGTATAATCCGTATTATCACCCCAGAGCAAATCCAACAGAAAGGACGAATCGCACGTTAAAAACCATGTTATGTTGTTATGTGAAAGACAACCACAGGAAGTGGGACGAACAAATACATAAACTTGCCTGCGCGATTCGTACTGCAACCCATGAGACAACCAGGATGTCTCCTTTCTTTGTTAATTTTGGTAGGAATATGTGTTTATCAGGTAAAGATTACTCCAACCCAGTTTTGTTATCTGAAGAGAATGGTGTACAATCCGCAGCTGAAAGTAAGAACGAAGGTTTCCGGAAGCTCTATGCTGATGTTAAGAGAAGGTTAGAGGTGGCTGGAGAGAAAAACGTAGTTCAGTATAATTTGCGTACAAGGGTACCCAACTTTGTTGTGGGTCAGCGTGTTTGGAAGAAAAATTATGTTTTGTCGGATGCTGCGAAGTTTTTCTCGAAGAAGTTAGCACCGAAATTCGTTGGTCCTTATGTGATTAGGAATAAAATTTCTCCATGGATATTTGAGCTTCAGGAACCATCGGGTAAAGTACTGCCAGGGAGTTGGCATGCCAAAGACCTTAAGTCGGCAGCGGACCTCTCCGATTAACCTTTTTAGGTTAATCGTCTTGAAGTTGGGGGGGGATTATGTAACGTGTCATTTTTACGTTTAAGACAACGTTACATATTTGTTTATTTAGGTAAATAATCAAGGCTCTTTGATTCGTCTTTCTGTACACAAGTAAGGGTATTTTATAGAGCTAGGTTTGGATGTTATATAGGGTCTAGGAAGTTACCTTAAAAGGAGGCATTCCATCGAATTACTGTGGACACTACGCACATCGCATTATCTGGACATCGTAATTGGAATTTAAGATCACAGGCTTCGGGAAAAATCACATAAAAATTTTGATTGTTTTGTTTTTATCTGTGGAATTTTGTGATTCACTTGACGTTCATAAAGTTAAACAGCTGTTATGCTGGGGAATGGCGGCGTTGCCGCATCACAAATGGTTTCAGTAACAGGAAGGAAACATTTAGATGAACATTTCATTCCCTTACGTTTATTCTCGAGGATATTGGGACAATCCGAACCCCATATTCTTCACGGATTAGCTAGTTTTGATAGCACGAAAACATATTTAGGTTCACGGTTTGACCAGTAACAACCGAGGCTCCGCCACTTTGATATCTGTATTAATTTGATAGGGAAAGGATAAAATAAATACGAGTTATGCACTGTTGTAAATGGGAGATAAACGAGGGATAAAAACCAAGACTAAAAGAATAAACGAAATCGTGTGAGTTAACATCTGAACACTCTTGTGCCTTTAAGCAATAGTTCAGTGTGTATTTTTGGGTTCAGGTTCAGAAACAACTTTATTACTGTAGAAATGTTTTACAAAAATGGCGTTAAACCATATGAATATTAGAGAAAACATTTATAAAGAGCGAAGGAAACTTTTGACGAAGACTGTAACTGGAGTGCAACTAAATTCTGCACTTAGTATAGCTTTATTCATATGGGAATTGGTTGAGTGTTCGAATATTCCTGGGTTTGCTGCATGCCCTGATCTCCAGTAATTGATTTTACAGTTGATGGTTTCAATGCTGAGCTTCTTATAGTCCGTCTGGTTATTTTCCTCTTACTTGATATGTTGGCGGGGGTCCGGTAGGCAAATGTTCGGTCAAATGTATGGAGGGTGTCTCGACGTCCTTGTTATAAAAATTTCAACCGTGGAAATAGATCCGACAACACCTCAAGGTTTGTTTTACGTACTTCCTATCCCCTTGGTCGGTGCTGCCCCCTATATACCTGTATAGAACTATGCGGTATCTCCTCATTGGTTACTTTGAAAACCCCGGGTTTTTCTTCCAGGCTTGCCACTGAATGTAGAGATTTATTTTTGGCGGAAAAGTTTTTTATAAATAGGTTTGCATCCTTTATTTGAATTTCACCGGGAAGATTAGGTTGGTACTATTGCGTTTTACCGTCCCCACTCCCCACCAAATTTACAAAACGGTTTCCGGCCACTACATTATTCTGGTATTCTCGACGAAGTGCTTGGTCTCTCTTTGCTAACAAATTTGGCTGGGTCGGCAACAGGCTCTGGGATCGCCATTGTTTTTGGTTTTGGCACTGCAGCGAATTGTAGGAGATATCCCAGAGACTGTGAGGAGTGAGCCGTCGTGTTTTAGGCGTAATCGAAAGTGACGCTCGCACCCTTTTGAGGGGAATTTAAGTCGGCCTACGCCATTTGTACGGAAAGAGCAGCGGTAAGTTCGATTTTATTTTTTTTTTTCATTTTTTTTATTATTTGGGTACTCTTCAAGATAATATTTGCCTCCCAAATTGTAATTATTTTTCGTGGGAAATGTACTTTTTTTGACAAAGGACGTGGGGAATTGTTGGCGTTTTTATATTTTTCTTTTAACCACGTGTTGGATAAAAACTATATATTGTTTTTCTCCTTTGCCTACAGCCCTGTCAATTCCAGCGACGGGACAGTTGGGCTGGACGCTGGTGGGAAGCCGGACGGGCCAGTTATAACCCTGAGAAAGGTACGTTAGGATTATTTTAGTTCATCTGTTTAAATCTACTTTGTTTTATTGAGTCGACATGGGGTTCTCGATTTAAGTTACTGTGTAGGGGAACTTCGTGCAAAATTGACGAATTCCAGGAAACTGAAACATTTCATTTTCCACAGGGTTCTACGCTCGGGCAAGAACCAACATTTTGACCACCATGTGCTGCCCTAGTGTGATGTGCTAAGCGGGCATTAGGGGAGGCGCGGGCAAGCCAGGAGCAGCGAGAGCAGTGACAACTCCAGGTTTACTAGACAAAACACATTTTTTTTTATTTTTACAATATAATCAAGGACCAAGGTAGGAGCAAGCCTTAACTATAATTTTTTTTCTCATATATAACTTTCACAATATAATTTAGAAGTGATCTTTCCCTATATAATTTTGCACAGCTTAATTTTAACACTTCTTGTAAACGCAAGGTAACGGTATGACGTCATAACCACAATTTTGCGGTGTATTTACTAAGTTTTCCTTCATTTCATTTATTTAAGACAATTTCTCTTGTGAAATTTGGATTGTCTTGCTACTTAGGCCCTGACTTGTTCCACTACATTTCATTAATTTTTTTCTATTTCATGTTTTTGGTAATACTCCAGTTTTACCTTTTAAAATAAACAAGATGAACTAATTTTTCTTGTGTTATTTGTACAACCCGATGACCAACTTTGCGGAGACAAAAGAGAGATGAGATTATATTTTTTTTTAGCGGTTTCATTACACATTTTTACCTCATGGGGTGGATCTCGGACTGGGTTGCTGTCTGTCTCATTCTACCCAACGTAGAATGATGACAGCAGATATTTGGTCTAGATCTCCCCTATGATGGAACGATTTTGGAAGTATATATTTTTTTTAACAATCATTCATATAATTGAGTCCTACGCTACTGACTCAGATGTAGGTACACTATGACCTGTTAAAGGAGTCCATCTACCTGTAAAGTATTTCTGTTTTGTCATCTGAATTCAATCTAATAGAATTTTATTCTGTTTATTTTTTTTTGGTTATTCTTAATTACACAAATACTCTGGAAGCCTCGGAAGTAAGTAGAATTTCATTGTTTGGCTGCAACGTTTGGGTTGAACTGTATTTTATTTAAGATCTTCTTTGTAAAACATTGGTATTAAATAATGTGGCGCACTTAAAATTTTCTTATTTCTGAACCCCCCCTTCTCCACTGTATAAAAGTTACCGGGCATATCAATGTTTTACCTAGCTGGAAAATACAGTTCTGCTTCCAGATATTTGTTTAATTATTCAGTGGTTTTGTTGTGTCACAAGTTGGCAAATTTCTAATTATAGTGCCACAAAAGGGCAGCAACGTCTTTAAGCTGCCACAAATGTCACACAACGCATTTTAATAGGCCACAAATTGGCGCCCAAATTATTTTTTAACTTTTTTTTAAGGCCACAATTTTTGCAGGTTTGCTTAGACAAACCGAACTCGAATTAAATTATTTGTTTTAAAGTATTTGACAGATTTAAATACAATTATGTAATTGTTATTGTCATGATTAAATACCTGACGCCGTAAATAATAAAAGTAAAAAGCAGTTGCCAAAATTTAAATTATTAGAGTTGGTGTATTCCGGGATTTATGTGGCAAAATTTGTGCTTTGTTATCTGGCGATAACATATTGTTACGGGTTCACAACGACAAATTAAAACTCGCAATTGTTGAAAACGATACGTCAATTTATTTCGACAAATTATGTACAAAAACACGCACTTAAACTTAGTAATAACTTGCTAATAATTCACTACTATAATCGGTCTATCAACTTCGTGTTAATCTCACGACCACTACAGTACGGTATCTGTGACTGACTGCCTGGTGCGCGACCCCGGCCCTATATATAGGATCGTCCATCTCTCTCGAACTTTCCGGCAGCCTTCGACGTCCGGAAAGTTCCCGCACTACCGCGACCACAAGCCACAGACAACGCAACTAAAACCTAGACTAAGAATACAACCTTAAGATAAATCGACCTAATACTACACTAAACCTAAATAAATTCCAATTATAAAATTTAAATAACTTAAATTTGTAACACTATCCTCCTCTTCAGGTTTGATCGTCTCGATCAACATTTCCCAGATAAGGTTTTAGTCTGTCTAGATGAACAACTTTCATCTTGGACTTCGGGCTTCTCTGGATTCGGTAGACTACATCATTAATTCTCTTAACAACTTTATAAGGCCCTTCCCATGGTGGTGTCAACTTTAGTTTTAGAGTCATATTGTGACGGATTACTTATTTGTCTTTCGTAAGTCTTGTAACAGTGGTCTATCCAAGACTTAATGAAAATATAGGCTTTGTTGCTTTTTCCTCTATCGATGGACAGTTTTGCTTGAATTAGATTTTCTGACATCTTAGACTTCAACTTCAATATTTTAGGCGAGATAGCTGCTATATCTCCTGGATCGTTTACTACAATACTCACAATCTCATATATAGTATCGGGAATATTTGGATATGCCTTGAGGACTCTTTCCATAACCTCAGCCCTTTCATTCTCATACATGTCTTTTCTTGAGGTTACAGAAGGATTCTTATTCTCTTGGCTTTCTTTCAATTTACTCGGATTGCTTGTCTTTTTAGAAGTTACCTTCCTAGTTCCTCCAACAAATCGATTGACACTGCTGACAGATGAGCGTGTGTCAGAATCATCTGAATCATCCATTATAGATTCGGTCCCTTTGGTTTGATGTAATCCTCTCTCTAATGTCTTATTTTTATCTTTGAGGTCCTTTAAGATAGTTATACTTTCTTCCATCCTTTTGTCTATCTTGTCAGCTAGTGTTACATGTCTTCTGATATCATTTGCCATTCCTTCATTTCTAGCTCTCACTTCTTGAACCTCCTCCATGTAAGTACCAACCTGTGCGGTGAGATTAGCGGTACTGGCCTCCATATCGGAGCTCATTTCCGTTAATTTATCCATTATTCCTGACATGACATTATTAATAATGTCAGGGACAATTCTTGTTATCTCTTCTTTAATTACAATTCTTATCTCGGATATAGTGATTCTGTAATGATCATTCTCTTCTTCTTCATCGGAAGATGAGGCAGAGGTGTCTATAGTTATCTTGTTTTTCTCCTTGCTAAATTTTCTGTGGGTGTAATTACTGCCCTTGTGCGGATTATTGTCTGAACTCTTGAATACTATTTTGTTTTTGTTCTTGGTTTTCTTCTTTATTGCTCCAATTGGAGATTGCGCTTTAGTGTTCTTTGGTTCTTTGTCTGAGCTTATATCTTCTGAGGTTGAATCTTCCTTGCTCTCTTCCTCATTATCAGGCCTTTGCGTCAATGAAGTGGATTCTTTATCTATTAATGCATCCAAAGGAGGAGCAAGATCTTGGCCTCCAATCTCAAGAGGTGAGTCTGGAGTAGGGTTAAATAAATGATTAGGATTAATATAGTCAGGAGTAATTGTAGCTTGTGTGCCTAATGAAGTTGATCCTTTGTCAACTACACCAGGGTTAGAGGTGCTGGTAGCTGCCTCGGGAAGGGGTGTATTGGTTCCTCCCTTAGCCTCCCGAACGGAGTGTTCTAGGGCTAACTTCTGGTGCGCCGCAGCCACAAGTTCGTCTTGGAGAACTAGCACTTTATCATTATTGGGTGCTTTCTCTGTACCTGATAGTGATTTCTTCTCAGGCGCAGGAGATTTGCTTCTGGTGCCTAATGTATTGGTTATGTTGGCAGCAGGAAAGTTGACTTGAGCCTTAGAGTCCTCCTTGTGGCATCTGCACTTACAATCCGGGTTATTTTTGCAGGAGACGCACGCTTTGCAATTTTGCCCTTTGGTATTGATAGCTGGTTGACTCATTATTTTGTTACCTAGCTTTATAGTCCTAATATGGAGCTTGTTTCTAGGTATCTTGTCGCACAACTTGTGTTCTTTTAGAAATTTGTCTTGTAATATTGAGATAACTTTATCCGTATTACCATTAGTACTCATAATAATCCGTTAATAAAGCGATCTACCGTGAAGGGATCTCTGTAATTTTCTGGCATTTCTGGGTAAGCTAAATACATCAGCCTCCTGATATCTGCTTCATACTCTTGCAATGATTCTCCTGTTCTTTGTTGACGAACATTTAATTCTGACCAATGTAAATTTCGCAAGTGTTCGTCTCCATACCTTCTTTCTAGCGCTGCCACTAAAGCGTTATAATTCTGTTTTAGTTCGACTGGAATGGACCGTAAAAGTCCGAGTGCAGGTTCCCGTAGAGCTACTAACAACGCTCTAGCTTTTTCGTCCTCGTCCCAACCATTTGCAGCGGCGGCAGCTTCAAATTGTTGTTTGTAGGTGGACCAGGAGGACGTACCGTCAAAATTTGGAGGCTTAATGTTCTGGTTGGAATTCACGACACATCCCTGAGCTTTTATTTTGTTGTGTTCTTTCTGAAGCTGTATAAGCTGTTTCGACACGTCCTGGAATTTTTCTTCCATTTTTTTTTTTTTTTTTTTATTATATCTTTTCTTAACCTATTTGTGATGCTTATTTGACTAAATAGTGATGTTTATTTGTACTTGTCTCATTGGGCTACCAGACGACTATGTTCTACAACCCTGCTCTCAGCTGATTGGAGATCTCACGGAATTCAGCTAATATTCTATCTCTTTCACATCTTTGGGCCTCAATATGTGTTGCTGGCAATAGCAATTCTTCCCTCTTGAGAGCCCGGATCATCTCTTTCTTTCTATCTCTCCACTCGGTGAGTTGCATAATTCTATCTCTTCTCTCTTGGGGATCGAGTATTTGGTCAGCTGTTGCTCGATGTGTCTCGTATTTGTCCTCCATCAATGAAGTGAGAGAGGTTTGTGCCTGGCTGATGCACTTGTTCAAGAATTCTGCTGTTTCTTGGTTAAAATGATCTAATGCCCAAGGACCAGGGTCACGGTTGTTTCGCAGGAGCCCTATCACTTGTTGAACAACCTCAGGTGACCTAGAGCTCATTAAATTGAGTGCTTTTTCATGATCTAACACCCTTACAATAGCAGCTAATGAAGTGACAGAGGGAGGAGGGAAGAGAGCAACTGCACTCTCTATAATGCTTCTCTCTTCAGCCAGCTCGATGTGTTCTCTGACTCCCTTAATATTATAAGCGCGAAAGCTTTCTTTATCTTCTTCCGTGGTTAGAGTACGTTGGTGGTAAAGGATCCCACAATAGACTAACCGTGCATAAGTCTTAACTTGGTAGCGTTCAGGTAGCTGCCTGCGCAATCCCATGTAAGGAGCAGTTCGTACTACATGGGCTATGTTCTGAAAGGCCTCAATTTCGTCCCTTGCCCCAGGAACAGTCTGACTCAAACAGTCCCCTATTTGAGGAAGTACTGGTGGGACAAAATGTATCGAAGTTGAATGGTGATTTCGGTAAACTAGCCTAGCCTGTTCAAGGAGCACCCCTGCCTCTGGGCTGATTATTCTCTCCCTAAGTAGATCATCAATAGACATCAGGTCTTGTATCCTCGCATCAGGGTCATATTCTCCAATGTTAGTGACGCAGATCAGCATGGCTAGAGCTTCGTCTATAATGGGTGATTGATCCGCCGCCTGCCAATTCAAGCCAGTTATTACATCTTTGGTGGCAGCTGCATCATAGTATTCCAATTGGTCTGCGGCAGCAGCAGCTTGGACTCGGCGAGTAATCTGATCTGCTACCATCTCTTGCCTCGAATAGGCTGGGCCTAATATATGTATCGCTAAAAGGGTCAGCATTTTCCCTGGATCAACTAACTGTTGCGCTCCCAACCCGATATTTTGGGCTCTTTCCTCAACTCGCCCGTCACCCCCTGCTCTGACTAGAGATATTATCTGATCTAGGCTATCTGTTATATATGGGAAGGTGTTCACTAATGCAGTTAAAATCCGTGTTACTTGGGGGTATCCGGGGTTGCTTAATATCCGCCCTAGCAGCTTTTCTCCTGCTATGTATGCAATTGGAGTTTGTTTTCCAACTGTCTTGAAGGATCTGATTGGTGGAATATTCATCTGTAAGGCAGCATTTTCTGGGTTAGCCAATACCCTTATAGTGCCATAAAGCTTAACAATCATAGGAGAAACGGATTTAATAAAATCCTCTGTTCCGTAAACGATTAGGGCTCCCGGATGAGCTCCTATGGGGGAAGCTAAAGGAGCCCGTAATAACATCACATATGAACTTATTGGATATATCGGACCACTCGCCTCAAAACTAATTCCTTGAACCTGATTAGGAACCTCTACATCCCAATTAATCAATATTAAGTTGTCAGGAGCTTGGGAGGCATAGGCTGCCAGATCGGGATGTCCACTGAATACCCATGTTTCCGGGAACTCACCTACTCTTCCTACTTGTAAGATGTCAAACATCTCGTTTAGATCTGCTAGGGCGATGGGGAGAGCCCCACCCTGTGGCAGTAACCTAGGCATCTTTAGGACCTAGTGGTGATCTTGGTAATGATTTATTCTAAAAGTCAGTCTTTCCGTTGCTGTGTCTTGCACTGATTGGTCGGGGGTTTGTACTAGAGTTGCTTATTAGTCTTTATTATCTTTTATCAAACTTCTTCCCTTACATTCTGTAGTTTGTTCTCCACTTTTTCTTCAACATGTTGTACCTTTTCTTCAACATTTTGTACCTTCTCTTTAACATTTTGTACCGTTTCTTCTACATTCTGCAAATTATTTTGTACCTTTTGTTCTACACTATGCATTCTTTGAGTTATTTCTTCCTTAAGATCTTCGGTTGCAGTCTTGAACTCTTCTCTCAGCTGTTCGGAGTTGCTCTTTATCTGATCGAAGTTTTCTTGCATGCTATCTAATGTCTGTCTCATGTCATTCTGGTTTTGTTCCATGGTCTGTCTTATATCGTTCTGATTTTGAGCCATTTGAGCTGCTAGAGCCTGTATCATTTTAGTTAGATCTTCCATCTTTGCCGATCCTTGTCTAGTAAGCATCAACTTCCTGATAAATCACTTAAAACGTCTATTTTAGGGCTATAAAGCGAATGTCGAAGTCGGTTTTTCAATATCTCTTCCAATTCTTAAATAGAACCTAATGGAATGTTCTGGAATATACTGGTAAATGCTACTCTTTCTGCTACTAGGCAAATGTAGAAGTCACTTTTTGATTATCTCTTTTGGTTCTCGAATAGACCGTCGTAGAATGTTATGGAATATTCTAGAAATAATTTCTAATTCTTACTTTTAAAATAACTAAGCTACTGTCGAAGTCGGTATTTGTATATCTCTTCTAGTTTTTGAATAGAACGTCGTAGAATGTTATGGAATCTTCTAGAAATTCTTCCTAATTCTTACTTTTGAAATAACTAAACTAATGTCGAAATCGGTATTTGTATATCTCTTCTAGTTTTTGAATAGAACGTCGTAGAATGTTATGGAATCTTCTAGAAATTCTTTTTAGTTCTTACTTTTGAAATTACTAAGCTAATGTCGAAGTCTCTTTTTGGATATTTCTTCTTGTTTTCGAATAGAGCGTCGTAGAAAGTGATGGAATGTTCTAGAAATTCTTTCTGATTCTTACTTTCAAAATTACTAATCTAATGTCGAAGTCGGTATTTGTATATCTCTTCTAGTTTTTGAATAGAACGTCGTAGAATGTTATAGAATATTCTAGAAAATCTCTCTAATTATCAATTTTTGGACTGTAAAGTTAATGTCGAAGTCGGTTCTTAAATATCTCTTTTAGTTTTTGAATAAAACAATATCGAACTTCTTCGAATATTCTGGAAAAATCACTTACTGTTTTTCTGTCCAATTGTCCTATCCGGTGGTACTATGTAAGGGTAGTCTTTGCACTATTTATTTCTTTTAGTTCCACTTCTGACACCAATTGTTACGGGTTCACAACGACAAATTAAAACTCGCAATTGTTGAAAACGATACGTCAATTTATTTCGACAAATTATGTACAAAAACACGCACTTAAACTTAGTAATAACTTGCTAATAATTCACTACTATAATCGGTCTATCAACTTCGTGTTAATCTCACGACCACTACAGTACGGTATCTGTGACTGACTGCCTGGTGCGCGACCCCGGCCCTATATATAGGATCGTCCATCTCTCTCGAACTTTCCGGCAGCCTTCGACGTCCGGAAAGTTCCCGCACTACCGCGACCGCAAGCCACAGACAACGCAACTAAAACCTAGACTAAGAATACAACCTTAAGATAAATCGACCTAATACTACACTAAACCTAAATAAATTCCAATTATAAAATTTAAATAACTTAAATTTGTAACACTATCCTCCTCTTCAGGTTTGATCGTCTCGATCAACATTTCCCAGATAAGGTTTTAGTCTGTCTAGATGAACAACTTTCATCTTGGACTTCGGGCTTCTCTGGATTCGGTAGACTACATCATTAATTCTCTTAACAACTTTATAAGGCCCTTCCCATGGTGGTGTCAACTTTAGTTTTAGAGTCATATTGTGACGGATTACTTATTTGTCTTTCGTAAGTCTTGTAACAGTGGTCTATCCAAGACTTAATGAAAATATAGGCTTTGTTGCTTTTTCCTCTATCGATGGACAGTTTTGCTTGAATTAGATTTTCTGACATCTTAGACTTCAACTTCAATATTTTAGGCGAGATAACTGCTATATCTCCTGGATCGTTTACTACAATACTCACAATCTCATATATAGTATCGGGAATATTTGGATATGCCTTGAGGACTCTTTCCATAACCTCAGCCCTTTCATTCTCATACATGTCTTTTCTTGAGGTTACAGAAGGATTCTTATTCTCTTGGCTTTCTTTCAATTTACTCGGATTGCTTGTCTTTTTAGAAGTTACCTTCCTAGTTCCTCCAACAAATCGATTGACACTGCTGACAGATGAGCGTGTGTCAGAATCATCTGAATCATCCATTATAGATTCGGTCCCTTTGGTTTGATGTAATCCTCTCTCTAATGTCTTATTTTTATCTTTGAGGTCCTTTAAGATAGTTATACTTTCTTCCATCCTTTTGTCTATCTTGTCAGCTAGTGTTACATGTCTTCTGATATCATTTGCCATTCCTTCATTTCTAGCTCTCACTTCTTGAACCTCCTCCATGTAAGTACCAACCTGTGCGGTGAGATTAGCGGTACTGGCCTCCATATCGGAGCTCATTTCCGTTAATTTATCCATTATTCCTGACATGACATTATTAATAATGTCAGGGACAATTCTTGTTATCTCTTCTTTAATTACAATTCTTATCTCGGATATAGTGATTCTGTAATGATCATTCTCTTCTTCTTCATCGGAAGATGAGGCAGAGGTGTCTATAGTTATCTTGTTTTTCTCCTTGCTAAATTTTCTGTGGGTGTTATTACTGCCCTTGTGCGGATTATTGTCTGAACTCTTGAATACTATTTTGTTTTTGTTCTTGGTTTTCTTCTTTATTGCTCCAATTGGAGATTGCGCTTTAGTGTTCTTTGGTTCTTTGTCTGAGCTTATATCTTCTGAGGTTGAATCTTCCTTGCTCTCTTCCTCATTATCAGGCCTTTGCGTCAATGAAGTGGATTCTTTATCTATTAATGCATCCAAAGGAGGAGCAAGATCTTGGCCTCCAATCTCAAGAGGTGAGTCTGGAGTAGGGTTAAATAAATGATTAGGATTAATATAGTCAGGAGTAATTGTAGCTTGTGTGCCTAATGAAGTTGATCCTTTGTCAACTACACCAGGGTTAGAGGTGCTGGTAGCTGCCTCGGGAAGGGGTGTATTGGTTCCTCCCTTAGCCTCCCGAACGGAGTGTTCTAGGGCTAACTTCTGGTGCGCCGCAGCCACAAGTTCGTCTTGGAGAACTAGCACTTTATCATTATTGGGTGCTTTCTCTGTACCTGATAGTGATTTCTTCTCAGGCGCAGGAGATTTGCTTCTGGTGCCTAATGTATTGGTTATGTTGGCAGCAGGAAAGTTGACTTGAGCCTTAGAGTCCTCCTTGTGGCATCTGCAGTTACAATCCGGGTTATTTTTGCAGGAGACGCACGCTTTGCAATTTTGCCCTTTGGTATTGATAGCTGGTTGACTCATTATTTTGTTACCTAGCTTTATAGTCCTAATATGGAGCTTGTTTCTAGGTATCTTGTCGCACAACTTGTGTTCTTTTAGAAATTTGTCTTGTAATATTGAGATAACTTTATCCGTATTACCATTAGTACTCATAATAATCCGTTAATAAAGCGATCTACCGTGAAGGGATCTCTGTAATTTTCTGGCATTTCTGGGTAAGCTAAATACATCAGCCTCCTGATATCTGCTTCATACTCTTGCAATGATTCTCCTGTTCTTTGTTGACGAACATTTAATTCTGACCAATGTAAATTTCGCAAGTGTTCGTCTCCATACCTTCTTTCTAGCGCTGCCACTAAAGCGTTATAATTCTGTTTTAGTTCGACTGGAATGGACCGTAAAAGTCCGAGTGCAGGTTCCCGTAGAGGTACTAACAACGCTCTAGCTTTTTCGTCCTCGTCCCAACCATTTGCAGCGGCGGCAGCTTCAAATTGTTGTTTGTAGGTGGACCAGGAGGACGTACCGTCAAAATTTGGAGGCTTAATGTTCTGGTTGGAATTCACGACACATCCCTGAGCTTTTATTTTGTTGTGTTCTTTCTGAAGCTGTATAAGCTGTTTCGACACGTCCTGGAATTTTTCTTCCATTTTTTTTTTTTTTTTTATTATATCTTTTCTTAACCTATTTGTGATGCTTATTTGACTAAATAGTGATGTTTATTTGTACTTGTCTCATTGGGCTACCAGACGACTATGTTCTACAACCCTGCTCTCAGCTGATTGGAGATCTCACGGAATTCAGCTAATATTCTATCTCTTTCACATCTTTGGGCCTCAATATGTGTTGCTGGCAATAGCAATTCTTCCCTCTTGAGAGCCCGGATCATCTCTTTCTTTCTATCTCTCCACTCGGTGAGTTTATCTCTTCTCTCTTGGGGATCGAGTATTTGGTCAGCTGTTGCTCGATGTGTCTCGTATTTGTCCTCCATCAATGAAGTGAGAGAGGTTTGTGCCTGGCTGATGCACTTGTTCAAGAATTCTGCTGTTTCTTGGTTAAAATGATCTACTGCCCAAGGACCAGGGTCACGGTTGTTTCGCAGGAGCCCTATCACTTGTTGAACAACCTCAGGTGACCTAGAGCTCATTAAATTGAGTGCTTTTTCATGATCTAACACCCTTACAATAGCAGCTAATGAAGTGACAGAGGGAGGAGGGAAGAGAGCAACTGCACTCTCTATAATGCTTCTCTCTTCAGCCAGCTCGATGTGTTCTCTGACTCCCTTAATATTATAAGCGCGAAAGCTTTCTTTATCTTCTTCCGTGGTTAGAGTACGTTGGTGGTAAAGGATCCCACAATAGACTAACCGTGCATAAGTCTTAACTTGGTAGCGTTCAGGTAGCTGCCTGCGCAATCCCATGTAAGGAGCAGTTCGTACTACATGGGCTATGTTCTGAAAGGCCTCAATTTCGTCCCTTACCCCAGGAACAGTCTGACTCAAAAAGTCCCCTATTTGAGGAAGTACTGGTGGGACAAAATGTATCGAAGTTGAATGGTGATTTCGGTAAACTAGCCTAGCCTGTTCAAGGAGCACCCCTGCCTCTGGGCTGATTATTCTCTCCCTAAGTAGATCATCAATAGACATCAGGTCTTGTATCCTCGCATCAGGGTCATATTCTCCAATGTTAGTGACGCAGATCACCATGGCTAGAGCTTCGTCTATAATGGGTGATTGATCCGCCGCCTGCCAATTCAAGCCAGTTATTACATCTTTGGTGGCAGCTGCATCATAGTATTCCAATTGGTCTGCGGCAGCAGCAGCTTGGACTCGGCGAGTAATCTGATCTGCTACCATCTCTTGCCTCAAATAGGCTGGGCCTAATATATGTATCGCTAAAAGGGTCAGCATTTTCCCTGGATCAACTAACTGTTGCGCTCCCAACCCGATATTTTGGGCTCTTTCCTCAACTCGCCCGTCACCCCCTGCTCTGACTAGAGATATTATCTGATCTAGGCTATCTGTTATATATGGGAAGGTGTTCACTAATGCAGTTAAAATCCGTGTTACTTGGGGGTATCCGGGGTTGCTTAATATCCGCCCTAGCAGCTTTTCTCCTGCTATGTATGCAATTGGAGTTTGTTTTCCAACTGTCTTGAAGGATCTGATTGGTGGAATATTCATCTGTAAGGCAGCATTTTCTGGGTTAGCCAATACCCTTATAGTGCCATAAAGCTTAACAATCATAGGAGAAACGGATTTAATAAAATCCTCTGTTCCGTAAACGATTAGGGCTCCCGGATGAGCTCCTATGGGGGAAGCTAAAGGAGCCCGTAATAACATCACATATGAACTTATTGGATATATCGGACCACTCGCCTCAAAACTAATTCCTTGAACCTGATTAGGAACCTCTACATCCCAATTAATCAATATTAAGTTGTCAGGAGCTTGGGAGGCATAGGCTGCCAGATCGGGATGTCCACTGAATACCCATGTTTCCGGGAACTCACCTACTCTTCCTACTTGTAAGATGTCAAACATCTCGTTTAGATCTGCTAGGGCGATGGGGAGAGCACCACCCTGTGGCAGTATACTAGGCATCTTTAGGACCTAGTGGTGATCTTGGTAATGATTTATTCTAAAAGTCAGTCTTTCCGTTGCTGTGTCTTGCACTGATTGGTCGGGGGTTTGTACTAGAGTTGCTTATTAGTCTTTATTATCTTTTATCAAACTTCTTCCCTTACATTCTGTAGTTTGTTCTCCACTTTTTCTTCAACATGTTGTACCTTTTCTTCAACATTTTGTACCTTCTCTTTAACATTTTGTACCGTTTCTTCTACATTCTGCAAATTATTTTGTACCTTTTGTTCTACACTATGCATTCTTTGGGTTATTTCTTCCTTAAGATCTTCGGTTGCAGTCTTGAACTCTTCTCTCAGCTGTTCGGAGTTGCTCTTTATCTGATCGAAGTTTTCTTGCATGCTATCTAATGTCTGTCTCATGTCATTCTGGTTTTGTTCCATGGTCTGTCTTATATCGTTCTGATTTTGAGCCATTTGAGCTGCTAGAGCCTGTATCATTTTAGTTAGATCTTCCATCTTTGCCGATCCTTGTCTAGTAAGCATCAACTTCCTGATAAATCACTTAAAACGTCTATTTTAGGGCTATAAAGCGAATGTCGAAGTCGGTTTTTCAATATCTCTTCCAATTCTTAAATAGAACCTAATGCTACTCTTTCTGCTACTAGGCAAATGTAGAAGTCACTTTTTGATTATCTCTTTTGGTTCTCGAATAGACCGTCGTAGAATGTTATGGAATATTCTAGAAATAATTTCTAATTCTTACTTTTAAAATAACTAAGCTACTGTCGAAGTCGGTATTTGTATATCTCTTCTAGTTTTTGAATAGAACGTCGTAGAATGTTATGGAATCTTCTAGAAATTCTTCCTAATTCTTACTTTTGAAATAACTAAACTAATGTCGAAATCGGTATTTGTATATCTCTTCTAGTTTTTGAATAGAACGTCGTAGAATGTTATGGAATCTTCTAGAAATTCTTTTTAGTTCTTACTTTTGAAATTACTAAGCTAATGTCGAAGTCTCTTTTTGGATATTTCTTCTGGTTTTCGAATAGAGCGTCGTAGAAAGTGATGGAATGTTCTAGAAATTCTTTCTGATTCTTACTTTTAAAATTACTAATCTAATGTCGAAGTCGGTATTTGTATATCTCTTCTAGTTTTTGAATAGAACGTCGTAGAATGTTATAGAATATTCTAGAAAATCTCTCTAATTATCAATTTTTGGACTGTAAAGTTAATGTCGAAGTCGGTTCTTAAATATCTCTTTTAGTTTTTGAATAAAACAATATCGAACTTCTTCGAATATTCTGGAAAAATCACTTACTGTTTTTCTGTCCAATTGTCCTATCCGGTGGTACTATGTAAGGGTAGTCTTTGCACTATTTATTTCTTTTAGTTCCACTTCTGACACCAATTGTTACGGGTTCACAACGACAAATTAAAACTCGCAATTGTTGAAAACGATACGTCAATTTATTTCGACAAATTATGTACAAAAACACGCACTTAAACTTAGTAATAACTTGCTAATAATTCACTACTATAATCGGTCTATCAACTTCGTGTTAATCTCACGACCACTACAGTACGGTATCTGTGACTGACTGCCTGGTGCGCGACCCCGGCCCTATATATAGGATCGTCCATCTCTCTCGAACTTTCCGGCAGCCTTCGACGTCCGGAAAGTTCCCGCACTACCGCGGCCGCAAGCCACAGACAACGCAACTAAAACCTAGACTAAGAATACAACCTTAAGATAAATCGACCTAATACTACACTAAACCTAAATAAATTCCAATTATAAAATTTAAATAACTTAAATTTGTAACACTATCCTCCTCTTCAGGTTTGATCGTCTCGATCAACATTTCCCAGATAAGGTTTTAGTCTGTCTAGATGAACAACTTTCATCTTGGACTTCGGGCTTCTCTGGATTCGGTAGACTACATCATTAATTCTCTTAACAACTTTATAAGGCCCTTCCCATGGTGGTGTCAACTTTAGTTTTAGAGTCATATTGTGACGGATTACTTATTTGTCTTTCGTAAGTCTTGTAACAGTGGTCTATCCAAGACTTAATGAAAATATAGGCTTTGTTGCTTTTTCCTCTATCGATGGACAGTTTTGCTTGAATTAGATTTTCTGACATCTTAGACTTCAACTTCAATATTTTAGGCGAGATAACTGCTATATCTCCTGGATCGTTTACTACAATACTCACAATCTCATATATAGTATCGGGAATATTTGGATATGCCTTGAGGACTCTTTCCATAACCTCAGCCCTTTCATTCTCATACATGTCTTTTCTTGAGGTTACAGAAGGATTCTTATTCTCTTGGCTTTCTTTCAATTTACTCGGATTGCTTGTCTTTTTAGAAGTTACCTTCCTAGTTCCTCCAACAAATCGATTGACACTGCTGACAGATGAGCGTGTGTCAGAATCATCTGAATCATCCATTATAGATTCGGTCCCTTTGGTTTGATGTAATCCTCTCTCTAATGTCTTATTTTTATCTTTGAGGTCCTTTAAGATAGTTATACTTTCTTCCATCCTTTTGTCTATCTTGTCAGCTAGTGTTACATGTCTTCTGATATCATTTGCCATTCCTTCATTTCTAGCTCTCACTTCTTGAACCTCCTCCATGTAAGTACCAACCTGTGCGGTGAGATTAGCGGTACTGGCCTCCATATCGGAGCTCATTTCCGTTAATTTATCCATTATTCCTGACATGACATTATTAATAATGTCAGGGACAATTCTTGTTATCTCTTCTTTAATTACAATTCTTATCTCGGATATAGTGATTCTGTAATGATCATTCTCTTCTTCTTCATCGGAAGATGAGGCAGAGGTGTCTATAGTTATCTTGTTTTTCTCCTTGCTAAATTTTCTGTGGGTGTTATTACTGCCCTTGTGCGGATTATTGTCTGAACTCTTGAATACTATTTTGTTTTTGTTCTTGGTTTTCTTATTTATTGCTCCAATTGGAGATTGCGCTTTAGTGTTCTTTGGTTCTTTGTCTGAGCTTATATCTTCTGAGGTTGAATCTTCCTTGCTCTCTTCCTCATTATCAGGCCTTTGCGTCAATGAAGTGGATTCTTTATCTATTAATGCATCCAAAGGGGGAGCAAGATCTTGGCCTCCAATCTCAAGAGGTGAGTCTGGAGTAGGGTTAAATAAATGATTAGGATTAATATAGTCAGGAGTAATTGTAGCTTGTGTGCCTAATGAAGTTGATCCTTTGTCAACTACACCAGGGTTAGAGGTGCTGGTAGCTGCCTCGGGAAGGGGTGTATTGGTTCCTCCCTTAGCCTCCCGAACGGAGTGTTCTAGGGCTAACTTCTGGTGCGCCGCAGCCACAAGTTCGTCTTGGAGAACTAGCACTTTATCATTATTGGGTGCTTTCTCTGTACCTGATAGTGATTTCTTCTCAGGCGCAGGAGATTTGCTTCTGGTGCCTAATGTATTGGTTATGTTGGCAGCAGGAAAGTTGACTTGAGCCTTAGAGTCCTCCTTGTGGCATCTGCACTTACAATCCGGGTTATTTTTGCAGGAGACGCACGCTTTGCAATTTTGCCCTTTGGTATTGATAGCTGGTTGACTCATTATTTTGTTACCTAGCTTTATAGTCCTAATATGGAGCTTGTTTCTAGGTATCTTGTCGCACAACTTGTGTTCTTTTAGAAATTTGTCTTGTAATATTGAGATAACTTTATCCGTATTACCATTAGTACTCATAATAATCCGTTAATAAAGCGATCTACCGTGAAGGGATCTCTGTAATTTTCTGGCATTTCTGGGTAAGTTAAATACATCAGCCTCCTGACTTCATACTCTTGCAATGATTCTCCTGTTCTTTGTTGACGAACATTTAATTCTGACCAATGTAAATTTCGCAAGTGTTCGTCTCCATACCTTCTTTCTAGCGCTGCCACTAAAGCGTTATAATTCTGTTTTAGTTCGACTGGAATGGACCGTAAAAGTCCGAGTGCAGGTTCCCGTAGAGCTACTAACAACGCTCTAGCTTTTTCGTCCTCGTCCCAACCATTTGCAGCGGCGGCAGCTTCAAATTGTTGTTTGTAGGTGGACCAGGAGGACGTACCGTCAAAATTTGGAGGCTTAATGTTCTGGTTGGAATTCACGACACATCCCTGAGCTTTTATTTTGTTGTGTTCTTGCTGAAGCTGTATAAGCTGTTTCGACACGTCCTGGAATTTTTCTTCCATTTTTTTTTTTTTTATTATATCTTTTCTTAATCTATTTGTGATGCTTATTTGACTAAATAGTGATGTTTATTTGTACTTGTCTCATTGGGCTACCAGACGACTATGTTCTACAACCCTGCTCTCAGCTGATTGGAGATCTCACGGAATTCAGCTAATATTCTATCTCTTTCACATCTTTGGGCCTCAATATGTGTTGCTGGCAATAGCAATTCTTCCCTCTTGAGAGCCCGGATCATCTCTTTCTTTCTATCTCTCCACTCGGTGAGTTTATCTCTTCTCTCTTGGGGATCGAGTATTTGGTCAGCTGTTGCTCGATGTGTCTCGTATTTGTCCTCCATCAATGAAGTGAGAGAGGTTTGTGCCTGGCTGATGCACTTGTTCAAGAATTCTGCTGTTTCTTGGTTAAAATGATCTACTGCCCAAGGACCAGGGTCACGGTTGTTTCGCAGGAGCCCTATCACTTGTTGAACAACCTCAGGTGACCTAGAGCTCATTAAATTGAGTGCTTTTTCATGATCTAACACCCTTACAATAGCAGCTAATGAAGTGACAGAGGGAGGAGGGAAGAGAGCAACTGCACTCTCTATAATGCTTCTCTCTTCAGCCAGCTCGATGTGTTCTCTGACTCCCTTAATATTATAAGCGCGAAAGCTTTCTTTATCTTCTTCCGTGGTTAGAGTACGTTGGTGGTAAAGGATCCCACAATAGACTAACCGTGCATAAGTCTTAACTTGGTAGCGTTCAGGTAGCTGCCTGCGCAATCCCATGTAAGGAGCAGTTCGTACTACATGGGCTATGTTCTGAAAGGCCTCAATTTCGTCCCTTACCCCAGGAACAGTCTGACTCAAAAAGTCCCCTATTTGAGGAAGTACTGGTGGGACAAAATGTATCGAAGTTGAATGGTGATTTCGGTAAACTAGCCTAGCCTGTTCAAGGAGCACCCCTGCCTCTGGGCTGATTATTCTCTCCCTAAGTAGATCATCAATAGACATCAGGTCTTGTATCCTCGCATCAGGGTCATATTCTCCAATGTTAGTGACGCAGATCACCATGGCTAGAGCTTCGTCTATAATGGGTGATTGATCCGCCGCCTGCCAATTCAAGCCAGTTATTACATCTTTGGTGGCAGCTGCATCATAGTATTCCAATTGGTCTGCGGCAGCAGCAGCTTGGACTCGGCGAGTAATCTGATCTGCTACCATCTCTTGCCTCGAATAGGCTGGGCCTAATATATGTATCGCTAAAAGGGTCAGCATTTTCCCTGGATCAACTAACTGTTGCGCTCCCAACCCGATATTTTGGGCTCTTTCCTCAACTCGCCCGTCACCCCCTGCTCTGACTAGAGATATTATCTGATCTAGGCTATCTGTTATATATGGGAAGGTGTTCACTAATGCAGTTAAAATCCGTGTTACTTGGGGGTATCCGGGGTTGCTTAATATCCGCCCTAGCAGCTTTTCTCCTGCTATGTATGCAATTGGAGTTTGTTTTCCAACTGTCTTGAAGGATCTGATTGGTGGAATATTCATCTGTAAGGCAGCATTTTCTGGGTTAGCCAATACCCTTATAGTGCCATAAAGCTTAACAATCATAGGAGAAACGGATTTAATAAAATCCTCTGTTCCGTAAACGATTAGGGCTCCCGGATGAGCTCCTATGGGGGAAGCTAAAGGAGCCCGTAATAACATCACATATGAACTTATTGGATATATCGGACCACTCGCCTCAAAACTAATTCCTTGAACCTGATTAGGAACCTCTACATCCCAATTAATCAATATTAAGTTGTCAGGAGCTTGGGAGGCATAGGCTGCCAGATCGGGATGTCCACTGAATACCCATGTTTCCGGGAACTCACCTACTCTTCCTACTTGTAAGATGTCAAACATCTCGTTTAGATCTGCTAGGGCGATGGGGAGAGCACCACCCTGTGGCAGTATACTAGGCATCTTTAGGACCTAGTGGTGATCTTGGTAATGATTTATTCTAAAAGTCAGTCTTTCCGTTGCTGTGTCTTGCACTGATTGGTCGGGGGTTTGTACTAGAGTTGCTTATTAGTCTTTATTATCTTTTATCAAACTTCTTCCCTTACATTCTGTAGTTTGTTCTCCACTTTTTCTTCAACATGTTGTACCTTTTCTTCAACATTTTGTACCTTCTCTTTAACATTTTGTACCGTTTCTTCTACATTCTGCAAATTATTTTGTACCTTTTGTTCTACACTATGCATTCTTTGGGTTATTTCTTCCTTAAGATCTTCGGTTGCAGTCTTGAACTCTTCTCTCAGCTGTTCGGAGTTGCTCTTTATCTGATCGAAGTTTTCTTGCATGCTATCTAATGTCTGTCTCATGTCATTCTGGTTTTGTTCCATGGTCTGTCTTATATCGTTCTGATTTTGAGCCATTTGAGCTGCTAGAGCCTGTATCATTTTAGTTAGATCTTCCATCTTTGCCGATCCTTGTCTAGTAAGCATCAACTTCCTGATAAATCACTTAAAACGTCTATTTTAGGGCTATAAAGCGAATGTCGAAGTCGGTTTTTCAATATCTCTTCCAATTCTTAAATAGAACCTAATGGAATGTTCTGGAATATACTGGTAAATGCTACTCTTTCTGCTACTAGGCAAATGTAGAAGTCACTTTTTGATTATCTCTTTTGGTTCTCGAATAGACCGTCGTAGAATGTTATGGAATATTCTAGAAATAATTTCTAATTCTTACTTTTAAAATAACTAAGCTACTGTCGAAGTCGGTATTTGTATATCTCTTCTAGTTTTTGAATAGAACGTCGTAGAATGTTATGGAATCTTCTAGAAATTCTTCCTAATTCTTACTTTTGAAATAACTAAACTAATGTCGAAATCGGTATTTGTATATCTCTTCTAGTTTTTGAATAGAACGTCGTAGAATGTTATGGAATCTTCTAGAAATTCTTTTTAGTTCTTACTTTTGAAATTACTAAGCTAATGTCGAAGTCTCTTTTTGGATATTTCTTCTTGTTTTCGAATAGAGCGTCGTAGAAAGTGATGGAATGTTCTAGAAATTCTTTCTGATTCTTACTTTCAAAATTACTAATCTAATGTCGAAGTCGGTATTTGTATATCTCTTCTAGTTTTTGAATAGAACGTCGTAGAATGTTATAGAATATTCTAGAAAATCTCTCTAATTATCAATTTTTGGACTGTAAAGTTAATGTCGAAGTCGGTTCTTAAATATCTCTTTTAGTTTTTGAATAAAACAATATCGAACTTCTTCGAATATTCTGGAAAAATCACTTACTGTTTTTCTGTCCAATTGTCCTATCCGGTGGTACTATGTAAGGGTAGTCTTTGCACTATTTATTTCTTTTAGTTCCACTTCTGACACCAATTGTTACGGGTTCACAACGACAAATTAAAACTCGCAATTGTTGAAAACGATACGTCAATTTATTTCGACAAATTATGTACAAAAACACGCACTTAAACTTAGTAATAACTTGCTAATAATTCACTACTATAATCGGTCTATCAACTTCGTGTTAATCTCACGACCACTACAGTACGGTATCTGTGACTGACTGCCTGGTGCGCGACCCCGGCCCTATATATAGGATCGTCCATCTCTCTCGAACTTTCCGGCAGCCTTCGACGTCCGGAAAGTTCCCGCACTACCGCGACCGCAAGCCACAGACAACGCAACTAAAACCTAGACTAAGAATACAACCTTAAGATAAATCGACCTAATACTACACTAAACCTAAATAAATTCCAATTATAAAATTTAAATAACTTAAATTTGTAACACTATCCTCCTCTTCAGGTGTGATCGTCTCGATCAACATTTCCCAGATAAGGTTTTAGTCTGTCTAGATGAACAACTTTCATCTTGGACTTCGGGCTTCTCTGGATTCGGTAGACTACATCATTAATTCTCTTAACAACTTTATAAGGCCCTTCCCATGGTGGTGTCAACTTTAGTTTTAGAGTCATATTGTGACGGATTACTTATTTGTCTTTCGTAAGTCTTGTAACAGTGGTCTATCCAAGACTTAATGAAAATATAGGCTTTGTTGCTTTTTCCTCTATCGATGGACAGTTTTGCTTGAATTAGATTTTCTGACATCTTAGACTTCAACTTCAATATTTTAGGCGAGATAACTGCTATATCTCCTGGATCGTTTACTACAATACTCACAATCTCATATATAGTATCGGGAATATTTGGATATGCCTTGAGGACTCTTTCCATAACCTCAGCCCTTTCATTCTCATACATGTCTTTTCTTGAGGTTACAGAAGGATTCTTATTCTCTTGGCTTTCTTTCAATTTACTCGGATTGCTTGTCTTTTTAGAAGTTACCTTCCTAGTTCCTCCAACAAATCGATTGACACTGCTGACAGATGAGCGTGTGTCAGAATCATCTGAATCATCCATTATAGATTCGGTCCCTTTGGTTTGATGTAATCCTCTCTCTAATGTCTTATTTTTATCTTTGAGGTCCTTTAAGATAGTTATACTTTCTTCCATCCTTTTGTCTATCTTGTCAGCTAGTGTTACATCTCTTCTGATATCATTTGCCATTCCTTCATTTCTAGCTCTCACTTCTTGAACCTCCTCCATGTAAGTACCAACCTGTGCGGTGAGATTAGCGGTACTGGCCTCCATATCGGAGCTCATTTCCGTTAATTTATCCATTATTCCTGACATGACATTATTAATAATGTCAGGGACAATTCTTGTTATCTCTTCTTTAATTACAATTCTTATCTGGGATATAGTGATTCTGTAATGATCATTCTCTTCTTCTTCATCGGAAGATGAGGCAGAGGTGTCTATAGTTATCTTGTTTTTCTCCTTGCTAAATTTTCTGTGGGTGTTATTACTGCCCTTGTGCGGATTATTGTCTGAACTCTTGAATACTATTTTGTTTTTGTTCTTGGTTTTCTTCTTTATTGCTCCAATTGGAGATTGCGCTTTAGTGTTCTTTGGTTCTTTGTCTGAGCTTATATCTTCTGAGGTTGAATCTTCCTTGCTCTCTTCCTCATTATCAGGCCTTTGCGTCAATGAAGTGGATTCTTTATCTATTAATGCATCCAAAGGAGGAGCAAGATCTTGGCCTCCAATCTCAAGAGGTGAGTCTGGAGTAGGGTTAAATAAATGATTAGGATTAATATAGTCAGGAGTAATTGTAGCTTGTGTGCCTAATGAAGTTGATCCTTTGTCAACTACACCAGGGTTAGAGGTGCTGGTAGCTGCCTCGGGAAGGGGTGTATTGGTTCCTCCCTTAGCCTCCCGAACGGAGTGTTCTAGGGCTAACTTCTGGTGCGCCGCAGCCACAAGTTCGTCTTGGAGAACTAGCACTTTATCATTATTGGGTGCTTTCTCTGTACCTGATAGTGATTTCTTCTCAGGCGCAGGAGATTTGCTTCTGGTGCCTAATGTATTGGTTATGTTGGCAGCAGGAAAGTTGACTTGAGCCTTAGAGTCCTCCTTGTGGCATCTGCAGTTACAATCCGGGTTATTTTTGCAGGAGACGCACGCTTTGCAATTTTGCCCTTTGGTATTGATAGCTGGTTGACTCATTATTTTGTTACCTAGCTTTATAGTCCTAATATGGAGCTTGTTTCTAGGTATCTTGTCGCACAACTTGTGTTCTTTTAGAAATTTGTCTTGTAATATTGAGATAACTTTATCCGTATTACCATTAGTACTCATAATAATCCGTTAATAAAGCGATCTACCGTGAAGGGATCTCTGTAATTTTCTGGCATTTCTGGGTAAGCTAAATACATCAGCCTCCTGATATCTGCTTCATACTCTTGCAATGATTCTCCTGTTCTTTGTTGACGAACATTTAATTCTGACCAATGTAAATTTCGCAAGTGTTCGTCTCCATACCTTCTTTCTAGCGCTGCCACTAAAGCGTTATAATTCTGTTTTAGTTCGACTGGAATGGACCGTAAAAGTCCGAGTGCAGGTTCCCGTAGAGCTACTAACAACGCTCTAGCTTTTTCGTCCTCGTCCCAACCATTTGCAGCGGCGGCAGCTTCAAATTGTTGTTTGTAGGTGGACCAGGAGGACGTACCGTCAAAATTTGGAGGCTTAATGTTCTGGTTGGAATTCACGACACATCCCTGAGCTTTTATTTTGTTGTGTTCTTTCTGAAGCTGTATAAGCTGTTTCGACACGTCCTGGAATTTTTCTTCCATTTTTTTTTTTTTTTTTTTATTATATCTTTTCTTAACCTATTTGTGATGCTTATTTGACTAAATAGTGATGTTTATTTGTACTTGTCTCATTGGGCTACCAGACGACTATGTTCTACAACCCTGCTCTCAGCTGATTGGAGATCTCACGGAATTCAGCTAATATTCTATCTCTTTCACATCTTTGGGCCTCAATATGTGTTGCTGGCAATAGCAATTCTTCCCTCTTGAGAGCCCGGATCATCTCTTTCTTTCTATCTCTCCACTCGGTGAGTTTATCTCTTCTCTCTTGGGGATCGAGTATTTGGTCAGCTGTTGCTCGATGTGTCTCGTATTTGTCCTCCATCAATGAAGTGAGAGAGGTTTGTGCCTGGCTGATGCACTTGTTCAAGAATTCTGCTGTTTCTTGGTTAAAATGATCTACTGCCCAAGGACCAGGGTCACGGTTGTTTCGCAGGAGCCCTATCACTTGTTGAACAACCTCAGGTGACCTAGAGCTCATTAAATTGAGTGCTTTTTCATGATCTAACACCCTTACAATAGCAGCTAATGAAGTGACAGAGGGAGGAGGGAAGAGAGCAACTGCACTCTCTATAATGCTTCTCTCTTCAGCCAGCTCGATGTGTTCTCTGACTCCCTTAATATTATAAGCGCGAAAGCTTTCTTTATCTTCTTCCGTGGTTAGAGTACGTTGGTGGTAAAGGATCCCACAATAGACTAACCGTGCATAAGTCTTAACTTGGTAGCGTTCAGGTAGCTGCCTGCGCAATCCCATGTAAGGAGCAGTTCGTACTACATGGGCTATGTTCTGAAAGGCCTCAATTTCGTCCCTTACCCCAGGAACAGTCTGACTCAAAAAGTCCCCTATTTGAGGAAGTACTGGTGGGACAAAATGTATCGAAGTTGAATGGTGATTTCGGTAAACTAGCCTAGCCTGTTCAAGGAGCACCCCTGCCTCTGGGCTGATTATTCTCTCCCTAAGTAGATCATCAATAGACATCAGGTCTTGTATCCTCGCATCAGGGTCATATTCTCCAATGTTAGTGACGCAGATCACCATGGCTAGAGCTTCGTCTATAATGGGTGATTGATCCGCCGCCTGCCAATTCAAGCCAGTTATTACATCTTTGGTGGCAGCTGCATCATAGTATTCCAATTGGTCTGCGGCAGCAGCAGCTTGGACTCGGCGAGTAATCTGATCTGCTACCATCTCTTGCCTCGAATAGGCCTGGCCTAATATATGTATCGCTAAAAGGGTCAGCATTTTCCCTGGATCAACTAACTGTTGCGCTCCCAACCCGATATTTTGGGCTCTTTCCTCAACTCGCCCGTCACCCCCTGCTCTGACTAGAGATATTATCTGATCTAGGCTATCTGTTATATATGGGAAGGTGTTCACTAATGCAGTTAAAATCCGTGTTACTTGGGGGTATCCGGGGTTGCTTAATATCCGCCCTAGCAGCTTTTCTCCTGCTATGTATGCAATTGGAGTTTGTTTTCCAACTGTCTTGAAGGATCTGATTGGTGGAATATTCATCTGTAAGGCAGCATTTTCTGGGTTAGCCAATACCCTTATAGTGCCATAAAGCTTAACAATCATAGGAGAAACGGATTTAATAAAATCCTCTGTTCCGTAAACGATTAGGGCTCCCGGATGAGCTCCTATGGGGGAAGCTAAAGGAGCCCGTAATAACATCACATATGAACTTATTGGATATATCGGACCACTCGCCTCAAAACTAATTCCTTGAACCTGATTAGGAACCTCTACATCCCAATTAATCAATATTAAGTTGTCAGGAGCTTGGGAGGCATAGGCTGCCAGATCGGGATGTCCACTGAATACCCATGTTTCCGGGAACTCACCTACTCTTCCTACTTGTAAGATGTCAAACATCTCGTTTAGATCTGCTAGGGCGATGGGGAGAGCACCACCCTGTGGCAGTATACTAGGCATCTTTAGGACCTAGTGGTGATCTTGGTAATGATTTATTCTAAAAGTCAGTCTTTCCGTTGCTGTGTCTTGCACTGATTGGTCGGGGGTTTGTACTAGAGTTGCTTATTAGTCTTTATTATCTTTTATCAAACTTCTTCCCTTACATTCTGTAGTTTGTTCTCCACTTTTTCTTCAACATGTTGTACCTTTTCTTCAACATTTTGTACCTTCTCTTTAACATTTTGTACCGTTTCTTCTACATTCTGCAAATTATTTTGTACCTTTTGTTCTACACTATGCATTCTTTGGGTTATTTCTTCCTTAAGATCTTCGGTTGCAGTCTTGAACTCTTCTCTCAGCTGTTCGGAGTTGCTCTTTATCTGATCGAAGTTTTCTTGCATGCTATCTAATGTCTGTCTCATGTCATTCTGGTTTTGTTCCATGGTCTGTCTTATATCGTTCTGATTTTGAGCCATTTGAGCTGCTAGAGCCTGTATCATTTTAGTTAGATCTTCCATCTTTGCCGATCCTTGTCTAGTAAGCATCAACTTCCTGATAAATCACTTAAAACGTCTATTTTAGGGCTATAAAGCGAATGTCGAAGTCGGTTTTTCAATATCTCTTCCAATTCTTAAATAGAACCTAATGCTACTCTTTCTGCTACTAGGCAAATGTAGAAGTCACTTTTTGATTATCTCTTTTGGTTCTCGAATAGACCGTCGTAGAATGTTATGGAATATTCTAGAAATAATTTATAATTCTTACTTTTAAAATAACTAAGCTACTGTCGAAGTCGGTATTTGTATATCTCTTCTAGTTTTTGAATAGAACGTCGTAGAATGTTATGGAATCTTCTAGAAATTCTTCCTAATTCTTACTTTTGAAATAACTAAACTAATGTCGAAATCGGTATTTGTATATCTCTTCTAGTTTTTGAATAGAACGTCGTAGAATGTTATGGAATCTTCTAGAAATTCTTTTTAGTTCTTACTTTTGAAATTACTAAGCTAATGTCGAAGTCTCTTTTTGGATATTTCTTCTGGTTTTCGAATAGAGCGTCGTAGAAAGTGATGGAATGTTCTAGAAATTCTTTCTGATTATTACTTTTAAAATTACTAATCTAATGTCGAAGTCGGTATTTGTATATCTCTTCTAGTTTTTGAATAGAACGTCGTAGAATGTTATAGAATATTCTAGAAAATCTCTCTAATTATCAATTTTTGGACTGTAAAGTTAATGTCGAAGTCGGTTCTTAAATATCTCTTTTAGTTTTTGAATAAAACAATATCGAACTTCTTCGAATATTCTGGAAAAATCACTTACTGTTTTTCTGTCCAATTGTCCTATCCGGTGGTACTATGTAAGGGTAGTCTTTGCACTATTTATTTCTTTTAGTTCCACTTCTGACACCAATTGTTACGGGTTCACAACGACAAATTAAAACTCGCAATTGTTGAAAACGATACGTCAATTTATTTCGACAAATTATGTACAAAAACACGCACTTAAACTTAGTAATAACTTGCTAATAATTCACTACTATAATCGGTCTATCAACTTCGTGTTAATCTCACGACCACTACAGTACGGTATCTGTGACTGACTGCCTGGTGCGCGACCCCGGCCCTATATATAGGATCGTCCATCTCTCTCGAACTTTCCGGCAGTCTTCGACGTCCGGAAAGTTCCCGCACTACCGCGACCGCAAGCCACAGACAACGCAACTAAAACCTAGACTAAGAATACAACCTTAAGATAAATCGACCTAATACTACACTAAACCTAAATAAATTCCAATTATAAAATTTAAATAACTTAAATTTGTAACAATATTAAGGACCTCTTTAGGAATAACAATCGTTTCTGATGTAACATTTGGATTATAAGGATTGATTGATTTATTTTCACCGTCATCACCAATACTGCCACCAAAAACCGCTAAGTTAGCTTTAGGATAAGCAATAGTTTCTGATGCATTATCTAGATGGTTAGGAGTGTAACATGTTTCTAAAGACTTACTGAATGTTGATTTGTTATCATCGTCATCGCTAATAGTGAAATCGGAAACGGTTGCAAGACATATGGCAGAAATACTCGAAACGTGATAAAACCTCCGGTTGATAAATATTTGAGCTCATTCCTTTGTTACATAGGGATAAAGAGACATCATCAGAAAGTGTTTAGTGTTTATCTGATGTTGGTTTTAAAAAAGAGTATTTAGTGAGCACGATCAAATGGTATTGCTACCCTTATAGGAAATTATATAGTTTAAAAAAATGCCTTTTCTTTATGTCCATAAAGTTCTCCAAAAATATATGAATCCACTTCAACGCTAAACATTTAAAATTGGTGTACTTTGTCGATTATATACATGCAGTCATCAATGGCAAGGAGTTTTTTAAGAGCATATATTTAAGGTGCTCTCTATACGTACTTGATCCAAAAGTAAATAGAAAATATTACAAATATTCCGTCACTGAATGATTAATGTGGGGTAAAGTGACACTGGGCCATTCACATTCATCAGTTTCTGAGCTATTCAGAAGGTTTTCCTTAAATTTGTATCTAAAAAAGCAAACGTCTTTTCATCGAAATCTCATATAATGGTTTCCTTGCTCACATGGCATAGCTTTCCTCTTACGGGTAAACGGCATTTTTAATAAAGATGCCTCTTTTCTGTATCCATAAGTTTTTTCAAAAATATATGAAGCCACTGCAACGCAACCACTAGATTTGCAATATAGGTATCACAATCCGTTAGATTAGTTATTTTTATTCCGTATGCAATCGTGTCTTTAAAGTATTGTGGTTGTTCAAAGGGACTAGCAATGTTATCAATGTTATTTTCATAAACGGGCCTCAACAAAGGTGTATTGTTATTTATTTAACCTACTTATTACGTTCACTAGTAACATAAACTACAAGTACAATATACTGGGCGCCTAGGTGCATGTATACATGTATGATAATATATTTCATATATATTGCCTCCTCAGAAATATTCATAAGAATTTTGCAAATATTCCTCAGATCATATTCAGTTTTGCCCAGGGAAGAAGGTTGGCGAAAGAAAAGTCGCTTACCACCTTGGAGAATGTAGGCCAGGATTTTGACATTAAACGGCAAATAAAGTTCTTTAATATATAATTTTAAAGGAAAATCTTGTTTTAACTGAATGGGCTTTTTGTTTCAAAAGTTTCTGTTTAAAAATATTTCTTTATATTCCGCTAACTTCTCCAGTAAACCGGCGAAATGGGTAAAATTTAAAGAAGTTGAATAGACATCCACAAATCTCGTTTTGTTATTGATTTCAAATTAATTTTTATGCAGTTTAGCTTAGACAAGCCGAACTCGAATAAAATTATTTGTTGTAAAGTATTTGACAGATTTAAATACAATTATGTAAGTGTTATTGTCATGATTAAATACCTGACGCCGTAAATAATAAAAGTAATAATCTGCATTTAGTTTATTGAATTAAAACTAGAAACTTTTGTTGAAATTATAAAGGTACCATCATTAAAATTGCAGTTGCCAAAACTTAAATTCATTAGAGTTGGTGTATTCCGGGATTTATGTGGCAAAATTGGGGCTTTGTTATCTGGCGATAACATATTAAGGACCTCTTTAGGAATAACAATCGTTTCTGGTGTAATATTTGGATTATAAGGATTGATTGATTTATTATCACCGTCATTATCAATAGTGACACTAAGAATAGTTGTGTTATCTTTAGGAATAAAAATGGTTTCTGGTGCATTATATAGATGGTTAGGAGTGCTATTTGTTTCTAATTATTTAATGAAAATTGCATCTGCCAAAATTGTAATTTATTTGAATTGCGGTATTCCGGGATATATGTGGCAAAGTAGGGGCTTTGATATCTGGACCTCTTTAGGAATATTAATCGTTGGTATAATATCTGAATGGTTAGGAGTGTTGTGTCTAAAGAGATACCAAAAGTTGATTTATTATTATCGTCATCACCAATACTGCCACCAAAAACCGCTAAGTTAGCTTTGGGATAAGCAATGGTTCCTGATGCATTATCTAGATGGTTAGGAGTGTTACATGTTTCTAAAGACTTACTGAACTGAACTGAACGCTAATAGTTACATCCGAAACGGTTGCAAGACATATGGCAGAAATACTCGAAACGTGACAAACCTCCGGTTAATAAATATTTGAGCTCATTGCTTTGTCACATAGGGATAAAGAGACATCATCAGAAAGTGTTTAGTGTTTATCTGATGTTGGTTTTAAAAAATAGTATTTAGTGGGCACAATCAAATGGTATTGCTACCCTTATAGGAAATTATATTGTTTAAAAAAATGCCTTTTCTATATGTTAATAAAGTTCTCCAAAAATATATGAATCCACTTCAACGCTAAACATTTAAAATTGGTGTAGTTTGTCGATTATATACATGCAGTCATCAATGGTTAAACTTAATAAATATTTACTGTCATTAGGCGAAATACAATCGTCAAAAAACACTTATAGTTTGAATATCTTCTATCAGATTGACATAATATTGTTTTTTTTTGTCTGATAATTCTTTATAGTAGTTGATATCATCAACTAACCCATTTGAAAGGAATATTAGTGGCTTGGATGTGCACCACTTTTTCTCTTGAGAGTTATAGTTATTACCAGGGAATACAATTTCCGGTAGCATATTGTTTATGTAAAATTATTTTGTTTTTAATTTGATCCCTTTTCATAAATAATTAAAAGAGAGTACCCTGTATTTGGTAAAAATAATCGTGTTTTTTTGAGATTTCCTGAAAGATCGAAATAGTAAGGAAGCTTTTCATTAGATTTGAAATCCTTAAGGGAGTACGGAATTTTAATTTCTATGACGGTATTATCGTTTATAAACCCATCTGGCGAAGCAGCTATAAAAGAATACTTTTTATGTTTTACTATGTTTTCATGGCGAGATAGATCTTTGACTCTGTTAAGTTTTTAGAGATGCCTTTAAGTGAATGTGCCTGTTTCCATTTGCGAATTCTTCCAAAGGACGATGACTTTTTTCTCTCTTTAGCCTATATCTCTGTCTCCCTTTTGGTTCTGGCTTCTTTTTCCAGAGATCTTATATCTTCGTCTGAAAGATCTAATCCTTTAATAAAGTGAAGAAAAAATTGAATATTTAAAGAAGTCGAGAAAAAAAAGTAACATCTTCAATATTGCTTGCTGTTTGGCCATGCCTCTAGTTTTGTCCGGTTGAGCTTTATTAATTAATTTTAAAACCCTACCGTTGAAATGGGTTGTGTGTTTTAGGAATTTTACTCTACAACTCTTGAGAACCCTGTTTGGTGTCACTATTATATTTCTTTCGGGATAATTGTTTTCTCGTCAACGTTAAAAATCTACAGCACTTTATATTTTTTTCGTTCTTGTGGAGGTTTTTAATTCTGTGAAAATAATTTTCTACTGGGCCGCTGCTAAGTTTGATTTTGTTGCCGATAAGCATAGCAGACCAAAGGCAAGGTGAAATATACCTAATAAGAAATAAATCAAATATGTGGAAACAATAAATTTTCTTGTTGTTTTTAAAGTAAAATATCTCTCAAAGAAGTGATGCTTTCTTATTTTTGGTATTATCTTTTATTTGGCCATAAAATCCAGGTTCATTTGATTTTGTCTCCTGTGATTGCTTGAGCGGCTTGGTATATTAAGTGTGTTTGTATAAGTTTTTTTTTAGCGGTAATGACCGCTAGATTTGGAACAAGGGTACTAATATCCAGTAGATAAGTTATTTTTATTTCGAATGCAATCGCGTCTTTAAAGTATGGTGGTTGCTCTAAGTTACTGGCATTGTTATTAATCTGATTATTGCCTCCGCATAAATATTCGTAACAATTTTGCAAATATTCCTTCAAGTTTTGTTTAGTTTTGCCAGGCATATAGGTTCGTGAAAAAAAGTCGGTTACCTCCGTGGAAATTGCAGGCCAGGTCGAATGTTTTTATCATATAGTGATTTATAAATTGTGTTAAAATCATGAGACAACAATTACAAAAACTGTTGAAAGTTCTTCTGAAGTAGGTTTTAAAGAAGAGCATTAAGTGGACACACTAGGTAATGAACAGAGAAAAAAAAAAGATATTGGGTTGACAGAAGACATATTTTATTCAAATAAATACATGTGTTACTGTTGAGTTACAATGCAAACACCGATCTATAATTGACAAGGAGTTTTTTAAGAGCATATATTTAAGGTGCTCTCTATACGTACTTGATTCAAAAGTAGATAGAAAATATTACAAATATTCCGTCACTGATTGATTAATGTGGGGTAAAGTGTCACTGGGCCATTCACATTCATCAGTTTCTGAGCTATTCAGAAGGTTTTCCTTAAATTTGTATCTAAAAAAGCAAATGTATTTTCATCGAAATCTCATATAATAGTTTCCTTGCTCAGATGGCATAGCTTCCCTCTTATGGGTAAACTACATTTAAAAAAATGCCTCTTTTCTGTGTCCATAAGTTTTTTCAAAAATATATGAAGCTACTGCAACGCAACCACTAGATTTGCAACATAGGGTATCACAATCCGTTGGATTAATTATTTTTATTCCGTATGCAATCGTGTCTTTAAAGTATGAAGGCAATATATATATTTCATATATATTGCCTTCTCAGAAATATTCATAACAATTTTGCAAATATTCCTCAGATCATATTCAGTTTTGCCCAGGCAAGAAGGTTGGCGAAATAAAAGTCGCTTACCACCTTGGAGAATGTAGGCCAGGATTTTGACATTACACGGCAAATAAAGTTCTTTAATATATAATTTTAAAGGAAAATCTTGTTTTAACTGAATGGGCTTTTTGTTTCAAAAGTTTCTGTTTAAAACTATTTCTTTCTATTCCGCTTACTTCTCCAGTAAACCGTCGAAATGGGTAAAATTTAAAGAAGTTGAATAGACATCCACAAATCTCGTTTTGTTATTGATTTCAAATTTAATATTTTTCAGGTTTGCTTAGACAAACCGAACTCGAATTAAATTATTTGTTTTAAAGTATTTGACAGATTTAAATACAATTATGTAATTGTTATTGTCATGATTAAATACCTGACGCCGTAAATAATAAAAGTAAAAGGTACCATCATTAAAATTGCAGTTGCCAAAATTTAAATTATTAGAGTTGGTGTATTCCGGGATTTATGTGGCAAAATTTGGGCTTTGTTATCTGGCGATAACATATTGTTACGGGTTCACAACGACAAATTAAAACTCGCAATTGTTGAAAACGATACGTCAATTTATTTCGACAAATTATGTACAAAAACACGCACTTAAACTTAGTAATAACTTGCTAATAATTCACTACTATAATCGGTCTATCAACTTCGTGTTAATCTCACGACCACTACAGTACGGTATCTGTGACTGACTGCCTGGTGCGCGACCCCGGCCCTATATATAGGATCGTCCATCTCTCTCGAACTTTCCGGCAGCCTTCGACGTCCGGAAAGTTCCCGCACTACCGCGACCGCAAGCCACAGACAACGCAACTAAAACCTAGACTAAGAATACAACCTTAAGATAAATCGACCTAATACTACACTAAACCTAAATAAATTCCAATTATAAAATTTAAATAACTTAAATTTGTAACACTATCCTCCTCTTCAGGTTTGATCGTCTCGATCAACATTTCCCAGATAAGGTTTTAGTCTGTCTAGATGAACAACTTTCATCTTGGACTTCGGGCTTCTCTGGATTCGGTAGACTACATCATTAATTCTCTTAACAACTTTATAAGGCCCTTCCCATGGTGGTGTCAACTTTAGTTTTAGAGTCATATTGTGACGGATTACTTATTTGTCTTTCGTAAGTCTTGTAACAGTGGTCTATCCAAGACTTAATGAAAATATAGGCTTTGTTGCTTTTTCCTCTATCGATGGACAGTTTTGCTTGAATTAGATTTTCTGACATCTTAGACTTCAACTTCAATATTTTAGGCGAGATAACTGCTATATCTCCTGGATCGTTTACTACAATACTCACAATCTCATATATAGTATCGGGAATATTTGGATATGCCTTGAGGACTCTTTCCATAACCTCAGCCCTTTCATTCTCATACATGTCTTTTCTTGAGGTTACAGAAGGATTCTTATTCTCTTGACTTTCTTTCAATTTACTCGGATTGCTTGTCTTTTTAGAAGTTACCTTCCTAGTTCCTCCAACAAATCGATTGACACTGCTGACAGATGAGCGTGTGTCAGAATCATCTGAATCATCCATTATAGATTCGGTCCCTTTGGTTTGATGTAATCCTCTCTCTAATGTCTTATTTTTATCTTTGAGGTCCTTTAAGATAGTTATACTTTCTTCCATCCTTTTGTCTATCTTGTCAGCTAGTGTTACATGTCTTCTGATATCATTTGCCATTCCTTCATTTCTAGCTCTCACTTCTTGAACCTCCTCCATGTAAGTACCAACCTGTGCGGTGAGATTAGCGGTACTGGCCTCCATATCGGAGCTCATTTCCGTTAATTTATCCATTATTCCTGACATGACATTATTAATAATGTCAGGGACAATTCTTGTTATCTCTTCTTTAATTACAATTCTTATCTCGGATATAGTGATTCTGTAATGATCATTCTCTTCTTCTTCATCGGAAGATGAGGCAGAGGTGTCTATAGTTATCTTGTTTTTCTCCTTGCTAAATTTTCTGTGGGTGTTATTACTGCCCTTGTGCGGATTATTGTCTGAACTCTTGAATACTATTTTGTTTTTGTTCTTGGTTTTCTTCTTTATTGCTCCAATTGGAGATTGCGCTTTAGTGTTCTTTGGTTCTTTGTCTGAGCTTATATCTTCTGAGGTTGAATCTTCCTTGCTCTCTTCCTCATTATCAGGCCTTTGCGTCAATGAAGTGGATTCTTTATCTATTAATGCATCCAAAGGAGGAGCAAGATCTTGGCCTCCAATCTCAAGAGGTGAGTCTGGAGTAGGGTTAAATAAATGATTAGGATTAATATAGTCAGGAGTAATTGTAGCTTGTGTGCCTAATGAAGTTGATCCTTTGTCAACTACACCAGGGTTAGAGGTGCTGGTAGCTGCCTCGGGAAGGGGTGTATTGGTTCCTCCCTTAGCCTCCCGAACGGAGTGTTCTAGGGCTAACTTCTGGTGCGCCGCAGCCACAAGTTCGTCTTGGAGAACTAGCACTTTATCATTATTGGGTGCTTTCTCTGTACCTGATAGTGATTTCTTCTCAGGCGCAGGAGATTTGCTTCTGGTGCCTAATGTATTGGTTATGTTGGCAGCAGGAAAGTTGACTTGAGCCTTAGAGTCCTCCTTGTGGCATCTGCACTTACAATCCGGGTTATTTTTGCAGGAGACGCACGCTTTGCAATTTTGCCCTTTGGTATTGATAGCTGGTTGACTCATTATTTTGTTACCTAGCTTTATAGTCCTAATATGGAGCTTGTTTCTAGGTATCTTGTCGCACAACTTGTGTTCTTTTAGAAATTTGTCTTGTAATATTGAGATAACTTTATCCGTATTACCATTAGTACTCATAATAATCCGTTAATAAAGCGATCTACCGTGAAGGGATCTCTGTAATTTTCTGGCATTTCTGGGTAAGCTAAATACATCAGCCTCCTGATATCTGCTTCATACTCTTGCAATGATTCTCCTGTTCTTTGTTGACGAACATTTAATTCTGACCAATGTAAATTTCGCAAGTGTTCGTCTCCATACCTTCTTTTTAGCGCTGCCACTAAAGCGTTATAATTCTGTTTTAGTTCGACTGGAATGGACCGTAAAAGTCCGAGTGCAGGTTCCCGTAGAGCTACTAACAACGCTCTAGCTTTTTCGTCCTCGTCCCAACCATTTGCAGCGGCGGCAGCTTCAAATTGTTGTTTGTAGGTGGACCAGGAGGACGTACCGTCAAAATTTGGAGGCTTAATGTTCTGGTTGGAATTCACGACACATCCCTGAGCTTTTATTTTGTTGTGTTCTTTCTGAAGCTGTATAAGCTGTTTCGACACGTCCTGGAATTTTTCTTCCATTTTTTTTTATTTTTTTTTTTATTATATCTTTTCTTAACCTATTTGTGATGCTTATTTGACTAAATAGTGATGTTTATTTGTACTTGTCTCATTGGGCTACCAGACGACTATGTTCTACAACCCTGCTCTCAGCTGATTGGAGATCTCACGGAATTCAGCTAATATTCTATCTCTTTCACATCTTTGGGCCTCAATATGTGTTGCTGGCAATAGCAATTCTTCCCTCTTGAGAGCCCGGATCATCTCTTTCTTTCTATCTCTCCACTCGGTGAGTTGCATAATTCTATCTCTTCTCTCTTGGGGATCGAGTATTTGGTCAGCTGTTGCTCGATGTGTCTCGTATTTGTCCTCCATCAATGAAGTGAGAGAGGTTTGTGCCTGGCTGATGCACTTGTTCAAGAATTCTGCTGTTTCTTGGTTAAAATGATCTAATGCCCAAGGACCAGGGTCACGGTTGTTTCGCAGGAGCCCTATCACTTGTTGAACAACCTCAGGTGACCTAGAGCTCATTAAATTGAGTGCTTTTTCATGATCTAACACCCTTACAATAGCAGCTAATGAAGTGACAGAGGGAGGAGGGAAGAGAGCAACTGCACTCTCTATAATGCTTCTCTCTTCAGCCAGCTCGATGTGTTCTCTGACTCCCTTAATATTATAAGCGCGAAAGCTTTCTTTATCTTCTTCCGTGGTTAGAGTACGTTGGTGGTAAAGGATCCCACAATAGACTAACCGTGCATAAGTCTTAACTTGGTAGCGTTCAGGTAGCTGCCTGCGCAATCCCATGTAAGGAGCAGTTCGTACTACATGGGCTATGTTCTGAAAGGCCTCAATTTCGTCCCTTACCCCAGGAACAGTCTGACTCAAAAAGTCCCCTATTTGAGGAAGTACTGGTGGGACAAAATGTATCGAAGTTGAATGGTGATTTCGGTAAACTAGCCTAGCCTGTTCAAGGAGCACCCCTGCCTCTGGGCTGATTATTCTCTCCCTAAGTAGATCATCAATAGACATCAGGTCTTGTATCCTCGCATCAGGGTCATATTCTCCAATGTTAGTGACGCAGATCACCATGGCTAGAGCTTCGTCTATAATGGGTGATTGATCCGCCGCCTGCCAATTCAAGCCAGTTATTACATCTTTGGTGGCAGCTGCATCATAGTATTCCAATTGGTCTGCGGCAGCAGCAGCTTGGACTCGGCGAGTAATCTGATCTGCTACCATCTCTTGCCTCGAATAGGCTGGGCCTAATATATGTATCGCTAAAAGGGTCAGCATTTTCCCTGGATCAACTAACTGTTGCGCTCCCAACCCGATATTTTGGGCTCTTTCCTCAACTCGCCCGTCACCCCCTGCTCTGACTAGAGATATTATCTGATCTAGGCTATCTGTTATATATGGGAAGGTGTTCACTAATGCAGTTAAAATCCGTGTTACTTGGGGGTATCCGGGGTTGCTTAATATCCGCCCTAGCAGCTTTTCTCCTGCTATGTATGCAATTGGAGTTTGTTTTCCAACTGTCTTGAAGGATCTGATTGGTGGAATATTCATCTGTAAGGCAGCATTTTCTGGGTTAGCCAATACCCTTATAGTGCCATAAAGCTTAACAATCATAGGAGAAACGGATTTAATAAAATCCTCTGTTCCGTAAACGATTAGGGCTCCCGGATGAGCTCCTATGGGGGAAGCTAAAGGAGCCCGTAATAACATCACATATGAACTTATTGGATATATCGGACCACTCGCCTCAAAACTAATTCCTTGAACCTGATTAGGAACCTCTACATCCCAATTAATCAATATTAAGTTGTCAGGAGCTTGGGAGGCATAGGCTGCCAGATCGGGATGTCCACTGAATACCCATGTTTCCGGGAACTCACCTACTCTTCCTACTTGTAAGATGTCAAACATCTCGTTTAGATCTGCTAGGGCGATGGGGAGAGCACCACCCTGTGGCAGTATACTAGGCATCTTTAGGACCTAGTGGTGATCTTGGTAATGATTTATTCTAAAAGTCAGTCTTTCCGTTGCTGTGTCTTGCACTGATTGGTCGGGGGTTTGTACTAGAGTTGCTTATTAGTCTTTATTATCTTTTATCAAACTTCTTCCCTTACATTCTGTAGTTTGTTCTCCACTTTTTCTTCAACATGTTGTACCTTTTCTTCAACATTTTGTACCTTCTCTTTAACATTTTGTACCGTTTCTTCTACATTCTGCAAATTATTTTGTACCTTTTGTTCTACACTATGCATTCTTTGGGTTATTTCTTCCTTAAGATCTTCGGTTGCAGTCTTGAACTCTTCTCTCAGCTGTTCGGAGTTGCTCTTTATCTGATCGAAGTTTTCTTGCATGCTATCTAATGTCTGTCTCATGTCATTCTGGTTTTGTTCCATGGTCTGTGTTATATCGTTCTGATTTTGAGCCATTTGAGCTGCTAGAGCCTGTATCATTTTAGTTAGATCTTCCATCTTTGCCGATCCTTGTCTAGTAAGCATCAACTTCCTGATAAATCACTTAAAACGTCTATTTTAGGGCTATAAAGCGAATGTCGAAGTCGGTTTTTCAATATCTCTTCCAATTCTTAAATAGAACCTAATGGAATGTTCTGGAATATACTGGTAAATGCTACTCTTTCTGCTACTAGGCAAATGTAGAAGTCACTTTTTGATTATCTCTTTTGGTTCTCGAATAGACCGTCGTAGAATGTTATGGAATATTCTAGAAATAATTTCTAATTCTTATATATATATATTTATCGGTTTCACAACGTTCTACGTCTTCCGATACCCAATCTCCACTCGTTTCTGTTTGCCCATAATTCATCATCTAGGCCTCTTATTCTTATTTCACTATCTATTCCTTCTCTCCAGCTTCTCCTTGGTCTTCCTCGTTTTCTTCGGCCATTTGGTTTCCATTGTAATATTTGTTTAGGTAGTCTTCCATCATCCATTCTCTGTACATGTCCGTACCACACCAGTTGTTTTGTTCTTATATCATCCACTAGAGTACGTTCACCCACTGTCATAATTTCTCTTATTCTTTGATTGGTAACTCTTTCTCTTTTTGATTTCCCTGCTGCTCTTCTCCAATAGTCCATCTCCGTAGCGGAAAGCATTTTTTCTGTTCTATCTTTGATTGGCCATACTTCTGAGCCGTATGTAATAATACTTTTTACAATGGTGTTATATATAAGCTTTTTGTTATGTTTTGATATACTTTGGTCCCAAATTATTCCATTTAATAAAGTTATTGCTTTTCTTCCTTGTACGTTTCTATCTTTTATAGCTTTGTCTAGTGTTCCGTCATCTGTAATTTTTAGACCTAAGTATTTATACTCATCACAGGACTGAATTCGCTGCCCAGTATTTAAGATTAGATCCTGTTTCGTTCCACCAATACACATATACTCTGTCTTATTGATATTAACCTCTAGTCCCCACTTATTGTACTCTTCTATTAGTTTTCGTGTCATATATTCGAGGTCGTCATAATCCTGAGCCACCACTATCTGATCATCGGCGAAACATAAAGTATACAAGGTGGTTTCATTCAACGGAATTCCCATGTTTTGGCATTTTCTCTTCCAGACTTTAAGGACCTGTTCCAAATATATCTTGATTTCTAATTCTTACTTTTAAAATAACTAAGCTACTGTCGAAGTCGGTATTTGTTTATCTCTTCTAGTTTTTGAATAGAACGTCGTAGAATGTTATGGAATCTTCTAGAAATTCTTCATAATTCTTACTTTTGAAATAACTAAACTAATGTCGAAATCGGTATTTGTATATCTCTTCTAGTTTTTGAATAGAACGTCGTAGAATGTTATGGAATCTTCTAGAAATTCTTTTTAGTTCTTACTTTTGAAATTACTAAGCTAATGTCGAAGTCTCTTTTTGGATATTTCTTCTGGTTTTCGAATAGAGCGTCGTAGAAAGTGATGGAATGTTCTAGAAATTCTTTCTGATTCTTACTTTTAAAATTACTAATCTAATGTCGAAGTCGGTATTTGTATATCTCTTCTAGTTTTTGAATAGAACGTCGTAGAATGTTATAGAATATTCTAGAAAATCTTTCTAATTATCAATTTTTGGACTGTAAAGTTAATGTCGAAGTCGGTTCTTAAATATCTCTTTTAGTTTTTGAATAAAACAATATCGAACTTCTTCGAATATTCTGGAAAAATCACTTACTGTTTTTCTGTCCAATTGTCCTATCCGGTGGTACTATGTAAGGGTAGTCTTTGCACTATTTATTTCTTTTAGTTCCACTTCTGACACCAATTGTTACGGGTTCACAACGACAAATTAAAACTCGCAATTGTTGAAAACGATACGTCAATTTATTTCGACAAATTATGTACAAAAACACGCACTTAAACTTAGTAATAACTTGCTAATAATTCACTACTATAATCGGTCTATCAACTTCGTGTTAATCTCACGACCACTACAGTACGGTATCTGTGACTGACTGCCTGGTGCGCGACCCCGGCCCTATATATAGGATCGTCCATCTCTCTCGAACTTTCCGGCAGCCTTCGACGTCCGGAAAGTTCCCGCACTACCGCGACCGCAAGCCACAGACAACGCAACTAAAACCTAGACTAAGAATACAACCTTAAGATAAATCGACCTAATACTACACTAAACCTAAATAAATTCCAATTATAAAATTTAAATAACTTAAATTTGTAACAATATTAAGGACCTCTTTAGGAATAACAATCGTTTCTGATGTAACATTTGGATTATAAGGATTGATTGATTTATTTTCACCGTCATCACCAATACTGCCACCAAAAACCGCTAAGTTAGCTTTAGGATAAGCAATAGTTTCTGATGCATTATCTAGATGGTTAGGAGTGTAACATGTTTCTAAAGACTTACTGAATGTTGATTTATTATCATCGTCATCGCTAATAGTGAAATCGGAAACGGTTGCAAGACATATGGCAGAAATACTCGAAACGTGATAAAACCTCCGGTTGATAAATATTTGAGCTCATTCCTTTGTTACATAGGGATAAAGAGACATCATCAGAAAGTGTTTATTGTTTATCTGATGTTGGTTTTAAAAAAGAGTATTTAGTGGGCACGATCAAATGGTATTGCTACCCTTATAGGAAATTATATAGTTTAAAAAAATGCCTTTTCTTTATGTCCATAAAGTTCTCCAAAAATATATGAATCCACTTCAACGCTAAACATTTAAAATTGGTGTACTTTGTCGATTATATACATGCAGTCATCAATGGCAAGGAGTTTTTTAAGAGCATATATTTAAGGTGCTCTCTATACGTACTTGATCCAAAAGTAAATAGAAAATATTACAAATATTCCGTCACTGAATGATTAATGTGGGGTAAAGTGACACTGGGCCATTCACATTCATCAGTTTCTGAGCTATTCAGAAGGTTTTCCTTAAATTTGTATCTAAAAAAGCAAACGTCTTTTCATCGAAATCTCATATAATGGTTTCCTTGCTCACATGGCATAGCTTTCCTCTTACGGGTAAACGGCATTTTTAATAAAGATGCCTCTTTTCTGTATCCATAAGTTTTTTCAAAAATATATGAAGCCACTGCAACGCAACCACTAGATTTGCAATATAGGTATCACAATCCGTTAGATTAGTTATTTTTATTCCGTATGCAATCGTGTCTTTAAAGTATTGTGGTTGTTCAAAGGGACTAGCAATGTTATCAATGTTATTTTCATAAACGAGCCTCAACAAAGGTGTATTGTTATTTATTTAACCTACTTATTACGTTCACTAGTAACATAAACTACAAGTACAATATACTGGGCGCCTAGGTGCATGTATACATGTATGATAATATATTTCATATATATTGCCTCCTCAGAAATATTCATAAGAATTTTGCAAATATTCCTCAGATCATATTCAGTTTTGCCCAGGGAAGAAGGTTGGCGAAAGAAAAGTCGCTTACCACCTTGGAGAATGTAGGCCAGGATTTTGACATTAAACGGCAAATAAAGTTCTTTAATATATAATTTTAAAGGAAAATCTTGTTTTAACTGAATGGGCTTTTTGTTTCAAAAGTTTCTGTTTAAAAATATTTCTTTCTATTCCGCTAACTTCTCCAGTAAACCGGCGAAATGGGTAAAATTTAAAGAAGTTGAATAGACATCCACAAATCTCGTTTTGTTATTGATTTCAAATTAATTTTTTTGCAGTTTAGCTTCGACAAGCCGAACTCGAATAAAATTATTTCTTGTAAAGTATTTGACAGATTTAAATACAATTATGTAAGTGTTATTGTCATGATTAAATACCTGACGCCGTAAATAATAAAAGTAATAATCTGCATTCAGTTTATTGAATTAAAACTAGAAACTTTTGTTGAAATTATAAAGGTACCATGATTAAAATTGCAGTTGCCAAAACTTAAATTCATTAGAGTTGGTGTATTCCGGGATTTATGTGGCAAAATTGGGGCTTTGTTATCTGGCGATAACATATTAAGGACCTCTTTAGGAATAACAATCGTTTCTGGTGTAATATTTGGATTATAAGGATTGATTGATTTATTATCACCGTCATTATCAATAGTGACACTAAGAATAGTTGTGTTATCTTTAGGAATAAAAATGGTTTCTGGTGCATTATATAGATGGTTAGGAGTGCTATTTGTTTCTAATTATTTAATGAAAATTGCATCTGCCAAAATTGTAATTTATTTGAATTGCGGTATTCCGGGATATATGTGGCAAAGTAGGGGCTTTGATATCTGGACCTCTTTAGGAATATTAATCGTTGGTATAATATCTGAATGGTTAGGAGTGTTGTGTCTAAAGAGATACCAAAAGTTGATTTATTATTATCGTCATCACCAATACTGCCACCAAAAACCGCTAAGTTAGCTTTGGGATAAGCAATGGTTCCTGATGCATTATCTAGATGGTTAGGAGTGTTACATGTTTCTAAAGACTTACTGAACTGAACTGAACGCTAATAGTTACATCCGAAACGGTTGCAAGACATATGGCAGAAATACTCGAAACGTGACAAACCTCCGGTTAATAAATATTTGAGCTCATTGCTTTGTCACATAGGGATAAAGAGACATCATCAGAAAGTGTTTAGTGTTTATCTGATGTTGGTTTTAAAAAATAGTATTTAGTGGGCACAATCAAATGGTATTGCTACCCTTATAGGAAATTATATTGTTTAAAAAAATGCCTTTTCTATATGTTAATAAAGTTCTCCAAAAATATATGAATCCACTTCAACGCTAAACATTTAAAATTGGTGTAGTTTGTCGATTATATACATGCAGTCATCAATGGTTAAACTTAATAAATATTTACTGTCATTAGGCGAAATACAATCGTCAAAAAACACTTATAGTTTGAATATCTTCTATCAGATTGACATAATATTGTTTTTTTTTGTCTGATAATTCTTTATAGTAGTTGATATCATCAACTAACCCATTTGAAAGGAATATTAGTGGCTTGGATGTGCACCACTTTTTCTCTTGAGAGTTATAGTTATTACCAGGGAATACAATTTCCGGTAGCATATTGTTTATGTAAAATTATTTTGTTTTTAATTTGATCCCTTTTCATAAATAATTAAAAGAGAGTACCCTGTATTTGGTAAAAATAATCGTGTTTTTTTGAGATTTCCTGAAAGATCGAAATAGTAAGGAAGCTTTTCATTAGATTTGAAATCCTTAAGGGAGTACGGAATTTTAATTTCTATGACGGTATTATCGTTTATAAACCCATCTGGCGAAGCAGCTATAAAAGAATACTTTTTATGTTTTACTATGTTTTCATGGCGAGATAGATCTTTGACTCTGTTAAGTTTTTAGAGATGTCTTTAAGTGAATGTGCCTGTTTCCATTTGCGAATTCTTCCAAAGGACGATGACTTTTTTCTCTCTTTAGCCTATATCTCTGTCTCCCTTTTGGTTCTGGCTTCTTTTTCCAGAGATCTTATATCTTCGTCTGAAAGATCTAATCCTTTAATAAAGTGAAGAAAAAATTGAATATTTAAAGAAGTCGAGAAAAAAAAATAACATCTTCAATATTGCTTGCTGTTTGGCCATGCCTCTAGTTTTGTCCGGTTGAGCTTTATTAATTAATTTTAAAACCCTACCGTTGAAATGGGTTGTGTGTTTTAGGAATTTTACTCTACAACTCTTGAGAACCCTGTTTGGTGTCACTATTATATTTCTTTCGGGATAATTGTTTTCTCGTCAACGTTAAAAATCTACAGCACTTTATATTTTTTTCGTTCTTGTGGAGGTTTTTAATTTTGTGAAAATAATTTTCTACTGGGCCGCTGCTAAGTTTGATTTTGTTGCCGATAAGCATAGCAGACCAAAGGCAAGGTGAAATATACCTAATAAGAAATAAATCAAATATGTGGAAACAATAAATTTTCTTGTTGTTTTTAAAGTAAAATATCTCTCAAAGAAGTGATGCTTTCTTATTTTTGGTATTATCTTTTATTTGGCCATAAAATCCAGGTTCATTTGATTTTGTCTCCTGTGATTGCTTGAGCGGCTTGGTATATTAAGTGTGTTTGTATAAGTTTTTTTTTTAGCGGTAATGGCCGCTAGATTTGGAACAAGGGTACTAATATCCAGTAGATAAGTTATTTTTATTTCGAATGCAATCCCGTCTTTAAAGTATGGTGGTTGCTCTAAGTTACTGGCATTGTTATTAATCTGATTATTGCCTCCGCATAAATATTCGTAACAATTTTGCAAATATTCCTTCAAGTTTTGTTTAGTTTTGCCAGGCATATAGGTTCGTGAAAAAAAGTCGGTTACCTCCGTGGAAATTGCAGGCCAGGTCGAATGTTTTTATCATATAGTGATTTATAAATTGTGTTAAAATCATGAGACAACAATTACAAAAACTGTTGAAAGTTCTTCTGAAGTAGGTTTTAAAGAAGAGCATTAAGTGGACACACTAGGTAATGAACAGAGAAAAAAAAAGATATTGGGTTGACAGAAGACATATTTTATTCAAATAAATACATGTGTTACTGTTGAGTTACAATGCAAACACCGATCTATAATTGACAAGGAGTTTTTTAAGAGCATATATTTAAGGTGCTCTCTATACGTACTTGATTCAAAAGTAGATAGAAAATATTACAAATATTCCGTCACTGATTGATTAATGTGGGGTAAAGTGTCACTGGGCCATTCACATTCATCAGTTTCTGAGCTATTCAGAAGGTTTTCCTTAAATTTGTATCTAAAAAAGCAAATGTATTTTCATCGAAATCTCATATAATAGTTTCCTTGCTCAGATGGCATAGCTTCCCTCTTATGGGTAAACTACATTTAAAAAAATGCCTCTTTTCTGTGTCCATAAGTTTTTTCAAAAATATATGAAGCTACTGCAACGCAACCACTAGATTTGCAACATAGGGTATCACAATCCGTTGGATTAATTATTTTTATTCCGTATGCAATCGTGTCTTTAAAGTATGAAGGCAATATATATATTTCATATATATTGCCTTCTCAGAAATATTCATAACAATTTTGCAAATATTCCTCAGATCATATTCAGTTTTGCCCAGGCAAGAAGGTTGGCGAAATAAAAGTCGCTTACCACCTTGGAGAATGTAGGCCAGGATTTTGACATTACACGGCAAATAAAGTTCTTTAATATATAATTTTAAAGGAAAATCTTGTTTTAACTGAATGGGCTTTTTGTTTCAAAAGTTTCTGTTTAAAACTATTTCTTTCTATTCCGCTTACTTCTCCAGTAAACCGTCGAAATGGGTAAAATTTAAAGAAGTTGAATAGACATCCACAAATCTCGTTTTGTTATTGATTTCAAATTTAATATTTTTCAGGTTTGCTTAGACAAACCGAACTCGAATTAAATTATTTGTTTTAAAGTATTTGACAGATTTAAATACAATTATGTAATTGTTATTGTCATGATTAAATACCTGACGCCGTAAATAATAAAAGTAAAAGGTACCATCATTAAAATTGCAGTTGCCAAAATTTAAATTATTAGAGTTGGTGTATTCCGGGATTTATGTGGCAAAATTTGGGCTTTGTTATCTGGCGATAACATATTGTTACGGGTTCACAACGACAAATTAAAACTCGCAATTGTTGAAAACGATACGTCAATTTATTTCGACAAATTATGTACAAAAACACGCACTTAAACTTAGTAATAACTTGCTAATAATTCACTACTATAATCGGTCTATCAACTTCGTGTTAATCTCACGACCACTACAGTACGGTATCTGTGACTGACTGCCTGGTGCGCGACCCCGGCCCTATATATAGGATCGTCCATCTCTCTCGAACTTTCCGGCAGCCTTCGACGTCCGGAAAGTTCCCGCACTACCGCGACCGCAAGCCACAGACAACGCAACTAAAACCTAGACTAAGAATACAACCTTAAGATAAATCGACCTAATACTACACTAAACCTAAATAAATTCCAATTATAAAATTTAAATAACTTAAATTTGTAACACTATCCTCCTCTTCAGGTTTGATCGTCTCGATCAACATTTCCCAGATAAGGTTTTAGTCTGTCTAGATGAACAACTTTCATCTTGGACTTCGGGCTTCTCTGGATTCGGTAGACTACATCATTAATTCTCTTAACAACTTTATAAGGCCCTTCCCATGGTGGTGTCAACTTTAGTTTTAGAGTCATATTGTGACGGATTACTTATTTGTCTTTCGTAAGTCTTGTAACAGTGGTCTATCCAAGACTTAATGAAAATATAGGCTTTGTTGCTTTTTCCTCTATCGATGGACAGTTTTGCTTGAATTAGATTTTCTGACATCTTAGACTTCAACTTCAATATTTTAGGCGAGATAACTGCTATATCTCCTGGATCGTTTACTACAATACTCACAATCTCATATATAGTATCGGGAATATTTGGATATGCCTTGAGGACTCTTTCCATAACCTCAGCCCTTTCATTCTCATACATGTCTTTTCTTGAGGTTACAGAAGGATTCTTATTCTCTTGGCTTTCTTTCAATTTACTCGGATTGCTTGTCTTTTTAGAAGTTACCTTCCTAGTTCCTCCAACAAATCGATTGACACTGCTGACAGATGAGCGTGTGTCAGAATCATCTGAATCATCCATTATAGATTCGGTCCCTTTGGTTTGATGTAATCCTCTCTCTAATGTCTTATTTTTATCTTTGAGGTCCTTTAAGATAGTTATACTTTCTTCCATCCTTTTGTCTATCTTGTCAGCTAGTGTTACATGTCTTCTGATATCATTTGCCATTCCTTCATTTCTAGCTCTCACTTCTTGAACCTCCTCCATGTAAGTACCAACCTGTGCGGTGAGATTAGCGGTACTGGCCTCCATATCGGAGCTCATTTCCGTTAATTTATCCATTATTCCTGACATGACATTATTAATAATGTCAGGGACAATTCTTGTTATCTCTTCTTTAATTACAATTCTTATCTCGGATATAGTGATTCTGTAATGATCATTCTCTTCTTCTTCATCGGAAGATGAGGCAGAGGTGTCTATAGTTATCTTGTTTTTCTCCTTGCTAAATTTTCTGTGGGTGTTATTACTGCCCTTGTGCGGATTATTGTCTGAACTCTTGAATACTATTTTGTTTTTGTTCTTGGTTTTCTTCTTTATTGCTCCAATTGGAGATTGCGCTTTAGTGTTCTTTGGTTCTTTGTCTGAGCTTATATCTTCTGAGGTTGAATCTTCCTTGCTCTCTTCCTCATTATCAGGCCTTTGCGTCAATGAAGTGGATTCTTTATCTATTAATGCATCCAAAGGAGGAGCAAGATCTTGGCCTCCAATCTCAAGAGGTGAGTCTGGAGTAGGGTTAAATAAATGATTAGGATTAATATAGTCAGGAGTAATTGTAGCTTGTGTGCCTAATGAAGTTGATCCTTTGTCAACTACACCAGGGTTAGATGTGCTGGTAGCTGCCTCGGGAAGGGGTGTATTGGTTCCTCCCTTAGCCTCCCGAACGGAGTGTTCTAGGGCTAACTTCTGGTGCGCCGCAGCCACAAGTTCGTCTTGGAGAACTAGCACTTTATCATTATTGGGTGCTTTCTCTGTACCTGATAGTGATTTCTTCTCAGGCGCAGGAGATTTGCTTCTGGTGCCTAATGTATTGGTTATGTTGGCAGCAGGAAAGTTGACTTGAGCCTTAGAGTCCTCCTTGTGGCATCTGCACTTACAATCCGGGTTATTTTTGCAGGAGACGCACGCTTTGCAATTTTGCCCTTTGGTATTGATAGCTGGTTGACTCATTATTTTGTTACCTAGCTTTATAGTCCTAATATGGAGCTTGTTTCTAGGTATCTTGTCGCACAACTTGTGTTCTTTTAGAAATTTGTCTTGTAATATTGAGATAACTTTATCCGTATTACCATTAGTACTCATAATAATCCGTTAATAAAGCGATCTACCGTGAAGGGATCTCTGTAATTTTCTGGCATTTCTGGGTAAGCTAAATACATCAGCCTCCTGATATCTGCTTCATACTCTTGCAATGATTCTCCTGTTCTTTGTTGACGAACATTTAATTCTGACCAATGTAAATTTCGCAAGTGTTCGTCTCCATACCTTCTTTCTAGCGCTGCCACTAAAGCGTTATAATTCTGTTTTAGTTCGACTGGAATGGACCGTAAAAGTCCGAGTGCAGGTTCCCGTAGAGCTACTAACAACGCTCTAGCTTTTTCGTCCTCGTCCCAGCCATTTGCAGCGGCGGCAGCTTCAAATTGTTGTTTGTAGGTGGACCAGGAGGACGTACCGTCAAAATTTGGAGGCTTAATGTTCTGGTTGGAATTCACGACACATCCCTGAGCTTTTATTTTGTTGTGTTCTTTCTGAAGCTGTATAAGCTGTTTCGACACGTCCTGGAATTTTTCTTCCATTTTTTTTTATTTTTATTATATCTTTTCTTAACCTATTTGTGATGCTTATTTGACTAAATAGTGATGTTTATTTGTACTTGTCTCATTGGGCTACCAGACGACTATGTTCTACAACCCTGCTCTCAGCTGATTGGAGATCTCACGGAATTCAGCTAATATTCTATCTCTTTCACATCTTTGGGCCTCAATATGTGTTGCTGGCAATAGCAATTCTTCCCTCTTGAGAGCCCGGATCATCTCTTTCTTTCTATCTCTCCACTCGGTGAGTTGCATAATTCTATCTCTTCTCTCTTGGGGATCGAGTATTTGGTCAGCTGTTGCTCGATGTGTCTCGTATTTGTCCTCCATCAATGAAGTGAGAGAGGTTTGTGCCTGGCTGATGCACTTGTTCAAGAATTCTGCTGTTTCTTGGTTAAAATGATCTAATGCCCAAGGACCAGGGTCACGGTTGTTTCGCAGGAGCCCTATCACTTGTTGAACAACCTCAGGTGACCTAGAGCTCATTAAATTGAGTGCTTTTTCATGATCTAACACCCTTACAATAGCAGCTAATGAAGTGACAGAGGGAGGAGGGAAGAGAGCAACTGCACTCTCTATAATGCTTCTCTCTTCAGCCAGCTCGATGTGTTCTCTGACTCCCTTAATATTATAAGCGCGAAAACTTTCTTTATCTTCTTCCGTGGTTAGAGTACGTTGGTGGTAAAGGATCCCACAATAGACTAACCGTGCATAAGTCTTAACTTGGTAGCGTTCAGGTAGCTGCCTGCGCAATCCCATGTAAGGAGCAGTTCGTACTACATGGGCTATGTTCTGAAAGGCCTCAATTTCGTCCCTTACCCCAGGAACAGTCTGACTCAAAAAGTCCCCTATTTGAGGAAGTACTGGTGGGACAAAATGTATCGAAGTTGAATGGTGATTTCGGTAAACTAGCCTAGCCTGTTCAAGGAGCACCCCTGCCTCTGGGCTGATTATTCTCTCCCTAAGTAGATCATCAATAGACATCAGGTCTTGTATCCTCGCATCAGGGTCATATTCTCCAATGTTAGTGACGCAGATCACCATGGCTAGAGCTTCGTCTATAATGGGTGATTGATCCGCCGCCTGCCAATTCAAGCCAGTTATTACATCTTTGGTGGCAGCTGCATCATAGTATTCCAATTGGTCTGCGGCAGCAGCAGCTTGGACTCGGCGAGTAATCTGATCTGCTACCATCTCTTGCCTCGAATAGGCTGGGCCTAATATATGTATCGCTAAAAGGGTCAGCATTTTCCCTGGATCAACTAACTGTTGCGCTCCCAACCCGATATTTTGGGCTCTTTCCTCAACTCGCCCGTCACCCCCTGCTCTGACTAGAGATATTATCTGATCTAGGCTATCTGTTATATATGGGAAGGTGTTCACTAATGCAGTTAAAATCCGTGTTACTTGGGGGTATCCGGGTTGCTTAATATCCGCCCTAGCAGCTTTTCTCCTGCTATGTATGCAATTGGAGTTTGTTTTCCAACTGTCTTGAAGGATCTGATTGGTGGAATATTCATCTGTAAGGCAGCATTTTCTGGGTTAGCCAATACCCTTATAGTGCCATAAAGCTTAACAATCATAGGAGAAACGGATTTAATAAAATCCTCTGTTCCGTAAACGATTAGGGCTCCCGGATGAGCTCCTATGGGGAAGCTAAAGGAGCCCGTAATAACATCACATATGAACTTATTGGATATATCGGACCACTCGCCTCAAAACTAATTCCTTGAACCTGATTAGGAACCTCTACATCCCAATTAATCAATATTAAGTTGTCAGGAGCTTGGGAGGCATAGGCTGCCAGATCGGGATGTCCACTGAATACCCATGTTTCCGGGAACTCACCTACTCTTCCTACTTGTAAGATGTCAAACATCTCGTTTAGATCTGCTAGGGCGATGGGGAGAGCACCACCCTGTGGCAGTATACTAGGCATCTTTAGGACCTAGTGGTGATCTTGGTAATGATTTATTCTAAAAGTCAGTCTTTCCGTTGCTGTGTCTTGCACTGATTGGTCGGGGGTTTGTACTAGAGTTGCTTATTAGTCTTTATTATCTTTTATCAAACTTCTTCCCTTACATTCTGTAGTTTGTTCTCCACTTTTTCTTCAACATGTTGTACCTTTTCTTCAACATTTTGTACCTTCTCTTTAACATTTTGTACCGTTTCTTCTACATTCTGCAAATTATTTTGTACCTTTTGTTCTACACTATGCATTCTTTGGGTTATTTCTTCCTTAAGATCTTCGGTTGCAGTCTTGAACTCTTCTCTCAGCTGTTCGGAGTTGCTCTTTATCTGATCGAAGTTTTCTTGCATGCTATCTAATGTCTGTCTCATGTCATTCTGGTTTTGTTCCATGGTCTGTCTTATATCGTTCTGATTTTGAGCCATTTGAGCTGCTAGAGCCTGTATCATTTTAGTTAGATCTTCCATCTTTGCCGATCCTTGTCTAGTAAGCATCAACTTCCTGATAAATCACTTAAAACGTCTATTTTAGGGCTATAAAGCGAATGTCGAAGTCGGTTTTTCAATATCTCTTCCAATTCTTAAATAGAACCTAATGGAATGTTCTGGAATATACTGGTAAATGCTACTCTTTCTGCTACTAGGCAAATGTAGAAGTCACTTTTTGATTATCTCTTTTGGTTCTCGAATAGACCGTCGTAGAATGTTATGGAATATTCTAGAAATAATTTCTAATTCTTACTTTTAAAATAACTAAGCTTCTGTCGAAGTCGGTATTTGTATATCTCTTCTAGTTTTTGAATAGAACGTCGTAGAATGTTATGGAATCTTCTAGAAATTCTTCCTAATTCTTACTTTTGAAATAACTAAACTAATGTCGAAATCGGTATTTGTATATCTCTTCTAGTTTTTGAATAGAACGTCGTAGAATGTTATGGAATCTTCTAGAAATTCTTTTTAGTTCTTACTTTTGAAATTACTAAGCTAATGTCGAAGTCTCTTTTTGGATATTTCTTCTTGTTTTCGAATAGAGCGTCGTAGAAAGTGATGGAATGTTCTAGAAATTCTTTCTGATTCTTACTTTTAAAATTACTAATCTAATGTCGAAGTCGGTATTTGTATATCTCTTCTAGTTTTTGAATAGAACGTCGTAGAATGTTATAGAATATTCTAGAAAATCTCTCTAATTATCAATTTTTGGACTGTAAAGTTAATGTCGAAGTCGGTTCTTAAATATCTCTTTTAGTTTTTGAATAAAACAATATCGAACTTCTTCGAATATTCTGGAAAAATCACTTACTGTTTTTCTGTCCAATTGTCCTATCCGGTGGTACTATGTAAGGGTAGTCTTTGCACTATTTATTTCTTTTAGTTCCACTTCTGACACCAATTGTTACGGGTTCACAACGACAAATTAAAACTCGCAATTGTTGAAAACGATACGTCAATTTATTTCGACAAATTATGTACAAAAACACGCACTTAAACTTAGTAATAACTTGCTAATAATTCACTACTATAATCGGTCTATCAACTTCGTGTTAATCTCACGACCACTACAGTACGGTATCTGTGACTGACTGCCTGGTGCGCGACCCCGGCCCTATATATAGGATCGTCCATCTCTCTCGAACTTTCCGGCAGCCTTCGACGTCCGGAAAGTTCCCGCACTACCGCGACCGCAAGCCACAGACAACGCAACTAAAACCTAGACTAAGAATACAACCTTAAGATAAATCGACCTAATACTACACTAAACCTAAATAAATTCCAATTATAAAATTTAAATAACTTAAATTTGTAACACTATCCTCCTCTTCAGGTTTGATCGTCTCGATCAACATTTCCCAGATAAGGTTTTAGTCTGTCTAGATGAACAACTTTCATCTTGGACTTCGGGCTTCTCTGGATTCGGTAGACTACATCATTAATTCTCTTAACAACTTTATAAGGCCCTTCCCATGGTGGTGTCAACTTTAGTTTTAGAGTCATATTGTGACGGATTACTTATTTGTCTTTCGTAAGTCTTGTAACAGTGGTCTATCCAAGACTTAATGAAAATATAGGCTTTGTTGCTTTTTCCTCTATCGATGGACAGTTTTGCTTGAATTAGATTTTCTGACATCTTAGACTTCAACTTCAATATTTTAGGCGAGATAACTGCTATATCTCCTGGATCGTTTACTACAATACTCACAATCTCATATATAGTATCGGGAATATTTGGATATGCCTTGAGGACTCTTTCCATAACCTCAGCCCTTTCATTCTCATACATGTCTTTTCTTGAGGTTACAGAAGGATTCTTATTCTCTTGGCTTTCTTTCAATTTACTCGGATTGCTTGTCTTTTTAGAAGTTACCTTCCTAGTTCCTCCAACAAATCGATTGACACTGCTGACAGATGAGCGTGTGTCAGAATCATCTGAATCATCCATTATAGATTCGGTCCCTTTGGTTTGATGTAATCCTCTCTCTAATGTCTTATTTTTATCTTTGAGGTCCTTTAAGATAGTTATACTTTCTTCCATCCTTTTGTCTATCTTGTCAGCTAGTGTTACATGTCTTCTGATATCATTTGCCATTCCTTCATTTCTAGCTCTCACTTCTTGAACCTCCTCCATGTAAGTACCAACCTGTGCGGTGAGATTAGCGGTACTGGCCTCCATATCGGAGCTCATTTCCGTTAATTTATCCATTATTCCTGACATGACATTATTAATAATGTCAGGGACAATTCTTGTTATCTCTTCTTTAATTACAATTCTTATCTGGGATATAGTGATTCTGTAATGATCATTCTCTTCTTCTTCATCGGAAGATGAGGCAGAGGTGTCTATAGTTATCTTGTTTTTCTCCTTGCTAAATTTTCTGTGGGTGTTATTACTGCCCTTGTGCGGATTATTGTCTGAACTCTTGAATACTATTTTGTTTTTGTTCTTGGTTTTCTTCTTTATTGCTCCAATTGGAGATTGCGCTTTAGTGTTCTTTGGTTCTTTGTCTGAGCTTATATCTTCTGAGGTTGAATCTTCCTTGCTCTCTTCCTCATTATCAGGCCTTTGCGTCAATGAAGTGGATTCTTTATCTATTAATGCATCCAAAGGAGGAGCAAGATCTTGGCCTCCAATCTCAAGAGGTGAGTCTGGAGTACGGTTAAATAAATGATTAGGATTAATATAGTCAGGAGTAATTGTAGCTTGTGTGCCTAATGAAGTTGATCCTTTGTCAACTACACCAGGGTTAGAGGTGCTGGTAGCTGCCTCGGGAAGGGGTGTATTGGTTCCTCCCTTAGCCTCCCGAACGGAGTGTTCTAGGGCTAACTTCTGGTGCGCCGCAGCCACAAGTTCGTCTTGGAGAACTAGCACTTTATCATTATTGGGTGCTTTCTCTGTACCTGATAGTGATTTCTTCTCAGGCGCAGGAGATTTGCTTCTGGTGCCTAATGTATTGGTTATGTTGGCAGCAGGAAAGTTGACTTGAGCCTTAGAGTCCTCCTTGTGGCATCTGCAGTTACAATCCGGGTTATTTTTGCAGGAGACGCACGCTTTGCAATTTTGCCCTTTGGTATTGATAGCTGGTTGACTCATTATTTTGTTACCTAGCTTTATAGTCCTAATATGGAGCTTGTTTCTAGGTATCTTGTCGCACAACTTGTGTTCTTTTAGAAATTTGTCTTGTAATATTGAGATAACTTTATCCGTATTACCATTAGTACTCATAATAATCCGTTAATAAAGCGATCTACCGTGAAGGGATCTCTGTAATTTTCTGGCATTTCTGGGTAAGCTAAATACATCAGCCTCCTGATATCTGCTTCATACTCTTGCAATGATTCTCCTGTTCTTTGTTGACGAACATTTAATTCTGACCAATGTAAATTTCGCAAGTGTTCGTCTCCATACCTTCTTTCTAGCGCTGCCACTAAAGCGTTATAATTCTGTTTTAGTTCGACTGGAATGGACCGTAAAAGTCCGAGTGCAGGTTCCCGTAGAGCTACTAACAACGCTCTAGCTTTTTCGTCTTCGTCCCAACCATTTGCAGCGGCGGCAGCTTCAAATTGTTGTTTGTAGGTGGACCAGGAGGACGTACCGTCAAAATTTGGAGGCTTAATGTTCTGGTTGGAATTCACGACACATCCCTGAGCTTTTATTTTGTTGTGTTCTTTCTGAAGCTGTATAAGCTGTTTCGACACGTCCTGGAATTTTTCTTCCATTTTTTTTTTTTTTTTTTTTATTATATCTTTTCTTAACCTATTTGTGATGCTTATTTGACTAAATAGTGATGTTTATTTGTACTTGTCTCATTGGGCTACCAGACGACTATGTTCTACAACCCTGCTCTCAGCTGATTGGAGATCTCACGGAATTCAGCTAATATTCTATCTCTTTCACATCTTTGGGCCTCAATATGTGTTGCTGGCAATAGCAATTCTTCCCTCTTGAGAGCCCGGATCATCTCTTTCTTTCTATCTCTCCACTCGGTGAGTTGCATAATTCTATCTCTTCTCTCTTGGGGATCGAGTATTTGGTCAGCTGTTGCTCGATGTGTCTCGTATTTGTCCTCCATCAATGAAGTGAGAGAGGTTTGTGCCTGGCTGATGCACTTGTTCAAGAATTCTGCTGTTTCTTGGTTAAAATGATCTAATGCCCAAGGACCAGGGTCACGGTTGTTTCGCAGGAGCCCTATCACTTGTTGAACAACCTCAGGTGACCTAGAGCTCATTAAATTGAGTGCTTTTTCATGATCTAACACCCTTACAATAGCAGCTAATGAAGTGACAGAGGGAGGAGGGAAGAGAGCAACTGCACTCTCTATAATGCTTCTCTCTTCAGCCAGCTCGATGTGTTCTCTGACTCCCTTAATATTATAAGCGCGAAAGCTTTCTTTATCTTCTTCCGTGGTTAGAGTACGTTGGTGGTAAAGGATCCCACAATAGACTAACCGTGCATAAGTCTTAACTTGGTAGCGTTCAGGTAGCTGCCTGCGCAATCCCATGTAAGGAGCAGTTCGTACTACATGGGCTATGTTCTGAAAGGCCTCAATTTCGTCCCTTACCCCAGGAACAGTCTCACTCAAAAAGTCCCCTATTTGAGGAAGTACTGGTGGGACAAAATGTATCGAAGTTGAATGGTGATTTCGGTAAACTAGCCTAGCCTGTTCAAGGAGCACCCCTGCCTCTGGGCTGATTATTCTCTCCCTAAGTAGATCATCAATAGACATCAGGTCTTGTATCCTCGCATCAGGGTCATATTCTCCAATGTTAGTGACGCAGATCACCATGGCTAGAGCTTCGTCTATAATGGGTGATTGATCCGCCGCCTGCCAATTCAAGCCAGTTATTACATCTTTGGTGGCAGCTGCATCATAGTATTCCAATTGGTCTGCGGCAGCAGCAGCTTGGACTCGGCGAGTAATCTGATCTGCTACCATCTCTTGCCTCGAATAGGCTGGGCCTAATATATGTATCGCTAAAAGGGTCAGCATTTTCCCTGGATCAACTAACTGTTGCGCTCCCAACCCGATATTTTGGGCTCTTTCCTCAACTCGCCCGTCACCCCCTGCTCTGACTAGAGATATTATCTGATCTAGGCTATCTGTTATATATGGGAAGGTGTTCACTAATGCAGTTAAAATCCGTGTTACTTGGGGGTATCCGGGGTTGCTTAATATCCGCCCTAGCAGCTTTTCTCCTGCTATGTATGCAATTGGAGTTTGTTTTCCAACTGTCTTGAAGGATCTGATTGGTGGAATATTCATCTGTAAGGCAGCATTTTCTGGGTTAGCCAATACCCTTATAGTGCCATAAAGCTTAACAATCATAGGAGAAACGGATTTAATAAAATCCTCTGTTCCGTAAACGATTAGGGCTCCCGGATGAGCTCCTATGGGGGAAGCTAAAGGAGCCCGTAATAACATCACATATGAACTTATTGGATATATCGGACCACTCGCCTCAAAACTAATTCCTTGAACCTGATTAGGAACCTCTACATCCCAATTAATCAATATTAAGTTGTCAGGAGCTTGGGAGGCATAGGCTGCCAGATCGGGATGTCCACTGAATACCCATGTTTCCGGGAACTCACCTACTCTTCCTACTTGTAAGATGTCAAACATCTCGTTTAGATCTGCTAGGGCGATGGGGAGAGCCCCACCCTGTGGCAGTATACTAGGCATCTTTAGGACCTAGTGGTGATCTTGGTAATGATTTATTCTAAAAGTCAGTCTTTCCGTTGCTGTGTCTTGCACTGATTGGTCGGGGGTTTGTACTAGAGTTGCTTATTAGTCTTTATTATCTTTTATCAAACTTCTTCCCTTACATTCTGTAGTTTGTTCTCCACTTTTTCTTCAACATGTTGTACCTTTTCTTCAACATTTTGTACCTTCACTTTAACATTTTGTACCGTTTCTTCTACATTCTGCAAATTATTTTGTACCTTTTGTTCTACACTATGCATTCTTTGGGTTATTTCTTCCTTAAGATCTTCGGTTGCAGTCTTGAACTCTTCTCTCAGCTGTTCGGAGTTGCTCTTTATCTGATCGAAGTTTTCTTGCATGCTATCTAATGTCTGTCTCATGTCATTCTGGTTTTGTTCCATGGTCTGTCTTATATCGTTCTGATTTTGAGCCATTTGAGCTGCTAGAGCCTGTATCATTTTAGTTAGATCTTCCATCTTTGCCGATCCTTGTCTAGTAAGCATCAACTTCCTGATAAATCACTTAAAACGTCTATTTTAGGGCTATAAAGCGAATGTCGAAGTCGGTTTTTCAATATCTCTTCCAATTCTTAAATAGAACCTAATGCTACTCTTTCTGCTACTAGGCAAATGTAGAAGTCACTTTTTGATTATCTCTTTTGGTTCTCGAATAGACCGTCGTAGAATGTTATGGAATATTCTAGAAATAATTTCTAATTCTTACTTTTAAAATAACTAAGCTACTGTCGAAGTCGGTATTTGTATATCTCTTCTAGTTTTTGAATAGAACGTCGTAGAATGTTATGGAATCTTCTAGAAATTCTTCCTAATTCTTACTTTTGAAATAACTAAACTAATGTCGAAATCGGTATTTGTATATCTCTTCTAGTTTTTGAATAGAACGTCGTAGAATGTTATGGAATCTTCTAGAAATTCTTTTTAGTTCTTACTTTTGAAATTACTAAGCTAATGTCGAAGTCTCTTTTTGGATATTTCTTCTGGTTTTCGAATAGAGCGTCGTAGAAAGTGATGGAATGTTCTAGAAATTCTTTCTGATTCTTACTTTTAAAATTACTAATCTAATGTCGAAGTCGGTATTTGTATATCTCTTCTAGTTTTTGAATAGAACGTCGTAGAATGTTATAGAATATTCTAGAAAATCTCTCTAATTATCAATTTTTGGACTGTAAAGTTAATGTCGAAGTCGGTTCTTAAATATCTCTTTTAGTTTTTGAATAAAACAATATCGAACTTCTTCGAATATTCTGGAAAAATCACTTACTGTTTTTCTGTCCAATTGTCCTATCCGGTGGTACTATGTAAGGGTAGTCTTTGCACTATTTATTTCTTTTAGTTCCACTTCTGACACCAATTGTTACGGGTTCACAACGACAAATTAAAACTCGCAATTGTTGAAAACGATACGTCAATTTATTTCGACAAATTATGTACAAAAACACGCACTTAAACTTAGTAATAACTTGCTAATAATTCACTACTATAATCGGTCTATCAACTTCGTGTTAATCTCACGACCACTACAGTACGGTATCTGTGACTGACTGCCTGGTGCGCGACCCCGGCCCTATATATAGGATCGTCCATCTCTCTCGAACTTTCCGGCAGTCTTCGACGTCCGGAAAGTTCCCGCACTACCGCGACCGCAAGCCACAGACAACGCAACTAAAACCTAGACTAAGAATACAACCTTAAGATAAATCGACCTAATACTACACTAAACCTAAATAAATTCCAATTATAAAATTTAAATAACTTAAATTTGTAACAATATTAAGGACCTCTTTAGGAATAACAATCGTTTCTGATATAACATTTGGATTATAAGGATTGATTGATTTATTTTCACCGTCATCACCAATACTGCCACCAAAAACCGCTAAGTTAGCTTTAGGATAAGCAATAGTTTCTGATGCATTATCTAGATGGTTAGGAGTGTAACATGTTTCTAAAGACTTACTGAATGTTGATTTGTTATCATCGTCATCGCTAATAGTGAAATCGGAAACGGTTGCAAGACATATGGCAGAAATACTCGAAACGTGATAAAACCTCCGGTTGATAAATATTTGAGCTCATTCCTTTGTTACATAGGGATAAAGAGACATCATCAGAAAGTGTTTAGTGTTTATCTGATGTTGGTTTTAAAAAAGAGTATTTAGTGAGCACGATCAAATGGTATTGCTACCCTTATAGGAAATTATATAGTTTAAAAAAATGCCTTTTCTTTATGTCCATAAAGTTCTCCAAAAATATATGAATCCACTTCAACGCTAAACATTTAAAATTGGTGTACTTTGTCGATTATATACATGCAGTCATCAATGGCAAGGAGTTTTTTAAGAGCATATATTTAAGGTGCTCTCTATACGTACTTGATCCAAAAGTAAATAGAAAATATTACAAATATTCCGTCACTGAATGATTAATGTGGGGTAAAGTGACACTGGGCCATTCACATTCATCAGTTTCTGAGCTATTCAGAAGGTTTTCCTTAAATTTGTATCTAAAAAAGCAAACGTCTTTTCATCGAAATCTCATATAATGGTTTCCTTGCTCACATGGCATAGCTTTCCTCTTACGGGTAAACGGCATTTTTAATAAAGATGCCTCTTTTCTGTATCCATAAGTTTTTTCAAAAATATATGAAGCCACTGCAACGCAACCACTAGATTTGCAATATAGGTATCACAATCCGTTAGATTAGTTATTTTTATTCCGTATGCAATCGTGTCTTTAAAGTATTGTGGTTGTTCAAAGGGACTAGCAATGTTATCAATGTTATTTTCATAAACGGGCCTCAACAAAGGTGTATTGTTATTTATTTAACCTACTTATTACGTTCACTAGTAACATAAACTACAAGTACAATATACTGGGCGCCTAGGTGCATGTATACATGTATGATAATATATTTCATATATATTGCCTCCTCAGAAATATTCATAAGAATTTTGCAAATATTCCTCAGATCATATTCAGTTTTGCCCAGGGAAGAAGGTTGGCGAAAGAAAAGTCGCTTACCACCTTGGAGAATGTAGGCCAGGATTTTGACATTAAACGGCAAATAAAGTTCTTTAATATATAATTTTAAAGGAAAATCTTGTTTTAACTGAATGGGCTTTTTGTTTCAAAAGTTTCTGTTTAAAAATATTTCTTTCTATTCCGCTAACTTCTCCAGTAAACCGGCGAAATGGGTAAAATTTAAAGAAGTTGAATAGACATCCACAAATCTCGTTTTGTTATTGATTTCAAATTAATTTTTTTGCAGTTTAGCTTAGACAAGCCGAACTCGAATAAAATTATTTGTTGTAAAGTATTTGACAGATTTAAATACAATTATGTAAGTGTTATTGTCATGATTAAATACCTGACGCCGTAAATAATAAAAGTAATAATCTGCATTTAGTTTATTGAATTAAAACTAGAAGCTTTTGTTGAAATTATAAAGGTACCATCATTAAAATTGCAGTTGCCAAAACTTAAATTCATTAGAGTTGGTGTATTCCGGGATTTATGTGGCAAAATTGGGGCTTTGTTATCTGGCGATAACATATTAAGGACCTCTTTAGGAATAACAATCGTTTCTGGTGTAATATTTGGATTATAAGGATTGATTGATTTATTATCACCGTCATTATCAATAGTGACACTAAGAATAGTTGTGTTATCTTTAGGAATAAAAATGGTTTCTGGTGCATTATATAGATGGTTAGGAGTGCTATTTGTTTCTAATTATTTAATGAAAATTGCATCTGCCAAAATTGTAATTTATTTGAATTGCGGTATTCCGGGATATATGTGGCAAAGTAGGGGCTTTGATATCTGGACCTCTTTAGGAATATTAATCGTTGGTATAATATCTGAATGGTTAGGAGTGTTGTGTCTAAAGAGATACCAAAAGTTGATTTATTATTATCGTCATCACCAATACTGCCACCAAAAACCGCTAAGTTAGCTTTGGGATAAGCAATGGTTCCTGATGCATTATCTAGATGGTTAGGAGTGTTACATGTTTCTAAAGACTTACTGAACTGAACTGAACGCTAATAGTTACATCCGAAACGGTTGCAAGACATATGGCAGAAATACTCGAAACGTGACAAACCTCCGGTTAATAAATATTTGAGCTCATTGCTTTGTCACATAGGGATAAAGAGACATCATCAGAAAGTGTTTAGTGTTTATCTGATGTTGGTTTTAAAAAATAGTATTTAGTGGGCACAATCAAATGGTATTGCTACCCTTATAGGAAATTATATTGTTTAAAAAAATGCCTTTTCTATATGTTAATAAAGTTCTCCAAAAATATATGAATCCACTTCAACGCTAAACATTTAAAATTGGTGTAGTTTGTCGATTATATACATGCAGTCATCAATGGTTAAACTTAATAAATATTTACTGTCATTAGGCGAAATACAATCGTCAAAAAACACTTATAGTTTGAATATCTTCTATCAGATTGACATAATATTGTTTTTTTTGTCTGATAATTCTTTATAGTAGTTGATATCATCAACTAACCCATTTGAAAGGAATATTAGTGGCTTGGATGTGCACCACTTTTTCTCTTGAGAGTTATAGTTATTACCAGGGAATACAATTTCCGGTAGCATATTGTTTATGTAAAATTATTTTGTTTTTAATTTGATCCCTTTTCATAAATAATTAAAAGAGAGTACCCTGTATTTGGTAAAAATAATCGTGTTTTTTTGAGATTTCCTGAAAGATCGAAATAGTAAGGAAGCTTTTCATTAGATTTGAAATCCTTAAGGGAGTACGGAATTTTAATTTCTATGACGGTATTATCGTTTATAAACCCATCTGGCGAAGCAGCTATAAAAGAATACTTTTTATGTTTTACTATGTTTTCATGGCGAGATAGATCTTTGACTCTGTTAAGTTTTTAGAGATGCCTTTAAGTGAATGTGCCTGTTTCCATTTGCGAATTCTTCCAAAGGACGATGACTTTTTTCTCTCTTTAGCCTATATCTCTGTCTCCCTTTTGGTTCTGGCTTCTTTTTCCAGAGATCTTATATCTTCGTCTGAAAGATCTAATCCTTTAATAAAGTGAAGAAAAAATTGAATATTTAAAGAAGTCGAGAAAAAAAAGTAACATCTTCAATATTGCTTGCTGTTTGGCCATGCCTCTAGTTTTGTCCGGTTGAGCTTTATTAATTAATTTTAAAACCCTACCGTTGAAATGGGTTGTGTGTTTTAGGAATTTTACTCTACAACTCTTGAGAACCCTGTTTGGTGTCACTATTATATTTCTTTCGGGATAATTGTTTTCTCGTCAACGTTAAAAATCTACAGCACTTTATATTTTTTTCGTTCTTGTGGAGGTTTTTAATTCTGTGAAAATAATTTTCTACTGGGCCGCCGCTAAGTTTGATTTTGTTGCCGATAAGCATAGCAGACCAAAGGCAAGGTGAAATATACCTAATAAGAAATAAATCAAATATGTGGAAACAATAAATTTTCTTGTTGTTTTTAAAGTAAAATATCTCTCAAAGAAGTGATGCTTTCTTATTTTTGGTATTATCTTTTATTTGGCCATAAAATCCAGGTTCATTTGATTTTGTCTCCTGTGATTGCTTGAGCGGCTTGGTATATTAAGTGTGTTTGTATAAGTTTTTTTTTTAGCGGTAATGACCGCTAGATTTGGAACAAGGGTACTAATATCCAGTAGATAAGTTATTTTTATTTCGAATGCAATCGCGTCTTTAAAGTATGGTGGTTGCTCTAAGTTACTGGCATTGTTATTAATCTGATTATTGCCTCCGCATAAATATTCGTAACAATTTTGCAAATATTCCTTCAAGTTTTGTTTAGTTTTGCCAGGCATATAGGTTCGTGAAAAAAAGTCGGTTACCTCCGTGGAAATTGCAGGCCAGGTCGAATGTTTTTATCATATAGTGATTTATAAATTGTGTTAAAATCATGAGACAACAATTACAAAAACTGTTGAAAGTTCTTCTGAAGTAGGTTTTAAAGAAGAGCATTAAGTGGACACACTAGGTAATGAACAGAGAAAAAAAAAGATATTGGGTTGACAGAAGACATATTTTATTCAAATAAATACATGTGTTACTGTTGAGTTACAATGCAAACACCGATCTATAATTGACAAGGAGTTTTTTAAGAGCATATATTTAAGGTGCTCTCTATACGTACTTGATTCAAAAGTAGATAGAAAATATTACAAATATTCCGTCACTGATTGATTAATGTGGGGTAAAGTGTCACTGGGCCATTCACATTCATCAGTTTCTGAGCTATTCAGAAGGTTTTCCTTAAATTTGTATCTAAAAAAGCAAATGTATTTTCATCGAAATCTCATATAATAGTTTCCTTGCTCAGATGGCATAGCTTCCCTCTTATGGGTAAACTACATTTAAAAAAATGCCTCTTTTCTGTGTCCATAAGTTTTTTCAAAAATATATGAAGCTACTGCAACGCAACCACTAGATTTGCAACATAGGGTATCACAATCCGTTGGATTAATTATTTTTATTCCGTATGCAATCGTGTCTTTAAAGTATGAAGGCAATATATATATTTCATATATATTGCCTTCTCAGAAATATTCATAACAATTTTGCAAATATTCCTCAGATCATATTCAGTTTTGCCCAGGCAAGAAGGTTGGCGAAATAAAAGTCGCTTACCACCTTGGAGAATGTAGGCCAGGATTTTGACATTACACGGCAAATAAAGTTCTTTAATATATAATTTTAAAGGAAAATCTTGTTTTAACTGAATGGGCTTTTTGTTTCAAAAGTTTCTGTTTAAAACTATTTCTTTCTATTCCGCTTACTTCTCCAGTAAACCGTCGAAATGGGTAAAATTTAAAGAAGTTGAATAGACATCCACAAATCTCGTTTTGTTATTGATTTCAAATTTAATATTTTTCAGGTTTGCTTAGACAAACCGAACTCGAATTAAATTATTTGTTTTAAAGTATTTGACAGATTTAAATACAATTATGTAATTGTTATTGTCATGATTAAATACCTGACGCCGTAAATAATAAAAGTAAAAGGTACCATCATTAAAATTGCAGTTGCCAAAATTTAAATTATTAGAGTTGGTGTATTCCGGGATTTATGTGGCAAAATTTGGGCTTTGTTATCTGGCGATAACATATTGTTACGGGTTCACAACGACAAATTAAAACTCGCAATTGTTGAAAACGATACGTCAATTTATTTCGACAAATTATGTACAAAAACACGCACTTAAACTTAGTAATAACTTGCTAATAATTTACTACTATAATCGGTCTATCAACTTCGTGTTAATCTCACGACCACTACAGTACGGTATCTGTGACTGACTGCCTGGTGCGCGACCCCGGCCCTATATATAGCAGCCTTCGACGTCCGGAAAGTTCCCGCACTACCGCGACCGCAAGCCACAGACAACGCAACTAAAACCTAGACTAAGAATACAACCTTAAGATAAATCGACCTAATACTACACTAAACCTAAATAAATTCCAATTATAAAATTTAAATAACTTAAATTTGTAACACTATCCTCCTCTTCAGGTTTGATCGTCTCGATCAACATTTCCCAGATAAGGTTTTAGTCTGTCTAGATGAACAACTTTCATCTTGGACTTCGGGCTTCTCTGGATTCGGTAGACTACATCATTAATTCTCTTAACAACTTTATAAGTCCCTTCCCATGGTGGTGTCAACTTTAGTTTTAGAGTCATATTGTGACGGATTACTTATTTGTCTTTCGTAAGTCTTGTAACAGTGGTCTATCCAAGACTTAATGAAAATATAGGCTTTGTTGCTTTTTCCTCTATCGATGGACAGTTTTGCTTGGATTAGATTTTCTGACATCTTAGACTTCAACTTCAATATTTTAGGCGAGATAACTGCTATATCTCCTGGATCGTTTACTACAATACTCACAATCTCATATATAGTATCGGGAATATTTGGATATGCCTTGAGGACTCTTTCCATAACCTCAGCCCTTTCATTCTCATACATGTCTTTTCTTGAGGTTACAGAAGGATTCTTATTCTCTTGGCTTTCTTTCAATTTACTCGGATTGCTTGTCTTTTTAGAAGTTACCTTCCTAGTTCCTCCAACAAATCGATTGACACTGCTGACAGATGAGCGTGTGTCAGAATCATCTGAATCATCCATTATAGATTCGGTCCCTTTGGTTTGATGTAATCCTCTCTCTAATGTCTTATTTTTATCTTTGAGGTCCTTTAAGATAGTTATACTTTCTTCCATCCTTTTGTCTATCTTGTCAGCTAGTGTTACATGTCTTCTGATATCATTTGCCATTCCTTCATTTCTAGCTCTCACTTCTTGAACCTCCTCCATGTAAGTACCAACCTGTGCGGTGAGATTAGCGGTACTGGCCTCCATATCGGAGCTCATTTCCGTTAATTTATCCATTATTCCTGACATGACATTATTAATAATGTCAGGGACAATTCTTGTTATCTCTTCTTTAATTACAATTCTTATCTCGGATATAGTGATTCTGTAATGATCATTCTCTTCTTCTTCATCGGAAGATGAGGCAGAGGTGTCTATAGTTATCTTGTTTTTCTCCTTGCTAAATTTTCTGTGGGTGTTATTACTGCCCTTGTGCGGATTATTGTCTGAACTCTTGAATACTATTTTGTTTTTGTTCTTGGTTTTCTTCTTTATTGCTCCAATTGGAGATTGCGCTTTAGTGTTCTTTGGTTCTTTGTCTGAGCTTATATCTTCTGAGGTTGAATCTTCCTTGCTCTCTTCCTCATTATCAGGCCTTTGCGTCAATGAAGTGGATTCTTTATCTATTAATGCATCCAAAGGAGGAGCAAGATCTTGGCCTCCAATCTCAAGAGGTGAGTCTGGAGTAGGGTTAAATAAATGATTAGGATTAATATAGTCAGGAGTAATTGTAGCTTGTGTGCCTAATGAAGTTGATCCTTTGTCAACTACACCAGGGTTAGAGGTGCTGGTAGCTGCCTCGGGAAGGGGTGTATTGGTTCCTCCCTTAGCCTCCCGAACGGAGTGTTCTAGGGCTAACTTCTGGTGCGCCGCAGCCACAAGTTCGTCTTGGAGAACTAGCACTTTATCATTATTGGGTGCTTTCTCTGTACCTGATAGTGATTTCTTCTCAGGCGCAGGAGATTTGCTTCTGGTGCCTAATGTATTGGTTATGTTGGCAGCAGGAAAGTTGACTTGAGCCTTAGAGTCCTCCTTGTGGCATCTGCACTTACAATCCGGGTTATTTTTGCAGGAGACGCACGCTTTGCAATTTTGCCCTTTGGTATTGATAGCTGGTTGACTCATTATTTTGTTACCTAGCTTTATAGTCCTAATATGGAGCTTGTTTCTAGGTATCTTGTCGCACAACTTGTGTTCTTTTAGAAATTTGTCTTGTAATATTGAGATAACTTTATCCGTATTACCATTAGTACTCATAATAATCCGTTAATAAAGCGATCTACCGTGAAGGGATCTCTGTAATTTTCTGGCATTTCTGGGTAAGCTAAATACATCAGCCTCCTGATATCTGCTTCATACTCTTGCAATGATTCTCCTGTTCTTTGTTGACGAACATTTAATTCTGACCAATGTAAATTTCGCAAGTGTTCGTCTCCATACCTTCTTTCTAGCGCTGCCACTAAAGCGTTATAATTCTGTTTTAGTTCGACTGGAATGGACCGTAAAAGTCCGAGTGCAGGTTCCCGTAGAGCTACTAACAACGCTCTAGCTTTTTCGTCCTCGTCCCAACCATTTGCAGCGGCGGCAGCTTCAAATTGTTGTTTGTAGGTGGACCAGGAGGACGTACCGTCAAAATTTGGAGGCTTAATGTTCTGGTTGGAATTCACGACACATCCCTGAGCTTTTATTTTGTTGTGTTCTTTCTGAAGCTGTATAAGCTGTTTCGACACGTCCTGGAATTTTTCTTCCATTTTTTTTTTTGTTTTTTTTTTATTATATCTTTTCTTAACCTATTTGTGATGCTTATTTGACTAAATAGTGATGTTTATTTGTACTTGTCTCATTGGGCTACCAGACGACTATGTTCTACAACCCTGCTCTCAGCTGATTGGAGATCTCACGGAATTCAGCTAATATTCTATCTCTTTCACGTCTTTGGGCCTCAATATGTGTTGCTGGCAATAGCAATTCTTCCCTCTTGAGAGCCCGGATCATCTCTTTCTTTCTATCTCTCCACTCGGTGAGTTGCATAATTCTATCTCTTCTCTCTTGGTGATCGAGTATTTGGTCAGCTGTTGCTCGATGTGTCTCGTATTTGTCCTCCATCAATGAAGTGAGAGAGGTTTGTGCCTGGCTGATGCACTTGTTCAAGAATTCTGCTGTTTCTTGGTTAAAATGATCTAATGCCCAAGGACCAGGGTCACGGTTGTTTCGCAGGAGCCCTATCACTTGTTGAACAACCTCAGGTGACCTAGAGCTCATTAAATTGAGTGCTTTTTCATGATCTAACACCCTTACAATAGCAGCTAATGAAGTGACAGAGGGAGGAGGGAAGAGAGCAACTGCACTCTCTATAATGCTTCTCTCTTCAGCCAGCTCGATGTGTTCTCTGACTCCCTTAATATTATAAGCGCGAAAGCTTTCTTTATCTTCTTCCGTGGTTAGAGTACGTTGGTGGTAAAGAATCCCACAATAGACTAACCGTGCATAAGTCTTAACTTGGTAGCGTTCAGGTAGCTGCCTGCGCAATCCCATGTAAGGAGCAGTTCGTACTACATGGGCTATGTTCTGAAAGGCCTCAATTTCGTCCCTTACCCCAGGAACAGTCTGACTCAAAAAGTCCCCTATTTGAGGAAGTACTGGTGGGACAAAATGTATCGAAGTTGAATGGTGATTTCGGTAAACTAGCCTAGCCTGTTCAAGGAGCACCCCTGCCTCTGGGCTGATTATTCTCTCCCTAAGTAGATCATCAATAGACATCAGGTCTTGTATCCTCGCATCAGGGTCATATTCTCCAATGTTAGTGACGCAGATCACCATGGCTAGAGCTTCGTCTATAATGGGTGATTGATCCGCCGCCTGCCAATTCAAGCCAGTTATTACATCTTTGGTGGCAGCTGCATCATAGTATTCCAATTGGTCTGCAGCAGCAGCAGCTTGGACTCGGCGAGTATTCTGATCTGCTACCATCTCTTGCCTCGAATAGGCTGGGCCTAATATATGTATCGCTAAAAGGGTCAGCATTTTCCCTGGATCAACTAACTGTTGCGCTCCCAACCCGATATTTTGGGCTCTTTCCTCAACTCGCCCGTCACCCCCTGCTCTGACTAGAGATATTATCTGATCTAGGCTATCTGTTATATATGGGAAGGTGTTCACTAATGCAGTTAAAATCCGTGTTACTTGGGGGTATCCGGGGTTGCTTAATATCCGCCCTAGCAGCTTTTCTCCTGCTATGTATGCAATTGGAGTTTGTTTTCCAACTGTCTTGAAGGATCTGATTGGTGGAATATTCATCTGTAAGGCAGCATTTTCTGGGTTAGCCAATACCCTTATAGTGCCATAAAGCTTAACAATCATAGGAGAAACGGATGTAATAAAATCCTCTGTTCCGTAAACGATTAGGGCTCCCGGATGAGCTCCTATGGGGGAAGCTAAAGGAGCCCGTAATAACATCACATGTTCGGTCCTCAGTACATTCATTTCGTGTGGATGTTAGAATTTAGTTATTTTAATTTTACTTTTTATTGGATTAGATATTTTTTGGCTCACTGTGTAGAATTGGGATTTGTCCACCTTAGCTGTAGCTTTTAGAAAAATATAATGAAAATTCAGTGTGAATTTGTAGTTACAACGGGATATATCGTTTCAAATCCCTATCCAATCACACGGTGTGCAATCAAGTGAAGCACTTTTAGTTAAATAATTTTAAGTAAATAGATTTACGAATTTTCGCGAGTGTTTTCCCTCGTCCTCCCTTCCTTAAAACCTCTGCAATGGAAACCCCTCAACAGAACTGCTGAAGCCAGGATAAAGGCGGCCGCCCATCGATCCCACAACACAGCAACGAACAGTGAGTAGAACAAAAACCCTTTATACAGTCCATTTTAAATCTCTCCTGAGTAAATTACTCAACACCCCCACATTTTTGGTCCTTTTCGCCAGATCCTTTCTAGCGTTACTCCTACTTTACTACCCTAATCGTCGTTTTTTTTATATAGTAGGTAGACTTTTTGATAAAAATACATAGTGACTTTGATCCGCCTTTCACTAAACTCAAAGTTAGGAGTAAACTAATCGGCATATAGTCATTAATTAACATAAATTTTTAGAGTTCTTGCTGTAAAACATTCACACAAAATTTCCAATTATAGGTCGTGCATTTATTCAAATTGAATAGAAATCAATTTCTTTATCGCCTTTTTTTGCTTTGTTTCGAAGCCGGCAGTTAGCAGCCGGTCTCTGTCGTGTTAGTAATGGGAATGGATTCTCATATAGTATAGAACATATAGTCGTCTCAGTTAGCGCTTGATTCACCGTTGATTTCACACTCGCAATTAGAATTTAGCCACACTCCATATTAGAATTTACTGTATGCATTGCTTTAGTACTGTGTCCAGCCATTAGTCATACACAGTGACACGTATAAATTGAAAATTGTAGTAGCTTTTTTCTGAAACCATAAAATAATTAATTATAGATGCTAATTAGGTAAATAACTGATAAAATTAATTGCGTATTTAGTAGTAGGAGCATTTTTTCTTAAAATTTCCAATTGATTGCTCAATTTATTAGTTGAGAAAAAATAGTAGAAAAATTTTGTTTTCAACAAATAGTAGCACTCGTTTACCACGTTTAGACAACTTCATTAAATTGGTAGTTAGTACATTTCTCGCCATTTATTAGGTTTAAAATTTAACTTAGGAAATAAAAAAAAAAAAAAATTTTTTTGTTATTTTTTTAAATTTAAAATATAAAACAGATTTTTTTATAATTTTTAATTTGGTTTAATTATTAAGCTACAATGTCAGATAAAGTTAGAAAAGCAACAAACTTAAGACTGAGTGAAATTAGTCGCATGACTGAAATATACGATTTTGCTATAAAAGCTGAGACTGATAGCAAATATCATGCTTCACTCAAGGTTCGCTATCAAGACCTAGAACAAATTAGAGATGATTTCAGTAAACAGCATAACATTTTGATAGGTTTATTAGATGAACAGGATGATTTTCAAGCTGAAGATAAAGTTCGAGCTGATTTTGAAAATAAATTCTGGCATATTAAAAGCATATATTTTAGCTTATTTTCTCATACAACTAGTGAAACGCAATCTTCTGTTTCCTTATCAAGGGCACCTCAGTTTACTAACAATCTTAAACCTTTAGATTTACCTATTTTTAGAGGAGATGTAACTTCATTTCCTAGTTTCAAAGATATGTTTCAAGCCCTGGTTCATAACAATCCTCACTTTTCGGATGTAACTAAATTCGAATATTTACTGAAAGCCCTTGAGGAACAGCCAAAACTCCTAGTTCAGCATTTGCCACTAACTCATGCTAATTATTCCATTGCTTATGACACTTTGTGTAAAAGGTATTATAGAAAACGAATCATAGCAGCTAGTCATTGGTCAGCTATTGAAAATGCTAAAAAAGTATCTTCAGAAAATCCTCAAGATTTACGTACCCTGTTAGATACCTTTAACGATAATTTAGAGGCCTTGCGCAATTTACAGTTACCTATAGACGCCTGGTCATTTCCATTAGTTCAAATGATTAATAGAAAAATAGATATTTCCTTAGCAACAAAATTTGAGTTACAGCTTTCTGATTCCAATAAAATGCCTGATTATAAAGAGTTAATAGCGTATTTGGAAAAACACTGTGAAGCTTTAGATAATGTAGAATTAACCCGAAAAGAAGATAAAAAATTCTTTAAAAAATCTATAAATAATAATAGTAGTAGTTTTAAATCAGGTAGCTCCAGACAAACTTCCAATGTTTTTCTAAGTCAACCCAATCAAAATAATAATAAAAATACTTGTGTAGTTTGCAAACAGGGACCTTATCACACTCTTTTTAAATGTCAGTTTTTTCGCTCAAAAACTCCCAATGAACGTTATAAACTTGCCAAGGCAAATTATTTATGTTTAAATTGCCTTTCTAGATCGCATAGTATAAAGGAGTGCCCCTCTACTAATTCCTGTTTTCGTTGCGGTGTTCGTCACCATAGTTTACTTTGTTTCAGTGGAAATGATAGTTCCAATCAAGTTAGCACCTTATATAGTAGTCAGAATAATAGTAGTCAGAATAATAGTAGTCAGAATAATAGTAGTCCGAATAATAGTAGTCAAAATAATAGAAATTTTCAAGCCTGCAGTACTGTTACACACCATAATAGTCAGGGTCCTAAGTACAATCCTGTACACAATCATAGTCAGGGTCCTAACCCCCATTTTAGTAGCTTTAGTTCCACTCCAAATTATTATAATCAGAGTGTCAATACTCATTGTAGTCCAGTAGCGCATTCTAGTTCTAGTTTCCCGAATTCCATTGGCCACCCCACTAGTTCGGGTGCCAACCACCATGCCAACCATAGTAGTATAGTTTCCAATAATGCTAACTCTGTAGCTCAATTACCTCATATTGATAGTCAAAATTCACAAAGCAACCCCAATGCTTTTGTCGGATTAACTGTAGACAACCCCTTATGTTTAAGTAGTAGCATCGATTCTTCGGGTGTATTATTATCCACCGCAATAGTAGAAATTTTAGATAGCAAAGGCGATTATCAACCTATTAGAATAATCGTAGATTCAGGTTCAACCTCAAATTTCATAACGAAAGCTTGTGTTAAACGTCTTGGTTTACATAGTTACAAATCAGATATCGATGTGCAAGGCATTGGTGAAGCCCCTATGCTTAAAAGTTGTGAGAGCATTTCTTCTACCATTCGTCCTTCAGGAAAATCTAGTCCCCTTTTAGAATTTAGTGCCGTAGTTATCCCTAAAATATGTGGAAATCTTCCACTTTCAACACTTTCCACTACTAATTGGCCTTTCTTAAAAAATTGTCAGCTAGCCGATCCTTATTTTTACAAATCTAGACCGGTTGATATATTAGTAGGAGCTGATATATTTGCAAGAATACTTAAAGATGGAAAGATTGTTGCTGGTCCTAATGATCCAGTGGCAATTAATAGTATTTTTGGTTATTTGCTTATGGGTAAAACTTGTTCTTCGTCTAAAGTAATTAGTCAATTCATTTCTCAAACATTTTTGGCAATGGACACCCTCGAAGATACCATTCAAAGATTTTGGCTTGTCGAGGAAGTTCCCAAGGTCAATTCAATGTCACCTGAAGATAGTTTAGCTGAAAAAATATTTTCTGAAACCACTTATAGAACAGAGACAGGCAGATTTGTAGTATCTTTACCTTTTAAATCTAGTGAACCTTCTTTTCCCAACAGTAGAGAGTTAGCACTCAAGCAATTCTTAGCATTAGAACGTAGATTGTTAAAAAATTCTGATCTTTACATGCAATATTCCGATTTTATGAAGGAATACTTATCTTTAGGGCATATGAAAATAGTTTCATCTTTGGCCATTCCAGATAAAAGTTATTATATCCCACATCATTGTGTACTAAAGCCTTCTAGTGTCACAACTAAACTTCGCGTGGTTTATAATGGCTCTGCTAAAAGTTCTAGTGATCCTTATTCATTAAACGATTGCCTGCTTCCTGGTCCCAAACTTCAAGCTGACATATGTCAATTACTTCTGTTATTTAGATTGGAAAAATTCGTATTTACAGCGGATATCTGTAAAATGTTTAGACAAATTCTAGTTACTCCTCCTCATCAGGATTATCAACGCGTTCTTTGGCGTTTTCAGCCTGATGGTCCAATCGAAGACATAGCTCTCTGTACTGTTACTTATGGATTAACATGCAGCCCTTATTTAGCTATCAAATCATTGCTTACTTTAGCTGAGCAAGAGAAAGTTAATTACCCTGAAGCTTCAGAACTAATTATCTCGCACTCATATGTAGATGATATAACTGGCATGCATTGTGACCTTGAAGGTGCCAAAAGGATTCAGAAAGACCTAATTTCTCTTCTTGCCAAAGGTGGGTTTGAATTGCGCAAGTGGTGCAGCAATGACCCAAGACTCTTGGCAGACTTTCCTTCTTCTCATCTGTGTAATGAAAATTTATCCTTTGATGCTGATTCCAATAATACTCTTAAAGTTTTAGGACTTGAGTGGAGTCCATCATCAGATTGCTATCAATTTTCGATAAACTCAATTTTGTCACCGTGTACAAAACGTAATTTACTTAGCAACTTAGCTAAGATTTTTGACCCTCTAGGTATCTTAACCCCTGTTACTTTTTTCCTAAAACATTTAATACAGAAGCTTTGGGACTTAAAGCTCAATTGGGATGATCCACCCTCGATAGAAATTAGTAGAATATGGGAAAAATTTACAAGTGAAGTTAGTTTGCTATCTTTATGTAAAATAACTCGTAGAGTAGTGCCTGATAGTTACCAATCAATTCAGATTCATGGCTTTTCAGATGCCTCTGAAAAAGGCTATTGTGCTGTTGTTTATTTTAGATTTTCATTAAAAGATAATGAATTTTGTGTCAAATTTGTGACTGCAAAATCCAAAGTAGCCCCTTTAAAAACAATTAGTATACCCCGCCTTGAACTGTGTGGAGCAGTTCTGTTATCAAAATTGTTACATTATGTTCTAGGAATTTATCAGCCCAGGCTAAAAATTAGTGAAATATACGCTTGGTGTGATTCAACTATAGTCCTTTCTTGGATAAAGTCTTCCCCACATAGATTTACCACTTTTGTTAGTAATAGATCAACTTTCATCCAAGAAAAAATCCCTTCCTCGCATTGGCATCATGTCATATCTGAGAACAATCCTGCAGATTTAGGTAGTCGTGGTCTCCTCCCATCTGAGTTGTCAGAAAGCTCAATGTGGTGGTATGGCCCTAGTTTTTTGTCGCAACACACCGACACATGGACAGAAATAAATATTCCATTGTCTGATGAAGACATTCCTGAACATAGAAAAACATGTCTTCTTGTAGCAGAATTAGAACCCCATTTGTTAGCTCAACTAATAGAAAATATTTCTAGTTTTGATAGATTACGTAGAGTTTTAGCATATATTTTAAGATTTTTGTCGAATTGTAGAAACAAAATCAAAGTAACTGAACCTCTTACTAGTTTAGAGTTACATCAGTCTGTCATGCTCTTAGTAAAGCATGTACAAACTTTAGCTTTTTCTCATGAAATTGATAGAATCCAACAGCATCTTTTACCCTCAAAATTATTTAGAAGACTAAGCCCCTTTTTAGATGATGAAAGCATACTTCGCCTTGGTGGCAGATTAAGAAATTCTACTTCGTTGTCCTATCAACAAAAATTTCCTGCTCTATTGCCCAACAATCATCGATTTACGGAACTTTTGGTTAGTTATGTACACTTGAAATATTTCCATGCAGGAATTCAATCAATTCAATACATAATCGCACAACAATTTTGGATAATTTCCTGCAAAAATGTAATTAGAAAGGTAGTTTCTAAGTGTATTACTTGCTATAAGATAAATCCAACCCCTGTTCAAGCTCCCATGGGTGATCTACCCTTACTTCGCGTGAGCCAAGTTAAGCCTTTTCTTCACACAGGTGTTGACTTCGCAGGTCCCTTTAATCTGTTAATGACTCGCTACCGAGGAGCTCGCACGACGAAAGCATACCTTTGTCTTTTCGTTTGTTATGCTACCAAAGCTTTGCATTTAGAGCTAGTTTCAAGCTTGTCTTCCGATGCTTTTCTGGCAGCCTTACGTCGCTTTGTAGGCCGTAGAGGCAGACTTGTTTCACTCCACAGTGACTGTGGAACTAATTTTACTGGAGCTTATAGAACTTTATGTAATCTAATGCGTGATGCTTCGAAAGCAGAAACAATTTCGTGGCATTTTAATCCCCCCTCTGCACCCCATTTTGGCGGTCTTTGGGAATCTTCAGTAAAATCCGTTAAAACTCATTTGTTACGTGTAGTTGGATCTCAAATCTTAACATACGAGGAGATGTACACTCTGCTTGTACAGATAGAAGCCTTTTTAAATAGTAGGCCTTTAACCCCCCTTAGTAGTGATCCGAATGACATTTCGGCAATCACCCCAGGTCATTTTTTGACCTTAGAGTCTCTTAGTGCACTTCCCGAACCCAATTTTAGTGACACCCCCCTTAATAGATTAGATCGTTGGCAATTGCTCCAGAAGTTGCACCAGGATTTTTGGTCTCGGTGGTCTAAAGAGTACTTACATACTCTTCACCAACGTGCTAAATGGCATGATAGTAAAGGTTCACTAAAAATTGGTAACCTTGTGGTTATAAAAGAGGATAACACTCCCTGTATGCAATGGCGACTGGGTCGTATTGAGGCAGTGTATCCAGGTTCGGACGGTGTAGTACGAGTGGCAAGCGTGCGTACCACTAACGGTACTTTAAAGCGACCGGTTGTTAAGCTGTGTCCGCTCCCCATTGAAGACAATGTAGATAGTAGTTAAAATTAAAAGGGGTAAACCCCTTTTGGCCGGCGGTATGTTCGGTCCTCAGTACATTCATTTCGTGTGGATGTTAGAATTTAGTTATTTTAATTTTACTTTTTATTGGATTAGATATTTTTTGGCTCACTGTGTAGAATTGGGATTTGTCCACCTTAGCTGTAGCTTTTAGAAAAATATAATGAAAATTCAGTGTGAATTTGTAGTTACAACGGGATATATCGTTTCAAATCCCTATCCAATCACACGGTGTGCAATCAAGTGAAGCACTTTTAGTTAAATAATTTTAAGTAAATAGATTTACGAATTTTCGCGAGTGTTTTCCCTCGTCCTCCCTTCCTTAAAACCTCTGCAATGGAAACCCCTCAACAGAACTGCTGAAGCCAGGATAAAGGCGGCCGCCCATCGATCCCACAACACAGCAACGAACAGTGAGTAGAACAAAAACCCTTTATACAGTCCATTTTAAATCTCTCCTGAGTAAATTACTCAACACCCCCACATCACATATGAACTTATTGGATATATCGGACCACTCGCCTCAAAACTAATTCCTTGAACCTGATTAGGAACCTCTACATCCCAATTAATCAATATTAAGTTGTCAGGAGCTTGGGAGGCATAGGCTGCCAGATCGGGATGTCCACTGAATACCCATGTTTCCGGGAACTCACCTACTCTTCCTACTTGTAAGATGTCAAACATCTCGTTTAGATCTGCTAGGGCGATGGGGAGAGCCCCACCCTGTGGCAGTATACTAGGCATCTTTAGGACCTAGTGGTGATCTTGGTAATGATTTATTCTAAAAGTCAGTCTTTCCGTTGCTGTGTCTTGCACTGATTGGTCGGGGGTTTGTACTAGAGTTGCTTATTAGTCTTTATTATCTTTTATCAAACTTCTTCCCTTACATTCTGTAGTTTGTTCTCCACTTTTTCTTCAACATGTTGTAACTTTTCTTCAACATTTTGTACCTTCTCTTTAACATTTTGTACCGTTTCTTCTACATTCTGCAAATTATTTTGTACCTTTTGTTCTACACTATGCATTCTTTGGGTTATTTCTTCCTTAAGATCTTCGGTTGCAGTCTTGAACTCTTCTCTCAGCTGTTCGGAGTTGCTCTTTATCTGATCGAAGTTTTCTTGCATGCTATCTAATGTCTGTCTCATGTCATTCTGGTTTTGTTCCATGGTCTGTCTTATATCGTTCTGATTTTGAGCCATTTGAGCTGCTAGAGCCTGTATCATTTTAGTTAGATCTTCCATCTTTGCCGATCCTTGTCTAGTAAGCATCAACTTCCTGATTAATCACTTAAAACGTCTATTTTAGGGCTATAAAGCGAATGTCGAAGTCGGTTTTTCAATATCTCTTCCAATTCTTAAATAGAACCTAATGGAATGTTCTGGAATATACTGGTAAATGCTACTCTTTCTGCTACTAGGCAAATGTAGAAGTCACTTTTTGATTATCTCTTTTGGTTCTCGAATAGACCGTCGTAGAATGTTATGGAATATTCTAGAAATAATTTCTAATTCTTACTTTTAAAATAACTAAGCTACTGTCGAAGTCGGTATTTGTATATCTCTTCTAGTTTTTGAATAGAACGTCGTAGAATGTTATGGAATCTTCTAGAAATTCTTTTTAGTTCTTACTTTTGAAATAACTAAACTAATGTCGAAATCGGTATTTGTATATCTCTTCTAGTTTTTGAATAGAACGTCGTAGAATGTTATGGAATCTTCTAGAAATTCTTTTTAGTTCTTACTTTTGAAATTACTAAGCTAATGTCGAAGTCTCTTTTTGGATATTTCTTCTGGTTTTCGAATAGAGCGTCGTAGAAAGTGATGGAATGTTCTAGAAATTCTTTCTGATTCTTACTTTTAAAATTACTAATCTAATGTCGAAGTCGGTATTTGTATATCTCTTCTAGTTTTTGAATAGAACGTCGTAGAATGTTATAGAATATTCTAGAAAATCTCTCTAATTATCAATTTTTGGACTGTAAAGTTAATGTCGAAGTCGGTTCTTAAATATCTCTTTTAGTTTTTGAATAAAACAATATCGAACTTCTTCGAATATTCTGGAAAAATCACTTACTGTTTTTCTGTCCAATTGTCCTATCCGGTGGTACTATGTAAGGGTAGTCTTTGCACTATTTATTTCTTTTAGTTCCACTTCTGACACCAATTGTTACGGGTTCACAACGACAAATTAAAACTCGCAATTGTTGAAAACGATACGTCAATTTATTTCGACAAATTATGTACAAAAACACGCACTTAAACTTAGTAATAACTTGCTAATAATTCACTACTATAATCGGTCTATCAACTTCGTGTTAATCTCACGACCACTACAGTACGGTATCTGTGACTGACTGCCTGGTGCGCGACCCCGCCCCTATATATAGGATCGTCCATCTCTCTCGAACTTTCCGGCAGCCTTCGACGTCCGGAAAGTTCCCGCACTACCGCGACCGCAAGCCACAGACAACGCAACTAAAACCTAGACTAAGAATACAACCTTAAGATAAATCGACCTAATACTACACTAAACCTAAATAAATTCCAATTATAAAATTTAAATAACAAACGTGAAATTTCGTACCCGTGAATTTAAAAATCAAACAAGTTTCATGGCTAATCGGGCAAAAAGGAGTTTTTTGTTTCCCTTATATTTTTCCGTGGGTAGCTTGAAAGCTTAACCTCACGGGGGTCCAAGATCTAATGGACACCTAATAAGTGTTGACAGTTAACCGTTTCGTCCTTATGGGACTCCTCAGAACACTGCTGGTCAAGTGACGAATCTTGCGAAGTTAATCAGACGGTTTTGTCTCTAATTAAATGTAATTAGTGAGCGAACTATAGCAAGAGGCGCCATCTACCGAGATACGAGAGAAACAAAAAACCAAAAGCAGAAAACACACTGCTATACAATGTCGATCAATGAAAAGATCGAATGCAAATAAAAGAAAACAACTATAGTCCGTGACCTACGACAGCTATTTGTCTTTTCAGGCCGGATCAACGCATTTTGCATTTTTACCCGTCATCAAGACAGTGAGCGTCAATCAACGGAATTTTTAAGCCAAATAATACTAACAAACGTGAAATTTCGTACCCGTGAATTTAAATATCAAACAAGTTTCATGGCTAATCGGGCAAAAAGGAGTTTTTTGTTTCCCTTATATTTTTCCGTGGGTAGCTTGAAAGCTTAACCTCACGGGGGTCCAAGATCTAATGGACACCTAATAAGTGTTGACAGTTAACCGTTTCGTCCTTATGGGACTCCTCAGAACACTGCTGGTCAAGTGACGAATCTTGCGAAGTTAATCAGACGGTTTTGTCTCTAATTAAATGTAATTAGTGAGCGAACTATAGCAAGAGGCGCCATCTACCGAGATACGAGAGAAACAAAAAACCAAAAGCAGAAAACACACTGCTATACAATGTCGATCAATGAAAAGATCGAATGCAAATAAAAGAAAACAACTATAGTCCGTGACCTACGACAGCTATTTGTCTTTTCAGGCCGGATCAACGCATTTTGCATTTTTACCCGTCATCAAGACAGTGAGCGTCAATCAACGGAATTTTTAAGCCAAATAATACTAACAAACGTGAAATTTCGTACCCGTGAATTTAAAAATCAAACAAGTTTCATGGCTAATCGGGCAAAAAGGAGTTTTTTGTTTCCCTTATATTTTTCCGTGGGTAGCTTGAAAGCTTAACCTCACGGGGGTCCAAGATCTAATGGACACCTAATAAGTGTTGACAGTTAACCGTTTCGTCCTTATGGGACTCCTCAGAACACTGCTGGTCAAGTGACGAATCTTGCGAAGTTAATCAGACGGTTTTGTCTCTAATTAAATGTAATTAGTGAGCGAACTATAGCAAGAGGCGCCATCTACCGAGATACGAGAGAAACAAAAAACCAAAAGCAGAAAACACACTGCTATACAATGTCGATCAATGAAAAGATCGAATGCAAATAAAAGAAAACAACTATAGTCCGTGACCTACGACAGCTATTTGTCTTTTCAGGCCGGATCAACGCATTTTGCATTTTTACCCGTCATCAAGACAGTGAGCGTCAATCAACGGAATTTTTAAGCCAAATAATACTAACAAACGTGAAATTTCGTACCCGTGAATTTAAAAATCAAACAAGTTTCATGGCTAATCGGGCAAAAAGGAGTTTTTTGTTTCCCTTATATTTTTCCGTGGGTAGCTTGAAAGCTTAACCTCACGGGGGTCCAAGATCTAATGGACACCTAATAAGTGTTGACAGTTAACCGTTTCGTCCTTATGGGACTCCTCAGAACACTGCTGGTCAAGTGACGAATCTTGCGAAGTTAATCAGACGGTTTTGTCTCTAATTAAATGTAATTAGTGAGCGAACTATAGCAAGAGGCGCCATCTACCGAGATACGAGAGAAACAAAAAACCAAAAGCAGAAAACACACTGCTATACAATGTCGATCAATGAAAAGATCGAATGCAAATAAAAGAAAACAACTATAGTCCGTGACCTACGACAGCTATTTGTCTTTTCAGGCCGGATCAACGCATTTTGCATTTTTACCCGTCATCAAGACAGTGAGCGTCAATCAACGGAATTTTTAAGCCAAATAATACTAACAAACGTGAAATTTCGTACCCGTGAATTTAAAAATCAAACAAGTTTCATGGCTAATCGGGCAAAAAGGAGTTTTTTGTTTGGCTTAAAAATTCCGTTGATTGACGCTCACTGTCTTGATGACGGGTAAAAATGCAAAATGCGTTGATCCGGCCTGAAAAGACAAATAGCTGTCGTAGGTCACGGACTATAGTTGTTTTCTTTTATTTGCATTCGATCTTTTCATTGATCGACATTGTATAGCAGTGTGTTTTCTGCTTTTGGTTTTTTGTTTCTCTCGTATCTCGGTAGATGGCGCCTCTTGCTATAGTTCGCTCACTAATTACATTTAATTAGAGACAAAACCGTCTGATTAACTTCGCAAGATTCGTCACTTGACCAGCAGTGTTCTGAGGAGTCCCATAAGGACGAAACGGTTAACTGTCAACACTTATTAGGTGTCCATTAGATCTTGGACCCCCGTGAGGTTAAGCTTTCAAGCTACCCACGGAAAAATATAAGGGAAACAAAAAACTCCTTTTTGCCCGATTAGCCATGAAACTTGTTTGATTTTTAAATTCACGGGTACGAAATTTCACGTTTGTTAGTATTATTTGGCTTAAAAATTCCGTTGATTGACGCTCACTGTCTTGATGACGGGTAAAAATGCAAAATGCGTTGATCCGGCCTGAAAAGACAAATAGCTGTCGTAGGTCACGGACTATAGTTGTTTTCTTTTATTTGCATTCGATCTTTTCATTGATCGACATTGTATAGCAGTGTGTTTTCTGCTTTTGGTTTTTTGTTTCTCTCGTATCTCGGTAGATGGCGCCTCTTGCTATAGTTCGCTCACTAATTACATTTAATTAGAGACAAAACCGTCTGATTAACTTCGCAAGATTCGTCACTGGACCAGCAGTGTTCTGAGGAGTCCCATAAGGACGAAACGGTTAACTGTCAACACTTATTAGGTGTCCATTAGATCTTGGACCCCCGTGAGGTTAAGCTTTCAAGCTACCCACGGAAAAATATAAGGGAAACAAAAAACTCCTTTTTGCCCGATTAGCCATGAAACTTGTTTGATTTTTAAATTCACGGGTACGAAATTTCACGTTTGTTAGTATTATTTGGCTTAAAAATTCCGTTGATTGACGCTCACTGTCTTGATGACGGGTAAAAATGCAAAATGCGTTGATCCGGCCTGAAAAGACAAATAGCTGTCGTAGGTCACGGACTATAGTTGTTTTCTTTTATTTGCATTCGATCTTTTCATTGATCGACATTGTATAGCAGTGTGTTTTCTGCTTTTGGTTTTTTGTTTCTCTCGTATCTCGGTAGATGGCGCCTCTTGCTATAGTTCGCTCACTAATTACATTTAATTAGAGACAAAACCGTCTGATTAACTTCGCAAGATTCGTCACTTGACCAGCAGTGTTCTGAGGAGTCCCATAAGGACGAAACGGTTAACTGTCAACACTTATTAGGTGTCCATTAGATCTTGGACCCCCGTGAGGTTAAGCTTTCAAGCTACCCACGGAAAAATATAAGGGAAACAAAAAACTCCTTTTTGCCCGATTAGCCATGAAACTTGTTTGATTTTTAAATTCACGGGTACGAAATTTCACGTTTGTTAGTATTATTTGGCTTAAAAATTCCGTTGATTGACGCTCACTGTCTTGATGACGGGTAAAAATGCAAAATGCGTTGATCCGGCCTGAAAAGACAAATAGCTGTCGTAGGTCACGGACTATAGTTGTTTTCTTTTATTTGCATTCGATCTTTTCATTGATCGACATTGTATAGCAGTGTGTTTTCTGCTTTTGGTTTTTTGTTTCTCTCGTATCTCGGTAGATGGCGCCTCTTGCTATAGTTCGCTCACTAATTACATTTAATTAGAGACAAAACCGTCTGATTAACTTCGCAAGATTCGTCACTTGACCAGCAGTGTTCTGAGGAGTCCCATAAGGACGAAACGGTTAACTGTCAACACTTATTAGGTGTCCATTAGATCTTGGACCCCCGTGAGGTTAAGCTTTCAAGCTACCCACGGAAAAATATAAGGGAAACAAAAAACTCCTTTTTGCCCGATTAGCCATGAAACTTGTTTGATTTTTAAATTCACGGGTACGAAATTTCACGTTTGTTAGTATTATTTGGCTTAAAAATTCCGTTGATTGACGCTCACTGTCTTGATGACGGGTAAAAATGCAAAATGCGTTGATCCGGCCTGAAAAGACAAATAGCTGTCGTAGGTCACGGACTATAGTTGTTTTCTTTTATTTGCATTCGATCTTTTCATTGATCGACATTGTATAGCAGTGTGTTTTCTGCTTTTGGTTTTTTGTTTCTCTCGTATCTCGGTAGATGGCGCCTCTTGCTATAGTTCGCTCACTAATTACATTTAATTAGAGACAAAACCGTCTGATTAACTTCGCAAGATTCGTCACTTGACCAGCAGTGTTCTGAGGAGTCCCATAAGGACGAAACGGTTAACTGTCAACACTTATTAGGTGTCCATTAGATCTTGGACCCCCGTGAGGTTAAGCTTTCAAGCTACCCACGGAAAAATATAAGGGAAACAAAAAACTCCTTTTTGCCCGATTAGCCATGAAACTTGTTTAAATTTAAATAACTTAAATTTGTAACAATATTAAGGACCTCTTTAGGAATAACAATCGTTTCTGATGTAACATTTGGATTATAAGGATTGATTGATTTATTTTCACCGTCATCACCAATACTGCCACCAAAAACCGCTAAGTTAGCTTTAGGATAAGCAATAGTTTCTGATGCATTATCTAGATGGTTAGGAGTGTAACATGTTTCTAAAGACTTACTGAATGTTGATTTATTATCATCGTCATCGCTAATAGTGAAATCGGAAACGGTTGCAAGACATATGGCAGAAATACTCGAAACGTGATAAAACCTCCGGTTGATAAATATTTGAGCTCATTCCTTTGTTACATAGGGATAAAGAGACATCATCAGAAAGTGTTTATTGTTTATCTGATGTTGGTTTTAAAAAAGAGTATTTAGTGGGCACGATCAAATGGTATTGCTACCCTTATAGGAAATTATATAGTTTAAAAAAATGCCTTTTCTTTATGTCCATAAAGTTCTCCAAAAATATATGAATCCACTTCAACGCTAAACATTTAAAATTGGTGTACTTTGTCGATTATATACATGCAGTCATCAATGGCAAGGAGTTTTTTAAGAGCATATATTTAAGGTGCTCTCTATACGTACTTGATCCAAAAGTAAATAGAAAATATTACAAATATTCCGTCACTGAATGATTAATGTGGGGTAAAGTGACACTGGGCCATTCACATTCATCAGTTTCTGAGCTATTCAGAAGGTTTTCCTTAAATTTGTATCTAAAAAAGCAAACGTCTTTTCATCGAAATCTCATATAATGGTTTCCTTGCTCACATGGCATAGCTTTCCTCTTACGGGTAAACGGCATTTTTAATAAAGATGCCTCTTTTCTGTATCCATAAGTTTTTTCAAAAATATATGAAGCCACTGCAACGCAACCACTAGATTTGCAATATAGGTATCACAATCCGTTAGATTAGTTATTTTTATTCCGTATGCAATCGTGTCTTTAAAGTATTGTGGTTGTTCAAAGGGACTAGCAATGTTATCAATGTTATTTTCATAAACGGGCCTCAACAAAGGTGTATTGTTATTTATTTAACCTACTTATTACGTTCACTAGTAACATAAACTACAAGTACAATATACTGGGCGCCTAGGTGCATGTATACATGTATGATAATATATTTCATATATATTGCCTCCTCAGAAATATTCATAAGAATTTTGCAAATATTCCTCAGATCATATTCAGTTTTGCCCAGGGAAGAAGGTTGGCGAAAGAAAAGTCGCTTACCACCTTGGAGAATGTAGGCCAGGATTTTGACATTAAACGGCAAATAAAGTTCTTTAATATATAATTTTAAAGGAAAATCTTGTTTTAACTGAATGGGCTTTTTGTTTCAAAAGTTTCTGTTTAAAAATATTTCTTTCTATTCCGCTAACTTCTCCAGTAAACCGGCGAAATGGGTAAAATTTAAAGAAGTTGAATAGACATCCACAAATCTCGTTTTGTTATTGATTTCAAATTAATTTTTTTGCAGTTTAGCTTCGACAAGCCGAACTCGAATAAAATTATTTGTTGTAAAGTATTTGACAGATTTAAATACAATTATGTAAGTGTTATTGTCATGATTAAATACCTGACGCCGTAAATAATAAAAGTAATAATCTGCATTCAGTTTATTGAATTAAAACTAGAAACTTTTGTTGAAATTATAAAGGTACCATGATTAAAATTGCAGTTGCCAAAACTTAAATTCATTAGAGTTGGTGTATTCCGGGATTTATGTGGCAAAATTGGGGCTTTGTTATCTGGCGATAACATATTAAGGACCTCTTTAGGAATAACAATCGTTTCTGGTGTAATATTTGGATTATAAGGATTGATTGATTTATTATCACCGTCATTATCAATAGTGACACTAAGAATAGTTGTGTTATCTTTAGGAATAAAAATGGTTTCTGGTGCATTATATAGATGGTTAGGAGTGCTATTTGTTTCTAATTATTTAATGAAAATTGCATCTGCCAAAATTGTAATTTATTTGAATTGCGGTATTCCGGGATATATGTGGCAAAGTAGGGGCTTTGATATCTGGACCTCTTTAGGAATATTAATCGTTGGTATAATATCTGAATGGTTAGGAGTGTTGTGTCTAAAGAGATACCAAAAGTTGATTTATTATTATCGTCATCACCAATACTGCCACCAAAAACCGCTAAGTTAGCTTTGGGATAAGCAATGGTTCCTGATGCATTATCTAGATGGTTAGGAGTGTTACATGTTTCTAAAGACTTACTGAACTGAACTGAACGCTAATAGTTACATCCGAAACGGTTGCAAGACATATGGCAGAAATACTCGAAACGTGACAAACCTCCGGTTAATAAATATTTGAGCTCATTGCTTTGTCACATAGGGATAAAGAGACATCATCAGAAAGTGTTTAGTGTTTATCTGATGTTGGTTTTAAAAAATAGTATTTAGTGGGCACAATCAAATGGTATTGCTACCCTTATAGGAAATTATATTGTTTAAATATAATAAAAATTGTAATTTATTTGAATTGCGGTATTCCGGGATATATGTGGCAAAGTAGGGGCTTTGATATCTGGACCTCTTTAGGAATATTAATCGTTGGTATAATATCTGAATGGTTAGGAGTGTTGTGTCTAAAGAGATACCAAAAGTTGATTTATTATTATCGTCATCACCAATACTGCCACCAAAAACCGCTAAGTTAGCTTTGGGATAAGCAATGGTTCCTGATGCATTATCTAGATGGTTAGGAGTGTTACATGTTTCTAAAGACTTACTGAACTGAACTGAACGCTAATAGTTACATCCGAAACGGTTGCAAGACATATGGCAGAAATACTCGAAACGTGACAAACCTCCGGTTAATAAATATTTGAGCTCATTGCTTTGTCACATAGGGATAAAGAGACATCATCAGAAAGTGTTTAGTGTTTATCTGATGTTGGTTTTAAAAAATAGTATTTAGTGGGCACAATCAAATGGTATTGCTACCCTTATAGGAAATTATATTGTTTAAAAAAATGCCTTTTCTATATGTTAATAAAGTTCTCCAAAAATATATGAATCCACTTCAACGCTAAACATTTAAAATTGGTGTAGTTTGTCGATTATATACATGCAGTCATCAATGGTTAAACTTAATAAATATTTACTGTCATTAGGCGAAATACAATCGTCAAAAAACACTTATAGTTTGAATATCTTCTATCAGATTGACATAATATTGTTTTTTTTGTCTGATAATTCTTTATAGTAGTTGATATCATCAACTAACCCATTTGAAAGGAATATTAGTGGCTTGGATGTGCACCACTTTTTCTCTTGAGAGTTATAGTTATTACCAGGGAATACAATTTCCGGTAGCATATTGTTTATGTAAAATTATTTTGTTTTTAATTTGATCCCTTTTCATAAATAATTAAAAGAGAGTACCCTGTATTTGGTAAAAATAATCGTGTTTTTTTGAGATTTCCTGAAAGATCGAAATAGTAAGGAAGCTTTTCATTAGATTTGAAATCCTTAAGGGAGTACGGAATTTTAATTTCTATGACGGTATTATCGTTTATAAACCCATCTGGCGAAGCAGCTATAAAAGAATACTTTTTATGTTTTACTATGTTTTCATGGCGAGATAGATCTTTGACTCTGTTAAGTTTTTAGAGATGCCTTTAAGTGAATGTGCCTGTTTCCATTTGCGAATTCTTCCAAAGGACGATGACTTTTTTCTCTCTTTAGCCTATATCTCTGTCTCCCTTTTGGTTCTGGCTTCTTTTTCCAGAGATCTTATATCTTCGTCTGAAAGATCTAATCCTTTAATAAAGTGAAGAAAAAATTGAATATTTAAAGAAGTCGAGAAAAAAAAATAACATCTTCAATATTGCTTGCTGTTTGGCCATGCCTCTAGTTTTGTCCGGTTGAGCTTTATTAATTAATTTTAAAACCCTACCGTTGAAATGGGTTGTGTGTTTTAGGAATTTTACTCTACAACTCTTGAGAACCCTGTTTGGTGTCACTATTATATTTCTTTCGGGATAATTGTTTTCTCGTCAACGTTAAAAATCTACAGCACTTTATATTTTTTTCGTTCTTGTGGAGGTTTTTAATTTTGTGAAAATAATTTTCTACTGGGCCGCTGCTAAGTTTGATTTTGTTGCCGATAAGCATAGCAGACCAAAGGCAAGGTGAAATATACCTAATAAGAAATAAATCAAATATGTGGAAACAATAAATTTTCTTGTTGTTTTTAAAGTAAAATATCTCTCAAAGAAGTGATGCTTTCTTATTTTTGGTATTATCTTTTATTTGGCCATAAAATCCAGGTTCATTTGATTTTGTCTCCTGTGATTGCTTGAGCGGCTTGGTATATTAAGTGTGTTTGTATAAGTTTTTTTTTTAGCGGTAATGGCCGCTAGATTTGGAACAAGGGTACTAATATCCAGTAGATAAGTTATTTTTATTTCGAATGCAATCCCGTCTTTAAAGTATGGTGGTTGCTCTAAGTTACTGGCATTGTTATTAATCTGATTATTGCCTCCGCATAAATATTCGTAACAATTTTGCAAATATTCCTTCAAGTTTTGTTTAGTTTTGCCAGGCATATAGGTTCGTGAAAAAAAGTCGGTTACCTCCGTGGAAATTGCAGGCCAGGTCGAATGTTTTTATCATATAGTGATTTATAAATTGTGTTAAAATCATGAGACAACAATTACAAAAACTGTTGAAAGTTCTTCTGAAGTAGGTTTTAAAGAAGAGCATTAAGTGGACACACTAGGTAATGAACAGAGAAAAAAAAAGATATTGGGTTGACAGAAGACATATTTTATTCAAATAAATACATGTGTTACTGTTGAGTTACAATGCAAACACCGATCTATAATTGACAAGGAGTTTTTTAAGAGCATATATTTAAGGTGCTCTCTATACGTACTTGATTCAAAAGTAGATAGAAAATATTACAAATATTCCGTCACTGATTGATTAATGTGGGGTAAAGTGTCACTGGGCCATTCACATTCATCAGTTTCTGAGCTATTCAGAAGGTTTTCCTTAAATTTGTATCTAAAAAAGCAAATGTATTTTCATCGAAATCTCATATAATAGTTTCCTTGCTCAGATGGCATAGCTTCCCTCTTATGGGTAAACTACATTTAAAAAAATGCCTCTTTTCTGTGTCCATAAGTTTTTTCAAAAATATATGAAGCTACTGCAACGCAACCACTAGATTTGCAACATAGGGTATCACAATCCGTTGGATTAATTATTTTTATTCCGTATGCAATCGTGTCTTTAAAGTATGAAGGCAATATATATATTTCATATATATTGCCTTCTCAGAAATATTCATAACAATTTTGCAAATATTCCTCAGATCATATTCAGTTTTGCCCAGGCAAGAAGGTTGGCGAAATAAAAGTCGCTTACCACCTTGGAGAATGTAGGCCAGGATTTTGACATTACACGGCAAATAAAGTTCTTTAATATATAATTTTAAAGGAAAATCTTGTTTTAACTGAATGGGCTTTTTGTTTCAAAAGTTTCTGTTTAAAACTATTTCTTTCTATTCCGCTTACTTCTCCAGTAAACCGTCGAAATGGGTAAAATTTAAAGAAGTTGAATAGACATCCACAAATCTCGTTTTGTTATTGATTTCAAATTTAATATTTTTCAGGTTTGCTTAGACAAACCGAACTCGAATTAAATTATTTGTTTTAAAGTATTTGACAGATTTAAATACAATTATGTAATTGTTATTGTCATGATTAAATACCTGACGCCGTAAATAATAAAAGTAAAAGGTACCATCATTAAAATTGCAGTTGCCAAAATTTAAATTATTAGAGTTGGTGTATTCCGGGATTTATGTGGCAAAATTTGGGCTTTGTTATCTGGCGATAACATATTGTTACGGGTTCACAACGACAAATTAAAACTCGCAATTGTTGAAAACGATACGTCAATTTATTTCGACAAATTATGTACAAAAACACGCACTTAAACTTAGTAATAACTTGCTAATAATTCACTACTATAATCGGTCTATCAACTTCGTGTTAATCTCACGACCACTACAGTACGGTATCTGTGACTGACTGCCTGGTGCGCGACCCCGGCCCTATATATAGGATCGTCCATCTCTCTCGAACTTTCCGGCAGCCTTCGACGTCCGGAAAGTTCCCGCACTACCGCGACCGCAAGCCACAGACAACGCAACTAAAACCTAGACTAAGAATACAACCTTAAGATAAATCGACCTAATACTACACTAAACCTAAATAAATTCCAATTATAAAATTTAAATAACTTAAATTTGTAACACTATCCTCCTCTTCAGGTTTGATCGTCTCGATCAACATTTCCCAGATAAGGTTTTAGTCTGTCTAGATGAACAACTTTCATCTTGGACTTCGGGCTTCTCTGGATTCGGTAGACTACATCATTAATTCTCTTAACAACTTTATAAGGCCCTTCCCATGGTGGTGTCAACTTTAGTTTTAGAGTCATATTGTGACGGATTACTTATTTGTCTTTCGTAAGTCTTGTAACAGTGGTCTATCCAAGACTTAATGAAAATATAGGCTTTGTTGCTTTTTCCTCTATCGATGGACAGTTTTGCTTGAATTAGATTTTCTGACATCTTAGACTTCAACTTCAATATTTTAGGCGAGATAACTGCTATATCTCCTGGATCGTTTACTACAATACTCACAATCTCATATATAGTATCGGGAATATTTGGATATGCCTTGAGGACTCTTTCCATAACCTCAGCCCTTTCATTCTCATACATGTCTTTTCTTGAGGTTACAGAAGGATTCTTATTCTCTTGGCTTTCTTTCAATTTACTCGGATTGCTTGTCTTTTTAGAAGTTACCTTCCTAGTTCCTCCAACAAATCGATTGACACTGCTGACAGATGAGCGTGTGTCAGAATCATCTGAATCATCCATTATAGATTCGGTCCCTTTGGTTTGATGTAATCCTCTCTCTAATGTCTTATTTTTATCTTTGAGGTCCTTTAAGATAGTTATACTTTCTTCCATCCTTTTGTCTATCTTGTCAGCTAGTGTTACATGTCTTCTGATATCATTTGCCATTCCTTCATTTCTAGCTCTCACTTCTTGAACCTCCTCCATGTAAGTACCAACCTGTGCGGTGAGATTAGCGGTACTGGCCTCCATATCGGAGCTCATTTCCGTTAATTTATCCATTATTCCTGACATGACATTATTAATAATGTCAGGGACAATTCTTGTTATCTCTTCTTGAATACTATTTTGTTTTTGTTCTTGGTTTTCTTCTTTATTGCTCCAATTGGAGATTGCGCTTTAGTGTTCTTTGGTTCTTTGTCTGAGCTTATATCTTCTGAGGTTGAATCTTCCTTGCTCTCTTCCTCATTATCAGGCCTTTGCGTCAATGAAGTGGATTCTTTCTTCCAAAGGAGGAGCAAGATCTTGGCCTCCAATCTCAAGAGGTGAGTCTGGAGTAGGGTTAAATAAATGATTAGGATTAATATAGTCAGGAGTAATTGTAGCTTGTGTGCCTAATGAAGTTGATCCTTTGTCAACTACACCAGGGTTAGATGTGCTGGTAGCTGCCTCGGGAAGGGGTGTATTGGTTCCTCCCTTAGCCTCCCGAACGGAGTGTTCTAGGGCTAACTTCTGGTGCGCCGCAGCCACAAGTTCGTCTTGGAGAACTAGCACTTTATCATTATTGGGTGCTTTCTCTGTACCTGATAGTGATTTCTTCTCAGGCGCAGGAGATTTGCTTCTGGTGCCTAATGTATTGGTTATGTTGGCAGCAGGAAAGTTGACTTGAGCCTTAGAGTCCTCCTTGTGGCATCTGCACTTACAATCCGGGTTATTTTTGCAGGAGACGCACGCTTTGCAATTTTGCCCTTTGGTATTGATAGCTGGTTGACTCATTATTTTGTTACCTAGCTTTATAGTCCTAATATGGAGCTTGTTTCTAGGTATCTTGTCGCACAACTTGTGTTCTTTTAGAAATTTGTCTTGTAATATTGAGATAACTTTATCCGTATTACCATTAGTACTCATAATAATCCGTTAATAAAGCGATCTACCGTGAAGGGATCTCTGTAATTTTCTGGCATTTCTGGGTAAGCTAAATACATCAGCCTCCTGATATCTGCTTCATACTCTTGCAATGATTCTCCTGTTCTTTGTTGACGAACATTTAATTCTGACCAATGTAAATTTCGCAAGTGTTCGTCTCCATACCTTCTTTCTAGCGCTGCCACTAAAGCGTTATAATTCTGTTTTAGTTCGACTGGAATGGACCGTAAAAGTCCGAGTGCAGGTTCCCGTAGAGCTACTAACAACGCTCTAGCTTTTTCGTCCTCGTCCCAGCCATTTGCAGCGGCGGCAGCTTCAAATTGTTGTTTGTAGGTGGACCAGGAGGACGTACCGTCAAAATTTGGAGGCTTAATGTTCTGGTTGGAATTCACGACACATCCCTGAGCTTTTATTTTGTTGTGTTCTTTCTGAAGCTGTATAAGCTGTTTCGACACGTCCTGGAATTTTTCTTCCATTTTTTTTTATTTTTATTATATCTTTTCTTAACCTATTTGTGATGCTTATTTGACTAAATAGTGATGTTTATTTGTACTTGTCTCATTGGGCTACCAGACGACTATGTTCTACAACCCTGCTCTCAGCTGATTGGAGATCTCACGGAATTCAGCTAATATTCTATCTCTTTCACGTCTTTGGGCCTCAATATGTGTTGCTGGCAATAGCAATTCTTCCCTCTTGAGAGCCCGGATCATCTCTTTCTTTCTATCTCTCCACTCGGTGAGTTGCATAATTCTATCTCTTCTCTCTTGGGGATCGAGTATTTGATCAGCTGTTGCTCGATGTGTCTCGTATTTGTCCTCCATCAATGAAGTGAGAGAGGTTTGTGCCTGGCTGATGCACTTGTTCAAGAATTCTGCTGTTTCTTGGTTAAAATGATCTAATGCCCAAGGACCAGGGTCACGGTTGTTTCGCAGGAGCCCTATCACTTGTTGAACAACCTCAGGTGACCTAGAGCTCATTAAATTGAGTGATTTTTCATGATCTAACACCCTTACAATAGCAGCTAATGAAGTGACAGAGGGAGGAGGGAAGAGAGCAACTGCACTCTCTATAATGCTTCTCTCTTCAGCCAGCTCGATGTGTTCTCTGACTCCCTTAATATTATAAGCGCGAAAGCTTTCTTTATCTTCTTCCGTGGTTAGAGTACGTTGGTGGTAAAGGATCCCACAATAGACTAACCGTGCATAAGTCTTAACTTGGTAGCGTTCAGGTAGCTGCCTGCGCAATCCCATGTAAGGAGCAGTTCGTACTACATGGGCTATGTTCTGAAAGGCCTCAATTTCGTCCCTTACCCCAGGAACAGTCTGACTCAAAAAGTCCCCTATTTGAGGAAGTACTGGTGGGACAAAATGTATCGAAGTTGAATGGTGATTTCGGTAAACTAGCCTAGCCTGTTCAAGGAGCACCCCTGCCTCTGGGCTGATTATTCTCTCCCTAAGTAGATCATCAATAGACATCAGGTCTTGTATCCTCGCATCAGGGTCATATTCTCCAATGTTAGTGACGCAGATCACCATGGCTAGAGCTTCGTCTATAATGGGTGATTGATCCGCCGCCTGCCAATTCAAGCCAGTTATTACATCTTTGGTGGCAGCTGCATCATAGTATTCCAATTGGTCTGCGGCAGCAGCAGCTTGGACTCGGCGAGTAATCTGATCTGCTACCATCTCTTGCCTCGAATAGGCTGGGCCTAATATATGTATCGCTAAAAGGGTCAGCATTTTCCCTGGATCAACTAACTGTTGCGCTCCCAACCCGATATTTTGGGCTCTTTCCTCAACTCGCCCGTCACCCCCTGCTCTGACTAGAGATATTATCTGATCTAGGCTATCTGTTATATATGGGAAGGTGTTCACTAATGCAGTTAAAATCCGTGTTACTTGGGGGTATCCGGGGTTGCTTAATATCCGCCCTAGCAGCTTTTCTCCTGCTATGTATGCAATTGGAGTTTGTTTTCCAACTGTCTTGAAGGATCTGATTGGTGGAATATTCATCTGTAAGGCAGCATTTTCTGGGTTAGCCAATACCCTTATAGTGCCATAAAGCTTAACAATCATAGGAGAAACGGATTTAATAAAATCCTCTGTTCCGTAAACGAGTAGGGCTCCCGGATGAGCTCCTATGGGGGAAGCTAAAGGAGCCCGTAATAACATCACATATGAACTTATTGGATATATCGGACCACTCGCCTCAAAACTAATTCCTTGAACCTGATTAGGAACCTCTACATCCCAATTAATCAATATTAAGTTGTCAGGAGCTTGGGAGGCATAGGCTGCCAGATCGGGATGTCCACTGAATACCCATGTTTCCGGGAACTCACCTACTCTTCCTACTTGTAAGATGTCAAACATCTCGTTTAGATCTGCTAGGGCGATGGGGAGAGCCCCACCCTGTGGCAGTATACTAGGCATCTTTAGGACCTAGTGGTGATCTTGGTAATGATTTATTCTAAAAGTCAGTCTTTCCGTTGCTGTGTCTTGCACTGATTGGTCGGGGGTTTGTACTAGAGTTGCTTATTAGTCTTTATTATCTTTTATCAAACTTCTTCCCTTACATTCTGTAGTTTGTTCTCCACTTTTTCTTCAACATGTTGTACCTTTTCTTCAACATTTTGTACCTTCTCTTTAACATTTTGTACCGTTTCTTCTACATTCTGCAAATTATTTTGTACCTTTTGTTCTACACTATGCATTCTTTGGGTTATTTCTTCCTTAAGATCTTCGGTTGCAGTCTTGAACTCTTCTCTCAGCTGTTCGGAGTTGCTCTTTATCTGATCGAAGTTTTCTTGCATGCTATCTAATGTCTGTCTCATGTCATTCTGGTTTTGTTCCATGGTCTGTCTTATATCGTTCTGATTTTGAGCCATTTGAGCTGCTAGAGCCTGTATCATTTTAGTTAGATCTTCCATCTTTGCCGATCCTTGTCTAGTAAGCATCAACTTCCTGATAAATCACTTAAAACGTCTATTTTAGGGCTATAAAGCGAATGTCGAAGTCGGTTTTTCAATATCTCTTCCAATTCTTAAATAGAACCTAATGGAATGTTCTGGAATATACTGGTAAATGCTACTCTTTCTGCTACTAGGCAAATGTAGAAGTCACTTTTTGATTATCTCTTTTGGTTCTCGAATAGACCGTCGTAGAATGTTATGGAATATTCTAGAAATAATTTCTAATTCTTACTTTTAAAATAACTAAGCTACTGTCGAAGTCGGTATTTGTATATCTCTTCTAGTTTTTGAATAGAACGTCGTAGAATGTTATGGAATCTTCTAGAAATTCTTCCTGATTCTTACTTTTGAAATAACTAAACTAATGTCGAAATCGGTATTTGTATATCTCTTCTAGTTTTTGAATAGAACGTCGTAGAATGTTATGGAATCTTCTAGAAATTCTTTTTAGTTCTTACTTTTGAAATTACTAAGCTAATGTCGAAGTCTCTTTTTGGATATTTCTTCTGGTTTTCGAATAGAGCGTCGTAGAAAGTGATGGAATGTTCTAGAAATTCTTTCTGATTCTTACTTTTAAAATTACTAATCTAATGTCGAAGTCGGTATTTGTATATCTCTTCTAGTTTTTGAATAGAACGTCGTAGAATGTTATAGAATATTCTAGAAAATCTCTCTAATTATCAATTTTTGGACTGTAAAGTTAATGTCGAAGTCGGTTCTTAAATATCTCTTTTAGTTTTTGAATAAAACAATATCGAACTTCTTCGAATATTCTGGAAAAATCACTTACTGTTTTTCTGTCCAATTGTCCTATCCGGTGGTACTATGTAAGGGTAGTCTTTGCACTATTTATTTCTTTTAGTTCCACTTCTGACACCAATTGTTACGGGTTCACAACGACAAATTAAAACTCGCAATTGTTGAAAACGATACGTCAATTTATTTCGACAAATTATGTACAAAAACACGCACTTAAACTTAGTAATAACTTGCTAATAATTCACTACTATAATCGGTCTATCAACTTCGTGTTAATCTCACGACCACTACAGTACGGTATCTGTGACTGACTGCCTGGTGCGCGACCCCGGCCCTATATATATAGGATCGTCCATCTCTCTCGAACTTTCCGGCAGCCTTCGACGTCCGGAAAGTTCCCGCACTACCGCGACCGCAAGCCACAGACAACGCAACTAAAACCTAGACTAAGAATACAACCTTAAGATAAATCGACCTAATACTACACTAAACCTAAATAAATTCCAATTATAAAATTTAAATAACTTAAATTTGTAACAATATTAAGGACCTCTTTAGGAATAACAATCGTTTCTGATGTAACATTTGGATTATAAGGATTGATTGATTTATTTTCACCGTCATCACCAATACTGCCACCAAAAACCGCTAAGTTAGCTTTAGGATAAGCAATAGTTTCTGATGCATTATCTAGATGGTTAGGAGTGTAACATGTTTCTAAAGACTTACTGAATGTTGATTTATTATCATCGTCATCGCTAATAGTGAAATCGGAAACGGTTGCAAGACATATGGCAGAAATACTCGAAACGTGATAAAACCTCCGGTTGATAAATATTTGAGCTCATTCCTTTGTTACATAGGGATAAAGAGACATCATCAGAAAGTGTTTATCTGATGTTGGTTTTAAAAAAGAGTATTTAGTGGGCACGATCAAATGGTATTGCTACCCTTATAGGAAATTATATAGTTTAAAAAAATGCCTTTTCTTTATGTCCATAAAGTTCTCCAAAAATATATGAATCCACTTCAACGCTAAACATTTAAAATTGGTGTACTTTGTCGATTATATACATGCAGTCATCAATGGCAAGGAGTTTTTTAAGAGCATATATTTAAGGTGCTCTCTATTCGTACTTGATCCAAAAGTAAATAGAAAATATTACAAATATTCCGTCACTGAATGATTAATGTGGGGTAAAGTGACACTGGGCCATTCACATTCATCAGTTTCTGAGCTATTCAGAAGGTTTTCCTTAAATTTGTATCTAAAAAAGCAAACGTCTTTTCATCGAAATCTCATATAATGGTTTCCTTGCTTACATGGCATAGCTTTCCTCTTACGGGTAAACGGCATTTTTAATAAAGATGCCTCTTTTCTGTATCCATAAGTTTTTTCAAAAATATATGAAGCCACTGCAACGCAACCACTAGATTTGCAATATAGGTATCACAATCCGTTAGATTAGTTATTTTTATTCCGTATGCAATCGTGTCTTTAAAGTATTGTGGTTGTTCAAGGGGACTAGCAATGTTATCAATGTTATTTTCATAAACGGGCCTCAACAAAGGTGTATTGTTATTTATTTAACCTACTTATTACGTTCACTAGTAACATAAACTACAAGTACAATATACTGGGCGCCTAGGTGCATGTGTACATGTATGATAATATATTTCATATATATTGCCTCCTCAGAAATATTCATAACAATTTTGCAAATGTTCCTCAGATCATATTCAGTTTTGCCCAGGCAAGAAGGTTGGCGAAAGAAAAGTCGCTTACCACCTTGGAGAATGTAGGCCAGGATTTTGACATTAAACGGCAAATTAAGTTCTTTAATATCTATTTTAAAGGAAAATCTTGTTTTAACTGAATGGGCTTTTTGTTTCAAAAGTTTCTGTTTAAAAATATTTCTTTCTATTCCGCTAACTTTTCCAGTAAACTGTCGAAATGGGCAAAATTTAAAGAAGTTGAATAGACATCCACAAATCTCGTTTTGTTATTGATTTCAAATTTATTTTTTTTGCAGTTTTGCTTAGACAAGCCGAACTCGAAATTATTTGTTGTAAAGTATTTTACAGATTTAAATACAATTATGTAAGTGTTATTGTCATGATTAAATACATCAAATCAATCAAATCAAATTATGCTTTATTGTCATGATAATAATTGATTACATTGACAAAGCGGTAACTTAATTCTAAATAAACAACAACTATGAACAATGATTTAAGTAGTTAATAAGTTACTAAATATTGAATACATATCAATTACTTGGACATCCTAATTTTACTGATTGATGAATTTAGAATATCTAAATGTTTTGGTCTATATCAAATCCATCAAATTTTGTATTTACATTTGAATCGATAAAGAAGTTAATTTTATAAACCCGAACCCAACGCATGGTTACAAAGAATAAATAAAACATTAATAGTTTTAGGCTGTGCGTATTTTTACCAAATTAAATTGAAATATTAATTGTTAGTGTAAAAAAAAGTTTTCGTTAGAGCAGCTTAAAAAATATAATAACATAAAAATAATTTAAACAAAAAATGCGAGACATTAATTGGTGGAATAGGTTTACGTACAATGGTTAAAATCAAGCAGTTGTCTAACATAAATAAAATGTCTAACATAACTAAAATTACATTCAACAATTAATTAAGTGCGTTTTAGTAGGACGCTCGGTAAAATTATTAAAATGAAGTTAAAATAACATAAATATAGATATATATATATATATATTTACCGAAAACTGTCTCAATCTAGAAATATAGGAGATTATTTGGTCGTTAATAATTTTAACACTTTTATAAGGCGTACCACCGTCATACTTGGCAGGGATTGTACAGATTAAAAGGCTTGTGTAAAAGCACTGGTTTGTCAATTTTGTAATTTCATTAAGTTTTATGTTGTTGTTATTTAATCCGGCCAAAACAATAACAAAATCATTCCTATCCAAGTCTTTAAAATAAGAGCTTTCCTCAACTATATTGGTAAATAATGCATTTGGCTTGCATACAGCTTGAATATTAAATTCAGCTGAAAGTTGTTTACTTAGATGAGGATAGAGGTATTTACCGTATTCATCCGTTAAAAAGATAAGTTTGTTCTTTATCCCATTTTTCTTTATCTTTGATCGATCATCATCTTTCCTTTTCTCCTCATCTACAGTATGTTTTCTAAATATGTCGCCCCCACTAACATTAGCTATTCTATTTTCCCGTGCGTTAAACAAATTTTGATACCTTGTTTTTCCATCAATACTTGATTATCGGTTTCTAGTATTTTTATGGTTTCCAACATCTGCCTACTTGACGATTTTAAGTTCAAAAGTTCTTTATTTAATTTAGCGGTAATAATTTCTTGTTCATTTGTCTTCTCTAGTAATTCAGCATTTTGTTCTTTTTTCTCTTCTAAATCTACAAATAACTGTTTCTACCTCAATTTCTGATGAAAAATAGTTTTGTATAATAAAAGAGCCTTTTTCGCTTTAATAAACACACACACAGAACACCAAATATCACCAAAACAAACGACAAATAAATAAAAGAGTGCGATTATGCACAAAGCATAAAATTTTGGTTCCTTAGATTATATCACAGAACACAGAAATTGGTTTGAATGCATTCAGGCCAGCGATACCCTACGGCTACCGCAGCTACAGGTTCCACGTAGGGTATTAAGCCCCTAACGATACTGCACATGCGCATTTCGAAAATGATAAAAAGGGAGGCTTTTTTATCCTTATAGGTGTCGACATAATCATGATAGAACATGGTTATTGCACATTTCTCTTCTATTATTGGATTTACCAAATTTTTATTTTCAGCCCATCGTTTAAATAATTGGAGTATTTGCTGGCGCTTCTTTCCAGCGGCGTGTAGTGCTAATTAAAGCAGCGTAGTCAAAAGTTCGTAAATATGAGAATAATAACTTTTGATAAATTACTTAGCTACCAAGCTTACAGTTAATTAACTGCAACACAAAAAATCTCTAAACTTTCAGTAAATTTTTTGTTATTTTAATAAAACTTAAGATATGATAATAAAAAATACAAAAACACATTATAAACTTTGAAATAAAACTTATTTTTTATCAGTTTAATTCGACGATTTTACTTCAGGTTTTAAGAAAAATGGAATTGTTTTTAAACCTGACATACAGTTTTCGCTTTCACTACTTTGCCACTTAGGACACAACTGATACAATTCCAAAAGATTTCAAAAAAACTCCCGCAAAATTTCTCATCAGGTATCATAATCAGCCAAAAAAAAAACATCAAGCCTTTAAAAAAACTAAATATTATAAGTAATTATGAACTCGAAAATTACCCCTGACTGTGCCACTGTATGAAACCATCTTGAAAAAACAAAAAAGGCAAAATAGTTGTATGATTCAGCCTCGCATGTATGGTTGATCTAGTCAATAATCCAAATAAAATAAAAAGAACCAAATAATTAATTTGTAAATAAATAAACGGTGCACAAAATTATTTATTTTTTTTTTTTACGGTTAAACGCACTCGCAAGGAGATCCCTATCACGCTCGAGAAGCGGCCAGTGCGCGGAAATGTTGGTGTGTATTGGTTTTGAAACGGTTCAGGTTGTAATCTGCAGGGAAAACTGTCGCAGGGAGTTTATTCCACAGCGATGCTGTTCTCCAGAGATATGAATTCTGATATAATGAGGTTCTTGGTGCCTCTATTTTGACAGTAAATTGATGGTTACCGTCTGTTTGACGTGTTCGCCTAGTAGGTGCTACTCCCGGGGGGATCATATGTGCCAACTCTTCAGAGCATTTTCCGTGATAATACCTGTAGAAGAGAGATAGATCGCCCACAGTTCTTCGATGTTCGAGACTATTCAAGCTACGGGTAAGTGCGGGGTCATTGATCAGCTTGATAGCTCGTTTTTGCACGGTGTTCAAAAGCATTAAGGTATGTTTGGGTGCCGCACTCCATACATGTGAGCAGTACTCCATAGTTGGTCGAATCTGGGCTTTGTAGAGTGTCAGCAGTTGGCTTGGTGTATACAGATGTCTTGTACGAAATAGCACCCCAAGCTTTTGGGACGCCCTTTTAGCTATATCTGCCACGTGACTGTGCCAAGACATGTTGGTCTCTGCAGTGACTCCTAAGATATTCAACTGGCTCTGCAATGTGACAGCACTTCCAGATAGCATGATGTTTGGCTCACCAGTGCTGGTCTTTTTTGAAAACAGGGCTGCTTGGGTTTTCTGCGCGTTGAACTGTACAAGGTTTTTGTTGCCCCAGTCCTCTATTATCTCCAGGTCGTTATTTATCTGCGATATTTGAGTTAGTCTAAGGTGATGCCGTATCGGTTCAAAAAATATACATAAAATCAAAATAAAATTTAAACTTATTAAACGGCAAGACAAGACAAGTCTCAAATAAGAATTTAAATAAAATACAAAGAAATAACTTATCAAAGTCCTCTGACCTTGCGGCATATAAATCATTTTGAAAGTATTTTTTTTTAATAAAAAATATTAAAATGATAATTCATTAGGATGAACTTTCACCTGAAAATAGCTCTGATCTTTAAAAACCTTAACACTCAAAACTGAACTACCAACCTATCTCCCAACGTTTGGCTTTTTATGCAAGGGAGGCTGGGACAAACTTCCCTAGTGGGGAAGTCATTATCCCCTCTTTGTAGATTTTGGGAGAACATACAAAGTAAAAGTTAAATAGGTATGCCTAGAATACCTTTTTAATCTGTAAAAATTGTTTTTTTTGCTTTCCTAATTTTGATTTTTTCTATTTTCTTTAATTCTTATATACAATCTTAGTGAAAAGTAGACTCTTTGCTTACCAACAGCTTTGTACTAGAACTTATAAGGACTTGTGGTTCAATCCCTGCTGGCAGAGGCTTATCAATATTGCCATTCTCAGTTGTTATTGATTCTGAAGTGGCATTGTTAGTCGTTTTATTCTTGTGGCTACTGCCGCTATTGTCTACATCTTCCTGACTGCTGTCATCTTGCTCACCGTATATACTTATTTCTCCCTTTTGGATTGAACAAAAGTAAAAAAGTTAAACAATATCCAATTTTTTTTATCCATAAAAAAAAACTTTTTTTCTGTTATCATTCATTTCAAAAAAGCCAGGGCTGTCGCTAGACCAGTTATCGCCTGGAGCAAGACGGGGAATATGCCGCTTTTTTACTCACCTGTGCCAGTTTTTGTGTTATTTCCTTAATCAACAAAAACAAAGTTATCATTTTTAAAGATTGATGTCAGCATAAAAAGCTTAACTATTTTTTTCATAAAACGAGTTTTTAGTGTACCCTCCCTACCTTTTGTTACGCCATGGTAAAGCCCATCTGATTAAAAAACGAAAACCAAATTTAGATCAGTTTGGTTTAGTGGTTTTTAAAATATCAACGATTAGCCTTAAAATCATCATCATCAGTCAACCCTTATCTCACCCAGATACTACAAAGTTGAACAAACTCACCTTTTGTTCTATCTCGAAATAAATACCTACATGAGAGAGCAAAATCAGTAATACCTAACTAATTTGGTAAAACTCGGATTCAATAGTTTTTTTGAAATTGGAACAATGAGCCATTGGTTCTGTGACATTTAAGGACCCAGCTAATTGGTCATTATTGGTTTTTGACGGTGATTTCGGGGTCAAATCAGATTCAACAATGTCTTTGGAACAATAAGCTTTTGGTTGATTAGGAGCTAATGGGTCGGAAGAACTTGATTCTTTCTTCAATTAAATAATTTCTTGTTCTTTGAAAAGAAATTGACATTTTTCTAAGAAATTATAATTTTCCACTTCAGGATCTGGTGTGGTTGAGCTTGAAGTTTGGGTTGAAGGTCTGCCTTGGATTATATCTAGAGCGTGATTAATTCTTTTGTGGTCCTTTTTTATCAGATTTTCTGTTGATTAAAGCGGTGAGCTCTTTTTTAAACTTAATTTATGTGAAGTATGCTAACTGTGGGGTGAATTCTAGATGATCATAAAAAATGTTATAATACACAACAGGTTTACTTGCTTTTAGATACATACAAAATAAAAGTTAAATAGGTATGTCAAGAATACGTTTTTAATTTGTTTGAATTTTTTTTGCTTTCCGAATTTTGATTTTTTCTATTTTTTTAAATTCCTGTTTTTAATCTTAGTGAAAAGTAGATTCTTTGCTGAGCAACAGCTCTGCACCAGAACTTATAAGGACTTGCGATTCAATCCCTGGTGGCAGAGATTTATCAATATTGCCATTCTCAGTCGTTATTAATTCTGAACCGGCATCGGCAGTCGTTTTATTCTTGTAGCTAGTGCCGCTATTGCCTAAATCTTCCTGACTGTTGACATCTTCTTGCTCACCGTGAAACATATATTTCTTTTTGAAAGAAAAAATCTGTAGAGTTAAAAATTAAGTTAAACAATATCAATTTTTTTTTTACCAAATAAAATAAAACTTTTTTTTGGTTATCACCCATTTCAAAAATGCCAGGGCCGTTGCTAGATTAGTTGCCGCCTGGGGCAAGACAGAATATATGCCGCTTTTTTCCTCACCTGTGCCATTTTTTGTGTTATTTCCTTACATAAATGGTGCCAGCGAGTGAGCCCAAAACATTGTCTTTGGGGCTCTTGGAGCTAATGGGTTGGAAGAATTTGATTATTTCTTCAATTAAATAATTTCTTGTTCTTTGAAAAGAAATTTACATTTTTCTAAGAAATTATAATTTTCCACTGCAGGCTAGCACTTCAGGATCTGGTATGGTTGAGCTTGCTCGGGTTGAAGGTCTGCTTTGGATCATATCTAGAGCCTGATTAATTCTTATGTAGTACTTTTTTGTCAAATTTTCTGTTGATTAAAGCGGTTAGCTCCTTTTTAAACTTAATTTATGTAAAGTATGCTAACTGTGGGTTGAATTCTAGATGATCATAAAAAAGGTCATAATACACAACAGGTTTAGTTCCTTATAGATACATACAAAATAAAAGTTAAATAGGTATATACCCTTTTTAATCTGTTCTAATTTTTTTTTTGCTTTCCTAATTTTGATTTTTTCTATTTTCTTTAATTCCAGTTTTCAATCTTAGTGAAAAGTAGATACTTTGCTTACCAACAGCTCTGTACCAGAACTTATAAGGACTTGTGGTTATTAATATTGCTATTCTCCGTCGTTATTGATTCTGAACTGGCATTGTTAGTCTTTTTATTCTTGTGGCTACTGCCGCTATTGCCTGCATGTTCCTGACTGCTGTCATCTTCTTGCTCACCGTATATACTTATCTCTTCCGTTTGGATTAAACAAAATTTAAACAAAATCTAAGTTAAACAATATCCATTTTTTTTACCATAAAATAAAAAAATTTTTTGGTTATCATCCATTTCAAAAATGCCAGAGCTGTCTCTAGACTGCCGCCTGGAGCAAGACGGGGAATGTGCCACTTTTTTTCTCACCTGTGCCAGTTTTTGTCTTATTTCCTCCAATCAACAAAAACAAACAAAGTTATCATTTTAAAAGATTTATGTCAGTATAAAAAGCTTAACTATTTTTTTTTATAAATCGAGTTTTTAGTGTACCCTCCCTACCTTTTTTTACGCCATGGTAAAGCCCATCTCATTAAAAATGAAAACCAGATTTAAATCGGTTTGGTTTAGTGGTTTTTGAAATACCAACGTTTAACCGTAAAATCATCATCAGTCATCCCCCATCTCACCCAGATACTGCAAAGCCAAACAAACGCCCCTTGTGTTATATTTCGAAATAATACCTAGTAGTAGTAGTGGGGACACCATTTCTGGTCTTTTCGCAAATCCCGATTTGTCCGTACACCATATACCAAACTGATGCACGTGGCCCTTAGGATGCAAGGTTTCTTTGACAAGGACAACTCATTTCTGTTGGTGTCAGTTTCCTAGAAACACAACCCATCAATTTGGTTATACGCCATCTGTAAATAAATCAATTTTTGAAAAATATTTTCCTTTATTTAGTTTTGCATACACTTCATGGAGTTCAGGAAGTTGAAATTTAAAATCTTAAAAATTCATTCAAGGTTCACCTTAAAATCTCCGCATAATCTCACTTGGTTCTTCTCTTTGATTACCGGTACCAATGGAGTAGCCCACTTTGAGTCTGGAACTGGCTGAGAAATACCTGAGGCCTCAAGTTGGTCAATCTCCCCTTAATTATTTTTGTATATGCTAGGGACAGTGTTCTACTTTTTCTAAAAATAAGTACCTATTTCTTTAGAAAATAATTGATCATATTTTTTTATTAATTCATCAAGTTTATCATCTACTTTAATTGTGTTAATTAAGCTTACCTTGATTTAAAAAACGTCCAAAAAACTCCAACCCAACAAGCTCGGCCCTCAACAACAACGATCCGCAATGGCTTCCTTTTACCATTAAATTCAACCTCTACATCAAACAAACCAAAGAAAATTTTTATCTTCTATATTACTCAGTAGGTACCAAAGATTTAGCTTTTTGACATTGCACATACATATATAATACTTAAATAAATAAAAAGCTAATCATGATACCTACTTTACACTAGTATTATACCTAGGGTTGCCAACTCCCACTGGAGCCAAAGGAGGACATTTTTATATGACCTCACTTAAAAAAAAAATTCTAGTGCACGTTCCTTAAAATAAAACTCTATATAAACATACCGAACCGAACCGAACTCTATATAAACATAATATAAAAATTTACTAGGTAGGTACGTATATTGGTATGTATTTTTTAAATTAAAAAAAAAATCTTTTTCAAAATACATTTATTAAAAATAATTAGTCTAGTTTTTTATGTTTGGCTTTTTTGTGATTCGACGTTTTTACACTTTGATGAAATGACGCTTTGTTTAAATTATTTCGACAATTTTACGGATCGAAAAAACTACGTTTCATTTAAATTATTTTCGTCTTTTCTATTGTTTTATTTTCGACCAAATTACGGTTCGATATTTTTTTCGACATTTTAATATGACGCGGAATGAGCGCCCCAAATTACAAGCTACTACAAAGTTAATTAAAATTAAAAGCAAGAGACGCCAAAGAAGAAGAAACACGTCCTGGCGAAAGAATCTAAGAGACTTGTGCGGCATGACGTCGAATTCTTTTTTTGCTTGGTGCAGCAGCAAATAAGACTCGCGTTGCCATGATTTATTTCCAACCTTGGCTGGGAGGTGAAACTTAAAAAAGGAGATACAAATGGTTTATTCTGTCATTTCAGAACAGAAACGTATTGTGTGCTTGGTTTATACAGATAAAAATTAATCAGGGCTTAAATATCATATTATTTTTTACAATAATGGGTAAAATAACTACTTTTTAAGGCTCAAAATTAATGTTTTTGATCATGATGCCTAATTTTTTTTGCCTGAGGCGTCTACCTTTATGTCATTGTTTTGCTTCACCTTTGCAAATGACCACGAGCCGCCACTGAGACTCATTTTAAAGTAAAAATTAAAATAAAAATATTTTGCTGTTGAAACAGCCCAATCAAAATTAATAGTTATTTAAAAAACAAGTTTTAAAAATGAATTTATTTATATGGGCGAGACAGTTTGGTGGTCCGAGCCTTAGCAAGGTCCATAATTCGAGCGAGTTGTGAAAAAAAATTTTCATGCAATATACAGCGTGTGCAAAACTTTTGCACTTGCTTTTTGAAAAACGCCGTTTTCAGTGAAAAACTTCCTTATCGGAGGTAGTTTTTTAATAAATTTTGAACACTGTTTTTGTAGAAAATAATCTGAATTCTATTTTAATATGTACTTTTGTTTTATTTTTATGCTGGGGTTATGTATATAAAAATTAAAATACCTATTTTGCTATTTAGACAGCCAAAATAAAAAACAAATCAATATTTTTGTAAAAAAACACAATCTGTAAGTTTTTTTGAATTAAAAGATAAATGGCTTTTTAAAGTTGGATTGCTTAAAAATCTTAAAATGGTTAAAAAAAAACTGAAAAAAATAATCAAATTCTATACCAAAACAACAACAAAGATCATATGATGTATGTTGCACATCTGTTTTCCAACTTTTTATTTTATAGAATCATCTATTATTTTTATCTGTATGTATAGTGTATAAACTCAGCATAAATTATTGCAGCATAAGCAGAAGTGCTAGATTTCAATAATATAAAGAAAAACAGTAGATTGAGGCATTTGGGGCAATCATCTTAAGTGACTGTTTACTTACCTTACTACTATACCCCAAGAGTAAAGAGAAAAAATATTAAATACTTAGTAAAACAAACCAAAACTTGGAGGCAAACATAGGGTGCAAATTCTGCGATCTTCTATGCGCGATCATCTGTGCCGGACTGACCACAGAACACTTGACTGACCTTTGCTTTGCCGCGGGAGACGTGACGAAAACTTACGAATGAGGCCGCCGTTGCTTAGGGCTGTTTTTACAGACGTTCCTCAGGTTTCGTTTATTTATTTCTTAAATGTGTTATTTTATATGGATGACAGAGAAAAAAAATGGGGAACAACTATAAATTCGGGTCATTTCTCATGTCTTTTTATCACGTTATTTTTGATTTAAGCACATAATTTTGATAAAGGAGGACAAATGGCGTCCTCCACAGGGTCTGTGGAGGACGGAGGACATTTTGCCTCAAAGGAGGACTGTCCTCCTGGCTGGACGACGGTTGGCAACCCTAATTATACCTATAATTGGTAAGGTACCTACTTAAAAAAAAATCCAACTTAATCAGATCGTAATGACGTTTTAAAGTTAATGACAAGAATTTGTCTGTCTGCATTTTTTTTGTCAAGCTCCTTTAGTCCAGAGGCCAAATATTGCCCAAATAAATCAAACTTGTGAGCATTTACTTTATTTTTTTCAGGATTTAGATTTTTTATGGCATTTGAAACATCTACAAGAACAGTATTTATCTGATGTTTCGGTTTTAAGTTTTTTTAATTATTCTAGTTTCGTTTTTTTGAATTAGCAGTGAATTTGGGGGTCTCATTATGAGCTGGATTGGAAAAAGGCGAGGCAACAGGGTTATTAATTAGCTCATCATTATTAAAAGAATCATCCCCCTCATATAACTCTATCACAATATTTTCAGATTCCTCTGACATACTGTTTGCATCAAAATTTTCTTGTTGAGGCATGACAGTTGAAGTGGTGGGCCTATGTTCTTCCTGACCACACTTTGACATGTACTTAAAAACTCAATAATGGCCAAACAGGTTTAACTGATGCTGGAGCCCCACTTCGTTTCAATTTTTCCATTATCTATACCTCCTTTCTGTATTTTTCACGTAGGGCTCTAAATCTCTGCTTTACTTCAGCCACTGAAAGAAATCTTACCATTATGCAATGTTCCAAATCTATTTTTTGTCTTGTTTATTGCAAGTTTATGCTTTCTTTAATAGCAGGGTTTGTCTTCCTATGTTTAATCATAAGTTTTTTCAGCAAGTTAAAAATGGATTAAGAAAATTAAAAATTCCTAAGACTAAACAAAAGACAAAGCATAAGCATTATTATTATTGCAACAAAATATTTTTTTTAATGAACATGTTATATTTTATACATACAGGGTGGCAATATATATAAAACAAGAAATAAACAATAAAAATAAAATTAATAAAAGTTAAACTCTAAACTCACACACGCAAGCATACATCCCCAAGCACAGATTTAAAGATTGAACATTTCGTCCAACTGCTGCATGTCGGGAATGGTTCCTATGACTGAAGCTGCATTTCCCCTTTGAATGGCAAGGCTTAACCTCTGAATCAAAAATGAGGTTGATCTAGGTTCGTGGGACTTACATTCGATTTTTGCACCAAGTTCTTTGACATTTTTAGCTTTTTCCCCCCAAGGTCCAAAAGTCTCTACAGAAAAAGGAACAAAAATATAATTTTGAGATAATTCTGAATATTTGTTTATTTTAATTTGTTCCCTTATTTTTGCCGCTTCTCCCGCTTTTTTTGATGTTAAATTTATGTATGAATTAGCCATAGTATCGGAGCAAGTGGCGTCCCATACTAATGGCCTACCCCTATTCCAAGGAACTAAGGTTAGACCATCAGCTCTTTTTCCATCATTCCTGCAAATTCCTGAAGGCTCCAGGATAGCTGGAACGCCCGCGGAAACAAGTGCCCTTTTAATAATGTCATTTAGGCTGCTGTGGCGAGACCACCTACCAGTGCTCTTGCGGCAAGAAAGGCCGTGATGCCCATTTGAAAGAACAGATTCACCACAAGAGCAGGTATGGGTCTCGCATACAGGTTGACCAGTGCGAAGAGCTATGGATATTCTAAAAGTTGTATCATCTAAATGTGTTCCCACAGCGGAAGAAGGAAGAGTATTGAGCCATGCCCCACTTTCCTTTTCTTGAATTGCAATAAGACGAGCCTTTTTCAGTGGGTCACTAGATTCGGTTAAAATTTTATCTAGAAAAAAACTACATAATTTATCATCTAGATGCTTTTGTTTTGAAAAACTCTCTGACGAAAATTTGTATTCACATAAAGATGACCAAGATTCGGAGGCTTGAGTTAAAACATTGTCGGAGGAATTTTGAATAATGGGTGGAAGAATCGTATTAAGAAGATTGGATACATTTTTGCATGAAGCTATAAAAGCCGAGAAACATAATGAAGTTATATCGCGAATGCCTAAACCTCCATATTTTACTGGTAGTTTACAAATGGACCATGAATCTGAACTAAATTTACAATTTGTTATATTCTCGGATATATCTTTTAGAGTTAAATCATAATTATTTAAAAGATTTGGCTCTTTCCAGCAAGGGGTGCATCTAATAAGCTAAGTTACCCTTGGTATGGCGAAAGAATTTTTAAGCAAAAAAAAGGCAGAGTGAGAACTTAAATTTTGTAAATTTGAAGAAAATCTTTTTAAGGTTAAAATTTTGTTTTGTAATTCAATTTTTAAACTATTTTCTCCTAAAGGGCTTCCTAAAAGTATAAGTTCTTCTTTTGAAACTATTTTAATTTCTGGGGCAATGGATATAAATTCGTCAAAGTGCGAAAGATCAAGACTAAAATTATTAAATGACGAAATCATTGAAATCTCGCACTTTTTAAAGTTTACCTCCAAGCCAACTTTTAAGGAATTCGCGATTATATATTTAAAATCATTTAAAACGGTAGGTAGGTCGCCGCAAAGAGAACCATCGTCTAAATACCAAATGTTAAGGTCACTTTTTAATGATTTAATTATGGGATGTAAAGTTAAAGAAAACAAAGCGGGACCTAAAGGATCCCCTTGTTGAACGCCTCTTTGAGAAAGAATTGTCCTGTCATTAAAGGAAAGAAGTGATGGCTCATAGTAAGACTGTCTTATAAAGTTATAATAATCAGGGATCAAATTTTAAACCTCGGCTAATAGAGACGATCTTGAAAGCATATTGAATGCATTTAAAAAATCTATTTTTAACATAAATTTTGGAGTCTGATGATCAAAAGAAATAAAGCGACGGGTGGCATGAACTGCTCCCTCGATGCCAGATTTGGTGCCAAAACCCAATTGTATAAGATCACCTATTTTTGAGCAGATTATCTTACCTACCAGTCTCCTAAGGGTGGAGCCTACAGCAATTGGGCGAATTCCCCCATCTTTTTTTATTAACGCGCAAAGTGTTGCTCCAAAAAAAACCAGTCGGATTTCATTGGGAAGTTTATCTTCAATAATTTTTTTAACAAATACCCCTAATGTTGTTATAAGATTGCTTGATGACATGCCCAAATGATCATTGATCATATCCTTTAAATGCTGGGGTTTAAAAGAGTCCAGGCCCCCAGCAGAACCGGGTTTAAATAAATAAATTGCTTGTTTAATTTCTTGATCAAACATTTCAATACTAGTTGTGTTGCCTAAATATTCTGTTTTATTTTCATCCGGTAAGGGAGCTGGATGTTTTTCTGTTCTGTAAATGTAGAGTCATCATCTAATGTATCTTCGCTACACAAAAGTCTTATTGCACCTTGAATGTCACCGTTTGATAGTTTTTGGTCCACTTTTTTTGCTAAGTTAGAGTTTTTGTTTGATTTGCTTATATTTTTGGATTTTTGGGCATACTTCCTTGGTTTATGTGTCTCGTACAAAGATGATATTAATAATTTATTATTGTTTTGCCAAGTAGACAAGTTTTGCTTAACAAAAGAGGTGAGTGATTTATCGTTATTTGATTTTTCGGGTACGCAAAGAGTGGCATATGGAAAAATTAAGAGTCTAAACCACGATAAGACAGAATTCTCCTGAACACATTTTCTTAATAAATCTGTGTGTTCACAAGCAAAACAGTTTCTAGCGCTTTTAGGAATTCTCGACAAGATTGGTTTTTCTCTACGAAGCGAAGACAAAAAATCAGAAATTGAACTTGCACTCACCTCAAAATCATTGTCTTCCGAAATAATTTCTTGGGTTTCTTCATGATGTTTGATTTTTATATGACGTTTTAAACCAATATCACCACAAAAGAACTTTTTACATTGAGGGCATTGTTTATTTTTGGTTAGTTGTTTTGACGAATTGTTTGTTAAAGAGGGTTGTTCAGCGTCTTCTTGGTTGAGGGATACTTGTGAATTTTCAATTGAACTTGATGAATCTTGAGAATAATTATATTTTGGTCTGAAGTAACGGCCTAATCTTGAATTTATACCTGGAGCTCCATTAGAAGTTGAGGGAAGTGTTGATGGAAAGTGGTTGCTTGCCTTTGTGTGTATTCTTCCATGATGAATTTTCAAACCATTTTGAGTAGAAAAACATTTTTCACATTCGGGGCATTTCAAATTTGACAAATTTTTTATCATCAAAATGTCAAATTAGCAGAACTTTTTTTGAAATGATTTTCTTCTTTAAACTTGGTCTAAATTTTCTGTACTCGATGAATTTTCGATACTACGTACATTGGGGCAGACCGCTAGCGTGTTTTGATAATTTAATTATGTTTGTAAACTTGTAAAAATTAGAAAAAATATATAATAAAGTTTTGATGTCAGTCTGACAAATATCAAATGTCTTTCCACGCTCGTCATCACTAAAACTACTCAATTGGTATATATACATCGTTGATTATTTTGATGCGTGTACGTAAATTGTAAGGAGTAGTGCGGTATTGATATACGTTTAATATAGGTGGCGATAAATTTACAAACGTGTTGGCTGTTTGCTGCCAATCTACGGGAACATCTTGTTGTTGGTTCCACATATATATCGCCCATGTGTTAAGACCTTCAGCTTGAATTAGTTTCTCGTATCTGTAAATGAAACCACCGGAGCTGACGACAATAGGTCCTAATATCTTAGGTTGATGTGTCTCTAATAGGGGATAAGTTAATTCATTCTGAGTGTCGTGCTCTAATTCTCTTGCTAATCTAATAGTAATACACTGACCAGCCGAGCCACGTACACTGTCTTCTAATATGTTTTTCTTGAATGATATATGATCTAATTCGCTTTGTACAGCTACAAGCAAGTCTAAGTTGAGAGGAAGTGTATCATTCACACTTTCGTATTCACCATCGGCGTTAAAGCCAGCTTCTTCAAGGAAGCGTATCTGCTCGTGATTCAACACGGTAGATGGATGATATTCGATCATATTCTGGTTTGGTAAACCTGCATTTTCATCTTCTGGTGCTATATCATCAGGCAGGTTCCATTGCACATCTATATTATCTTGTAAAGTTACAAGAATGTCCTGCTCAATTCTTTTCATAAATACAGCTAAACAAGGATAATCACTGTAAAAATAATGAGTCTGATCATTTACACGTCCGAACCAGCCCATCGTACCATCGTCGCTAATTGTATAGGTAGGTCTTCGAAAAGAACATTGATACTGTCTGTCGCTCTCACTTGTTGTATTTCCGAAACCAGACAAGTATGTGGATACGATTGTTGGTAAATTAAATTTTGCTTCATAAATAGAATTCATAAAATTTCGCTCATCAGTAGTCAAAGTTATTCCATTTTTATCTTTAATTTTGTACATTCGTGCTGCGGTATTGCACGCTACGTAATAGGCTAACGTAGAGAGTGGAACTTTCTTTGCATAACCTGTATCTAAACTTTTTAAAGTATTGTGTAATTGATCAACTATTGGCATTATGCGTTTGAAGGTTGGAAAAATTTTTAGTATGTTCGCTAAGGGTCTGGATTCAACCCCTGGATCAGGCATCAACGCTTCATTATATATAGGATCATTCTTAGGTGTTGATGACGTTTTTGATAAAAAGGCGGGAGGGGGGCCACCAGCGGGTGGCGCCGGCCTTTGGAAGGGAGGGGGATCCCTTCTACCAGTACCTCCGGGTCTTCTATTATTTGCATTACGGCCACGACCGCGTCCACGGTTCGGTCGGAACTCACGTGGCGGATGAACGAACTGGCGTACATCCTGCGGGGGGGGGGGGGGGGGGGTCGTCGTCTGTATCGCGCCTAGGGCCACGATTGTTTGGTGCTCTATGTTGTATTTGCGCCAGCCGGGTCCGCTTTAATATTGCCTCTAGCGGGCTAATGTAAGATTTTTTTAAAATAACCAAAAACATTTTTTTTTATGGCCTTTTTTTCAATGCAATTTTTTTTTCTTGGTAAACCTCCGGAAAGGGGTCTACGTCTAGTCCCCAACAACTTTTTTTATTTAGATGGAATAACCCCACTTGTGATACCCTGTTCGAAAGCCTGTAATCTAAAACAATGGAATAATTTGTTTTGACAAGTCAACTAAAATGTCAGAAAATAATTTTTTCAATTTTTTTAACGTTTTTACTTGTAGGTTTTACTTATTAGAAAGCTAATGAAAGAAGGAAAGCAACGAAATTATTTTTTTGACATACATCAATAAAAATGTCAAAAATTGACTGACGCGTTTTTGTTTTCTTTGAACATTCAAAAAAGAAAAAATACATTTTTTTGACATATTAGTTGACATATCAAAAAAATTTATGATGTTGTTTTTCTTTTTTCATAAGCTTTTGAATGAGGTACTACATGCAAAAAATTTTAACAATAATTTTTTGACATTTAAGTTTACGTATGTCAAAAAAAAATATTATTTTGTTTTTTATTTTTTATAAGCTTTCGAACAAAGTATCACAAATGGGGTCATTCCATCTGAAAAAAAACGTTGTGTGTGGGTAGGCCTCTGTCGGGGGGTCCGACCAAACCTTTTTTGTGTCGAAAAGAAAGACCATAAAAAACTCAGTTAATGTGTTTTTCGATTTTTTCAAAAATCTAACTTTAACCCGCTAAAGTCGCCACCCTGTATGTATGTCCATATATTATCAAAGCTCCCTCAAATTAACAGGGTGCTGTGATATTATATGTTCTTTGGTATTATAGTCTAAACTTTTTGCCACGCTGGCCCAGCAGTTCTCTTTCTGCAATACTGACTTATATCCCTTGTCACTTTTATAATACAAAGGTTTTTAATTGCAGACACATTGAAGGAAGAATTCGTCACTTTTTTTATTTGTCAATTGTGAGTTTTCCATTTTGAATAAGAGAAATATCTTAAAAATTTTGAAAAATATTTTGTTTACAACAACATAACCTATACTTATAAACACATCAATTACGCATGCGCTAACCACAGCACGCACGCTGGCACGCAACACGATTAGAAATGGCCTAGTCCGTGACGACTCCGGTGCTGGCGTTCGTGTGCTTACAAAATTATTTTGCTTATTTTTTTTTGTCAATGTTGAAGCTGAAGTATAAAATATCAATTGAATAAGGCATTTATAATACATATGTGTTTATTCTATAATAGAGGGTTTCAGTGTTAGGTACCAGTCTTAAGGTAGATTTATACCGAGAGGTTTATTAGATTTGTTTGGTATGTTCAGCTTTACGTTTGGTTTCCATGATCACTTTAATAAAGTCACAGCTCTTTTTCCAGTTTTCTTTGTCTTTCCTCTGGCATAGCATTTTCTTTGTCTATTTTAAGGGCATTTTCATTTCAACAATTAATCTTTGGGCTTCGGATCAGTTTACGGAATGCATCATTATAAACCCAAGCAATAAATGCATCTATCATTTGTTGATTTGCCAATTCTTTTTGTGTTTGCTTTAAAGCACCCATGGTTCGTTAAAATCTGTGCCAACTGCAAGTTTATATTTCAGCCATTGCTTTATACTTGGGATTAACTTTTTCGTCCAAATTGCCTCTATTTCCCATCTTCATTTTTCTCTTTTTTTGCTCTGTCGTACTTCCCTATGTTTCTAGAAATATTCTTTCTTGTTTAAGTAAATCTATAGGCGGCATTCCTGCTATGATCGTAGTGCTTTATTTAACATGTTTCTGTAGGCGTTTGCCCCCTCAATATCGCTTTTTTTGGGCTTTGATTAGCATGGCTTTGTATTTGGCTATTGTCACCTTAATAAATATCTGCCTTGTATGGCAAGCGGTGATTGTGGGTTCTTAAATAAAAACTAGGGCATCTGCTGTAAATTTTAACATTTTAATTTAGAAATTGAAAGAAACATCTTAACTAATGGAACAGGATATCCGGAAGAAATAAAAAGAAATAGCTAACTAAATGTCACTCTTAAATTATCAACCCTACCGAATATGCATATTTGGTTTACAAGGTTCACTCTAGTTGCAACCTTATTTTTAAACCTAACCTAACAAAAACCCATAAAAGGAACAATCTTACTTGTTCTCAAAGTCTCACAATATGGGTCCCATAACCCGGTCAGGAAGCTCGGTTTGATATCTGGGTTTGACAGCTCGGTTTGGACATGTGATTCCCACTTCAACGATTCTTTTCAGGTTGTGAATGTCAAAATTACTCGTTCAGTTTACTTTGGTCAAAATTGGTAGAAGGTAGGAAATTCTGTGGATATAAAATTCCCTTCGGGATTGCGGAACTGGAACTAAAATAAAACATGCTTTTTGGAACACACAGCAAAACACAGTAGATCAAGCTGCAAAACCCTTAATTGGATAAATATTCATTTATCCCTCAATATCGAAATAAACCCTTTAATATTAATCTAACCTTTTATATTTTATCACGGTATTTTCTTTAGTAAAAATCTACCTCAACTTATATACTTCTCACAATAACATAACCTATAAAAATCAACCAAGTTATAACGATTATATCGTTATATTGTTTAAAAATTAAGGAATTACATATTTTGTAATAAAAATATATTATTTAATTAATTAAATTTCCTTAATGAATAATAATCAATTTTACTGGCCTATTGAGCTTTGAATGGCTATATCATTTTGACTGGCCTAAATTATTTATCAAAATCTCCGCATTCGGCAAAAAAGGTAAGCAAATGTATCCATACGCTGAATTAAGCCAATCTATCATATTTCCTCTTTGTTTTACTTTCGCGCGAGGCAAAGGATAAGCAGTCAATGATCTGCATAGTGTTAGTTGAGATGATTTAAGATAAATACGTTTTTTATTAAAAAGTATACTCCATAGGATGTCTGTTTTAAGAGATCTTAAATATTAAAATTTAGTGTGTTTTCGATTTCTGGTCTGACGACATTGAAATTCAGGTCAGTTCGTTCCTTTTTTCACTCAAAATTATTTATCTTAATTTATCGCAAATATGCATAATTTGATTGCATTTATCTTAATTTTTTGGTAGAAAACCAAATTTTGATAAACTTTAATGTTTGCTAAAATATTGGCCCATAGCACAGGTATTTCTCGTGGAATATTTTTTTTTTCAGATTAAGGACCCAATGAGTTCAGTCAAGCTTCCCTTTTCAGTCATATAGGACAAATTTTAGCCCACCTGACTCATTCGATTAATGCATTCCAAAGAAGTGGATTCTTGAGGTTGATGGACTTTGGAGATATGGATCTATTTGGATAAATTATCTGGTAAGTTTTTTTATTCATATATATTTTAATAGACTTTAGTCAAATCTGCTTTGAATGAAAAACTTACCAGAATGATTTTCTAATCTCCATCAAAAGTCCTCAAAAATCTAACTTCTCAGAGAAATATTTAGCTTGCTCATTCTTAAATGAACGGCGGCCATTTTGTATTTTTTATTCTGCTTGCGTTCTTGAGTGAACAGCAGCCATTTTGTTTTTTTTTAGTGAATAAATTAAATTCATGAACGACCAGATTTCAATTTTTGCTTCCCCTTTTTAATTATATTTTCTTTAATGAAGAAGTTATTTTCCTTTTAAGGAAAAAATAAAAGGAAATATTTTTTTTATTGCCGTCCCTCAAAAGTCGAAAACATACTCACGTTTCAGTTAACTTTCCCTTTGTTTGTGTGAAAGACTGAAATGTTCCCCATGTAAAATTTTTAGATACATTTTTTTTTATAAATTGTTAAAAAGATTTTATTCTTTCCCTCCATTTTGAATTATTGGCTGGCCACCTTTATTCTCAAATTATTTTGTAAATTTTTCTAGCTTTAAGAAATAAAACCAACATGTGTGAAATTATATTTTAATTTTAATATTGGGTATTATTTTAAAGTTATAAAATCCAAACAGTTATATTTTTTATCTTAAGAAACCAATTGTAAAGATGACATAGATAATAACCTGTTAAACATTTATTTTTTATGAATTTATTTGATAAAATTTGTGAAATTTTTGAAATTAAATTTAGAAAATATATATTTTTTTTTAAATTCAGGAATCTATAAATAGGGTTCATGTAAACCTGAAAGGTCTAAATATTCTGCTGAATATTTGGTTGAAATTTTGTAAAGATTCCTTCTACATTTTCTTTATATTTTGAATGTATATATTTTCCTTTTGATAAATGACATTCCCATGATGATTGTCATTTATAGAAATTTGTAAACTAAAACTATTTTTTGTGACACTCTCAATGCTAGAGTTATACGTAATTTTTTTTGAGAGTTTTGTTGAGAAAGCTAGGTCATCAAGTCTGACAAATTGTTTCTACGGTTGCGTAAATAGTCTTTCTTTCCATGTACAAAAAATCCACGACGACAAGTTCTCCACCACTGAGTAAAAGTAAAACCAACAAAGATAAGCCACCTACAAGTCCTCCTGGATTGCACACCTGCTGACGAGGCGAAGACTAGCACTGAGACCATGATGGGAATGTTGTGAATATGATCTCATGGTTGGAGGATGCTCTACTATTGGTGATGCTATTTTTTTTTGCTAGATTTTTTTTTTGAAAAGAAAAGACAATCTAAAACTTTAAAAAGCAAGTTTAAAAATTAAATAAGACTTGAGACTCTTCTTTCTTTAATAAATTTTCTTCATTTTTTTTTTATAAAAAGGTTTAGTTTTTTTTTAATTTTTTTTTGATTGTATCACTGATAATTTTTTTTCTAAAATAAATTGTAAAATTTATTCTCTAATCCAGAATTTCTTTATACTCTAAACGAGGTGAGATTGTTTGGAGGATTCCAAGACTATTTCATTCTTTAATTTTTTCCATTTATTATTATATTTTTTATATATAATTTTTTTTTTAATGAATGAATTTTGTCCTAAAGGATCTTCCAGGTAAAGCTCAATGGCGCCCCATTACCCTTAATAGAAAACAAATTGGAAGAAACGTTAGTAGAACTAAAAAGAGAAGGTACGACCCTGAGATAGTCATTTCATTATTTTGATTTGAAAGAGTTTCTGTTCTTTTGTTCTTCCACTTTCTTTGCTTTGCTAAAAAAAAAGGAAAAGGAAGAGTGAAATAATACCAGGCAAATATTAAAGATCTTAAAAAGCATAAATTGGCACTCCACCATAAATGTGGTGCTAACGTGCTATAAATTTGGCGCTCTATACTAGTTATAAATCTGATGCTCAACGTGGGCTAGTTATAAATATAGCGCCCAACGACTATAATAGTCATAAAGTCAAAACGTGAATTATCGAGTTATAAAATTTAAATCTCTTATTTCGAAATGATCTGTCTCTCCACTTATCTTGGATAAAAATATATAATAAAATCAACTAGCAATATTTAAAACAATAAGGTTAAATTCTACCTGAACTACATGTGCTCTCGGTAAGAAACAGAATTATCGGAAGTAGAAGTAAATAGGGCTCACCTGTAATTCGATGAAAATCCTATCAACATCCAAAATAAAATGTGTCACAAGACATTAACTTAAAGCATTCTGCTTTCAAATTAAAATTTCTAGACATTGATTATCAACTGAAATTGGCACGCGGCCTTTTATGGTTAGCAATTAATAGCCAGACTCCACAAAATCTAGTTATGGGAAAAAAGACAGATTTCGCCTGGAAACCCCTATTTATAGCCTTCCACCGGAAGATAAAAACTATCAAAATGACACGTCATTTTAGCTTTGAACCACATGTTTAACAAAAGAAAGAGACATACTTAATGACAAAATATCAAGTTGAAGAAGGATGACATATATATGTTATACTTTAAAGTTTACTTTTAACTTTTTTAAAAAACTTTATTTTGATTAAATACAATATAGGACTTAAACGTTATAATTGAACGTGTACTTAAGAACGATTCTAAAGAGAATGACTTAACATTACAATGATTTGAGTTTATATAAAGAAAATGTGCTGATTAAGCAATGGAATAATTCCTTAATATTCTAGACTTAAACTAAAGTGCAATTCGGCAGGAATGCACGTGTTGTTTATTCCGTGAGAGACGCAAGTCAGCAGAATGGTCTTCTTATCTTGAAAGGTTCTGAGAAATAAAGTGCTGATTCGGCTTGAATGCATGTGTTGTTTATTTCATGGGAAACGCAAGTCAGCAGAATAAGCTTCTTATCTGGAAGGTTCTCGGGTTTCATAGAAGGTTCTGGTTTCTTCTAAGTGTAGGCAGGATATTTTCATATAACAGCTCCCCTCTTTTTGAAAAAGTTGGCGTTATACGGCAACTTTTATTAAGATGATTGATTGATCATTAATTTTGCATTGGGTTCGATTTCTTCTTCGATTTGATCTTCGATGTGTATGCTTGGCCTTCTTTTTGGTAAGATATTCGATAAATTCCTAATTCTTTGTAGATTAGGTTTTGGAAATGGTGGAAAGTCATTACCATTATCGTTATTGGTATTATTACCATTTCTTGTTCTTCGGCGTCTTCGACATTTGTTAATAATGTAAAGAATTACTAGTAGTACTATCAATGTTATTGTAATGATAGTAAACCAATCAATGTGTTTTTGAATGAATGGTTGATTGATCATTTTATCTAATTCTTCTGAATATTGGTTAAGATTATGTTGTGCAATATTCAGATCTTCGACGTTTATTTTGCTTAACTTTAATGGTTTTAGGCCTTGAATTTTGGGGATTGCAGGCATATCTTTACAACAAGTATATGGAATATTGATTATTGGTGAATTTATTTCTTCGAAGGTACTTTCTTGAAGTATGGTTTCAGAATGAATTCTCGTACTTCCAATAAAAGCATTGCATGTTGATTTGAAACGAACTATACTATTGGTTTCAATTAATTTCGTAATGATTTCTTGATTCTTGCATTTGATATTGGTAGGTACTGGTTCTGACATAGTGACTAGCCATTGATTTTCTTCAAGTGGTTGAACATTGTAGCCTTGTGCATAGAAAATGGTTGTTTGACATGTTTTCGGCAGCTGAGTTTGTTGCTTCAATAGTTGAGCTTCACAAATAGCATCACTGTCGATGGGGTACGGAAGTACTTTGGAACAGAGCTTCGTTCTTCTTTCGATGATCTTGCAGTGGTCCACGTGGTGGAAGGTGACGAAAAACATTGAATCATCGTCACGCGCAATAAATTTATTAATTGTTGATATAGTATGGTGAAGACCTGTTCGATTATCTAATATTGGTATTGGGTAAAGTCTGTATAAAGTATAAGTCGAAGGGTCTATAAGAGGTATTTTAAGAACAAATACTATTTTTGATTCAGTTTGAAAAGCACTAAGTTCAATTAAATTAATGTATTGGGCTACCGTTGAGATTGATATTGGTAAAGGCAAATTATTTTTTTGTAATGAATGAGAAATCTTTTTCAATGAATCTACCAAATCCGATGGTTTTATTATTGAACCATGCAATATTTTTAAACGTGCAAAAGTTACTGCGTTTAACGCGTCATTTAATGAATCTTTAATAAAGGTGTAACTTTCCATAAGCGATTCGCATAAATCTAATGCTTTTATTTGTGCTTCTGCATAGGCAGCGTTATCAGAAATCGAAGTGACTAAATATTGAATTAATTTAATATCATGGTTAAACGTTTCTTCATCAATTTGTAATTTTTGTAAAGTCGTATTAAAACTTTTAATAACAGAGGTTATTACTGAAATTTGTTTTTGCAATAATCTTTCAATATTTTTCTCATCAGTCGATACTTTATTAATACAATCATTAAAGTATTCTCCGTCTGATGCATCTAAATTTCCTGTAATAGATTTCCAAATAGTTCCGATGCCATTAAATATTCCACGTTTTTGCCTATATGATTTTTCTTTTGTATCCGAGATAAGTTCTTCGTATTTAATATTAACGTAATTAGAAATTTGTTTTAAAAGGCTAACATGCGTTTTAATTTGCGATTTGAAATTTGCAATTTGATTATTATTGATTGAAAAGTGATCCATAAAGGTATCTAAAATTTTGTCGTTATGCTCAATTGCTTTCTTAAAGGGTAAAAGATCTTTGTAAACAACAAGTGTCCATTCATTATTAGAAATTCTGATAAGGGATTCTTCATGATAAAATAGTCCTAGTGTATTATTTATTGGTAATATTGAATATTGACTGGAAACGATTGAGATTATTCCCATTAATCTAAAATAAAAGATTTTTATTTTATTCAAAGCATGGTTTTAACCTATCAAAATTAACTTTGGTTAATTGATTTGTTTGTGGGTTTTTAAGTGTTGCAGAATTACGGTGTATTTCTAAAATTTCAAAAGGACCATTAAATAAATTTTCTGATTTTGATTTGATTTGTGATTCTTTAAGCCAAACTTTGTCTCCTACATTAAATTCAGGGAGATTCTTTCGTATGTGTTCGTCGAATCGTTCTTTCGATTTTTGTTTCGATTGATCCGTTCTATTTCTAGCTAATTTGTAAAAATAGTCCATTCTATTATTTAAATCGCGTACATATTTAGATATCAATTATTCTTGGTTATAGAGCTTTTCGGGGGGTCTACTTGATGTATGTCCGAAAACGAGTTCGTAAGGGGTAAATCCGTGTGTTTTGTTTTTTGTATTATTATAGCAAATTACTGCGTATGGAAGAACGCTAAAACAATGATCTTCAGGGTTTTCTTGTTTATTGATTCTAATCATTTCGCAAAGGGTTGCGTGAAATCGTTCTAGTGAACCGTTTGACTGGGGATGTGCTACGCTAGAAAATGTTAAATTAACGTCGTATAGGGTACATAAATCTTTTAAAAGGGTATTATCAAATTCTTTGCCATAATCGCAATGTATTCGTAAGGGTACACCGAAATGTTGGAAAAATAGTGAAATAGTACTAACTACTGTACTGGCTTTTTTATCACTCATTGCGTAAGCTTGTGTAAATTTTGTTAATTCATCCCGTACTGTTAACGCGTAATTTCTGGTGGGGTATTCGAAAATATCGATATTGATTCGTTCAAAAGGGGTACGTGGTGTTTCTGTTACAACGAAGGGTCTGTTTAGATTTTTACGAACAATTTTTACTTTTTGACAAGTTTCACATTTTTTTATGAAATCTTCTACGTTTTTTGTTAAACCACGCCAATTATATTTTTCTCTAATGCGTCTAACTGTTTCATTTATTCCACGGTGTAGGTTGCTTTTTCCTAAGTGATAATTTTCTAAAATTATTGGGATTTCATCTTCGTCGGGGGTTGTTATTATATTTTGGCAAATTTTTAATTTTATGTCTTTATCAGAAAAGATGTAAGATAGCATCTCTAAAGTTGGTAAATCTAGATTGTTTTCGATGCAGTATGTTTTGTTAATTTCAAATTCATTTTGGTCTTTAAAAAGGCAATAAAATAAGTGTTCTGAACAATCATCATTATCGAATGGTAGAGCTATAATAAAATATTTACGATCTTTAACTGTTTTGCTAGAAACAATATTAATTTTTAATTCTTCAAGGTGGAATTCTTCTTCGAAAATATCGTCAATGATTTTGAAATGTAAATCTTCCATTTTATTTTGTCGGAAAAAGGTTACTATTAATTTATTTGATTTATCCAATAATTGATCATTCGAGGTTTCGATTTTAGAATAATCAATTAGGGATCGCGTCTTGTAAAGTTCAACAAATCTGTTAAATTCATCTGTTATTTTTTGAGCATCTTCTTCGTTAAAAATTGGTTCTTGATCGTTATTTTCGTTGTTTGCAAAAATTTTAATGTTTGATTTAAAGTCTATACAGTCTTTGAAATGATTGATTTTTATTCGCGATAAAGCGTCTGCATTTTTATTGATTTTACCGGGTTTATGAATGATTTTAAAACTATATTCTTCTAATTTTAATCGCCAACGTGCTAATCTGCTACCGGGGTCTTTAATTGAAAGTAGCCAGGTTAGAGGTCTGTGATCTGTGACTATAGTGAATTTTCTACCAAAAAGGTAAGGTCGAAAGTGTTTTACGGACCATACTATTGCTAATAGTTCTCTTTCAATAGTGGAGTATTTAGTTTCTGCACTACAAAGGGTTCTCGATGCAAAAGCTATCGGAAGGTCTTTACCAATTGGACCTTGTGAAAGTACGGCTCCTATCGCAAATGCGCTCGCGTCTGTAGTTAAAATGAAGGGTTCTTCAAAATTTGGATAGATTAATATTGGATCAGAAATTAATGCATTTTTGAGTGTTTCAAAAGCTTCTTGACATTCTTTAGAAAAAATAAATTTTGTATCTTTTTGAAGAAGTTTTGTTAAGGGTTTTGAGATTTTCGCGAAGTTCGGTATGAATCTTCGATAATATCCGGCAAGTCCGAGAAATGATTTTACGTCACGAGGATTTTTTAATTCTGGAAAGTTTTGAATACATTTTACTTTATCAGGGTTTGGTTTTACTCCATTTTCGGTAATTAAATGTCCGAGGTATGCTACTTCTTTTCGTAAAAACTCGCATTTGTCAGGTTTTAAATTTTTAAATTTGATTTTCGTAATCTTTGGAAAACTTCGGAAAGACGTGAAATGTGTTCATGAATAGTGGGTGAATAAACAATAATGTCGTCCATATAAACTAAACAACGTTCATTTAGAATGCCTAATAAAATGTTATCCATCACACGTTGAAATGTGGAGGGTGCATTTTTTAAACCAAATGGCATACGAACAAATTCGTAGTGTCCATTTTCGACAGAAAAGGCTGTTTTTTGAATATCTTTTTGATCAATTTCAATTTGGTGAAAACCGGATGCTAAATCAAGTGTTGTAAAATATTGACATTTACCTAACTGATCTAATAAATCTGAAATATTTGGAAGTGGATATTTATCGTCAACTGTTACTTCATTTAGTTTTCTATAATCGATTACTACTCTCCATTTTTGTTTGTTAGAGGCGTCAAGTTTTTTTGGGACTACCCAAACAGGTGATGACCACGGGGAAATTGATGGTCGGATTATTTTTTGATCGAGCATTTTATTAATTTGTGTTTTTACTTCCTCTTTGTGTATTTGAGGGTACCGATATGATTTAGTAAAAATTGGATGAGCATTGTTGGTTTCAATTGTATGTTTGATTTCATTAGTGAAAGTTAATTGATCTCCTTCGATATAGAAAATGTCAGAAAATTCAAAACAAAGATTTGAAATTAGTTCTTTCTCTTCGTAATTTAGATGTTCTAGTCTTAATTGATTTTTAATAAGGTCGATTCTATCAATGAGTTCGTCTTCATTGGTATTAAAATTTAAAATATCGTGAACACTTGGTATGGGTTCGAAAGACAAGTTATTAAAATTTATTGTTTTAGGAATAGCATTGGGATTTATTACTGACGTACAAAATTCACCATTTTCGTTAATGTGGACTAGGGCGTTTGGTAATCTTACTTTTTCTATTTCTTGACCAATTAAAATTGCATCTGTGTTTTTTAAATTAGATTTTAATTTGAAAACTTGTTCGGTTCGCGGTTCTAGAGATATTTGATTTTGAAAATTATTTTGATTTATATTTATTCGCGGTTTTGGTATTGGTGGCGTTTTTTGATTTTGAATTAATCTTGGTTTAGGTATTGGTGGTATGTTTTGATTTTGAATTACTCTTGGTTTAGGTATTTGTAGTGTTTTTTGATTTATTTGATTTTGATTAATTTGGGAATTTTGTTCAAAAGTTTTTTCTGTTACTTGAATTAAAGGTATTGTTTTAAAATTGGTGCATAGCTGTTTCGAATTTAAGTCAATTACGCACTGGTAATGTTCAAGAAAATCGAGTCCTAATATTCCGTCAAATTCTATGTCTAAATTACAAATATAGACTTTTAGTGGATTGTCTTTAGCGAAAGGGATTAAAACTGATTGAGTGATTGGAATTTTTTCATCGGTTATTCCTTGTACTATTACATTTTCTGCAAATCGATTATTATAATTTTCGACTGTTTTTTCCTTAAATACTGAAATTCATGCGCCGGTGTCAATTAAAAGTTTAAATTTATTTGTTGCGTCATTAATATAAAAAAGATTTTTTGAGTTTAAGTTATGTAGATTGGTATTTACACGAATGTTTGTTCTGGTGTTTGATCGATTGACATGTGTTGGATTTTCGTAGTAGTTTGTTCTAATTGGGTATCTGTTTCTTGAATCGATTGGGGTGGATGGTTTTGATTGGAAGTAATTTGAAAATTTTGGGTTTCTGGTGGCAAAATTTGATTTTGATTTTCAAAATTTTGATATATTCCGGGTTGATTAAAATTGTATTGACTTATGTCATTTAAATATTGTTCTTCAAAATTATTCGAAAATTCTTGTGAGATTTCATTTTCGTAATGAAACTGATTTTCATACTGAAAATTTTCAAAATTTGGATCATAAGGATCGTAATTGTCAAAATTGTTAAAATTTTCAAAATTTGGATCATAAGGATCGTAGTTGTCAAAATTATTAAAATAGTCATCAGAATAGTTTACTACATGTGCTCTATGTTGTAGGGAATTGTAATTTGGATTTCTTTGAATTACTGATGGTCTAAAATTATTTTGTTGGTTTTGGGGTACAAAATTTCTAGAGGTGCTTGGTTGATTTTGGGCAAAATTGGGTCTTTGAAAATTTTGGTTAGATTGTTGATTTTGATTTTGGGCAAAATTGGGTCTTTGAAAATTTTGGTTAAATTGTTGATTTTGATTTGTGTAGACCGGGGGTCTCTGTACAAAAGTACGGCATTCACTTGCGTGATGACCTAAACGATTACATTTAAAACATTTTTGGGGTTGAGAAGGTATTTTTCGTGATTGAAAATTATTTTGTCTATTTTGTATGGGATTATTTGAAACATTGGGTCGGTTTGGAGTTTTTTGTGTTTCAAAATATGAAAGTTGTAGTTCGCGTCTTATTCTTACTTGTGCTTCAAGTAAATCTTTAGGATTGCTAGCACGGACAATATGACCTATGCGCGATTCTAATCCTGTTAAAAGCGTATTTAATGCCATAGAATCTATAATTTGGATTTGTGCATCTTTTTGAAGCATATTTAAATTTGATTTTTGAATACAAGCGTGCATTTTTGAATTCATAACTTGTAATCTATTGAAAAATATTAAAGGTGATTCATTTGTTTGTTGTTTGAGTCTTTGTAGATCTTGAATTAATGAAGAAAGGTCTCGCGTATCTCCATAATATGTTGTTAATAATTGCTTAATTTGAATCCATGAAAGAGGATTTCGAGAGTTTACCAATTGTGCGGCTTTTCCTTTTAATTTATTTTTAATGTGTATGACCAATAAATCGCGTTGATCTCCGACGGCCATGTTATAAGCACAATCGCAAGCATTGATAAAAGTTCCTAAAAATATTTGATCTCCATCGTATTCAGGGATTATTGAGAAAATTTCCGATAAACGATAAGGTTCAACCTCAACTATAGGTTGGTTTGCTGGTACGTTTGCTGGTTGGTTATTACGAGGTTCAGTCATTTTTAATGGTATTTGATTTCTCGTATTTTAAAACTTAAATTAAACTTTTTTAGATTTTGTTTCTTAAAACTAAATTTTATTTTTGACTTCTTTTAAATTGAAAAATTTTCTTAAAAATTCAAAATTGTAAAAGTCAGCCTATCAGTCAGTCTAACTCTGACTTAGTTAGAAAATCGAACAGATTTTTCAAAATATCAACTTATTTGAAAAAAAATAAAACGTGATGATTCAATTGTTTTACTCACAAAAGCTTTAGCTGGACCATTTGTCTCCACGTGTTCGGCTACCAGGGGCTTCACTAGGTGTTCCTTCCGTATCCGTTGGTTGCGAGGACGTTTGGTTCGTTGCTGTGTAGCTTCTTTGTTGCTTGTGTAACTTCTTAGTTGCTATGTAACTTCTTTGTTGCTTGTGTAACTTCTTGGTTGCTGTATATTCTTGATAGCTTAAAGAGCTGGAGCTTCACCACTCGCGAATTAGAATACTCGTGTTTTCGCGTGTGTTAAACTATCCTACCGACTGCGCCAAATGTTATACTTTAAAGTTTACTTTTAACTTTTTTAAAAAACTTTATTTTGATTAAATACAATATAGGACTTAAACGTTATAATTGAACGTGTACTTAAGAACGATTCTAAAGAGAATGACTTAACATTACAATGATTTGAGTTTATATAAAGAAAATGTGCTGATTAAGCAATGGAATAATTCCTTAATATTCTAGACTTAAACTAAAGTGCAATTCGGCAGGAATGCACGTGTTGTTTATTCCGTGAGAGACGCAAGTCAGCAGAATGGTCTTCTTATCTTGAAAGGTTCTGAGAAATAAAGTGCTGATTCGGCTTGAATGCACGTGTTGTTTATTTCATGGGAAACGCAAGTCAGCAGAATAAGCTTCTTATCTGGAAGGTTCTCGGGTTTCATAGAAGGTTCTGGTTTCTTCTAAGTGTAGGCAGGATATTTTCATATAACATATATATTGAGGTTAGATTTTCAACTATCTGTAGCCATCAACATTATAATAGATGGATCGAGTAAATGGTTGCACGTTCAAAAATCATACCATCCACCGGCTGAAATCATGTTTGTCTCATCTTTACACTGAGACAAATAAGAATAGACAATCAAGAATGACGAAATAAACTCCATTCTTGAGCATACCCGTAGAAACATTAAGTTAGCTATTATAAGGTCACTGATCTCACGTTCGCCACGTTCACAAATTACGTTATACAACACATTTTTTTTACAATTGTACAGATATCTTCTGACCAGTCAAAGTTCCGCCTAGCCTGAAATTAAACCCCAACACCCAATTAAAAGATCGATATTTCGAAATTAATTAAGTTTTGGTCAAGTTCTGATTGCCCCAAAAATTCCCCCCAAGCATAATCTGTAAATGCGCCCGCAAGCAAAGGACACTCAGATGGTCAGAAATAGCCGGTTAACAAGAAAACAAGGAAAACAGATTACTTGAACCTAACTTCAATTAAAACTTAAATTTCTGTTTGTTTACCCTTTAATTAAGGTTAAATTCCAGTTTTTCTTCCCTTAAAGAAATTAAATATAATTTTATGAGTTTGCAACATTGATCTTCCTGTACTACCTGTTTACCTGTGATGTTTCAAAAGCATGTCTTCCGCTGCGCAAAAATTCTCCTTTCTATGGACTCTTAATCAAGTAGGTATTAACATTTTTGGTGGTTCAATAAACTAACTTTTTAGCAATGATATTTCCCTAATAAGATAAAACAACCTAATACTAGTATTTATAACATATACCTAGTAACTAGAGAAATACTGGCTTTTAAATAGGTATTGACCCAAAATTTGTACGGGGCGAGTTTAAGTTAATTTGGCCTAGAATAAATCCTAGCAAATCCAGCCCGTAACACTATGTTAATTACTTCTTCCCATGTTGGTGTTCCGTAAAGCAAAGTTGATTTTATTACCCTGTATTTTCCTGTTAAGGGCCCCTTTTTATTTGACATTAATAAGTTTACCTTGGTTGTTTTTTCGTCTGCTTTCCTGACAATTATTATTACTGCTACTATTACCGTCACTGGTTGCCAGCGTCCGATGGCACCCGACTCCTCGCGGAAGGTTGGCTGGACGCAACTTTCTAAGCTGTTCCTTCACTGCGGCGGAATATGCTAACCGCGCGGAAGGCAGTCTATCACATCTGCGAGCTGAGTGATTTTCCAGAGTTCCAGCTCCCCTTGAAGCTGGATCAGCGGATGTAGCACCGGTTGGGCCGGTACTCGTCTTGCCATTAACGGTGAGATTTGAACCTGATCTGATTTTAAAGAAACTGACGTGCTAAACCATCACCATTAGGCAATAAATTTATTTCCATTTTTTAGATGTAGACAAATTTTTTAAAATCAAGCACCAATTTGCTGTTATAACTTCTCAGTTCCGTTGCGAAAGTAACTAGTCCCCCAGCAGTCGACGTTGAACCGACTTTGGCAAACGCCAAAAATTCTGTGGGCATTCGGTTCAGTGATTCCGTCTCTTCAAGGATTGCTGTCACACAAGTGGGACGAACAGGTAGACACTGGGTTGTTCGAAGCTCCTGTATTCTAAGACGGTGGTATTAATTGTGCGTCTAGATCTGGATGCGAGGGTCGGACGATCGTTTCGGCTGGTCGGGGCGCCGCACAGTGCGGACAAAAATAGGGTTTTTGGACAATAATCAATATCTTTGTTGTTAAAACTATTTGGTTTTCACTTTCTCCAACGTCGATCACGGGGATACGAGTGATCCCCGTCTGGAACACGTCCTGATAGGAACAAATATTCCATGCCAACCATTTGTTCCTGACTATCAGGACGTGTTCCAGACGGGGATCACTCGTATCCTCGTGATCGACGTTGGAGAAAATGAAAACCAAATAGTTTTAACAAGTTCCCAACGAAAGCCTCAAATCATCAGTATAATTCAATGCCGGTAGGGGTATTTTCCCTCGGAGTAGTTGTTTCTGGTGATTTCACACATCTTTGTTGTTTTTTAAAAAAGTTAATTTTTTTATAGGGTATGTGATAAAGTGTAAAATAAGTAAAACTTTTTAAAATATATACATGTCATTTTATTTAAAATATTAAAAAAATAAATTAAAGTACATTCAGTTTAAGCTACAGTTACGTTAAAAATAAAAATCAATTTACTTTTGTGTTAGACATTAAACTAAAATTATTTTTTTTATTCGGATCCATGGGCGTAGTTAGGAAGGCTTGGGAAGGCTAAGTCCCTTCCAAAAAAATTAAATTAGCAACCCCAAAATAATTATTTTTACCATACACGCACACATAGCACCCTTAGTTTCTTTGTTCTCAAATATGATTCTAAGAAAGCCGTTTTAGGCCGTCCACGACTCGGTCCGGGTACGGCCTCTGTTTCCGAATCTGTATTTTTTGATTTTTCTGAATCCGTTTAATAACAAAATTTCTTAGATATATCCTTATTTAACAATTCGAAATAACGGGTTTAAAAAAAATTTTGTTTCGTCCCGATAGCTTCCATTTGAGACTGAGACTTTTGCAAAAATTTAATGATGCCTTATTTAGAATTTGGTTATTTTTGTCAGAACATTCTTCTAATCCCACCAAAGGTTGAATTTTTTTGAAAATATTTAACACTTTCAGATTTTCGTGAGAGGCCATTCATTTAACAAGTCTGAATGTTTTATGCTTATGCGTTCTAAAAGTTAAAAATAAAATTATAAAATAGTATATTATCTTCTTAGGGATTTAAGTGGCACTTTTATCCCGAGAAGAAATAATTGTATGTAGCTACAGTTCGCCGAGTGCTCAAAAGATACTTTAGTCATTTTTGGGCCCCGTTTTTATTAAAATTATTTTGCAAGAAAAACAGACTTTCAATTTTTACGTTTTATCTTTGAACGTCACTTTTTATCCACGGAATAAAAAGTGATACTTTATCCCTAAAATTTGTGATAAAAAGCGCACTTTTGATCTCCAAAGTGCAAAAAAACTATTTAAAAAAAATATTCGCCCACACAAACTCCAGAATAATTTTTGGAATATATATTTTAAGACTGATAGCAGTATTTTTATAATTTTATTGACTACCTCAAATTATTATTTTTGTGCGTTCCCATTGACAAAAAACGGCCAATACGTTATGCGATTCTAAAATATTTAATTTTCCATTTTGCTCACAGTAGTATAACGTGACTAATAGCCCATCGCACCGACTTTTTTTTCATTACTTAGCCTTATTACGTCATATTATGATTATATTAAGAAACGCTTTAAGCTAAGTAACGAAAAAAAAGTCGGTGAGATGGACCCTTAGTACCATAAATATTTTAGAAATTCTTTTTAAATTTATTATCACCTATAACCACTCGCCATCACCGAATAATAAGCCTCATATCTTCTCCAGATTTAGTGCCATTTTTGAGAACTTGCTGTCGCCATTTTTGACGTTAATGAGAGCTGTCACAATTTTATATTTGTCCAAATGGCGGCAAGACTGGTTTTAAGGGTATACCTAAACAGGAGATGATGTGAGGCCTCTCAACCGGGGTGTTAACCAATGTGTTATAAATTATTAGGATTGAAATATATTATTTAAAAAAATACAGCACCCTTAGTAGCAGCCAGTAGCAAAAAATATTTATGCTACCTTTTTGCTAATTCATTGGACTAATATTTAGGATATATGCCAGACCTTGCAAATCTTTGCGATTTTTTATAACCTTAATGAAATTTAAAAAATACGTACGAGTCTCGAATTTGGTTCTTTTAAGTTCATAAGCCAAGTAAGTGGTTGATGGTCGGTATACACGGTGAATTCTCTACCAAATAAGTATGGTCGAAAATATTTACATCCCCATACTATTGCTAAACATTCTTTTTCGATCGTTGCAAAATTAATCTCTGCAGGGTTTAATGTTCTTGATGCATAACAAATTGGGTGTCCATTTTGTGACAAAATGGCCGAAATCGCATAGTTCCATGCATCTGTCGTCATTTCAAACGGTTTAGTAAAATCGGGATATGCAAGTACTGGTTCTGAACATAAAATAGTTTTGTAAATATTAAAGCAGTCTACAAATTCTTTTGTGTGTTCCACTTTATTATTTTTCTTTAAGCAATTAGTCATTAGTTTTGTGATTTTCGCGAAATTTTTAATAAATTTTCGATAATAGCCTAATAAACCTAGGAATGATTTGATTTGTTTTTGGGTTTTTGGTATTGGAAATTTTGCTATTGCCTCTAGTTTCTTTTTATTTGGTTTAATTCCTTCTGTTGTTACAACGTGACCTAAAAATTCGCATTCTTTTTGTAAAAATTCTGATTTATCCAACTGAATTTTTAAGTTTGCGTCTCGGAATTTTTGGAAAATTAATTTTAGGTTATTTATATTTTCGGTGAGGCTTGTACTGAAGCAAATACAGTCATCCATGTAAACCATGCAAATTTTGTTCTGGAGGTCTTTGAGGACTTCATCCAAGGCTCGTTGGAAAGTAGAGGGTGCATTTTTAAGTCCGAAAGGCATTCTCAAATACTCGTAATGGCCATTTTCTACGTTAAAGGCTGTCTTCTGAATAGAGTTTGATTGCATTTCTATTTGATGAAAACCACTAGCGAGGTCTAAAGTGGTGAAATATTGAGCTCTACCTAATTTATCGAGTATATCTGATATATTGGGAATTGGATATCGATCTGTAATTGTTTTCTCATTGATTTTGCGGTAGTCTACTACAATTCTCCATTTTTGTCTTCCAGAGGCGTCCATTTTCTTTGGAACAATCCATATTGGAGATGACCAAGGACTGCATGATGGTCTAATAATATTTTTGTCAAGCATTTCTTGAATTTGTCGTCTGACCTCTTCTTTGTGTATGTATGGGTAGCGATATGACTTTGTATGTACCGGTATTTCATCGTTGGTTTTTATTTCATGTTTTACAGCGGAGGTGAAAGATAGTTTTTCTCCTTCTTTATAAAAGATGTCCGAAAATTCTCGACATAATTTGGTAATTTCTCTTTTTTCTTCTATATTCATGTGATCTGTTCTAATCAAGTGATCTATTTCCTTTTTTATTGATTGGTTTGATATTGGCATTGATTGATCTGATTGACTATAATTTTTAATGACCGATTCAAATGTAAACATTTCAAAATAATTTTCTTCGAAGGGTTGAACTCTTAGGGGTTGTTCGAAAGTAAGGGATAAATTTCGATCAGTGGGGTTTTGAATCTCTACACATGCCCATCCATCTTTGGCATTTGTTATTATTGGCGGTATTAAAAAAAGTACCAATTTTATTTCCATTCGTTAATATTTCGCCCTCGTCTATAGAAACGGGTATTAATTTTAAAGCCTTTTCCTTGGGTCCTAATGCTACTGTTGAGCTTGTGTCAAAACTTTGTCGATATATGAGTGGTATTTTTACATTCGATCCAATCAATTGTTGGTTAATGATGTCCAGGTTGATTTCAAGTTGTCTAAGGTCGTTTATACCTATTACACCGTCGAAAAAATCGTGGAAGTCGAATAAAACGAACTTAATATATGTGTTACAATTAAATTCTGCAAACGCAGGGATTTCTGCTTCAAACTGCGTTTCGGTGCAACCTGTTGCCGTTTTAATTGTTAATTGTTAATTAATGTTTCCTAAAAATACAATTTGGAAAAAATTCTTTAGCGATTGATGGTCGAAGAACCGAACGACAACTTTCTGTATCGATTAATAATTTACATTTTGGGATGTTTAATTTCGATATAAGGAAGTGCGCTGTTGCCAGAGCTATTTATTTCTACTAGGTTTGACTTTGTTTGGAGCTGACCTCTTGAAAATTTTCGGTTTTATTTTTAGTTTCCGAGATAATATTTTGCATTTAATTTCCTTGGTTTTGGTAATAAACATTAGTTTCATATGACTGATCGGTGTATTGGTTATAATCATCGCTATGGTACTGGTTATAATCATGGCTCTCGTACTGATTATAATCATAGCTATTATATTGGTTGTAATCATGGTCATCGTATTGGGTATAATCATAGTCATTGTATTGGTTATAATCATGGCTATAATTATTTTGTGAAGATACATCATTCATGTGTAATTCTTCGAAATGAAATTGAGGTGGTTTAGGATAACGTTGCCAGTGTTGTGGTAGTTGACTTTGTTGGCTATGTACGCGTCTAAATGTATTATTAGATGTCACGGACATTGGGGTAGGTTTTGGTAATTGATCTTGTGGTGTATTTTTTGGTTTAAATACGTCTGGTTTGGGACCGAAAACTTGTTCACCTATGAAAAACTTTTTCGGTGGCATTGATCGTGGTTGAATATTTATTGGACCAGTAGGAAACCTATTTTGGTTAGCAAAATTTTGATTAGAGAAATTTTGATTTTGAGGTCGCTGCTGAAAGAAGTTTGAGTTTTGACCAAAATAATTTTGAGGTTGTCTTTGGAAATTATTAAACGGTTGTCTTTGTTGAAAAATACCTGGGTTTTGAAAATTATTAAACGGTTGATTTGGTGAGCTAAAAATGTTTCTATTAGGTACTTGTTTTGAACTTGAAGGGAAATTGTGATTATTTTGAGAACCGTATAATTTTTCAAAATTTTCGAATTCATTAACTTTAGTCATGGCTTCTTCTAACGAATCTGGTTTATTAAAAAACATATTGTCACGGATTTTACCTGTGCAATTTGCGATAAAAGTATTTAATGCGGTTTTTTCATATTCATTTTTCAAAATAAGCAAATGTTTCGAGGGGTAGATTTTCTTGTCGAACCATTTGATTGATTGCGTTTGTAAGGTGCTTAAGCCGTGTACCAAAAGAAAAAAGATCGTCGTTTTTAAAAGGTTTGGTGCGAGCTAAATCTTGAATTAAGCATTCTTTATCTCTTCGATCAGAAAAACATTGTTTTAAAGCTTCCTTTAATTCGAAATAATTTTGTATATCACTTCTATTGCCTACCAATTTTTCGGCATTACCTGTCAATTTACTTTGAATGTGATCAAAAATTAATGCATTAATTGTCTCATTTCGTGCAACTGAATAGTCTTGTACTAACCTATCGCATTTGTTTAATAAGGCCTTAAAGTATTTAACCTTGCCCTTAATAAATCCCATTCTATACGTGGTGGTTGAGGAGGTGGCATAACATTACCTTCTTGATTTGCCATTTTTGACGGTCTTATAACGTTTGCAAAATTTTGAAACCGATATTCAAAATGTTTCGGTTGTTTTTTCTCTGTTTTTGATTTAAACTAATTCGAAAATAAACTACTTAAAGAATCCGAATCAGAATCACTGTCTGAGCTCATAAAAATTACAAAAAAAATAAATTTTTAAATGTTTTTTAATACTAATTTCTTTTTTCAAAATTCTAAAATTCAGTTTTCGATTTTTGTTGAATTTTATTTATTTTTGTTTTTCCTATTCTATTATTAACCTAGTTGATCGCAATTGATCTTACCCTAAATCTATTGATCCCAATTGATCTTGCCTAAATATAGTGATCCCAATTGATCTCGCCTGAACTAATGATCCCAATTGATCTTGCCTAAAATTAATTGATTGCAATTAATCACGCCCTAAAATTATCTCTACCGAAATCTTACACGATCTAGGAAGAGGCGAAAAGGAAAATTTGGCACTTACGATTTTTGTGGTCTTCTTGCGTCGTGGTTGCTTTATCGCTGTGGCCCAAATTAATCCTTCCCCGATTCACCAACACAGGACTGCGACTTGTCACTGTTAAAGTTCTTTTTGCGTTTTAAAGAGTTGAAACTCACGAACCGATTAAAGTTTTTGTTTTTTAACCGATACTAAACGCATCCGCACGACTGCGCCAGTTAAGTATTAACTTTAGAGTTAATTGTTTTATAAAAAAATTATTTTGCGTAACAACTTTTAAGTAACAATAGTACGATCTTAAGTCTACAGAAGCTTTGCTGGGAATGGTTTAATTTTCTCCTAACAATTCATATAATAGTAAAAAAGTGCAAAGTTAGCAAACACGTGTGGTTATAAAAATGCTTATCTAATATAATAAAAATAATATTATGTGAATATAACTAGCGAGAAGTTAATTTGACAAAATTTTATTTAAAGAAATAGCGGAAATATAGATCACTGTAATACTTAAAGAAATTTTTTTTTTATATTTAAATGCGGAACCAGTAAAATTAATTTTCTGATAGGTATTTTATACGATTTTTTTGTACCTGTTTTAAAATAACGACTTTAACTATTTATTTTGTTCACTTTCGCAAGTGTGACTAAAAAATAGGTTATGATTACAAATAAACTGGACATTTATCTATACTTTTGCAATATTAAAACTTTTAAAATCTAACCTCAGTTTTTCGAATATTGCCCACAGGAGTCCGCACTGTGCGCCGTCCGCCAGAGTGGGTTGTGTATCTGAGCGGGCATGAATCGTTTTGGTCAGAGATCTTCGTTTTGGGTTCTTTTTGTTGGCCCCTTGTGCCCTTCTGAAGCGATTAGCTCTCTCCAGGCGGCGGTTTTCTTTTTTTTCTTTCTTTCTTCAGATAATGCGCCGAGGTTGATGGCTCTTTCATGAATCGTATATATGTCTGTTAAACAGGTTCTTAATCTTTCAAGGGCTTCTTGTTGTTCATCGGTTCATAAAAATATCTGATTTTTCCTCAGCAGTTTATTTAACGAAGCGCATATCTGAGAGAATCCAGGAATAAACCTGTGGTACCATCCCACAACTACCAGAAGTCGTCTTAGGGAACGGACAGTGGCCGGGGTTTGTAATTTCAGTTAAGATCCGTGGCGATTCCATTAGCTGCAAGGAGATGACCTAGATACTTTAAATTTCTCCTACCTAATTGACATTTTTAGGGTTTATGCTAAGATTAGCAGTTTTCAGGCGGCGAAGAACTTCTCCTAAATTTGCCAATTGTTCCTCAAATGTTTTTCTCAAAATCATGACATCGTCGAGGTATGCCACGGCAAAATCTCCAATTCAGGTCTGATGATTCTATCAATTAAGTTTAAACCAAATGGCATTACACGAAACTAAAACAATCCTTTTCCCTTGGCGCTCAAAGCAGTTCGTGCAGACAGTCAACCAACTTAGTGAAGGGATCTTAAAACATTAATACATAAGCGTTCCTTTTCCCCGAAGTCGGTAAGGGTCCAATTAGGTAGGCCGTGACAGTCATCCAGGGCTCTCAGTTGCATTTTGCCGCGGATCTTTTGTTGTGTGTATTCCTGACAGGAGGGGCAGCTGCATACATATGTAGCTATTTCCGGGCCAGTAATAATAAGGGGCAATCCTAGCAGCTTTGTTAGCGATACCCATATGGCCAGCTGTAGGAGCGTCACGGTTTTCTTTGAGTACCTGGGTGCGTGGTAAACATACTTTCCAGGGATTTACTAGGTCGGGTTCTGTCAGGTCTGACATACCCCAAAAGTGGCGATATAGACGTCCCTTCTTTATGTAGTACTCTGGGAGAGCAGTTGAATTGGTTTCTACCTCGCACAGTTTTTTATCATACCACGAACGTGTAGGTGCTGGACCGACCGTGAATACGGGATCAGGCTCGGGCTCCCTCCCGGATCTTTTGATAAGGCGTTCGCGACCCAATTTAGAACACCTTTGCGAAACTTGATATTAAAGTCAAATTGTTGAAGAAACATGCACCATCGAGAGAGACGACCAGATGGGCTGTCAAGGGATTGAAGCCACCTTAAAGACCGATGGTTAGTAATGACTTAATGTAAATTTGTTTCTTGTAGGGTTACATTTTCCTCTGTTACGGACATTTTACGTTCCGAAGCGGTTAATGTGCGACCGCCGCGGCGTAGTCTATAACCTGGGCAAATTGTGCCAAATGTGAATTCAAAACGTCCGGACTGTTTTCCAGGTAAGGTCTATTTTTTCCTCTGAGCGATGGACTATTTTAAATTAGCCTGCTTTATGACTGTTAGTAGTAGAAGGAGGTGCTCTTGACCCGGCGACTCTTACAGAAATATTTTATTTTTTAAGGTTAGCTGATTCTATCAATTAAGTTTAAACCAAATGGCATTACACGGAACTTAAACAATCCTTTTTCTGGAACGCTAAAAGCAGTTCGTGCAGAGCAACGGTAAATTTTTTCGTAGTAGCTTTACGGATAGCCCGACATTCAACCAACTTAGGGAAGATATCTTGAAACATTAATACATAAGCGTTCCTTTCCCCGCAGTCGGTAGGTAGGTCGTGACAGTCAACGAGGGCTCTCGGTTAAGAGTTAGATAATAAAACTTGGTCAACAGCTATCTTTAAAATTTAAATTATAAATGCTTCTCATGCACCAATGCAATTCAAACATTTTATTGCCAACAGATCATTACAGAGAATGTAAAAGCAACGTCAAACCGTTTTTAAAATAAAAGTACTTTACTGACATTGGACGAGTTACACCAAAATATTATGCCATAACGCATTTTAGAAATTACATAACGGTGATATGCGCTTAATGAGCTTTAAGAGCGACACCAAACTTTGCTATATCACTTAAGAAATAGCCAATGTGGCACTTTTAATCGAGTCTGCTATCGATATTTATTCCCAGTAAACGATCACTCTTCTCAGATGTCACTGCCTCGGAGTTATCAACCCGGTCAAACGCAACAACCTGTGTGTTTTCAACATTAAGTGTTAAGCCATTTTGTTCAAACCAACGCCCAAGTCTCTCCATACTCTGCACTGCCAAGGAGCCGGCAGATCTGTCTGCAGATAAAATTGCATTGTTATCGTCTGCGAAGGAAACAAGTTGCTGCGTGATGGTATCTGGAAGTTCACTGGTGTACAGAATGTAGAGTAATGTCCCTAAATTAGAACCCTGGGGAACTCCTTGAGTTACTTTAATGAAATCCGATTTGGAAGTACCACTGTGATCGTCAGTCTCCTCTACACATTGATATTTTTGGGTTTGATATGATGAAATTTAAGAGTTGGAAGACTACGAGTGCCATATCTGTCAAGCTTCTCTAAAACAATGGTATGGTTTATACTGTCAAAGACCTTACTCAAATCATGACAAACTGCTAAAGTTTAGTTTTTCTTATTCATTGACTCTAAAATTTGTCCAATAGCGTTATAATCGCCTCCAGTAGTCTTTTTCGGTTTCCTAATTTCCACTTCTGCTTTTTGGGGGCCTAATCTTGACAGCTCAATTATTCGATTAGCTACTTGAGAGAGGTCTGATTTCCGTTAGAATTAGCGTTTTAATTGACCCCAGAAAATTTTCGAATGTGTACGTACTAATTTTTGAGAAATTTTCAAAATTCCTGATATCCTTCACAAGATGGCACAAGTTGTGTATAAGACTACTTATAGAGTCAATCCCGTAGGTACTTATATAGAGTTCGATATAGTCTTTAAATAGCTGTTCTGCCAGACTTATTTGTTTTATGTGAAAGTGACAGGAGGTAAGGGTCACCGCACAGAAAAGTATTTAAAAATTATTATACCACTCAATGGGGAAGGAAAACTTTTAAAACAACAACCACTATGTATTATAAAAACTGAATTTTTGATGGCTTTTTTCTGTTGCAATTTTTTAACCTGAAAGTCAGTTGGTCAATATTCCTACCAGAGAATTTAATGCTATAATTGTAGCTTCCATGTACCCATCTACCCAAGCATTTTTTCAAAACACCTGAAAGAATAATAGAAAATAATGTTAAAGCGGATTATCGATAACTTTGCTTTGCTAGCGAATTGTTTGCATAAATATGTATTTGGTATACGTATTATAGCTAGGGGCTACCTCTTGTTAACCTCTTTTTGGAATCATTGTTATTACAGAAACTAATACAAATACCAACCGAAATCAAACAAAATAGAACAATAGCAGACAAACCTGACAATTTCCACAATTACATGAGTTAGGGACTATTGTTAAATTACGTAACCCTCTAGGGGGAAGGGCTGCCTTGTGTTACACTCAATGGTTTTTTAAAGTATTTGGTCTGGAAAATGCGTTACAAAGGAGGGAGGGGAAATCACAAGTGGTGTTTGATTGAGTCACTATATGCAATTTCTTCAGTTATTTTCGCTTGTCTAGAACTCTCACCTAAATCTAAAACGTGGAGAGAATCTGCAACAATGAACTGTTTGACCATATCTATTGGCAGCTCTAATACAGGACTGTCCTCTTTGTGATGATCTTCGTCAAGTTTCCCTCTAAAAGATTGATTAGTTCGCAGGGGACAATTAATCCGTTGGAAATTCATATGCCTGCGACTTCTGTCATATTCCCCAACTGTGGTACATTTGATACACCCATGAGCAGAGGTGAATCGAACTTTACCTAAAACCAATAAATAGTTATTGTTAAATATTTGAAAAAATATTATATTTTCTTAACTACAACAAGCCAAGAGCTGGAGTGAAACATACAAAATACTTTGTGACATTCTATCACAATCACTTCGTTCGTTATTGTTCCTGATTCAAGCAGCTCTTTCAGCTCTAGAACAAATCCTTAAAGAAATAGGCCAAGGATTGGTTTCATATTTCCACAAAAAATTTCAATGACCATGAGATCCAAGTGTGCCATTTTATCCTTTGCTTATCAATTTATGCATGTACATTACTTTCATATTAACAAATTACTATTAAACTACACATAGATTCAAAAGTTTTGCATCACCCTAAATCTCCAAAATTATTTTTTTATCAGGAAAAATGGCCTAGAGACTTATTAATTGATAGTTTTAATTAAGAAAACATCTAAGATACTCGTAAAAAAACTTTATTATATTAAAAAACTTTTTTTTTAAACATTTTTAAATAAAAATCAATATTTACAAATTGATGGATTTTGTTCAAAAAGGTACTTGAAAACCTTTAATATTGGGTATTTCCACCTCTAGCATTTATGCAAGCCTGAAGACGCCTGCCCATGCTGTCTATCAGATTGGTGATATGTTGTTGAGGAATATTTTGCCATTCTTCCCGAGCAGCATGAACAAGCTATTGTATAGTCCTAGGTGGGTTTCTGCGTGCTGCCACCGCCCTGGCAAGCATGGCCAATGGCCAAGCATATTCTATGGGATTCATGTCTGGCGATAGTGCGGGCCAGTTCAAACGATTGATGCCTTCTGTTTCCAAATACTCATTTACAGCTCTGGTACGGTGAGGTCGGGCGTTATCTATCGTCCATAAAAACAAAAGCATCACCCACAGCTCCTCGCCATAGTCTGACGTAAGGATCTAAAATCTCTCTAATGTATCTGTCTCCATTCATTGTGCCCTGAACATAAATTAATTCTGTTCGACCATTAGACATGATACCAGCCCAGAACATAGCACTTCTTCCTGCAAAGGGTGGCACGGGGCGTGCATGAGCCAGCTGGGCAGCTCTTGTTGGCTTCCTCCATACACGTATACGATGACTATCCTGCACCAAGCAAATTCTTGTTTCGTCAGAAAAAAACACCTAGTTCCAAAATTCTGCAGGTAATGCCACGTGCTCTTGAGCCCACTGTAGTCTAAAAACTTTGTGCTTAGGGTTTAGTCGGGGTACTCTGATTGGTCGGCGACACCTCAAACCTGTCGCGAGTATTCGTCTCCGCAATGTAGAAACCGATACTTGAATTCCCAAAGCATGACGCATATCTCTTTGAAGTGCTGGTATTGCCATGGTCGAGTTTCTTCGGATAGTTAAGTGAATATAACGGTTCTGTTGTTGATTAGTGACACGTCTTCTACCGCTTCTGGGTCTTCACGAAGAGAATTATTCTGGAGATAGCGATTCCAGGTGCGAGATACGTCACTTTGCCAAACACCAACTCTATTAGCCAGAACCTTTGAGAATGACCTTCTTCAAGTAAAGCCACTATTCTTGCACGGTCAATCTCACTTATGACTTGTCGAGGCATCTTTGCACGTCAACTCGTAAAATTGAACTGTCTTGACTCTAGAAATAATGGCAATAAAAATGTGAAATTATTTTAATAAATTGTACATTTTTTTTTCGGGCAACAAATATGCGACGATTTAGAAAGATAAACATTAATAAACAAGCCCACAAAAAATAGTTGATGCTAAAAAATTTCTTTGTAGAAAAACAAGGTGATGCAAAACTTTTGAATCTATGTGTATATTTGGTAAAAAAAGACCAAAGTACAATAAAATACAATCAATTTGCAGAGGCTTAGTATTTATTCCACTATTTAGAAATATGTAATAATGAAACAAACAACAAGTCTGGTTTATACGAGGTCCAACATAATTTTCCTATGATATTTCCTAAATAATAAAGTTAACGATTGTTCTCTATACACTTAAGTGATACGAAAACAAAGGAACTTTTTTATATGTTAAAAAAGGTTTATCATTCGTACGATATCTTCGGATTTTCTAAGGAACCACTAATCTCTGGAAACCACTAATCTCTGGATTCGTTTGTTAATTTGAAATCATCGCATACTATGACACTTTTATACACTTTATCACAACCCAAAGAAAAAGCAAGTTAGAAATTATTCCCAGCACATTTACCATTTCCCAGCACAAAACGCATAAAAACTTGCACCCCCGAAATTTTTTCCTTGTTAACCTCTTTTTGGAATCATTACAGAAACTAAAACCAATACCAACCGAAATCAAACAAAATAGAACAATAGCAGACAAACCTGACAATTTCCACAATTACATGAGTTAGGGACCATTGTTAAATTACGTAACCCTCTAGGGGGAAGGGCTGCCTTGTGTTACACTCAATATTTTTTAAAAGTATTTGGTCTGGAAAATGCGTTACCAAGAGGGAGGGGGAATCACAAGTGGTGTTTGATTGAGTAACTATATGCAATTGCTTCAGTTATTTTCGTTTGTCTAGAACTCTCACCTAAATCTAAAACGTGGAGAGAATCTGCAACAATGAACTGTTTGACCATATCTATTGGTAGCTCTAATACAGGACTGTCCTCTTTGTGATGATCTTCGTCAAGTTTCCCTCTAAAAGATTGATTAGTTCGCAGGGGACAATTAATCCGTTGGAAATTCATATGCCTGCGACTTCTGTCATATTCTCCAACTGTGGTACATTTGATACACCCATGAGCAGAGGTGAATCGAACTGTACCTAAAACCAATAAATAGTTATTGTTAAATATTTGAAAAAATATTATATTTTCTTAACTACAACAAGCCAAGAGCTGGAGTGAAACATACAAAATACTTTGTGACATTCTATCACAATCACTTCGTTCGTTCTTATTCCTGATTCAAGCAGCTCTTTCAGTTCTAGAACAAGTCCTTAAAGAAATAGGCCAAGGATTGGTTTCGTATTTCCACAAAAAATTTCAATGACCATGAGATCCAAGTGTGCCATTTTATCCTTTGCTTAACAATTTATGCATGTACATTACTTTCATATTAACAAATTAGTATCAAACTATATTTGGTAAAAACAGACCAAAGAACATTAAAATACAATCAATTTGCAGAGGCTTAGTATTTATTCCACTATTTAGAAATATGTAATAATGAAACAAACAACAAGTTTGGTTTATACGAGGTGCAACAAAATTTTTCTATGATATTTCCTAAATAATAAATTTAACGATCGTTCACTATATACTTAAGTGAGACGAAAACAAAGGAACTTTTTTATATGTTAAAAAAGGTTTATCATTCGTACGATATCTTCGGATTTTCTATGGAACCACTAATCTCTGGATTCGTTTGTTTATTTGAAATCATCGCATACGCATTTCCCAGCACAAAACGCATAAAAACTTGCACCCCCGAAATTTTTTCCTTGTTAACCTCTTTTTGGAATCATTACAGAAACTAAAACCAATACCAACCGAAATCAAACAAAATAGAACAATAGCAGACAAACCTGACAATTTCCGCAATTACATGAGTGAGGGACCATTGTTAAATTACGTAACCCTCTAGGGGGAAGGGCTGCCTTGTGTTACACTCAATGTTTTTTTAAAGTATTTGATCTGGAAAATGCGTTACCAAGGAGGGAGGGGGAATCACAAGTGGTGTTTGATTGAGTAACTATATGCAATTGCTTCAGTTATTTTCGTTTGTCTAGAACTCTCACCTAAATCTAAAACATGGAGAGAATCTGCAACAATGAACTGTTTGACCATATCTATTGGCAGCTCTAATACAGGACTGTCCTCTTTGTGATGATCTTCGTCAAGTTTCCCTCTAAAAGATTGATTAGTTCGCAGGGGACAATTAATCCGTTGGAAATTCATATGCCTGCGACTTCTGTTATATTCTCCAACTGTGGTACATTTGATACACCCATGAGCAGAGATGAATCGGACTTTACCTAAAACCAATAAATAGTTATTGTTAAATATTTGAAAAAATATTATTTTTTCTTAACTACAACAAGCCAAGAGCTAGAGTGAAACATACAAAATACTTTGTGACATTCTATCACAATCACTTCGTTCGTTCTTATTCCTGATTCAAGCAGCTCTTTCAGTTCTAGAACAAGTCCTTAAAGAAATAGGCCAAGGATTGGTTTCGTATTTCCACAAAAAATTTCAATGACCATGAGATCCAAGTGTGCCATTTTATCCTTTGCTTAACAATTTATGCATGTACATTACTTTCATATTAACAAATTAGTATCAAACTATATTTGGTAAAAACAGACCAAAGAACATTAAAATACAATCAATTTGCAGAGGCTTAGTATTTATTCCACTATTTAGAAATATGTAATAATGAAACAAACAACAAGTCTGGTTTATACGAGGTGCAACAAAATTTTTCTATGATATTTCCTAAATAATAAATTTAACGATCGTTCTCTATATACTTAAGTGAGACGAAAACAAAGGAACTTTTTTATATGTTAAAAAAGGTTTATCATTCGTACGATATCTTCGGATTTTCTAAAGAAACCACTAATCTCTGGCTTGGTTTGTTAATTTGAAATCATCCCATACTATGACACTTTTATACACTTCATCACAACCCAAAGAAAAGGCAAGTTAGAAATTATTCCCAGCACATTTAACATTTCCCAGCACAAAACGCATAAAAACTTGCACCCCCGAAATTTTTCCCTTGTTAACCTCTTTTTGGAATCATTACAGAAACTAAAACCAATACCAACCGAAATCAAACAAAATAGAACAATGGCAGACAAACCTGACAATTTCCACAATTACATGAGTTAGGGACCATTGTTAAATTACGTAACCCTCTAGGGGGAAGGGCTGCCTTGTGTTACACTCAATATTTTTTTAAAGTATTTGGTCTGGAAAATGCGTTACAAAGGAGGGAGGGGGAATCACAAGTGGTGTTTGATTGAGTAACTATATGCAATTGCTTCAGTTATTTTCGCTTACCTAGAACTCTCACCTAAATCCAAAACGTGGAGAGAATCTGCAACAATGAACTGTTTGACCATATCTATTGGCAGCTCTAATACAGGACTGTCCTCTTTGTGATGATCTTCGTCAAATTTCCCTCTAAAAGATTGATTAGTTCGCAGGGGACAATTAATTCGTTGGAAATTCATATGCCTGCGACTTCTGTCATATTCTCCAACTGTGGTACATTTGATACACCCATGAGCAGAGGTGAATCCAACTGTACCTAAAACCAATAAATAGTTATTGTAAAATATTTGAAAAAATATTTTCTTAACTTAAGAAACCAGTAATCTCTGGCTTGGTTTGTTAATTTGAAATCATCCTATACTATGACACTTTTATACACTTCATCACAACCCAAAGAAAAAGCAAGTTAGAAATTATTCCCAGCACATTTAACATTTCCCAGCACAAAACGCATAAAAACTTGCACCCCCGAAATTTTTTTCTGGGTACGGCCCCGCACGAAATAGGCTGGCAGTATCTGTACCAAAGTAACAGGTCCAATTCGATCGACCCATTCCCAGTCACGGCACAAAGAAATATATTAAAAGTTATTATACACCTCAACGGGAAGGACAACTTTTAAAACAATCTCCGTGTATAATAAAAAAGTGCTTTCTTAAATATAACAAGCCAGAGAACAGTAATTCCTACCTTTAACAAAGCAGTGTGTCACAGACAAAATACTTGTAGCAATTTGTACATATTTGCATTTGTCTATTCTTATCCCTAGTTCTTTTAGTTCTTGAACGACCTCTTGAAGAAATAGGTCAAGGATTGGTTTGGTATTGCTACCAAAAATTTCAACGACCATGCCATCTAAGTGTGGCATTTCATTCACTTTCATCAAAATTGGCCAAAACTTAATAGTAATAGATCGACTTCAGATCATCTCTTTTGTATAACCCAAGTTATTGAAAAGAAAATGGCATACGGACAAGAGCTCCATCTGCTTTGCGTAGATTTGCAGAAGGCAGATGATAGTATACCACTAAATCTACTTTGGAAAGCGTTGGAAAAGACAAACATAAGCGTACAACTAATTAAGGCCATCAAAGAGTTATACCGCAATAGTAAGACAAAAGTTAAAATAAAAGCAAAACTAACCAAAGGCTTTCAAGTAAATAAAGGTCTTAAACAAGGTTGCTGTATCTCGCCTACGCTCTTCAAGATATATTTGGAACAGGTCCTTAAAGTCTGGAAGAGAAAATGCCAAAACATGGGAATTCCGTTGGATGAAACCACCTTGTATACTTTATGTTTCGCCGATGATCAGATAGTGGTGGCTCAGGATTATGACGACCTCGAATATATGACACGAAAACTAATAGAAGAGTACAATAAGTGGGGACTAGAGGTTAATATCAATAAGACAGAGTATATGTGTATTGGTGGAACGAAACAGGATCTAATCTTAAATACTGGGCAGCGAATTCAGTCCTGTGATGAGTATAAATACTTGGGTCTAAAAATTACAGCTGACGGAACACAAAGGTATAAAAGATTGAAACGTACAAGGAAGAAAAGCAATAACTTTATTAAATGGAATAATTTCGGACCAGAGTATATCAAAACATAACAAAAAGCTTATATATAACACCATTGTTAAAAGTATTATTACATACGGCTCAGAAGTATGGCCAATCAAAGATAGAACAGAAAAAATGCTTTCCGCTACGGAGATGGACTATTGGAGAAGAGCAGCAGGGAAATCAAAAAGAGAAAGTTACCAATCAAAGAATAAGAGAAATTATGACAGTGGGTGAACGTACTCTAGTGGATGATATAAGAACAAAACAACTGGTGTGGTACGGACATGTACAAAGAATGGATGATGGAAGACTACCTAAACAAATATTACAATGGAAACCAACTGGCCGAAGAAAACGAGGAAGGCCGAGGAGAAGCTGGAGAGAAGGAATAGATAGTGAAATAAGAATAAGAGGCCTAGATGATGAATTATGGGCAAACAGAAACGAGTGGAGATTGGGTATCGGAAGACGTAGAACGTTGTGAAACCGATAAATATATATAATAGTAATGAACTTTTGTAACATCTGTAAAAGCCGTTTTTATGCCATAATAATAGAATTGGCAAGGGCCAATCTGGCAATCTCCACTTTTGTTAAAGCCTGTAATAGAGTTCTAGCATCTTTTGGAACACTTAATTTATGCTTATTCAATCAATTCAATTTAAAAATATCGTTTATAGCAGAATAATGTACGCTGGGATTTGAAATCCGTAATTTCTTCGGTAGTTAGTATTTTTTTCAATTTCATCCTCAAGTTCTGAAAATATAAACAAGCAGATTAGCTTAGAGGCGCATATAAGAGAACACAAGGTTTCTTCTTTATTACTATAAAATTTTAAAAACCACGATATTTTGATAACCTTAAAATAAATTTTACAGTTTTAATATATAGTCGTTGTTAAGACACGCACAATGTATCTTTTGATTTCTTATTTACCAGTTTTTACTTAATCAGGATCAGTGTTGCAAACAATATCAGTTACCTTCGTCTGGTTAACGGAAACTCTTTTCAAACTGCTGTATCTGATCTTTGATAAATTGATCAGGTTTTGATTTTAACAGCACCTAAGGTTTTGAATAAACTTTCGTACATTTGTCAAAACACTGGCTCTGTTTTTCGGGAAATGTCATTGTAAAATTGTTTTCAAGTTAAAAAATTAAATTTTTTGTTTAAATATAGAATTTTAGAATCGCTAGCTATAAAAGATCGAAACGTACAAGGAAGAAAAGCAATAACTTTATTAAATGGAATAATTTGGGACCAAAGTATATCAAAACATAACAAAAAACTTATATATAACACCATTGTAAAAAGTATTATTACATACGGCTCAGAAGTATGGCCAATCAAGGATAGAACAGAAAAAATGCTTTCCGCTACGGAGATGGACTATTGGAGAAGAGCAGCAGGGAAATCAAAAAGAGAAAGAGTTACAAATCAAAGAATAAGAGAAATTATGACAGTGGGTGAACGTACTTTAGTGGATGATATAAGAACAAAACAACTGGTGTGGTACGGACATGTACAAAGAATGAATGATGAAAGACTACCTAAACAAATACTACAATGGAAACCAACTGGCCGAAGAAAACGAGGACGGCCAAGGAGAAGCTGGAGAGAAGGAATAGACAATGAAATAAGAATAAGAGACCTAGATGATGAATTATGGGCAAACAGAAACGAGTGGAGATTGGGTATCAGAAATTCCCTTTAAGGAAGAACGTTGTGAAACCGATAAATATATATTTATATATTTTAGAATCGGCGATTATAAAAAAGCGCTGTTTATACCAAAATAATTTAACAGCTTTGCACTAATCAATATATTCCGTCTGTTTCTCTGTTTGTAAGTTATGTAATCTGTGAGAGTATATCTTAATTATACTTAAATTGTGTAACTATTTCTTGATTTATCTAGAAAATTTGCTTACTATTGGAAAATTATAAGTTTTTCTTTTAACTTTTATACTAATAACATAATCGCATTTTTTGTGCATTAAGCAGTAACTTTTTATGAAATAAACAAGAAAATAAAACTCAAACCACAATTCCACCAGATGTAGTGCTACAAAACTTTGCGAATTTAGCAAACAATAGTACAAAAAGTACCTTTCACACACGAGTAGAAAAACATAAATAAATCTTTTCAAGATTTTGAAGTTTTGTAGGAAGAATAATTATACTAACATTTTCTTCGGAAATAATTTTATTTTTTAATGTTTTTAAAAATGTCTATAAAGTATTTGAATTGTGGTGCAAACCATAATTTATTATTTGATATAAACCCTGTATAATATGATGCCATTTACTAAGGTGTTTTTGTTGAGCGACTCAATATTCCTACACAATGAAAAATTTATAAAGAGTGTATAAATTATAAAATTGAAATCTGCAAACACTTTTTAACATTGCTCAGTTTTTTTTGATAGTCTACTTCAAATCTTAAAAGGATTTTTTTCGTTATCCTCAAAATTGGAATCAACGTTTTTATTTCATATTTGGTCAATGACGAAAAAGTTTCTTAGTCTATTTGTACTGCTAAAAAAATTATATTATAAATTATATAAATTATTATATTGGCCATGTATGCAATGTTAGTTTTTATACTTTTGTAAGTTTTATGTACCAAAATTTCTGCGCCCTATTGGTTGCCATTCTAGGAACTGCTTTGGTAATCTTTCGTCGCTTATCCGTTGTACATGGCCGTACCATATCAGTTGCCTTTTAGTGATGTCATCCGTTATGCTTCCCTCGATTCCCATTCCTTCTTTTATGATCTCATTTCTTATATGATCTGCATCTTATTGCATCCATTTCGACACTTTCAATTTTTGCTTTGTATTTTTCTGTTACGCGACAAGTCTCTATTCCACACAACAGCGTGCTTTTCACCATTGTTTCATATATGTAAAATTTTACATTCTTTTTTATCCCATTTTATTTAAACTAATTTTTCAAACTTTTATCGCTTTTTTTTTATTTATGTACAGAGTGGTCCAAATTGGACACTTTTGATAGGAAACGCCCATTTCCAGAGGAGCTAGAAAAAAACTAACATATGTTACGAGCCCGAATTTTGTAAAAAAATTAATGCCGAAAACCTCACATCGATATCTTGAACTACTTACAAGATATAGGGTAAAAATTAAAGATAATAAAGAAATAATCTGAAAATTATTTTATTTTTATCTGTATAAACCCATCATAAAACTTCCATAAAAAAAGAAAAACTTGGAAGAGTCCAAAGTCCAAAAGTCAACAAACTGTAGCCTTGCTCATGTACAGAGTGTCCCAAATTGGGCACTTATAGGGGGTTTAAGGTACTTCTAGGGGAGACAGAGAAAAACTGACCACGCATTGCGAGGCTCAAATTTCAAGAGAAGACTTATAGTGAAAACCGCATTTTGAAATATCGTCTCGTCTTTGAGCTACGGGGGCTTTTTGAAAAGTCTGCATTTTGGAAGGGGGTCTATAACTTCGTTATTAGTGGAAATTTTGATTTAGAGTAAATTGCAATTTTATAGACTTTGTCACGAGGAATTCACCTGCTAAATTAAATTTTAACTGTCACTTTTAGTTTTTGAGATATGACATAAAGTTGCATTTTTTCTTATGGAATGGCCTATATTTTAATTAATTTTCAAATTCGCCATTGAATTCTTTTCAAAATGATGTATCATATGTCATAGTTTGATTGAGCGGTTTAGGAGATATTCAGCTTTTTCACTTATTTCTTAAATGTTTTTGATACCAGACAATAGGGAACTTGCCCATTTTTTTTTTATTTTACTAAAATGTGTGTTTCTGTATGAAAACGCATTATACCAAATATCAGCCCTTAAATCGCAATACTTATTTTACAATAAATAATTAAAGTTGGAATCGCTGACTGGTATATTCAAACACAGCAAAATGCGCGGCAGTCGCTGTGACGTCACTCCTTAGAAAAATCCCGGGCCCCTTATGAGTATAACGGCCATTCGGTTCATAACTTTTTTATTTATGAATATTTTTTATTTCTGTAAAAACATTCTTTAGGCACTTTTTTAAGAGCAATTCAACTGTCAAATTAAACTTGATTTGTCACTTTTAGTTTTTGAGATATTACATAAAGTTTATATTTTACTTATGGCTTGATCCTTATTTTATTCGATTTTTAAAAGTAGCGTAAAATTTTCTTTAAAATGATGTTTCACACTTAATCTTTAATTTTTTTATATTTTTTTATATTTTTATATTTTTATTTTTTTATTACTTCTTATTTTTTTTATTTTTTTTATTTTTTTTTAAATAATTTAAAAATAATTTAAACCAATTCTTATTCAGCAAACTAAAAAAAAAGTTAAGAGGTAACTAAAAATATAAAAAACAATAAAAAGAATAAAAAATAAAATATTAAGTGTCATTGTCATGTCATTTTTAAAAAAAAATTACGCTGATTTCAAAAATCGAATAAAAAAAGGTCATTCCATAAGAAAAATACAAACCTTATGTAATATCTCAAAAACTAAAAGTGACAGATAAATTTTAATTTGACAGTTGAATTGCTCTTGAAAAAGTGCCTCAGGAATCTTTTTACAGTAATAAAAAATATTCATAAAGAAAAAAGTTACGGGGGTAGGTCGAAAATGCACCAAATTGAAAATATATATCTTGAAAGTAGTTTAAGATATCGATGTCCGGTTTTCGGCATTAATGTTTTAAACAAAAATCGAGCTCGTAACATGTAGGTTAGTTTTTTTCTGTCTCCTCTAGAAATGGGCGTTTCCTATCACAAGTGTCCAATTTGGACCACTCTGTACCTATGTGGGTAGGTATAAATGAAAATAAATCAGCACTAGTGTTTATAGAGCTCATTCTAAACAGTGTTTTAAATAGGTGGCTACCTACTTAATTAATATACTTATTTTTAATAAGACTTATTAGTATGGTTATATATATATATATATATATATATATATATATATATATATATATATATATATATATATATAATTATTATATTATAGTACTTACAGTACTTAGGTATTGATACTTACTTGCGAGCTTTTACACCACGAACTTCAGCTTGAGAAAAATCCTCCGAATTTTTAATGTATAATGCAGTCATAAACATATCAACTTAAACGTAAATTGTCTGATTGTCCTTTTATAAACCCCGCATCAACCATTTTCAGTCTTTAACAGAATCACAAAACACTAAATTAAGAAAATTTAGACAAAACTACGTCCGGAAATAACAGAACACCACGTTCAAAGCTCCAATAAGTACAATATCAATTATTTACGTGTTGTTTCAATGTCGGTTAACGGTCGCATGGATCGAGATCCAAAGACGTGACGTCACAACCAATGGCAGCGCGTTTTAAGAACAGGTCAAGTTATTCAAATTTCAAATCTTTATTTCTCAGGTAATTTAATTGTTGTTGGAATTTTTCTTTTTCTAGGAAGTTTCTTATGATAATACCTTACGATTTTAATTGTTTTTAAAGGATTCGATTTTTTGGGCAAGTTCCCTATTATTTCAAGAGCTACCAATGCGGGGTTCAACGCAGATATAATTTTATGCCAGTCATTGCAAATTATTTTTTATAAAAACTGGTAGGTATGTGTTGTTTGACAACAGTGTTAAAAATTAAGTAAGTACCCAGTAAACATAGACCTACTCTTATATTTTCCTGCAAGTTTTTTACTGGTATTGCTCTTTCAGTTTTTCACTAGTTGTTTTCGGAACTTTTAATTTTTTTTGCATACAGAACATAAGACAGATAAATAAAGGATAAAAAATTGTGTCTGCAAAAGGTCAAAATTGGGCTTCTGAATATCACGTGACATTTGTCATTTAATGTCACATTTATAAAGGATAAAGCTAGCTAAAGGAGGGCGTGCAAAAGGTACAGGTTTCAAACAAAAAGGTCCATATTAAGTTTGAATAAATGGTTTAAATTTTATCACTTAGCTGTTTTTTTTTCCAGTGTTGTGAAAAACATTACAATGTTTTTTTGATCATCAAAATGTCAAAGAATGTTAATTTATTTCTTTTCAATTTTTTATTCCCCACAGCTAACTTTATCTGCTACAAATTTTTTGTGATTTAAAATTTTTGTGGATGTTTAAAAATAAAAGAACTTAATTATATTATTATTTACAGGAAGAGTGCATTCCTTGTTTAGCATTATTTTTTTTTGTTTGTTATATTATTGCCAAACAATAACTACTTTAAGGACCGATTTTTTATTTCCTACTAAACCTGTAATGTACTATTATATTCTTGTTATTTTTATTATGTTTATTGTGTATTAACAAAGTTGAACATTTTGTCTATTTTATTTGTAAATTTAAGATTTTATGATTGTGGTATCTTGACGAAGCCGAGGCTGTAAAGGGTTTTATGGTAAATAAATTATATTCTATTATTTTTAATAAAAATCGTAACTATAAAACATCTCTTTTTTGTTTCCAAATTGACGACCGTCACCCTATCGTCACGTTTTTAAAAATGAATTTTTAAACAATTTTTGTTCAAAATTTTGGCACAGTTGTATAATAATTTGATCAAATGGCGGGATGCTCTAATTGTTAGCCCACTTACAAAGATATAAAAGGTTATGTTAGCTCCCGCTAAATTTCGCGGTTGTTTTTAAAATTTTAAAACCACACAATTGGATGACGGACAGAGTACATTTTCCGCGCATTGGACATGCGCACCAAGAATCAGCGAGATCCTTTTCTACCGCCTCGAGACAATGGCGTGTTTGACTCCAACTATTACAAATTTCTACACTTGAAAGTGCTCGATTTTGGTGTACTGAAGCATAGAACTGGAAACTTCAGCCCTTCAGCTACGTGGTGCCATCATTAGATCAAGACAGGGGCCCCTGGAACGTGGAGAAATTGGCTGCAAACTGGTGAGTGCTTTGTTTCTGATTTCCGTTGTGTGGTAACAGCAATTAACCTATGGTCGTTTGATTATTTCGTGATTTCGTATCAATATATTTATGTTTGTTCGCGCTTCATGTCTACAGTCCATTGCAGTTATCGTTTTTCTAATTGCGGGCATACAGGTTACAAAAATTGCGGGATGTCCTTGTTTAACGGTAAACAAGAAGGACACAAGAAACATAGAGATTGGTCTTATATTTTTGAAAAATAGTTTGAAAAGATAACAAAATGTAGGTATACTCTTAAATGTATTTTATACTATAAAATTGAAACACATTATTGTCTTGCACAGTTGCTCAACAATTTTGAACAATTGTATAAAAAGTTACAAAATGACCGATTGAACTAATTTAATAGTTTACAAAAAGCGATAAAAAATGCAACAAATTTGTTAACATTTTTGCAAAACTGTTTAAAAATATTACCAGATCAATGAATTGCACTCCGTTAGGAATTTTACTCTTTTCAAAATAAATTCTGCACAATTGTAGAAAAATTTTAAATTGTTTTTGCGCAAGTGTATAAAAAATAACAAACCGAACCCGGCGGCGGGATGCACATAAATAATTAAAATAAAAAAGGAAAAAAAAAGCAAGAAATCCCTAAAAATGTTTGCAAAGTTAAAAAATGAAACATATTGTCTTGCCCACTGGTAAAAAAATTTTTACATTAGGCGGTGTGGGTAAGGGCTGTCCTTAAATTCTGTAACGCTCAAGGGGGGGGGAGGAGAAGTTTGGCCTTGCGTTACGCTCAATGTTTTTTTAATGCGTTACGAGAAGGGGAGGGGGGGGGGTCAAAAATCCTGATGCGTTACGTAATTTAAGGAAGTTCCCATCTCTCGCTAGGTATTAAAGGACGTTCCCTAAGTAAAAAAATTTCAAATTTCATCTCTCGTTACGTATTAAGTATTTGTAGAGTGGCCGGGCTAAATGATCTAAGTGCCAAAATATACAAATTTTAGATTTTCCACCCAAAATGATGTATGTGTCAAGGCCAATACGGGGCTATAAAAACTAAGTGCAATTTCCCCACCTTATACCCTAACAAACATGTTTAAAATCACGTCATCCGTAAGTCCGCGTGCATGTATTGTACAGTTTTTTTTAGTTTCCCACAAAAACGCTTTTTGGCACTTAGATCAATTAGCCTTTCCACTCTACATTTGTTAAAATATATTATTTCTCCATTATAATACAAAAAAACGTATTTTTTTAACGAATGATACATATTTACACTTTGTTAAGATAAATTAAACTTTTGTTAACGTCAAAAGTTTTTTTGATAAATTTTTACTAAATATGTATGGCAAAAAAAACATGCACAATCGTCTTTTCCACAACTCTGTTGAGATTAATTATTGTACTATTGTTTAACATTTTTACACAACATTACATATTTACACATTCCATGTGGTAAAAATTACACAGATGTATTCGTTTTTCTTAACAATTGTTTTATATTTTTGCACAATTTGCACAAGCGTATTGAAAAATTTAGCATGGAGATTTTTCTCTGTATAAGTAATTTCAAGGCTCTTTGTTTGAAACTCGTAGACAATGATTGTGTAGAAATAAAATTTCGGACTTCCATTGTCTTTATTTATTTTAAAACACGACGTTCTTCATGGAGTGGTTCGAGGACCATGCGATCAACACAGCAAGAGTCAAACCAAAACTATGGCTAAGATACATGGATGACACATTTATTATATGGCCGGAAAATGATGACGAACTACAAAATTTTCTACACCATTTAAACGGTATTCGACCAACAATCAAGTGCACCATGGAAATTGAAAAAGATTCGGCCTTACCTTTTTTGGATGTTCTTGTCAAACGATTAGACAGAAACATTCAAACCACTGTATATAGGAAACCTACACACACGGGACAGTACCTAAATTTTAAGTCTAATCATTCTGTTGCAACAAAACAAGGAGTTATAAGAAGTTTGTATTTAAGAGCCGTAAATATTTGTAGTAATAATGAAGAATTAACCACAGAAATTAACAACATTAAAAAGGACTTACAACAGAATGGTTATTCCGAGAAATTAATAAACTCAACGATATTTAAAATTAAAAACAAACTAAATGTACCAAATTCTCAAAGTAATAATCCGTTAGGTGTTATTAACATTCCATATGTTCAAGGGATTTCAGAAAACATAAGACGAATAGCTAAACACTATAATATAAAAACAGTATTTTCTTCGGGAAATACGATAAGAAGTTTTGTAACTAAAACAAAACCAGACAATCCCTCAAATAATAAGGAATGTATTTACCAAATCCCGTGTGAGTGTGGTAAATCATATGTAGGTGAAACGAAACGCCCTCTTCAGGCTAGAGTAAATAAACATCTAAAAAGTACCCAATTAGGGGATATTGAAAAATCCGGTTTAGCAGATCATGCATGGTCAAATGATCACAGGATTCACTGGTCAGAAGCTAAAGTTTTACATAAGGAGTCGCATTGGCGAAAGCGAAAATTTATTGAAGCTGCGTTTATAATGCAGAATAAAGAAGTTTTCAGTCAACCAAGCACGGACATACCAAACATATGGAAACCACTCCTTAAGGAAAACAGGCGTCTTATGATTAAAAAAGAGGGCGGGTCGTCACACCTGACTGCACACCAAGTAGTATAAGTTGTAGCCTTGAGACTAGATTGTTTAGTTTACACTTGATAACGGTTAGAGATACTTACTAACCGAAACGTCGTGTTTTAAAATAAATAAAGACAATGGAAGTCCGAAATTTTATTTCTAGCAAAAAAGTTGACTTTTTCTAGCAAAAAAGTTGACTTTTTTTTTAAAAAATTTTTAATTTTTTGAAAATTTACAACTTTTGATTTTATTTTTCTCGAACACCAATACATCTGCAACTGTAATATTTTCAGGTTAGTATAAGGGACTCGGTAGCTTCTTTGTGACACATTATCAACTAAATGTTTTTTTTGAAATTTTTGACGAAAATTTTCCTGACCAAAGGGGTACCCAAAAAGTGCAGTTTTTTAATTTTTTTAAATTGTTAACTTTGTAAAAATATATATTATAATACATTAAATTAAGCTTCTCGGGCCCTCTATATAACGATGTAAAAGTTAAAGGACAGGTATTTATAATAATGCCGAGAGAGACCGCCAAAATCACTTCAGTTTTGAGTTTTGGCAATTTAAACTTTTATTTATTTCTTACAAATTCAAACCATTAGACCAACTTTTGGGGTCTTTTTTATTTCTTTGTGAGGCAAGCAATAAAAATATAACAATTGTTTTGACGTATATCCAATAGCAAAAAAGTTGACTTTTTTTTTAAATTTTGAATTTTTTGAAAATTTTCAACTTTTGATTCTATTTTTCTTGATAACCATTACATCTACAACTGTAATATTTTCAGGTTAGTATAAGGGACTCGGTAGCTTCTTTGTGGCACAGTATCAACTAAATGTTTTTTTTGAAATTTTTGACAAAAATTTTCCTAACCAAAGGGGTACCCAAAAAGTGCAGTTGTTTAATTTTTTTAAATTGTTAACTTTGTAAAAATATATATTATAATACATTAAATTAAACTTCTCGGGGCCCTCTATATCACCATATATAGGTTAAGGCCAAGAGTTTATAATATTGCCGCGAGAGGCCGCCAAATTCACTACAGTTTTGAGTTTTGGCAATTTAAACTTTTATTTATTTCTTACAAGTACAAACCTTTAGGCCAATTTTTGGAGTATTTTTTATTACTTTGTGAGGCAAGCAATAAAAATATAACAATTGTTTTGACGTAGATCCAATAGTAAAAAAATTGACTTTTTTTGACAACATTTTTAATTTTTTGAAAATATACAACTTTTGATTTTATTTTTCACGAACACCATTTCATCTACAACTGTAATATTTTCAGGTTAGTATAACGGACTCGGTAGCTTCTTTGTGGCACAGTATCAACTAAATGTTTTTTTTGAAATTTTTGACGAAAATTTTCCTAACCAAAGGGGTACCCAAAAAGTGCAGTTTTTTAATTTTTTTAAATTGTTAACTTTGTAAAAATATATATTATAATACATTAAATTAAGCTTCTCGGGCCCCTCTATATAACGATGTAAAAGGTAAAGGACAGGTATTTATCATAATGCCGAGAGAGACCGCTAAAGTCACTTCAGTTTTGAGTTTTGGCAATTTAAACTTTTATTTATTTCTAACAAACATAAACCTTTAGACCAACTTTTGGGGTCTTTTTTATTTCTTTGTGAGGCAAGTAATAAAAATATAACAATTGTTTTGACGTATATCCAATAGCAAAAAAGTTGACTTTTTTTTTCAAAATTTTGAATTTTTTGAAAATTTTCAACTTTTGATTCTATTTTTCTCGATAACCATTATATCTACAACTGTAATATTCTCAGGTTAGTATAAGGGACTCGGTAGCTTCTTTGTGGCACAGTATCAACTAAATGTTTTTTTGAAATTTTTGATGAAAATTTTCCCAACCAAAGGGGTACCCAAAAAGTGCAGTTTTTTAATTTTTTTAAATTGTTAACTTTGTAAAAATATATATTATAATACATTAAATTAAGCTTCTCGGGCCCCTCTATATAACGATGTAAAAGTTAAAGGACAGGTATTTATCATAATGCCGAGAGAGACCGCCAAAATCACTTCAGTTTTGAGTTTTGGCAATTTAAACTTTTATTTATTTCTTACAAACATAAACCTTTAGACCAACTTTTGGGGTCTTTTTTATTTCTTTGTGAGGCAAGCAATAAAAATATAACAATTGTTTTGACGTATATCCAATAGTAAAAAAATTGACTTTTTTTTTCAAAATTTTGAATTTTTTGAAAATTTTTAACTTTTGATTCTATTTTTCTCGATAACCATTACATCTGCAACTGTAATATTTTCAGGTTAGTATAAGGGACTCGGTAGCTTCTTTGTGGCACAGTATCAACTAAATATTTTTTTGAAATTTTTGATAAAAATTTTCCTGACCAAAGGGGTACCCAAAAAGTGCAGTTTTTTAATTTTTTTAAATTGCTACCTTTGTAAAAATATATATTATAATACATTAAATTAAACTTCTCGGGGCCCTCTATATTACCATATAAAAGGTTAAGGCCAAGAGTTTATAATATTGCCGCGAGAGGCCGCCAAAGTCACTACAGTTTTGAGTTTTGGCAATTTAAACTTTTATTTATTTCTTACAAACATAAACCTTTAGACCAACTTTTGGAGTCTTTTTTATTACTTTGTGAGGCAAGCAATAAAAATATAACAATTATTTTGACGTATATCCAATAGTAAAAAAATTGACTTTTTTTGACAACATTTTTAATTTTTTGAAAATATACAACTTTTGATTTTATTTTTCTCGAACACCATTTCATCTACAACTGTAATATTTTCAGGTTAGTATAAGGGACTCGGTAGCTTCTTTGTGGCACAGTATCAACTAAATGTTTTTTTGAAATTTTTGATGAAAATTTTCCCGACCAAAGGGGTACCCAAAAAGTGCAGTTTTTTAATTTTTTTAAATTGCTAACTTTGTAAAAATATATATTATAATACATTAAATTAAACTTCTCGGGGCCCTCTATATCGCCATATAAAAGGTTAAGGCCAAGAGTTTATAATATTGCCGCGAGAGGCCGCCAAAGTCACTACAGTTTTGAGTTTTGGCAATTTAAACTTTTATTTTATGTCTGTGCTTTGGCTTGACCTTTCGGAGACTACACTATGCCTACTTGAGTGAATGTGCTGCTTATCTGAGGTTTAGATGTGACCGCTTGCGCCTAGCCGAGCTCCCCTCTTCGTGTCATGCATGCCGGAAGGGACCCGACCGCGTCGCGCAACGCGGTCGGGTTGCTTCTTTAGTACGCTTTTGACTACGAGAGTAATGTGTTGTAACAAGTTAACGCTGTTAGCGTTCGAAGTAAACAAGTTTATTTTGTTTGCGAGATTTTTCGAAAATTATGGTAAGTAAATTTATTTTTACTTGCCAAATTATAGGTTTAGATGTGGCCCAGGAAAAGGTTGAAAAAAAGATAAATAAGTAATCTTATTTTTATTTAGATTCGGAAAAATTTAAAATATTAATATTTTATTTGGTAACTTTGTTAGGATATAGGTACAAGTATTAGCGCAAAGGTAACAATTTTCATTTACCCGCCACATAATTAGTTTTGTGATATAGTTATGCTACACACTTTATTAGATGGATTACATTAATTTGTTAGTCGTAGTAGGTTTACGCGCTGTTTACAGCAGCCGGACTTGTTAATTTCAGCCGCCTAACGGCTCAGTTATAGCAGCCTTACGGCTTAATTATAGCAGCCTTACGGCTCAATTATAGCAGCCTTACGGCTCAAATATAGCAGCCTTGCGGCTCAATTATAGCAGCCTTACGGCTCGATCACAGCAGCCTTACGGCTCTACTTCAACAGCCTTACGGCTCCTTTATAGCGGCCTTACGGCTCCTTTATAGCGGCCTTACGGCTCATTTATAGCAGCCTTACGGCTCTTTTATAACACCCTTACGGCTCGTTTATAGCAACCTTACTGCTCAATTATAGCAGCCTTGCGGCTCACTTATAGCAGCCTTACAGCTCAGTTACTGCAGCCTAACGGCTCGTTTACCGCAGCATGGCGGCTCATTTAGAGTAGCCTTTCGGCTTATTAAAAGCAGCTTTGCGGCTCATTAACAGCAGTGTTACAGCTTATGGCTCATTAACACTGGGGAATGGTTACGATTCTATAAAAACTGCTTTATCAATAGCCTTATGTTTGGATTACTATAGTCTTACAACTCTCATACAGAGCCTAAAACCGTTATCAGAAATGTTTATTTTTCTGATGCTCAACTTATTTATTTTAGATGGCAGACGCCGCCGCCGAGAGCTTTGTTACACTTGGGCAGCTCTATGAAAGGGACGAAGGGAGCGAAATTTTAGACAGAATCAAAAGCGAAATGATGTTTATACTACCAGATGGGTGGCAAAACTGCAAGCTCGTTGATTTTACAAAAGAAGATCTTTTTGGTCAGGACATAGATGTAAACATGTTAAATAAGTTAAGGTATGCTATTCCTACCGTTGTTATCGCCAAAGCGTTTGATCCAGAAGCCACTCATTTGTCGGAAAGGCCGTACAGAAACTATAAGGTGAAAATGTTAGACTGGGCATTTTGTAGAGGCCTTATTTTAAGCCCACCTAGTTTATGCAACAAAATTAGAGGGTCAGCTGCAGCCGCCGAAATATTTCACCATGCGGTTTCACCTTTGAAACATTTATTTATTACGAGAAAAGAAGCTTCAAAAAGGTTGAGTCAAGAGAGAGAATCTTCGGATGATGAGGAAGAAAACATTTTACCTCCTCCCAAAAAGTCTAAGTTAGATTTGCTAGAAGATAAGATGATCCAAATGTTTTCAACCTTAAAAGATGAAATACGAATTTTACAAGAAAGACGTCCTGAAACAAGTGTAAAAACCGATGAATCAGATGGGGAGTCTTTAAACATACCTGACGAAGAAGAAGAAGATTCGGCTTCAGAAAGTGTTGCACCACTTTCATTTTTAGAGGATGATTTTGGGTTTGAGCCTCAGGTCAGAGAAGCAGAACCGAGTGTTGCTCAACCAGATCCGGAAATTAAGCGTCAGGGCATTAATTGCCAAAAAATAAATTCTCTTGGGTGGAACAACATCCGCTATAAAGAAGTGCAGAAAAAATTGGGTGCCTCTCCAGTTTTTTCAGCATTGAAAGTTAACCCTCAGCTCGAGGAGATCAATCAGAAATCATATAGTCATACTTTATTATCAAGATCGGACCTTACTTTGGGAACCATTACCCACGGTTTATTAAAACAACGTCAAACTTTAAAAGAGTTGGTCACTAATGTTGCTTTTAACCATCCCGAAGCTGCCAATGAGCTAAGAATCGGACTTTATTCCACTGAAAGTGAATATAAAACAACTTCAGACGACCTTTTACAACTTACTTGTGCACGCCGGGCAGAAACCATAGAGTCGCGAAGGAAGTTTTTTAAACCTAGGAAAACTCACATGATGGTAGAAATAAATAAAATTCCTCCCTCTGAAACTTATTTGTTTGAAGAAAAGGCACTAAATCAGTTGCTTAGAGATGAAGGTGGTCTTTTTCGCACTTTCTACGGTCGGTCGCAAAAGGTTGCTTCGAAGAGTCAAAACACCATATTCAAGGCAAACACCTCGGCTAATACATCAAGCAATAATGCCCAGACATCCTCAAACTTTGATCGCCGGAAATCTCGAAAAAATGTCCAAAAATATAAAGGCTATCAACATCAACAAAATAAACGCAAACAGGAACCAAACAGATTTCAAGATAACACCAAATATGCTTACTCTAAACGAAAATTTTGACTACATAAATTTTCGAGGAGGCCGGTTACGCGAATTTATACCACGCTGGGAGCAAATGAGTTTCCCAAAGAGTATGATCAGTGTCTTGAAGGGTTACGCTATCCCCTTTATAAAACCACCACCGATAGCACCCTTTTCGCCACAAGTTGTTCAAAAATATCAAACAACCAGATCAGCAAAAATGTCAAACGAAATAGCGAATTTGGTAAAACAGCAGGTACTGGAGGTATGCACTTCTCCCACGGGATTTCTTTCTCAAATGTTTTTAATCCCAAAACTAAATGGAAAAGTAAGGCAAATTTTCAATTTAAAAAGGCTCAATCAATATATGAATCCTCAAAAATTCCGCCTGATAAACCAAAACCGTGTTCCAAGTTTTCTTCAACAGAACGATTTTATTGCAAAGATAGACCTTTCACAGGCCTACTGGCATATCCCAATAAAAAAGAGTCACAGGAGGTTTCTTGCACTGGCATACGGGAAAAAAATTTATCAATGGACATGCCTTCCATTTGGACTCGCAAGTGCGCCACTGGCCTTTTCTCGAATAACCAACTGGATAGCCGAACAATTGCGAGAGATGGGAATACGCGTTTTGGTTTATCTCGACGATTTTTTGTTAGCGAATCAAAATCCGCAAGATTTGTCAAATCAGATTTACGAAGTAATTTTAGTTCTTCAAAAATTAGGTTGGATAATAAATCTAGAAAAATCTGTCATTCAACCGTGCCAAAAGATCGAATTTTTGGGAATAATTTGGGATACGTCAAAAAACGAAACAGTTTTGCCGTTGGACAAACAAAATCGTATTCTAAAAGATTTGGATATGATGACAGACAGCAGAACTTGGAGTTGGAAAACCGCAACAACTTTAATAGGAAGATTAGTGTTTGCATCAATGGTAATTCCGTTAGGTCGGTTACATTTAAGAGATCTTCAGATCGAAAGTCGCAGACTTCTCAAACGAAGACCAAACAAAAGGATTCGTTTGCCGTTGAAAGCTCACCAAAACTGCCGTTGGTGGAAACAAAATGTAACGGGAAAAGGAATAATATTTCATCAAAATCCAAAGTTTTTCCTAGTAACCGACGCTTCTCAGATAGGCTGGGGGGCAAATCTCAACGATGCTTATTTTTCGGGGACCTGGAGAGCTCACCAGCAGAACTGGCATTCCAATTTAAAAGAACTTTGGGTCGTTTGGATTGTACTGACAAAGAATCTCAAAATTCTTCGAAATCACTCAATAGTACTACAGTCCGACAACAAAACAGTGATAGCATACATCAAAAAGGAGGGAGGAACGAAATCACAGATTTTACTCAAAATGGTCAAGAGGATTTTGTTGTTTGCGGCTCACAACCAGATTCGTCTAAATCCCTTTTATGTACCCGGGAAATACAACGATATTGCGGACCGTCTATCACGCAACAAGAAATTACCAGACTGGCACCTCTCAGTACAAGTAGTAAACAAAATTTTTCTGAAATGGGGAATTCCAGATCTGGACTTGTTTGCAACAAATTACTCAGCGGTAGTCCCGAATTACGTAACAATGAACCCAACCGACACTCAAGCAAGTTTTATAAATGCGTTCCGCCAAGTTTGGAATTGTCGCCTGGGATGGTTATTTCCTCCGCCGGCTTTAATCCCAAGAGTGTTGCAGCATCTCAACATGTCACAAGGGACATTTATTCTGATTGTGCCTCGATGGACAAAAGTATTCTGGAGAACAGACATAAAGCAGAGAGCATTGGATGCGCCGTTTCAAATAAAAAATCTGCAAGAGAATCTAGTGGATCTCTCCACCAATCAACATCCTCCGAATGTCCAGGACTTTTATTTGGAGGCATGGAAAATACGGGCTGGGGTTCGGCAATAATTGGTTGGAACCAGGATGATATAAATTTACTGCAATCGGCGTGGCGTGAATCTACCATAAAAACTTACCGCTCCGCTTGGAAAGAATTTATAAATTGGTGTAACCAAAATAAAATTTATCCACCTGCGGCAACAGCCCAAGATATGGTTAAATATCTGAGTTATTTGTATCGAATAAAAAAATTAAAATATAGTACGATTCTGGTTCATAAGTCAGTTGTAGCTACTTTGTTAAATCCACATGGCAATCAAGAATTTAGTAACCACCCAATGGTTAAAGCAATGCTCAAAGCAATTAGTATAAAAGAAACCTTACACAAAAATCCAAAACGTGGTTTTATATGGAATATTGAACTATTGCTTGATTGGATGAAAAATAACATTCCTGATGAATCTAGTATTTTTCAAGTATCTCGATATACGGCTTTGTTGCTGTTGTTGGCGTCAAGCCGTCGAGTCCATGATTTAACTCTCTTATCCTTAAAGCAATCTAGTTTTGAGGATCATGGCGATTATCTAATTTTCTGGCCAATATTCGGATCAAAAACCGATAATTCTAAAGCTCGCCAGTCCGGCTGGAAAATAATGTGTTTACAAGATGAAGTTTTTAATTTAGTTTATTGGATAAGGAAATTAATTGAAGTTTCAAAACTGAGAAGACAATCCGTAACTGATTTAAATAGTCTGTTTATAACCACTAGAGGAGTCGTTAAGGCAGCTTCTAGGTGTATTATAGCAGGTTGGATAAAAACTGCTTTTCAAGCCGTGGGTATTTCAGGTTCCCCAGGTAGTATACGCTCGGCAGTATCTTCGTATAGTTTTGAGAATGATTTACCATTGGAAGACATTTTGAAAAGGGGTAATTGGCGTGGTGCTGAAAATTTCTTTAAACATTACTGTAAAAGTATTTCTCGAGCTGAAGGTTCCAAAGGTAAAGGAAATTCGCTAGTCAGTAAAGGTTTTGAGGTTCTTTGAGTTAAGAGATATATTTTAGTTTCGAGTACCTATTTTATTATAGCACAAAACAATAAAAAGTTGATCTGTCCTTGTTAAGAGTTAACAAAAAAAAAAAAAAAAAAAAAAAAAGGAAGGGGACCGTAGTTGTGCCAAAGTTAGTATTTGCTCTGTAAGTTATTTTATTTAAAACTTTGGTACTGAAATCTTGATATTAAAATTTATTTTTGTTTACTACTATTACCTACTCAGTATTTTTGTTTGATCTCTTTATTTTAGTTTAATTAATGTAAGGTTGTTATGTGCCTTAAAAAAAAAAAAAAAAAAAAAGTTTTAAGTACGAATAAAGTTCTACGTATATTATTTATTTTCTATTTAGTCACAGTACACTTTTGACATGAATATTCCTACTAAATATTTACTATCATGCCGGCAGATTACAAACACCTCTCCGAAAGGTCAAGCCAAAGCACAGACATAAAATAGACGAGTTTTCTACCCCGAAGGGAGGAAAACTTCGTATTTTAGGTCTTGCGAAGGCTTGACCTGAGTAATGCCTTGCCGCCATCTTTTGTTTCGGAGTGGTACTAAAGAAGCAACCCGACCGCGTTGCGCGACGCGGTCGGGTCCCTTCCGGCATGCATGACACGAAGAGGGGAGCTCGGCTAGGCGCAAGCGGTCACATCTAAACCTCAGATAAGCAGCACATTCACTCAAGTAGGCATAGTGTAGTCTCCGAAAGGTCAAGCCTTCGCAAGACCTAAAATACGAAGTTTTCCTCCCTTCGGGGTAGAAAACTCGTCTATTTATTTCTTACAAGCACAAACCTTTAGGCTAACTTTTGGAGTCTTTTTTCTTACTTTGTGAGGCAAGCAATAAAAATATAACAATTGTTTTGACGTATATCCAATAGCAAAAAAATTTACTTTTTTTGACAACATTTTAAATTTTTTGAAAATATACAACTTTTGATTTTATTTTTCTCGAACACCATTTCATCTACAACTGTAATATTTTCAGGTTAGTATAAGGGACTCGGTAGCTTTTTCGTGGCACAGTAGCAACAAAAAATTTTTTTTTAATTTTTGGTGAAAATTTTTCTGATTAAAGGGGTACCCAAAAAGTGCAGTTTTTAAATTTTTTTAAATTGTTAACTTTGTAAAAATATATATTATAATAAATTAAATTAAGCTTCTCGGGCCCCTCTATATAACGATGTAAAAGTTAAAGGACAGGTATCTATAATAATGCCAAGAGAGACCGCCAAAGTCACTTCAGTTTTGAGTTTTGGCAATTTAAACTTTTATTTATTTCTTACAAACATAAACCTTTGGACCAACTTTTGGGGTCTTTTTTATTTCTTTGTGAGGCAAGCAATAAAAATATAACAATTGTTTTGACGTATAACCAATAGCAAAAAAGTTGACTTTTTTTTCAAAATTTTGAATTTTTTGAAAATTTTCAACTTTTGATTCTATTTTTCTCTATAACCATTACATCTACAACTGTAATATTCTCAGGTTAGTATAAGGGACTCGGTAGCTTCTTTGTGGCACAGTATCATCTAAATGTTTTTTTTGAATTTTTTGACGAAAATTTTCCTGACCAAAGGGGTACCCAAAAAGTGCAGTTTTTTAATTTTTTTAAATTGTTAACTTTGTAAAAATATATATTATAATACATTAAATTAAGCTTCTCGGGCCCCTCTATATAACGATGTAAAAGTTAAAGGACAGGTATTTATAATAATGCCGAGAGAGACCGCCAAAGTCACTTCAGTTTTGAGTTTTGGCAATTTAAACTTTTACTTATTTCTTACAAACATAAACCTTTAGACCAACTTTTGGGGTCTTTTTTATTTCTTTGTGAGGCAAGCAATAAAAATATAACAATTGTTTTGACGTATATCCAATAGCAAAAAAGTTGACTTTTTTTTTCAAAATTTTGAATTTTTTGAAAATTTTCAACTTTTGATTTTATTTTTCTCGATAACCATTACATCTGCAACTGTAATATTTTCAGGTTAGTATAAGGGACTCGGTAGCTTCTTTGTGGCACAGTATCAACTAAATGTTTTTTTTGAAATTTTTGACAAAAATTTTCCTGACCAAAGGGGTACCCAAAAAGTGCAGTTTTTAAATTTTTTTAAATTGTTAACTTTGTAAAAATATATATTATAATACATTAAATTAAGCTTCTCGGTCCCCTCTATATAACGATGTAAAAGTTAAAGGACAGGCATTTATAATAATGCCGAGAGAGACCGCCAAAGTCCCTTCAGTTTTGAGTTTTGGCAATTTAAACTTTTATTTATTTCTTACAAACATAAACCTTTAGACCAACTTTTGGGGTCTTTTTTATTTCTTTGTGAGGCAAGCAATAAAAATATAACAATTGTTTTGACGTATATCCAATAGTAAAAAAAATGACTTTTTTTGACAACATTTTTAATTTTTTGAAAATATACAACTTTTGATTTTATTTTTCTCGAACACCATTACATCTACAACTGTAATATTCTCAGGTTAGTATAAGGAACTCGGTAGCTTCTTTGTGGCACAGTATCAACTAAATGGTTTTTTGAAATTTTTGATGAAAATTTTCCCGACCAAAGGGGTACCCAAAAAGTGCAGTTTTTTAATTTTTTTAATTTGCTTACTTTGTAAAAATATATATTATAATACATTAAATTAAACTTCTCTGGGCCCTCTATATCACCATATAAAAGGTCAAGGCCAGGAGTTTATAATACTGCCGCGAGAGGCCGCCAAAGTCACTTCAGTTTTGAGTTTTGGCAATTAAACTTTTATTTATTTCTTACTAGCACAAACCTTTAGGCCAACTTTTGGAGTCTTTTTTCTTACTTTGTGAGGCAAGCAATAAAAATATAACAATTGTTTTGACGTATATCCAATAGCAAAAAAATTTACTTTTTTTGACAACATTTTAAATTTTTTGAAAATATACAACTTTTGATTTTATTTTTCTCGAACACCATTTCATCTACAACTGTAATATGTTCAGGTTAGTATAAGGGACTCGGTAGCTTCTTCGTGGCACAGTATCAACAAATTTTTTTTTTTTAATTTTTGGTGAAAATTTTCCTGATTAAAGGGGTACCCAAAAAGCGCAGTTTTTAAATTTTTTTAAATTGTTAACTTTGTAAAATATATATTATAATACATTAAATTAAGCTTCTCGGGCCCCTCTATATAACGATGTAAAAGTTAAAGGACAGGTATTTATAATAATGCCGAGAGAGACCGCCAAAATCACTTCAGTTTTGAGTTTTGGCAATTTAAACTTTTATTTATTTCTTACACATTCAAACCATTAGACCAACTTTTGGGGTCTTTTTTATTTCTTTGTGAGGCAAGCAATAAAAATATAACAATTGTTTTGACGTATATCCAATAGCAAAAAAATTGACTTTTTTTGACAACATTTTTAATTTTTTGAAAATATACAACTTTTGATTTTATTTTTCACGAACACCATTTCATCTACAACTGTAATATTTTCAGGTTAGTATAAGGGACTCGGTAGCTTCTTTGTAGCACAGTATCAACTAAATGTTTTTTTTGAAATTTTTGACGAAAATTTTCCTAACCAAAGGGGTACCCAAAAAGTGCAGTTTTTTAATTTTTTTAAATTGTTAACTTTGTAAAAATATATATTATAATACATTAAATTAAGCTTCTCGGGCCCCTCTATATAACGATGTAAAAGTTAAAGGACAGGTATTTATCATAATGCCGAGAGAGACCGCCAAAGTCACTTCAGTTTTGAGTTTTGGCAATTTAAACTTTTATTTATTTCTTACAAACATAAACCTTTAGACCAACTTTTGGGGTCTTTTTTATTTCTTTGTGAGGCAAGTAATAAAAATATAACAATTGTTTTGACGTATATCCAATAGCAAAAAAGTTGACTTTTTTTTTCAAAATTTTGAATTTTTTGAAAATTTTCAACTTTTGATTCTATTTTTCTCGATAACCATTACATCTACAACTGTAATATTCTCAGGTTAGTATAAGGAACTCGGTAGCTTCTTTGTGGCACAGTATCAACTAAATGTTTTTTTGAAATTTTTGATGAAAATTTTCCCGACCAAAGGGGTACCCAAAAAGTGCAGTTTTTTAATTTTTTTAATTTGCTTACTTTGTAAAAATATATATTATAATACATTAAATTAAACTTCTCTGGGCCCTCTATATCACCATATAAAAGGTCAAGGCCAGGAGTTTATAATACTGCCGCGAGAGGCCGCCAAAGTCACTTCAGTTTTGAGTTTTGGCAATTAAACTTTTATTTATTTCTTACAAGCACAAACCTTTAGGCCAACTTTTGGAGTCTTTTTTATTACTTTGTGAGGCAAGCAATAAAAATATAACAATTGTTTTGACGTATATCCAATAGTAAAAAAAATGACTTTTTTTGACATTTTTAATTTTTTTGAAAATATACAACTTTTGATTTTATTTTTCTCGATAACCATTACATCTACAACTGTAATATTTTGAGGTTAGTATAAGGGACTCGGTAGCTTCTTTGTGGCACAGTATCAACTAAATGTTTTTTTTGAAATTTTTGATGAACATTTTCCTGACCAAAGGGGTACCCAAAAAGTGCAGTTTTTTAATTTTTTTAAATTGTTAACTATGTAAAAATATATATTATAATACATTAAATTAAGCTTCTCGGGCCCCTCTATATAACGATGTAAAAGTTAAAGGACAGGTATCTATAATCAAACAAGTTTCATGGCTAATCGGGCAAAAAGGAGTTTTTTGTTTCCCTTATATTTTTCCGTGGGTAGCTTGAAAGCTTAACCTCACGGGGGTCCAAGATCTAATGGACACCTAATAAGTGTTGACAGTTAACCGTTTCGTCCTTATGGGACTCCTCAGAACACTGCTGGTCAAGTGACAAATCTTGCGAAGTTAATCAGACGGTTTTGTCTCTAATTAAACGTAATTAGTGAGCGAACTATAGCAAGAGGCGCCATCTACCGAGATACGAGAGAAACAAAAAACCAAAAGCAGCGAAACACTGCTATACAATGTCGATCAATGAAAAGATCGAATGCAAATAAAAGAAAACAACTATAGTCCGTGACCTACGACAGCTCTTTGTCTTTTCAGGCCGGATCAACGCATTTTGCATTTTTACCCGTCATCAAGACAGTGAACGTCAATCAACGGAATTTTTAAGCCAAACAAGACTAACAAACGTGAAATTTCATACCCGTGAATTTAAAAATCAAACAAGTTTCATGGCTAATCGGGCAAAAAGGAGTTTTTTGTTTCCCTTATATTTTTCCGTGGGTAGCTTGAAAGCTTAACCTCACGGGGGTCCAAGATCTAATGGACACCTAATTAGAGATGGGCGATATATCGATCACTGTGATTCAGTAACAGTGAAACAAAAATCACTGGCGCTACCGGTTATCGAAATTCTGCACAAGCAGTTATTCAGTGATTGGTAAATATTATTACTGGTATCTGAGGAACGTCGCGTCTCACGACGTCGTCGTGTCGCTGGTCGCACCCGAACGCATATTTGGCAGTGAAATCGCATTTCACGTTTCACCGTAACATACGAAAACGGTGATTTTGACCTAGCCGGTTAAATCATAAATGGCACTACCGAATAGTAGGTAACCTTTTTCCCGGCCGAAGTAACTGTATAGCCGCAGCCGCAGGGGATGCTCTCTGTAATACTAGGTAAAATAGTGAATGAATAATAGAAATATTTTACTAGGTAAAATAGTGAATGAAGAATGAATAATAGAAATATTTTATACAGTGATTGAAATCACCGTTAAAAATCACTGGTTACTTATAAATCGCTGTCGCTACTTCACCGGTTAGTCGAAAATCACTGTTTTGCCCAACTCTACACCTAATAAGTGTTGACAGTTAACCGTTTCGTCCTTATGGGACTCCTCAGAACACTGCTGGTCAAGTGACAAATCTTGCGAAGTTAATCAGACGGTTTTGTCTCTAATTAAACGTAATTAGTGAGCGAACTATAGCAAGAGGCGCCATCTACCGAGATACGAGAGAAACAAAAAACCAAAAGTAGCGAAACACTGCTATACAATGTCGATCAATGAAAAGATCGAATGCAAATAAAAGAAAACAACTATAGTCCGTGACCTACGACAGCTCTTTGTCTTTTCAGGCCGGATCAACGCATTTTGCATTTTTACCCGTCATCAAGACAGTGAACGTCAATCAACGGAATTTTTAAGCCAAACAATACTAACAAACGTGAAATTTCATACCCGTGAATTTAAAAATCAAACAAGTTTCATGGCCAATTCAAAAAACTCCTTTTTGCCCGATTAGCCATGAAACTTGTTTGATTTTTAAATTCACGGGTATGAAATTTCACGTTTGTTAGTATTGTTTGGCTTAAAAATTCCGTTGATTGACGTTCACTGTCTTGATGACGGGTAAAAATGCAAAATGCGTTGATCCGGCCTGAAAAGACAAAGAGCTGTCGTAGGTCACGGACTATAGTTGTTTTCTTTTATTTGCATTCGATCTTTTCATTGATCGACATTGTATAGCAGTGTTTCGCTGCTTTTGGTTTTTTGGTTCTCTCGTATCTCGGTAGATGGCGCCTCTTGCTATAGTTCGCTCACTAATTACGTTTAATTAGAGACAAAACCGTCTGATTAACTTCGCCAGATTTGTCACTTGACCAGCAGTGTTCTGAGGAGTCCCATAAGGACGAAACGGTTAACTGTCAACACTTATTAGGTGTCCATTAGATCTTGGACCCCCGTGAGGTTAAGCTTTCAAGCTACCCACGGAAAAATATAAGGGAAACAAAAAACTCCTTTTTGCCCGATTAGCCATGAAACTTGTTTGATTTTTAAATTCACGGGTATGAAATTTCACGTTTGTTAGTATTGTTTGGCTTAAAAATTCCGTTGATTGACGTTCACTGTCTTGATGACGGGTAAAAATGCAAAATGCGTTGATCCGGCCTGAAAAGACAAAGAGCTGTCGTAGGTCACGGACTATAGTTGTTTTCTTTTATTTGCATTCGATCTTTTCATTGATCGACATTGTATAGCAGTGTTTCGCTGCTTTTGGTTTTTTGTTTCTCTCGTATCTCGGTAGATGGCGTCTCTTGCTATAGTTCGCTCACTAATTACGTTTAATTAGAGACAAAACCGTCTGATTAACTTCGCAAGATTTGTCACTTGACCAGCAGTGTTCTGAGGAGTCCCATAAGGACGAAACGGTTAACTGTCAACACTTATTAGGTGTCCATTAGATCTTGGACCCCCGTGAGGTTAAGCTTTCAAGCTACCCACGGAAAAATATAAGGGAAACAAAAAACTCCTTTTTGCCCGATTAGCCATGAAACTTGTTTGATTTTTAAATTCACGGGTATGAAATTTCACGTTTGTTGGTATCTATAATAATGCCAAGAGAGACCGCCAAAGTCACTTCAGTTTTGAGTTTTGGCAATTTAAACTTTTATTTATTTCTTACAAACATAAACCTTTGGACCAACTTTTGGGGTCTTTTTTATTTCTTTGTGAGGCAAGCAATAAAAATATAACAATTGTTTTGACGTATAACCAATATCAAAAAAGTTGACTTTTTTTTCAAAATTTTGAATTTTTTGAAAATTTTCAACTTTTGATTCTATTTTTCTCGATAACCATTACATCTACAACTGTAATATTCTCAGGTTAGTATAAGGGACTCGGTAGCTTCTTTGTGGCACAGTATCATCTAAATGTTTTTTTTGAATTTTTTGACGAAAATTTTCCTGACCAAAGGGGTACCCAAAAAGTGCAGTTTTTTAATTTTTTTAAATTGTTAACTTTGTAAAAATATATATTATAATACATTAAATTAAGCTTCTCGGGCCCCTCTATATAACGATGTAAAAGTTAAAGGACAGGTATTTATAATAATGCCGAGAGAGACCGCCAAAGTCACTTCAGTTTTGAGTTTTGGCAATTTAAACTTTTATTTATTTCTTACAAGCACAAACCTTTAGGCCAACTTTTGAAGTCTTTTTTATTACTTTGTGAGGCAAGCAATAAAAATATAACAATTGTTTTGACGTATATCCAATAGCAAAAAAATTGACTTTTTTTTACATTTTTAATTTTTTGAAAATATACAACTTTTGATTTTATTTTTCACGAACACCATTTCATCTACAACTGTAATATTTTCAGGTTAGTATAAGGGACTCGGTAGCTTCTTTGTGGCACAGTATCAACTAAATGTTTTTTTGAAATTTTTGATGAAAATTTTCCCGACCAAAGGGGTACCCAAAAAGTGCAGTTTTTTAATTTTTTTAAATTGCTAACTTTGTAAAAATATATATTATAATACATTAAATTAAACTTCTCGGGGCCCTCTATATCGCCATATAAAAGGTTAAGGCCAAGAGTTTATAATATTGCCGCGAGAGGCCGCCAAAGTCACTACAGTTTTGAGTTTTGGCAATTTTATTTATTTCTTACAAGCACAAACCTTTAGGCTAAATTTTGGAGTCTTTTTTCTTACTTTGTGAGGCAAGCAATAAAAATATAACAATTGTTTTGACGTATATCCAATAGCAAAAAAATTTACTTTTTTTGACAACATTTTAAATTTTTTGAAAATATACAACTTTTGATTTTATTTTTCTCGAACACCATTTCATCTACAACTGTAATATTTTCAGGTTAGTATAAGGGACTCGGTAGCTTCTTCGTGGCACAGTATCAACAAAAATTTTTTTTTTAATTTTTGGTGAAAATTTTCCTGATAAAGGGGTACCCAAAAAGCGCAGTTTTTAAATTTTTTTAAATTGTTAACTTTGTAAAATATATATTATAATACATTAAATTAAGCTTCTCGGGCCCCTCTATATAACGATGTAAAAGTTAAAGGACAGGTATTTATAATAATGCCGAGAGAGACCGCCAAAATCACTTCAGTTTTGAGTTTTGGCAATTTAAACTTTTATTTATTTCTTACAAACATAAACCTTTAGACCAACTTTTGGGGTCTTTTTTATTTCTTTGTGAGGCAAGTAATAAAAATATAACAATTGTTTTGACGTATATCCAATAGCAAAAAAGGTGACTTTTTTTTTCAAAATTTTGAATTTTTTGAAAATTTTCAACTTTTGATTCTATTTTTCTCGATAACCATTACATCTACAACTGTAATATTTTCAGGTTTGTATAAGGGACTCGGTAGCTTCTTTGTGGCACAGTATCAACTAAATGTTTTTTTGAAATTTTTGATGAAAATTTTCCCGACCAAAGGGGTACCCAAAAAGTGCAGTTTTTTAATTTTTTTAAATTGCTAACTTTGTAAAAATATATATTATAATACTGTAAATTAAACTTCTCGGGGCCCTCTATATCACCCTATAAAAGGTTAAGGCCAAGAGTTAATAATAATGCCGCGAGAGGCCGCCAAAGTCACTACAGTTTTGAGTTTTGGCAATTTAAACTTTTATTTATTTCTTACAAGCACAAACCTTTAGGCCAACTTTTGGAGTCTTTTTTATTACTTTGTGAGGCAAGCAATAAAAATATAACAATTGTTTTGACGTATATCCAATAGCAAAAAAATTTACTTTTTTTGACAACATTTTTAATTTTTTGTAAATTTACAACTTTTGATTTTATTTTTCTCGAACACCATTACATCTGCAACTGTAATATTTTCAGGTTAGTATAAGGGACTCGGTAGCTTCTTTGTGGCACAGTATCAACTAAATGTTTTTTTTGAAATTTTTGACGAAAATTTTCCTGAGCAAAGGGGTACCCAAAAAGTGCAGTTTTTAAATTTTTTAAAATTGTTAACTTTGTAAAAATATATATTATAATACATTAAATTAAGCTTCTCGGGCCCCTCTATATAACGATGTAAAAGTTAAAGGACAGGTATTTATAATAATGCCGAGAAGGACCGCCAAAGTCCCTTCAGTTTTGAGTTTTGGCAATTTAAACTTTTATTTATTTCTTACAAACATAAACCTTTAGACCAACTTTTGGGGTATTTTTTATTTCTTTGTGAGGCAAGCAATAAAAATATAACAATTGTTTTGACGTATATCCAATAGTAAAAAAATTGACTTTTTTGACAACATTTTTAATTTTTTGAAAATATACAACTTTTGATTTTATTTTTCTCGATAACCATTTCATCTACAACTGTAATATTTTCAGGTTAGTATAAGGGACTCGGTAGCTTCTTCGTGGCACAGTACCAATAATTTTTTTTAAAAATTTTTGGTGAAAATTTTCCTGACCAAAGGGGTACCCAAAAAGTGCAGTTTTAAAATTTTTTAAAATTGTTAACTTTGTAAAAATATATATTATAATACATTAAATTAAGCTTCTCGGGCCCCTCTATAAAACGATGTAAAATTTAAAGGACAGGTATTTATAATAATGCCGAGAGAGACTGCCAAAGTCACTTCAGTTTTGAGTTTTGGCAATTTAAACTTTTATTTATTTCTTACAAACATAAACCTTTAGACCAATTTTTGCGGTGTTTTTTATTTCTTTGTGAGGTAAGCAATACAAATATAACAATTGTTTTGACGTATATCCAAGAGCAAAAAAGTTGACTTTTTTTTTCAAAATTTTGAATTTTTTGAAAATTTTTAACTTTTGATTCTATTTTTCTCGATAACCATTACATCTGCAACTGTAATATTTTTAGGTTAGTATAAGGGACTCGGTAGCTTCTTTGTGGCACAGTATCAACTAAATATTTTTTTGAAATTTTTGATTAAAATTTTCCTGACCAAAGGGGTACCCAAAAAGTGCAGTTTTTTAATTTTTTTAAATTGCTAACTTTGTAAAAATATATATTATACTACATTAAATTAAACTTCTCGGGGCCCTCTATATTACCATATAAAAGGTTAAGGCCAAGAGTTTATAATATTGCCGCGAGAGGCCGCCAAAGTCACTACAGTTTTGAGTTTTGGCAATTTAAACTTTTATTTATTTCTTACAAGCACAAACCTTTAGGCCAACTTTTGGAGTCTTTTTTATTACTTTGTGAGCCAAGCAATAAAAATGTAAAAATTGTTTTGACGTATATCCAATAGTAAAAAAATTGACTTTTTTTGACAACATTTTTAATTTTTTGAAAATATACAACTTTTGATTTTATTTTTCTCGAACACCATTTGATCTACAACTGTAATATTTTCAGGTTAGTATAAGGGACTCGGTAGCTTCTTTGTGGCACAGTATCAACTAAATGATTTTTTGAAATTTTTGATGAAAATTTTCCCGACCAAAGGGGTACCCAAAAAGAGCAGTTTTTTAATTTTTTTAAATTGCTAACTTTGTAAAAATATATATTATAATACATTAAATTAAACTTCTCGGGGCCCTCTATATCGCCATATAAAAGGTTAAGGCCAAGAGTTTATAATATTGCCGCGAGAGGCCGCCAAAGTCACTACAGTTTTGAGTTTTGGCAATTTAAACTTTTATTTATTTCTTACAAGCACAAACCTTTAGGCTAACTTTTGGAGTCTTTTTTATTACTTTGTGAGGCAAGCAATAAAAATATAACAATTGTTTTGACGTATATCCAATAGCAAAAAAACTTACTTTTTTTGACAACATTTTTAATTTTTTGAAAATTTACAACTTTTGATTTTATTTTTCTCGAACACCATTACATCTGCAACTGTAATATTTTCAGGTTAGTATAAGGGACTCGGTAGCTTCTTTGTGGCACAGTATCAACTAAATGTTTTTTTTGAAATTTTTGACGAAAATTTTCCTGACCAAAGGGGTACCCAAAAAGTACAGTTTTTAAATTTTTTTAAATTATTAACTTTGTAAAAATATATATTATAATACATTAAATTAAGCTTCTCGGGCCGCTCTATATAACGATGTAAAAGTTAAAGGACAGGTATTTATAATAATGCCGAGAGAGACCGCCAAAGTCACTTCAGTTTTGAGTTTTAGCAATTTAAACTTTTACTTATTTCTTACAAACATAAACCTTTAGACCAACTTTTGGGGTCTTTTTTATTTCTTTGTGAGGCAAGCAATAAAAATATAACAATTGTTTTGACGTATATCCAATAGCAAAAAAGTTGACTTTTTTTTTCAAAATTTTGAATTTTTTGAAAATTTTCAACTTTTGATTTTATTTTTCTCGATAACCATTACATCTACAACTGTAATATTTTCAGGTTAGTATAAGGGACTCGGTAGCTTCTTTGTGGCACAATATCAACAAAAATTTTTAAAAAAATTTTTGTGAAAATATTTCTGACCAAAGGGGTACCCAAAAAGTGCAGTTTTTTATTTTTTTTAAATTGTTAACTTTGTAAAAATATATATTATAATACATTAAATTAAGCTTCTCGGGCCCCTCTATATAACGATGTAAAATTTAAAGGACAGGTATTTATAATAATGCCGAGAGAGACCGCCAAAGTCCCTTCAGTTTTGAGTTTTGGCAATTTAAACTTTTATTTATTTCTTACAAACATAAACCTTTAGACCAACTTTTGGGGTCTTTTTTATTTCTTTGTGAGGCAAGCAATAAAAATATAACAATTGTTTTGACGTATATCCAATAGCAAAGAAGTTGACTTTTTTTTTCAAAATTTTGAATTTTTTGAAAATTTTCAACTTTTGATTCTATTTTTCTCGATAACCATTACATCTACAACTGTAATATTTTCAGGTTAGTATAAGGGACTCGGTAGCTTCTTTGTGGCACAGTAACAACTAAATGTTTTTTTTGAAATTTTTGACGAAAATTTTCCTGACCAAAGGGGTACCCAAAAAGTGCAGTTTTTAAATTTTTTTAAATTGTTAACTTTGTAAAAATATATATTATAATACATTAAATTAAGCTTCTCGGGCCCCTCTATATAACGATGTAAAAGTTAAAGGACAGGTATTTATAATAATGCCGAGAGAGACCGCCAGAATCACTTCAGTTTTGAGTTTTGGCAATTTAAACTTTTATTTATTTCTTACAAATTCAAACCATTAGACCAACTTTTGGGGTCTTTTTTATTTCTTTGTAAGGCAAGCAATAAAAATATAACAATTGTTTTGACGTATATCCAATAGCAAAAAAATTGACTTTTTTTGACAACATTTTTAATTTTTTGAAAATATACAACTTTTGATTTTATTTTTCACGAACACCATTTCATCTACAACTGTAATATTTTCAGGTTAGTATAAGGGACTCGGTAGCTTCTTTGTGGCACAGTATCAACTAAATGTTTTTTTTTGAAATTTTTGACGAAAATTTTCCTAACCATAGGGGTACCCAAAAAGTGCAGTTTTTTAATTTTTTTAAATTGTTAACTTTGTAAAAATATATATTATAATACATTAAATTAAGCTTCTCGGGCCCCTCTATATAACGATGTAAAAGTAAAAGGACAGGTATTTATCATAATGCCGAGAGAGACCGCCAAAGTCACTTCAGTTTTGAGTTTTGGCAATTTAAACTTTTATTTATTTCTTACAAACATAAACCTTTAGACCAACTTTTTTGGTCTTTTTTATTTCTTTGTGAGGCAAGCAATAAAAATATAACAATTGTTTTGACGTATATCCAATAGCAAAAAAATTGACTTTTTTTGACAACATTTTTAATTTTTTGAAAATATACAACTTTTGATTTTATTTTTCACGAACACCATTTCATCTACAACTGTAATATTTTCAGGTTAGTATAAGGGACTCGGTAGCTTCTTTGTGGCACAGTATCAACTAAATGTTTTTTTTTGAAATTTTTGACGAAAATTTTCCTAACCATAGGGGTACCCAAAAAGTGCAGTTTTTTAATTTTTTTAAATTGTTAACTTTGTAAAAATATATATTATAATACATTAAATTAAGCTTCTCAGGCCCCTCTATATAACGATGTAAAAGTAAAAGGACAGGTATTTATCATAATGCCGAGAGAGACCGCCAAAGTCACTTCAGTTTTGAGTTTTGGCAATTTAAACTTTTATTTATTTCTTACAAACATAAACCTTTAGACCAACTTTTGGGGTCTTTTTTATTTCTTTGTGAGGCAAGCAATAAAAATATAACAATTGTTTTGACGTATATCCAATAGCAAAAAAATTGACTTTTTTTGACATTTTTAATTTTTTGAAAATATACAACTTTTGATTTTATTTTTCACGAACACCATTTCATCTACAACTGTAATATTTTCAGGTTAGTATAAGGGACTCGGTAGCTTCTTTGTGGCACAGTATCAACTAAATGTTTCTTTTTTTTTAATTTTTGACGAAAATTTTCCTAACCAAAGGGGTACCCAAAAAGTGCAGTTTTTTAATTTTTTTAAATTGTTAACTTTGTAAAAATATATATTATAATACATTAAATTAAGCTTCTCGGGCCCCTCTATATAACGATGTAAAAGTTAAAGGACAGGTATTTATCATAATGCCGAGAGAGACCGCCAAAGTCACTTCAGTTTTGAGTTTTGGCAATTTAAACTTTTATTTATTTCTTACAAACATAAACCTTTAGACCAACTTTTGGGGTCTTTTTTATTTCTTTGTGAGGCAAGTAATAAAAATATAACAATTGTTTTGACGTATATCCAATAGCAAAAAAGTTGACTTTTTTTTTCAAAATTTTGAATTTTTTGAAAATTTTCAACTTTTGATTCTATTTTTCTCGATAACCATTACATCTACAACTGTAATATTCTCAGGTTAGTATAAGGGACTCGGTAGCTTCTTTGTGGCACAGTATCAACTAAATGTTTTTTTGAAATTTTTGATGAAAATTTTCCCGACCAAAGGGGTACCCAAAAAGTGCAGTTTTTTAATTTTTTTAAATTGCTAACTTTGTAAAAATATATATTATAATATATTAAATTAAACTTCTCGGGGCCCTCTATATCACCCTATAAAAGGTTAAGGCCAAGAGTTTATAATAATGCCGCGAGAGGCCGCCAAAGTCACTACAGTTTTGAGTTTTGGCAATTTAAACTTTTATTTATTTCTTACAAGCACAAACCTTTAGGCCAACTTTTGGAGTCTTTTTTATTACTTTGTGAGGCAAGCAATAAAAATATAACAATTGTTTTGACGTATATCCAATAGCAAAAAAGTTGACTTTTTTTTTGACAAAATTTTTATTTTTTTGAAAATTTACAACTTTTGATTTTATTTTTCTCGAACACTATTACATCTACAACTGTAATATTCTCAGGTTAGTATAAGGAACTCGGTAGCTTCTTTGTGGCACAGTATCAACTAAATGTTTTTTTGAAATTTTTTATGAAAATTTTCCCGACCAAAGGGGTACCCAAAAAGTGCAGTTTTTTAATTTTTTTAATTTGCTTACTTTGTAAAAATATATATTATAATACATTAAATTAAGCTTCTCGGGCCCCTCTATATAACGATGTAAAAGTTAAAGGACAGCTATTTATAATAATGCCGAGAGAGACCGCCAAAGTCACTTCAGTTTTGAGTTTTGGCAATTTAAACTTTTATTTCTTTCTTACAAACATAAACCTTTAGACCAACTTTTGGGGTCTTTTTTATTTCTTTGTGAGGCAAGCAATAAAAATATAACAATTGTTTTGACGTATATCCAATAACAAAAAAGTTGACTTTTTTTTTCAAAATTTTGAATTTTTTGAAAATTTTTAACTTTTGATTCTATTTTTCTCGATAACCATTACATCTGCAACTGGAATATTTTCAGGTTAGTATAAGGGCCTCGGTAGCTTCTTTGTGGCACAGTATCAACTAAATGTTTTTTTGAAATTGTTGATGAAAATTTTCCTGACCAAAGGGGTACCCAAAAAGTGCAGTTTTTTAATTTTTTTAAATTCCTAACTTTGTAAAAATATATATTATAATACATTAAATTAAACTTCTCGGGCCCCTCTATATAACGATGTAAAAGTTAAAGGACAGGTATTTATAATAATGCCGAGAGAGACCGCCAAAGTCACTTCAGTTTTGAGTTTTGGCAATTTAAACTTTTATTTATTTCTTACAAGCACAAACCTTTAGGCCAACTTTTGAAGTCTTTTTTATTACTTTGTGAGGCAAGCAATAAAAATATAACAATTGTTTTGACGTATATCCAATAGCAAAAAATTGACTTTTTTTTACATTTTTAATTTTTTGAAAATATACAACTTTTGATTTTATTTTTCACGAACACCATTTCATCTACAACTGTAATATTTTCAGGTTAGTATAAGGGACTCGGTAGCTTCTTTGTGGCACAGTATCAACTAAATGTTTTTTTGAAATTTTTGATGAAAATTTTCCCGACCAAAGGGGTACCCAAAAAGTGCAGTTTTTTAATTTTTTTAAATTGCTAACTTTGTAAAAATATATATTATAATACATTAAATTAAACTTCTCGGGGCCCTCTATATCGCCATATAAAAGGTTAAGGCCAAGAGTTTATAATATTGCCGCGAGAGGCCGCCAAAGTCACTACAGTTTTGAGTTTTGGCAATTTTATTTATTTCTTACAAGCACAAACCTTTAGGCTAAATTTTGGAGTCTTTTTTCTTACTTTGTGAGGCAAGCAATAAAAATATAACAATTGTTTTGACGTATATCCAATAGCAAAAAAATTTACTTTTTTTGACAACATTTTAAATTTTTTGAAAATATACAACTTTTGATTTTATTTTTCTCGAACACCATTTCATCTACAACTGTAATATTTTCAGGTTAGTATAAGGGACTCGGTAGCTTCTTCGTGGCACAGTATCAACAAAAATTTTTTTTTTAATTTTGGTGAAAATTTTCCTGATAAAGGGGTACCCAAAAAGCGCAGTTTTTAAATTTTTTTAAATTGTTAACTTTGTAAAATATATATTATAATACATTAAATTAAGCTTCTCGGGCCCCTCTATATAACGATGTAAAAGTTAAAGGACAGGTATTTATAATAATGCCGAGAGAGACCGCCAAAATCACTTCAGTTTTGAGTTTTGGCAATTTAAACTTTTATTTATTTCTTACAAACATAAACCTTTAGACCAACTTTTGGGGTCTTTTTTATTTCTTTGTGAGGCAAGTAATAAAAATATAACAATTGTTTTGACGTATATCCAATAGCAAAAAAGGTGACTTTTTTTTTCAAAATTTTGAATTTTTTGAAAATTTTCAACTTTTGATTCTATTTTTCTCGATAACCATTACATCTACAACTGTAATATTTTCAGGTTTGTATAAGGGACTCGGTAGCTTCTTTGTGGCACAGTATCAACTAAATGTTTTTTTGAAATTTTGATGAAAATTTTCCCGACCAAAGGGGTACCCAAAAAGTGCAGTTTTTTAATTTTTTTAAATTGCTAACTTTGTAAAAATATATATTATAATACTGTAAATTAAACTTCTCGGGGCCCTCTATATCACCCTATAAAAGGTTAAGGCCAAGAGTTAATAATAATGCCGCGAGAGGCCGCCAAAGTCACTACAGTTTTGAGTTTTGGCAATTTAAACTTTTATTTATTTCTTACAAGCACAAACCTTTAGGCCAACTTTTGGAGTCTTTTTTATTACTTTGTGAGGCAAGCAATAAAAATATAACAATTGTTTTGACGTATATCCAATAGCAAAAAAATTTACTTTTTTTGACAACATTTTTAATTTTTTGTAAATTTACAACTTTTGATTTTATTTTTCTCGAACACCATTACATCTGCAACTGTAATATTTTCAGGTTAGTATAAGGGACTCGGTAGCTTCTTTGTGGCACAGTATCAACTAAATGTTTTTTTTGAAATTTTTGACGAAAATTTTCCTGAGCAAAGGGGTACCCAAAAAGTGCAGTTTTTAAATTTTTTAAAATTGTTAACTTTGTAAAAATATATATTATAATACATTAAATTAAGCTTCTCGGGCCCCTCTATATAACGATGTAAAAGTTAAAGGACAGGTATTTATAATAATGCCGAGAAGGACCGCCAAAGTCCCTTCAGTTTTGAGTTTTGGCAATTTAAACTTTTATTTATTTCTTACAAACATAAACCTTTAGACCAACTTTTGGGGTATTTTTTATTTCTTTGTGAGGCAAGCAATAAAAATATAACAATTGTTTTGACGTATATCCAATAGTAAAAAAATTGACTTTTTTGACAACATTTTTAATTTTTTGAAAATATACAACTTTTGATTTTATTTTTCTCGATAACCATTTCATCTACAACTGTAATATTTTCAGGTTAGTATAAGGGACTCGGTAGCTTCTTCGTGGCACAGTACCAATAATTTTTTTTAAAAATTTTTGGTGAAAATTTTCCTGACCAAAGGGGTACCCAAAAAGTGCAGTTTTAAAATTTTTTAAAATTGTTAACTTTGTAAAAATATATATTATAATACATTAAATTAAGCTTCTCGGGCCCCTCTATAAAACGATGTAAAATTTAAAGGACAGGTATTTATAATAATGCCGAGAGAGACTGCCAAAGTCACTTCAGTTTTGAGTTTTGGCAATTTAAACTTTTATTTATTTCTTACAAACATAAACCTTTAGACCAATTTTTGCGGTCTTTTTTATTTCTTTGTGAGGTAAGCAATACAAATATAACAATTGTTTTGACGTATATCCAAGAGCAAAAAAGTTGACTTTTTTTTTCAAAATTTTGAATTTTTTGAAAATTTTTAACTTTTGATTCTATTTTTCTCGATAACCATTACATCTGCAACTGTAATATTTTCAGGTTAGTATAAGGGACTCGGTAGCTTCTTTGTGGCACAGTATCAACTAAATATTTTTTTGAAATTTTTGATTAAAATTTTCCTGACCAAAGGGGTACCCAAAAAGTGCAGTTTTTTAATTTTTTTAAATTGCTAACTTTGTAAAAATATATATTATACTACATTAAATTAAACTTCTCGGGGCCCTCTATATTACCATATAAAAGGTTAAGGCCAAGAGTTTATAATATTGCCGCGAGAGGCCGCCAAAGTCACTACAGTTTTGAGTTTTGGCAATTTAAACTTTTATTTATTTCTTACAAGCACAAACCTTTAGGCCAACTTTTGGAGTCTTTTTTATTACTTTGTGAGCCAAGCAATAAAAATGTAAAAATTGTTTTGACGTATATCCAATAGTAAAAAAATTGACTTTTTTTGACAACATTTTTAATTTTTTGAAAATATACAACTTTTGATTTTATTTTTCTCGAACACCATTTGATCTACAACTGTAATATTTTCAGGTTAGTATAAGGGACTCGGTAGCTTCTTTGTGGCACAGTATCAACTAAATGATTTTTTGAAATTTTTGATGAAAATTTTCCCGACCAAAGGGGTACCCAAAAAGAGCAGTTTTTTAATTTTTTTAAATTGCTAACTTTGTAAAAATATATATTATAATACATTAAATTAAACTTCTCGGGGCCCTCTATATCGCCATATAAAAGGTTAAGGCCAAGAGTTTATAATATTGCCGCGAGAGGCCGCCAAAGTCACTACAGTTTTGAGTTTTGGCAATTTAAACTTTTATTTATTTCTTACAAGCACAAACCTTTAGGCTAACTTTTGGAGTCTTTTTTATTACTTTGTGAGGCAAGCAATAAAAATATAACAATTGTTTTGACGTATATCCAATAGCAAAAAAACTTACTTTTTTTGACAACATTTTTAATTTTTTGAAAATTTACAACTTTTGATTTTATTTTTCTCGAACACCATTACATCTGCAACTGTAATATTTTCAGGTTAGTATAAGGGACTCGGTAGCTTCTTTGTGGCACAGTATCAACTAAATGTTTTTTTTGAAATTTTTGACGAAAATTTTCCTGACCAAAGGGGTACCCAAAAAGTACAGTTTTTAAATTTTTTTAAATTATTAACTTTGTAAAAATATATATTATAATACATTAAATTAAGCTTCTCGGGCCGCTCTATATAACGATGTAAAAGTTAAAGGACAGGTATTTATAATAATGCCGAGAGAGACCGCCAAAGTCACTTCAGTTTTGAGTTTTAGCAATTTAAACTTTTACTTATTTCTTACAAACATAAACCTTTAGACCAACTTTTGGGGTCTTTTTTATTTCTTTGTGAGGCAAGCAATAAAAATATAACAATTGTTTTGACGTATATCCAATAGCAAAAAAGTTGACTTTTTTTTTCAAAATTTTGAATTTTTTGAAAATTTTCAACTTTTGATTTTATTTTTCTCGATAACCATTACATCTACAACTGTAATATTTTCAGGTTAGTATAAGGGACTCGGTAGCTTCTTTGTGGCACAATATCAACAAAAATTTTTAAAAAAATTTTTGTGAAAATATTTCTGACCAAAGGGGTACCCAAAAAGTGCAGTTTTTTATTTTTTTTAAATTGTTAACTTTGTAAAAATATATATTATAATACATTAAATTAAGCTTCTCGGGCCCCTCTATATAACGATGTAAAATTTAAAGGACAGGTATTTATAATAATGCCGAGAGAGACCGCCAAAGTCCCTTCAGTTTTGAGTTTTGGCAATTTAAACTTTTATTTATTTCTTACAAACATAAACCTTTAGACCAACTTTTGGGGTCTTTTTTATTTCTTTGTGAGGCAAGCAATAAAAATATAACAATTGTTTTGACGTATATCCAATAGCAAAGAAGTTGACTTTTTTTTTCAAAATTTTGAATTTTTTGAAAATTTTCAACTTTTGATTCTATTTTTCTCGATAACCATTACATCTACAACTGTAATATTTTCAGGTTAGTATAAGGGACTCGGTAGCTTCTTTGTGGCACAGTAACAACTAAATGTTTTTTTTGAAATTTTTGACGAAAATTTTCCTGACCAAAGGGGTACCCAAAAAGTGCAGTTTTTAAATTTTTTTAAATTGTTAACTTTGTAAAAATATATATTATAATACATTAAATTAAGCTTCTCGGGCCCCTCTATATAACGATGTAAAAGTTAAAGGACAGGTATTTATAATAATGCCGAGAGAGACCGCCAGAATCACTTCAGTTTTGAGTTTTGGCAATTTAAACTTTTATTTATTTCTTACAAATTCAAACCATTAGACCAACTTTTGGGGTCTTTTTTATTTCTTTGTAAGGCAAGCAATAAAAATATAACAATTGTTTTGACGTATATCCAATAGCAAAAAAATTGACTGTTTTTGACAACATTTTTAATTTTTTGAAAATATACAACTTTTGATTTTATTTTTCACGAACACCATTTCATCTACAACTGTAATATTTTCAGGTTAGTATAAGGGACTCGGTAGCTTCTTTGTGGCACAGTATCAACTAAATGTTTTTTTTTGAAATTTTTGACGAAAATTTTCCTAACCATAGGGGTACCCAAAAAGTGCAGTTTTTTAATTTTTTTAAATTGTTAACTTTGTAAAAATATATATTATAATACATTAAATTAAGCTTCTCGGGCCCCTCTATATAACGATGTAAAAGTAAAAGGACAGGTATTTATCATAATGCCGAGAGAGACCGCCAAAGTCACTTCAGTTTTGAGTTTTGGCAATTTAAACTTTTATTTATTTCTTACAAACATAAACCTTTAGACCAACTTTTTTGGTCTTTTTTATTTCTTTGTGAGGCAAGCAATAAAAATATAACAATTGTTTTGACGTATATCCAATAGCAAAAAAATTGACTTTTTTTGACAACATTTTTAATTTTTTGAAAATATACAACTTTTGATTTTATTTTTCACGAACACCATTTCATCTACAACTGTAATATTTTCAGGTTAGTATAAGGGACTCGGTAGCTTCTTTGTGGCACAGTATCAACTAAATGTTTTTTTTTGAAATTTTTGACGAAAATTTTCCTAACCATAGGGGTACCCAAAAAGTGCAGTTTTTTAATTTTTTTAAATTGTTAACTTTGTAAAAATATATATTATAATACATTAAATTAAGCTTCTCAGGCCCCTCTATATAACGATGTAAAAGTAAAAGGACAGGTATTTATCATAATGCCGAGAGAGACCGCCAAAGTCACTTCAGTTTTGAGTTTTGGCAATTTAAACTTTTATTTATTTCTTACAAACATAAACCTTTAGACCAACTTTTGGGGTCTTTTTTATTTCTTTGTGAGGCAAGCAATAAAAATATAACAATTGTTTTGACGTATATCCAATAGCAAAAAAATTGACTTTTTTTGACATTTTTAATTTTTTGAAAATATACAACTTTTGATTTTATTTTTCACGAACACCATTTCATCTACAACTGTAATATTTTCAGGTTAGTATAAGGGACTCGGTAGCTTCTTTGTGGCACAGTATCAACTAAATGTTTCTTTTTTTTTAATTTTTGACGAAAATTTTCCTAACCAAAGGGGTACCCAAAAAGTGCAGTTTTTTAATTTTTTTAAATTGTTAACTTTGTAAAAATATATATTATAATACATTAAATTAAGCTTCTCGTGCCCCTCTATATAACGATGTAAAAGTTAAAGGACAGGTATTTATCATAATGCCGAGAGAGACCGCCAAAGTCACTTCAGTTTTGAGTTTTGGCAATTTAAACTTTTATTTATTTCTTACAAACATAAACCTTTAGACCAACTTTTGGGGTCTTTTTTATTTCTTTGTGAGGCAAGTAATAAAAATATAACAATTGTTTTGACGTATATCCAATAGCAAAAAAGTTGACTTTTTTTTTCAAAATTTTGAATTTTTTGAAAATTTTCAACTTTTGATTCTATTTTTCTCGATAACCATTACATCTACAACTGTAATATTCTCAGGTTAGTATAAGGGACTCGGTAGCTTCTTTGTGGCACAGTATCAACTAAATGTTTTTTTGAAATTTTTGATGAAAATTTTCCCGACCAAAGGGGTACCCAAAAAGTGCAGTTTTTTAATTTTTTTAAATTGCTAACTTTGTAAAAATATATATTATAATATATTAAATTAAACTTCTCGGGGCCCTCTATATCACCCTATAAAAGGTTAAGGCCAAGAGTTTATAATAATGCCGCGAGAGGCCGCCAAAGTCACTACAGTTTTGAGTTTTGGCAATTTAAACTTTTATTTATTTCTTACAAGCACAAACCTTTAGGCCAACTTTTGGAGTCTTTTTTATTACTTTGTGAGGCAAGCAATAAAAATATAACAATTGTTTTGACGTATATCCAATAGCAAAAAAGTTGACTTTTTTTTTGACAAAATTTTTATTTTTTTGAAAATTTACAACTTTTGATTTTATTTTTCTCGAACACTATTACATCTACAACTGTAATATTCTCAGGTTAGTATAAGGAACTCGGTAGCTTCTTTGTGGCACAGTATCAACTAAATGTTTCTTTTTTTTTAATTTTTGACGAAAATTTTCCTAACCAAAGGGGTACCCAAAAAGTGCAGTTTTTTAATTTTTTTAATTTGCTTACTTTGTAAAAATATATATTATAATACATTAAATTAAGCTTCTCGGGCCCCTCTATATAACGATGTAAAAGTTAAAGGACAGCTATTTATAATAATGCCGAGAGAGACCGCCAAAGTCACTTCAGTTTTGAGTTTTGGCAATTTAAACTTTTATTTCTTTCTTACAAACATAAACCTTTAGACCAACTTTTGGGGTCTTTTTTATTTCTTTGTGAGGCAAGCAATAAAAATATAACAATTGTTTTGACGTATATCCAATAGCAAAAAAGTTGACTTTTTTTTTCAAAATTTTGAATTTTTTGAAAATTTTCAACTTTTGATTCTATTTTTCTCGATAACCATTACATCTACAACTGTAATATTCTCAGGTTAGTATAAGGGACTCGGTAGCTTCTTTGTGGCACAGTATCAACTAAATGTTTTTTTGAAATTTTTGATGAAAATTTTCCCGACCAAAGGGGTACCCAAAAAGTGCAGTTTTTTAATTTTTTTAAATTGCTAACTTTGTAAAAATATATATTATAATATATTAAATTAAACTTCTCGGGGCCCTCTATATCACCCTATAAAAGGTTAAGGCCAAGAGTTTATAATAATGCCGCGAGAGGCCGCCAAAGTCACTACAGTTTTGAGTTTTGGCAATTTAAACTTTTATTTATTTCTTACAAGCACAAACCTTTAGGCCAACTTTTGGAGTCTTTTTTATTACTTTGTGAGGCAAGCAATAAAAATATAACAATTGTTTTGACGTATATCCAATAGCAAAAAAGTTGACTTTTTTTTTGACAAAATTTTTATTTTTTTGAAAATTTACAACTTTTGATTTTATTTTTCTCGAACACTATTACATCTACAACTGTAATATTCTCAGGTTAGTATAAGGAACTCGGTAGCTTCTTTGTGGCACAGTATCAACTAAATGTTTTTTTGAAATTTTTTATGAAAATTTTCCCGACCAAAGGGGTACCCAAAAAGTGCAGTTTTTTAATTTTTTTAATTTGCTTACTTTGTAAAAATATATATTATAATACATTAAATTAAGCTTCTCGGGCCCCTCTATATAACGATGTAAAAGTTAAAGGACAGCTATTTATAATAATGCCGAGAGAGACCGCCAAAGTCACTTCAGTTTTGAGTTTTGGCAATTTAAACTTTTATTTCTTTCTTACAAACATAAACCTTTAGACCAACTTTTGGGGTCTTTTTTATTTCTTTGTGAGGCAAGCAATAAAAATATAACAATTGTTTTGACGTATATCCAATAGCAAAAAAGTTGACTTTTTTTTTCAAAATTTTGAATTTTTTGAAAATTTTTAACTTTTGATTCTATTTTTCTCGATAACCATTACATCTGCAACTGGAATATTTTCAGGTTAGTATAAGGGCCTCGGTAGCTTCTTTGTGGCACAGTATCAACTAAATGTTTTTTTGAAATTGTTGATGAAAATTTTCCTGACCAAAGGGGTACCCAAAAAGTGCAGTTTTTTAATTTTTTTAAATTCCTAACTTTGTAAAAATATATATTATAATACATTAAATTAAACTTCTCGGGGCCCTCTATATTGCCATATAAAAGGTTAAGGCCAAGAGTTTATAATATTGCCGCGAGAGGCCGCCAAAGTCACTACAGTTTTGAGTTTTGGCAATTTAAACTTTTATTTATTTCTTACAAGCACAAACCTTTAGGCCAACTTTTGGAGTCTTTTTTATTACTTTGTGAGGCAAGCAATAAAAATATAACAATTGTTTTGACGTATATCCAATAGCAAAATAATTGACTTTTTTTGACAACATTTTTAATTTTTTGAAAATATACAACTTTTGATTTTATTTTTCACGAACACCATTTCATCTACAACAGTAATATTTTCAGGTTAGTATAAGGGACTCGGTAGCTTCTTTGTGGCACAGTATCAACTAAATGTTTTTTTTAAATTTTTGACGAAAATTTTCCTAACCAAAGGGGTACCCAAAAAGTGCAGTTTTTTAATTTTTTTAAATTGTTAACTTTGTAAAAATATATATTATAAAACATTAAATTAAGCTTCTCGGGCCCCTCTATATAACGATGTAAAAGGACAGGTATTTATAATAATGCCGATGAGAGACCGCCAAAGTCACTTCAGTTTTGAGTTTTGGCAATTTAAACTTTTATTTATTTCTTACAAACATAAACCTTTAGACCAACTTTTGGGGTCTTTTTTATTTCTTTGTGAGGCAAGTAATAAAAATATAACAATTGTTTTGACGTATATCCATCTAATAGCAAAACAGTTGATTTTTTTTTTCAAAATTTCGAATTTTTTGAAAATTTTCAACTTTTGATTCTATTTTTCTCGATAACCATTACATCTACAACTGTAATATTCTCAGGTTAGTATAAGGGACTCGGTAGCTTCTTTGTGGCACAGTATCAACTAAATGTTTTTTTGAAATTTTTGATGAAAATTTTCCCGACCAAAGGGGTACTCAAAAAGTGCAGTTTTTTAATTTTTTTAAATTGCTAACTTTGTAAAAATATATATTATAATACATTAAATTAAACTTCTCGGGGCCCTCTATATCACCCTATAAAAGGTTAAGGCCGAGAGTTTATAATAATTCCGCGAGAGGCCGCCAAAGTCACAACATTTTTGAGTTTTGGCAATTTAAACTTTTATTTATTTCTTACAAGCACAAACCTTTAGGCCAACTTTTGGAGTCTTTTTTATTACTTTGTGAGGCAAGCAATAAAAATATAACAATTGTTTTGACGTATATCCAATAGCAAAAAAGTTGACTTTTTTTTTCAAAATTTTGAATTTTTTGAAAATTTTCAACTTTTGATTTTATTTTTCTCGATAACCATTACATCTACAACTGTAATATTTTCAGGTTAGTAAAAAGGACTCGGTAGCTTCTTTGTGGCACAGTATCAACAATTTTTTTTTTTAATTTTTGGTGAAAATTTTTCTGACCAAAGGGGTACCCAAAAAGTGCAGTTTTTTATTTTTTTTAAATTGTTAACTTTGTAAAAATATATATTATAATACATTAAATTAAGCTTCTCGGGCCCCTTTATATAACGATGTAAAAGTTAAAGGACAGGTATTTATAATAATGCCGAGAGAGACCGCCAAAATCACTTCAGTTTTGAGTTTTGGCAATTTAAACTTTTATTTATTTCTTACAAATTCAAACCATTAGACCAACTTTTGGGGTCTTTTTTATTTCTTTGTGAGGCAAGCAATAAAAATATAACAATTGTTTTGACGTATATCCAATAGCAAAAAAGTTGACTTTTTTTTTCAAAATTTTGAATTTTTTGAAAATTTTCAACTTTTGATTCTATTTTTCTCGATAACCATTACATCTACAACTGTAATATTTTCAGGTTAGTATAAGGGACTCGGTAGGTGGCACAGTATCAACTAAATGTTTTTTTTGAAATTTTTGATGAAAATTTTCCTGACCAAAGGAGTACCCAAACAGTGCAGTTTTTTAATTTTTTTAAATTGTTAACTTTGTAAATATTGTAATAAAAATATAACAATTGTTTTGACGTATATCCAATAGCAAAAAAGTAGACATTTTTTTACAACATTTTAAATTTTTTGAAAATGTACAACTTTTGATTTTATTTCTCTCGAACACCATTACATCTGCAACTGTAATATTTTCAGGTTAGTATAAGGAACTCGGTAGCTTCTTTGTGGCACAGTATCATCTAAATGTTTTTTTTGAATTTTTTGACGAAAATTTTCCTGACCAAAGGGGTACCCAAAAAGTGCAGTTTTTTGATTTTTTAAATTGTTAACTTTGTAAAAATATATATTATAATACATTAAATTAAGCTTCTCGGGCCCCTTTATATAACGATGTAAAAGTTAAAGGACAGGTATTTATAATAATGCCGAGACCGCCAAAATCACTTCAGTTTTGAGTTTTGGCAATTTAAACTTTTATTTATTTCTTACAAATTCAAACCATTAGACCAACTTTTGGGGTCTTTTTTATTACTTTGTGAGGCAAGCAATAAAAATATAACAATTGTTTTGACGTATATCCAATAGCAAAAAAGTAGACTTTTTTTTACAAAATTTTGAATTTTTTGAAAATTTTCAACTTTTGATTCTATTTTTCTCGATAACTGCCACTGCCTGCATTCATTACCACTGGACGGCACTGGTAAAGCTGACCAAATAACAGTTAAACAAATAGTTTATTTATCCGCCATTAATTGCAGGAATTAGTGTCGGTGTCAAGATCACTAGACCTTATCTTTCTGTGTCGATCACTCAGTCAGTTGGTTCGTTCTGAATGTTTGTTTTCGACGAGAGTGAAATGATAATTAAATGTTAAAACACTATCATATGTATTAAACGCAAACTTGTTAACTTATTCTCTCGTGATTCGAATTAAAAGACTTAGGCTTAAAGTATTTCCATTTTGGGTGCCTACATTTTTTTCCAACTTCGGGCACAAAGGATCCCGCCCCACAGTGGAACGACCTTATGGAAACAGAGGGACATGAGGTTTTTTACCTGAAACTTTTAATCTAGAAAAGCTAGAAATGAGTTTTTTACACAGTTATATTGTACAAGGAGCAACGTCTTAAATAAATAAAAAATAGTTACTTTACATGATTTAAACCATATACAGGGCGACCCAAAAATATAGTTCGTTTTACAAAAACCTATTTTTTTTATATGCATATAACTTTGCTTAAATGTCATCTAAATATTTCGTCTGGAAGTTTTTGGAAAGACGGAGCTTCCAATTTTATTATAAAAACATATTTTTTTTATAAAACATTAAAAAGCTAGAGAGGGTGTTCAACAAAATTGAGTCTTTGACAATTGCTCTTTACTCAAATATTTTTGTAGAATTTTCATAATTTTAGTCATTTTTGAAAAAACCATTTCAAAGTATTTCAACATCAAAAAATTGTCATTTCCGATATTTCATAAACAATTAAGATGGCTGACAAATTTAGCTATAAGCTATTAAAAAAATATTTTTTTGTATTTAGACAGCTAAAAATATACATCTGATTTGCTAACCATTTTCAAAATAAATTTCTTAGGCAAATAAACATTAAAAAATCAAGTATGCCACTATGGCTATGTTGGTTACTATAAGAACTACAAAGTTGGTCAATTAAAAAAATTAAAAAATACGAAATTGAAGAACGTCAAAAAAAAAAAATGTTCCTTACGATTTTTTTGTAAATATTACACTTTTTGAGATATGTGACAAAAGTTTTTTAACAAATTTTCCAAAAACCCCCGTAGCTCGGTACAAAATATATTTTTTCTTAATGTGAAACCAGATTTTTAATGGCCTCCAAAACTGTACATTTTATCTCATTTGACCAACCTTGTAGTTCCGAGATAACAATAGTGTCCCATGGCATGGCAATTGGGACACCCTATATAATACAGTGCCCTCGTTAAAGTTTGCACCATATGGCAACTATATCTATTTTAAGATAATTTTGTGAAAAAATTTTGGTCAAATTTCTAAAATAACTTTGAAGTTGAAAAAAAATATATACCTAGTTAAAAATGGAAAAAAGTTACAAAAACATTTTAAAAAGATTTTTTCTTTCATATAGTACAAAAATTTACCGTATGCTCTGTATATACATATTTTATAATTCAAATACCTTTAGGATGATTTTTTAAAAACTCAAAGGGGTGGTCTAACCATTTCTTATTTTCCTCCACAAACCGTAACTCGACTCTATAAGATTTGTTCCACTTCCAATAAAAATTTGCGCAAAAATTTTTGATCTTCTTTTCTATTCCCAAATGTAAATGTTTAATAATAGCAAGCTCTTTTACTTTGTTAATGGCTTTTGTGCCATTTTTGAATCCTATATTGGCATCCTTTAATATCAGAAAAGTCCCGATTTGTTTTAATCAAATTCATATTGGGTCCAGATTTCTAAATAAACATTGTCGTTGTTATGATAACAATAAAATAAGGTATTCCATATTTTCTTACCACAAAAATCTTAAAATGAGTCCACATAATAAGAATTTTAAATAATTTAGAAATTCAAAACCACTAGTAAAACTTTTTGACAACTCGAATGCGCTTTTTATATTGAACTGCCAAAAAATGACGCTTTGCCCATACGCTCAACTTTTGTAATTCCACAGCCATCTTGGTAGCAGATCGTAGCAGATAAATGTTACATTTTCATGATCGTAATACTCCAGCAATTATACTGAGATTACTGGTACATCGAATCCTGTCGAATCTCAAATTTTGTAAATACAAAAACTTAGATGTTGATATATTTTTAAATAATTTGTTCATTTTATTATTATATTTCTGATAAAAAAGACGATTTATTTGTGTAAAAATTTAAAAAAACCATTAATCAGTGTTAGACAATCATATAACAAAAATATTTACTCAAGTCAACATTTTATACAAGATTTTTTTTTATATTTACTTTTCATTGGCATTTTATTTAAATAGTAGTAAAATTTGTAATTAGACACACTTGTAGCCAAAATTTAACGCATAAAGATATCTATCACCCATAATTACAATAAAATGATAATAAATGGACTTCTTTCTAAATAATTGTGTGAATTTAATTTTGAAAAATTTTTTGGTCTATGTCTCTGATATTATACTAAGCGGTTCCTCTGTGCGCCCGGAGCTTATGGACGGTGGCTTTCGGTTGGATTTCTTTTAAATTTCAGTATGTTGTAGATCTTGGTTCAAAGTTTCAATTTTTAGATTTTGTGCATTTTTCTCAAAAAACTGTTTCAAGTAATTTCTACCTATTTTGAAAAATGACATTATTGTCTGCTGTATATCAAACGTTAGTCCACAAGTAGGCCTTAATACACAAACAAAAAAATTGGACCTATTAACAGTTTGCTACATTCAGTGGCGTTCCAAACATAAAAATTATTAAAAAATATTTATTCAAAAAACGATGCATTACAGAATTAACTATAAAAAAAGAACAAACGGTGGAATTTTTTTTGATTTCTCCTATCTTTTAGGAATCTCCCAAAGAAACCAGAATATAAATAAATGGTAAAAATCGGTTTGTAAAGTTTTTCACAAAACGCTGTAAAACTCTAAGCTTTTTAGGATTTTAATGTTTTTTTTTTAGAAATGCAAAATACTTTCGCTTTTTTTTAACATTAATATTTAAAGAAATATGAGGTTAATGGAATGATTTTTGTTGCTCACAGTACTTTTTTAATCATTTATTCATTCAGTGGCGTGCAATTTACCAAGATAAATGTTCGAAATCGTAAGTTCTTTTGACATTGATTATTTTGCGACATCAGAAGTAAAATCAAAAAGTTTAACAATATGATCTGTCAATTTGACATTGGTAGGTTAGTGAAACGAGCTAAAGGTGAGCTCTACACAAAAAAAAGTTATGCCGGCTGGTCCAAAAAAAATTCGGACAATTTTTTTTAATGATAACTTTTTAATTATATGGTCGATTTTGACACTTGACAGATAATTAATCAGAGTTTTGACTGAATATATTTTTTCGTCCGATATCTCAAAATCCAAGATGGCGTACGAAGATAAAACATCGTCGCAAAATAAGAATAAACGAGCATCTTTGAAGGGTACAATTTAATTTCGTCCGCCATCTTGGATTTTGAGATATCGGGCAAAAAAATATATTTAGTCAGAACTCTGATTAATTCTCTGTAAAACGCAGTTTGTCCCATTAAAATCGATTGTATAGTTCAAGATTTATAATGAAAAAAAATTATTCGGCTTTTTTGGCCCACCCGGTATAATTTTTTTCTTGTAGAACTCACCTTTAGCTCGTTTCACTAACCTGCCATTGTTAAATTGATAGATGATATTGTTAAACTTTTTTATTTTACTTTAATGTCGCCAAAAAATCAATGTCAAAAAAGTTAGGATTTCGAACATTAATCTTGGTAAATTGCACGCCACTGAATAAATAAATGATTAAAAAGTACTTTGAGCAACAAAAATCATTCCGTTAACCTCATAATTATATTTGTTTAAATATTATCGTCAAAAAAAGCGAAAGTATTTTGCATTTCTAAAAAAAACATTAACAGCTTAGAGTTTTACAGCGTTTTGTAAAAAACTTTACACACCGATTTTTACCATTTATACATATTCTGGTTTCTTTGGGAGATTTCTAAAAGACAGGACAAAAAAAATTCCACCGTTTGTTCTTTCTTTATAGTTAATTCTGTAAAGCATCGTTTTTTGAATAAATATTTTTTAATAATTTTTATGTTTGGAACGCCACTGAATGTAACAAACTCTTAATAGGTCATTTTTTTTTTGATTGTATATTAAGCACTACTTGCGACCTAACGTTTGACATATAACAAACAATAATATAATTTTTCAGAATAGAAATGACCTGAAATAGTTTTATCTGAAAAATGCACAAAAGCTAAAAACTAAAACTTTGAACCACTGTATCTTAGAAACCATAGGTCGGACCAATGATAACTTTTCATCAGGGCATCAAGATCTACAACATACTGAAACCTAAGAGAAATCCAATCGAAAGCCACCGCCCATAAGCTCCGGGCGGGATCCTTTAATTTACCCAGTAAACACAATCATGTGCCAAAAATGTGATAGAAATATTTCTCTAGCACTTCTCTAGAATATTCTTATCACATGCTATATTAGTGACCAAAATGTGCAAAAAAGCGCCTACAGCTATGTGTTATCATCTCATATACAAGGTGTTTCAGACCACCCGCACAGGCCGATTATTTTAAAAGGGATAATTATTTTTAAACATTTTTAAATCACTATCAAGGTAGTGAGATGTGCTCTTTCTGATGATGTAGGTTTTAAGGTCCTAGTCTTACAGGAAGTGTCAAAATTCCGCTCGACGTTAATTTTTTTAAATGGAACATGCTATTTCTGATTGCGGATTTCAATTCTACGCGAAAAAATTAAAACGTTTTATTCGTAAACTTTTTCCCAAAAATGCTTTTTTAAACCTCAAAACTGATATTAAATTATTTCGCAGTTATAACCAAGACAAAAACGGAAAGTAACCAAAGTCTAAATTAAAGGACACAAGACAGGCAAAAACAATCTTTTCAATGGAAATATGTCAACAAAGTTTGGGAAGTAAATATTTTTGTTACTTTCCGTTTTTTTCTTGGTTATAACTGCGAAATAATTTAATGTCAGTTTTGATGTTTAAAAATACATTTTTGGGAAAAAGTTTTCGAATAAAACGTTTTAATTTTTCTGCGTAGAATTGAAATCCGCAATCAGAAATAGCATGTTTCATTTAAAAAATCAACGTCAAGCGGAGTTTTGACACTTCCTATGAGGTTAGGACCTTAAAACCTACATCATCAGAAAGAGCCCATTTCACTACCTTGACAGTGATTTAAAAATGTTTAAAAATAATTATCCCTTTTAAAATAATCGGCCTGTGCGGGTGGTCTGAAACACCCTGTAGATGTGATAAGAATGTGAGTGAGAATTTTCTTATCACATTTCTCTTAAGTTTTTAGCATGTTGGAATCTATATGTGATAAAAATATGATTGATACAAAAATCAAACAAGTTTCGTGGGTAATTGGGTAGAACGAAGTTTTTGTTTCTCTCATATTTTTCCATGGGTAGCTTGAAAGCTTAACCTCACGGGGATTCAAGATTTAATGGACACATGGATCTTATGGGACTCCTCAGAACACTGCCTGGTCAATGTGACACTCTTGCGAAGTTAATTAGACGGCTTTGTCTCTAATTCTATGTAAATAGTGAGAAAACTCTCGCAAAAAGCGCCATCTACCGGGATACGAGAGAAACAAGAACAAAAGCAGGCGAAAATAAACTGCTATACATATCGATCAATGAAAAGATCAAAAACAAATAAAAAGAAACAAACTAATCCGTGACCTACGACAGCTCTTTTGCCTTTCAGGCCAGATCAACTCTTATTGCGTTTTTATCCGCCATTAGACACGTGAGCGGCTATCACAAACGTGAAATTTAGTACCCGTGAATTTAAAAATCAAACAAGTTTCGTGGCTAATCGGGTAAAAAGTTTTTGTTTCTCTAATATTTTTCCATGGGTAGCTTTAAAGCTTAACCTCACAGGGGTCCAAGATCTAATGGACACCTAATAAGTGTTATGGGACTCCTCAGAACACTGCTTGGTCAATGTTATGGTGGTATATCTTTGAGCCAAAGTGTTAAGCCTAACTCATTTATTGTTGTAATCTGGAAAGTTTTTTTTATGTGCTGGGTGAAAAAAAAAATAGTCAAACTCAGTATGTAGGTACGTGGGTACAATAGATCCATATGTGGTTGCAGTGCATCGAGGTCCAGTAGGGCCTACCACCATTTTCGAATACATACATACAACAATAATAATAATTATGAAGACTAAATTAAAAGGAATGCAAAACTTCGTTTTTTAAAATCAAAATTTCTTAATAAAACAATAAATACAAATAATTTTCTTGAAGCGAGAAAAAAAAATGTCTCTCTTGAAATAAGCCAATATAATTTTCGTGGAACGAACCAAATGTATTTTAGAATGATTTGCTATCAGTCAATGAAATATTTCAAGAAAAAAATTATCTTGGTGTCTAGAAAAGCAGTTTTTGATTTGAACCCCATACAATTCTACTTGATTTGATATAATTTTTTTGTTTGTATTTATTTTCTCCTTGCCTTCTAGTTTTCTCCAACAAACAAACAAACAAAATTTACACCATTATTTACTAACTAGGTCTAAAGTCCTAGGTTTTAAAATTCTAGATCTAGAAGTCTAGATTTTGTTTAACTGATTTTTTCCCTTAGATGCAATAGTTTTTAATATTTATATAATTTGTTTAAAACCTTGTAACATTGGCCAACTTTTTCCATTATACCAATGACAGTACATCCACACAAAACTTCAACATAAATAAAAAAATATAATATTTTGGTTTGAGAATGGCAGCCGAATTTAAACCTCTAAACGTTACTAGAAGATGTTGAATAAAAATGGAATAAGCCAGTGTCAGCTGTCCACTTTACAAACAAATTTTAGAAAAGAGGTTAGAATGATAAATAGATCCCTAATTTGCTATGCAAAATTGTTAAAATAGTATATTTTATCATGGAACACATTTAAAATCAAGTTTTCTAATTTTCGATTTGAATTTGCCGCTAAAACGCTCATTTCTAGCATGGCGTTGCAATGACGTTACAGCGCAGTAAACTCGCGGACAGATACACGGCACTCAAGTGTTTATTTGTTTTTGGTCTGTGTTTTTACTGTTTTTTATGTAAAAAAATGTCCTATAAGTGGTGTGTAGTGCCTGAGTGTTCGAATACAAGCATAAAAACACCTAAAAAACTATTTAATCATGTGCCTACAGCAGTGAAATAACGGAAAAAGTGGCTAGAACTTGTTCGAAGAGACCCAAGGGCCTTATCTAATACACCTTCACTTTACATTTGTGAAAATCACTTTGATGTGAGTATAACTAAATTGTTTCTATTAATTTTTCTCAGGTTGTCTATAATATATATATAACTATTTCGTAAATGACGATGAAATTTTTGAGGTTATGTTTATTACAAGGGGTGAACAACTGTAATAGGCAGAAAGGTGTACAAATTTTTAGGCGGTGCTAGGCAGTTATTAGGCAGAACTAGGGAGTACCTCTAAATGCAGGATTAGGCAGTGCACATGCAGGCTAAATGTAGGACTGAGCAGTGCATATGCAAGACTGGGCCGTGCATAGGCAGGACTAGGCAGTACCTACGCAGGACTACGTGTAACCGATGCAGTACTTTAAGTATTGCTGGTCGTTGTATACTTTTTGCCTACCTGTCCCTCCCTTGGTTTATTACATAATTTTTATTTTTGTTTTTTTCAGATAATGAATCTATTGTAAGTGGCATATTAAACAAAAAAGCAAAACATATAACTTAACCTCAAAATCTAAATGAGTAAAAGTAGTCGAAGAATATCGTAAAAAAACTTTCAGTTATATACAAAACAACTCATCAAATACTTACATCAACATTTTAACGTTTCTAAATTCCGCAGAACAAAAATCACTGTTGTTGGCAAAGAAGCTTGCCACCATAAAGGAGTTCAGCATTGGCAAGTTGGAGCTATCGGCTTTGGAGAATTCGTTTTCTATTGAAAATGTTTTTTATAAGCAAAATACAAAATAAAATCTAATTTAGGATGATAATTCGCACTTTAAACCAAAGCAAACATTACCTTCCATAAGAAAATAACACAGAAAATAGGTTCGTTCGAGGCGTTTACTGTTTTGTGACGTCACTCGCAGCTGATTGGTAGACCGCCTGTTTTGAATCACGTGGCTAATTGTTTTAATTCAATGAATTTATTTAATTAAAAGAACTATGAATTTGAAAAAAAATTAAACAAAAATGTTTGTTTTTAGCATTCCCAAGACCTAAAGAGATATCTAAAAATAAATATATATTAATTTTTTACTACTGTCAAACACTCTATTATTTGGAAGAGTTGGCAATGATTAAACCGATTTACTAAAAAATGATTCTAATAATTCTTGTGCTTTTTACAATATTAAAATACTGATTCGTATTTAATACGGTAATGCCTGTACTTTACAGTGACAGTTTTAAGTTATTTATGTATATTTTAGCTTTAAACATTTTTGTATATAATTTTTTTTATCGATCATGGATTATATTTTTATTTTTTAACTTTAAACCACCTGTCAGGGGTGGTACTACAATTTGAGTCTATTTTTAACAGAAATTCTATTACTGCATGGACTAGACTTCAAAAAATCGTGACAAAATTTTTATTTGCTTTTTCTTTATTTTTAAAGTTAATTTGAATTTTTGTGAGATCAAACTCACTGAGAAATGCATACTATACAAGTTGACTTGGTACTTAAAACCTGCCCAGCAAACATGGATTACAAAAAAAGTACTTTTTAAGTACTTGCTTTCACTGCTGCCCATAACGGCAAAGTACTAAGTAGAAAGTACTTAATTCGTATTGATTTGGAACAACGGCCTGCATCAGGCCAGCATGTATATATTTTAGTACAAAAAACACTGTACTTTTAAAGTAATGCATTTCTTTTTAACTTTTTTGTACTTTTCAAGCAATGTATTTTCTTCGTATTTTTAGTAAATACAAAAAATTTTTATACATTTTTTAAAAAACCTCGACTTTTAAAGCATTGCATTTTATTAATTTTTTTAGTACTACAAAGAAACTACTTTTATTGTAAATATTGTAAGGACATTACGTCACTCACGTCTCATATTTATAAAAATGAATATTAATTGATCATTATATAATCATTATATAAGGCTCTTTAATATTTTCCTTTTCATATCAGATGAGGATATTTCCAAAGAAAATGGAACAATCCACAATAATTTAAAAATAAATAAAATCATTCACATTCTTAAGCTTGACATTCCTTAGTGTGCCAGTAAAATGTTAACTAGTGTTTGCCATCTAGTGGCAACGACGGCAAACATCAACTTGTCAGTTTTTATGTAAATATTTTATTATCACAGTAAAACATTTAATATTTTTGTACTAAAATAAAGTGCTTTAAAAGCAACTGTTTAAAAATACTTTTAAAATGTTTTTTCACTGTCACATATCTTTTGTATTAATTTTGCAGTAAAACTTTTAAACTTTTAATAATAAATTAAATGTACTTTTTCTTCAAAATGTTTTTTTTTAGTATTTTATTTTCACAGTAAAATATTTAATTGTTTTGTACTAAAATAAAGTGCTTTAAAAGCAACTGCGTAAATATAGTTTTAAAGCGTTTTTTGCCATTAACCCTGGCTGCACTTGTCATTCTTCAAAAATAAAGTATAACTTTTCGTTGTATTAAAAATAAAGTACTAAAATGATGCGTTTTTTGTACTTTTAAATAATATGCAAATTAGACAATACAAAAATAATAAAAATAATGCATATCGTTTCCGATGCCAGCAGTTAAAGTACAATATTAGTAAAGTACCAGCAGGTCAATGTTGGCTGGGTGGTCTTGGTGCTAATTTTTAAGATCTTAGTAAATACTGGTGTTAGTGTCCCAATGTGGAATGTCTGAAATAGCCCAGTGAACGAGTCAAACGCCACAAATAATAAAAAAAACATAAAAACGCCTGCCTTAACAATACGATCAGCTGTGTTAGTATACGACGGTTCCGCTGTAGTGTGCAGTTATGTTCTTTGAAAATCCCACGTGTTTACTGTGTTGTGTTGGTATCGTGTTTTTTGTAGAGACATAACTTTAATTTTGAAGCAATCATATTCCTACTTATAAAATACGTGTGTTTTAAATAACCAAACTTAAAGTGGTAACTTAAATTTGATTTAAAGTTCTTATCGTATACTTAAAAAGCTATACAAAGAATAAAGCCAAATCTATAGTTATTCTAAAACAAATAACTTAAAAACGGCAAAAATATTATATTGTGTTAATTAATTAAAATCCTGTAATTCAGTTTAATTATAATACACCAAATAACAAAGATAAAAAAGTCCAAGGAGGAGATTTAAATTAAATATTTATTAATATTCCAAAACTAAAGAGAATAATGCAAAAAATTAATACTGAAATATAATTTTATAGTTTCTTTAGAATATCTAAAATAAAAAATTAACAAAAAAAGTCCACATAATCAAATTTTGTGGTTTATATTAGATAGATAATTTAGCGAAAAGATCTATACATAGACAAGTCAAATAAAACTCAGTAAAGGCAAAACTATAAGGACTAAATGCTAATAAAACTTTGGATAAACTAACAGACAGGATGAACAAAGAAACTGATAAAAACAAAAGCGTTCTTGAGCCGTTGATGCCCAAAACAGCTGATGGCAGTATCAACGCACAGAGTGAATATCCGAAGGCGAAAAAAGGCGAGGAACATTGTAAAGAAAAAAGTGAGTACCTATATACCGGGTAAGCCAAAAAAAAACAGGACAATTTTTTTTCTTTATAACTTTTGAACTATACCATCTATTTTAAATGGGACAAACGGCACTATATTTTTTGTCCTCCATCTTAAAATCCATGATGGCGGACGAAATTAAATTGTACCCTTCAAAGCTGCTTGTTTATTCTTATGTTGCGAACACGTTTTAATTATTTTTTTAAATTAGTAAAAAAGCTGCACTCTTGCAACACACAACAAGGTACGAATCAGCAAAATCGGTTTGGTGGTTCTAAAAAAAAATATTTTTGTTTCAACCATTGTTTTGAATATCAAACAAGTTTCGTGGCTAATCGGGCAAAAGGGAGTTTTTGTTTCTCTCATATTTTTCCGTAGGTAGCTTGAAAGCTTAACCTCACGGGGGGTAAAAATGCAATATGCGTTGACTGTCGTAGGTCACGGACTATAGTTTGTTTTCTTTTATTTGTATTCGATCTTTTCATTCATCGATCTGTTTAGCAGTTTTTCGCCTGCTTTTGTTTTTTGTTTCTCTCGTATCTCGGTAGATGGCGCTTCTTGCGATAATTTTCTCACTATTTACTTATGATTAGAGACAAAACTGTCTAACTAACTTTGCAAGATTTGTCACATTGACCTAGCAGTGTTCTGAGGAGTCCCATAAGGACGAAACATTTAACTGTCAACACTTATTAGGTGTCCATTAGATCTTGGACCCCCGTGAGGTTAAGCTTTCAAGCTACCCACGGAAAAATATGAGAGAAACAAAAACTCCTTTTTGCCCGATTAGCCACGAAACTTGTTTGATTTTTAAATTCACGGGTACGAAATTCCACGTTTATTGTTTGGAATATTATACGATTCCCGTGCCAATCATGTCTGCATTTATTTTCTTATAAATTCTTTATTACTAAACCGATTTTGATTAAATAAAAAACATTCTGGTGGTAATTGATTGCTTTTTCAAGATCATGAGCAAAATTTATCGACATCTTAAAATTGAAGATAGCGTACAGAATCATATTGTTTATTCTTATTTTCTGAAAATGTTTTAGTTTCTTTTTAATTCATAGAAAAGCACTACTTTTTGCCCGCACAACGAGTTAGAAATTAGTCCAATCGGTGTGCTGGTTCTTAAAAAATCTATTTTTGTTTCAGTCATTGTTTTACAGATTATACGATTGCATTCCCAATCCTGTCTGCATTAATTTTCTTATAAACTCATTATTTCCGAACCGATCTTAGTGAAATAAGAGAAATAATGGTGAAAATTGATTGTTCTTTAATGAATATTATCGAAATTTGCCGCCATCTTAAAAGTTAAGATGTCGTACAGAATCATACTTGACCCTTCAAAGAGGTACGTTTATTCTTACTTTCTGAAAATGTTTTAGTTTTTTTTAATTTATAGAAAAACACTGCTTTTCTCCCGCATAAAGAAGTACAAATTAATAAAATCGGTGTAGTGGTTCTCACAAGATCTGATTTTGTTTTAACCATTGTTTCACAAATTATACGATTGCATTGCCAAATCCTGTCTGTATTCATTTCTTTATAAATTGATTATTACTGAACTGATTTTAATGAAATAAATAAATTGCACTGATCTTTTCACCATTATATTTTTTATTTCACTAAAATCGGTTCAGTAATAATGAATTTATAAAGATATAAATGCAGGCAGGATAGGGAATGCAATCGTATAATTTGTAAAACAATGGTTAAAACATAATCCGATTTTGTGAAAAGCACTTTACCGTGAAAAAGTTAAATTTAGGTGTCTGGGGGTACCGTGAGGGCAATTCCGTAGTTTTTTTTAGCTCACACATATACTATACTATAGTAGTGTGAGCTATGGTGATCCAAAAAGTTGCTCCGATTTCAAAAATTTTTATATATCTTTGCGTTTCAGATGATTGTGAAACTTTTTTGTCGCGCCGTCTGTCTGTCTGTCTGTCTGTCTGTCTGTCTGTCTGTCTGTCTGTCTGTCTGTCTGTCTGTCTGTCTGTCTGTCTGTCTGTCTGTCTGTCTGTCTGTCTGTCTGTCTGTCTGTCTGTCTGTCTGTCTGTCTGTCTGTCTGTCTGTCTGTCTGTCTGTCTGTCTGTCTGTCTGTCTGTCTGTCTGTCTGTCTGTCTGTCTGTCTGTCTGTCTGTCTGTCTGTCTGTCTGTCTGTCTGTCTGTCTGTCTGTCTGTCTGTCTGTCTGTCTGTCTGTCTGTCTGTCTGTCTGTCTGTCTGTCTGTCTGTCTGTCTGTCTGTCTGTCTGTCTGTCTGTCTGTCTGTCTGTCTGTCTGTCTGTCTGTCTGTCTGTCTGTCTGTCTGTCTGTCTGTCTGTCTGTCTGTCTGTCTGTCTGTCTGTCTGTCTGTCTGTCTGTCTGTCTGTCTGTCTGTCTGTCTGTCTGTCTGTCTGTCTGTCTGTCTGTCTGTCTGTCTGTTTGTCTGTCTGTCTGTCTGTCTGTCTGTCTGTCTGTCTGTCTATAACGACCAACGCGCATAACTCAAAAACTGCTAGGCCGATTTTAATGAAATTTGGTACCTAGGCTGGGTCTTGGGTCGAGATGGTCCCATTTAAAAATGAACAAAATCCACCTAACACAAGCCAAATAAAAGGTTTGGGGAAAATTTCAAAAATTAAAGAGTTAAACAAAATACATTTTAGTTTTTTTTTCTTCAAAAAGGGTGGGGGTAGATTTCAAGAATTAGAGTTTACGTGAAAATATGGCGTGAGTGATATCAAACGAAAGGTAATTAAGTCCGGAGTTAAACAAAATACATTTTAGTTTTTGTTTTTTTAAGGGTGGGGGTAGATTTCAAAAATTTGAGTTTAAGTCAAAACATGGCTTGTGTGGTATCAAACAAAAGGTAATGTAGTCTGGAGTTGAATAAGATATATTTCAGGTCTTAGTTTTATTAGCTCGCACGTACACTATAACTATAGTACCTAGTGTGAGCTTAGGGGCCCATATATTGGCAGAGTATTTTAACATAACTCGAAAACTTTTTAACTTATGGGAAAAATGAAACCCACTATGGATATAACTTGTTTAAAATACATCTTTTTGGTATTTTGTGATTTTTTTTGTAAAATTAAGTTTCTCTATAAAACGCAAAATATACGAAAAGAAAACATGCTGTTGAGGAATATATAATTTTTTTGAGATACAAAACCCTAAAAATGTAAATGATTAAGAGTTTTTATAAAAGTGCACTATAATCTAAATAAAATAAAATTAGGTTGAAAAAAATCGATGAAGAAGTAAAAATTTTCTAAAATTCTTCTGTTTTTCATGTTTGAGCCGCCATAATGTATTTGGCATGGGCTTGACAGATGTCCAATAAGTGGAATTGTGTTCCCAAAGGTAATGGCTTTTAAGCCCTGGTCAGCGGCGTAGCGAGGTTCAAGGGGCGGAGGGGGCAGAGGATTAAAAGGGCGCCAATTTTTTTTACGTAGAAATAATTATCAAATTAAAATAGCTTCCTACTTTTTTTTATTATTATTAATTAAATTAATTATTATGGTGTCGAATTTAAATGGCACGCTACCGATAGCCTAGCGGGTTAATATTTTGTTTATTGGAAAAAAAAAACAAAAACATTTTACACCTAGTACTTTTTGGAGAAAATCGAACCGAAGAAATTTTTTTGTAGATATAGGTGCAAAAAAATTGCACCGCAGGCGAAAATTTGATTGAAAAATCAAGTACGTTTTGGAAAAAATGGTTCCAAAAACGAAAACAAACATTTTAGAAGAATTTTCGGGAAAAATAGGACCAAATACAAAAGTTTTGGTTAGTTTTAAAGGTATTTAAGCGCCGCAGTTAGTTCCGTAGCTAGGTTTTTTGTGTAGGCAAAGAATAAATTTGGCGCCCCCTTACCTAAACCCTTACTCCACGAAAATTAAAAATAATAATACTTTGCGGAAAAAACCGCTAAACTAAAAAAAAACCACAAAAAATTTTAAAAAAATTGCGTTGTAGGCGAAAATTAAAATAAAATTAAATCAACACAGAAACAGTTTGTATAAATAGCGCCGCAGGCGAAAATTAAAAAAAAAATAAGTATCTGAACAAAAATGGCACCGCAATAGAAAATTTTTAGATTTAACAAAAAAAAAGGGCTTCGCAGGCGAAAATTTTAGAAACATTATCTTGTTTTGAAAAAATGGCGCCAGAAAAAATTTGTTGGTAAAAACCAAGAAAAGTTAAAAGCGAAAATTTTTGGGGCTAATTTATTTTTAATTCTTCATTGGGCGCCCCCGGGCACTTGGCGCCCTAGGTAGGTGTTACGAGACTGTGTTATCTAATATGAAGAATTATGGTGCACTGAGTTGGTTCGGTTTTGTCTTTCTTACCGCGATGCATGATGCTTTGGGATTTGAACGGCAAACTTTATTTTTCTGGTAGCAAGCAAAAAGGTCCGATTTTACATACGGGGGCGCCGGCAAAATTGTATAATTACCACACTGCCTGAAAAGATGCGTAATATTGCTTAAGTATCTAAATAATAAGTTGCTCAAGGTATTATTTTTTTACGGTTGTACCAATTTTTTGTTTTTACTACTTAATAAAGCTTAGAGTGCCCATGAGGCGCCAGGATCCACGAGGCGGGGGGGGGGGCTGGTGCGAGGAACCCCCGCGTCCCCCTTACGCTACGCCGCTGCCCCTGGTGTTAACTTTGCATTAACACGAAAGGTGCATAAAGCCTCTAAGCGAATAGAGTAGTATGGGTTCTTTTTAATTTTTAATTTGCGCTATACCAGGTGGGCCAAAAAAAACCGGACATTTTTTTTCGTTATAACTTTTGAAGTATAGAATCGATTTTAATGGGTCAAACTGCACTTGGCAGAGAATTAATCAGATTTTTGACTAAATGTGTTTTTTTATCAGTCATCTCAAAATCTAAGATGGCGGACGAAATTAAATTGTACCCTTCAAAGATGCTCGTTTATTCTTGTGGTGCGAACATGTTTTAGTTATTTGTTAAATCAGTAAAAAAGCTGCATTCCTGCCACGCACAACCAGGTATGAATTAGCAAAATCGGTTTGGTGGTTCTAAACAAAATATTTTTATATCAAACATTATTGTTTTGAATATTATATTATTGCCTTGCCAATCATGTCTATCGTATAATCCCTAAAACAATGGTTGAAACAAAAATAGATTGTTTGAGAACCATTACACCGATTTTACTAGCTTGTATCACGTTGTGTGGGGTAAAAGTGGTGCTTTTCTACAAATTAAAAAAAGACTAAAACTATTTCGGAAAATAAGAATAAACACGCCATTTTGAAGAATTAAGTAAGATTCTGTCCACCATCTTAAATATTTAGATTGCGATAAACTTTGATCATGATCTGTAAAGAAAAATCAATTTTAACCAGGATGATTTTTGGTTCGTCAAAATCGGTTCAGTAGTAATGAATGCAGACATGATTAGCAAGGCAATCGTATAATATTCAAAACAATTGTTGAAACAAAAATACGTTTTTTATAAACCACTAAATCGCTTTTACTGATTCTTTCCTTGTTGTCCCTGGCAAGAATGCAGCTTTTTTAGTATTTTAAAAAAATTATTAAAACATGTTCGCAACAGAAGAATAAACGAGCATCTTTGAAGGGTACATTTTAATTTCGTCCGCCATCTTGGATTTTGAGATGGCGGACAGAAACATATATTTAGCCAAAAGTCTGATTAATTCTCTGACAAGTGCGGTTTGTTCCATTAAAATCGATTGTATAGTTTAAAGGCTATAATTAAATGAAAATTGTTCGGTTTTTTTTGCCCTACCCGGTATATACAGATATTAATTATAAATCAATTTTTTTATATTGTAACATCTTTGAAATACTGGGTTTGAACCTGATTATTTATTTTCTATGGAGATGTATGCATGTTTCATTTTAAGGTTTGCGTCATGCATACAAAATTTCAAAGAAAAATGAGATTACATACTTTTAAATTTATAATTTTTACAGTGTTTTATAAAGTGATTAAAATTATCTTTCAAAAATACATCAACAACATTTTATAGGTCAATAAAAGTAATTGTGATGAGAAATAGCGTGCAAATTTAAAAAAAATTAAAAAAAAAATTCGATTTTTTTCTTTTTTAGGCAAAATGTCTAAACTAGCTTATTAAAATTTGTATAAATCAGTTAAATAATTTAAATACAAGTGCCCTAGTAAAATTACAATTTGATTTTAATACGAAGTAACGAAAATTAAAAGAGTGACGGAGATAACTATTCTTTACTTTTAGTTTTAAAATCACTGCTCTGTATTTGAACTACGCCACATTTTTCTGATCACTGTATCGTGCCCTTTATGTTGTCATGACAACTTTTAAACAAAGGGGTTATCTCAGTTTCGCCTACATGCAGCCGTTTCGTTTTGGACGACAGAACTTCTTCTAAAACCAAAGAACACAGAAACTGGTTTAGATGCATTCGAACCAGCAATACCCTACGAGTGCCTAGCTATCCGTTCCACGTAGAGTATTGGAAGTCTCGTAACGATTCTGCACATGCGCAGTTCGATACTAATACTGATACTGTGAAATAATAAATTGGTAAAAATTTTTTTTAAGTCACAATCTTTTATAAAATGCACTAAAAATTAACATTCTAATATTATCATAATAATAAAAGGGATGGCCGACTGATGGAAATTTTGACGATGTTAGCACGATAAGATATCCGTATCAATTAAATATCACTATTTCCAAGAATCAATCTAGCAGAAAAACGCAGAGGTACCAAACCCACCCAACCCGACCCAAGATACCACAGCATTTCTCTGACATAGGTATGGCAATGGCATAACATTACGGCACATCAAACATATCTTTGATGACCTGCTATGTTGAATATTCTTCAAGTGTTTAGATCACAAATTTAGATTAACTTATGCTTTGATTTGCGGCCATCGCTTTTATTATTATGATAATATTAGATTGTTAGAACATTATTTTTTAATTTTTAGTGCATTTTATAAAAGCTTGTGAATTAAAAAAAATTTTTTACCAATTTATTTTCTACTTTTTAGTCTCAGCCATCTACTCTATTAAATGAAAATATTTGTTCAATAACAGAACAGAAGAGTTTATGCTAGATTATAATGAAATCGCTGATCGTGAGTTGTTTGGAAACTCATTTTTCTATTGGGGGAAGGAGAGGGTGGACGTAGAGGTAGAAATATATTTTTTTTGTGCTCTATTGCCATCGGACCTTTATGTATATACCAAATTTTATAAAAGTCATTTGAAGTAAAGTGTGTCAAAAACGCATTTTTTATGGAAAGGGGTGGGGGGTAGGGGTGGGAGGACATTTTTTTATTATTGTTGTATTGTTATCGGACCACTATATGTATACCAAATTTCATCCAAATCGGATAATGGGAAGTGTGTCAAAAACGCATTTTTCTATAGATGGGAGTGGGGGTAGGAGTGGTAGGATTTTTTTTTTCGATGTTGTATTGTCATCGGACCACTGTATGTATACCAAATTTCATCCAAAATCGGATAATGGGAATGGTGTCAAAAACGCATTTTCTATGGAAGGGGGTGGGGGTAGGGGTGGGAGGATATTTTTTTTAATGTTGTATTGTCATTGGACCACTATGTGCATACCAAATTTCATCCAAATAGGATAATGGGAAGTGTGTCAAAAACTCATTTTTCTATGAAAGGGGGTGGGGGTAGGGGTGGGAGGATATTTTTTTCTCAATATTGTATTGTCATCGGATCACTATATGTATACCAAATTTCATCCAAATCGGATAACGGGATTTGTATCAAAAACAAATTTTTCTATGGAAGGGGTGGGGGTAGGGGTGGGAAAATATTTATTTCTTATTGTTGTATTATCATCGGACCACTATGTTTATACCAGGGGTGGGAGGATATTTTTTTCTTAGTGTTGTATTGTCATGGGACCACTATGTGTGTACCAAATTTCATCCAAATCGGATAATGGGAAGTGTGTCAAAAACGCTTCACAAGATTTGATAGATAGTTAGATAGTTAGACAGAACATCTGAAGCTAAATAAAAGCTTTTAAAAAAGATGCTTTTTTACTCTATTAAAGGCTTATTAAATGCCCCAATATCCAATTAAATGGTCCACCGGTATTGATTATTTTTTAAAAAACTTACCTCTGCACATTAGGGACCTATTGCAATAAAGATTTTGCCGGGCACAATATTGACAGTTTCGCATTAAAACCTGACAGTTGATCTTTCAAAATTGACATACGAAAGTCCAATTTATAAATCCAGTCGTTTATTTTCCATTAATAGTGGCGCGGCACTATTTCTTCCGACTCTTATAATACACAAAGGCCTTATTTTGAAAGAACACAGCTGTTGTTATAATGCAAAACTGTCAATATAGTGCCCGGCACAATTAGTGCCTGGCACTATTGCAATAAGTCACTATTATCTCAGTTTCGCCTACATGCAGCCATTTTCTTTTTGGAAGTCAGAACTTTACCTTCGAAAACCAAAGAACACAGAAACTTGTTTAGATACATTCGGGCCAGCAATACCCTACGAGTGCCTCAGCTATCCATTCCACTTAGATTATTGGAGGTCTCGTAACGAATTCTGCACATGCGCTGTTCGATACTAATACTGGTACTGTCAAATAAAAAAATATGCTTTTTTACTCTATTAAAGGCTTATTAAATGCCCCAATATCAAATTAAATGCTCCACCGTAATCGATTATTTTTATAAAAACTTACCTCTGCACATTATCCATTTAATTAGCCTTTATTTATTTAATTTAATATCCGAACAAGAGTTTTACCCTAAAATCTAATTTTTTCCTTCATAGACTATAAATTCTCCGCCGTAAAACTACTTTTTTTTTAAGTATTAGGGACTTATTGGAATAAAATCTGACTTTATTTTAAGATCGACTTTATTTTGACACATTTACACAGAAAACTACCAGCTAATCTCTCAAAATTGACATACCAAAGCCAAATTTAATAATAAAGACGCTAACTTTCATTTAATAAATACCGACATTAATAAATCCGGTTTTTAAATACACAAAGGCCGAATTTTGAAAGAGAACAGCTGCTTTTTATATGTAAATCTGTCACCATAGGGTCGATTTTAAAATAAGGTCAGGTTTTATTCCAATAAGTGTCTAATGACAACCGGTGGAGTATTTAATATAATATTAGAGCATTTAATTATAATTTAATGTCTAAAGGACGATTTGACCCAAAATCTCGTTCTATACCCTCATGGCCGACAAATCCCCAGTCTTACAGTTAGCTACTCAGTGGCAAGCCTCTAAAAAATAATAATGGAAACTTCTGGAGCATTTTTTATTAGAGAATGTCTAAAGGACGAATGGTCTTGATATCGATAATATATTTTTTTTATCTGAGGGCACGGCAGTGCCTCGCCAAGTTCGCGTGCCGTAACCATCTTTTCTCGAAACATTTCGGCCGATATTTGACCTACCTAAAACTCTACTTCGGAATGAGCTACGAATCTCAAACTTTGCACAGTCGTAGATCTCCATGGAGTTAACAACTCCTCCAAGTTTCATGAAATTCCATAAAGTAGTAAAGTAGTTACGAAATTTCAAAAAACGTCGAAATTGCCACTCACTCACTCACTCACTCAGATCATCAATATTCTACTGTACTTCCAGACATGCTACAAAGCTAAAATTTGGCAGACTGATAGAAATTATGACCAAACCCCTGGAAAAAATCATAAAACCCCAAAATTTTAATTTATTCCCCTCCCCTATACATTTAAAATTATGTAAAAGTAGCATCGCCCACTTCCAGAAATGCTAGAGAGTTGAGCTTTGGCAGACTGATAGGAACTATGATAAAACTATAGGAAAAAATTAAAACACCCCAAAATTCTAATTTACTTCCTTCCCCTAAAATGTAAAGTTATGTAAAAGTAACACTGCCCACTTCCAGAAACGCTAGAGAGCTGAACTTTTTATGACTGAAAGACAATATGATAAAACTATATGAAAAAATGTAAAAACATCAACATTTTAATTTACTTCCCTCTCCTATAAATGTAAATTTATATAAAACTAACATTGCCCACTTCCAGAAACGCTGGAGAGCTGAGCATTGGAATGCTGATAGAAATTATGATAAAACCATGGGAAAAAAATGTAAAAAAGTCCAATATTTTCATTTACTCTCCTCCCCTATAAATGTAAAGTTATGTAAAAGTAACATTACCCACTTCCAAAAATGCTAGAGAGCTGAGCATTGGAAGACTGATATGACCTATGATAAAACTATAGGACAAAATTTAAAAACACGACAATTTTATTTTATTTCCCTCCCCTATACATGTAAAGTTATGTAAAAGTAACATTGTGCACTTTCAGAAACGCTAGAGCGCTGAGCTTTGGAAGGCTGATAGGAACTACGATAAAACCCTGGAAAAAAATTAAAAAACCTCAAAAATTTAAATTTAGGCATTGCAAAAGTTTTGAACAATATGCCGCATATTTTCCTACCTTTAAAATTAAGTATTATCCAATTCCTTTAAAAAAGAAGTGAAATCATAACAAAAACATTTCATGTAAAAAAGAGACAAGTACGCGAAAATGGCATTTCGTAAAAAGAATTGAGATAAAACTAAAGCCAAGTTCTTCAATACAAATTTCAAAATAAAAGGTTCTTACTAGTTTGGAAATGTTTTTCTAAACTTGGCTATTACGGCTGTAAATGACTGTTAGGCACAGTGCTAAATTGAACATAAAGAAGTTTGGCTGTAATAGCAATGTTTAGAAAGACATTTCCAAACTAGTAAGAATCTTTTATTTTAAAATTTGTATTGGAGAACTTGGCTTTACTTTTATCTCAATTCTTTTTACGGAATGCCATTTTCGCATACTTGGCTTTTTCTTACATTAAATGTTTTTGTTATTATAAAATTATTGCAGGTGATTTAGATTCACACAATCATAAAATATCATATACGTTCAGGTTATCTTATTATCGTAAATATGCTATGTCAACGTGGTACAAAAAATACATCTGTTTCAATACAAGACAATTTTTATAAAACTATTATTGACTGAATAAATAAGGTAGATATTTTTCCTTGAAAAATCTTATATTTCAAGAAATGTAATATTTTTAATTAACTTTATTTCACAATAATAAAATAATTTCTTGCGAAAAATATTAAGTAAGTAGCATTTTATTTAAAAAATTGCCAAACTCTTTTTAAATAAAACACTCTGTGGTTAATGCAAAAATTAAACAAACATGTTTATATAAATAAATATCGATGGTCTCAAATCAATACCTCGTAATTCCGAAAAATTGCATTTTTACTTGTTGTTTCATTAATTAAAACTAAGTACGTCATGGTAGACAGGAGTGAACCTATGAAATAAGGTCATTGAAAAAGTGATTTTCTTCTTAATTTATAAAATAAAAATTAGTTAAATACTTACCGTAACCCACAAAAAAAGTTTTTTGCGATTTCCCAAAATTCATCATTTTAGACTAACAAAGTATTGTTTTGAGACCATCAAAATGTTGCTTTGCTCTATCTTGAATTGTTTTGTAAATAGGACGTAATTTTCAAGTATCCCCAGCCACGTCATATATTGTACAAAAAACTCTGCCAATATATGGGCCCCTAAGCTCACACTAGCTACTATAGTTATAGTGTACGTGTAAGCTAATATAACTAAAAACTGAAATATATTTTATTCAACTCCAGACTAAATTACCTTTTGTTTGATACCACACAAGCCATGTTTTGACTTAAACTCAAATTTTTTAAATCTACCCCCACCCTTAAAGAAAACAAAAACTATAATGTATTTTGTTAAACTCCGGACTTAATTACCTTTCGTTTGTTATCACACACAACATATTTTCACTTAAACTCTAATTTTTGAAATATACCCCCACCCTTTTTTTAAAATAAATTAAAATGTATTTTGTTTAAGTCCAGACTCA